>CM028133.1:980755000-983155000 GCA_016271365.2 Neoceratodus forsteri
GCAAGAAAAAAACATGTCTGACTGTTCCAATATAAGGACTGCTGATATTGAAACATGGACTTCTGAGAGTTCAGAGAGAGCCAAGAGCTAAGAGAGGTGATGGCTGAACCTCTTGGAACACTGTTTAGCCGGTCACTGGAAACAGGAGAGGTACCCATGGACTGGAGGAAGGCTGATGTAGTGCCCTTTTACAAAAGTGAGAACAGACAAGAAGCAGGAAGCTACAGATCAGTCATCCTGACCTCAGTAGTGTGGAAGATCATGAAAACACTACTGAAGAAAAGAATAGTGGATCACCTGGTTACCAACGGGTTACAGGACCAAAGGCAGCATGGTTTTACTGGGTGGAGGTCATGCCAGACTAATCTCATTGACTTTTTCGACTGTGTGATAAAGGAGGTGGATCAGGAGGGGGAGAGTGGATGTGGCCTACTTGGAGTTCAGCAAGTCTTTTGACACTGTGCCTCAAAGAAGGCCGTTAAATAAGCTGGAGAACATGGGAGTGGGTATGACAGTGGTGCAGTAGGTGGGAAACTGGCTGGATTGCAGGACACAGAGGATGATGGCAAATGGCTGTTACTGCAGAGAGGAGGGTGACCAACACATATACCATTGAAACAGTGACAGTAATACCGCAAAGACCCTTACAGCAACAAAATTGCCAGTTCACTGTAATGGTCAGCAGTACACCAACACTGTTTTCTCCAGTGTATAAGCACCCTCCTCAAAACAACTCTGACTCCGAGCTGATTATCATAAATTGCAGGGGGGGGGGTCAGGGTAGGTAAAGTGCAAAAAACACTGTTTCACTGATGGCAGAATGGCTACTGTCAGCATTGTGCCATCACTGTAATGCTGTTCAGCAAATTTCTTGTTGAAGCGACTTGGTGGAATCAGTGTCTGGTGGGGTGCTACAGGAATCAGTGCTGGGTCCAGTCCTCTTCAATATCTTTGTCAGTGACATTACAGAAGATCTAGAAGGGATAATTTGCCTGTTTGCTGATCACACAAATATCTGTAACAGGGTGGACATGCTGAAGGGTGTGGATAGAATGAGAAGAAATCTGCAGGATCTTGAGGACTGGTCAAGGGAGTGGCAGTTGAAATTTAATGCAAAGAAATGCAAAATAATGCACATGGGGCACAAAAATCCTGGAACAGTATATCAGCTCAGGGGGATATAGAATGCTCAAAGCAGGAAAGGGACCTGGGGGTTATTATCTCTGGTGACCTAAATGTAGGAAGTCAGTGTGACAAGGCAGCAGGTAAAGCAAACAGGGTGCTGGGATGCATATGCAGGGGTATTGCCAGTAGTAAAAGTGAGGTCATAATTCCACTGTACGAGACATTAGTGAGGCCACACCTCAAGTACAGTGTCCAGTTCTGGAGGCCTTACCTATGTAAGCACCAAGACTGGGTAAAGGCAGTTCAGAAGACAGCAACCAAGATGATGCAGGGATGTCAACACAAACCCTATGAGGACAGGTTAAATGACTTAAATATGTACTCCCTGGAGGAAATTAGGGAGAGGGTATACCATTTACATGGTGAAATAAATACTGCAAAATCCCTTACAGCGACAATCTTGACAGGTATTGAGATTGCCACTTGTAAGGGACCCAAGGGTCAAATTTCAACCTTTCAACATCCTACACCCCATGGAATGGGCAGACTGGATGGGCCTTGTGGTCCCTACCAGCATTCATCTTCTATGTTTCTATGCCCCCCCCTTCGAACCAACTCCGACTCTGAGTTTGTTATATTAAAGGAGTAGTCCACCCAGAATGTACAAAAAACAAATGTTATGTAGAGTGTTTTGATATGTATGTTAACTCCTAGTGTGTCATTCCTTCTGTCTGCTATTTGGAGTTCCCTTATTCAGGGAGCACAAATGGCAACAGTTAGTTTAGCAGATACCCGAGAGCAAGCTAACTGGAGTTTTTGTAAGACAACAGCTACTAAATAGCTCTAATTCATTATTTGTGTTTTTGATGTTAAAACACTCCTGCTAGCTAGACCTGATGCACAGAGAAAACAAAAATAGTGAATCAGAGCTATTTAGTAGCTGTTGTCTTACAGAAACTCCAGTTAGCTTACTCTCAGGCATCTGCTAAACTAACTGTTGCCATTTGTGCTCCCTGGATAAGAAGTTACAAAGCTCTGCTGTTGCTAAACTAATTTTAAAGCAATACACATGCTAAATATAAGGGCATGGCTACATCACTGTTACATGAGACAGGGGCATCCTGGGAGAAAGAAAGCCAATAAAACTATTTGTTATGGAGTTTCCCAGGGGTCATAAAACTACCATACTGCTAGCAGGCAATTTAGAAAAAACTCCAAATAGCAGACAGAGGGAAGGACACACTAGGATTTAGCATACATATCAAAACACTCTACATAACATATGTTTTTTCACATTCTGGGTGAACTACTTCTTTAAGAAGGAGTGACGTGGGGCGGTGCAGCCTCCTGAGAAAACACACACAATGTCTGACAGGTGAAATTTTGCATGTCGACATTGAGGATGTCCCCAAGCCGCACATTGACAACTTCATTCTCAATGTGGCTTGGTGGAATCAGATGGAAAGGGGGTATGTGATTGAGACATATAAGTATCTCACTGGGAGGAACAAGGTGCAGGAAAACACAATTTTTTATCATAAAAGAGGTTCCAGGACTAAGGGACATGGGATGAAACTGGAGGACGGGAGGGTCAGAGGGAATGTGAAGAAGTATTTCTTCACAGAGAGGGTGGTGGACAAGTGACACACCTTACTAGAGGAGGCAATAAGGGGCTGAAATTATTACAGGATTTAAGAATCCATGGGATAGGTACTGGGGGTCCTGGTAGTTAGGGGAAGGGGACAACCCTGTTCTAGAGAAGCTTGAAGAAGCAAAGTTACATGTGCAAATGGGTAGACTAGATTTACTAGATTACTAGGTTTACTACGGTTGTTTTTGGAAAAAAGAGGGCTGAGGCCCATCGTGATTTTCCCCCACACATAGTGGGCTAGTATATAAGGCTAGGATTAGTAGTAAGCCAGATATCCAATTGTTTCTTAAATGTTTCAAAATTCCCAAGGTCAACTATTTCCTGTGGGAGAGAATTCCATAATCTGGGTGCACAAATCATTAGAAAGCTATTTCTTTTAACAGAATTTGCTTTTTTAGTTGTGATTTTTTATTATGTGACCTAAGTACCCTTCTCGTAGTGGAAAAAGCGAGACCACACCATGACATCAGCTCTGAGGATTGCAAAACCTTATAAAGAAACAGAATGTCTACCCTACATCATCTCTTCTGAAGAGTAAGAAGACATTTAGCTTGGAATCTCTCAGAGTAAGTCTATGAGACAAGCTGGACACCGTTTTTGTGGCACATCTCTGGACACACTCAAGTTGTACTATGTCGCCCATTATGTAAGGATTCCAGAAAGGTGATCCATAGTCCAAGTAAGGTCTTAAATGTGATCTGTACAGAGGAATAAGACATTGCTCTGTCCTAGTGACAAAGGAGCGTTTAATTTGGTTGAGAAGGGAATTTGCCATCCTAGTGATTTTTAAGCAGTGGTCATGACTGTGTTGCAAGTTTATTGTTAATAAGAATACCCTGGTCCCTTTCTATATTAGATACCTTTAATGGGATATTATTTATTCTACATTTATTTTTGGGATTTTTTTTGGCCAAAGTGAAGAACGATACACTTATTGACATTGAATTCCATTCCATTGGTCAGGGCCCTTTGTTTAATGTTATTTAGGTCAGAGACAAGATTTGATAGACTTGCAGCAGTGTCTACATATCCTCCAAGTTTCGAGTCATCTGCAAACTTTGATAGCCAGTTTTGGGAATTGATCTGCATATCACTTATATGTAGATTAAACAGAGTGTGTCCCAAGACACAGCCCTGTGGTACCCCACTACTAACTGGGCATTGGTTGGACAGGGAGTTGTTTATACTCACCCTTTGAGTTCTATTAGTTAACCGGTGTTTTACTCAGTTAGTGAGGCAATGTGAAAAACTAAAGGCTTCCAGTTTAGATACCAATTTCCCATGTGGGACCTTGTCAAAAGCCTTGCTAAAATCCAATAATGTGATATCTGATGAGATGTTATTATCTAGGCCAATACTTATACTGTTGTAAAAAGTAACCAGATTAGAAGTGCACGAGTGTCCTGTTTTAAAACCATGCTGTGATTTGTCAACAAGGTTTAGTATACCCATTTCCTTTTTCTATAAGTGATTTAATCATTTTTTCCATGATTTTACAGACAACAGAAGTGAGACTTGTAAGCCAATAATTCTGGACATTAGATTTGTTACCCTTTTTAAAAATAGGGGTCACTGTAGCTGTTAACCAATCCATGGGAATCTGTCCATTTGCAAGGGATTTGTTAAAAATGATATTCAAGGGAGCTAGTATTGCTTTTGTTATTTTTAATAAAAATCTTGGAGTAATATTGTCTGGGTTGGGGCTGGATGATTTTTTTGAAGTGCACAGGGCTGAGAGAATCATAGTGTCAGAAATGAAATATGTGATAGTGTTATTAGTTGGGTGAAAGTTAGTTGGGGTAGGGACATCCTTAAGAGAGAATACAGAGGCAACATAAGTATTGAAAATCTTTGCAGTATCTATGTCCGAGTTGACAATTTTGTTGTCTTGGGAGATTGGTCCAACCTTTGTTCCCTTGATTACTATTTAGATATGACTATAGGGTTTTATGGGAATCCTTGGTGTAGGCTGCTTTGAATTTGAGTTTTGCATTGGCTTGTTTTATTGTATGTTAAAGGGAACATAAAATAGTTTGATATTTTGATTAAATGGTCTCTTTGTTAAGTAAGCTCTTGTTTTTTACTTTTTTGAATAATCTCTGCTTATGCCTTATTAAAGATTTAATTTTGTTATTAAAGCATCTGGGGATCCTCCCTATAGTGGTATATTTATTTTTGTTTGGAACCCATAGTGATTCTAGCTGTTGGATTATTATTTTTAGCAAATTCCATGCACCATTGGTAGATACACTACCTGTCAAAAGTTTTAGAACACCCCCATTTTTCCAGTTTTTATTGAAATTTACGCAAGTTAATGTCTCAATGTACTCTGAAATTAAAGCATAGAACAAATAAACAATTGGAGATAAAAAAGAAATCATAGAATCATTTTGTTTAACAAAATTTAATCTAAATTTTTGACTCATCAAAGTAGCCACCTTTTGCAGATATACTGTAACCGTACGAACACGCTCGTGGCATTCTTCCTACAATGGACATCAAATATTGTTAGGAAGTTCTTCCCAACACTGTTGCAGAAGTTCCACAAATGTGTTGCACTTGTAGGTTGCTTTGCTTTCACCCTTCTGTCCAGTTTATCCCAAACCAGCTCGATGGGGTTTAAGTCTGGAGACTGTGCTGGCCTTTCCATGATTTGAAGCCTACCGTCTTGTTCTTTTCTCTCGAAGGTAGTTCTGACATAGCCTGGAGGTATGTTTTGGGTCATTATCTTGCTGTAGGATGAACCCTGACCAACTAGGCATAGACCAGAGGGTATGCATGGCGCTGCAAAATGCTGTGGTAGCCCATTTGGTTCAGGGTGCCAGTCACTCTGTGCTGTTGTCCTGTGAGCCGCCTATCCATGAAGCTGTTGACTCTCAGAAACTTGTCTTCTGATTCTATTGTGGCTTTAGGTCTGCCAGACCTCTTCCTGTCAAGTTTCCTCCAGTTTCCAAGTGCCTTTTGATGGTGTGGAAACTGTACTCACTGACACCTTGGCTTTCTTTGCAATTTCTCTAAAGCAGTTTTTGCTAACCTAAACTTTTTTTTTTAACCTCTAGCAGTTTACCGCTTACCTTTGTACCATTTCAGGTTATTCACTGGACTTGAATTGCTTAAATTTCAATAAAAACTGGAAAAATGGGGGTGTTCTAAAACTTTTGACCAGTAGTGTAAGTGATGCATTAAGTTACCCCAGGGTTTAGAAAAGAGCAATTTGTTAATTTTAATGGTTTGTTTTATCATAATTTTTTGAATGTAGTGTGTTTGAATAAATTTGAGTGCCCAGTTGAGAGGGAAAGTAGGACAGCAGAGCGGTCACTAGTACCAAGGGGTGCCCTGATATGTACATCAGAGATAATGTCTTTGGTGTTAGATACAACAAGATCAAGAATATTGGGACCTCTGGTGGGGGAAGTGATGAACTGTGAAAGGCCATGTTCTGAAAGGCATGAAAGAAACAGTCTTTCCTGGTTGGTGGCACCTAGTAGGGATGTCCAGTCTATACCAGGAAGATAAAAGTCACCTAATATAATAACATCCCCTTATTCTGATAGGCAGGAGATACCATCCAAGAGTTGTGTGAAGTAGGCAGAGTCTGAAGTAGGGTGCTTATAACAGTTCCCAAGGGTAATTTGGGACTGACCTTTAAATTGGATGGCTACCCAAATACTTTCATTAGTGGTTGTGTGTTGAATTTCGTGCGAATTAATGTTGTCTTTGTTACAGAGACAAACTTTCCCACCCTGTCTGTCTTGCCTATCTTCATGAAAGGCCCTTATCTGCCATCACTATCTGTGTATCTATGGACTAATGCTAAGGCACTGCTAGACTGCAATGTGATATTCACTATCACAGCTGGCTTCCCTGTACTCAGTACCACTTCCAGAACAGCGGGGATCACCAGAGAAGACCAGGGATCAAAGATGCAACAAAATGGAGGTGGAACAGGCAAATAATTAAACTTTAGAATCTAGGTTAATGATTTTTTTCCACCATTTCTTTTGCAATTTACATAGCATTATTGCTAGGGAATGAGCACTGCTCTTTGGATCACATGGACATTTTTCTTTAATACAGATAGTTGTTTTATCTTGCTTCACGATTTCTGTGAAAAAAGGAATCAAATCTACCTCCATGCTAAGAGAGATTCAGAGTCCCTCTTCATCTCTCTTCTGTACATTTTGTTGCCAGTGTCACAGACATGCAAGGCCCCAAGCCTTACAGCCACACAGTAAGAGCAGAAGGTGTAGGTAACTGGGGGAGATTGAAAATAACAGTGAAGTATCTAGATTTAGGGGTGACTGTAATATGGTGACTGGTTGTAAGTATTATTTTGTGGAGAAAGAGAGAGAGAGAGAGAGACATAGAGACACCTAACTAGTGTGGGATCCAACCCTTACATCATAACCTTGTATAGAGAATTTACATAACTGTTCATGGGAGTCACACAAAGACAGAGAAGAGAGAGAGAGAGAGAGAGAGAGAAAGGGAGCAAAGACACAGATCACAGGAACAGCATGGGATCTCAGGAGGAATTCAAAGAAGGAGAAGAGAAAGAAAGAGAGAGAGAATGAGAGTTAAACTAACTAGCAAGGGATCCAAGCCTTACAGCATGACTCTGTGCAACACAGTTCTCTGAGGGAGAGACAGATAGAGTGAATGAGAGAGGGCAAAACTAGCCATTGAGGGATCCGATCTTTACAGCATGACCCTGTGTGGGGAATTCAGACATCACAGTTCACAGGAGGCAGATGAAGACAGAGAGAGATAGAGATAGAGATAGAGAGAGAGAGACAGAGGGAGGAAGCGAAGAAACAGATCATGGGAGGGAGAGTCGGGGTGGAAGAGACAGAGAGAGAGAGGAAACAGATTTTGTTTTTTCTTTCTTGTCCCTCCCACATATACATAGAAACATAGCACTCTTGTCCATCCCCAATACAGAAAAAATATCACTGTGGGACTGCTGCAATGAATACAGACAACCAAGTTATTCACGTCCCATGGAGGAGACTGTGGTGCAACTCCAATATGTTGTTTGGTTGGAAGAAATGAGCTGTGTCCTTTTTTGACTGCAGGAGGTCTGCAGGGCTCTGCTCACGTCATCCCTAAAAATTAAGTTTCCAGCCCCAACAGTTTCAGAGTTAGACCTTCCAAAGGATATTTTCTTTAAAATATGATAACTTTGGAACTGTTAGGGCTAGAGCTGTAAGTTTTCTGATTTTTTTTTGTCTTGTCCCTCCACTCCAAAGGGAGCTCAGCCCTTGCTTGCATGCTGTCCCCCCATGCCCAGCCTTAACCCCTGGGTGGGGATGATAGGTGAGTGACTCCTCCCCATGATCATTGGTGTTTTGCCCTGGCTTACCCCCCAGGGTGGAGCCATGGAAGTGGGCTCTCCCCTCGGCGGACACTGGTAGTAGCAGAGATGGTGTTGGAGCAGGGCATCATGCTCGGGGGATCAGAATTTTTTGTTGACTTGAAGCAATCCCATTAGGAGGCTGGGTGTGCATTGATGCCAGCATCTGTCCTGCCTCCCACATCAACTTAGTGCTGGATGTTGTGGATCCTTCAGCCTCTGCCAGAAGCTGAGCACTCCTCCCCCCGGAGCAGGAGAGCCATCCCTCAGACATTCAATCCTGCCCCGCATGGCTCACCCTCTGACTCCCGAGTCCGTTCTTATACCAGGGATGTCTGTGTCGGTTGCAGAAACCTTGCCACTGCAGCGAAGTATGTGCCACCCGGGGGCTGTGCTGTCTAATGCTCGATTTGGGGCATTTTTATTTGTTTATTTGTTATATGAGTTTCCTCGTTTTATTTTATTTTTTCATTTTATTAGCGAGTGAGCAACGTTTTTGTTTTGTGTAGCCATTTCCTGGAGTTTGTGATATGGCTACCGAGAATGATTGGTTTTGTGAATCTGAAGTGGCAGTGAGTTAAAACTCTGACTTGGTATCCAACCTTAGTGAACATCGTGCTCAGCCTGCAGTGAGAGGGCAGGCTTGGGTGGACTGACTGGATCGAGTGAGAAGAGGTGCAGAGTTTTATGAGTAAGCCTCGGGGGCCTAGGACTGTGCAAAGGGATACTGAGGTTGGGTCCCGTAATCTGCATTGCTGAGTAATACTACAATCAAGACGTGGGCGGAGGTTGGGCTCCGTAACTGCATCGCTGGGATTTACTTCAAGAAGGACGTGGGAGGAATTAGCTGTTTTTCCCTGAAATACTGTGGCAAGTGCAGTTATTGTCCGCAGCTGGGGATCAAAGACTGTGAAGGACAGAAGGTGTGGGGGCTCCTCCAGTGTGCTGGGGCCATTTTCACTTAGCCACCTCTTACAACCAGGCAGGGGGGTCTCAGCGATTCTTCAGGAAAGCAGGGTTGTTCGTGTCTCCCCTAGGCCTCCAGTGGGTTCAGTTTTGTGGCTGGGCCGCTGGGAGGTCTTAGCTGTGGGCCATCGGTGGGTCGGCGGATGAGGTCTGTGGATGCCATTCATCTGAGATGGCCCCCCAATTTTAGGTTCCTTCCTAGATTTATCCCTGTCTTGCTGGTATTGGATATTAGAAAGAAGTCAGGATGTGATGCCTGTAAACTGGTTATTATTTTTCGATCTCCTTTCCTGGATAATATTTGTAACTCGATTATCAACTTCAGATTCTGGGACTGATCTCCTTTATTGCTGCCCTTGGGGATTGTTGTGAATATATATATGTGTGTGGACATTGCATAATAGTCTGCAATCCTGCATGGTGTCATTCAAATTGGATCCCTGGTGGTGAGAGGAATGGGTGTCCATTTCTTCTTTTCTTCTTTTGTTGATCATTTTCTGATTTTTTTTTCTTTTCGTTTTGGTTTGTATTTGCTTTCTGAGCCGCTCTTGAACTTGGACAGTGAGAGTGTCTATAAACCTGCCCCCTGGTCGTGAGAGGACTTTGAAGGAGGGAGGTGCAGCTTCATAAAGAGACTGGCGGACTTTAATGTTTGTTCGAACTTCTTTGGGCAGTGAGAGTGCCAGAGGAGTTTTCTTTTCTTTTGTACTGTTGTATGGTTTTTTGATGTTTGTAATAGTTATATGAAACTGAGTGCAGGATTTAAGTGAGCCAGTACATGCAGGGTGGGATAATATATATATTTTAGGTAATTTTATATTATTTGGGAGTGTTTTAGTGTTTTTATTATTTATTATTGGTGTTTATAGTTTGTAGTAAAATGTGTTGAATGCCGTCCCCCACAGTTGTGCGCTACTCATCCTCTGCTCTTTGTGCCCTCAGCCCTTTCATTTCTCCTCCCCTCCAATATGAAACTTACCAGTGCTGTAGACCATTTGGTATTATGTGTAGGAGGAGGAGGAGGAGGGTGGGGGTGGTGAACAGTGGAGGATGAACGAAGAGGGTCACCGAATTGGGGTGGTAAGACCCAGAAGATGCCCTGGGGCGAAATGGAATCCTGATTGAGGTTTACCATGTCTGGTGCCCATACCCAAGGGCTCTATGGACTGTGGTAGGCAGATGGCCTGGGCGGCCCAGGAGGTTATTCCAATTCGGGTGGTGTTATGCAATGCCAGGTCCATTAAAAACAAGACCGCAATTATTGCGGATCTTGTTGAAACGGTGGACCTGGCATGTATTACCAAGACCTGGCTGGATGAAAATTCTGGCCCCTTCTTGGAGGCTATGACTTCAGCCAGGTACTCGGTAATACACTGACCGAGATTGGACCATGGGGGGGAGGGGTTACGGTGTGTTTCAAGACCAAATTGAACCTCACGAGGGTACTAGTTGAGGAGGTTGAGTCTTTTGAGTGTTCAGTAGTAGTACATGTAGGCTATCGAATCATCCTCATCTACCATCCACCCAGTGATGAGAAGTGATTCCTTAAGGAAGTGGCAAACTTGGTCATCAACACAGCATTTGAAGTGCCCAGATAGGTGGTTCTGGGTGATTTTAACGCTTGGGTCGTTGATGAACTCTCGCAATTTGTTCAGCACTTCCTCCAGTTAATGACATCTCTGGGCCTTACGCAGGTGGTTTCCACTGCTACTCATAAACATGGACACTCTCTCGACTTAGTCTTTCTCCTAGGGATCAAAACATCAGACTTGGGGGTGGAACCAGTGGGGTGGTCCGATCATTACACCGTGAGGTTCAGTTTTAGCACCCCCCTCGCAGGCCTACCCTTGTGGAGATGGTTAGGTACCACCCTTTATGCGACATACGTTCCCACAGCCTGGCGGCAGTACTTGACCTCTTGTCCCTCCCTGTGGCCAGCAATGACCCAGAGACCCTTGTGTCGGCTTATAACTTAGCCGTCTCAGCAGCTCTGGATTCAATTTCTCCTGTCCATGTTCGCCCTTGCCCCAGATCCCCTTGGTTTGCTGGGACTTTGAGGGAGATGCGGAGACTAGGGCGAAGGTTAGAGCATTGCTGATGGAGGTCCGCCCTTGATGCCGACCGCCTTAGAATGATGGACCATTATTTAGTCTATCAATCTGCAATCACCCGTAAGAAGGCAGAATTCCTGTCTGGGGAGATCGCGGCTGTTCAGAATTGACCAGCTCAGCTATTCCGAACTGTGAACAGACTGTACAACCCAGTCTGTCTGCATGCTCGGAAAGCTTTTTCACAATTAGAGTGCGATGAACTTGCTCAATTCTTTGCAAATACGGTGGCTGACATCAGGGTGGATCTTCAGCCAGTTCACACTGTGAGGATTGTTTGTGACCAGTACAGGGTCACCGTACCTCAGTTTTCTTGGAGTACCTTCAGCCCGGCCGGAGTTCATGGATGTCATGAGGATCATCCAGGGTGTGCACCCTATGTGCTGTAGTTTGGATCCTGGACCGACATCCCTAATTCTGGGTTGCATTGACATCATCAGTCCAATCCTTGTGCAAATAGTCTGGTGCTCCTTGGAATCTGGAGTGTTTCTTTGTTCTCTGAAAGAGGCGGTAGTGATACCACTCTTGAAGAAAGCTACCTTGGACCCAGACTGTTACACAAACTACAGACCTACCTCTAACCTTCCCTTTGTAGGGAAGGTGATTGAGAAAGTAGTGGCAGCACAACTGGAGGACCATTTGACCATCCAAGACATCTATGAACCACTCCAGTCCGGTTTTCATAAAAAGACATAGTACTGAGACACCGCTGGTTCAGATGCTCAGTGATCTCCTCATGGCAAGAGATTGGAAGAACCATTCTATTCTAGTTCTTCTGAATCACTCCTCAGCTTTTGACACCGTGGACCACATGGTGTTGATAGGATGCCTGAGGCATATCTGTGGAATGTCGGGGACAGTCCTCAGTTGGTTTACATCTTTCCTCACCAGTAGAACACAAAGAGTTGTGTCTGGGGTATTTTTCTCAGGCCCAACTGCTTTGTCTTGTGAGGTGCCTCAGGGTTCAGTGCTGTCACCCATGTTGTTCACAGTGTATATGCTGCCCCTCGGAGACACTGTAAGAAGGTATGGTCTGAGGTTTCACTGTTATACAGATGATACCCAGCTCTACCTTTCTTTTTGCACCCAGCCAAGACGAAGCCCTCTCGGTCTTTAACACTGTTTGCAAGAAATCCAGGAGTGGATGGATTCCGACTGGCTGAAGTTGAACTCAGAGAAGACTGAGGTACTGGTTGTGGACCCAGGTCGTCAGATAGGGGGTTCGGGTGTTGGTGTACCCTTTGGAATTTTTCTGGGGTGTCTCAATACTGACCTCTGATCGGGTGCGTAACCTCGGGTAGTTTTTGATGAAGGACTGACCCTGCATTCGCAGGTGTCGGCTGTCATCAAGAATTCTTTTATCATCATAGGAATATCACCAAGATTAGGCATCTGATCTCATCTGATGACCTTCCAACTCTGGTTCACGCCTTTGTGTCCTTGCACTTGGATTACTGCAACTCCCTTTATCTAGGGCTTTCTAGGATTGAAATCCATCGCTTACAGCTGGTGCAGAATGCAGCAGCATGACTTTTGACTGGATCCTCTCTATCCTGTCATATTACCCCAGAGCTACGTGGACTGCACTGGCTGCCGGTTCAGTGGTGGATCACCTTTAAAGTCAGTTTACTGACTTTTAAAGCCCTACATGGACAGGCCCCGGACTAACTGAAAGAGCTTCTAGTTTCTTACCACCCCGGTTGGTCGCTCCGCTCGGCTGGTGAGGGGTTATCAGAGATAAATTTGAAGACATCTGGTTGTAGAACTTTTGCTTATGCAGCCCCCACCCTCTGGAATTCTCTACCTCGTCAGTTACGAGACTGTGCAACTGTGGAGGAATTTAAACACGGTTTAAAGACCTACCTGTTTAGTAAAGCTTTTCTAAGGTAACTAAGTTGATTAATGATTACAGAGGTATCTGATATTTATGTATGTGTTGATTATGTGATGCTGTATCTTTGTTTTTACTGTGAAGTGCCTTGGCATTGGAAAGGTGCCATACAAATAAATATTATTATTATTACTAGCTGGCCGACATATGTAATTTTTCTTTTTCTAAATGAAAGCTTGGAGTCAGCCAATTTGTTGTACTATTAATATATCACTATAGTGACCACATATTGATATAAAAACCTACATTTTTCATATCAATATTAACATAACATGGTTCACTGCATTTGGAAATATTGCAACATAGAAACATAGAATTTGATGGCAGATAAGAACAGCTTGGCCCATCCGGTCTGCCCATATGTCCCTACCTACACTATTACATCAGACCATGCCCAATGTACAGCTCTTTCTCCACACACACACACCCCTTTTTACTCTGATTCCTTTGTGCATATCCCATGCATTCTTGACCCACACCACACTTTTTGCCCCCAACTCCTCTGCTGGAAGACTGTTCCAGGAAATTATCACTCTTTCTGTGAAGTACTTCCTCCTCACATCTCTCCTGAATCTACGCCTTCCAGTTTCATAGCAAATTTCCTTACTTTTGAGCACTTTTTCTTCATAAAATCCTCTCCTCCTGTACCTTATTTACCCCTGTGAGGTATTTAAATGTCTCTATTATAGTTTCCCTTTCTGTCTTCTGTTCCAGGGTATACATATTGAGGTCCTTTAATCTCTCCTCATAGGGCTTTTGATGCAGACCCAGCACCATTTTAGCTGCCCTCCTCCAGACCACCTCAACTCTATCAATGTCCTTCCAGACATGTAGTCTCCAGAACCGGACAGAATACTCTAGGTGGGGTCTTACCAGTGATCTATACAGAGGCAACATCATCTCTCTCTTTCTGCTGGTGATACCCCCTCCTGATGTAACCTAGCATCCCACTTGCCCTCCCTAATCCATTGTTGCACTGCCTGGCTACCATAAGGTCACCTGAAATGATTAGTTAGTTAGTCAGCCTTCCTGCTGGTTAGGGTCAGAGGGCACCACTGATTGATTATTGTTTGCTTTTTGGTGTTCAACGTTTGGCTGTTCCTATCCTAGGAGAGAGCAGAACAAGGACCAGAGAGCAGTAGTAGTATTGGAAATTTTTGTTTGTTTGTTTTTTAACACTAGGAGTGAGAAGGACAAAGACTGGAGGGCAGCAGCAGTATCAGGGATTGTGTTTGTTTTGCAGCACTAGGACCGAGCGGAGTTGGGACCGAAGGGCAGCAGCAGAAGTGGAGAAACAGCGGACTAGTTCAGGACAACCAATTAGTATCTAAGGACAAAAGGGCACCAAAATTCAAATGGGGGCTAGCAGTTTAAATAGCAGTGCAGCCTAGCTCTCCCACAGACAGCCTTCCTACCGGTACATGTTGCAGGGCACCAATGATTGACTATTGCTTGCTTTTCAGCATTGACATAGGGGAGATGTTTAACTGTTCTTCGGCGTTGACACAGGGGGATATTTATTTGCTTTTCAGCTTTGACAAAGGGGAAATATTTGTTTGCTTTTTGGTGTTGACACAGGGTAGATATTTGTTGCCTTTTCAGCTTCAACTTTTCCTGTCCAGCATTAGGTACAGTTGTTTGTACAGGTAAAGGGCACTGCAGAGTGGTGGCCAAAAGGGAGCCTGGCTTAACAGTACTTCCCTCCCACCCATCCCTCCACTCACCCACCCAAGTGCTGCCCAATATATTGGGGACTACAGCTGATTGACAGCAGGAACTTTCTGCAGGGACAGGAAGATGAAATCAGCAAAGTCCCTCCTACTGGCAATGAGAGTCTGCAGGGGCACCCTGTGATAAAGGCAGGGCCTCAACTGCAAGAAGAGAACATATAAGTGGTGAGGCAGGAAGGAAGAAAGTCCCCAGCAACATCAAAAGGGAGCAGAGCACAGACAAAGTCACACACCTGAGCTAAAAAGGTCCAAGACCAGAGACAGCACCATAGGGGAAGAGCAGATCCCAGCCTAGGGGAAGAGGTGATAACCACCAAGCCAATATGGATAATATTGGTTGCCATGGGTGTGGGGAGCTCATCCAATGAGAGGGATTTTCTGGCCAATAGGGCAGTGTCCCATATGCAGGATGCTAAATGACCTAAGAGCACAGCTGAATGCAGCACGGGGTGAGATTTCACAGCTGCAGCATCTGTTGTACAGAGACAGGACTTTACACCCTCCAATTCTGCACGCTTAGATCCTTCCTGTAAGTCCTCTCACAGAGGCAAACCAGTCCAGGGGGATGGTAGGTGGTGCAGAGGAACATAGAAACATAAAATGTGTCGGCAGAAAAGAACTGCAAGGCCCACCCAGTCTGCCCAGTATGCCTAGCTAGCTGCTAGGACTTTGCTATTCCCTACCACCACCACCACCCTAGTTCTAAAAGACCCTTGTGTCTATCCCACACTCTCTTGAATCCCCCACCACCTCTGGGAGTTCATTCCAGTTACTAACCCCCTCTCCATGAAATATAATTTTTTAATGTTTCCTCTGAACCTCTCCTCTACTATCTGCATATCATGCCTCCTTGTTTTCGATTGCTTCTTTAGCTGGAAGATGTCCCCCTTCTGGTACCCTATTAATACCCTTGATATATTTGATGGTCTCAGTCATGTCACTCAGGGGGAAGCAAGATGTAAGGTGGAAAAACAAAGGTAGAATTGTGGATGCAATGGATGCCGGGAGGTAGTTTGGATGAACATATTGTGGCAACTAGGGGGGTGTCTAATCTGTAACAGTTTACAGAGGCTGGAGAAGGAAGTGCTGTGGCTTGGTAGAGAGAGGAGAGGATGAGGGGAGGGGGGGTCTTGAGGCAGAAGGGTATCATGGGGGTTTGGGGGCAAAGCCCCTTGATGTAAACACACACACAGTGTTCATGACAGCTTTATGGCAACTGAAAGTGCAGTCGACATAAAGCCATTGCTGTCGGGTCCCATCGTAACAAAGTTGTCGACAGGACAGCATAGTTCTGAACAAGATCCTCAAATAACATTATTGTAACAGATGATATATACCAGTATTTTTTACATTTCACCTTTAATGTTTATTTCCACAGTTGTACAGAATGAAAGACTGATAGAGAAAATATGTAAAATGTAAGCAGAACTGCATTTAAAATCAAGTGTTTTTTAGAGGCATTGGTAGTTTCATCAGTGAACTGAGAAACCTAATTTCACTTAAAAGAATATTTCAACCTGAACTTGTGGTGTGCTAATCATTTATGATTCTTAATCTGTTTGCAGATACTGATTTTCTTGTGGCAGCAGATTCAATATGGCTGTATGAAGCTCTGGGAAAGTCTGCCTATCTCTCCTCTGAAATTGAAGCAAGTAATGCATATGAGCTACAGTGGATATTTAAGGAAGGATCAAATAAAAATAGGTTGGCAAAAATAGACAAACCAAAGCCACCGGAATCCTTCAATTTTGAGAGATTTGGGAACAGGCTCAAGATGCACCCTAACGGCACTCTACAGATTGATCAGCTGCAGCTTGGGGACAGTGGGACTTACAGCTTTTTGGCATTTTATAATAGCTCTCCAGAAAAAACACAGGACATCATACTCACCATCACTGGTAATAAATTATTTTTCTAATGTATAAATCATTGGTCAGTCCTTGCTAGCTGACCAGGTTTTATGTTAACTAATTTATAGTCTCTGTGCTGCACTCTGTGCCAGTCACAAGTAGTGCTGTACCAAATGTTTTTCCCAGCAGCACATTAAATAATGTTATATTTTTAACATTCATGGAATTATGCAAAGTTATTTGAAACATTGTGTAAAAAAACACTGTTTAGCGAATATGCAGAATTATTTGCAGAATGATACCTTTAAGTGGAATATTTTAATGTGAGATTTATGAAGGCAAACTTTTATCCCTACCTCAGTATTTTACCATGATGATGCTATTGCTGGGTAAAGATTTGAGAGAGTATTGTAAGAAGAGAGGTATTTTGCAATTTCCTATTTTTGATCAGTCATTAGAAGGCTTTTGAGCAGTAGTGAGAAAAGTACCTAACGGGTCATAATGTCATATGCTACAATATGGCTAACCTGGAATAGTGCCGTAGCAGAGAACGGATGGTGTAATACCACGTATACTGCTGTCCATGGTATTGCACCACTTGCACAATCCTAGGCAGGGAATAAGACCTCTGCTAGGATGGAGTTCTACTGAGCAGCTGCCGTGGCTCAATGGACTGAACCACTGCAGCACAGAACCCGGGCGCTGCTTCTGGGTTTGATTCCTGGTCCCAGAAACTTTTTTTTTCAATATTGTGCAATTTTGGAGTTACCCCCTCCCGAGTTGAGAATCTTTATTGGGAGGTACAGAAGTCACTGACCCCATGACAAGTGTGTGGGTAAAGCCCCTACAAAAGACATACCACATGGCATAAATTGCGCTGTATTGGCAGCGCAATTTTGCCATGCGGCATAATGTCTTGTGGCATTTTGTCCCTCTGCAAGAAAAGTGCCATCATGCTTTGAGCTGTATGGTATGACGAGCTATGCTTGTAGCCCTGACATATTCAAGGCCTAAGCAACATTTTAAATTGCCATAGTATGCTATGCTGGTTAGTCCATTGATCCAGTTGCAAAACTCTCCAATAAATCTGACATGAAGACAGAAGTTCGGTGGATGGTTACCCACTTACTATATAAAATGGGTAGGGAAGACTCTGCATCCTGACTGGCTGTTACTGTACCTGTGCATTAGGCCAGTCTAATGCATGGGAAAAACAAGCGCTGCAAACCACATTGTAGCACCTAAAACAAATCCTTGTGCTACCCTCTGGAATGTTTACGTTTTAAAGAGTCACTGTTTTTTTAACAGATAGAAAGCTTCCTCATTTATAAATTGTATAACTGGTAAATCCTGTAAAAAAGAAAAAAAACAATTGGCATACATTAGTGGTGTACCTTTTCATGTCAGCAGCATTTTATTTTTCTATTCTTTTAATCCTTCCACTCAGCCCCCATCTACTTGAGTGCTCCAGCCCCATCACCCCGCCATCCACTGGGACTTACCACCTGCTGTCTTTCCCCAGGATGTGCCCCTGAACATAGTCGACGGTGTTTCACAACCCCCACCATGTGCTGAATCCAATTCCATCTGGCATACCCAGCTACTCGGGTGTGGAGAATGTGGTTGCTCAGTGCCATCCTGCCAGTGTCTTTTTCCTCCCCTCTGCTATCCTCTGAGAGGCGTGGGGTGCAATGCACCACAGCACATGCCACACACTCCTGTGCAATGTGTGTTGATGTCTGCTAGCCCCACCCCCCCCCGCATGTTAGCCCAGACAGCCTTTCCCTCAGTTTCCACTAGGGCCAGGCCAAGTCCCCCCTCCCCCCCCAAGTAGGAACGCAGTCCTGCAGATGCTTGATCCTCCTTCCCATGGCTCACCCTGCAGACTCTTGAGTTCGCTTCCAAACCGGGTCACTGACATCACAACCAGTTGTGCTGCTGCTGCACTGGCAGCCTTGTCAGTGGCATTTTTATCTTTGAAATTCTTTTGTTTCAGTGTTCTTTACATAGTCCTCACTGGTCATTCGGTCACTGCTCCCCCTCTCCCCAGCTATGCTCCACTCAATCAAGACCCCATTCTTTTAGAAATACTTTAGAGATTCATAATTTAAACAAACAAGTGGAGCTAAAAGGCTTCAGTCCGCCCACCCCTCTTTCTCCCTTGTTTCTTACCCTCCCACCCAGGTACTCACTCATTGTTTCACCCCCTCACTGTTCAAATCACAAGCACAGTGGTTAAACCCCAGTTTATAAATGAATGGACTGTGCCAGGTTCCCATCCACTGAGATACAAGCATGTTCAGTTGATTAACCAAACAATAAACTCAGTCAGCAGTGCTGTATTTCTTTTCACCTGCTCTCTTCCCCACTCTACAAAATCTTTTCTTTTTAAGTTGCCATTAAAAACAAAACAAAACAAAAATCTTTGAGAAGAAATATGTCATGGAGGATTGGGGAACTTATTTAAAGGCACAGAAACAAAATGACACACCAGTCATTAATCTGCCAGCCCCCCACCCAAACACATACACACACCAGGGGTGTAGTCCTGCGGGATCTCGTGGGAGCTCAGACCCCACACTTCATATTGAGAGGGAGCTCAGCTCCCACACTTCTTAAAGTCTTCAAAGTTTTTTTTATGCAGTCTTAAATCAGCAACTGAAGAGTCTTTGAAGCAGAGCTGTAAGTGAACTGTGTTTTATAGCTTCTCTGCTGAATTCCTTCACAGACTTTACTGGAGCACAAGGTGATTTGAGACCAGGTTTTGGCTTGAGGCAGTGGGGTCACTGGGCTGGGACAGGAAGACAAACTTTGTGATGATCCTCCAATTGAGTAAAACAGATAGTCTCATTTTAAGTAAATCTGTTTGTTTACTAAGTTAAAGGTACTTTCCCTACTAAGGTTAATAAAGATCATGTAACCCTCTGTCTAGTTTTTGTATTGACATTCTTCTGGAAAAATGTGGGTGTTTGCACTTTAGTTGCATTTGTAAGAAGTTTATTTGGAATTACTGCTTGATTGACAACAAAGTGGCAGTTTTATTGGTGCCTGTGTCTAATGGCTGTCTTTTCTCTGAAACCCGCAAGGTACTGTAAGCTCCAATGGTGCTGGTTGGTGAGAAGTTGAGCTGCGGGTGGGGGGGGTGAAGCTTCAGTTTGTTTTTCTTCTTTTAGCTAGAGTCTCCTCTATTTAGCACTTCAATCAAACATGTAAACAAAAATACAGCATAACTATTACATTAAACTGTGATTATGCTTAACTGATTCCTGCTCTATGGTGGTGCCTAATTATGCACTTTTGCTTGCACAGCCCCTGGAGTCAAATGCACTGCTCTGCTTTGACTTGTCATATTGTCTTCTACATATCTCCTCCTCCTCCTCGTTCTCTCAAGGCTTTCCAACTTCCTAGCCTCATCGAATATCCTATCCCCCTTTCAATCTGGTTTCTGTAAAAACCACTCCACTATGACCGCCCTGCTTCAAGTCACCAATGCCATCCTGACTGGCATGGACAAGGGACTCCTCATCCTGGCCATATTCATTGACCTCACTAAGGCTTTCAACTCTATCTCCCACCCCCTCCTTGTCTCTAAGCTGTGCTGTGATGGCCTTTTCCCACTAGTGGTAGGCTGGTTCAAGTCCTACCTGTCCGAGCATACTTGTTGGCGATGTCCTCTCCTCCCCAATCCAAGCTGGTCTCCCTCAAGGTTCTATCCCTGTTCCCAGCCTCTTCTCTTTTTGAACAATCTTCCCACTATCTGTGTATCCTCCCAGATTCACCTTTGCACTGATGACACCATCCTCTATGCCTTAGGCCCTTCCACCTCTGTTGTAGAGACATAACTCCTTACATGGGTCCTACAGTAGTTCTGAGCAAACTGACTGAAAGTCAATACCAACTAAACTGTAAATATGACCTTTGGCACCACACAAAAACTCTCTAAACTTTCCTTCTTCCCCTCCTTTTCCATCCTTGACGGCACTTCTCTGGATGCTGTTCTTGCCTACAAGTAGCTAGGCGTATGGTTTAACAATCATCACAACTTCTTGCCACACACAGATTACATTCATTCCAAACTCCACCCAAAGTTAGATGCCTTGTATAGAAATAGAGATGCCTTCTCCCCCAATTTGATGTGAATTGCTTACCAAAACTATCCTCCCTGTCTTCAATTATGCTGATGTAGTCCTCGGGTCTGCTCCAACTACTTTCCTCACTACACTGGACACCCTCTTCAATGCCTTTTGCCACTCTGCTGAAAATACTCCCCCTTGCACTCACCTCTGTACCCTTTGCTCCTCACTCTCACTCCTCTCCCTTTAACAATGCTGCCAACTCCACTCTGTCACTTTCATTTCTAAATTCAGGTTTGGTAATCTCCCCCATTATCTCTCCTCCCTCCTCTCTCCCTTTTCCCCTCCTCTTACCAGCTTCACTCCAGAGACCCTCAAACCTTCTCCCTCCATAGCCCTTATTCTAACTCGGGACAGGCTGCTTTCTCTTACTGCCTTTCTTGCATCTGGAACTCTCTCCCCAGCTCTATCCACCAATCTCCCTCTCCATTCTCCCTCAAACTTGCCCTTTCCCAAACTCTCCCTTCCTCCAGTTCCTGTTTCCCTCTTCTGAACCCCCTCCTCTCTCCCCCTCCACATTACTATCCCTTTCCATCCCCTTCTTCTCTCCTCCAATATCCCTCTACCTACATCATTCTGCACCTTTCCCATCACTATCCCTGACATATTACAGAGGTAACATTTGTACCTTACTTACCTAATTCTGGCACTGATAGCCACTTGCACTTTATTTACCACTGTTGGATCACTTGCTACCCTTGTCATATGACTTTGCTCCTTACTCTAGAAGTGTCCTGTGTTCCACTTGCGCTTTGTGCCATTCTTGTCCCCACCCATTCCCCTGGGTATGGATTTCTG
Organism: Neoceratodus forsteri; assembly: GCA_016271365.2. NCBI lineage: Eukaryota > Metazoa > Chordata > Ceratodontiformes > Ceratodontidae > Neoceratodus > Neoceratodus forsteri. Next base: position 980,776,606 of record CM028133.1, read on the forward strand.
GTATGGATGATCTGTGTAAGTGTGACAGACACATGCACCTCCAGGCTGGTGTTTTGTGTGCACTTCTCGCTGCCTTATAGGTCTGACTGTGTGGTGCACTGTTGTGGGGGCAGAGTCTTCTGTTCAGGTTGCAAGGTAACAAGTGTAATGACTGCTGCAGTGATAGCTGACTATACTCAAGAGAAGTGGGATATAGGCAGGTGTTTGAAGGGTGGCTGGAGTAGGATTTTTTGCTTTGGTTTTAACAAATTTTTTAAAGAAAATAAAAGATAGTTATTTTGATAATAATATGATAATACTGGTAATTTTAACAAGTCAAGGAAGGCTTTAAAAGCAGCCAAATAGTGTCAAAATGACCCCCAAAATGCACCAGAATGCATCTAAAACCTGATAGTTTCTGTTGGGTCTAGGTGGCCTCCAGACCCACAGCCTGTGAGGGATTTGAGTACTTGTGGTTTGTGGAGACCCCACACTTCTAAATTTAGCACTACACCACTGACACACACACTGGCAACAAGTTGTGGAAGAATTGTTGTAGATTTCATCTTTTACAGATTGTATTCTTTTCTATGTTGATTGCACGCATACACAAGAAACATATTGAGGCAGCTTGCTGCAGAAGCAGGTTGTGGACACGTGGCACTGCTGTAGCCAATGCCCCCACTGCCTTTTGAGGCTTGACCCACTTTCCCCAATGGGGTGGCACACTGCTGCTGACACTGGTTCAGCCAACTTGCCACAACCTTGGAAAGTTTCAGCCACTGCAATCAGGGGCCACCTCGTCATTGCAGCATCTGCCATTCTGCTGCAATGAGGAAGCAACCCGTCATTGCTGCACAGAATGTTGGTACTGTAATATTGTTTGTGAACATGGCAGCGGCTTGCCACCGTGTTCACAAACAATATGACTGAGCCCCCAGTGCAGAAGGGGTGCTCAATCTCCCTTGTCATCATGTGCCCCCTCACAACAGTGTTTATTTGCTGACGGGGGCCCCAGTCCCTGTTGGCTTCAGTCCCTGCACGAGTTCAGGTTGCTGATGGGGAAGCTAACTCCCTGTTGACATAATGGTTCCCCCCCACCAAAAAGTTTGGTTTATGCCAAGGGGGTGGCCAATCCACCATCAGCTACAGCCCCCCAAACATTCAGGTGGCATGCTGGGAGCCCACCCCAGTGTGCCCAATGGCCCTGTAAAGAAAAAAACATCCTGCAATTTTTTTTTTAAACCTGTATAAAAGAAAACAGTCCCTCTCGGTCTCCCTGCCCCCTTCCACAACCCGAGCCCTCCCACTGTGCACCCTGCCTCCCCACACCCCCCTCTCCCCATACTTACCTCTGGAGTCTGGCACAATAATCTTTGGTGGACTGGGAACACGTCTGCACACTTCAAAGCCAACTGCGAACTGTGGAAATACCAGTAAGCTGTATAATGGCATAAATAGGGCTTTTTCAACTTTTTTGCATATCTCAGGCATTTATGGACTTTTGGCACCAAATTTTCAACATGGGGTTATTGGGACCCCTCCTCATGAATTCAGCCACTGTCCATGTGTTACTCGGTCCTGAAAGGTGATTTTGTGGTCACTGCGCAGAATCACCTTTCGGGACCGATTAATGAAATGACAGTGCCAAGGTTCTTGAGGTGGGCTCTCAAAAAGTCTGTGTTGCAAATTTGATGGGAAAAATAAAAAAAATTACTGTTTTATGACCATGCATTGCGCAGTTGCTACGCACGCTCGTAACTTTTCCAATTTGCAATATTTTCACTCCAGATTTTCAACATTGGCATTTTTATGCACCTCTTTATGAACAGTACAGCTGTCATTTTTCATATCCTGGCATAAATGTGTTTTTGCACTTCCAGTGCAGAACAGCACAGTCACTTTGGGAAATCAGTGTTTGGGATGCATTAAGAAAATCACAGTGACACTGTTCATGAGCAGAGGTCCTAAAATGCCTATGTTGAAAATTTTGTGATGAAACTCCATAAAATGACTGTGTTTATTTATTATTCATTTATTTATTTTTATTTAGTTTTTGTTGACCGGGTAAGCGAACTAGACAACCATGCCAATTATCAGGCATGACCCAAGGGAGGAGGATACAGATGAATGCCACTGACCTTGAACCAGATTAAGCTGTTGGTGGTATTTTTAGTGAATGAGGGAAATTTGGCCAGGACACCGGGGAAATTCCCCTACTCCGTTGCCGTCAGTAGGGGGAGAGTATGGCCATCTGAGCTGCATGTTGGCCACTTGGACTATGGCTGTGCGGTGTGAGGATGCATTTCTGGTAGGAGAGTTAGCCTCCTCTTCTGCTATGGATCAACCAGAGGCTGAAAATTTGAAAATGTTTCCCAACCTTTTTCAGGGTAAAGACGACGAAAGTACGGAGGTGTATGTTTCAACAGAGGATATTTTTACAGCGGTTTCTACGGTTGGTTCTACTGCCCTAATTGTGTGGAAAATACACCTGAGAGAAAGGATATTCATTTTATTACAAAAGATACAGAGCAAAGTATAGCAAGCCGTAAGTCTACCTTTAATACGGAGCAGCAGACTGGGTCGGCTGTCATTTCTCTTTCTTCAGCTGTCAGTACAGCGTCTGATGCAGTAACATCAAAGGCTTCTCTGCAGCCGGGTGAGTCATTTCCGTCTTTGGCGCCTTTTTCCATTGACATTCCTACTGATTTGCAGGCTGGCAGTATCGATTCTACTACTGTAGAAGTGTGCCTAAAGCCTGAAGTAATTTTTGCTGTTCTTACTAATGGTACAAGTTCCTCGGTTGTTACTGCAAATCCACCAACAGTTGCAATACCAGGGACTAAGGTGGATTGTGAGCAGGGTCCACAGCTGTCTAAAATGTCTGGTTTTGTGTTTAAACCACCAGAAACAGCTGATAGTTTATTGCAGCCTTCACACCCGGTGCACTGTCAAACAGTGCATGATCAGCAATCAACAGCCACAGTTTTTTCTTTTACTACCCTGCGAAATAAAAAATTTCAAAATACAGCCTCTGGGAGTAATCTGATGCCTTTAGAAAATCTGACAATTCCTTGCCCACAACGTCCATTGGAATCAGCTACTGTTACTCCCATTACTACTGCATCTATGGTGGAGCCAGTCGCATCTTGTGATATTTGGTCCCCTCGAAAAGCTCTTTTAGAAGCAGGCTGGAAAAAATTGTCAGGGGGAACTTGGCTTCCGGATCCTGCATGGGACTCCACTTTTGATTTTACATTATCTTCCCCAGACTGGAAACCGACATCGGACACACATCCTATGAGCGCTCCAACTCATTTACAAGACTCTTCCAAAACTATCCTGAGTACTGCACCAGCTATTTCGGCTCCGGATTGTGGTCAGGAAAAGAAATTGGCTCCTGCCCCAGATAACGTTACAACAGGAAAGCATATGGACAATACTAATCAAGACAGCATATCTGCTCAATGCAAACCCTTGATGTCAGATTTATTTTCTCATGCAAAAAAAGAAACAACACCTAGAAGAAATGCTGTTCGCATTAGATATGAAGGGGGTTTAGCAGATAGACCAGACTGCTATTATGTGGGCAGAACTTTATTGAAAGATTCTTTGCATTTCTCTCATACTGATGTGTTTGCTCTTAGAAATACATCAGGGGAAGATAACTTTGATATCAGTTTCCGAACATCGCATGCCTTGGACCTGTTCTGGGCAGGTGAAATTCTCTCCCTTATGGACCCCTTTTTTGGTTATCCCACTAACTAAACCTCTTATAAAATGTGTTGCAGTTATGTTTCGCAATGAGGGGGTCCGTGTGGATGCTATTTCTTTTTGGCTCACTCAGAAATGTTATGTGCTTAGTTCTCCAGAAGCAATTCTGGATTCTGAGAAATTTAGGACAGGGGGATAGAAATACAAAGTGAAGCTTCGTCAGAATGATTCTGGAATTGAACATATTGCTAATTCTTTTCTATTAGGAAGAGATAGAGGGGTATGTTTCTATGGGGGCAGCCAAGAGCATGTTACAAGTGTGGGGCCCGTACTCATCTATCAAGTACTTGTGATAAACCATGGTGTGACAACTGTGGGGAAATAGGCCATGTCACCATGCAACGTGCTAATCACACCAAGTGTGATTTGTGTGAAGAATATGGTCACACTTTTGGAGAATGTTCCTGGGTGGCAAAGAATAAAGCTACCTGTGCTAGCCCTGATTTACTAATACAGCAAGCTCAAGAAACAGTGGCGCCAGTGGAAAAACCTCATCCACTTTCCTCACCAGGCCCTTCTTCACCATTGCTTTCTGGTTTGGTTTTACCTAGAAGTATACAATTTCTGAACCCCTGCCCAACTCCTCTGTCTGTTCTAACCAACAGTTCAGTGGAACCTCCTGAGGAAATTTGTTTGACATCAGATTTAGTTTCTGAAACAAAATTGTTACTGCCTGTGAGCTATACCGATCCACCCTTGTCAAAGGAGTCTTTTCCTGCTCCCTCAGTGATTTCCCCTCTTCCTAGAAGAAGGTCTACTAGATCTTCCAGATCAACCCCTCCCCACACATCTTTAGAACATATAGCGAGACTGATAATTCATTTTCAGTACTTTTTTGGGGAGACTCTGAAATGGATCATGGGGATTCTGATTCGCAAGCTTCGAACTTGGACCCTGGTTCTCAGAGTCATGGAGATTATAAAGGGAAAAAAAAGAAGAAAAGAAAGAAAGAAATAGGGACTGGACGTTGATTTTGAATACTCATGATTACATTCTGTTGGGGTTCTTTTAATACACATAGTATTCTCAATTATGAGAAATGACAGGCAGTTTTTTGGTATGTACATGATTCAAAAATTTATGTATGTTTCTTGCGAGAAACTTGGATGCATTCTGCAGAGCAATTAGTGGCATTTAAAAAGGATTGGCAATGGGGTCCTTCTTATTGGTCTTTTGGCCCAGACAAGGTAGATGGTATTGGCATTCTCTTTAATTCCTATAATTTCACTATTCGGAAATTGATTGATTTATAGGCCGGAAGAGTTTTGATTTTGGATGGGTTATGGGGAACAACACACTTTAGGTTTATTAATATTTACAATCCTCAATCTAAAGCTGAACGGGTGGCCTTTTTTAAAACAATCCAACCTTTTTTTGTTACTACTTTATTAGTCCTTTTTGGAGGAGATTTCAATTGTACCTTACCCCTTAAAAAAGTGTCTTCTTCATCACAGGTAAAAAAAGAAAATTTATTGTGATACCCAGGCTTTAGGACGTTTGGTCCAAATTACAGATCTTACGGGTTGTAGAATACATCAGATTTCAGGGCCAGAATTTACATATGTTCAGAGTAAATATTTCACTACAATTGATTGTTTCCCAAAATGTTTCAGTTAGGGATTTCAAAATTTGTCCAGCAGAATTTTTAGATCATCTTTTTTATTTTGTACCATTTCTTTGGGAACACCACATATACTGAAAGCAAATAGATAGAAACGTAATTCTTCTATTTTAGTACATTTATCAGTTCAGCATAATATTTTTAATCTCCTGACAGCAAGATTATCTGTAGCTTTTTTATATCATGATATAGGGGAATGGTGGGCAATAACCAAATCTGATTTAAAACACTGGTTTATAAAATATGGGAAACAAACTAGGAATAGGACATTTTTAAAATATCTTTCACTTAGGCAGCAGTTGCAAAAACTTTATACTTTTTCTTATACTTCAAAATTTGATTATACGGATTAAATTTTACACTTAAAAAAAGAAATGTTGCCTTATCAATATGATAGAGCCTGAACAATTCAGGCCTTGTTATGTAATGGGACCCAGAAAGCTCCTATAGGTGATCCTTATGAAACTTATAAATCTTTTAAAAACTCTACCAATCTGGATATTTTAATTGATCAAGATGGGAATCATATAGATACAGTTGAGGGCATTAATGATATGCTGAATAATCATTTTTTTTCCTTAGCTCCCAAAACTGTTATTTCCCAGGAAAATATTAATACTTTTTTACAGGATATTTCAGTTCCACTATTTCCCAACAAGATTTTGATCCTACAAGACTCGATCACTGTATCTGAAATTGAGATGGCCATCAAATTCTTAAATAATACTTCATCACCAGGGATCGATGGTCTTACTAATACATTTTATAAATCTTTTTCACACATGGTAGCACTCTATTTAAAATTGGTTTTTGATTTTTTTTTTAAAACAAATACCATGTCTCCTTCTTTTTCAGAAGGGTTAATGATTTTCTTATTTAAAAAAGGACTCCGAACCAATATTAAAAATTGGAGACCTATTACTTTATTGAACTCATACTACAAAATTTTGACTATTGTGCTTAATAATCATTTAAAACATTATGCAGCTAAAGTCATTTCTTAGCATCAATACTGTGGCCTTCCCAATAGAATGAAACAAACTGCTTTAATGAATATTAGGGATGTCATTGAACACTCCACAGTTTTAGGAGCAGCAAACTGCATAGTTGCAGGGATTTAGAAAAGGCCTTTGATAGGGTTTATCGGCCTTTTTTATATCAGGTTTTACAATGCTATCATGTTCCTTTTCAAATCTTACAGAGCATAAAACTCCTCTATCAACATTCCTGTATTTTCCCAGTATTACAAGGTCGGATTGCTTCCAGTTTTTCAATTTCTACAGGGGTTAGGCATGGATGCTCCCTAAGCCCATTGTTATATATTTTTTCTTTAGACCCTTTGTTGGAAAAGTTAGTGGACACTCCTTTATGGGAAGGTATATCAGGCATAGGTATACAAAGGCAGCTGCTAGTACAAGCACATGCAGATGATGTTTGTTGTTTTTTTTCAAATCATACTTCTTTTATTTTTTTTTTAATTGGAATTTGAAAAATATGTTTGCATTTCTAATGCAAGATTAAATCTTGCTAAAACTTGAGGTTTGTTTATTGGTAATGGACATGATTTATTGGTAAGATATTTTGGTATCAATTTCTCTGTGGAACCCATTGTCATTCTTGATATTTTATTTGGCTCCCAAAACTTGCCACTAGAGAAATTGGATATGGTCATTAAGAAACTTGAATCTAAAGTTTCCAGATGGAAGCAGTGGAAACTTACAAAGCAGAAATGCATTCATCTTTCTAAGCAGTTTATTTTGCCTTATTTACAACATGTGGCAAAAATATTCCCTTTACCTATTGCATTAGAAACCAAGGTTTACAGTTTATTCTTCCAAATGTTATGGGGCAATCAGCTTAATCCTATCAAAAGACATTTTACTTATTTGGATAAAACTAGGGGTGGCATTGGCATGATTGACCTGGTTGTTTTCTGTTTTTCTTTATTTTTTTCAGTTACCGTTCGCAGAGGTTTATTAGCTGTTTCAGAGGGTGGCAATGTCTGGGTCCAATCACTTTTACATCATTATCTAGCTGCTTGGAAGCAAACTCCACCAAGATGTAATAAATATTTACATATACCATTATATTTTAAATCTGCAGCACAGAAATTGTATAAATGGGATATTTCTAAGGAAATGCTTTTAGGTTGCTATGGGAAATATCTCTATAAATACTTGATGGGTTCAATCTATCCTTTGGCCCCTTGTTTTAAAAATTGTCCTGAAGCTGACAATCATCTAATCCTATCTCAACTTAATAGTACCAGGCTTCCTCCTCAGATGTGGGAAACCCTGTGGTTATTAAAATATGGAAGACTGAATCTGAGAGGTAATGCAAAATATAAAGTTAAAGAAGAAAGGAATTTTCCCTATATGGATTGCATTAATTTAGAATAATCTACTGAACATTTTTTGTTACATTGTTCCTTTTCAAAACATCTCTTTTTTTGGCAAAAAAGTGGAATTTCAAATGGCTGACCTTTTTAACTTATGACATTTTGGTAATTGGTAAATATCCCCACAGTTTATTGATGTTCCATCATGAAACGTTATCTATTTTTTTTTTGTTTTCTCTGTTTTTATTTATGGCAGGCATACTGTCAGTGGGTGCTTTATCGAAAGAAAATGGATTACATAGTTTTCTCCAGCCTGATTATGCAAGAGATGTGAAAATTATATGATAGGGATTGTTGTTTTTTTCCCTCTACTCAAACCATTAGATGGTGGAAGGGTTTCCATATATTTATTAAATACAAGTAGAATGTCTGTAAGATATTAGTTTATTTTCTGGAAGTGTTTTATTTTATTTCTTTCTCCTTTTTTGTTTAACTTTGGTGTATTGCTTAATAATGTGTTTTGATTTTTTCCTTTCTGTTTTTTCTGTACAATAAAAAATTCCCCTACTCTTTTCAAGAAGTGCCTTGGGATCTTTAACATCCACCTGAACTACCATCAATCCAGGCAGATGGGACCTCATTTTAATGTCTCATCTGAAAGAAAGCACCTCAGAAGTGCAGCACCCCTCTCATGCTGTACTGTGTTACGAGCGTGCATTGTGCAGTTTCCACGCACCCTTGTAAGTTTGCAAATTAGTAATATTTTCACACCAGATTTTCAACACTGGCATTTTTTCACACCTCCTTATGAACAGTACAGCTGTCATTTTTCACATCCTGGCCGAATTGTGTTTTCACGCTTTCGGCATAGAATAGAGCAGTCGCTTTCAGAAATCAGCATTTGGGACAGATTAGGATCGAGCTAGTGAGAGAGAGGGAGTGACCGAGCTCAACTGAGCTCTGTTGGAATGGCTGTGGATTTCTTTGTGGGCAGAAAAAGGCACCAATGCAGGCAGATGCCCAGTACAAAAGGGCAGCCTGCAGCGCTGGGAGAAACAGAATGAGCGAGTGAGGGAGGGGGAGTGAGTGAGCTCATTGGAGCTCTACTGGGACTGCTGCAGAGTTCTTTGTGGGCAAAAAAAGGCAGCAATGCAAGCAGGGGCCCAGTACAAAAGGGCAGCCTGCAGCGGTGGGAGAAACAGAATGAGCGAGTGAGAGAGGGTGACTGAGCGAGCTCAATGGAGCTGTATTGTGACTGCTGCAGATTTCTTTGTGGGCAGAAAAAGGCACCAATGCAGGCAGGAGCACAGTACAAAAGGGCAGCCTGCAGCGCCAGAAGAAATGGAATGAGCTAGTGAGAGAGGGGGAGTGAGCGAGCTCAACGGAGCTCTGTCAGGACTGCTGCAGATTTCTTTATGGGCAGAGAAAGGCACCAACAGAGGCAGGAGCCCAGTACAAAAGGGCAGCCTGCAGCACCAGGAGAAACAGAACGAGTGAGTGAGAGAGGGAAAGTGAGTGAGCTCAACGGAGCTGTATCAGGACTGCTGCAGATTTCTTTGTGGGCAAAAAAAAGTGCCAATGCAAGCAGGACCCCAGTACAAAAGGGCAGCCTGCAGCGTCGGGAGAAATAGAATGAGCGAGTGAGAGATTGGGAGTGACCGAGCTCAATGGAGCTCTGCGGACTTCTGTTGCCCTCCGCCCCGCCCATGGTCCCAGGTCCTATATTACAGCAGGGTCTCTGGGAACAGGAGAAAAAGCAATGATTGGATACTTAAGAATTGCTGTAATGATATAGATTTTGTTGTTCTGTTTCTTTCTCTAACTGACCTAAGTACTGAGCTATAATGTTATGATTGCTGTAATAATACTTATTTATTTGTTCTGTTTAATTCTCTAACTGAGCTGAGTAATACTTGGAGTGCAATAGGATTTCTAACTGGGCTAAGTGAAACTATATGAGAGCCGAGAACAAAAAGTATAGTAGCTGAGGGGTGAAAAATGGACAAGGAGGCTTTAGGATTGCTACAGTAGTACAGTATCTAACGGATGAGATTTGAGACTGAATTACTCTGGTCGGCAAGGGGTCAGTAGGGGGACTATTGTGGGGGGGACAGAAATTTGAGTAAATAGGGGCCTAACAGTTCTAGTAGGGTACAGAACCTGGGAGTAAGAGCCCGTAACATCTTATGGGGCAGGTGGCACATGTCAATAGGGTGGCCATCTTTGGAAGGGTGAAGGGGTGTACAGGGTGTGGGTCTGCCATGATCCTGGACTGGGCTTGGAGGATGGGGGGGAGTACGGTTTGTAGATGACTGGCTAGTTTGAGGGAAGAACTGTGGAAGTTAGGAAGGAGTCTAAGTGGCAGGGCGGATGAGTATGGTAGGCATCCTGAGGTGGGAATAGGGGATGGCAAAGGGGGACGGGAGGAAGAATAACTAGAGACTGAAACCAACCCCAGTATCAGAGGCACTAGTAGAAAAGAGAGGAGAAGGAAGGGGGTGCCCGAGGCAAGGGCGGGGGGCATCCTGATGGGGGAGGAAGAGACCATGAGGAGTACCAGTGAGAGAGAGCAGATGGCTATAGATAGGGAGGGACCCGGGGGGAACAACTAGGAAGGGGGAACTGATAGGGGGGAGAGATGTAGGACAGGTATCAACTAGGAATAGATTCAAAACTCTGCTATCGGACAGAGATGGGGAGCAGGAACATACTGAAGGGGGGAGGACAAGCGGGGCATGAGAGGGATGGCAACAGGTAAGGGAAGAGATATCGAGGACAAAAGGGTAGAAGGGGCTAGTAAGGAAGGAGGGAGTGGTGACTGAAGGAGAGAAGGCTATGGGAAGGGGAAGGATGGGAGGGACATCACTGTTGGGGTAGAAGGGAATGGGGGCTCTAAATTGGCAACAGTGGGGATAGGAGAGGGGTTGGAAATCAGCAGGGGAGAAGAGGAGGTCGACATGGGAAGCCTAGTAGGAAGCAGTCAGGCTGGGAAGGGGTTCAAGGGGGATAGGAGGAATAAGGCAGAGAAAAGCGGTGAGGCAGAAGTAGGGGGTACAAATACAGAAGTCATAGAGGGTGCAGTTGGCAGGGGTAAGGGACAGGGAAGAACGAATACCTGGATGGTGGAAGAGGCATTAGAAGGGAAAGGGGTAAGGGGAAAAGGGACACTCATCCTGGGGGATTCTATACTGAAATAGGTGAGATGGGGCAGAAAGGGAAAAGGCACAGCCATATTCGGATTGAAGCTGTCCCCAGGTTGACTGCAGGAAGTGCTGGGCAGGCACTGCTTAAGCGTGCAGCAAGGAGGAGGAAGAAACCTCATTTACTGTTGCATGTGGGTACAAACAACTTGGCAGGGGACACTGTGGAAGTAGTGAGGGGGAGGTTTGAGTACTTGGGCAGGCAGTGTGAGGGGGTGGGGAAGTAAGTGGCATTCTAGGAGGTACTGCCGGTACCATGTGCAAGCATGGGGAGGAAGGGTAGTCTTGAGGAGTTCAAGTGGCTAAGGGATTGGTACCACATGAAACATTATGGGTTAGTGACTAACTGGGGCAGGGTCTGGGGGGAACAGTGACTTGTACACGGGGGACAGGGTACACTGGAGCAGGAAAAGGAGAGGAGTATTAAAGGCAGCATTGCTGCTGGGCCACTGGCACTGAGGGTTGAGGCACTGGACACCACACCACGTGCCACGCTGGTGACCCAGTTCGGATGCAAGCCCAGGCCACCAGGGGTTGGCAAGGAAGGGATAGGATTGAGCATCCGGAGGACTGCTTTCCTATCCTGGGGCGGGATCCAGGGACCCACCACTCTGTAGCGGCCTCTGGTGATGACCGTGGATGCTACTACAGCAGTGTAGTAAAGGGTGGCGGAGTCTGGCAGACATTGGCACACTGTGCCTAAGTGTCATTGCACGCCCGGACTCCGGAAAGGGGAGAAAAGTGGAAAACGGGCTATGGTCAGGCAGCATGAGCTTCCAACCCCCCTACCCACCCCGAATGGCACCTCCTCAACTGGATCCTGCTCTAGTGGGTTGACCTGGGAAGCTCCTCACCACCCCAGCATGGGGGTAATCCATGGAGGTGAGCAGGTTGGCATGATGTCAGGGGCAGGGCTGGGGGGTCAGTCAGGATGACCAAGTCGACCGTAGCCCTGTGAGAAAATATGAAAAAATAAAATAAAAAAGCCAGGATTAGAAGGGTATATCTCTACTAAGGTGGATGTAAACAAATGGAGGGGGTCAAAAGACTGAGGTTGGTAGAAAGGTGAGGACAGGGGAGCCTGATGAGCTCACTGCTCTAGATATAGGTAAAGGCGGAGGTGTAGTTATCCTGGAAGGGGGCAGGCAGAGTGCTCTGAGTGTAATAGAGAAGGCACCACCACCCAGTAAGAATAAGGAGGAGAAAGGGTTAGACTACTGGGAGGAGGGACACAGGCAAAGGAGGAGGAGGAGAAGAGTGAGGAGAAGGATGGGTACGGGTGGAAGGTGGTCTGACTAAATGGATAGAGAACTGGTTGCAGGGGAAGGTGCAGAGGGTGGTGGTGGTGGTGGAGTAGCTCTCGGCACCCAGAGCAGTGACAAGTGGGGTGCCACAGGGCTTAGTGTTGCCCCAATGCTATTTGGGCTCTTTATCTCCGATATAGCACACAGAGTGGGGAGCAGGGTTAGTCTGTTCGCACATTATACCAAATCAAAAGCAAATACTTATAGTAGCAGAGCCCCCCCCACCACACACACATACACACTCCCCAAAAAGCTGCTTAAAAGCCTGCAATTCATTCAAGTCAATTCCATTTTCTTATGTACTTGGGGGTTCAGTGCCAACAAGTGTAAAATCATGTAACTAGGGCATAGGAACCCCGATGCTGGGTATAGGATGTGGGAAGGTACTGATATTCACTAGACATGAAAGGGTCTTTGAGGTTATTATATCAGAGTACCTCAAGATGGCAGTACAGTGTCACAAGGCTATGGGCAGGGCAAATTGGATTCTGGGGTGCATAAGGAGTGGCATCTCCAGTAGGAGGAGGAGGGATGTTGTGCTGCCATTGTCTCACTCCGTGGTATACCCCCAGCTGCAGTACTGTGTCCAGTTTTAGAGTCCACACTACAGAAAGGACATAAGGTGGAGTTTTTACGGGGAGGGCAACTAAAATGGTTCAGAATTTTCACAGGAATCCCTACAAGGAAAGGCTGAAGAATCTCAGTATCTACACTCTGGAAGAGAGGAGGGCGAGAGGTGACATGATCAAGACCAACAAAGTACCTCACAGGGGTAAAAAGGGTACAGTTGGGGAGTTTTCTTTAAATGAGGATGAGCACCCAAACCAAGGGACATACAATGAAGCTGGGGGGGCATTCAGGATAGATGTGAAGAAATATTTCTTTAATGAAAGGGTGGAAGCCGCCTTAAACAGACTGCCAGGAGAAGTGGTGGAACCTAAAATGGTAGGGGGCATGAAGCATGCATGGGATAAACATAGGGGTATATTAGAAAAAGGGAAAGGAGGGGGTCAACAGAGATCATTAGGGCTATGGAAGTGCGGTAGGTTCAAGTTCATTGCAGGAAAAATCCATTAAGCAAGCTCATTCACAAGGAGGTCCTGATGGACGCAGGCAGAATAAGACATGCAGTAACATATACAGGCAGGACTTACAAGTAGGTAGAGAACACTTGGGCAGACTGGATGGGCTGAGCAGTCCTTTTCTGCTTACAAATTCTATGTTTCTGTGGCATCATGTGTTAATTCAGGTGTAGTGTTTATTTAAAGTTGGCCCTGCCATACATCCAGATGTAAGGTACGGTAAATTACCAAATTAGATGCAGCCTGCTTACAGTATAATAAACACAACCCCAGTGCTTCAAGAAGCCTTTACTCTTCATAAGGCTGCTTAAAGAGCTGGGGTTTTTTGCAGTGTCCACACCAGTATGCTGATCTTAAAATCGACGCCACATCTGAATGCGTACTTCATTCTTGCTCACTCCATTTCTTCCCCACTTTGAAACCTGCTTGTCCTGAGTTACTTTTCAGCTGGCAGTGCCTCACCTGTGTTGGAAGACGACCAATAAGCGGCACTGAAAGACGTCAGACTTCACAAACTCTGAAGGCAGCTGCTCATGGACAGACATAAGGCAGTTCAACTGGGGGTAGGAAGAAGTAAGCTGTTTAACTAGAATCTGCAGCTTATCTGTCAGGTAGGGAAATGGGCAGACTAGGTGGGCCAAGCAGTCCTTATGTGCCTTCAAATGCTATGTTTCTATGTTTCTCACCCACCATCTTGGCAAGAAGGCTGCAGCTGTGGCCACTGATGACTGTTGGGGTGTGCGGATGGGGTGACCAAAGGGGACAGACATAAGGATATACAATCATAATAAAAATTGTGAGACCTTCACCAGCTTTCCAAAATGCTTACCAGTAAAAGAACACTCCATGAAGTTGTTCAAATGGCAACACAATCTGGTGAGCCCTCTGTCTGCCATCTGACACCAGGCATCAACCAGCATAAAATTGCCTACAGAAGGCAGTGTGGTCATGTGGCTACTGAAATACTGGAGATTACAGATTTAGAAGAACAAAAGAATATCACGCAGAAGCTGGCACATATGCCTATAGCAGCTGTCTCCTGCTTCTCAGTAGTTATATTTATACCCTTGAGGTACTTGAATGTTTCTATCCTATCCCCTCTTTCCCGCCTCTCTTCCACTCAGTACATATTGAGGTCCCTTATTTTCTCCTCATAAGTCTTGTGTTGCAAAGTCTGTACCATCTCATTCGCCCTTCTCTGGACCATCTCCAGCCTGTTGATATCCTAACAAAGGTGCAGCTTCCAGAACTGCACATAGTACTCCATGTGAAGCCTCACCATGATTTTATATAATGGCATCACTACCTCCATCCTTATGCTGGTGGTACCCCTGGCTATGCACCCCAGCATGTCACTGGCCTTCCCAGCTGCCTTACCACTTTGACATTTGAAATAACAACCCCCCAGGTCCCTTTCCTTCTTTGTGACTGTCAGCAACTCCCTCCCCCCCCCATCCTGTACCTTTCCCCAGGGTTTCTGTGTCCCAGGTGTATAATTTTGCACTTTGTTGAATTAAACTTCAGTTGCCAGTCCTCAGACCATTTCTCAAGCTTAACCAGGTCCCTCCTCATTTTCTCCACCCCCTCTGGGGTATCCACTGTCTTACAGATCTTGGTGTCATCTGCAAACAGTCAGACCTTTCCTTTCAGCCCTTCTGCAATGTCACTAATGAAGACACTGAACAGGACTGGCCCCAGGACCAATCCCTGCGGTACCCCACTGGTCACCCCCTCTCCCCAGACTGCTCCCCATTTACCACCACTCTCTGTCTCCTTTCTGTTACCCAGTTTCTGATCCAGTTTACCACCTTTTCCCCCATGCCCAGCCTACTCAGCTAGTTTATCACCCTTCTATGTCGGACGGTGTCAAAGCCTTTGCTTACATCAAGGTAAATGTTGTCCACTGCCCCACCCTGATTTACTTCCTTTGTCACCCAGTCAAAGAGATCAACTAGATTTGACTGACATGATCTCCCCACTGTGAATCCATGTTGCCTATGGTCCTGCGCTCTGATGGTTTCTACATGCCCCACTATCCTTTCTTTAATCAATGTCTCCATGATCTTCCCCACTACTGAAATGAGGCTGGCCGGCCTATAGCCTTTGCAACTGCTGTACTGCTGTGGTCCTTGCCCCTTCCCCTCTTCTGTGAATGTTGAATAGAGACACAGTGGATGTCTTGGGGGGGACACATGACAGTTCTTAGGCATGGTACTTTCACTTCCAAATACCTAAACAGCACATATAAGCAATCAACAATCGGCACTGACAAATGCTTGTTTGTTGTTGTTGCTGTTTCAAATTTACTTTTTACAAATATGCCTTGTGACTCATTTTATAACACTCTGGAGTGTGCATTGTGCTTATCTAGCCACACTTATAGCCTTCTACCTTATTAAGCCCCTGGGTATGCAGTTAGATCAGCACAATACACACCCCATCATGAGTTATTGCTGACATGTAATATCTATGGTGTGACTTAAAGTGGTTAACCACCATGGGCGGTTTATGTGGGAGCCAGAAACGCCTCATACAATATTACTTGCAGCAGAATCTGGGATTGACAAACTCAATGGAGAAATTAAAGTAGCAGGGGAGAAATGAGAATAGGAGTCAGGCACTAATTGGTTAGCCACGACTTTCTGCTGTTTAAAGGAGCCCTAAAGTCAAAACATTCAAAAAAATATGTATTCCAATATGGAATGATAGTTAAACAAAGTTAAGAACTTGTGGACACTCTCTAAGTACAGAACACATGTTATTAGGAGTATGTAGTTGCAAGAGACACCATAGAGGATAGGCTGCAGAATAGGGGCTTGATTTTTAATGAGCTGCTAGAATGGCACGGGGTACACCAATCTACAGCTGCGGTAAACCCTGGGTGCATCAGGGACCCTGACCCTATTCTAGAAAAATGGGTGTCTCAGTGCCAAAATCCTGAGGGTTGCCACAGCCACAGAGTTGTGTCAAACCTTTGGCACACCTGAAGGGTTTGACAGAGGGCCCCATCAAGCCCCTCCCCAGCCCAGTGCACCCTTAGAGGAGCTGTAAAAGTTGAGGGGAGAATAGGTGTGCCAGGTTGGGACCGGGGTAGAGGGACCAGGGGTGCCATAGTGGATGACAGGGGAATGGTGGCAGTGGACTGATGCAGAGGTGGCACCCAGCAGAGGTGTCATGTCCACTGGGACAGGACCTCTTAGCCTGGAAACACACAGGTTGACACGGATGGACCCTGTTCCTGACTCCTGATGGCAACAACTCTAGCACCTGCTCCACGGATGACACAGGTCATGACAATGTAGTCGGACATAAGTCAGCCTCCACACAGTGGGCTGTGTACCACAGAACTGTTGCGATGCCCAGGGGATGATACCATCCACCTATAGCACCCCCTAACCTGCAGTCACTGCCATCAGATACAAATGGGGCAGGTGCAAGGGCTGTTGCCACTTGGTGTCCTGGACAGGGTCTTTCCGTGCCAACCTCTGTGTTCCCAGGCCAAGCAGCCTGTCCCAGTGTGCATGGCACCTCCACTGGGTGCCACCTCTGTATCCTTCCACTGCCACTATTCCCCCATCATAAACTATGGCACCTCTACTGGTCCCTCTAACCCAGGTCCTGACCTTGCGGGCCCCCCACTAGCCTCCCTCTGAAGCAGTGGTGCAGGGCCCTTCTGCCAGCTCCTGGCTGGTCTAAACACAGTCCCCTCATTTGTCCATGGCAGGGCTTCCATAATCCACATAAGGATATGTTGCAGCCCCATCATGGCAACCCCCCCCCCCCAACAACCTGACACACTGGCACTTCTTGCACAGGGCAGATTTGGTGCAAGGCATCATCAATTTTGACAGGATTGCTGCAAGATGTAGTACATGGTGTCACTTTGTCAAATCGTTTTGGCGCAGGCAACTTGCACCAAATATCAAGCTTTGAAAATTGAGCCCAAGATGTCTATTGCATAACAGGCATAGTGCAATACAGCAATAAAAACATTTTTGTTTAAGTCACCAGCTGTAGCTTGTTATTTAAGAACCCACAAATAAAAGAGCATATCATAGTGTCAGAATGGGATTCTGGTAACAGGAGATGAAAACCGTGATTTTAGAAGCATCAGGACTAAAGCTCAGAGTGGCAGATTGAAGAAAAAACAGTGTGTGGAGACTGTTGAAAGTGAAACTGAAGCCAAAGTGGAACTGAGTGCATGAGGGACAGAGAATCTGCAACATGGATAAACTTCCACCATCTCCCAACTTACAAATGACTGGTAATTTGGCAGAAAACTGGAAGAACTTTCACCAAGGATTTCAGGTCCAGTATATTTAACTGTAACTGAGGCTGATGAAAAACCAGACAAGGTAAAAGTCTCTATTTCTTACATGTGGTGGTAGAAGAATCATTAGATATTGACAATAATTTTCAGTTTTAGGCGGGTCATAATTTAGATCTCAATCCAATAGTGAGAATTTTGAAGCATAAAATGGAATGTGACCTACAAAATGGCAAACATTTTTTGAACATGCACAGAGGCCTGTAAAGTCCATAGCAATATGTAACAGAACTTAGAACATGCAGTAAAACATGAGTTTGGAGAGCTATCTGAATCAGTGATAAAATACAGAATAATGTGAGATCTCTGACAAAGTGATCAAAGAGAGATTGTTATGAGAGCAGACTCTGGTACTAGATAAAGCAATGCAGATTTGCAGGGCTGCAGAAACCAATAGAGCACAAGCCAAGGAGTTACACATGGAAGAAATAATATACATGTATATCAAAGAAAGAGAATAGACAAATTGCTTATCAAAAAGTAGAAGCACCACTGCAGAGAAGAATAGCAAAACAAGGTTTGATAGAGTAAAAAATATTGTGGTAGATGTGGAATGCAGCATAGCTCAAAGAAATGTCCAGCTTACGTAAAGGATTGTAAAATATGTGGAAAAATAAATCATTTTGCAAGGTGCTGCCAGCTGCCTATAAGCCCAAGCAGAGTGCATGAATTAGAGAGAACTCCCAAAGGGAGTTTTATGTTAATGTGGTGACTGCAGCAGTAGCAAATGAAAGTGAATGGGTGTTACCTTTAGTAGTCAATGATAGCATCATACAATTTAAATTATACAATGGTCAAGTCAAATCCTGGCTTCTGATTGGCTAGCTATCAGGATTTACAACATGTAAATCCTGATAGTACCCCACAGGAAGAAGTGCCAGCCACCCACATGTACAATCCACTTTGTGAAATCAATCCGACGCTGTAACTGAAAACCGAAACAGCAGTTTTGAATTCTTGCTAAATACGATTAAAAAATGTAACCATAACAACAAAAAATTGCCAACAGCCCTGAATTACTGCAAGCTTTCCCACACCCTCCAAATCGAGGCTTACCACACATAATTATTCTCCTGTGTCTCCTGAAAACTTCAGTCTCTGGTCCCAAAACTGCCGAAACAGACCAGAAAGGCAGTCACAGAAATGCTCCACAGTTAAAATTTGCCCCCATTGCTGCTCGGCACCTGCTAACTCTCCTCAACCAAAGCAACCAAAGCACCCCATCTTTACCTCTCCCTCTAGTGCCTCTTCAATACTTAAAAAAATATAAACAATAGCTCCTCACTGCACACCAAATAGACAACAAACGTAGCATCTCCCTGGCACCGCACAACTGACAACAGCATCTCCGGAACACAGAACTACTTTATGCCACACAGCAAAAAATACAAAAAAACACATTTAAAATGCAAAACTTATTTGTTTAATTGTCACAAAAAAAAACATTGTATAATCGCAATATACCTCTCGGGGGTATGGATGATGCCAGGATTTACCCACTTCTGGTGTGATTTACTCACTCGGCTGCACCTCGTGAGCAAACCACACCAGGTGTGGGTAAATCCTGGCATCACCCATACCCTCTTGTGGTATATTGCTTAATTAGACACTGGAGCCCAAGTGAATCTTATGTCTGAGAGAGACTACATGGTTTTAGAGTGCACACCTCCTCTGCATGGCACTGGGATTAAAGTGACAGGATACTCGGGGGGGGGGGGTAACTAACATTCCAGTAAAAGAAAAGTACATTGCAATAGCAAAGCATAAACAAACACACTCTTATCGGTACCCAAAAGCAGTGCAACACATTTTAGGATTGGGACCATGAGAAAATCTGAATCTGGTGAAGATGGCACTTACAGTGGAGACAAAGGGTACTAAGGAGTATTATGCACTGGTTGTTGAGTATTAACATTTGTTTGAAGGTTTTAGATGCCTGCCAGAATGGCATGCAATTAGGACTGCAGGTTTGGTTCAACCATTCTCATAAAATGGTCGAACCTCAGTTGTTCACGCCAGTCTGCGAATATGTGAAGATTTGCCTGAAATCTGCAAACTTAGGTTCACCCAGTTCACCCCTACACTGTGTCACGTGACATGATGCAATCAGTAGGGGTGAACCAGGTGAACTGAAGTTTACAGTTGTGATAGGAATGTCCATGCATACAGGTGGTGTCACTGTTCTCTCTCTCTCTGTGCCTGCCAGCAGCAGCAGCCAAGTAGCCAACTCCCATCAGCCTTAGAAGTCCCACCAGGGATACATGGGGATGACTGGCTGCTGTCTCTGTCTGTCATTTGGAGACAACCTGTTATTGGCTGCTAGCAGGTTTGGGGTCATGGCTAACGGAGAGACAGAAAGACACAGCAGTGCAGCAGTCAGACGCAGAGGCAGAAAAGAGTGAGGAGAGTTGCACTTGTTGCTTGTGTGTGCATTTTCTGTGCCTTTGAGTTCGACTTCTTAAAAAGAAAAACTCAGTTGTTCATTCACAAGTACACATTCATTTGGGAGGTAGTCAGGACCTGGAGGACTCATGTTGAGTGGCTGGTGTAGGCCAGGGAAAAAACAAAAGCAATAATGAAATCCTTGTTGAGGAGACAGAAAAGAATAGGCCAAAGCAGTTGAGTAAAAGTTGGGGAGGAGGGTTCAGTCTGTTGATGACAGAGGGCACTGAACTTGGGAGGGGGGGAAGGGAAAGGAGCACCAGGGAGAGGTGTGTGGCATCAAAGTCGTGTGCGTGGGTGGTCATCAGCTTGGTCACTGGCTCAGTGGCTCTGAATGACTCCAGTAGGCCTATCATGCTGGTGCTGGGTGAAACTGAGAATATATATTGTTTTTTATTGAAAGAGGCAGAGTCAGCATAGCAGTGTGTGTGGGGGGGGGGAGGGATAAGGGAGATTGTACAGACAGAAGGAACTGTATGGTCTTACTTGTTTCTGTCCATGAGGGTGAGAGGCGCAGAGGCAACAATAATAAACCACCTACCTAGAAAGGTCAAGACAGTTTCTTTTTCTGACTTATTCTATTTCTGTTTGGGATTGAGATTTAAGATAATAAAATACATTTCTACCTTTCTTGATGCCCTACACGGGGCATGCCTCAGACAGATAGTGTTGGAACCCACTCGGGAGGGAGCAATCTTAGACCTGGTACTCTCAAATGGGGAAGGAGAAAGGATCTCAGATTTAGAAGTGGGTAGCCATCTGGGAACAAGTGACCACCAAACAGTCTGGTTCACAATAAACACAGCCATAGAATCAAGTCATACAAAAACAAGAGTATTGGACTTTAGGAAGGCTGAATTTGGGAAAATGAGAGAGTGCCTTAGAAAAGCACTAGCAAATGGGCAAGAAGGAGGGGTGGAGGAACAATGGGGAATAATCAAAACAGCCATCACAGAGGCAGCAAGCTTTTGTGTGAGGCAAATCAATAAAACAAAACAAAGGAAAAAACCACTATGGTTCTCAAAAGAGGTGGCAAGGATGGTTAAGGAAAAAAGGATAGCATTCAGGAAATAAGGAAACACAGAAGGAGAAGGACAGAGAACTTTCTCAGTTAAAGCAGAAGGAGGCAGGGAAGGCAGTCAGAATAGCAAAGACACAAACTGAGGAAATGCTAGCCAACTCTGTTAAGAAGGGGGATAAAACCTTTTATAGGTACATTAGGGAGCTAAGAAAGACCAAGGGAGGGATACAGAGACTTAATAAAGGGGAGGGAATGTGGGCAGAGGGTAACATTGAAAAAGCAGAGATACTGAACGACTATTTCTGCTCAGTATCCACAACAGATGAGGAAGGGGAGGTACCTAAACCAAACAAGGGAGAAACTCTGAATAGGGGGGTCGATACCAGTCCATTCACAGAAGAAAGGGTTTTGAAAGAACTCTTGAAACTGAGGGTGGACAAAGCAATGGAGCCTGATAGGATTACCCAAGAATACTGAAAGAACTAAGGGTAGAACTAGTAACACCACTGACTACTCTCTTTAACAAATCATGGGAGGATGGAGTGGTACCTGAGGTCTGGAGGAGGGCAAATGTGATTCCACTTCACAAAAGTGGGAGCAGAGCAGAGGCAGGAAACTACAGACCAGTTAGTTTGACTTCAGTGGTAGGGAAAATTATGGAATCACTTCTAAAGGAAAGAATTGTTGAGTACCTAGAGGCCAGTGGGGCACAGGACACAAGTCAGCATGGTTTCACAGCAGGAAGGTCATGTCAGAGGAACCTAGTAGATTTCTTTGACTAGGTGACCAAAGTAGTAGACCAGAGAGGTGCTGTGGATATGGCCTACCTAGATTTTAGCAAGGCATTCAACACAGTCTCACACAAAAGATTAATATACAAGTTAACCAGCCTTGGAGTGGGTCCCAAGGTGGTAGCCTGGATAAAAAACTGGCTGGACAACAGGACGCAAAGGGTAATAGTAAACCGAGTCCACAGTGAAGAAAGGAGGGTAACTAGCGGGGTACTGCAGGGTTCGATACTGGGACTGGTCCTCTTTAATATCTTTATAAGTGACATTGGAGAGCACCTGGAAGGAAAGGTATGCCTCTTTACAGATGACACAATGATCTGCAACAGGGTTGATACACAAGGTGGGGTGGAAAGAATGAAAAGGGACTTGGCCAGGTTCGAGGAATGGTCAAATACATGGCAGCTCAGATTCAGTGCAAAGAAGTGCAACGTAATGCATCTGGGAAACAAAAACCCAGGGGAAGAGTACACAATGGGGGGTGAGTTAATAACAACAACAAAAATCGAAAGAGACCTAGGAGTAATTATATCAGATGACCTAAAGGTGGGCAAGCAATGTGAGAAGGCAGTAAGGAGGGCTAGGGGGATACTGGGATCTATAGGGAGAGGCATTAACAGTAAAAAACAGGAAGTTGTTATCCCTCTCTACAGACAGTTAGTGAGACCCCATCTGGAGTACTGCGTGCAATTCTGAAGACCCCATCTCCGCAAAGACATAAACAGAGTGGAGGCTGTTCAGAGGAGGGCAACCAAAATGGTGCAAGGTCTGCACCAGAAGACATAGAAGACATACAAGAAGAGACTAAAGCAGCTTAATATGTATACCCTTGAGGAAAGGAGGGAGAGGGGGGACATGATAGAAACTTTCAAGTATCTCAAGGGAATTAACAAGGTACAAGAGGGTAGTATCTTTCAGAAGAAGAGATGTGCAAGAACATGGGGGAGCAATTTGAAGATAGAGGGGGGACGGCTCAGAGGTAATGTTAGAAAGTATTTTTTCACGGAAAAAATTGTGGATGCATGGAACAGCCTTCCTGAGGAGGTTGTGGAGTCAGGGACAGTGGGAGAATTCAAAAATGCATGGGACAGGCATAAAGCAATTCTAGTGGGGGGCAGGAGGAAGTAAGCTGTTGATTAACTAGAATCTGCAGATTATCCATCAGGTAGGGAAATGGGAAGACTCAGGGGCGCCCATTCACACAATCTATGTTTCTATGTTTCTACTCTCCTTACAGAACTCGACGCAGCAGTGCTGTACTGACATCTGTTAGGGAAAAATTTCCCTGTTTTTCATGCAGCTATTCAATGCAGCCAGGAGTTGTATTAACCAAATCTCTCTATGTTATCACTACTTAAACTACTTAACTAGCCAAATGTGCTGTACTGACCAGTTTGGGAATACATCACCCCGTGTTTTCACTACTTAAACTACTTGACTTCAGGCAGCCAGCAGTGCTGTACTGACCTGTGTGGGAATAAATAAATCTCCTTTAGCTTTCTCTACTTAAGCTACTTGACTTGAGACAGTCAGCAGTGCTGTACTTACTGACCTGTTTGAGAATAAGAGACGTAACCACCATTTGGTTTTGTATTTCTGTCTTGTCAGTGCCAGTGGTTTAGTTGGTACCAGGCTCCCTGTTTTGTGGAGCCCATGCATATACCCAGTGTACACCTGACACCAGTGACATGGGTACAACTGAGATCCCTCTGCTGGCACCTTGATGGACTAAAATGTTCAGGCTCTTGCTCTCTGGCAGCACCCCTTCTCCACTTCCACAAACATAAAGCCATAACTGTGAAAACTGAAAATGGGATTTCTGGGCCTGTTGAACCACCCACCCCCATACATAGCCACACTTTAAATGAATGAATGAATGAATGAACCAATGGCACAAACCAAGAGTGGTGTGACTGTAATGGGAGCACTAGGGGTAAAGGTGCTTATTCTTACACATCCTCATGCAAGTCATGGGCTAGACTTGAATAACATTAGTACTAGCTCAAGCAAAAAAAAAAAAAGAAAGAAAGAAAAAAAAAGTCTCCAAATTACTGATGTCTATTACAAAAACAGCTGATCTTATGACAGCAAAACAGTCTGCAACAGAACTTCACCTTTTTAGCTGATATTGACTGCAATCACTCAGTGAGCCAGTCATATAAGAGTGAGTGAGTGTGTGTGTGTGTGTGTGTGTGTGTGTGTTTGTGTTTGTGTGTGTGTGTGTGTGTGTGTGTGTGTGTTGTGGGGTGATGTGAAAACATCAGGTCTCAGTAGCGACAGCAATGAAACATTTGCCAAGTAAGATTCTGTTTGCTACAGACTGATTCAGTGACTGCAATTGCACAGTGACATTGCTTTTGTTAGTTACTGTCATACAGTATGGGGAAGGGACAAGTACCCAACCTGAAGACAGAGAGAAAAAAACACAGAAAGAAAATGTGAAAATGGAGAGGGAGTATTAATTTACATATGCTTCACTGACTGCAAGCACTGATTACTGCACACATCGGAAACTGACAGTGCTCTGTTCTCACTGAATGTGTCATTTCAGTGAAGTTGGAGATACACTACTTCTGTTCACAGGCTTTTAATCCTGGCATGGCCTGTGTTTTAACCCCACACACACACACCTGAAACTGACATTAATGGTGACAGAGTCTGTGTTGTTTTTGCCTATTGTGGCACATCTGTCATATTAAAATACAGGACAGCTGAAAGGAATAATACACAGTAGATCATTGGAATAAAAGTCTATAAACTGAAGTAGCATATCTTTCCCAATGTTTCACAAAAACCATACTTAATAATGCTACCAGTGTAAATTTCAGATGTGTGAGAGATTAAAACACATCCGGTTTCATACACTTGATCCTAAATACCACCAGACCTATCAGTCACACTAAGGACTGGTAATTGGCCACAACCAATACATGGTACCCCCTTGCAGTTCTAAACCCCACAGCTAGGCTCTCAGTATAAATGACAGGCCACTGGTGTGTGTTATCCATTCCACTAGGTTTAAAATAATCAATTCATGCTTTCAAGATACCAAATATTCACCTCTGATCTGTTTCTCTCTGGTCTGTTCTGCAAGCCCTCCCAACACCACTACCACCACCAAATCTATAAAGTTCTATAGTGGACCTCAGAGATCTCTTCACAATAGAACTTTGTAATGCTACATGGCTATGTATGACCTGGTCTGGTGACCTTATTCAGCACACCTTGCTGGTCTTACTACTTGACCCTTAACATAGTCCATACAACTAGCTTTACAATTTGATCTATTTCCCTTAAGTTCCTGCTAGTTACAGTAGGATGGGTATCATGTCTCCCTTACTTGTGTCTCCGCCTATGCTTATTGAATTTCTTTAGTGCAATGGCCTACGCAGACAGTATAGTGTTATGCTTATGCAACTGTGTTAGTTTGGTTTTGGCCGTTCACACTCTCTATTCCAGAGGAATTACCACCCTGTAGGGGTACCAAAGGCAGGGAACCCTCAAAGAGGGTTGCACCCCTAGAGGTGCCATGGGGTGATTTCCATGGCTAAAGGTACCTTAGGAAGGATGCCAAGGAAAGAAGTGCTGCCGCTGGAGAAGGAAGGGAGGATGGTGGGACAAAGAAAAAAGTGCTTCAGAAGGAGGCTGAGAGGAACTGCTTATATAGCTCAGGAAGTGGGAGTGGCTGGCTGCTTGTCCATTGAACTCCAGGCTAAGCCTTCCAGTTCAATGGCCTACGCAGACAGTATAGTGTTATGCTTGTGAACCTGAGTTAGTTTGGTTTTGGCCATTTGCACTCTCTGTTCCAGAGGTATTACCACCCTGTAGAGGTACCAAAGGCAAGGAACTCTCGAAGAGGGTTCCACCCCTAGAGGTGCCACAGTACGATTCCCATGGCTAAAAGTAACTTAGGAAGGATCCTCAAAAAGAATGAAATACAAAGCATATAAGCAAGCAGTAACTGACATAGTAGTAGATAAGCATAGACAGTTTGATAACGTAATGAGATGCTCAGGTTGATAAACTAATGAAATGCCCAGGTTTGCGTGGCATGATTCTGATGGTTTGCATTGAGAATGAGGGGATCCTCTAAGGAGAGAGGGAATGGCAGGGACACCATCCACCTCCATCCAACAGCAGAACCTAACTAAAGAAACTAGGGGACACTACTATGCTAATGAACAGTTATGACCTGAGGCAATGGAGGAGAGAGAAAAAAACCCTTATGAGGAGGAAATCTCTGGGGATCCATGGCCTAGGTCGCCTTCCCTCCAGGCTTGGGATATTTTATTTAGTGACTGCTCTGCAGCTGCAATTTGGAAAACCCAATTAAAGGGAGGTGGAAATTATTCCAATTTGGAGGAAGGCTCTCACTCAAACCCTCTAGCCGGAACGTCGTGGAAGGCTGCAAGAGAGCTCTGCAACATGATAGCCAACCAAGGTGGGAGGAGGAGAGCAAGAACTGCTGAGGCACTCACCTGGCCGACTCACCCTAAACTCAAACCAAGTGAACCAGAGGCAGTCTTAGGAAGAATGCGGTGAAGGTGCCTTGCTAGGGAAACCACTAAAGCCAATAGATAACCATTACAGTGGAACACTAGAGCCAAAGGAGGTAACTTTTTCCATCCTTCACAGCTACTCTTAAATTATACACCAGGAGCTGCTGTCACATAGTGAACAGCTAAAGCCAATCCCAGAGTGAGGACATTCCCAGCTATGGGCCAGGTGAGAAGGACCCCGCCCCAAGTCAGGCATGCTCAAGATGTGGAATAAATGCAGAGTGAGACCATCAGCTGCAGGGTACCCTGCACCAGAATGGCATGGCTGGCATGCCCCAAAACTGATAGAGAGTTGAAAAGCTGGTGGTGAGCAGCTGAATGAGCACTGGTATACTGACACAGTAATGAGCATTGAGTGTTGAGACCTTGCAAGGTCGAAAGCAGATTGAGTGCAGACATCCCAGAGGCTGAAGCTGAGGTGATACGGTAGGCATGTTTGAAAACTGAATAATGTTTTAAACCACAAAAATTTGAATTTTAATGCTGAGAGTTTGAGAGGTATGAACCCATGCACTACTTATCTGGTGCACATTTTTCTAAGACATTTTGCTTCCTATCCTACATTAGTTTCTGTCTCCTCTTTTACACCTCACAGCTCATACACAGGATAATTAAACTATTTTTATTATCAGGGCTTGCATTAACCCTCTACTGAAGTCCCCAGATTAAATTTTTGAGGATTTTGAAGCGCAAAAATAAAAGCAGTGCTTCAGCACTGAACCTGTATATTGGAAGGTTTGCACAGATATCCTGGGCAGAAAAAGTATCGGATAATGTTGTACAAGGCCAATCCAAAACTTTCTGACCCCATGATTTTCTGGTCTAACCCCCAGCATTTGAAGCAGAGAGTTAAACTGACTCCCACTTTACTAGTGCAAGTCCTGATTATATTACATTGTTTAATGACAATCATCCTGATTGTAAGAGAGAAGAGAAAAATAGAGAGACATAGGTTGTTTAAGCCTCACCACCTTCCCCCCCCTTTTCTCTTCCCCAGGAGACAGTAACCACACCACTCTTTGGATTTCAATGGTCACGGTCATGTGTTTATTGACAGACTTAGCGCATTACAAAAATGCAGTGTGGAGGGCTTCCAGTGACATCACCGCTCTGATGGCTGCCTAAACCCAGAGTTACTCAGACCTAAAAGACAAATAATCCTTGGAACAGCCACAATATTTAGATTTTTTGATTAAAAGTTCTGCAAATGTCCAGGGGATCCAGATCTAGTATATCCCAAAGAAAGAGCACTCCAAAAAAATCAGATGGCGAAGGATTATGTGATCAAAGAGTCTCAGCAGAAGCTCATCTCCGGCTAATAGTGCGGCCTATGAAATGGATATGGACCAAGAAACAGAGCAATTATCATGGAATCACTTTGACACCTTGCTCGTCGAATTAAATGCTTTTTGAGCTGAAAACAGAAAGGAACTGAAATCTCTGTGGGGGACATACAGGAGATAGAGCAACGCACAGAGCAAGTCGAACAACAAGTAGCAGGAGCTGAAGAAGACATACAAATGATACAAATGGCAGCAGATTTACTGGTGGATCTGCAAGAGACTGTACAAGTAAAAATATTAGACCTAGAAGCCAGATCTCATAGGGACAATATTCGACTGTATGGTCTGTCACAAATGTACTCAGCAGGTCAGGCCCTCTGCTCCCGCAGTGCCAACCTCCAAGCACAGTAACGTGAATGGGTAACAGACAGCTAGACACATAGTCTCAAGTTCTGAGGGGGATTCAAACTGTGACCCTTATGCTAGTGTGCCCAATGTACAGGCACAGATTCGTACCCTCTTTGGAGATTGCGGTACAATCGTATGCCAGGGGGCACCTAGCCAGGCTTCCAAAATGAGCCCTTAAAACTCTATAAAAGATCTTAGGTATATTCTTACCTTTTCCCAGTTTAGTAACACCATCAAGCTTTTGAACAGTTTTTGCCAGTCTTAACCTTCTATCTTTCTATATATCACATGCAAAAAAAAGAACTGGCGGACTCAGTCTTTCAAAATAATATATTTACTAAAAATGGATAAAAATATGAAAAATGTAACACAGAACAATATATCAAAGAGCATTCAATCACTTAAAAGAAAAGCAAAGAAAACTACACACAAACTCCTACCAACAGACAGTTAGACTTTTTCTACCTAATGTATTACTTCTATGTGCATTAAAAGTTAGAGAACGTGTTTCTTAAGAGTCCAAAAAGATAAGTCTCTAAATAGTTCAGACACAGTGTTATTGAAACTGTGTCTCTCCACACCCCTTTTGTCGGTCATCTAGCTCCTCCTTTTAGAATATATATAAAAAAATACAAACAGGATGTCCTATCAGGAGGTATCTTAAATAAGGTGACATCCGCAAAATCTCCACTTCCTAAATATGACTCCTTAATTATGCATTTTTCTCTTTGATCTTGTGTGGTTTCCTGTTCCCAAGGCAGGTCAAAGATTTTACAACTTTTCACACCAGGTTGGTATAAAAATGTTTTTCCTATAGGTATCTTAAAACTTTGAGCGCTATATCCCGGCAACTGGGTCAGTTCTAATTAGGACAGAAAAAACAGGAGACCCTTAATTAAGTCTCTCTGGTCCTTTAATTACCTCCTGGTTTCAGATTAATATATCCTATAGCTTCTCTGAAACCTGGTGGGGGGGCACCGATAAGCACAGGCTATATTTTTATGTTACAAATAGCATGCAGCAATCATAACCAGCTGGCCAAGCATCACACTCCTCCCCACCTAGACTGAATTTGGGAGCTCTATCCCCTGCATGGAATGAGCTTCCCAAATCAGTTCACTATTCATACAGATGTGACAAGCCATCTGTGTTCTGATTGGTCGCTCCAACCCTATGTAAGATCGTTATGTCACACTCTTGCAAGGCAAGACTCCATCTTAACAGTGTACCATTAGTTTTTCCCATTTGGGTCAGCCAAACCGGGGGGGGTTGTGGTCATGGAGGTACCCCAAGAGTAGACAGGAATTTCTCCCTTCAAGCTGCCCATATAAGTATGGCTCTAATCTCTTTAGGGCCCACACTATAGCAAGACACTCCTTTTCCACAGTATAATAAGCCTGCTCCCTGGGAAGTAACTTTTTACTCAGGTACACTACAGGGTGATCTTTCCCTTGGTTGGATGTCTGACTCAGTACTGCCCCAATACCCACATCTGAGGTGTCAGTCTGGACTATAAAAGGTCTGCTATAGTTAGGACTTGTCAGCACAGGACTACTGCACAGTGCCTCCTTCAGTCTGGTAAAGGCTTTTTCACAGGCTGATTCCCAGGTAGTTTAATTAGACATCTTTTTCTTTACCAGGTCAGATAGGGGAGCAGTCAGGGCACTGCAATTGGGTACAAATTTGTTATAGAACCCGCTGTCCCTAGAAAACTCCTGACCTGCTTCTGCATTTCTGGTCTGAGCCATGCCTTGATCACCTCTATTTTTACTTGGTTAGGACAGAGCTGTCCCCGGCCTACAACATGCCCAAGGCATTCCACTTCAGCCATGGCTACCTGGCACTTCTCAGCTTTGACAGTGAGCCCGGCCCTCTGTATCCTGCCCAGTACTTCCCTAGGGTAGGACAGGTGTTCCTACCAGCTGGCACTAAAGATGGCAATGCCATCCAGGTACACCATGGCGTACTCCTCAGCACTATTTAATACCTGGTTCACCAACCTTTGGAAAGTGGCCGGAGCATTCTTCATTCTGAAAGACATTGCTTTAAATTCAAATAAGCCTATCGGAGTGATGAAGGCTAACCTCTCCCTAGCTCTGTCAGTTAACTCAACCTGCCAATACCCCTTTGTCAGGTCAATAGTTGTAAGGTATGTCGTCCTTCCCAACTTGTCCAGGAGTTCATCCGTCCAGGGCATCGGGTGGGCATCTGACTGTGTGACTGCATTCAGTCCATGATAGTCTACACAGAAATGAGTAGAGCCATCTGGTTTGGGCTCAAGGACTGTGGGTGAGGCCCAGGGGCTGTGGGATCTCTGGATTACCCCTAAATCCAGCATTTCCACTACCTCCCTCCCTCCTAATGTCCTTTTGGACAGCCTCTGACACCCGATATGCTGTCTGCCATATGGGTGTCTGTGTCCCTGCCTCTACATCGTGCATCGTTAAGGGGGTTAGTCCAAGCTTGGCACTAAACAGTGGGGCAAAGTCTGCTAAAACCTCCCTTACTTCCAGGATCTTGTCTGGGGCCAGCTGGGGAGACAATTTAACTACCTCCACAGAGGACTCCCACTTGCTTTCTTCCAGCAAGTCCAGAAGGGAGTCTTTTTCATCCATCCCTTCCCCAGACTACATACTACAAACATCATGTCAGCCCTATTAGCATATGACTTCATCATGTTGACATGGTACATTCTTTCTGTATGTCTTCTGTCAGGTAGTTCTATGATATAGTTCATGTCATTTACCTTCCAACCTACTTTGTATGGTCCTGTCCACTCAGCCTGCAGCTTATCTTTCTGGACCAGGATAAGGACCATGACTTCCTGACCCACCATGTACACACGAGCTCTGGCTCTGTGGTCGTACCACACTTCTTGTTCCTGTTAGGCAGCTGCTAGGTTGCTCTTGGCTGTCCCCATAAGTTCCTTCAGCCTTTCCCTAAACCTAAGGACATAATCCACTATGGGAGTTCCCTGGGTGGCATGCTTGCCTTCCAGTCTTCCCAGATCAAGTCTAGGGGTCCATGTACCTGGTGTCCAGTTGACTCTTAAGGCACCTGCTGTATGCAAACAATAGGTGGGGAAGGTATTTCTCCCAGTCTCTCCCATGCTGTTCAGCAGACACTTGGAGCATTGACTTCAGGGTACCATTAAATCTTTCCACAAGCCCATTGGCTTGCAGGTGATAAGGTGTCATCCACCTCTGCACCACCCGTCATTTCTCCCACAAACATTTCATCAGGTCTGACATGAAGGAACACCCTCAATTGGTGATAACCTCCTGTGGAAACCCAACATGGGAGAAAATACCAAGTAAGGCTTCTGCCACTTTGTCTGTCCTCAGTGAGGATAGGGTGACTGCCTCTGGATACCGGGTGGCATAATCCACCACAGTCAGGATGAACCTCTTCCTGGAGGAGCTGGGGGTATTTAAAGGCCCCACAATATCCATTCCCACCCTCTGGAATGGTTCCTCCACTATGGGCAATGGAATTAGGGTGGCTTGGGTTTTCTTACCTGCCTTCCCTATTTCTTGGCACCAGTGACAAGACCTGCAATTCTCCTTCACCTGCTGGGTGAAGTTGGGCCAATAGAAATTCTGGTCCAACTGCTGCATAGTGCATGTAATTCCCAGATGACCAGACAAAGGAATATCATGTGCAATCTTGAACAACTGCTCACGATCCCCCTGGGGAATGACAAGCTGCCTGCCTATCACCCCTCCCTTTGTCTTCACAGCCTGAGTATACCTCAGTCCATTTTCTCAATAAACCTTACTGTTTACTGTCACCTCCCTGTACTCCATCAGAGCCTGCCCAAGCCCTCAGCTTCTCTAGACCAGGGTCACTTTTCTGAGCAGCTGCAAACTCCTGACACATTCACAAGGCATGGGACAGGTCCCCTTCACTCTTTAAACTAGGACCCCTAGAACTAGCATCAGGGCAATCAGGATCACTCTCATCCCTAACCCTCTGACAATGGATCACCCCTCCTTCTTCAAAGTAACCCTCCATAGCTGTGTGGTTAACTGCTACTGGGGAAATTTCTACCCCCTTTTCATTAGTCTCCATATCAGGAGACAAAGACTGGGGAGCCAGCATCCCAGTGATTTCCACAATGGCTTCTCTGGGGTCCAGGGAACTACAATTTTACCTTGCTGTTTGGCTATGGGTATCTGCACACACCATGCCCTGTTTGAGATTGTTGCCAAGGATGACGTCAGCTGCTAAAGGTTTGGCAACAGCCACCCATTGCACAGTTCCCCCATTTCATCCCATTCTAGGAGAACACTAGTGAGTGGCAATGTGGTCTTCTCACCAGTGAACCCTTGCACAGTTACAAATTCATTGGGTATAAGCTGACCAGGCTCTACCAGATCCCCTTTTTACCAACATCAGGGATGCCCCTGTGTCCCTTAACCCTTGTGTCTGTACACCATTTACCATGACTGGGTGCATGTGTTCTGTCATGTTCACAGGCATGCTTCCAGGGACACACACACAATCCACTTCTTTCTTAGCCCCATTCTGCATATTGCTCATCCTTTTGGGACACTGCCTGGCAATATCCCCAGTTTCTTTACAAATCCAACATGTGGTTCTTTTCTCGGAGAACTCTTTTCTTTGAAACCTGGAGCTAACTGGTTTTGGTGGAGGCAGTGAGGGTTTTAGCTGCCCTGAAGGCGTGATTTTCCTTTTCTGCACTGCTATGCCCACCCCATTTGCTCTCAGAGCAGGTCTGTTCTTGGCATATCGGTCCGAGAGTTCAGCAGCCTGTTCTACTGTTTTGGGATCTCGGTCCTCCAGCCAGGTTTTCAGCTCTACTGGGCATGCCCAAAAAAACTTCTAATAAAATAGAATTTTCAATTTTATCTACAGAGTTTGCTTCAATTTCTTCCCATGATGTTTTAAACATTGACATTGTTTCATGGCTAGATCTTTATAGCTCATATCAGGGCTTCTCCTGAGCTTACAAAATATAACTCTGTATGCTTCTGCAGTTAAATCAAACTTCTTTAAAAGTGCAGCTTTAAGTTTGCTGTAATGATTACTGTCCTCATTGTCTATTTGACCCAATGCATCCCAAGCTTTCCTGGTAAGCAGCGGGGATAGATGGAAGCTCCAAGACCATCTAGGAATTTTTGCCTGAATACAAACTTTTTTAAAGGAATTTAAATAAGCATTCATATCTTCCCCTGTTTAAATTCAGCAATCAATTTGGAGTTCAATTTGTAACCCAGTGCTGTAGTTCCAGTTAAACCCAAGCCACTTACCTGCTCTGGTGCTGGTGGTTGGAGTCGTAACTTCTCCAGTTCATGTCACCTCTGGAGCGCACACTCCTCACAGTCAGCCTCCCACTGTTCCTAGTCCCTGTTCTGCTCTGTGGCCCACTGGCAGTCACACTCTTCATGGTCAGCTTCTTGCTGTTCTCACTCCCTTTTCTCCTCTGCAGCTTGTTTCTCTTGCTCAGCGTCTCTCTGGAACTCCAGCTCCATTCTACACAACTCAATCTGCAGCATGATTGTTTCTGGCTTCAGAATGCTGGTTACCTTCCCCTGCTGCTGTGGCCCTTCACTTGCACTGGCCCTGCTGCCCTCTTCACCATATCTGAATACTACACTGGCTGCTAGCCCCTCCATACCCAAGGTTTGGTCCTTTACAGTCACAGTCTGTGACTCGATGCTCTGGGCATCTGCTGCCATAAGGGCATCCATGAGGTTCTGCTTGGTGGTTATCACCTAGTGCAGCACTCCTCTCTCCTGGCACAACTGCCTCAAGTAGTCTGCAGTGTACCCACTGTAGTTGGAAGCCATCTTCTTCTCTAACTATGGCTACTCTAACTTGTACTTTAGAAAAAAAATAAAACAGGTAGAAACTTTACTATAAGCAAAATTATATAGTTCTGTTTCCTTTTTAATAAATAAATCACTGCCTTATTTTGCAAGTGAGCTGTACAGTATTAAGCTGACACACCGAACAGTTAAAGCTTGTGTTACCAATTTTATCTGCACCGATACCAACCAAATCTGTCACAAACGCACTCAGCAGGTCAGGCCCTCTGCTCCCACAGTGCCAACCTCCAAGCACAGTCATGTGAACAAGTAACAGACAGGGTAACCCTCCTGTCTGCTTTTGGGTCTAAATCACCTTTAGTCTCAAGTTCTGAGGGGGATTCAAACTGTGATCCTTATGCAAGCATGTCCAATGTACAAGCGCAGATTTGTACCCTCTTCAGAGATTGCGGTACAGTTTTATGCCAGGGGGCACCCAGCCAGGCTTCCAAAATGAACCCTTAAAAGTCTATAAAAGACCTTAGGTATATTCTTACCATTTTCCAGTTTAGTAACACCATCAATCTTTTGAACAGTTTTTGTCAGTCTTAACCCTCTATATATCACATGCAAAAAAAAGAACTGGTAGACCCAGGAAGTCTTTCAGAATAATATATTTACTAAAAATGGATAAAAATATGAAAAATGTAACTCAGAACAATATATCAAAGACCATACAATCACTTAAAAAAAAGGCAAAGAAAACTACAGACAAATTCCTACTAACATACAGTTAGACTTTTTCTATCTAATGTATTACCTCTATGTGCATTGAAAGTTAGAAAACTTGTTTCTTAAGAGATCAAAAAGATATGTCTCTAAACAGTTCAGACACAGTGTTATTTAAACTGTGTCTCTCCACACCCCTTTTGTGAGTCATCCAGCTCCTCCTTTTAAAATATATAAAAAAATACAAACAGGATGTCCTATCAGGAGGTATATTAAATAAGGTGGCATCAGCAAAAACTCCACTTCCTAAATATGACTCCTTATTTAAGCATTTTTCTCTTTGATCTTGTGTGGTTCCCTGTTCCCAAGGCAGGTCAAGGATTTTACAACATTTCACACCAGGTTGGTATAAAATGTTTTTCCTATAGGTATCATAAATTTATAAGCCCTATATCCTGGTAGCTGGGTCACTTCTAATTAAGACAGAAAAACAGGAGACCCTTAATTAAGTCTCTCTTGTCCTTTAGTTACCTCCTGGTTTCAGGTTAATATATCCTGTAGCTTCTCTGAAACCTGGGGGGGGGGAGTGGCACCCAGAAGCACAAGCTATATTTTTTATATTACAAATAGCATACAACATTCATAACCGGCTGGCCAAGCATCACATGGTCTACCAGAAGATGCAGAAACTGGCCATATGGAAGACTTTTTCACAGAGCCTTTAAGGGATGTTTTAGACTTGGCTCTCACATTTCAATTTAAAACTGAGCAGGTGCACCAAGCCCTTACAGCAAAACCAACAGATCCCTCTGTGAGACCTCACTTGGTGGTGTTCAAGGTGGCCAGTTACAGAGATACAAAATATCTGTACCAATTAGCCTGGCAAAAAAAAGTGGTAAAATATAACTCTGCCCTGCTTATTTTTGACCATGACTTCCCCATAGAAATTGTTAACAGAAGGGTGGCCTACTCACCCATTCTTCAGATTCTTTGGGACCATAAAATCAGGTTTCAGACACCATACCCATTGAGGCTGAGGATATTCTGGGAAACTGGTGTGGTTGTATATGACTCCCCAGAGGCAGCCATGCAGGAACTTCAGAAAAGAGGTTGGAGAATCCAGCTGGATCAAAGTGCAGAACACCACCCCCTGTCCCCATGCTCTCAGTGGAAGAAGATGATTCGTACTAAGCATAAAATACAGGCAGAACAAACGGCTTTAAAAACCTTACAGGATGTTAAAATAATGTTGGGCAGCCCAGGACACAAGCAAGCAGAGCAACAGGAGAACCAGAAAATGGACACTACCTGAAGGTACTAAATGAGCTAGCAGGAATAAATATGTATCTGGTTAGAGCTGCTGGGTAGCAGGTTTTGTCTCTCGCTATACCGACAGCCTGTCACAGCAATTGTGTAAGACATTGCAGACTGCTGATATAACATCTTGCAAAAGTATATATTGAGATGCCTTTATTTGATTAATATCTATAGCAAAACATAGTTGCAAGCTACAAAAGGAGGCTTTGCAAAAAATAAATTTCATTTTACTTTAAAAGATATAGCAAAAGAAGCTAAATTACATCAAATGTACTGAATTAGACCTCTCTGGCTGAAGACTTGTTGCATTGATATTTTCTGTGTACCATTATTGGTTTCAATGGACATCTTAAGAGACCTATTAGAGAAAGATGACTTTATTGCCTTTTAAGTTTCTTTTTTCTTAGAATTTCAGCCAGCAACAGTTTTGTAATATGGAATATGTTAAATGTAAACTGTTTCGAACTTAATGGACAGTCACCACACCATGACTAATGGACATTAAAAGTGGGGGGGGGGGATTGGTTGTGACCGGGAACAGGGATCCAAATGAGAATACACCATTACATATACTGATCCCTGGAATTTAGTTGTAATATTTGGATCTAGAAGGGACCTTCTACAGGAATGATAAACCAGACAGGTTGAAGAGGTATGAGGGCTGATTCTAGTAAAATTGAAAATGCTATTAGAGGCAGTGTATATTCTAATTTTTTTCCAGCATTTTTGGCCCTGGTTTTTACAGGGTACAGCAGGACAGAATACTTTGGTACATCCTGGTTTCTCCTGGCTGGGGGAGCAATAATGGCTCTTTTCCTAATTGTAGCAGAGAGGGTAACTATACACTCTCCTACCTTGGAAGCACAAATGTAAATAGTTTGAGTTGATATTTTTGAATGTCTGTTTTAAAGCTTGGTAAAATGAGTATTACTAGGAAGAGGATGGGTTGGGTGGTGAAGAACTGATGACAAACGTGGAGGTTTGGCAGAGTGACCACTACCGGAAAACCAGAAGATTTAACATGGAAAATGACTAGCTGTACAAAATTGGTAATTTGCACTCATAATGTAAATGGACTTGACAACCCTATTAAGAGATATAAGGTGAGAGCTTCCTTAAAGAAGCAGAAACTGAACATTATACTCCTACAGAAAACACACTTAAGTAGTATAGAACACAGCAAATTATCTAAATTTGGCTTCCCTGTGGTTGATGCTTCCTCTTACAAAGGAGGGAAGCGTAGAGGAGCTGTAGTATTAATAGCTCGAAACACAGCCTTTCAGATGGAAAATAGACATGTGGACCAGGGGTCATTTAGCATTGGTCTCGGGCCACCTTGAGGGGCAGCTGATCACTGTGGCTTCCCTTTATATCCCACCAGGAACTAATTCTGGAGTCATCAAGAACCTCTGTCAGAGGGAAGTCACGTGATGCAAGTACCTGCATAACACCCTGACTGCTCGTCTCTAGCCTCCCGTCTTTGTTTTTCAGTTAAATATCAGTTAGAAAGGTGGTGTAGTATTCATATTTGACACAAGATTCCTGCCTAAAGTGTTGGAGGGAGAAGAGATCCCGATTTGGTAGCAGATGGAGAAAGAAATGTGAAGAAATTATGGGAAACATACTCCGCCTGTCTCTTCAGTGAAGGCCCCGAAGAAAGCCAGGGGTCTCTCCAAGCGCTGGGGATCCGGAAGCTGAAATGGAATCTATGGAGAATGAACCATTAATACTGGTGAGATTTCTTGCAGAATTTAAACCTTTTCGAGCAGAACTTCATGCTGTTACCGAAGAATTAAAGTCGGTAACCCAGGCATTGGAGGATTTATCCAGGCGTACAAGGGATAATGAAGCTAGAATCACATCCATCAAAGCCCGCTCAGCCAAACAGAAACTGGAGTTGTTGGCTATCTGTCAGAAAATGTCCAGAATGGAAATAAAAATTGAAGATTTGGAAGGGAGAAGTAGACGTAATAATGTAATTATTATAGGTCTACCGGAGAAAGAGGAGGGAGCTGACCCTATAGCGTTTGTGCAGAGGCTCCTGTTAAAAGTTGCTGTCCCATTGTTATTTGGCTCAAAATATACAATAGAATGAGCCCATCTGGCTCTGAGAACAATGCCACCGCCGGGCACCCCCCTTCCCACGTACCTTAATCCTCCGATTT
This sequence comes from Neoceratodus forsteri, assembly GCA_016271365.2. NCBI lineage: Eukaryota > Metazoa > Chordata > Ceratodontiformes > Ceratodontidae > Neoceratodus > Neoceratodus forsteri. The sequence goes on from CM028133.1 coordinate 980,814,714, forward strand.
CTGAACTATCTGGAAAAACAGCACGTCCTCCTCAAGATCAAAGAGCTTAAAGAAATTTCCTGGGAGAATGCCACTCTAAGGATAACCCAAGATTTACCCTTATTGGCGTGGCAAAAATGTGCAAAATACCACTCTATAGTGGTGAAGCTGATTGCCTCCTCTACCCAATTCTGCATGGGCTACCCAGCGCATTTGCAAGTTCTTCTGTCCTGCTCTTGGGTGAACTATGAGAATCCACATGCGGCAATGGCAGGCTTAAAGGCTGCGCTCCCCGACCTGTTTAAGTGAGCAGAATTCTTTTCGTCCAAGGGTATAATGTTAAATTTTTAGAGCTGTGGGGCAACGATCCTCTGATGATAGTGCAATTCCTTGCTATATGAAGAATGGGTAGTTTTGTCCGGTGAACTGTTGGCTCCGGTTTGGGGTTTGGGTCTATGAGTGAAGACAGAAGCGGTATGGCAATCTTCATGCATCCTGCTCTGTGTGGAACTGGGTGAAGGAGTGACACGGGGCTCTGCAGGACAGTTTCATCTAACTTTGGGGAATTAGCAAGTGAGAATGTACTGAATAAAACAGTTTGTTAAGAGCCGTCTTCTACACCCTTCTCGGGTTTGGCTGCATTTAGCCGTAAGGACTAATAGACTTATTTAACCACTAGAGCACACCAGTCTTCTGTTTTTGTTCTGATAATGTGTGAGTTTTTCATTGCAGGTTGGGCTTCGGATAGCCGGTTTTACCGGTGGAAGCAAGATTTCTCCTCGTTATCTTCACTGAGGAGAATATTTAATTTTCATGTAGGACTGAGCAGGGACATCGGGGAAGAAGTTGAAAAGTATGCCTTTTTTTTCTTGTTACTTTTTATTCCTCAGGAGATGGAGATTGGAACCCTGAATAGTAGTAGAGGTTTTTATATTTCTTTTTCACTGGGGGATAGTTGGAATGGGCATATATGGGACAACTCTGGAGTGAGAGACACATGGGGAAGCACTGACACTATAGATCAAAGTTCGGCTGTTTGAACTTAAAGTATGCACCAACATATTGGTGGAAGGGAGCTTTAGCTGTTTCTAGCTCCCTGGGTATTTGTCCTGTTTTTCTTTGTTGTGAGGGTACCAATATGCTATGGCTCAGTCCAAAGAGGGCTCAATTGAGTTTTGTTTTTTTTGTGTTCTTTTCCCTCTCCAAGAATTTCCCTGAAGGATAGCTAGGGGGCCTTTTTTCTGTTTTTGAGTAGTGTGCTCAGCTGGAGTTGGATAATGGATTGGGATTCAGCAATTGCAGGGACGGGGGGGGCTTGGCTGAGATCAGGAGGGTAAGTGCATTTGTGATCGTGGACCATAACGCTTTTCAGTTGGGAGGGCAAACACATCTGGTAGTGTGTTCGGGGAGGAAGGATGGGGTTAAGTTTTATTTGGGGGGTTATAAGAGTTCAATGTGGGGGATCGAACTGCACTGGGGAGAAAGAGAGGGGAAGGGGGGAAGGGAAAGGCAGGCAGGAGATTATGGGAACCCGACAGGTACTGAGTTACTTTATAAGATTTGAAAATCAGGATTGGTTTACATCTAGTAAGGTATTACATACATTCATTATTCAGATATTAAATGGGTAGTCTCTGTGACTTCATTAGGTGGAATGTCAATGGGGCCAGAAATAATGCAAAAAGATACAAGCTGTTGAAACATTTACAAATGCAAAAAGGGAAAATTATTTGTTTACAGGAAACTCATTTGCTCGAATCAGAAACCACATTGTTTAGGCGACAGAGTATAGGGCAAGTGTATTTGTCTGGAGAAAGTACAGCCAGCAAGGGAGTAGCTATTCTGATCACAAGGCAAACCCCCTTTTCCTGTGAGAAAGTTATTAAAGATTCCTTGGGATGGTTTCTGTTCATATTGGGTACGTTATATAGATCAAAGGTGATAATTGACAATGTCTACGGCCCAAATACAGATACACCCAGTTTTTTTGTAGACCTTTTAAAGACCTTGTCCCCATTTATCCATATCCCGATGTATTTAGGAGGGGACTGGAACCTACCATTTGACTCTGAAGTGGACAAAGATGGTAGAAGAAGTGGCCTAACTCCTGCTCAAAGAGCTTTAAGGGAACTGGTGGATAGTGTTGGTTTATGTGATCCATGGAGGGTTCTTTATCCCTCACTCAGGGAATACACATTTATGTCGGCTGTGCATGGATCCAGATCTAGGATTGATTATTTTTTGATTAGTCAATCAGCCCTCCCGGGTCTGTCACAGTGTACAATACTACCTGGGATAATCTCAGACCATTCGATGGTCCACTGTTCAATAAATATATCCCCTAATCTTCCCAGACAAATGAGTTGGAAACTGAATAATCAGTTATTACGCTCCCCGTTAATCAAAAATAGCATTGTTCATATTATAGAGCAATATGAAGGGGTAAATTTAGACTCGACAGGTAAAGGGGATATGGAATGGAATGCGCTCAAATGTGTCCTAAGGGGTGAATTAATCAGAATGGCAGCAGAAGGAAAGAGAAAGAGGGAGAATAAAGCCATGAATCTACTTAGGCAAATCAAAGAAATAGAGTGCACCCTCTCTGGGAACACCCCCGCAGTTACAAGAGAGAGAGGCTACTAGGTTTAAGAAACCAATACAGTGACCTCTTGAGAGAGAAAGCTGAATACGCTCTGCTAAAGACAAAAGCTTGGTACTTAGATCAGGGGAAAAAGGTGGGACACCTGTTGGCAATGAGATTAAAAGGGGAAGAGTCTGCCAGGATTATACAGAGTATTACATCCCTGTCGGATGGGGAGATCAAAACTCACCCAAAGGACATTATCCAGGAGTTTGAAAACTATTACAGGGAGCTGTATAGCCCAGTGAGTTCTAGACCCACAAAGGAGGAGGTGGAAAGGTACCTTTCCTCTTGTTCACTTCCTTCATTGCTGCCCGAGTTGGGTGGGGAGCTGTCCCATCCCATATCAGAGGAAAAGATTGTCACAACAATAGATTCGCTTAACCTAGATAAAGCCCCAGGCCCTGATGGGTTTTCCCCTAAGTTTTACAAATGCTTTGCCACCCAGTTAGCTCCTGGGTTAAAAAGATTATATCATTGTATTTTGAACTCTGAGAAGGTGGACAAGCATTTATTTGCAGCCCTTACTATTGTTATCCCTAAAGAAGATAAGGAGCCAGATGAGGTGTCCAGATACAGGCCTGTTTCATTAATAAATTATGATGTTAAGATTTTAGGAAAAATCTTGGTGAATCGTTTAGCTAAAGTAATGCCCTTACTCATTCATAGTGATCAGGTAGGTTTTATGGCAGGCCAAACGGCCTCTGACCACCTACGCAAATTGGCTCATGTCTTCTCTGCATCCAGGGATTATTGTTTTCCTTGCGGTTTGGTCTCGGTGGATGCAGAGAAGGCGTTTGACAGGGTGGACTGGCAGTTTTTATTTCTGACCATGGTGAAATTCGGTCTCCCCCTTCCCTTCATTAAGAGTGTTTTCTCCCTGTATAGCCAACTGAGTGCACAGATCTATTGTAATGGTGTTTTTTCTTCAATATTTCCCCTGTGCTCAGGAACTAGACAGGGATGTCCCTTATCACCCCTTCTTTTCAATCTTTACCTGGAACCTCTCCTGACAAAAATAAGGCAGGACCATAAGGTTCAAGGTATTGAAGTAGGTTCCTATGAGTTCAAACTTTCTGCCTATGCAGATGACATTCTTCTCCATTTAACTCATCCTACAAGCACTATACCCATAGTCATGGGGCTTATAGAGGAGTATAGCAGGTTCTCCAACTACAAAATAAATAGAGAGAAAATCCTGGTGTTCCCACTGAACTCTAAATTATTCAAGTTTGAAATTATGGTTTTGGGTTTACAATGGAGTCCTCACAAGCTCAAATATTTAAGAGTAATACTGGCGCAGTGCGATTCCAAGATGGTGAAGCTGAACTTAGAGTCGATTAAGAATTCCATTCAACAAGACCTTACAAGGTGGGCCAAACTCCCAAAATATTTATGGGGAAGGGTGAGTTTAATGAAAATGAATGTGTTACCTAGGGTACTTTATCCTCTAACCATGCTGAACTCCTGGCTGCCATTAAGTTGGTTTAAAAATTTACATGCAATAATATCAGCCTTCATATGGCAAGGGAAAACCTCACGCAGAGCCTATTATAGAATGGCTGCCCTCAGAGAAAAGGCTGGGTTACGTTTACCACATATGGGACTATATTATTGGGCAAGTAATGCCAGTAAGTACTTAAAGTGGCTGATAACTCCCACAGAGCATTGCTCACTCTCTTATGTCCCCTCATGGGTCAGATTAGAAGTGGATTTAATTAAGGAGTCTGGTATTGATCCGACCGCCTTTCTTTACACTTCACTGAAGTTCCTTCCCACCGATTTATTTCCCACCCTGTTAAAAACCTCTGTAAGAATACATGCACAGTTATGCTCATTTCTAAAATACTCCCCCAGTAAAGACAGGCACCAACCTTTGTGCCGGAACCCGAATCTAAAAACTGGGGGGAAAATGATTCAGGAATCTTGGCTTCCTGAGCTACAGAGCTTAAGGGTAACAGACCTCCTTCAGGACAGGAAGTGCCTCTCAGCTGCGGACTTAATTAATAAGTATCATATGGCCCCCTAGTCAAATATTTCAAATTTTCCAGCTCAGACATTTACTTGTGCAATCCCTTTGGAAGTTTGACGTGTCTCAGCCATACGACAGTCTATTTGAGGCCCTCACCCGGACTGCATGGGAACCACATGTAGTTTCCAGATTCTATAACAGACTATTCAGTCAAGCATATCAACATCTTGAGGGTACCCCCCGCTACTGGAACACTATTTTAGGGGACCAGGGAGGGACTGGGACAAAATCTGGCAGCATACCTATAGGTATTTAACTCAAGATAGACTGAGAATTATGCAATTTCAATTTCTAAATAATATGTTTTGGACCCCGTCTAAATTGCATGTGATCAGCCGTATCCCCGATCCAAATTGTAACCAATGTCACCAACAGGAAGGGACATTATACCACATTTTTTGGGAATGTCCCATGGTTAAATCCCTGTGGGATATGATTAAGGAAAGAGCAGGCCCGCTATTGGGGCTTGAACATCTTTTTAGCCCTGAGGTTTGTCTATTGGGAGATTACTCCAGAGTTAAAGTAAAAGTCAGAAGGTATTATATGGCTATTATATTATTGTCACTCAAAAAGGTGGCACTGAAACATTGGGTAGATGGTGCCTCAATCTCCTATACAGAGTGGTTACAGGAATTGCTTTTTAATTTGAACGTGGAGAAATTTGGTGCAAATAGAAGGAATTGTTTGCCAAGGTATCGCAAGGTATGGGAAAAACTACATGAGCTGTACTTACTCCAGACAGGTGTTTATATTTCCGGTGTACAAGACTAAGTTGGATGGTGTTTCAACAGTATTCTTCTCGCTATAATTTTCTGTCTGCTTGGGGAGGGTGATAGGATGAGGGGGGGATGGGGGAGCAAGAAGCATTTGGATAGTGTTTCTGGTCATACTCATTGTGTTATTACAATGCATTGTATATTGGAACAATGTATGTACTTGCATCTTGCTCCATAATGGGAAAAGTTTGAATAAACTAGAATTTCAAAAAAAAAAAAAAAAAGAACCTCTGTCAAAAAATAATAGACTATCAACAAGGGATACTGATTCTGGGAGGGGATCATAATATGATATATGGCCATTTAGATACATCAAGGGTACAGATCCCCAGATGAAATGCTACATAAATTGTGGCACTGACATATTTTAAGGAAATGAAGTGGACAGATATATGGCGTACTTTACTTCTGCAGGGGAGGGCATACACTCATTACTCTGCACCCCACAAGGTGTAGTCTTGATTTATTATTTTCATATTTCTAAAGAACATTTCTAGAGAGTAAAAGATTGTTTAATGTATCCATCACCACTATCAGAACACTCCCCAACTAACCTTAACCATAGACTGGATACAGGAGCGAAATAAGACCTTATGGAGATTTAATCATTTTTTTTTCTAAATTTGAGAGACTTTAAGAATATGTTCATTTGTGCTTACTCAACTAGATGAGATGAGATGATGCTTTGTGACTTGATTTACTTTGTGGCTTTCTGCCTTTATCCGTGGGATATACCACCCTGTAGGGGTACGACACAAGGAACCCTAGAGGAGGACTCCCACCTACAGGTGCAGCAGAAATGATTGCATTGACTAAAGGTAGGTTAGGAAGAAGCCCAAAAAGAATACTCAATCTGGGGTTGAGCATTGAAGAGGCAAGGATGATGAATGAATGAATTCTGAGAAGATGATAAGGGTGGACTTCCAAAGTAGGGGAAAGCCAGAGCCACCAAATGCCTCCATCCAACAGCAGTACCTAACTAATTAACCTAAGAAAGCACTAACTCTAACTAATATTATGAACATTGGCATGGAGGAGAGGAAAGGAAAAACCCCCCTTGAGGAGGAAACCTCTGGGGATCCAAAGCCTAGGGCGACTTTCCTCCAGGCTGACAATGTTTGATTTGAGGACGTATGTCGTTAAAGAGAAGTATTTGTTAAAGAGAAGGATATGAGATGGGAAGATGATGAGATAGAGAAAACCCCAAAAAGAAAGCACAGATCAAAGAATGAACATGAGGCAGCAGGGACCCAGGATGGGGTATGCTCGAGTAGTCGATGGGAAGGAGCGTATCCATGTGTATGTCAGATAAGCAAGGGATATCCAATGTTGTCATGAGAAGACTGAGGATGAGGAAGACTGATGATGATGATGATGATAAGTGCTGCAGAAGCACAGCAGGTTGATGAGGTAGCATAATACCCAATGAGAGGTATGCTTGATTGAGCGATACAATGAAGTATACTCTGAGGCCAAGAAGGCATGCCTGAAACCAGAGGGTATGCTCGGATCGAACAGTTGATGGGAGCAAAATGGACAATGGATGATGATGATGGAGTGAAGCCATGATTGGAGTGAATCCTTGATGGCTGGTACAAGATAATAAGTGGTGAATGATGACTGGAGTCTTGAACCTGATACATGAGGCAGGAGGGCCACGGGTCGATAAGGTGATGATGTTCATGGTGTGTTCCCAAAACTGTGGAAGCATGCAGTTATTAGACCAATACATAAAGCTGGTAACCATTCACTGGTCTCCAATTACCACCCAATTGCTCTTCTGCCACCCTTGTCTAAGGTTCTCAAGAAAATTATTTTAGACCAGACCTTGGAGTATCTTAATAAATGTGATTTACTAACCTCCTGTCAGCATGGCTTTAAGGCAGGGCATAATACTGAAATGGCCTTGGTGAGGTTCACCGGCAGCATCCAGAGAGCCCTAGATAAAGGGCACTTGGTTGCTGCTCTTTTTGTGGACCTCACCAAGGCCTTTGACCTTGTGGAGCACAATATGCTTCCTTGTATTATGGAAAAAATGCATTTTCCTGTGAAGTGACTAAATGGTTTTTCTATTACCTTGTAGACAGGTCACATGTGACAACAACTGAAGGCCATTCATCCTCCCCTAAGTTAATTAGATGTGGTGTCCCCCAAGATTCTATCTTGGGCCCACTTAGTTTTTCTCTTCTAAAGAATGGTGCTCCATCTTCATGTCCATCTAGTTCTATTATAATGTACGCTGACGATGCAGTTATTTATGAGGATAATCTTAATATAAAGGAGGCCTTGGATAAGCTTCAGGCTAATTTTGATCTATTCCAAACCTAGTTGCTTGACAGTTCCCGCGTGCTTAATTCAGGAAAAACAAAAACGATGCTCTTCTCGAGTGAAAAGATTAATTTGTCTGATCTTCCATCTGTCTGCGATGTTAAGGGAAACACCATTGAATTTGTTGACACATTTAAATATTTGAGGCTTATTTTTGATGCCAACCTTACTTTTGAACAACTTGTCTTTTCTACTATAAAAAAAAGTACATCAAAGACTTGGATGTCTTCATAGAGTTAAGCACTATTTAACATCTGAATCCAGGAGGCTTTTGGCACACAGCTTTCTTTTTAGTGTCTTAGACTGTGGGTTGGTGGTTATGCTCCTATGAGCTCTAAACTTCTTGGAAAATTGACAGTCACATGTAATTCTATACTGAGATTCATGCTTTCTGTTTCAGTTTGAACCCATTACTGCCTGCTGTTAAAATCTTCCATCTGTCTTTCTCTTATAAACAGAATTCAGTTTAAGATGTGTTTGTTTCTATTTAAAATCAAAGCTGGTTTGTCACCTAATATAGTGAGTTCACGCTTTCCTAAATATGTTAATTCTAATTAGACTAGAACTCAGTCAAAGTTTACATTTAATGTTCCTTTTTTTAAGAGAACCACGGGACAACGTTCATTGCTATATAGGAGACCAAGTTATTTTAATTTACTCCCATGTGATATAACAATCTGTAATTCTATATTCTTTTTTAAATCAAAGCTAAAAAAGTACTTACAGTGTACTCAAGAATGTACTTGTTAAATGTCTAAATGTGAAGTGTCCTAATGTATTGTATATGTTATTGTTCTTGTTTTTTGTTTATTGTATTGCTTATTGTCTGTGAAAATGAGCAGTTTGATCATCAGACATTCAAGGGTAAAACATGAAATGAAATGAAATTAAATGAAATGAATGAGGTGACATATAACTGATGATAGGTATGCCCAAAAGAAATATCGATTGCAGGTCGGATGGAGGCAGCCAAGGCATACGATCAGCTGAGGCATACTGATTGAGCAATTGAAATAGATGAGCAGGTCAAGGTGAGGCATCATGGACCTGAGAGGGCTATGATAGGTATGCTCTAAAGAATTCTTGATTGCAGGCCAGACGGAGTCAGCTTGAGACAGTGGTCGAGTAAGTGATGGAACTTGAGTAACCATGAGGTAAGAATGAGGGAACGATGACTGGAGTCATGAACTTGACACATGCAGCATGAGGGCCACGGATTGATGAGGTGTTATATGATTCATGATAGGTATGCCCCCCCCCCAAAAATATCGATAGCAGGCCAGGCTCAATCAAAGGTCAGACAGATTCAGCCAGAGGCAGCAAAATGATGTGGATGGCGGCAAGTCCTAGCCTTGTATGGCAGCCAGAGCAGGAAACCTATAAACACAAGGAGAATCTACTGCTAGAGATAGTGCATTCCATTACCCTGGTTATACTGAGCTATCACTAGGTCAGTTATATAGGTAATCTACTGTATAGACTACAGCACACAGTCGAGCCCCTGCCCCACATAGGCTATCCCAATTCACTCATACTAGACATTTATACAGTACTATCATGCTTATGGCAAAACTCACTCTAGCACTAGGCCCAAGCGGGTGACCCTGGTTCAAAGAGAAGGTCGAAGATGGCACAGACAGGACAATAAATAAGGGCAAAGCGCGGAGCAAGCAGCAGCGAGCCACACACTACAGCTACTGAAAGGCAAAGCTAATCAGGAGAGGTGCAAATGAAGTGGTGGTAGCTGCCGAAAGAAAGCCACAGAGCAGAGGGAGGTAGGAGTGCCTGCGAAGTAGACATTGTTGAAAGTGTCCAAAGACAGATTGAGGAACATTTTTTTTTGTGTCGGTAGTGAAAATATCATGAATGCAGTTAGGTGCAGGAGCTTAGGTGCAAAACCAGCATTACCCATCCTTGTGATGTAGAAGAAGTCCCATATTAAAATGCAACCCATTGTAGAAGTATCCAAATGTCCGTAGGGTAAGTCCACCCATGTAGAAATGAAAGAGGAAGGACCAAAGTATCAGCCAGACAGGATCAATAACAATATATGTCCCAGAGAGACCCGAAGGCATGGAGCAGGGCACTGGGTGCCCACGGATGATGTCTCAGGAAGCACTGGAGGAAACGGGGCTGATGCAGGAGAATCGGGGGCTGTGAAGTCCAGGAGAGTAGCAGAATGAGAGAAAGCCATGCGAGGCAGGTGGAGACAGGTGATCAGGAGGACAACAATGAGGTAGGATGCACCAACAGAAGGGACCAAATGGGAGAGCAAGCTGGGGACCACAGGAATAGGGGAAGCAGGTGTAGAATTGGAGAGCTAGGAAAAGTGGTGCCTCTGGCCACAACAAGAAATGGAGTTTGCAGGCGTCAGCAGCAGGAGGCATTAGTAGCAGGGGAGGGACAGGGGTGTGCAAGCAGAGTGAGAGGAGTACTCGAAAGCGCTGATGGAGAAAGGGCCAACATAAAGAAGCAGCAGTGGCTGTGGAAAGAAAGAGAAGGCAGGAAGAAAAATGCCGAAGATGTTGAGGAGGCACAAATGGGCAGCTGGAGGTAGCTGCAGAGACAAGGAGAAACTCAACAAGAATCTAGATGGGTGGAGGACAGAAGCACCTCTGGCTGCAACGAAAAATGAATACTGGAGAACCCCAGGATGAGTGACCTTATAAGTCTGATCAGGGAGTGATGTAGTTGCTCCGCCCATTGAACCTCGGGCTTAAATCCCTCCCAATAGAGGACAGAATCCTTCAAATAGTACAGGAGAACTCAGTACCAGATATTTAAAAAAAAAACATACTCTGGGACACACTTAAAGTTGTAATGAGAGGGAACATAATAAAATATGCCTCTCATTACAAGAAACAGCAGGAAGTGAAGATGGAACAACTTAATAAGCAATTGAAGGATTTACAGGAAAGATATGCTGGGGGTGATGAGGGCAGCCACACATTATTACAAGTCACCAGAGAACAGCTGCAGAAACTGATAGATGTTAAGACCGAGCAGGCCTTGCAAAATCTGAAGCAAAAATACTATGGGGACGACCAAGGGCCACGAGATTGCTGGTACACAGGTTAAGACAGAAAACTACACAGGCTACCATAACAAAGGTTAGAGATCTGGAAAAGGGTCGACTAGTGACAGTACCCTCCCATGTAAGACAAGCATTTCAGATGTTCTACCAAAAATTATATACCCCAGAGCATGAAACAGATTTAAATAAGGTTCAAAATTTACTTGATGGGCTGAGACTACCATCAGTCACACCGGAACAACAGATGAAACTGATAGCACCAATTGCAGAAATTTAACTTTTACATGCTATATCTAAAAACAAACAAAAGCCCTGGCCCAGATGGGTACACAGGGGGATTTTACAAAACATTTAAAGAAAACTTAACCCTGAGTGTGTTGGAGGCCTGTGGAGAGACTCAAGAGGGGCAAGGAAATCCAGACACATGGTGGTATGCCACCATTATGAGTGTATTAAAACCTGGCAAGGATAGCATTAACTATGCATCATACCATCCTATCTCAGTATTAGATATCAATTATAAAATGTTTACATCAATTATGGCCAAATGCCTAGAGGTGTTATTACCTGGATTGATTGAGCAAGACCAAACTGGATTTATACTAGGCAGGCAAACTCAAGACAACATAAAAATAACATTATATTTATTGCATGATGCCATCCTGTTGGGGGCCCTGTTCCTGCTTTTGAGTTTGGATGTGGAGAAGGCCTTCAAAAGGATGGCATGACCTTTTTCCGGGGCCACTGGAGAAAATGGATTTCCCTTGGGAGTTTAGAAAGTTTATTAGAGGGCTTTATACCCAACCGACAGCATACATACTGTAAAAATAAACAGGACTGTGACAGTACCAATTAACTTTCTTAGAGGTGCCAGACAGGGCTACCCGCTGTCACCTCTATTATTTGCTTTACTTTTGGAACCCTTGGCACAAGCAATTAGACAACATGAAAACATTTGTGGGATACAGGCAGGGGGCATACAACACAAATTGGCCTTGTATGGGGATGATCTTTTAGTATATTTAACAGACCCAGAACCACTCCCTGGGACTGCTCTGGGAAGCATTGAGGAACTCTGGAGATATAGCAGGATATACAGTTAATATTGCAAAGACTGAAGTAATGGGCATTATGTATACACCTACAGACCATATTAAAGAAACCTTCCCATTTTGATGATCCCTAAAAACCCTGAGATACCCAGGAATAGAGCTTAGCGAAGAGTATGATTAGATATTTGAACTAAATTATTTGCCTCTGTTAGAGAAAATAACAGATGACCTGGAGAAGTGGCAGGTTCTCCCCATTCCACTAATGCAGACGATAGACACAATATGCATGGAGATATTGTCATGATTTTTAATTTTAGCACAAACCCTCCCAATTACAGTCCCAGATTCTTATAGGAAATTAAATAATAAGATCACTAATGATATTTGGGGATTGCAGAGACCAAGAATTAGGTTACCAATTTTACAGGGGTTTTCCCTCCCAAAATTTGAACACTACCATGCTGCTGCGCGGATTAGAACCATGCTATACTGGCTCCATCCTGTGTACTCTACAAAATAGAAATCATTAGAAAAATTAGAGGAAGATCTTATGAAACCATACAGGGTACTGTTAGCCACTACAAGGGAAGGGCCACAGAAATAAATAAATAACCTATATACGATGGCTACCCTTGAGCGATGGCATTCAGTGTTAACTTCTAAAAAAGTTGTGGCCTGAAGGCCGCTGTTCTACTCCTTACCATACTTGGATAAATTTCTATCAGCCAAAATGGATATGGGGTATCGAAGATGGGAGAGACATGGACTACACATGATATACCAGTTTATAGAAGGGGATAATTTTATCACTTTTGCAGACCTGGAGGCTCGATATGAGATATCCTCACGACATAGGTTCTGATATTTTGAAGTAAGGAACTTGGTTAAAACTCTAAAGGAGGATGCACGGACAAACTCCCCCTCACCTCAGCTGGTTAGTCTTCTTAAAATGATTTTAGAGGGCAGAGCCCCTTTGGAGCACATAATATCATATCTCTATACTGAAATTCATGAATTGGAGGGGGAATCTACCTCCTCGATTCGAAGGGCATAGGTTAAGGACATGGATATGGAGATTCCAGAAGAGATGTGGGATAGATATACGAATAAAATACACAGAACCACCTCCTCACCTTGTTGAAGGGAGTTTGCATAGAAGAATGTGGTTAGATTCTTTAGAGTACCAGCAGTACAGGCCCATTGTGAACGAGGAAATAAAGCAGATTGCTGGAGGTGCTGTGGGGGGAATTCCAGCCATGCATGTTCACGTATTCTGGAAATGCTCCAAACTTCAATTTTTCATTGCAGATATACTGGAGGCTATAGGAAGAGTGTTTTCACTCTTTCTGAAACTTATCTCTTCCATGTTCCTCCTCTTGGAGTCACCCAAAGAATATAGAGATACACAGACCACAAAACTATTATTGATATTACTGCTGGCTGCCGAGAAAGCCATAACCAAAAAATGGATGTGCCAGGAACCACCTAGTCTCTTAAAATGGAAAGACATTATAATTGGAATATACAAGATGGAAAGACTAACAACATTAATAAATAGGAGGGGAGCACAGTTTGACGAGATGTGGAGGAGATGGGTGTTCTACATCCCCCCCGAGACGATTTTATATCATGACCCAAAAAACACATTGATATGAGCAGGTATAGACAGTACAAAGAGGGCAGGTACAGGAGGCTAAGTATACGTTTACTGTATGGTTTGATTCTCTCCCCTATCTGATTCATTGCAGCTAATCAATTTATCTACTGTAACTTTTAAGTATCTGAAGGCGATAAATAAGGTGAAGGAGGGGAGCTTGTTTAAAAAGATGGAGGGAGCTAAAACAAGGGGGCATAACCTCAAACTGTATAGCGGGATTTACAGAGGCAATGTAAGGGGCAATTCTTCACAGACAGGGTGGCGGAGGCCTGGAACAGGCTACCAGAGGAAGTGGTGGGATCTGAAAAGGTAGGAGGATTCAAGAGGGCATGGGACAGACATATGGAGTTATGATGGGGAACGTCCTGAGCCAGTTAAAAGGAGGAGGGGAGAGGAAAGGATGGAAGGGCAGACTAGACGGTCCAGTGTGGCTCTTTTCTGTCGACAAACTTCTGTGTGATTCTGTGTGATGACAGTATACCAGAGTAGACAGAAAAGCCTGTGTTTGATGAACTTCAGATTTCTACTGTCATAAACATGGAACCAGAACATATTTTGCAAGACATCAAGACATAGAAACATAGAAACAGACTCTTACGGCAGATAAGGACCGTTTGAGCCACCTAGTCTGCCCATTTTCCTACCTACTGGATAAGCTGCAGATCCTAGTTAACCAACAGCCTACTTCTTCCAACCCCCCCCACAAGCATTGCCTTATGTCTGTCCCATGCATTCTTCAATTCCCTCACTGTTTTTGACCCCACGACCTCCTCAGGAAGGCCGGTCCATGTGTCCCCCAACCTCTCTGTGAAAAACTACTTCCCCACATTACCCCCGAGCTGCCTCCCTCTATTTTCAGATTATATCCCCTTGTTCTTGCACATCTCTTTTTCTAAAAGATGCTACCCTCTTGGACTTTGTTGATTCCCTTGAGGTACTTAAAAGTTTCTATCATGTCCCACCTCTCCCTCCTTTCCTCAAGGATATACTTATTAAGCTCCTTTAGTCTATCCTCATATGGCTTCTCTTGCAGACCCTGCACCATTTTAGTTTCCCTCCTCTGGACCAGTGCTGTAGGAAGGCATTTTGGTGCACTGGGCGAGAGTCTAAGTTTGCGCCCCCTCCAAGAAAAGAGCCGGGGTTCTGGGGGCTGCAAGGCCCCCAGAAGCTCTGAGGGGTTTGCATGCTCTGTGGTGAGTTTTGGGGCATTTTTCAAAGAAAAAACATACTTTTGTTACAGTTCCCTATCCCTGATTTCAGGGAAGGAATATTTTGCTCCCATGGAATATGAGTTGTGGGAGACTCTGAGTGGGTGGTATAGAGTGTGCCGCCACAACTGTTGTGGATGAGTGGCTGACCAAGAATGCCATCAACCACTCACCTATATGTATTCTGAAATATATTGTGAGAGATTGCTACATAAAGCATGGGGGTCTGGGGCTGCAAGGCCCCAGCAGCTCTGAGGGTTTACATACTCTGTGGTGATTTTTGGGACTTTTCTTGAAGAAAAAACATACTTTTGTTACAGTTCCCTACCCCTGATTTCAGGGAATATTTTTCCCCCATGGAAAATGAGATGTGAGAGACTCTGACTGGGTGGTATACAGAGTGCGCCACCGCAATTGTTGTGGACATTTGTGTGACCAACAATGCCATCAACCACCCACCCTATATGCATTTCTGAAATGTACTGTGAAAGATTGCTACACAAAGCATGGGGCTAGGGGTCCTCTAGGCCCACTGAAGCTCTTGGAGGGAGTCGGTTACATGCTGTAGCCTGATTTGGTAGTTGTGGGTCATCTACTACTGAATCACTCCCCTACTGAACCAAAACACACTTGTGTTACATCTTCTTCCGAATTGAGTATCTGTAGCAACCCCTGATTTCAGATTTTTTTTTCATCATGGAAATAGAACAAACTGTGTTGTAAAATGGCCAAATGAGAACCAGTGGTATTTAAATGAAAATCACAGTTTGTTAACAGAGGATTCTGCATTAGAAAGTAATGCAGATGTCGATGCCAGTTCAGTACTCCAACTTAATTGATAAATATATGAAATGTGAGAACTGAACAATCTATACAACACACAGGAACAGTTACACAGCAATACAAGATATGGAGCTGGAGCTGAATTAACCAAAGCCCCACATACAACAGCACAGGCCACTGAGTACTAAACCAAAAACCTGAAGGCAATCAGGACAGGAAACCTGGTAACTGACGAGAGCTGATGGATGCTATATATTTTCATGCAAATATGTTATTTGAATCCGAATTGCATATCCACAGTAGTCAGATACAGCTTACACATTTCACAGTTGTCTGTCTGGTCTATGTGTGAACCTTTCTTGCCTTCAAAGAGGCAAATTCGTCAATGACTTTGTCAAAGTTAATGGCACTGGCTACAGCATTTTCAATAGAAAGTATAGTGAGACTTGACAGTCTTTCTTGTCCCATAGATGATCTTAAATAGGTCTTGATCAGCTTCAGTTTGCTGAAACTACGTTACATGAAGCAACAGTTACAAGGCGTCCAAGAAGAGTCGGAAACAATTTCAATGTTTGGATAGGAAGTACTCAAAGACCATTTGTGAATGAGCTTCAACAAGCTGAGGGTGTGGCATTAGAAAAATTGGGCAGTACTGAAGCTGCCTGAAATTTAAGCTCTCTACCTCATATACTATTTCACAAGCATCTAGGTCCTTAGAATATTTCATTGCTAGATCTGCTGCACATTTCTTAACTCCTTAACTTCCATTGTTGAGAAAGATAGCCCTGTAAGGAAGTTAAAGTCAGCAGCCACTTCAGACAATGCCTCATACCCTCCACTGAATCTGGGAAGTGAGAGTGTCTAGAACATTGTTGAACTGCATTTTGAAATCCTGCTCAGCAGAAATCAAGTGCCCTTCATCTTCAACGTTCTCATCGGCCATCCTTTTCACTTTCTTTTTCTTTTTCCGTGAATTCTGCATTCAGTGACATCTGTTCAGCAAGTTCTGCTGCATGTTGTACAACATCATGTATTCCATCATCCCATGTGCTGCAGTGCATCCTTAATCCACTGATATGTTTTGAGGCACTATCGACAGGCAATCCTTACATTGCAACAGTTGGTTTACTCGTTCAATCAGGTTCAGTATTTTGTCCCACATTGCTAGGGTACAAAGAAATTTGAAATCTATCTGCTTGATTAGGCTCTGGGCTGTTGATACCGCGTCAGCATTAGTTGCATCTTCACTTATTTGGTACAATGCCTTTAAGACATCAGGTATTTGAAGATGAAGGGAGTAAACTGCACGAAACTTTGAAGACCATCTTGTTTCAGTGTGACCCTTCAGAGTGACCTTTACTGCTTGGGACAGCACCTCCCAGCGGCTTGTTGAAGCTACAAAGAATGTAAACAATCTCTGCACTGTGCCAAAAAATGATACCATGTCCAGTGATACACTCGCAGCATGGACCCCAACTAAATTAAGAGAATGAGCCACACATGGGACAAATCTTGCATGTTCATTCACTTGTGCTATACGGGCTTGCACACCACGATACTTTCCTGCCATATTAGCGCCATTGTCATACCCTTGGCCACGACAGTTAGCTATATCTAAGCCATCATCACTTAATTTCTTTTCAATTTCTGCCGTCACCACTTCCTGTCTTTTCATGGAGATGATGAAATCAATGAAACTTTCCTCAACACTACAATCATTATCCTGTATCCTCACATACCGAATGATTTGAGACATCTGCTCCTTGTGAGCCACATCTGGCGTACAATCAAACATAATAGAGAAATATTTTGCCTCCTTAATTTTTGTGATTATTTCATGTCTCACAGTGGAACCCAGCAAATTAATAAACTCGTTCTGAATTGTAGGAGAAAAATAAGTGGCAGACCCCTTCTTATGGTTGGCAATGTGCCCTGCAAGCTCCGGATTATAGTGACTTATCAGTTCTAGCAAATTAAGAAAAATTCCAGAATGTGAGTGTCCAATTATCTCTGTGGACCCCCTGAGAGCCAAGTTGTTCTTTGTGCAGAAAAGAATAGCATCAAGAATAATTTTCATAATGGTACGCCACTTTTCTTTTTCTGAGGCAATTGACCTTTGCAGTTGATCATCTATTGTGGCCCCCTGTCTTCAAGCACATTTCAAAATTCTTCCAACGCAAATAACTGTCGCGGTGTTCAGGGGAGTTTTCATGATCTGGAATTCTGGGATTTAAATGTCTCCAGTCACAAAATCCTTTTTTTGGATTTGCTAGACTCAATGTAGTGGATGATTTTTTTGCAAACAGCATGCATGGGAAGCAATAGATAGCTTTCTTGGTCTCACCATACATTAGCCATGTGCGTTCCACAGTTTCTCCATTGGGAAGAATTTTTGTGAACCAATTCCGATAAAAGCGCCTGCCATCATCAGACGCTGACAAATTAAAATCAGCATTTTTCTTTTGTTCAGGGCCATGTTCCACCAAGCAACATCTAACTTTGTCAGTCATGTCAGGCCATGATGTTGGGTCATTAAAATTAAGTTGGAGTACCGAACTGGCTACAGCATCTACATTACTTCCTAATGCAGGATCCTCTGTAGAATTTTCAAAGCTGCACGCCAGACGGTGTCGGCTGGCAATCATCATCTTCTTCTTTTCCTTCAACTTCTTCTTCTTCTTCAGTAATATTGCCCTCAACATCTGTCTTAGTAGGGGTAGGCTCATCGATGTCAATTGGTG
Organism: Neoceratodus forsteri; assembly: GCA_016271365.2. Lineage (NCBI taxonomy): Eukaryota > Metazoa > Chordata > Ceratodontiformes > Ceratodontidae > Neoceratodus > Neoceratodus forsteri. The sequence continues at coordinate 980,832,945 of CM028133.1, forward strand.
TTGCTACTGACGGAGTCACAGAACTTCCCTCCTGCTCCTTAGACTTAGTAAGCCAGTGTTGCCACTGCTGGGAGAGTTTTCGATTTTCTTCTTCTCTTGCTTTCCTCAGTTTTCTAAACTCTGCCCCTGATGGTTTCTTCGGTGGCATCTTCAAGAATTCGGCCTTCCTTTACAAAATACTGAAGAGAGAAGTGTACAGTATAATATGTGTACTTGTACTTAACTTCAAAACATCCCAGTCAATGTCTATCCAACTTCCTGTTTGTGTAATCAATAAGGCACAACAGGGTGTGGGTTACTGGGAGTTTACCCATGCCTTGTGTGGTGTGTCATGAGGCGCAGCTGAGTGACTTAACCATAACCACACAAGAAGTGGGACAGGTTATTGACTGGGATGCTCTGAAGTTAAGTACATCTATTTACCCAGTCATGTGAGAGAATGCTGAAGATCTTAGAAGGCAGTTTCATTGTGCAAGATAAATATATATATACATATTTTAATTGTTAGAGTTTGCTAACCAGGTTAGGCCTACTCGGCACAAGTGCCTCATTTTGGGGTGACCTGGGAACACTTGGCAGTTAAATGACTTGCTGCTGAGAATAAGAGTCACACAGTATGCAAGTGGAGGTTGTGGTAATCAAACCCAGGCTGCTGGATGACAACAAGGTCAAAATTCACAGCTCATTACTCTAAACTCTACGCTATACATTCAGCCCCCAGCCTAAAGTCATTTGACTGGCTTGGCTGTTAGGATCAGCCTTACATTAATCGTCATGTACTGCCTGATTACCATGGCATTTTGATTCTTCCTGAGTTTTAGCATTCCATCCTGTCACTGCTGACTGACTGGAATGCTGCAGTCTGATTTTGAGAAAACATTCCTAAACTGTTGGAGGAAGAACTTTTTTCTCAAATATCTCTCTGTTTAAATTAAACAGTTGATATTATTGTAAGATCAAGTTTTAAGAAAAAAGTTCTTCTATGAACAGTTTTTGAATGCTGGCTTAAAATCACAATGCAGCATTACCAGTCACTTTCTAACTCTAGGCTACAGAGAACATTCATAACCATAAACCATACTTGTTACACTTTTCTTTTTGAATACATTTCTATAATAGCAATAAGGCTCTCACAGGAGTTAGACTAACATTCAATTAATTACAACGTGGGCAAATGTCCCTGGGCCACCCGTCTTGTTGTGCCACATATTACATCGACATCCCAGACCCTAGATAGTGGTTACTGACCATTAATCTAATCTCTGGGAGTGCCTTATTGCTTAGTAACTTATTGCCATGCTCTCCAACCACCACTGCTACGGTACTGCCCCTACCTCCCCTACTCCCGCCCCTACCCCAACCTGGACAGTCAGACAAACTACCAGTCAATGCTACATAAATGTGATCATGATACACCCGTCACCCAATTTAAAAACACACTGACTTACCTTTAATAAGACTGACTGTTGAAGGTGACTCCTGCTACTTATGTAGGACAGGAACTCTCTGATCTGATGGTGATGATCTTCTGGAGTCCACACTCAAGTTCGAGCCTACAAATGAAAGTTCACATTTAAATTAAGTACATAATTTATTGCTATTTTCACTCAAGAGCAAAGCACCTCCTTACACACATAGAGAAAGGAAGTACTAGTCATGGCTTCATCGCTGGTGTTTCTTTGGTAACCATGAAAAATAACCCTGGCTCCATATTACTTACTTTACCAGCTTTCAATGGTGAAGCTGAGCTGACAGTGGGTTCTGCCAGAATTGATCAAAAATGTATATTTCAAAGGGCACCTTATCTTAAACTGCAAATTTAAACTGAGTTATTAAATAGAGGGTAATGTCTGATGTACAGGTGATAACCACGGTGTAATTACCTCAAGTGGCTGCTAGGACATCAGTAAACTGGCTTGAGAGCACAGCTCGAGAGGTTTGCCACATTGCCCTAGCAAGCACAAGAGGTGATTATACTGTGGTTATCACCTGTACATCAGGCAATGATATTTAGAGGGTATAGGACTCAATATGAGAAGTTACTCCCACCCCGAACACAATTAATGTAGCCTTACCTTATTAATGAATCTGCACTATGGCCACATAAATGTGTACAAAAACTATTTATTATGATACAAGATTGAACTACAGCAGGACAAAATAGCACCAGAGTTAAGATCTCTATCAGACATGGTGATTGATAGACTCAGCACCAGCAACATGTGACAATTGGAATTATGTTATTTGAATGGCGAGCCCTTATTGTCCCAATTTCTGCAAGTTTATGTTGCTATGGTATCGATGTGATGTCAAGAGGTTGTTCACCCCCCCTCTTGAGTATGTCACATCGATGCCATGACAATAGGAGTGTAAACAGATAACACAAAAACATCAAATTCCAACTGTAAAAAAAAAACATTACCTTACCTTACAAGACTCAGCTGAGTCACGTCGTTCCTTGTCCACTCCAGTCATCTGCAGACTGTACTCAATTTTGACACTGGCTATAAAATGAAAGTCCACACATTACATTAAGTAGTAGTCTAGTATAGTAGCTAATCAGCTACAGTCATACATATTTATTATTTTTTCACTGAAAAGGATAGCCCCTCCTTAGACACATTACAGAGTACATTTCAGATTACCTAAAGCCTAAAGGTGGGCATGCATGATACAAGTAATTCGGAAATAGGGAGGGTGAGTGGAGGAGGGATGCTGGAATATGGGTGCCAGTCAGTAGAACAAAGAGGGGCTGTGGATATGGCCTACCTAGACTAGCAGTCCCACACTGTCACAAATGATTAATAAACAAGAAAGACAGCCTGTGAGTGCATCCCAGGATGGTAACCTGGGTAAACAATTGCCAGGGAATGAGCAACAAGACATAGGAACGGGTAATAGTAATCAACGAATGGAGTCCATGCAGAAGAAAGTGGGGGGTTACTAGTCATGTACCGTAGGGTTGGAATCGGTCCTCTTTACTGTCTTTATAAGTGGCAGTGCAGAGTGCACTGCAGAGGGACTGGAAGGAAACGTATGACTCTTTGCAGACAACACAAACAAAAGATGACCTAAATGTAGGCAAGCAATTTGAGAAGGCAGTAATGAGCCAGGGCTCGTGGATTCTCTCATGCATAGGGAAAGGCATCGCTAGTATAAAACAGGGGGTTGTCATCCCGGCCTCTGTACAGATAATTTGTGTGAGACTCCATCTGGAGTACTGCTAAATGGTGCAAGAGTCTAACATGATGATGTTTCAATATGTTTTTTAAAACTGTGGTTTGCAATTTCATTACTTGTAAACCAAACATATGTTAATGTCTGTAAGAAGTGGCCCATTCCATTCTTGTTAAGTTGGGGTTGGGGGTAGACAAATGTCCTTGGCTATTGTTACTTTGGAGTTGGGATTTTGTGTGTGTATGAGAGACGGACTCTCCTTTCTTTCTAGCTCCTGGGGATGGAGTGAAGGAAGTCAGTCCCCCTGCCCTGTGCAAACTTCAGGGTTACACACCTACATGTGTGATGTGGGGAAAAGGGAGTGTGTCAGCACTGGTGGTGCAAAACAACACTTTTATTGGTGGGACACGGCAGTCGGCATGCAGGGGTGACCCATCGGGTCGGCGACAGAGAAGGCAGCGCCGCGGCAACAGGAAAACCATCTTCGAGAACGAGAAAGAAGTGAGATGAGTGCAGACATATTCCCACTTCACCAAATATCATCATACAGGGCTCTGGAGGTACGTATGGGGTGAGGGGGAAGTGTGGGGAGGTGGGATGCACAGATGGTGCTTGTGGGTTGGGGGAAGGGCACCAGAGACAGCGAGGGACCATTTTCTGTTTTTTTACAGGTAAAAAAAAAGAATGTGGGAGGCTTTTGGCATGCTGGGGTGGGCTCCCAGTGTGCCACATGGGTGTTTGTTGGTGGGGGGCAGGAGCTAGCAGAGATTGGACACCCCCATTGGTCATACAGTGTGCTGGGGGGAGCACATGAGCATGCTGGGGTGGGCTCCCAGCAAGCCCTCCTGGTGTTTGTTGGGGGGGCTGCAGCCAATGGGGATTGAGCACCCCCATCAGCCATACAATGTGCTTGGGGACCTATAAGCAAGGGAGTTGGGAACCCTCCTCGGCACACAATGTGGGGAGGGCAATAGTGAGGGAGCAGGGAGGACATTAGCAGAGGGAGGAAGTGAGAGGGATTTCAAGCAGCCAAGGGGAAGGGTGACATCCTTATGCTAATTACACACACGCTACCACCACTGATTGCAGAGGTGGTTTCTTCAAGTGAAGACCACTGCTGTCATAAACAGCTCAGTATGTATTGATGGGGTAGGGTCATGCCTGCTGCACTGAGCACTGCATTCAATAGGAGGGTCACACACCTCCAAAAAGTTGTACTGTGACAAAATGTTCCTTGCTCATGCGTGCAAGTGAATGCAAAAAGGGAGGGAAAGGGTGGGAAGGTTAAGAGATACAAGTAGCATAAGAAACACAACCACAGTACAGGAAAAGGTCACATAATTGGAGAGTAAAAGTGTAGAAAATGGGGGTGCTGTATCATACATGGGAGGAGACAGAGATACTGAGGAGGGGGTGACCCTTACCGATCGGCAGGTCTGGGGAGAGGGGGAGGCATCACTGGTAGGTGGGGGGAGGGCTAAGCAGGGAGAAGAGGTACTAGAAGTGGAAATCACAGCAGAGAGAGTGAGGGAAGCCCTCAGCTCCCTTAAGACGGAGAAAGCACCGGGGCCGGATAAATTACATCCCAGAGTGCTGAAGGAACTTGCAGATGTCCTGGCGAAAGCCCTGGTGGAGCGTTTCACCATCTGAGGACAGGGTGGGTGCCCCAAGACTGGAAGGTGGTGCATATAGTGCCTATCCACAAGGGGGGATCAAGGGAGGTGGCAGGAAACTACAGGCCTGTCAGCCTGACATCGGTGGTGGGCAAGGTGATGGAGAGCATTGTCAAGGAGAGGCTAGGGGGGACCTGGATAAGTCAGGGTGCCTGGACAATAGACAGCATGGATTCATCCTGGGGAAATCGTGTCAGACAAACCTGGTGGAGTTCTATGACTGGGTGACTAGTGCCTTGGACCTGGGTAGACCAGTGGACGTCCTCTTTCTAGACTTCAGCAAGGCATTTGACTCTGTTGCTCACATGGGCCTGTTGGATAAGCTGGGAGAAATGAGGGTGGGGAACCAGATGATCAGACGGATAGGCAATTGGCTCCAGGACCAGACGCAGAGGGTCGTAGTTGGTGGGATAGTCTCATCCCCAAGGAGGGTCATTAGTGGGGTCCCACAGGGATCAGTCCTGGGCCCTTCTGTTCAACGCCTACATCTCTGACATAAGGACAGGAATCAGGAGTGAGATGAGTCTTTTTGCGGATGACTCGAAACTGGGGGCGGTGGTGGATGGGGAGGAGGGGAAGGTGGCCCTACAGGGGGACCTGGAGGCTCTGGAAAGATGGTCTAGAAAGTGGAAGCTGAGGTTCAATGCAGGGAAATGCAAGGTACTCCACCTCGGGGCCAGAAACCCGGGCCAAGTGTACACCCTGTGGGGGGAAATGCTACAAGTCTCGATGGCTGACAGGGACCTGGGGTAGTGGTGGATATCAAGATGAACAACTCTGAGACTTGTAGGAGGGCAGCAGCCAAGGCCAACAGGATGCTGGGGTGCATTGCTAGGGGGATCACCTCCAGAAGGAGGGAAGTGATACTCCCTCTGTATAACTGCTTGGTGAGGCCGCACCTTGAGTACTGCGTGCAGTTTGGAGGCCACACTTAAAGAGGGACATTAAACTCCTGGAGAGGGTCCAGAGGAGGGCAACCAAAATGATTTGGGGCTTGGGGGACAGGACCTATGAGGAGAGGCTCGAAGAGCTAAATATGTACACATTGGAAGAGAGAAGGGACCGGGGGGACATGATAGAGGTCTTCAGGTCCATGAAGAGGGTAAATAGGGGAGGAACAGTCAGGGTGCTTCAAAGGAAGGAGGAGGGGGCCACTAGAGGGCATGGGTGGAAGCTGGAGGCGGGGAAGATTCAGGGGAGAAAGGAGGAGGTGCTACTTCACTGAGAGGGTGGTGGAGCCATGAAATGCACTGCCTAGGGGGCTTGTGGAGGCAGAGACAGTGGAGGGGTTCAAGAGGGGGTGGGACAGGTACAGGGGAAGGGCTCTGGAAGCAAAATCCAATGCAGCAAGAATATCCGGAACTGGGAAGGGAGAAGCCAGAGAAGGCGAGGTGGACAGCAAGGTCAGCACCCAGGGTGGGGGCTGACCAAACGAGCAGACTCGAAAGACCGTTAGGCCTATTCTGCTGGCATTTTAGTATGTTAGTATTAAAATTCTATTACTTCCCTCTGGTTAAAAGTTATAGCACCTAAAGTTGCACCCCATTAAAACAAAAGCCTTGTGTGACGCCAGAATATGAAGGCTGCTTGTGTGTGCTCCATAGCTCTATATTGGTGCCATTTGTCAATGACGTTTAGTATTATTTAGAGTTGCCACTTGGAACAATGAAAGTGACCATTCAGTAAACAGGACATTTACTCCAGTTGTTGCTCTGATATTTCTACATGGCACCTCTAAATAGTATATACATCATAAACATATCACATGCATACAGGTTAATGACATGCACCCTCAGTATTCATTTTCTGACATCACAAAAGGAGGCATGTCAGATAAGGCTTTGTTTATGTGGGGTGCAAATATGGGGTGCTATAACTTTTAACCAGAGGGAAGGCATAGAATTTTCAATGCCCCACAACAGTAGAGCAGATCTACTATATATATATTTGAGGGAGCTGGGTGTTTGACAGTAGGTACTTGTTCTTTAAATGTTAGTTAAATATACAACTCTCTAAATAAAGACCAGAAATTGAAGAGTACCATGTATAACACGGTGTGTGCGGAAGGCACATCCAGGAATATTACCCACGTTAAAGAATACTCACATAGCTGGCATAATCGAACATATCAGAGGTTGTGCAAGATTTATTTATTTATTCATTTATTTATTGAAAACAATCAGAATTAATGCCTATGAGTCAGAGACCCTTTACAAAGGCTCCATGTCATAGAAAACAATACATGGTGTACAGCGTCAGACATTACAGTACAAACAGCGTTGTGGAAAATATCACACCTTACAATTGATTGATACAGAGTATAATACAACATGCAGATGTGGTACTGGAATAATTACAACAGTCATATACAATGCAGTACATAGGCAAGATACATTATCCAGTATCTACAGAGGTGATGTGATGCGGAAGGCATAGCTACAACTGCTGGGTAATCAAGAAAACAGTGTAGTGGACACCAGTACTATTAGCCAGCTGCCTACTGGGAGAGTGGTCCCTCTGGCCTGTACAAAACATGTCCTGTACAATTAATTTTAGTACAGTAAATGTTTGACTTTTAAATAATGATCCAAGCACCCACCCCCATGTTGTCTTGAATACTGTCCTTTAACAATGGGGCATGTCTAGTGCTCCTAGATTTGGCATATTTCCATTAACTCAATGTATTTTCCTGTAGATTACATGAATTCCTTTGGAAGCCAAATTGCTCTGTTGTCCTCTATAATAAATACAAGTATATGGGAAGACTGTCCCTGTAGATGTCTGTAAATCTCTGTAAAATACAGGAATCCCTGTAGATCTGTGAGGCATTGGTGCGAGAGCCAGTATGCAGCAGTGAAACAAAACAGTGGCCCACCCTGCTAGAATCTCTGTAAAGTGACATGCCATACTGGGCTCCGAAACCCTTCTCAGTTCATAGATAGTCACTTGACAGAGGTGAGGATACCTTATCACACACTGATACAGATGTTGCCATTTTATATATTTTACTAATATGTTAAACAGCCAAGAGAAGCAGAAATGGCAGACAGGAAAATGTTTAAAATGTAAAACAGTGGTCACAATCTTATATTTCAGAAAGTGTTTTCCTTTCTGTGTTTTGCTGAGTAGAGAGTTTTCTTTGTGATACCACTGTGCATCACCAATGAGACCTCAGTGACATCACAGGTGACTGTCTTGGCAGCTACTGAGTGACTCTTCCTGAGCAGTTGCTATGTCAGTCAGTAAAATAAAACTACTGCTGGTGCAATGGGAGGAACATAGATACATAGACAGTGTCAGCAGATAAGGGCCTATGGCCCACCCAGTCTGCCCATTTGAGCTTGTAAGTTCAGTTTGTTTTCCTAGAAGTCTGTTGCACCTTACCCCTGACCTCTAGAATTCCTTTATGTCTATCCCATGCATTCTTAAATCCCGTGATTGTTTCAGCCCCCACCACTTCCTCTGGCAGGGTGTTCCACTTGTCCACCACCCGTTCTGTGAAGAAATTCTTTCTCATGTTTCCTCTGAATCGTCCTCCCTTCAACTTCATCCCATGCCCTCTAGTCCTGGAACATCTTTTTCGCTTAAAATAGTGTTTTCCTGCACCCTGTTCCTCCCTGTAAGATACTTGTATGTCTCTGTCATATCCTCTCTCCCTCTCTCCTCCAGGGAATACATGTTCAGTTCCTTCAACCTGTCTTCATAGGACTTGTGATGCAATCCATGCACCATCTTTGTTGCCCTCCTCTGAACCTTCTACCCTGTCTATGTCCTTCACGTAGGTATGGTCTCCAGAACTGTACACTGTACTCCAGGTGGGGCCTCACTAGTGTCTTTAGCGGAATTATGACCTCCCTTTTCCTGCTGGTAATATCCCTGCCTATACATCCCAGCATCCTATTTGCTTTACCTGCTGCCTTGTCACACTGTTTCCTACCTTGAGGTCATCAAGATGACAACCCCAAGATCCCTTTCCTGCTTGGTGCATGCTATATCCTCACCCCCCAACTGATATATTGTGCCAGGGTTTTTGTGCCCCATATGCATTATCTTGCACTTCTTTGCATTGAATTTCAACTGCCAAACCCCTGACCATTCTTCAAATTTCTGCAGGTCGCTTCTCATTCTGTCTACACCCTCTGGTGTGTCTACTCTGTTACAGAGCTTTGTGTCATCAGCGAACATTGAAATTCTGCCACAGCTAGAAATGCCAGCTGCCAGACCAAGTGCTATACCACATCACAGCTACTAATATAAGATTAAAAAAAAAAAACTTCCAGTTAACCAACAGGAAAATAAAAAGTATCTGAGATATAAAATGTATTATAAAAAGAGTGGGAGAAATGGAGCTTTCTGATTGGCTGCAAACATTCTAATAGCCTTATGTCATAAGGCTATTAGAATGTTTGCAGCCATATGTTAATCTTTTATTAACATATATGTAGAGCTTAACCATATGCTGAACAAGGTTTAACACTGTTTAAAAACATTTTGTATAATAATAACAATAAGGCACTCCCAGAGATTATGTTAATGGTCAGTTAATCACCTTCTGTGGGCATGTGGCACTCGGCTACATCTCGTGCCACAGTACACCCCAGAAGGTGATTAATAGACCATTAACATAACCCCCTTGATCATGCCTTATTGCTTAAATAGTGTACTACTTTTAAACAGTAACATTACTTTAATTGTATTTATTTTATTCTTTTTGAGTAACAGCCACTAGGCACAAGTGTGTGTTTTCAGTGGTGACCCGGGAGCACTGAGGTAGTTAAGTGACTGCTGTTCAGAGCTGCGAAGTCTGCAAATGGAGTTTGTGGGAATCAAACCTAAATGTGGTGGGTGGTACCAAGCTCATTCACAGGTTGTTATTCTAACCAGTAGGCTATACTGCCAACCCCATTCTGTTCTTAGTACAGCATGGTAATTTACCAAATGTGTAAAACTGAGTAATTTAATTACCATGTAGTAGCATCCCTGCTGTTCTGTCCACAATGAAAGCATTCTAGCCACCATATTTGACCCAAGACTGAAATAAGTTGACCAAAATTACAGTCCTGTACTTGGATAGCCTATATTCTAGGTTTGGCTTTATCAATAAATTAAGACAGTATAGCAAAGTGGTTTAAGAATGTGAGCTGCAGACACATGTTTGAATCCCACAGCCCCCACTGCATACTGCATGACCCTGAGCAAGTCACTTCACTTTCTTGTGGTCCCAGATCACACCCATAAACAACCTTTCAGCTTACTGTGTCTCCTGGTTAAAAAAAGGAAAATGCAACTATGTTTTTGCCTTCTGCAAATATTTCATACAGGAAGCAACATTTTCTAAATAAATCATAAAACTGTTTTCTTCTTGTGTGTTTAAAGATACCTGGTATAAGCACCTCACACTTAAAAAGACACTTGAGGTATGATTACTGATCCAAAACAACAGTTTGAATACATAAAACATTTCCCAGTGGATCACTGTCATTTTCTGTGGGCATGAAATGCTGATTTGCTTTGAATGGCCTGGTGTGTGTGTGTGTGTGTGTGTGTGTGTTATTCTCAATCTAAAAATCAAATTTCCTCTTCATTCCCATGGCAGAAAGAATCAGGTGACTCCCACAGAGAGTGAGGGATGTTCCCAATTTCAGCATTTGTATACTAATACTTTGTAAAGGCTAATTCTCAATTGCCTTAAACAACAGAACCATCTTAGTAAAGCTGAAGCATATATCACAATCACAACTCCAAATGTCATGTTTAAAGCATAGAACACTAAAAGGAGACAAAATGTAAATCAGCCAGGCAAGCCAGCCTTCTCCCCTTTCAGCCAGACTGTTTTGCCAACTTTTCAACTTGTCTTGTTTGTTTACGGGCGTTGAAAAAAAAAATACAAGGCAGGCTCCCTGTGTAGTTTTCATTTCAATGCCCGTAAGACAAGTTGAACTAGAAGTCAGCAAAACAGTCCGGCTGAAAGCTAAGAAGGCTGATTTTTTACATTTTGCCAACTTCTTTGCCGCTTGCGTTCCCCATTCTCGTCAAAGCCGGTTAAGGTTTTCCCGTTGTCTTCTCAGACTGTGCGCCTATCCAGGACCGTCCCAGCCCCCTCCTGCCTGAGTCTGGAGTGAGCCAGTGGCAGACTGCTGGGGCGGGATTGCAGGGAGAGGTACAGCATATTTTAATCTGAAGAAATAAAAAAAACTAATTCTGGAATGAAACGGTCATTTATTATTCCATTTAAATGCTCACAGAGTCCCCCCGCTTCTCTTGTTCCCAGACTTGCATTTTTGGCTGCGAGCATTTAAACGGAATAATAAATGTCATTATGACCATTTCATTCCAGAATTTTTTATTTTTTTATTTCTCTTCAGATTAAAGGGGAATTTGTTCTAAAGTCTTGGGGCTGTCACATCATACAAGAATAATAAACTATCTAACATTTAAACAAAGAAGACAGTTCTTCTGACTAAAGAACCTGGGACCCGAGACAGAGAGACCGAGATGAATGTGAATGGTATCTGGGGCTGGGGGCAGTATGCACTGCACCGCGGGTGAAAAACTTAAGGGTCCTAAAGCGCAATGAGAGAGTCGGCATGCGGGCATGGCAGGCAGGCAGCCCGCCCTCAACTCTCAACATGATCGCAGCGGGAACGGGGAGGAGGAGGAGGAGGGCTCGACTAGAGTAGAGCCAGCCAGGCAGGCAGTCAGACTCAGAGGGGCACAACGCACAAGGAGAACTTAAGACAGTCAGTGTCAGAACGAAAGCCGCAGGAAGGGAACCGGACCACGCATAAACATACAGGGCATGCCATTAGCCATCATACGGCTGTACTTACTTGCCTACCGCATTACAATTTATTTTACATTAAAATTATTTTTACAATTTTTTGATTCCTTAAGTTCTTTGTCTGATTTCATTTCATGCCATTGCTGCAGGCCCCCCTGCTCCGCTCCTCCAGCAGCACCCCAGGCCCAGCCCACTCGGCTGTAATCAACAGCAGCAGCACACAGCACGCTAGTTTTGTCTCTCTGAGTCCTCTCGGGCTCCACTAAATTAAATGTAATTAATTGAATTTGCCACTCACTGGAGTCACTGTCTGTCTGTCTCGCTTGTGTCTTGCAATAATAAAACTTTAACTAACTGTACTCTCTGTCTCTCTACGCTGCCTCCCTCGTCTCCTATCTCACCAACTCTCTCTCAGGCTCCCGCCCGCGACCCTTCCTTTAAATACTGTCTCTGTTTTAGTACCATGTGACTTTTCCAGACAGAGAGAGCGGACCATGTGACCCCGCGGGGATGCGCCCCTGCTGGCAGAAGTTAGAATTTTTTTTTGTTTTGTACTTTTTTTTTAGTACTGAAGTAAAAGTTGCGCTTGCGCCCCTCAGATGTATGCGCCCGGGGCAGGCGCACCACCCACCCCACCCTTCCTACGGTACTGCTCTGGACTGTCCCATCCTGTCTATGTCCTTGCAGAGATGGGGTCTACAGAACTGGATGCAGTATTCCAGATGGGGGTCTCACCAACTGTCTGTACAGAGGAACATTGCCAAAATTGGTGCCTTCAAAACTCCCTCCCAAGCTGCAGCTCCAACATTGACAAAATTGATTCCTTCAAAACCACCCTTCAGAACCATCTCTTCAATGTCTGCTGTTGTAGATGCAAATAACCCTGCTCCCCCCCCCAATCCATCACTGCAGAACCCTCCCACCAGGCCCCCCTGACTTGACAACATCCTCTGGACAGCCAATCCCTCTCCCCGCACCGACCTCTCCCACCCTTACAAGGTTTATTTAGGGATGTACTCCTCTGTTACCTCTGAGGACTTAGTGCATCTAAGATTGTAACCTGTAATATGTAACAATAAGAAACCTAGTGTATTCTATGTTAAATGTTTCTTTTTTCTCTTGCACCTATAATGTTGCCCTCTGTTGTATTCTGCACTATGTCATTCTATATGCCCTCCTGTGACGAGGTGCCTTTGTAAATGAGTCTTTAACTCAAAGGTTGTAAATCTGACTTGTACAAATAAATAAATAAAAAAATAACAACTTCCTGTTTTCTACTGCTGATGCCTCTCCTTATACATCCCAGTATCCCCCCAGCCATTCCTACTGCCTCCTTACATTGCATGCTAACCTTTAGGTCATCTGATATGATTACCCCCAGGTCCCTTTCCATTTTTGTTGCTGTTAATAACCCCCCCCCCATTCTGTACTCTTCCCCTGGGTTTTTGTTTCCCAGGTACATTACTTTGCACTTCTTTGCATTGACTCCAAGCTGCCATACTTCTGACCATTCCTGCAAGACATTTGCTAGTCCATATCTGGAGGGACTTTGTGAGCCTGAAGTTAATAAAGAAGAGCAGCTTGAACAAGTTTTGAATTAATTTCCTGAGGTGGTTACAGACAAAATAGGCCACGCTGTCCTAATTCAGCATACAATTGGTACAGGTGATGCACAGATAATTCGGAGCAAGCCATATGCCTACTCATCTGGAAAGAGAGTAATTATCAGAGAACAAATTCAGGAGATGTTAAAGAAAGTAATTATTCAGCCATCATTGTCTGTATGGTTGTCATCGGTGGTTTTGGTGCCTAAAAAAGATGAACCTCAATTGAAAGAGTGGACCCAAATCCAAAGGTGGGGGGGAATTTGGTACCAAATTGCTTCAGAGATAGGCTTTTAGGATACATTAAACACCCTGGTACCTTGGGGGTTAAATAAAGACATTCCTCTGTACAGTTATCTGAATTAAAAAACTTTGCTACCCCACCACTCCTTTCATTCCATGCATCTGTATTTTTGCTGCTGACAACAAAAAAAGATGGTTCAGCAGAGAATTTAGACATTACAAGTAACATTGGGATTTGACAAGACTGTAGGCTCTGCTGCTTCCTTATGTCATTTCGACAACAGAGGTGCAACTTTCAGGTTCTACCTCTGCAGCAATTTCTTAGAGGCATGACTTTTCTGCTTTGCCTTCAAAACTTGACATAATAAGAAAATGTCCTTTTTCTGACACAATTGAAGCACTGTACAACAATGTCACTGGGTGATTTACTATGTATTGTCATGTATGCTAGTGGGAATTGTACTGTTTCTTTAAATGCACAGGTTTTTATTTAGCACTCTTTGGTGATGTTACAAGCTCTGAAGATGACAAGTAGGGTCGATACATGAGCGTGCAACTTGATGACAGCATGTCGAAGGGATGCCCAGGCCACTGAATTGTTGCTTTGGCTGTTAATCTGGTTGAACAAGAAAAGTTTCATTTACAAGTTTTGGCTTTAGTTTAAGCTGCTTTGCCATAAGGTCCAATGGTGCTCTACAGTTGGAACCTACGGTATACGCAGCATTCAACCTCCACTAGAAGTGACAAGCTTTCTCTAGGACACCCCGACACAGGCCATTTCTGCTCTTGATGTGGGTGAGCTATTTTTGACCACTGTCTTACATGTTTTGACCAATAAAAATAACTTGCATGACTTATTAGTCCTTTTGCCTTTGAGTTAGACATTCAGGTGCTGACCTCACTGTCACTGGCAGTTTGCTACCCATGTAATGTTTTTTGATTTACTGATATTTCTCATAATGTTAAAGCCATTTCAGGACACATAAACTCTTAAAACATTGATGTGGCCTGGTGGCGCTGAGGGCTGAGGCGCTAGACTCCACACCTCACGCTGCGCCGGTGACCCGGGTTCGGGAACGGACTCGGGTGGCCGGGGGTCGGCAGGGGGGAGGGAGGATCGAGCATCCCAACGGATGCTCTTCTCCCTCAGGGGTGGGAACCAAGAACGCTTCTGCGTTCTACATTACCCTCGTAGCCAGTGGAAGCACCGACAATAGAGGTGATGGAGGCGGCTCCGTCTAATGGAATCGGGGAGGGGGGACATCGCCGACGCATGAGTCACTCGGGACGTACGTCCCAAGTGTTCGACGTCCCAGAGGGTAGGGGATGTAAGGGGAGAAAAACGGAAAATCCCCTCCGGCAGCCCTAGATGAAGGCTGCCCTAGGTTCACCTGGACCACCTACAGGACAGACCCCACTGTGCAAGTAGAGGATAATGGGCACTCTAGGGGCAGATCCCTAAAGGTAGGCAAGGGAGACATGAGCGGATGGAAGGAAGGGGCTCCGGAGGTAGGAAGGAGGATAAAGAAAAAGTATAAAAAAATAAAAAAAACTATTAAAACATTGAGATAGCTTGACAGAAACATCTCTTTTTTTCATACAGGCTTTTATCCTTTGAGTCAGCCCAACAACCTCTCTGTGACCGACCCCTCCAATCCCATTACCTGGCTTCTCTGGGATTTACCTTCCCTTGTTGTCCTCTGCCACAGGACTTGTGAGGGGTGCCTGGTCACCAGTGCAGAGCCTGTGAGGGGTCAATCATCACCCTGCTATTGGGGGGGGTCCACCAAGTTTTACCCCTGGGCCCATGGATGTGCAATGGGTGCAATTTACAAGCTTCGCCCCAGTGAAGATATCCCCAGTGCCATGAACATGAGGTCCATGGGGTGGGAGTTTCAGGAGGGATCTTAGAAAGCATTATTTCTTAGAAACGATTGTGGAGCCATGGAACAAATTACCTGTGGAGGTGATAGAAGCTAGAAACATGTCAGCATTCAAAAGGGGTTGGGATTGGGAGTACGCTAGAATCAAATCCTCAAGGGAATCTACCAGCTGGGACCCAGGATCACCTAGGATCTCAGCATCTCTAGGGCAGACTTAATAGACCTTTGGTCTCCTTCTGCTGTCACCTTTCTATGTCTCAATGTTTCATTCCCTCTGCAAGTAATTGCATGCATTGCAACCCAAACATCTCCAGATGGCAGACAAGTAGCAAGCCACAACAATCCCACTTCATGAGGGAGAGCAGTCATATGGACGCTCAGTCATCCCTCTCCTGACCAGCCGCCATGCGACTCATGTCTGTTTCTGAACCAGGGTCACCAGTGTGGCAGGCAGTGAGGCATTGAGCATTAGGCCAGCAACAGAAATATTTTTTAACATTTAACAGATGGGGCTCTCTATTCTTAGACATATATTTGTTGCTGCTGAATAAAATGTATTTTGTTGAGGTTTGTTTTGTCAAAAACTAATAGAAAACAGTTCAAACTAACAAAGGCATATGAATAAAAAGGAAGAAGCACAATTCAGAATAAGCAAAACAAAACAAAAAAAAATCAACCTGCCCCTCCTGCTTAGTCATGCAGGTTCTGCCCTCTTAGTAAGGCAATAACAAGGTTCAGAGGTCAGCACTACTACTTAGCAGCAGAGAACCTACTGCTGAAATTCCTAGTGACTGCTTTGCACCAAATAGACTAGGTCAGCAATCCCAAGCCAGGCATAGAACATCTCACGATGGGTACGAAAAGAGACATATCTACTGTATGTTGTAGTAAGGCAACCATGTTTTCCATATGGATAGATAGATAGATAGATAGATAGATAGATAGATAGATAGATAGATAGATAGATGGATGGATGGATGGATAGATGTCAGACAAATCTAATAGATTTCTTTGACTGGGTGACCAAAGTAGTAGACCAAGGAGGGGCTATGGACATGGCCTACCTAGAATTTAGCAAGGCATTTGACACAGTCCCACACAGAAGATTAATAGTCAAACTAACCAGCCTGGGAGTGGGTCCCAGGGTCGTAGCCTGGGTAAAACATTGGCTGGACAACAGGACACAGAAGATAATTGTAAATGGAGTCCACTCTGAAGAAAGAAGGGTTACTAGTGGGGTACCGCAGGGTTCAGTATTGGGTCCAGTCCTTTTTAATGTCTTCATAAGTGACACTGCAGAGGGACTGGAAGGAAAAGTATGCCTCTTGCAGATGACACAAAGATCTGCAACAGGGTTGATACACAAGGAGGCGTGGAAAGGATGAGAAGGGACTTGGCAAGGTTGGAGGAATGGTCAGAAGTATGGCAGCTAGGATTCAATGCAAAGAAGTGCAAAATAATGCATCTGGGAAACAAGAACCCAGGGGAAGAATACACAATGGGGGAGTAGTAACAACAACAAAAAAGGAAAGGGACCTGGGGTAATCATATCAGATGACCTTAAGGTTAGCAAGCAATGTGAGAAGGCAGTAGGGAGGGCTGGGGGTATACTGGGATGCATAGGCAGAGGCATCAGCAGCAGAAAACAGGAAGTTGTTATCCCTCTGTACAGACAGTTGGTGAGACCCCATCTGGAGTACTGTGTCCAGTTCTGGAGACCCCATCTCTGCAAGGATATAGACAGGATAGAGGCAGTCCAGAGGAGGGCAACTAAAATGGTGCAGGGTCTGCAAGAGAAGCCGTATGAGGAGAGACTAAAGGAGCTTAATATGTATACCCCTGAGGAAAGAAGGGAGAGGGGGGACATGATAGAAACTTTTAAGTACCTCAGTGGGATCAACAAAATCCAAGAGGGTAGCATCTTTCTGAAAGAGAGACGTGCAAGAACAAGGGGACACAATTTAAAGATGGGGGCAGTTCAGGGGCAATGTGAGGAAGTATTATTTCACAGAGAGGGTAGTGGATGCATGGAACAGCCTTCCTTAGGAGGTTGTGGGGTCTAAAACTGTGGGAGAATTCAAGAATGCATGGGACAGACATAAGGCAATTCTTGTGGGGGGGGTAGGAAGAAATAGGCTGTTGGTTAACTAGGATCTGCGGCCTATCCTGTAGCTAGGGAAATGGGCAGACTAGATGGGCCAAGCGGTCCTTATCTGCCATCAAAGTCTATGTTTCTATAGCTTGCATAACTTCCATGTGTTGCTCCCGAAGGGTGGGAGAGACCGTGTCCTTTCAGTGCCATAAGATGATCTTTTTGACCCCAAGTGTTACTAGCATGAAATTATATTTGCTGAGACCCATAAGTTGATCTACACCCAACACAAGTAGGTATCTCTGCAGGGTTAAGGTGTCCTATAGGCTTAGAAGTGTCTAACAGTTGGGAGATCTGGTGTCACAGAGACTGGGCTTTGGGGCAATCATGTAGAATATGTTTCAGAGTACTAATCATGGCATTACATTTTGTACATAAAGGGGAATCTAGGATCTTCCAGACGTGCAGTTTTTCCAGAGTATAGTACATATCTTGTAAAATTGTGGTCTGCAATAGCCTGTAATGGTCTATTTTGACATATTTATGAGTGGTGGACCATATTTTCTCCCATTTCCAATCTGAGGCATAACAGGTAAGAGCCTCTGCCCCCATAATTAGACAGTTTCCTGAATCTGTGTGGCATCAGGTCACAAATCGCTCTGTACAGAGAGGAGATAGAATGGTGTACATTAACATGCTATACCAAGTGGGGCAGCATTGGAGAGTCCGGGTATCTGGGAGATCAAGCACCCACAACTCCTTGCCACAGCATGTCTGACTTGAAGGAAAAAGAAGCCCTCCATGAGCAGATGGTAGCAGGCCTGGACTTGTGCAAAAGCGGCCTAGTTGCAATCGAGGGTGAGTCTGAAGTGGAAATTATAGCTGTACCAGAGGGGTTGTAGTTACTTCTTTTGGATTTGCTTCTTAGAATTAAAGTTGACTCCATAAGCTTGTACCACCCATCTCCTTCAGAGAAGAGAGACATGTGGGGCACATACACATGAAGCCCTCCATGATGAAGCGCAGTGCCTCAAAATTCTGCAGTAGAGTTACTGCAGCAAACAATGCTAAGTCAATGGGAGTTAATCTCTTTTGTCATGCAGGAAACCTGTGACACTGTGCTTCATGCTGGCGGACTTCTCCGTAAGTGCATTTCCTGAAGAAAAACAAGGGGGTAGAGGTAGAGTGTTTATTTTTTTTTACTTACTATGCTTTTTCCCCCACTGCTGTCTGCTCGGCACCTCAGCCCTGGTCACCGCCCCTGGCTTTCACTTCCTCACTGTTGACCATGACCCTATGATACCCCCTGGCTTGCCCCCCAGGGTGAGCTTGCGGCGCTGAGCCCCTAACAGCGCTGCAACAATGGGACTAGGTCAGAGGGCAGGTCTGGAGGAGGCTAATTGAAGCCAAGGTGGGCTTCATTAAGGCAGCCAGCAGCAGTTATTTTTTGTGTTTTCTTGAGGGGCAGGGATGTGCAATGATGTTCAGCATTCACCCCGGCCCCTGAGAACTCTCAAATGTCAGTCACTGCAGTACCTCTGGCATCCACTAGGGGTCCATCAAGCACCGGACATTCACCCCGCCCTTCCCCCCGAAGATGAAAAGCAATCCTAGGGATGCTCCATCCTTCTCCTCCCAGACGGCCCTCCAACAACCCAGGTCTGGTCCCAAACCTGGGTCAATGGCGTCGAAAGTGGAAATCCAACCACTGTGCTGATGGGCCGGCCATAAGGGGGGTAGAGTGTTTTAAGTAGGTGAGAATTTGGGTGCATTTCTGTTGAGAAATGGACCCTTTTGCATTCCATGTGTGGAGGATAACAGGGTTGCTAGCCATGGTGACAGTGGGAGATACTTGCAGTGTGCAGCCAGGCTAGACAGACGGGGATTCCATGGTGGGACCTACAAGGTTACACCATAGTGGTGGGTCTTAGTTCATGCAGACAAGTGACTACCCCATGACTGAGTGGGCCCTCTCTATGATCCCCACCAACATGACACTATAAGAAAACTCACAAAAATTAAACCCCTAACCCGCAAGAGTCAAGCATCCTAGCTGAGGAATTGCTCTTGAAGTACATTGATCTAAACTGGACCCTAACAAGGGATCTTGCTGTGTCCCCTCTGTGGCATGGGTGTGTGTGTGTGTCTACTTCTGGGAGCAGGTAATACAACTGCCATCATGACCTACTCACTAACTGGAGAGGATTCTTTGGTTTGATCTTGTGGTGAACAGAGCCAGCGATGCCAATGTGTCCTACAAGTGAGAACACTCCTTCCCCCACTCATGCACAACTTTGAAAAAATGATAGGTAGCTTCAGAGCTGCTGCAAGGTCAAGATTAAGATCAAAGTTCATGGTTACTCTGGCATTTAAGCCAACCTAATAAAAACAGCAGTACGACATGCAAATGAGAAAATACAACCAATCAGTCATTTTAATGTCCAAGGAAAGCCCATAAACAGAGTTCAAATCATCAGTTCTGAGGGTGGAGTCCCTCAGCCCAAGAACCAGGGAAGTAGGTAAATGGTAGGTCCAGACAAAAGGAGGGTAATCCCTTGCATTTATAAATTAATCAAGAAAAATCCTGGGGCTTACCAGGTTGCAGCATGTTGTCAACCATTCGTGTAGTTGGGGGCTATCCAACTGGAATTCAGTGCCACAGCAATTTGTCCCAACACATAGCCTGTAACGAGATGAGCAGTAATGAAGGTGAGTGACAGGGAAGCTGAAAGGGATTTGGCAAGTTCTTAATTGGTAAGATGAATCCACAGCCTACGATACAGGTAGGGTCCCTTTACCTGCTTCTGTGTCCCAGTGTTGGAAGGTTATGAATGAAAGCAGTGGCTTTTTAAAGTCAGTATTCATGGTTCCTAGAGAGATGCAGGCAGAGTTCCTAGGAGAAAAGTATGAGGGTAGCCACTCTCTGAGGTTGCTGGCAGCTGTCCAATGATGTGTTTATACCAGTGCAGATAAAGCTAATGTAACTGGCAAAATCAGTAAGCACCTCAACCTTTAGAGCAGTCTGTTATCCACCCCGATATCCAAACAAAGGTAGAGTGTATTGAAAAATGCAGAGCCCTGCCCTCATAGCTATTGATCCATAGCAGTGGGGGAATGCTGTGCAGGCCAACCCAGGAAATTCTTGGGCAAACGAGCTGGTATGTTTTGAGAAGATTCTACAACTAGCTGAAAGGAGAAGGTTACTAGAGTGCAGATATACATGTAGTAGAGCAGGAAAGACAATTTTAAATGTAATGTTCACAGTGTGGAGCCTGGCTTTGATCTCACTGCAGGGCAAGCTGTCTGTTTCTCTTGGACTGCATGGCTGAGATTATTAAACAGGTGGTACCTGCCCTCATTCCACTGCAAGGAGGCATGGGTTAGGGCAGCTTGCCATATTTTATGTTTATCTTGGTAGCTGAGTAGCTTTCAGATGAGTACCCCAGGGTGCTCTCCTTGTGGTAGTGGTGGATGGAGGGCCCTGTTCACCATTTCTGTTAGGTAGGAGGTACAATCTGGAGAAACAACTGGTTGACAAAAGTGACAGGGTCCTTTCCTTCAGTTTCCTCCAGGATATCAACTATAAGCAGATTATTACATCTATTTCAGTTTTCCAGAAAGTCCAGCTTATTTTCTACATGTTAGACCTTATGGCACAATTCCACAACCTTGCATTCCTCCCCAGCAAAGCATTCTCCAGGGAACTTACCTGCATTTCAACATCGCTCAAGTGGTGGGCCAGGGAGTTGAGAGAACTTTTAAAATCCTTAAGGTCTCCTGCACTAGCTGTAACAATGAGTTTGTTGGAGGTGAGCTCAGCCAAGAAACTTTCCAGTACTGTGGACTCAGCTTCAGGGCCCAGAAGTGAATTGAGGGGAGAGTTCAGTTTGTGGTGCTTAGAGATCTGGGAGCATGCAGGGACCAGTGGGGGCTGGGCAATGTCCAGCTGAAGTTCAGGCTGCTGGGAGTCCATTGCTCAAGTGAATGGAATGATGTGGGTAGCCATCAGGGAAAGTGTAGCAACAGCAATCGTCCATCGAGAAGGGAGGGTTTATCTGGTGCCTGAAAAATGTAAATTTGAAACTTTTAGTATTGCTGGCTCCATAGCTCACTTAGAGCATGACCACTCTCATCGGGTGCATCACCGGAAGTTGTCCATATTAGTCTTAAAAATAAAAAAGTGCTGAACATTGTGGCCATTTACTCTGAATTTTAAAGGCCAGTGCTATGGATTTTAGTGCTGATAGGCTGAAAAGCATGGCTCTTCTGGATAGCACAAAAACAGAACACACTCACTTGATGCAAGGATGCATACAGAAACAACAATTCTGACTTGAAAGTACAGTAAGTTCTATACAATTACATTCAGCACTAGTAAATAGCATTAAGATTTTATGTACTGTAGTTGGAAGTCCTGAACTGAGAGTACACAGAGAAACATAGTGGGGCAAGAAAATGACCGAGACACCAAGAAGAAGGAATTTTAGCTATTCCAATAGCATAGGACTGACAAGAAGAGAGTAGGTGACTGTTATTAAGATAGTGTGTCACTGACTGCAAAGAATTATGAGGATATTGGGGAGAAAATGAGTTGCACGGAGTACTTCTTGCCAAGCAAAGAGAAAAAGGGGGAGACAAAATGGCCACCCAAGAAAGAACTAGAGGACTCCAAATGGATCAGCACAACTTATCAGATGCAGTAATAATAAAAGCTTTGTGAAAGTTAAGTTCCATAAATGTTATTTTGGTGCCATTACCTAATACACTATAATACACTGCCATTGTTTTTTGAAATAAAATTGCCAATTAGTAATTTGTTGTATTTTCACTGTAAATTTAAAACTACTGAACCAGACTTCGCCAGCTTTGTCAGATTACAGGATTCATTGGCACTGTGTATGATAAATTTCAGGTCTGTACTTGCAATAGTTGCAGTTCAAAAGCAGGGGGGAACCATATCAGTGGTGCTGGGTCAGTGCTCTCATAATTCAATTCAATTCAATTTTTACTTAACCAGGCAAAACATCATTGAGCAAACTCATTTACAAAATGCTCCTGGGAGAACAAAAGAGAAATACATTATCAACAGATATTTACAGGTGAAATATAGGTTGGGAACACATATGTAGTACATGTCAGTTCACATAAGGAGTGGCACATATGGATACACATAACTAGTGACGTTTGGGGACAGCGGGTTATAAAGTATTCAAGAGATTTTTTGCAAGAAATGTACAAAATATCTAGGCATATTGAATAATGTAAGCTACATCATATCGTTCCACAGAGTACTCTAGGAGGGGGTATCCTGTGATATGGGGCACTAGCGAGTGGGCGCCTGTTGAAACAGCTACCCACTTTCAGCTAGTGCCCAGATGTCGGGGGTGTGGGGTAGGTGACCAGATGGGGGTTGTCATGAAAAGGCAACAGGATATCACGCGGGTATACGTGCATGGGGGGGAGCGAGCCAGATGGACGTGGGATGGGATTGTATGTGAGGGGTGATGCCACAGGGTTCTGGCAAGCTGGTGTTGTGGCATGGTGGGATAGGTGCCTGTTTGGGGTGGTGGGGCTGCAGGGTTCAGGACCGGGCATCACCATTTTTTGTTGCTCCCAGCCTGAGACAGTGTATTTTTTTTTTACTTGTGCCCCCCTCAACATACACCCCTCTTGAGTTGAGGATCTTAAGCAGGAGGGTGCGGGGGCAAAGCCCCCCATGTGGGTGTGTGTGAAGGCACAGCCCCACATAAAGCAAAAAAATCCAAGTTTTTGTGAGGTGGATTCATTTGCGCTGGGTTCCCACATGGCCGAAATTGAATTTCAGCAATGTGGGGTTGCCATAAGGGCATTCAAAATGCTGAATTCACCCTCTTGACATAGAACCAGGATGGTGAGAAATTAGGTGAGTGAGAAGGGGAGGCAATGAGGGTGTTAACAAGAACTGGAGGCATTAAGGGTTTAGAGTTGGAGGAGTGAGAGAGTGCTATGTGCTGGTATAAAAAGGCTGGTTACCTGTAGTTATTGTACCGAGACTGTCAGTCAGGTGAGCAGTGACAAGTGCAAGTTTAATTCATGGTGCAATTTGGCAGGGCCTTAAAGATGGATAAACCAGGTATTTGAATCAGTGTTAGTGGCTTCTGGAGGGTATAAAATGGCAGTCAGCCCTAAAAACAGATGCACAACCCCCTGATAAGGACTCTTTCAAGTTGAAGCACCAGGATAAGTGGTTTGCAGCGGAGTCTTCATCAGTCACACTTTTTCTGTAAGACACATTAATTTCTGGATCATTGGTTTTCTACTCGTACTGTAGATCTTACTGTTGTGTGTCTTTACATGCATTAGCAGGGAAGTTACAAGCATGAAGTTAGAGCAAAATAGGCTCTCCTTGGAATATGGTGCAGTAGCTAAATACAATAGTATGCAGACCCAAAAGAAAGGCTCACACTCTTAAACAAAGTCAGTGACCACAATATGCAATTAAAACTTATTTTTCTCACCATAAGTAGAAACGGATAAGTTCACAAACACTCCCACAGCCTGGTAAAAATACCCTATGGCATTTCATACCCAAACTGGTACTTTGTCAAGGGTAACTATGGTAACTTACAAGTGTTGCTTTTATACAGCTGTGATAAACTGATGTTATCATTACAGGTGAAATGTGTAATTATTTAATCCAAAGCAAAATCAGAATTGACCCTAATCTCAAATCTTAATTAAATCTCATAAACATCAAGAGAAAAAAACAATACAATACAATACAACACTTAAAGGGCCTTTAATTACTTAATCATTTGTTATCTGCATTGCAAGGGGGTTTAATAGCAGGAAGAGGGAGGTACTAATGCCATTATACGGAACCATGGTTAGGCCGCATCTGGAGTATGGGGTGCAGTTCTGGAGGCCTCACCTATGAAGAGATGTTGAGCTGATGGAGAGGGTACAGAGAAGGGCAACCAAAATAGTACGAGGGATGCAGAATGTACCCTATGAGAGAAGATTGAGAGGGCTGAATTTGTACCCTCTGGAGACTAGAAGGGAGAGGGGGGACATGATTGAGACCTTTAAGTATCTGAAGGGAATAAATTAAGTAGAGGTCAACAGCTTGTTCAAATTGAAGAAAGGAGTGAACAAGAGGTGATATAGCCTCAAACTGGAAGGTGGACAATACAGAGGTAATGTCAGGGGGCAGTTTTTCAAGGAGATGGTGGTGGAGGCTTGGAACAAGCTGCCAGAGGAGGTAGTGGCAGCTGAAATGGTGGAGGGGTTCAAGAAGGCTTGGAATAGATTTAAGGGGTTAGGAAAAGAGGGTGGAAGCATAACAGAAGGGGGGAAGTAGAGTGTTGGGCAGACTAGATGGGCCGTGGTGCCTTTCTCTGCCATCACATTTCTGTGTATCTGTGTAAGATCAGATCAAACACCACTATAACTCTTGATGTGTATGAGGTTTAATTAAGATTTGAGATAAGGGTCAGTTCTGAGTTTAATTTGGATTAAATAATTATACATTTCACCTGTAATGATAACATCAATTTATTATCACAGATGTATGAAAGGAACACTTGTAAGTTACCATAGTTACCCTTGACAAAGTACCAGTTTGGTAACAAAATGCTGTTTGGTACTATATTTTTTACCAGGCTGCGGGAGTGTTTGTGAACTTATCCGCTTCTACTTAAGTTGAGAAATAAAAAAGTTTTCACTGCAAATTGTGACCACTGACTTTGTTAAAAAGTGCAAGCCTTTTTTTTTGAATCTGCAAAGTTACAAGCATCCACAATTCTTGCAGAGTTATCACAAAATGGCACTAACATTGAAACAGTGAAATTATGAATCCGTGCGACTTAAAATTACTGAACAAGATTTTTCCATATTTAGTAGTTTGTATGGCCTTTCTGAGAATTTTATGCATATTAATCTATAGATGTCTAGCTTCATAGATGACTAAGTCAATAATAAAAAAAATATTTTCACAAAATGTATCATCAAATTATAATAGGTCAGGCAAAGCCCCTATAGTTTTGAAACTATAAATCTAAATATACTGGCATTCCCTAGGGCACCTATCACCAAGTAAGATTGTAAAGTTTCAAGTCTCTAGCTCAAAACTCACCTGCAATATATCACAGAGGCTCTGGGAAAATGCTGGAATCTCTCAAGCTTTGTTATCAAGATTCACATGTCTGCAGAACCTCTTGGTGGTATTATAACCCTGTTACAATGTACTGTACTGACACAGGAAAGCCAGGCTGAGATGCAGTATCTCATATTCAGTAGGGTCATACCTTTATCCATTTTGGCAATGTACTCATACAGGATTGCACTGCTGAGATACAGTATCTCATTTTCAGGGGGGTCCTAATTTTACCCATTTTTACAATGTACTGAACACAGGTTAGCCTGGCTGAGATGCAGGATCTCATTTTTTAGTGGGATCTTATTTTTATCAATGTTTATGTCTGCATGCAATGTACTGACACAGGATTGCTTTGATGAGATACTGATGGCCGCAGTGTGCAACATGTCAACACTGATTTAAACTGTGCGTATGCAAGTATTGTGCATACGTAATAATATCAGCACTACCATGTTACACATGGCTGACTCCGTGGCAAACTGCGCATGCACGCGAGTATCACACAGATGCAGTTCTGTAAACACTGTAGTATCAGTTATGTCTGACTCTGGGGCAGAGAGGGCATTGCATATTCTTTTCAAAGGTCTTGCCACTCCTAAAAGTTCTCCACTGCTGTATCGGCTCCGACCAGAACTAGTTAAATATATAAGAATAAGTAGCAACTAGTTCACAAATGTGGTCACAACTGGCAACAATTTGCAAAAGTGTTATCAACTGCGCACCAATTTACTGTCATCACAACTGACCACCTGCAAAAGAAAGTAATTTGTGAAGCAGAAGACATGATTGACAGCTTTTTCTGTGAGCAAAGAAGTGAACAATTCCACGGGGCTTGTGTATCCATAACACCTTATAATGTCTTGCTGTAGCAAAAATGAATGGAAAAACAGCTTCTGTACTCAGTAAAGTTTGTCCATAAATGTTTTACTAATGCAGAACCTGTGTCCAAACCTATCATCAAGGTGGTCGGACTGGATAGAGCACATCTTTCTGGAACCTGCACTATTACTCTGCTATGCTCTGTGAAGACCGGCACAAATGTAACCACCTTCTGGGAGAAGGGAGGGAGTTCTGTTTCCAAAGACAAAGAACATCCTTGGGTAAATGCAACTGTGCTGCAGGTCATTCTGAAGCCAGAAGATGTTTCTGCCTCCTACTCATGTACTGCCAGCAACCGTATCAGTAAGGAATCGGAAACAATCACACCATGGCAGAACTGTGAAGGTAAGGAAAGCAATATCCACAATATAGTAATATAGCCAATGGCACTGGTCGATTGACTATTTAGCCACTGTAAACATGCCATATGATAAACACTGAGTGTAAGAGGGAATGTAAGTTACTTAGTTTCACAAAGTTGCACAAAGACGGAGGTAACTGACTTCAGGGGGGCAGATTTCAAGGAAATGGGAAGGATCCTTAAGAAGCATTTGGATGGGATTGGGCCAGACATGGATGCTGACAGTAGGTGGGAAATCAACAGAAGGGGGGTGCAGGATGCTATCAGCACCTGTACAAGAGTAAGACAAAAATGCGGTAGGGCCTGTAAACCCTGTTGGTGGATCAGGGAGGTTCAGGAGGTGGAGAGGGGAAAGAAGGCGGCTTATAGGCATTTCAAGTGCTCAAGCAGTGAAAGGGATCGAGAGGAGTACAAGCTGATGGCCAGAACCTGACCAGGGAAATTAGGAGAGGGAACAAGGGGTTCTTTAGATACATTGGGGAAAAGCGGAGGGTGAAGGGGCAGATTAGCAGGATTAAAACAGGGGATGGATGGGCACAAGACCCGGGGGAGCAGCCTGAGGTACTAAATGAGTACTTCGCCTCAGTTTTCACGAAGGAAAATGGGGGGGCTCATCATACATGGGAGGAGACAGTGAAACTGAGGAGTGGGGGACCCTCACCGATCTGTGGGTCTGGGGAGAGAGGGGGCCATCACTGGTAGGAGGGGGGAAGGCAAAGCAGGGGGACAAGGTAGAGGAGATGGAAATCATGGCAGAGAGAGTGAGGGAAGCCCTCAGGTCCCTTAAGACAGAGAAAGCATGGGGGCCAGATAAATTCCATCCCAGAGTGCTGAAGGAACTGGTGGATGTCCTGGCAAAACCCCTGGTGGAGCTTTTCAGCATCTCTCTGAGGACAGGGTGGGTGCCCCAGGACTGGAAGGTGGTGCATATAGTGCCTATCCACAAGACAGGATCAAGGGAGGTGGCAGGGAACTACAGGCCTGTCAGCCTGACATCAGTGGAGGGCATTGTCAAGGAGAGGCTGTGGGGGACCTGGAAAAGTCGAGGTGCCTGGACAATAGACAGCATGGATTTGTCCCAGGGAAATCATGTCAGACAAACCTTGTGGAGTTCTATGACTAGGTGACAAGTGCCTTGGACCTGGGTAGACCGGTGGACGTCCTCTTTCTTGACTTCAGCAAGGCATTTGACTCTT
This sequence comes from Neoceratodus forsteri, assembly GCA_016271365.2. NCBI lineage: Eukaryota > Metazoa > Chordata > Ceratodontiformes > Ceratodontidae > Neoceratodus > Neoceratodus forsteri. Next base: position 980,860,971 of record CM028133.1, read on the forward strand.
CCTCACGAGGGCCTGTTGGATAAGCTGGTAGAAACGGGGGGTGGGGAACCAGATGATCAGATGGATAGGAAATTGGCTCCAGGACCAGACCCAGTGGGTCGTGGTTGGCGGGATAGTCTCATCCCCAAGTAGGGTCATTAGTAGGGTCCCTCAAGGAAGGCAGAACTGTGATGGTAGTGGAAATAATATCTACAATATAGCAATATATCCTATAGCACTAGTCGATTGGCTATTTAACCACTGTAAACATGCTATATGACGAAGACTGAGTGTAAGAGGGGAAAGTAAGTTATTAGTTTCACATTAGCTTCTATTTTCATTCTGTTAAACATACCCTATATCTGAGGGTGTTTGTATTGCTGAGTGCAATGCTCATTATTTATTTTAATGCTTAAATATCAAGTAAGAAATGTAACTATAGAGTCATTTATCTTTTCTTATTTTCATATAGTATTACGTTTTGTGACTGCCTAGATGCAGAAATGCACTTAATGGACATAATTGTGCATTCACATGTACAAATAAGACACCGTGCTTTCTGCCACTGAATCCTCAGACATTGAGTTAGAAGTGGATCTTCAGCTAGACCCAGACCACTTCCATTGTGGGTCTGTGTTAACCATCTCTTCTGAATGCTACAAAATGGCCTCTATGAACTTTGGTTGCAGGCAAAAACTCTATATGACATCCCTATGAATGGTGCCCCCTTCTTCATATACCTAGGGGTCTAGCTAGACTGCCAACTTGATTTCTTGTCCATCTCAATGACATCCATAAGAAATACCTCCTTATGTATTGTCTACTGCATCAAAGCAGGTCTCCCCATCTGCTATGAGATGTAACACAAAATGATCCCTCCAAATGTTTCACTACATTAATATCACCAAGAGGGCTGCTTCCAAACCCTCTTTTATTAGACCAGTGCACCAACTCTTCCATTTCTTCTGCTGGTTTGCACTTTAATTTCCACTTTCCTGTAGGCTCTCTGAAGTCAGTAAACATAGAAAGGTGAAATATTTCTGAAAATAAAGCAAAAGGGTTTCTCATATGTTTACACAAATAAAATTTATAAATAAAAACAGTGTTTTAAATGTATAAAGAGTACACATATTCAGCTGGCCTGATGATGCTGAGGCACTGGATGTCTCACCTCGCACCATGCCCACTACACAATTTTGGGAATAGGCTCAGGTGCTAGGAGTCAGCAGGGGACAGAGAGGATTGAGTGTCTGGTGGACTGCTCACCTCTCCCTGGGGAGAGCTTAAGGGCATGCCCGGTGAAACAGCAGCACCCAGTGGAACCCGAAGGTGCTACACATGCTCGGGCAGAAGTAGAGGGAAGGAGTGTGGTGCAGATATCTGCAGCATGTTGTTATGCTGACATCATTGCACTGCTGCACTCCTGGGGACAAAACACTAGAAAAATTCCCCTACTACTGCTCCATGGAAATGATGGGGGCTCCAAAGGTAGACCCACATCCCATTGCCCACCCATTGCTCCAGAGGACTCCTCTCCCTGCCTGACACTCAGGTGGGCCTCATTAACTTTAGATAGGCTGCCACGGGAGGGGGAACCCATCCCGGGGGGTGATTCAGGGAGACAGGCCTATCTGGTGTTTGGGGGAAGAATCTGGTAGCAATGGGTTTAGGCAGAGAGTAGAGGCCATGCCAAGCGAGCACCCCAGAAAGATACCCAGGCTATAGGGGTGCAAAAAGAATATATACAAAAAAATAAGTACATGTATTCAAAGTACAAACTGTGCAGCAACAATACTATATAGTAGGCAATCATAAAAATACCTTTAGCATTAATAGGATTCACAGAATGAATACTAGCCATACAGTGTTAGCCATTATTGACCTGCACCATTTTATATTATAAATTGGAAATTATTCTATATATAATGTTCATTTAGGGTGTGCTTGAACTGATTCATACTACTGCAAGACACCACCAATAACAACAATGCATTCCACTGTGTCACCACACATTGTGAGAACCAGTTCCCTCTCTGTTTTTTATTATATTGGGCACCTCTCAATTGATATTGATGACCGCTTAGCTCTTAATGATTACTGCAATTAGAAATGTCTTTATTTTGGATGATGGCACGTGGGGTCAGCAGCATCGCAGACAAGGTACCCAGTGGCTGGTACAGTAAATGAGCAATACCAACCAGTTCTCACTTCTTCATCACATCATACCTGGCTACACAATGTTTCAAAGAGACAGGATAGGAAGGAATGATGGGGGAGCTGTGCTTTACGTTAGGGAAACATCAAAGTGATGGAGGTAGGAGTTTCGAGGTGCAGTGGGTCAACCGTAAGTCAGGAAACATAGCCACTGTTCAGATAGGAGTAATATACAGGTCTCAGATACATGGAATTGACTTAGACAAAGAAATGTTTGAAGACTGACAAAAAGGTTAAGAAGGGGCAGTTAGTGCTGGTGGGGGACTTAAATCCACCAGATGTAGAGTGGAGTTTACCTGTTACAGCATCAATTAGAAGCAACAACATCTTGGACTCCCTGCATGGGGCATTCCTCAGACAGCAGGTTAGTGAACCCACTTGGGGTGGGACAATATTAGACCTGATACTTAAGAATAGGAACAGTACTGAGGTCATCAAGCTGGGAAGTTATGGGGGACCAGGGACCATGACACAGCAGAGCTGTGCAGAATATAAAATTCTGCCCATGGAATGACCATTCATATTCTATGGAATTTTGTGGAACTTTCGTGAAAATTATGTGAAATGTCATGGAATTGTCATGAAAATTCCATGGAATTTTACCAAATATTAAATTTCAGTTATTTCACTATAATTATTTAAGTACAAGTCCAATTAACACCTAATTTGGAAGGTACACAGAACTCAATGTCATACATTTCAGATTCATAGATTGAATGGGAGCAGAGGTATGGGTGGCCAGCCATTTAATTATAATTAATGTTTCAGTTATTTTGAGGTAATTTTAAAATTTATTATCCATATTCCTCCACAATGTCTGAATTTAGAGAAGCACCCAACATGGGTGTATACACCATGTTTTAAGTCTCAAGCTTCAATGGAAGCTGAGTTATAGGTAGCCAAACATTTTGCCAAAATTTAGATTTCTGTATTTGTAGTATAATTTTGATAGTATTCAATGGAATATAAAATCTGACAGGTAAACAGGTTATCACTACAGTTATATATGTAGATAGATTCAGATTTCTAGCTTCAAAAGGAACTGAATTATAGCCTGCCAAACATGTTGCCAAATTTTTAATTTCAGTTATTTCCCTCTAATTTTAAAACATATCCAAATGTAACCAGAGTTGAAAGATTTGGACTACTGTACCACATGGTCATTTCTGAAATGGTTCATATTTGCAGCTTTAAATGGGATTGAATTAAAAGTAATCAAACTTTCACAACATTTAAAAATTTAATTTTGCAAGAATGTAAACTACAAATTTAAGCCCCATAAACTATAAAACTAGAGAACGTAATACCATGAAATTTGGCAGGTTCTTAGACCTTACAAGGGGACTGTGCATGCCAATTGTATTAGTTGTCTGCTGCCAGAAATAGCAAAATAATAGGGTTGTGTATGGATCAAATATTAATTCATGAATGGGTGGCTTGCCGAATATTCAGATGGATGTTCTGAATAGTCTACTATTCTACCACTATTTGGGACGTATTATTTGGTGGGTTAAATTTCTAACTCTCACAGAGCTTTGTTGGCCATTTGGAGGCTGTTTTTGGAGCTCACAGCCAGGAACACCATGTAATCTCACTTTGAGTGTGTAGAATAGAGTTCAATATATAGAAAGAGTAGCATGCAGACTCCAATGGCTCAGTTGAAGCCATGCGTCCACCATAATAGAGGAGGATTGATATGGCGGCAGAATAGCAGGAACCCTTCTTGAAACATGGTGAGCGCACCAGCACATTGTTCTGACAGAAATCTGCTGATACTGTTGGGTAAGAAGCATCACTGACAGCAGGGAAATGATGAATTGGATGCACATTGTGGTGACAAAAACAAGGTATGCTTGTTTATCCTGTGCTTGAATAAGCAGTCGGTTACTCTATTGCTGTCAGAACAGTGTGCTGGTACCACTGTCTATCTACTGCATTTGCAACACCATCATTTCTTGTAGTACTCCTTACAACCTTTGTGATGATATATAGATTGTCACTTAACTCCAAATATTGAAGGAGTTATGGCCTGTTGAAGTTCCAGTGATATCCTATAGGAATCATTATGCTTTGTTACTTGCTTTTTTAATGGCCACAATTATTTAAGGGTGCAACATATGTTATTCTTGTAGTACCTCTTGAGTCCATTGTAATCATACAGAGACTGTTTCTTAAGTCCAAATATTGATAGAGTTATGGCATGTTGAAGTTTCAGTGTTATCCTTTGGGAATCATTATGTTTTATTACTTGATTTTTTTAATGGCCACACTTATATAAGAGTACAATATATGTTACTCTTGTAGTACCCCTTGAGGCCTTTGTGACCATATAGAGATTGTCCCCTTACTCCAAATATTGATGGAGTTATGACCCATTGAAGTTCCAGTGTTATCCTATGGGAATCGTTAAGTTTTATTACTTGCTTTTTTAAATGATGACAATTAGGGGAGTTTGTCACTGCAAAGAACAAAGAGGATCATAGATCTCCAGGCAGAAGGTCATCTGGGGGCCAGTGACCATCACATGGTATGGTTCAATTTGGCCACTAGAACTAAATCATCCCATTTCAGGGCAGAAATATAGGATGTTAGAGAAGCTGACTTTGATAAGATAGCCCACAGAGTTAAGCTAGCCCTAGCAAGAAGAAATACAGGTGAGAGGGTACAAGAAAAGTGGGCAAGCATTAAGGATACAATACTTGAAGCAACATCCCATTGTGTTAGGGAGAAAGACAAGAGCAAAAGAAGGAGAAAAGCACTTTGGTTCTCAAAAACAGTAGCAGAAAAGATCAGAGCCAAAAGGTTGGCCTTCAGGAAATATAAGGAAATGCAGTGGGATGAAGATAGAGAGGCATACCAAACTTTTCTAAGGGAAGCAGGGAAGGCAGTAAGGCAGGTAAAGGCCCACACCAAGGAAACACTAGCAAGAACAATACAAAAAGGGGCCAATACTTTCTATAGATACATTAGTGAAAGGAGAATGTCCAGAGGGGGCATTGCTAAGATCAAAGGGGATAAGGGGGAGTGCATGGAGGAGGACCAAGGAAAAGCATCTATCCTAAATAGATACTTCTGCTCAGTATTTACTGAGGAGAAGGTAGGGCAGGGCCCACAGCTCAGCACCATGAACACAGTGGGGAGAGAGTTGTGCACAAGTCCCTTCACAAAAGAAAGGATCCTACAAGAGCTTGCTAAGCTCAGGGTGGACAAGGCAATGGGACCTGATGGCATACATTCCAGAGTACTAAAGGAGCTAAGGATGGAACTAGCAGAGCCATTATCAGAATTGTTTAGTGAGTTTCTGAGCACAGGAGAGGTGCCAGAAGACTGAAGAAGGGCTCATGTGACCCTGCTCCACAAGAATGGCAGCAGGGAGGAGAAAGGGAACTACAGACTAGTTAGTTTACCTCAGTAGTGGGCAACATTATGGAGGCATGCCTTAAGGAAAGGAATCCATAGAAGCACAGGATCCAAGACAGCATGGGTTTACAACAGGAAGGTTCTGTCAAACTAATCTCATAGATTTATTTTTCTGGGTAACCAGAGTGCTGGACCAAGTATGTGCAGTTGATGTCGCCTACCTTGACTTCAGCAAAGCTTTAGATACTGTTCCACATAGAAGATTGATTAATAAGCTGGGGTAGGCTCGGGGTGAGTCAGAGGTTTGTTAACTGGGTGGCAAACTGGATGACAGGCAGAAAACTGAGAGTGGTGGCAAATGGTATACAGTCAGAAGAGATGCAAGTCACACATGGGGTACCTCAGGGATCACTCCTGGGGAAAGTCCCCTTCAATATCTTCATCAGTGACATTGCAGATGGACTAGAGGGTAAGGTTTGTCTGCAGATGACAGCAAGATCTGCAACAGAGTAGAAGATCCAGATGGGGTGGGCAGAATGAGAAGAGATCTGGATAAACTGGCAAAATGGTCAGAAGAGTGGCAACTGGGTTATAACACAAAGAAGAAGTGTAAGAACATGCACATAGGGAAGAGAAACCCTGAAGCTACCTATAGGTTGAGAGGGTAGTTGCTGGCAATCACAAGGGAAGAAAAAGATTTGAGCATCATCATCACAAATGACATGAAATAATCTAACCAGACCATTAAAATAGTAGGTAAGGCTTGTGGGATTTTGGGGTGCATTAGTAGGGGTATCACAAGTCATAAGAGGGAGGTAATAATCACTCTTTACAAGACTCTGGTTAGGTCCCATCTGGAGTACTGCATGCAGTACTGGAGGCCGCACCTGCACAAGAACATCAACAAAATGGAGGCAGTCCAGAGAAGGGCAACCAAACTGGTGCAGGGACTGCATCAGAAAACATATGAGGACAGATTAATGGAGCTCAATATGTGTACTCTACAGCAAAGGAGGGAGAGAGGTGATATGGTTGAAACATTCATACATCTTAAGGGCAATAACAAGGTGAAAGAGTCTAACATGTTTCAATATAAAAAAACAGCAGGACAAGAGGACACAGCATGAGGTTAGAGGGAGGCTGATTAAGGGGTAATGGGAGGAAGTTCTTTTTCACAAAAGGGTGGTGGATACATGGAACAACTTACCTCAGGAAGTGGTGTATATGAATACAGTGTAGGTCTTCAAACAGGCATGGGATAGGCATAAGGGAACAATACAGATGAGTTTGAATAGATAGGCCATTGACAGAGTAAAGGCCTATAGTACATTCATAAGATAGAAAAAATGGACAGACTGGATGGGCCTTGAGGTCCTTATCTGCCCTCAACTTCTATGTTTCTATGTTTCTATGATATCAGTGGGATTAGTAGTTCTCCTTAGTCAATCTGGCTACGCCAAAAAAGAAGGGAGGGGAGAATAGTTAGAGACCCGTGTTTTTCTTACATAAGAAATAGCAAGAAATAACAAGAAATTAAGGTATAAAAAGAAATAACAAGAAATTCAAGGTATAACAAGAAATAGCAAAAAATTCAGCATATAAGAGGAATAAAACAAAAAAAAAAACATGAATAAAGTGAAAAAAACTGCTTTTTGGCAGGCAAAATCTAAATAAATCCTTGCAGCAGTTATTGTTTAGGCTCCCGTTGTTACCACAGAGATGGCCCGCAAGGAAGTGGCAGTGGAATTGTTTCAGTCACAAAACCTTGCAAGACCATAGCATAATGCTGCTTAATACAATGTAGTATACTAGGAATGTTATTTATAGTATGTATAAGTTCATTCTGAGGTAGTTTTTAAATGTAAATGTGATAAGAAACAAAACTAAATTTTCAATGAATAAAAAGAAATAACAAGAAATTCCTGAAAAATAAAAAATAAAAATAATTTCACTGGTCTCTAGGAATAGTCACTAGGAGAGGAACAGCAGGACTGCAAAATGCTCAGCCCAGATTATCAAATAAATTAGTGATATGTACATTATTAATGTTAAATTCCACAAAAAGAATTCTGGATGGTTCGTCTATATGCTACTATAAATGTATAAGAAAATGTTACCAATATTTTTTTCTACTGTAAATTTAGAACTGCTAAACCAATGTATCCAGTTGGGTTAGACACCAGGATACACTGACTATGGATATGCATGCCAAATGGTAACTCCATGCCTGCAAGAGCAAAGAAGTTACAAACATCCACATTTTTGAGAGTTTTCACAAAATGTTGCAAATATTTACATAGTAAAGATTTTAAGCCCTGTAACTTACAAATCTGTAATACAGTTCTCTACATATTTTGATAATTTTACACGTCTAGCTCTGAAGATGCCTGAGTTATATGCAGATGAAAATTTTCCACGAAATTTCCCACAAAAAATAAAATGACAGATCTGAGCATATATAGTTTTGAGATGATACATCATGTCATGAAATCTGTCACATTATTAGAACACCTATCATCATGGAATCATGTCAAATGTAAGATCTCTGACCCAATGGATGGCTGAGATATTTTCAGAAAAAATGTTTCATGAAATTTCACACAAAAAATAAAATGACAGAGTTTGAGCACTTATAATTTAGAAACTGTCCATCCAAATGTCATGACATTTGGAAAGTTATTATGTTTTGACACTCTACCCAAAGAGAGTGCATGCCAAATTTCAGAGCAGTGGCTGAAACGATTGCTGAGTTATGATTAAATTACTACATGTTAAAAAGTCTGACAAATCCCATGAAATTTCACAGAATTTCATAAAAATTCCACGAATTCAGAATTTTGTTCCACACAGCTCTATCGCACAGTGTGGTTTAATGTAAGAATAACAGTGGAATCCAGCCATACAATGGCAAGGGCCCTGGACCTCAGAATGGTTGACTTTAGAAAGATGGGGGTGGGGGTGGAGGGCAAATTAGCCAGATTAAAAGACGGCATAGTAAAAGCAACAAATCTGTACAGCAGACAATTAAGCAAAAGAAGAAAGAGGAGGAAACCATTATGATTTTCAAGGAATGTGGCAGAAAAGGTAAGAGCAAACACACTGCCATTCAGAAAGTATTTTATTTTTTATTTATTTTTTTGTTAACCAGGTAGGTGCCGTAGCCACAGAGCGACTATTTTCAGTTGCGACCCAGGAGGTTACAAATAATAAGACATTTGTCATACAGATCTGGGAAAATACAAATGTGACCAAGTAGCTTAAGGGGAAAAACATATTGACAGATGATAAGAGAAAAAGCATTTACACAAAATAATCATGAGCAAAAGCACAGTCAGGTAATGAGCACATACTATTCAGATAAATGTAGGCATAATACACAAATTCATATGGTGGTAGTAAGTTTTCAAACATTACAGTCAAACAATCATTCTCATCATTTAGGTCTCAATAGATAGGCCCGTTTCGGTACTTGCCATCGGAATTTGAATTTTTCCACTTCCTGTTACTGTCATCAGAAGGGGTGTCCTGTTTGGTGTTGTTACCTTCCACAATATAGTGGGTGGGAGTAGGGTTGACCATGGCGACTTAGGCCGGGGCTCCATAGGCCATCATGGTTTGAATGGCAGCCGCCTTGTTGGGGTTTTTACCGGAAGCTAGGTTGCAGAGGTAGACCTGGAAGGCATGTTCCATCTTGGTGAGGATCTCATCAAAAGTATTGGTCTGCGGGTAAACATTGAATTCAACCTTTTCATGGAGAGCTGGAGTCATGTTCTGAATGTACAAATCCTTGTACTCAATTTGGTTTTTGTTGGCAGTCTCATTGACCAGGTCTTTGCCGGCCTCATAGGTGAGCCACAATAATTGATGGTAAGCCTCTGTTCTTTCCTTCACATTCTACTTAACATTGTAGATTAAGCGGGCTCCAACGATACTTGGGGAGTAGGCAGCAAGAAGTTTCTATGAGATATCATTGTAGTTGTGCATCTTGTAGTTGTGGACAGCCTCCAGGAGTTTGGCCCAGAGGATCGGCTCGACGGTCTGTCTCAGAACTTGAACCTGGTGCTCAGGTTGGAGAGAAAGCTTCTCGCGAAGGGATCGTACTCTCTCTAGATGACAACTGAGGCTGTGGGTCAGCTCCATCTATCCAATGTCTTAAGCAATTTGCTGAACAGAGTGAGTGACCTGTAGGGAAGTGGACGTGGGCATACAGAGAGCGGTAGTGAATTCCATATGACCCAAAGCACCATGAAGAACAGCTTCCATGGCCACAACAGTGACTGCTTTGAATGCATTTTCTTGGGTTACAGCAATTTCAAACATGTGCTCAGTTCAGTCTTGCATGGACAAATATCCAGCTGGTGTCCCTAAATTGGTAATGACATCTTGTATGATGCTGCATACCTCTGCACTGTCTTCCTTGGAGAGGGGAGCCAGTGGGGGCACACTGCTAGGAGGTGGTCAGCCTCCCATATCATGGGGCTGCTATGTTTGTTTCTACATGGCAGTGTAGAGGGAGTGCCAATGTGACTAGCGGGTGTGCTGGCATGGCTGTCATCTTGGGAATGGCTAGTGAATGCCACCACCCTGTGGGGCTGGGTTTTGTACGTGATGAGGCATCTAATGTCCTTGTAATCAGAATCGTCATTGCCAAATGACGTAATGTCAATTGGAGTGTACTGAAAACCATTCATAGCCTTAACATGGCCAGCGAGAACCTCTCGCTGATGGTGCAAGTTTGCCATCTTTGTTCTACATTTCTTGTGAGAAACTTGTGCAGTGCCCTGCTCAATACCTTTCTCTACTTCACACTGCTGTACTCATTATGTGGCACCCAATTCAGTGTTTTCCCTAAACTCTTTGTCTAGTTCATCCAACAACCTTACATTCTGTCTTTCAACTCAACATCATCCTCTCACAAATTTTAATTTGTGTCACTCAAAATATCATTCAAATAAGATAGCTGTTTCTTATCACATTTCAACATCTCATTGTCATCTCTCAACATACAAATTTCACTTTTGAATCTTGAGCAGTACAGTGCAACAGTCAATTATAATGGATGCGGAGTGACTGTATCTCCTCTGCTAGTTTCTGCTCCTTTTTCAGTAACTTTGATGCTTGCAAGCCCATCTCTTTTTTAGAGACGTGATTTTCAGCTCAAGAGTGGCACATCATACCAGTAAACTTTCTATGGCAGTATGGATTGCCACTACCAAGAGACTTTTGGTGTGATACTTCTTGGCTTTCTGCATAGACTCCAGTTATTGATCAGAGATCTTAAGCAAGGGGTCTGCAGATGACTTCGCATCCAGCGCGAAATCAGTCCATCCTCCATGGGAGGTGAGGTAGTTTGAGATATCGAGTCTCAGTTCTGTGCACAGTTCAGGCATAACAAACAAAGGGTAAACAGACAAACAAAGAAAGCAGTTGAAAGACTGGACTCAAATCCTTGGTGCTGTTACCCAACGGTTTTTGGTCCATGGTGGGCAAATGGTGGAGCCAAGGTGGTTTGCTGCTACTTGCAGAGGGAGTATACCAGGGGTTTAGTGTAGGCCTGCCATGCTTGAAACCAAGATGAAACAAGTCTGTAAGAGAACAACCACTGTAAGTACGAATAGGTTCAAGTAGGCAAAAAATACACTACACTACTCAACATTCAGTTCAAAGAACTCGAATGTAATCCTAACTTTGTACATTCCAACCTGCACATGGTCACCAAAATGTAACTTGGTAATAAAATTATTCTTCTCAGGTTCTTCTTGGAACTGCACATAAGTGAAGAAACAACAGACAAGTGGTGTCCAACACTAAAATGATTTATTTCTGGTATATAAAGCAGGATTACAACCAAAAACAGTGATACCACCTGGAAAAAATGTCCAGTCTTTCTTACCTATAGGCAGCAGTACATCTCTCTTCTCAGGGAGATAGTGCAATGCAACAAGTCTTATACCCCTGATAATCCCTATGGCAATGACTAAGAAGATATATAAAAACAGTATTATTGGATAATGGCAAATAATCTGACTTCTCACTAGCCTAGGAAAGCATGCTGAGCTAGCAGAAAAGGTAGATTTCTGCATTAGCAATAAAGATGGCAATATTGCCTAACTAATCATTATACAATAATATAAACAGAAGTATCTCCCAAGTGTTACAATCAGAATAATGGCAAAAGCATTATGATTCTCAGTAAAAGTACAGTCGAACTCAGATCCTGACACTTATGCTTATACGATAAGTGCCTGTGCCCTAAGGACAGTGCATATACATATAAGTATTACCATCTGTGAGGTAGGGGGCCAACCAGGGGCACTGGTCCATGGATAACAAAGGGAACCCCACCCCTCAGCTAGGTGGTCTGAAAGGCTCCCAAGGCAGGAATAATCCAGAGGATCCTCAGAATTCTGAAGACCATGAAGAGAAAGATGAATAGGTGGAGGAACCTCAGAAGGCTTTAATACCATGTCTATATGGTCCAAAGCATATTTTGTGCCTGGTTGAAGAGACCTGCAGGCTCCTCCTGCTGCAAGAGACTCAGTCTGCTACTATGCTGAAAGTTAATCCAATTATGTCTACAATGGAGAGTTCACCAAAGTGTTCCCTGAATTCGAATACTTTATGTACTGTAGATAGTTAAACAAGAATGGGATAATGCGGGCAAGACGAAGCACAAGTGTACATGCACTCATATTGACACGCATGTGCACATACTTTGGAAGATATTGGAAGTGTTAACCAGCATTGATTAAACAGCTGTTAACATTTCCAAAATCATTCAGATATGCCAGCACACACTGTACGCATACTGGGACTTTTCATTGTCAGATACAGTACATCTGGTAGTCATTAATATTGATGCTCTAATAGTTTAGTGCTATGTTCACTGTGCCTATGAAGATGACACTGGGGCTGGTATAAATTATCAAATTCAGATTGTGCAGAATTTCTTTGCCTGGTCATAACTCAGTCGTTCTTATAGCTAAAGACCTGAAATTGGATGAGGGGTGAGTAACTTATAAGAGCTCAAAATATGGCTATTTATTATTTTTTGTGTACATTTCTAAAAATATATATTTCTTTTAGCTTTTAACTTAGCCACCTCTGGAGCTAGATAATTGAATATTTATTTTATTTATTTTTATTTATTTATTAGGTAATCAGAATTACAACCTTTGAGCTAAAAGTTCATTTACAAAGGATCCTCATCAAGAACAAGGGCAGGGAGTACAAACAGGATAGGTAATACAGGGCAGGCAGAAAGGCATTGTCTGGTATCAACAAATAATAACATACAGTAATTGCTAATACGCAATATAAGGCAAGTTATGACATAAGACAGTAGGGTCAAGGAGATGCCCTGTGGCAAAATGGAGACTGGACAGGGGTCCTCCCTGCCTAGCACCCATACCCAAGGGCTCTTACTATTGCAGGCAGGTGTTGGTATCATCCTGAGATTCTCATCCCTCTTATGTGGTGTTATGCAATGCCAGGTCCATTGGAAACAAGACTGCAGTAGTGGTGGCTCTTGTAGCCTCTGTGAACCTGGCTTGCATCACTGAGACCTGGCTGAATAATAGTTCTCGGTCCATTTTGGCATCTGCAGTTCCGGTTGGGTTCTCGGTGATACATCACCAGAGAGTGGATCGGGAGAGCAAGGGGGTCACTATCTGTTTTAGATTAAAACTGGGCCTCAGGGAGGTGCTAGTGGGAGCTACCAACTCCTCTGAGTGCATTGTGGGTGCAGATGTAGACTACAGGATCCTTCTCATATATCGTCCACCCAGTGATGTTAGGGTTTTCCTGCAGGAGGTGGCAGACTTCATCACCGAGATGGTGTTGCAGTCCCCCAGATGGTTGATTCTGGGGGACTTCAACACCTGGGTCAACAATGAACTCTCACCCCTTGGACAAAACCTCCTCCAACTGATGGAATCATTGGGCCTGACTCAGGTAGTTACTGCCGCAACCCACTTGGGAGGCCACTCACTGGACTTGGTGTTCCTCCTGGGGATGGAGATCTCGGACATGGAGGTGGATCCTGTCGGATGGCTGGACCATGATGCCCTGAGATTCAGTTTCATGACCCCATGAGTTAGGCCTGCCCCCCAAGGAGATGGTACAGTATCGTCCTTTGAGAGGTTTTACCTCAGAAGGCCTAATGATGGTGCTGGATCTATCAGGAATTCTGACTGATAGCAATGATCCAGGGGATCTAGTTCTTACCTATAATAAGGCAGTGGTAGAGGCCCTAGATTCCATTGCTTCTGTGTGTGTTTGCCCACTAATGCTTCGCCTAGGTTCCCGGGTGGTATGACAGAGTCCTAAGGAAATTGAAGAAGCTAGGGTGAAGGTTAGAGAGGCATTGGTAGAAAACTCACCAGGAAGAGGACAGGCTTAGATTGTTAAACCATTATAAGGTCTACCAATCAGCAATTTCCCATGAGAAGTCAGAGTTCCTGTCCAGGGAAATTGTTGCAGCAGGTAATCGACCAGCTCAGCTCTTCTGAATGGTGGACAGACTATGCAATCCAGCCTGTCTGCAATCTGGTCGAACATTGTCGCAAGAGAAGTGTGATGAGTCTGTGCAGTTCTCTGCTTATAAGGTTGCCACCATTAGCACAGAGATCATCCAATGCCCCCCATTGGGCCTTGCAGGTATCAACCAACTGGCGATCACCTAGGTTGTCTGGTCTGTCTTCAAGTCAGCCAGTAATCATGGATATAGTGAGGATCATCCAGACTCTGCGCCCAACTTTCTGTAGTGTGGGCCTGGTGCCAACTCGCCTTCTTGTAGGGTATGTTGAAACTATTGCCCCGGTCCTGGCTGGAATAGTCAGGGTATCATTGGAGAGAGGGATCTTTCCCAATACCTTAAAGGAAGCAGTAGTGCAGCCCCTTCTGAAAAATACCTCCCTTGACCCTGACTGCCCAGCGAACTACAGACCAGTTTCAAACTTGCCCTTCTTGGGCAAAGTATTTGAGAACGTGGTTGCTTTGCAGCTGGAGGATCATTTATCCAGCCATAATATCTTTGGTCCTCTCCAGTCAGGTTTCAGGAAATGGCATAGCATGGAGACTGCCCTGGTTTGGGTACTGAATGATCTTCTGATGGCGAGGGATCGGAGAGCTCATACCATATTGGTTCTCCTTGATCTCTCAGCAGCTTTTGACACTGTGGACCATGAGGTGTTGCTCGAGCACCTGCAATTTTTCTGTGGACTAGAGGGGGCGGTTCTCAGTTGGTTTCGATCATTTCTTGAGGGAAGGTTGCAGAGAGTGGCATCAGGGATTAATTCCTTGGCCCCTCACTCCCTGCCCTGCAGGGTGCCACAGGGCTCTGTGCTATCACCCATGTTGTTCGCAGTATATATGCTGCCATTAGGAGACATTATAAGATGGTACAGCTTGAGTTTTCACTGTTATGCAGATGACTCTCAGCTGTACATGCTTTTTGTGCCTCAGCAGGAAGGAGTTATTGTCTGTGTATTTAAGGAGTTATTGTCTGTGTATTTAATAGCTGCCTGACTGACATATGGGACTGGATGAGTGCTAGCTGGCTGTGGATAAACCATGACAAAACAGAGGTGTTGGTCATGGACCCTGATTGGAGTGCAGCTGAAGTAGTGGTGGGACAGCCCTCTGGGCTTAGGCTTGGCAGGGTCCCACTTACTGCTTTGGATCAGGTGCACAACCTCAGCGTGATTTTTAATGAAGTCCTGACCTTGAAATCTCAAGTGTCGGTGGTAGTCAAATCCTCTGTTTACCATCTGAGGAACATTGCTAGGGTAAAGAAGCTGATTCCATCAGAGGATCTTCCTACTGTAGTTGACATCTTCGTTACCTCTCAACTTTATTACTGTAATGCCCTCTACATAGGGCTACTGGGGGTGGGTATCCACTGCCTGCAACTGGTGCAGAACGCGATGACTAGGTTGTTGACTGGAACTTCTAGATCCAGTCATATAACACCTGTGCAGCGTGAACTACACTGGCTGCCAGTATGGTGGCAGATCACCTTCAAGGTCACATTATTGACCTATAAAGCCCTACATGACCAGGGCCCTCAATACCTGCAAGATCTCCTGTGACATTATTGTCCCTCCTGCACACTTTGATCCTCCAATGAGGGATTGCTAGAGATTCACAAGGTGGATTTAAAAATGTCTGGAGATCATTCTTTTGCCTTTATGGCTCTGACCCTGTGGAATTCTCTACCTCATTGAATATGAGATAGCCTGACCATCCAGGGCTCTAAATCAGCCCTAAAGACACACCTTTTTCTTCAGGCTTTTCAAGAGATAGGAGACTTAATAGAGCACACTGAAGTGGGAATTGAATTAGTTGTTTTTATGATGATTTTATGTGTTGATGGCTACTTTTATTGTGATTTTGTGTCATTTGTACAGGCTCCCTGAGCATTAGAAGGGTGCCTAATATAAATAAAATTTGATGATGATGATGATAAGATAATTATATGCAGGTGTTACATAGTCATGGTGCAAGTGCAGGAAAACAAGGGGATACATCCCCTTCGCAGTAACAGTAATAATGTGCACTAGTCAAAGAAAAGAGCATAACATTAGCAGCAAGCATACAAGAGTGATTAGGATGATAGCTATACATCACTGTCAGTCTCCTGACCAGTACAGTCATATGAAATAGTCTGGAAGGAGACAGGACAAGTTAACTCATTGTCTTCACAGGCTCACTCTGAGATTACACCACTTGCCTCCTGAATCCCCTGTACACTTTTAACAGTGAATCCTGGGACTTTCTAAGTAAAATCAAACCATAGTCAGCAGGTCGCAAACAAATGCTAATAGCTCAATAACTGTACATGCTAGACACAAAGTATGAGTGGCAGAGTTATTCAGCACAAAATTGCCTTTCCAACGGTGGCATGCATGTAATAATAAGTCATTTTGTTTTTTTTCTATGCTGGTCGAAAGAGCAAACTAAATATTTTTTTCACTAAAAAAGTGCAACATAAGCCATTTTTTGTTGGAAAATATGTAAAATATCAACACCAAATTAAGCATACAGATATTAGATGGTGTTTTAATATTATGATTGTTAAAAAAATGATATCTTTTTACTATAAAACATAATTTTTCCCCATTTTAGTCAAGGTGCTTTGGTGAGATTTGAGGGATGAATCTCAACCACACACACCATATCATAAACAAATGCATTTAACTCCAAAAGTATACATGATACACGAAGTATCAGCATAAAAGTTGATGAGCACAAAAATGCCTTTCCAATGGTGCTATGCAACTAGTTGTAATCAATGCGGTTTTTATTTTATACCTGCTGAAGTGCCAAAAAAGTGAATTTTATTCAAGCTGCTTAAGTGAATCTTGATGGAAAACATGTCAGCCATACACACCATACCATAAACAAATATGAATCACTCCTAAAGTATACATGATATACACAAAATATCAGTGGCAAAGTTGTTCAGCACATAATTACCTTCCCAGTGGTGGTATGCAAATAATAATATGTAATTTTTTTTTAAGCTGGTTGAAACAGCAAAAAAATAATTTTTTTTCACTAAAACAGGCAACATAAGCCATACACACCATACCATAAACAAATGCAAATAACTCCTAAAGTATACATGATATGCACAAAATATCAGTGACAAAGTTGTTCATTATAAAATTACCTTTCCAATGGTGCTATGCAGTCAAATATGTATTATATTCTATTACACTATATATTAAAATAGATAAGTGACTTCTTCAGACGTTGCAAGGGCACACTGGGAGTCAGTAGCCAATTTCTGCAGACATCCTCAGGACACATCAGTGTATTTTACTGATGACTACAGGTGTCTGCCAGGAGACAATGAGTTAAGGAGAGGTGTGGCAGGAGGGTAGAGTGGAGGCACTAGAGGGTACCTTGGGAGAGGAGAATGGTAGCAGGGATTCCAGGGGGAGTACTGGCAGCTGGGGGGAGGAAGTACTGGCAGCTGGAGGAAGTAGGGCACCTTGGGGGAGGAGAATGGGAGCAGAGGGAGTATTGGCAGGTGGTTGGGAAGAATGGAGCAGGTGGGTGAGCCTCATGGTTCTATTGAGCAGCAGAGGGTGATCAAGGATGTTGCCCTGGAGTGGTGAATGCTACCAACAGCAGGGTCAGGTGTGACAGTAGCAGTGTACCGGAGGGAAGATAGTATTCTGAAGTGCAGACTTAAAGGGGCCAATACATAGGAGGCATGTGGTGGAGTACGGGAGCTCATTTAACCAGGTGGGAGCCCTGACTGCAAAGGATTGCTTCCCCAGGGTGGTTCTTCTGAACGGAACTGCTAGAGCATGCTAAGCAACACTTCTTGTAGCATATTTGGAGGGTGCAGGATGGAGTAAAGCTTGTATGGGGGGGGGAGCAAGTCCAAGGAGGGCCTTTTTCCCCTTGCAGGCAAGACTGAAACTTGATGCGATCAGACAGAAGCCATTTAGTTTTAATGTATAGGTCACACAGATGAGTTAGGTGATCAGCACCTGATACAGATCTGCAGACTTTATTGAGGGTTGCATGGACCCTTAGTAGGCTCATATCAGAGGCCATGCCATAGATCACATTTCTGTAGTGCAGGATTGGTAGTACTGTTCAAGTAACCGCCAGGAGCCTAGCCTCTGGTGTGAGGCAGGATCGGAGTCTATGAAGGGCCCCTAGTTTCCTGTTGACTGCAGTGGTGATATTGCAGATGTGCTCATCAAATGCAAGAGACTCATCTATTATGATTCCAAGGTAGCAGAATGAGGACACCTGCTCCACAGTGGCTCTACAGTTTCAGGTAGCTGAGAGTGGTGCAGGAGATCTCCTCTTTTGAAGCTCGGCAAAGAGAATTACCTTGTTTTTTTTGCTGTCAAGCACTAGTATGCTATCTCTGAACTAGTCCTGTAGGAGGTAGAAGCTGTGCTATAATTCCCTAGTGAGAACTTCTTGTTTGGCATTTTGGGAGAAAATTACCCATGTCATCCGCATAAAGCAGGACCTTGGAAGTGGGGCAGGCACCAGGGAGGTCATTCACAAAGAGGCTGAACAAAAGTGGGCCCAAAATAGAGCCTTGTGGGACCCCTACTGTGACATCACAGGAGTCAGAGATGGTACTGCTGATTTTAAGTTTCTGAGACCGCCTGGACAGGTAGCTTGAAAACCAGCCAATCATATTGGGGGACAGCCCAAGGCAACTTAGCCTGTAGAGCAGTAGCTGATGATCCACAAGGTAGAAGGCCTTAGTCAGGTTTATAAAGATAGCCCCAACCAAATAACCCTAATCAAGAGCCTCATGTACATACTGTAGCCAGTGAAGTCAACTAGTGCAGTATTGGTGCTATGTAGCTTGCAGAATCCATGTTGTTGAGGGGAGAGAAGGTTATATTTGTGCAGATGCTCTGTAATTTGGTCAGTAATGATTCTTTCCAGTGTTTTAGAGAGTGGTGATAAGATAAGAGATTTGTCTGTAATTGGATATTAGAGACTGATCACCTCCTTTATGCACAGGAGTGACCAGAGCAGTTTTCCTGATGGATGGGAAGGCGGCCAGGAGCAGGGACAGGTTGAACAGCTCAGTGATGGGAATGATGACCTCAGGAAGGGCGATAGATATCAGTTTCATATCTATCCCATCACCACCAAGCCTTGTTTTTCCCAGAAAACTGTTGAGGTATGTTCTTGTTTCCTTGATGGTTACCTGATGAAAGTAGAAGGTTGGACAGGTCTTATTGCTGTTGTGGTGGGTGAGTGGTCAGTGATCCATGTACCACTGAGATAAGAAGCAGGCTGGGGGGTAGGACTGTGCTGTAGTCCATAAAGGCCTTATTAAGGACATTGGTCATTGTGGCTTCATCAAGAATGATCCTGTCATTGTGGTGGAACATAGGTGAGGGGGCCTATCACTGGTTCTGACGAGGTTCTTCAGTGAGTCCCAGAATTTCTTCCCATCCCCCCAGCATTGCAACTGCTGGTTCTTTTGATATGTGGCCTTGGCCTGCCAGATTGCCCAGGTGTACTTTTTCTGAGCAGCTTTATAGTTTTGGGTATCCACTGAAATCCCTGTTTCCCGTGTTTGGTGCCAGAGGAAATCTTGTTGCCGCATCATGCAATTAGTTGTTGGGTTACCCAGTCCATGCTACCTCCTTTAATCATCTTATTACAGTAAAGGGCGAACTTGTCTGCCTCTGCATTGAAGTGATTGATGAAGAGCTGCAGGGCACTGTCAACAGAGGGGCAAGAGTCAAGAAAGCTCCCGTCTATCCCTTTAAGGTGATTTCTGAAGCTTCCCATTACGCTGTTCTTAATTACTCTGTTCCTCACCAGTCTAGGAAGAGGCTCGGTCTGTTTAGCTGACCACTCACATTGAACTGGCGAGTGATCACTGAGGGTGACAGGGAGTATCTTGTCATTCTTTAGCCTTTCCGGATGTGTTGTTAGTACCCAGTCAATCAGGGTGTTGGTGCCCTTATAGTAGTTTGTTCAGGTGGCACTCATGACCATCTGTCTTAGATACAGTTCTGAGGCTAGTTCTCTGTGTGTGGCACTGAAGCTGGCAGCCAGTTTGAGTTAAAATCTCCCAAAACAATGGTTTCCTTTTTCTGGCTAGCCTGGAAGTAGAAGCTAGTGAAGGCTTCTAACCCTGCCTGCAGCTGTCTGGGTGGAATATAGACTGCCATGATAGTTAAGCCTTTGTGCACATTTTCTATCATGATTTTTATAGCTAAGCATTCGCAATCAATGCTGGTGTCAGTCAACTTGACTGAGTGGCATTGCAGGTGGCAGCATACATAGAATAAGCACCCACCACCTCTTTTCACAGAGTGGTCCACCCTGTGTAGATTGTAACCTGTACAGATACTACTGAGTTGGCTGTATGTGCAGAGAGCCATGTCTCAGTCAATGCAATGACATCAGGCTGAGTTTGTGCCACCCATGCCTCAAACTGAGTAAACTTGGCTAGGAGGCTTCCAATATTCATAGACACAATCCTTAGTTTCCCAGTGGGTGTTTGGGTCTGGGTATGGAATGTCTGAAGGCCAGGATTAGGGGATGTTACCTTACACCAGTAATAGGAGAAGGATGAGTTTTCTGCAGATTTTTAGGAAGAGATGCCTAGCCTTTAACCTCTGCTGAGTCAGCAAGAGGCACTCAGCAGGCAGTGTACCCACTGCAAATTGTAAGCTAGGGAGTGGCCATTTGGCTGGGTTAGAGGGTCAGTTGTTAGCCAAGGGCAAGGATGAATGTTGCAGGGGCAAGCATGGGGGAACACTGAGCTGCGTGTCTTCCACTGTGCCTGCTTTACCAGGTACGCAGTAGAATTGCTTTGGTATTGGGGGGGCAGGTGTTTTTGAACTGGGATACCCAACAGGAGTAGGAGCAGTTGTAGAAGGATCCCTCACATTATGAGAAGTATGTACAATTTAAGGACCATGGTGTATGAGCTTTCTGGCACCCCCTTAATACGTGAAATCAGACAATTAAATAGGTGGGTGGGGGCAGGGTGCACTATCACCGAGAAGAGAGCACTAAAGTACTATAAAATTGTGCACCACCAATTAGTGGTGAACACATGCTCACTAAGGTGCACTACTGATGCAGGGTGCACTTTTAATGAGGAAGGAGCAGTAGACTACTGGAGAATTGAGCACCGCCAATAAGTGGAGAACACCTGAGCACTTGGGAAGTGTTGGGGCAGTTTCTCTGTGTTAATTGCACTTGGGAAGTGTGCCTGGGGCTATGCGGAGTCATTCAGACAGTGGGATAATACACCTTAAGGCTCTTTTTCCACCTGTATAGGCAGGGATAAAGGAGGGCAGCCCACAGAGTATGGAGGCTCAGTAATGTTTGGTTGTTACTTTAAGAGGTGGTCTTCCATTGTGGGAATAGAGTACAGGAGGAGGAGGAGGAGACTAATGGGAGACACCAGAAGTGAGCATTTAATAGAGGTCGAGGTTGGGGCCAGGGAGGGTGTACAGGACAAATTATTCCCCGAGAGAGACACAGCAGACTGAGCCGGCTCTGCTACCTCAGAATAGAAGGTAGAGAAAGCAAAAGTCCTGTCTAGAAATCTGCTGTACCAGTTTGAAAATGATGCCTAAAAAGTCCAGTTTAAAAATTAACTACAGCAGTTTGAAAATGCTGCCTAGGCAGGAGAAGGGAGCCAATTAAGGGGTGCTTCTCAGCCTATTTGCCAATATGATTGCATCTTTTCAAGCCAGTTTCTCAGAAGAGAACTTTGTAGCTGTCCTCAGAATGGGCGGGTGGGCTTCAGGTTCAGTGTTGGCAGCCAGGAGAGAGAGTCGGACCAGTGCGCTAAGCCATGGGACATCCTCTCTGGGCAAGGGCAGACCTGTCCTCAGAATGAGCGGGTGGATTTCGGGTTCGATGCTGGTGGCCAGCGAAGAGTGGGATTGTGTACCGCACAGCAGTGAAGTTAAAATGCTTAACAGAAGGAATTAAAAAACCTTGAAACGAATATATCTATAGTGGATCTCATTTATTTTTCAGAAGTTTAAGTGTGATATTTGGACATTCTGTCCTCGGAATGAGTGGGTGAGCTTCAGGTTCAGTGCTGGTGGCTGACGGAGAGAGGGGCCACTGCAACAAGTCATGGGACATCCCATCTGGGTGAGGGCAGAACTGCCCTCAGAATGGGTGAGTGGGCTTCAGGTTCAGTGCTGGTGGTCAGTGGAGAGCAGAGTCGGTGCGCTGAGCCATGGGACACCACATCTGGGCAAGAGCAGAATGGGCGGGTGGACTTCAGATTCTGTGCTGGTGGCTGGCAGGGAGAGGGGCTGGTGCACCAAGCCACGGGACACCCCATCTGGGTAAGGGCAGACTTGTCCTCAGAATGGGAGGTTGGGCTTCAGGTTCAGAGCTTGCAGCCATCAGAGAGTGGGGCCAGTGTGCTGAGTCATGGGACACCCCGACTGCTATTTACATGCATGCTTTCTTGAAAGAGTACTAAAAACTTCTAAACCGGGAGATAGTTGGTTAAGTAAATTGTAACTTATAGGAGTCCATAATTTCACAAATTAATTATTTGTTGATTTGTGTAACAATTACACCAGCCCAGTGGCAAGGAAGGCTGAGGCACTGGATACCTTACTTCCTGCAACACCAGCACCTAGGTTCAGGAAAAGATCATGGTCTCATGGGAGCTGGCCAGGCGGAGGAAGAAGGATTGAACATCCATTGATAGTCTCCTCTTACTGGGGGAGGGGGGGACAGCACATACTGCTGCTTGTCTACCTGCCACATATCAGAGGCTAGGAGGCATAGAAATGGCTGTGTACCATGTTGACTGGGAGCAGGTACAGATGTGCTGCATTTTAATGCAGTATGTGCACAGCATAGTATACATTCCAGTCTGAGCTGAGGAGCAGAGAGAAAAAAACACTGCCACTGACAGGATAATACCAGCAACTCTGCAGGCCCCACACCATCCCCTGAGGCACCTGCTCAGCCATGGTGGTAGGAAGCAGCAGATGGGCAGAAGGGGTTTGTGGGGGGGGGTTAAAAAATATGTAACAATTTTCAGAACATTTGGATGCTTTTAGCACCACTGCTGCTGCAGGTATACACCTAAAATGTGGCATACCTAGGTAATGCAAATTGGTCCTGGAGTCTAAAAAAGCTGAACAGATGTGGTTAAGTAGATTAATTGGTTCTATGTTATAACAGCGAACGCAAAATAGCGATCGCAATTTGGGTGAGTTTACATCACCAAAAATGAATGACAGCAATGTACCCTCGTGGTGAACTGCAGGTAGCAATGGAATCTACATTTTTGTGGGGGAGCGGGGTGCCGCCTACACCCCCTACTTAAAGATTCTCAACTCCGGGGGGGGGGTGCATTTTGAGGGTGGTGAAATTCTTTAATAAAAACAAGCCACCTGCCAGCACAAAAAACAAACTGCTCTGTGCTGGACACAAACCCTGCACCCTACAAACCCCAACCGACCACCCTCCCCACCACATTAGCTGACCAGCTTGACAGCTGCCTGCCACACCCCCTCCCACATACCTCCCCTCCCTCCTTCTCCTTCCCTTCCTCTCCCCCCCGCATGTGTGCATGCACGTACACACGCATATGTTTCCATCACCCTGCCTTGCTCACCCAGGTATTTGGTCGCTACCCTGAACATAGGCGCCGCGATTGAGTCGCCCTTTTTGAAAGTACTTTATCACTGTCGCTGTGTTCACTGGATACTATTAAAATTTACTGTGGAAATTTCAGAAATTACTAATCAGCAAAATGTGCTAATAAGTTCATGGAACAATAATAGATAATGCCACCAGAATTTCACTTATGGAATTTACCTTTCACAAAGCACTTACCAAAGCTGAATCCACCTATCTGTGCTGCGCTGTTTGCATTCCTGTAGTGCCTTTCTGGGTGACTATTGACTTCCTTGCTTTTTTCTCCAAGTCTGATCAGATGGTCTCTGAACCTACTTGCAGCATTGAATTCCTCCTTTTTTTTTCACAGACAAGTTCTCTTCAAAAGAAAGTCACCTACACCTTTTCCTGTAGGACCTCTCCCTTTGGAATACCCAGAATTTCTTCTACTTTCCCCAGCTGTTTTCTTTTCCCACCCCACCCTATCTCTGTGAGTTCCTCTAAGATCTGCAGTTCCAAGTGAAGCTGGTGATCACATCTGTCAATTTTGTGGGGTGTGATTCTTATATTATCTGCTTCCAAGTCAGAATTATCTCTGCATGCTTTCTTGCACCAGTTGGTGGTTTACTATTTTTTTACTGCATAGCACAGCTGCCATATCTTTGGTGAACCCATGCATCTAACTACTGCCACTGGTGATCCCTGCACTGGCTACCTCTGCTGTCCTTTCATTCAAATCCCCTTAGCTTCCCTTTCCATTGACATGATCATACCCCCTCCCTCTAGGAGAACAACAGTCCATCTTGGCTGGCTATTGATCACATTCATTTGACTTATGCAGGCAGGCAAATCACCTTACCTGCATTAGCATCATGGCCTTGCAATGCCTCTTCAGCACGCCTGTGACAGAGGTACTCAAAATCATGCTGCATCATGAGTACTGATATCCAAATGCTTCTGTCACAGTGGCCTCATTCACAACTAGTTGTGATGCTTGATGTCACTAGGTGTCACTGTTTCCAAATGCTAAAAATATATATTGCTTTTTACAGGACTGTTAAAGTGTCAGCAGGTGGGATTGTACAGATACAATGCTGCATATGCATGTGCCTTTATAAGTCATCTAGTAAGCTCTAGTGGTTAGCTGGTATAGTGCAAAAAGATAGGCTAGTGTACAGTGATGTCCATGTTCATTCTTCAGTGTTCTTTACTCAAGATACTGAACTGATACTTGGCGTCACTATACTTTTACTGTGGCGCCTCCTCTGAATGCTACACTAATGCCACTCTACCGAGCCTTTTCCTTCCTCTACCATGGCAGCCCAAATATATGGCTGTACATAATGTATGGATATGGCTTTGAGAGAATTATCACAAAATTCCACAATTTTCTAACATGCTCAAGAAATGTAACTTTAGTTATTGATGTTATTTTGCAATATGTTGGTGCTTATAACTTGTCCAGCATTTGCGCAAGAGGCTATAGAATTAACACACAGCCTCATTATTAGGCTCAGAGCTGATAACAAAATGTATGATATTCTATTCTCTAGTTTTAAAGTTATATGAACATAAAATTCTGCATTTTACATACTTGTGACATGTAGCTTTTTAATTACCTAACGTTTGGAGGCATATAACTCAGTCACTTATAACAACAGAAATCTGAAACCTGGTACACTTCCCTATGGGAATAGTTAAATTCATAACACCAAATGTGGTAGAATTTTTAATGGCTACCTTTTAAATTAGATAGAAATAACTGAAATTACAATTTTGGCAAAATTTCACAAAATGAGGAAATTTTATGGAAGTGAAATGATAATATTGCTGGAATTCCACTGCTGGAAGACACACTTTATCCATCCCTACATGCACCAGACACATTAACTGCACAATAAAAAATGAGCAAAGCCACTGATTTATGGTGATTGAAATAGTAAAATTCTGTTTTCAAGATTTGAAATTCCAGGAACTGTACCAGTAATTTTAAGTTTAACTTCCATATTTTCCAGTATTCTACTGTAATTATTTTAGTATGTGTATAAATAATCAGAATAAAAGAAGGCTTAATATACAGAGAATTAAATGAAGCAAAATGGAAACAGTACAGGAAACAATTATAAGATAAACACAGGTTCTGCAGATTTGCTGATCTGATCTGAAATGCCAAATTCTGTGAAATTCTTTATTATTACCGATGTGCAGGAAATCCAAATTCCAGAATTTTACCCTTTTTTCTGGCATAAAACAAAACCGTGGCCTTGAAAATCACTTATATACAGATCTATGCTTTCATATTTTGATGATGATTAATTACGGTAGTTTGGGGTTCATGGTTATCTTTTTGTTTTAGGGCTAACCATCTTCCTCCGAGTTTGCCACTGTCTTTTCATTTTTGTTGTCACAGTTTTTGATTACACCATATAGAAACATATCTAAATAACAGCAGAATGAAGTGAATAACAAATTAACTGGAGGGTCTTGAACACTTCTCATTGTTTTTGCAGAACCTGTGACTAATGTAGCCATCAGCCAATTAATACAGCTGGGAAATACTTTTTCCATGATCTGCAGCATTACTTTAATATGTAGTGTGCAGAGAGGTACATGCGTTACCTACAGCTGGTGGAGGATGAACAGTCCTGTTACCAATGATCACAAACACCTGGTCAATGAAAGTGTTCTGAAGGTTCATTTCAGCGAGGAAGATGTTCCAGACAGCTACATCTGTAGAGCACAGAATGCACTCACTCATGCATCTGTGTCAGCCACACCATGGAACCCCTGTTCAATAGGCAGAAGAGGTAGGTAAAATAGTAACATAACAATAATGCTGATGGCACTAGGTCTGTCATGTACACATCCATCTTCATAAACAATCACAAAATAATCATGATGTTCAAATGCTTATCAATTTAAAGGAATTCCATACAAACTCTATTAACCAGGAACCCTATGAGTGCCTTGGTAAGCAAAAATATGTCCAAGTTTATCTTAAAAGCCTGTACTATCTTCATGCCCACTGTCTCCACTATTTGGCTGTTCAATAGGTTCAGCACTGGAGAAAAAATTCAATCATAATGTTACCCCTGAATTTACCACCACTGGTCTTCAAAAATGCCCCTACATCTTTCTGCGAGACATCAATTTAAACTTCTCCAAGTTCAGTCTTGTTGATACCCCTGAGCATGCAAACAACTGCGATCATGCCCCCTCTCCTTCCAGGAACTTCCTGTTTGGTAGTAGAAAGGGAAAGGTCACTGAGACACATTAGTTTCATCAACCTTGAAGGAAAAAAAAATAGCTGTTTCTCTTCCCCCAGCTGCTGGAGGTCTGAGGCCAAGCAAGGAGAAAGGAGACTACTGAAGACTACAGGAAGTTCCTGTCCCAGAACAGGAAGGGCGAGAGTTATAAAAGTACGTAGGCAGCGGGAAAGTAGGTGAAAAATTTGTAGAGGGAGGAGAGAGTAAGCATAAAAAGCAACAGAAGAGGGGACACAAAATAGGTCATGATGGGAGTGATGCAGTGCAATGGCTGTGAGGTGGCAGTTTTCCGGGAGACATTCTGGAGGCTGTGATGCTGCTTTAGTTGTACACATTCCTCTGGTCTGAGGGAGGAGGTTGCCCATCTCCAGACTGACCTGTCTAAGATTTGTGAAACCTCTTCCCCCACCCAGGGACCACCAGGTTCACTGCCACTACCTCAGAGGCTGCCAAGAAAGAGGAGTGGTTGGACCAAGGTGGGCTCAGGGAGGGAGACGGTGGTAGAACAGAAGTGCATTCCTCCAGCTGTATCTCTACACAATTCATATGCTGTTCTGGTGAAGAGTGGTTCCTCTATTTAGGCACCTGCTGTGGTGACTAAGGAGGATGCTGGGAATCTCCACAAAAGTGACCCACTGCAGGGTGGCACGAGACCCTACAGGGGAAGAAAACAACTCCCGGTTGGGGATTTAATAATTAGGGAGAAGACGTGGGGGAGGTAGGGGAGAGGGAGGTAAGATGCCTGCCTGCCTGGTGCCATGGCTCGGAAGGACAGGGAGCAAATCCTCAGGAGCACGGGAGCAGCAGCACGAGGGAGGGAACTGGATGTCATTGTCCACCTAGGGACAAATATTTCTGGCTGGGAATGGAATCAGAGCAGTGCAAGAGGGGTTTGTAGAGTTGGGGAGGAGCTTTAGCCAAGTAGCATGTATGGTAACCTTCTCGGAGATACTGCCTGTCTATGGCAAGAATGATGCTAGGATACTCCCCACCATGGGATTCAATGAATGGTTGAAAAACCAGTGTGGAGCTCAGGGTTTTGGCTTCACTGGGGACTGGGGACCCTCCTGGAGGGATGCAGGCTTATACTGGTGCGATGATCTGCATTTGTCCAGGAGGGGAACCAGGATCCTAGGTGATAGGTTTAAATGCTTAATTGGCAAACATTTAAACTAGCCAAGGGGGGAGGTACTGAAAAGGAACTGGGAAATCCCAGCCTCCCCCCACAAAACACAGTAATTAGCGAGGTAAACACCAAGGTAGAGAAGTCATTCAGGAGCAGGACAGAGGTAAATTCAAAAAAAGGCAAAGACAGTAAGGACAGAAATGGGGCTAAAAGGGGTTAGGCCATCAAAAAATTGAGTGTGATCAGTACCAATGCCCATAGTCTGTGTAACAAGCTCCCTGAACTAGTGACCTTGATGGAAGAGGGCTGCCTGGATATTGTGGCAGTCACTGAAACATGGTATACAAAGAACCATGACTGGGATGTCAACATACTAGGATACACAATCTACAGGAGGGACAAGGATGGCAAAAGAGGAGGAGGAGTAACTCTCTATGTAAGGGAAGGGATTAAAGCAACAGAACTAAAAAGTAAACATGAAGTAGATGAGTCACTATGGGTTACCCTGGAGACAGGAAATGACACTGCATTCCACATGGGAGTTGTGTACAGACCCCCATATCAGGGGGAGAGAATCAACAATGAAATGATAGAAGGCATCCTTAAAATGTCAGAAAAAGGGGAGATATTGTTAGTGGGTGACTTAAATATACCAGATGTTAACTGGAGCACCTTTGCTGCAGGCACATCCAGGAACAGGGTCATTCCTGATGCCCTACAAAGGTCATGCCTCAGACAACTTGTGTTGGAACCCACTTGGGAGGGAGAAATCTTAGACCTGGTACTCTCTAATGGGGATGGAGAAAGGATCTCGGATTTAGAAGTGGGTAGCCATCTGGAAAGAAGTGACCACTAAACAGTGTGGTTCACAATAAACACAGCCATAGAGTCAAGACATGCAAAAGCAAGAGTATTGGACTTTAGGAGAGCTGACTTTGGGAAAATGAGAGAGTGCCTCAGAAAAGCACTAATAAATGGGCAAGAAGATGGGGTGGAGGAACAATGGGGAATAATCAACACAGACATCACAGAGGCAACAAGCCTTTGTGTGAAGTGAATCAGTAAAACAAAATGAAGGAAAAAAACACTATGGTTCTCAAAAGAGGTGGCTGGGAAGGTTAAGGAGAAAAGGATTGCATTGAGTTAAAGTAGAAGGAAGCAGGGAAGGCAGTCAGAATAGCAAAGGCCCAAACCAATGAAAAGATAGCCAATTCTGTTACAAAGGGGGATAAAACCTTCTATAGGTACATTAGGGGACAAAGAAAGACTAAGGGAGAGATAAGGAGACTTAAAAAAGGGGAGGGAATGTGGACAGAGGGTGATAGTGAAAAAGCGGGGATACTGAATGGACATTTCTGCTCAGTATTCACAACAGAAGAGGAAGGGGAGGTAACTAAACCAAACAAGGGAATCACTCTGGATAGAGGGGTTGATACCAGTCCATTCACAGAAGAAAGGATTTTGAAAGAACTCTTGAAACTGAGAGTGGACAAAGCAAAGGGGCCTGATGGGATTCACCCCGGGATTCACCCCAGAATTCTAAAAGAACTAAGGGTAGAACTAGTGACACCATTGGCTACTCTCTTTAACAAATCATGGGAGGATGGGGTGGTACCTGAGGACCGGAGAAGGGCAGACATGATTCCACTTCACAAAAGTGGGAGCAGGGCAGAGGCAGGAAACTACAGACTGGTTAGTTTGACCTCAGTGGTAGGGAAAATGATGGCATCACTTCTGAAGGAAAGAATTATTGAGTACCTAGAGGCCAGTGGGGCACAGGACCCAGGGCAACATGGATTCTCAGCAGGAAGGTCATGTCAGATGAATCTAATATATTTCTTTGACTGGGTGACCAAAGTAGTAGACCAGGGAGGGGCTGTGGACATGGCCTACCTAGATTTTAGCAAGGCATTTGGCACAGTCCCACACAAAAGATTAATACACAAGTTAGCTAGCCTTAGAGTGGGTCCCAAGGTGGTAGCCTGGATACAATATTGGCTGGACAACAGGACACAAAGGGTAATAGTAAACAGAGTTCACAGTGAAGTAAGGAGGGTGACTAGTGAGGTACCACAGGGTTCAGTACTGGAACTGGTCCTCTTTAATGTCTTTATAAGTGACAATGGAGAGCACTTGGAAGAAAAATTATGTCTCTTTGCAGACGACACAATGATCTGCAACAGGACTGATACACAAGGTGGGGTGGAAAGTATGAAAAAGGACTTGGCAAGGTTGGAGGAATGGTCAAATGTATAGCAACTCAGATTCAATGCAAAGAGGTGCAAAGTAATGCACCTGGGAAACAAAAAAAACACTGGAAGAGTACGCAATTGGGAGTGAGATACTAACAACAACAAAAATCAAAAGGGACCTGAGAGTAATTATATCAGATGACTTTAAGGTGGGCAAGCAATGTGAGAAAGCACTAAGGAGGGCTGGGGGGATACTGGGATGCATAGGAAGATGCAACAGCAGTAGAAAACAGGAAGTTGATATCCCTCTGTACAGACAGTTGGTGATGGTGCATGCAGTTCTGGAAACCCCATATCCACAAAGACATAGACAGAGTGGAGGCTGTTCAGAGGAGGGCAACCAAAATGGTGCAGGGTCTGCACCAGAAGACATATGTAGAGAGACTAAAGCAGCTTAATATGTATACCCTCACGGAAAGGAGTGAGGGGGGGCACATGATAAAAACTTTCAAGTACCTCAAGGGACTTAACAAAGTCCAAGAATGTAGCATCTTTCAGAAAAAGAGATGTGCAAGAACAAGGCGGCACAATTTGAAGATAGAGGGGGAATGGCTCAGAGGTAATGTTAGAAAGTATTTTTTCATGGAGAGGGTTATGGATGCCTGGAACAGCCTTCCTGAGGAGGTTGTGTGGAGTCAAGAACAACGGGAGAATTCAAGAATGCATGGGACAGACATAAAGCAATTCTAGTGGGGGGTAGGAGGAAGTAAGCTGCTGGTTAATTAGAATCTGCAGCTTCTCCATCAGGTAGGGAAATGGGCAGACTAGGTGGGCCAAGCGGTCCTTATCTGCAATCAAATTCTGTGTTCCATGTTTCTAAGATTCTCTCAGCTTCCTTTTCTCTATGGCCAGCATGTTAAGGGTCTCCAGGCTAGCCTCATAACTTTTGTACCCATATTACTGATCACATTGGTGGCCCTTTGTTATACCTTCTGCACTGCCTCATTTTTATTTTGTATTGATGGCACCAGGTCTGCTTCCACTATTCCAGATAGGGCCTAAATGGGGTCTTGCATGATACAGGATTATTTTCCTTGCTCTGCTTGTCACCCTCACACACCCCACCCCTTGCACCCTAACATTCTTCTGGCCCTCTTGGCAGCAACAGTGTATTGCTTGTTCTGCTTTAGCCCCTCGTCTATTATGACTCCTCATTAGTTTCCTTTTATAACTGCAGCAGGAGAAGCACCACACAAGCATGCCAGTCCTACCTCTGTTTTTAATTATCCCCTAGTTTACTGTAGAACCTTGGCTTTGGCAACCTTGAATCTAATGCTCCAAGAGTCAGACCATTTGCCAGGTTGTTCAGGTTATCAGGAAGTTCATCCTCTCCTCAAGAGAGTCCATCATCCTGGCCAGTGTAGTGTCATCTAGGAGCTTTAACAGACTGTTGGAGACCTCTGATTCTAGATCATTGATGACGCTGCTGAAAAGCAGCATTCCAGCACAGATCTCTAAGAGGAGCTGCTCAGAACTACTCTCCCCTCAGAGTTGTCTGTCCACCAATGTACTCTGCTTTCTGGCCCCAAACCAATTAAACATCTACCTTTTGTATGCTTCACGTACAACTCACTGGTGAACTTATTAGTCGAAAGCAAACAATAGGATGTGCAGAAATTGCTGATAGAGAGGAAAGTGAGAATCCAACTTTAGCTTATATATAAAAATATATATTAGTGGCATGGCAGTTCCACTATAGTTAGGGTTGAGGAGCCATTTACATGTTAAACCCCAAATTTTGCACCTTAATAACTTTGCAACAATTTGACTGATTTGCCTGAAATTTGGAACACACAATCAAGACCGATACGCCTTGGGATCAGCCAAGCTTTGTACTGGTCACATACACGGCTGCAGAGTTATTAAGCGTGATCTGCGCATGCGTTTACGCTTTTCTGGAATTTTACGGTCATGCCTACAGGTCGTACGGTTTGCGCGACCAGTCCAAAATCTTCAGGGAAAGTACGGCTGGGGTCCCCAATGTGCCTTTTGAAGATTTCATGAAAAAATATTAAATGGTTCAAAAGTTATTCAAAAAACAAGTTCCCATTATAAGTCAATGGGAAAAGTTAAAAAGTTCGATAATGTCGGAATTGCAGTTTTTACTTTCGCAAATGGCCCTTTTACTGTCGCAAATCCACCATTTTGTTTTCAGTTAGTGATCAGAAAAATGCTTGGCATTTAAAATTGGGACCCTATAGCAACCTAATTCTTTTTGTATTCACCTAGTCGGACCCTGAGGATGCTAGCCATGTCTTTATTTTGGGGTAAAACACCCCAGAAATATGTTTTTAAATTTCTGGAAAAAGTACTTTCGCAAAGTACTGTCGCACTTGTGACAGTGTCGAATGAATTTGCGGAAGCTTTCACAAACTTCGACAGTACTTTTCTAGGCTGTGGGAAAATGACAGTATTTCTTTGGCACCCTGCTGCAAAAGAACGGTGTGGTGTTTTGGCCTGAAATTTGGAGGGAATGGAGCCAATATCTCACAGATGTGCCTTTCAGTATTTTGTTATAAAAATATTACATGATGGAAAAATTACGGCACTCCAAAATTGATGAGTTTTCCCATAGAATAACATTATGGCGACCGACGCATTACAGGAATCCTTTGGCTCCCTGCTGCAAAATAACGGTTTGGTCTTTTGGGCTGAAATTTGGAGGGAATACAGGCAACATCCCACAGATGTGTCTTTTTGTAGTTCGGTGAAAAAATATTACAGGGAGCCAAAGTTATGGCACTCCGAACTTCTCTTTTTTTCCCATAGGATAACATTACGGCATTCGCCGCACCTTTCAGGGCCCGTATCTCAGAAACGGTGCAAGATGCAGACTTTTCATCAGAAAAATGCTTAGCCCCCTAACAGGGGCTAAGTACAAAACTAGCCAGGAAAGTCAAATCATATGACTTTTAATTTTTTTTTCTAAGTCGTACGGTTCCTGAGATAAAAGCAATTTAGTATTCCAACTCCTCATTTTCCGCTCCGAGAACCATTATTATGTATACATTCTTTGTATTCACTGTCTTTCTTTATGCAGCTTTGGGGGAAAACCAGCCTGTGTGCTTACATTACTGTTACCGTTACCATTTTTGCTTGCGGTTTCGTTCCCGTTTCACTTACCATTCACGTCTATTCCACCATGTGCGTTACCCATTGCATTTTTATTTGCGCTTGCTTTTCCGTTGTTTTTAACATTTCTGTCTACACTACTGTTTCTCTTTCTGTTTCGCTTTGCGTCACCATGCTCATTACTATTTGCGTTTGGAGACACAATGTTACTATGTGACAAGACATCATGTGGAGGGGGCGTGGGGATCGCTGCATTACATTCACTATTTCTTGTTTTCATTCTCAAAAATAAGGGAAATTAGAGGCCAAAAAATCCATTTAATGCATTAGTTAGGATTGTTCCACACCGACAAAAGCAAGGAAATTTGGTGTTAGAGTTGAAAGCGCCCCTTGGCCCCCCCGGCCGCACCCCCAACCGGCATCGGGGTGTGCATTAGGGTTGTTGGTCCTAACTTTCACCTGTGATGGGGTGAGAGTTATATAGAGAGTTAATATATATATATATATATTATGGTAGCATGGTAGTGCTACCATAGTTAGGGTTGAGTAGCACTTTTAAGGTTAAAGGGTCAAACTTTGCACCTTAATAACTTTGCCACCGTTCAACGGATTTCATACATCTTGGGATCTGCCAACTTTCATGCTGGTCAGATATACGGCTGCGAAGTTATTAAGTGTGATCTGCCCACACATTTACAGTTTCTGGTGAATTCTTTGCTCGCACCTACAAGTCGCACTGTTTGTGCAACCGGTCCAATAACTTCAGGTCACGTGCAGCCAGGATCCCCAATGTGCCTTTTGAAGATTTTGTGAAAAAATATTAAACGGTTCAAAAGTTATACAAAAACCAAGTTCCCATTATAGGTCAATGGGAAAAGTTAACGAAAAGTTCGACAGTGTTGCAAATGCACTTTTTAGTGTCGCAAATGGCCCTAGTAGTGTCGCAAATTTGCCATTTTGTTTTCAGTTGGTGATCAGAAAAATGCTTGCCATTTAAATTTGGGACCCTCTAGCAACACAATTCTTTTTGTTTTCACTTAGTCGGTCCCTGAGGACTCTAACCATGTCTTCAATTTGGGGTGAAACACCCTAGAAATATGTTTTTTAAAATTCTGGAAAAAGTAGTGTCGCAAAGTAGTGTTGCACTCATGACATTTTTGCAAATGCTTGTGAAAGCTTTCGCAAATCACGACACTACTTTTTCAGACTATGACCAAAATGACTGCAGTTCTTTGCCACCCTGCTGCAAAGGAACGGTTTGGTCTTTTGAACTGAAATTTGGAGGGAATGCAGCCAACATCTCACAGATGTGCCCTTTCATGGTGTGGTGAAAATTTATTGCATGGCTGCAAAGTTACAGTACTCTGAAGTTGGCATTTTTTTTCCCATAGACTAACATGGTGGCGTACGCTGCGCCTTTCGGGGCTCGTATCGCAAAAACGATGCAAGATACAGATTTTTTGTTGCAAGCTACATAGTCCTATGGGCTATGTAATAGCAAAAACCTAGCCAGGAAAATCATGATCTTTGTGAAATTAAAATTTTTTTGCTACGTTGTGCGGTTGCTGAGATATTACCATTTAAGTTCTTCCAATGCTCATTTTAAGCTTCGATGCCCATTACAATGCATACATTCTTTGTGTTTCTCTATGCACCTGTTCAGCAAAAACAGGGTATGCATGTCTGTTACTGTTACAGTTACTGTTTCCACTTGCATTTATGTCCCCATTTGCGTTACCATTCCCGTGTACGCCACCGTGTGCGTTACCCTTTGCATTCTCATTTGTGCTTGCATTTTCAGTACTATTACCATTTGCATTTCCACTACTGTTTCTGTTTGTGTCACCGTGCACATTGCCATTTGCGTTTCTGTCAGCCCTTTTGTTTTGCGATTCCGCTTCTCTTTCGTTTTGCATCTTCCTTGCTGTTACTGTTACCATTTGCATTTGCAATTACGTTACTGTGCCTGTGCACATTACGGTTTCCGTTTACATATGCGTTTGCATTTCTTTTTGTGATTCTGTTTCCTTTGCTGTTATTGTTGCTGTTACCGTTACCATTTGCATTTACAATTGCGGTACAGTGCCCATGCGAGTTTTGCTGGTTTGTGTTTCCGTACACACGTCTGTTCCCGGTTCCATTTCTGTTTCCTTTGGCATTATTCTTCATGTTAACTTTACCATTAGCATTTACAATTGCGGTACCTTGCCTGTGCACATTATGGTTTGCGTTTACGTGTGCATTTGCATTCGCATTTCTGTTTCTGTTCCCTTTCACATTCTTTTTGCTGTGACACTTAACATTTCCATTTAAAATACCGCTGCCATCACTGTTCGCATTACCAGTTGCGTTTACATACGTGCTTCAATGTTCATTTGCATCACTGTTTGTTTCTGCTTCACTTTGCGCGTGCATTTCTATTAACATTTCCTTTACCATTTATGTTTCCGTTACCATGTGCGCCACTGTTGGTGCTTCTGTTTGCATTGCTGTTCCTGTTACTATGTCACAAGACATCAAGTGGCGGGAGAACAGGGCCTGAAGGGCCCCTCGCTCCCGCCACTGCATCACTTTCACTATTTCTCATCATCATTCTCAAAAAGAAGGGAAATTAGAGGCTAAAAACCCCATTTAATGCATCAGGTTAGGGTTGTTCCACAGTGACAAAAGTGAGGAAATTTGGTGTTAGGGTTGAAACCCCTCTTGGACCCCTCCAGCCCACCCCCACAACCAGCATCGGGGTGCTCGTTGGGGTAGTCGGTCCTAACTCTCACCCCATCTCCTATTTCTCAGCTTCTTTACACATGTGATAGGGTGAGAGTTAGGGCCGATGGCCCCAACGCGCACCCTGATGCCAGTTGGGGGGGTGGGCTGGAAGGGTCCAAGGGGAGTTTCAAGTCTAACACCGATTTTCCTTACTTTTGTTGCTGTGGAACAACCCTAACTGATGCATTAAACATAGTTTTTTGGCTCTAATATATATATAGTATATATATAGTATATATATACAGATATATATATATAAATATATAATATATATATATATATATATATATATATACAAAATACATGATGTGTGACTGTGTGATACATGAAATATTTGCATGTGTGCAAAGTGACCTTCAGTATATCATGAGTGGAATGAGTGGTATTACCCGAGGTCACTCTACACAAATGCAAATATTTCATATATCACACTGTCACACATCATGTGTGCTATTTATATAATAGGGTTTGGTTTAGTGTTCTTTTTGGGTTTGTTTTATTTGTTTTCCGGGTTATTTTTTGTCCAAATGTGTAATTTGACTTCATGGGTCATACTACATTCGTTTTTGTTAATGCCTTGGTTGCATGGGTTTCTGTTGGTGAATTAGGTGACTAGGAGTCATTTTATTGGTTCATGCTGTGACTGGGATGTATTTGTGTAGTGTAATTATTTGCTATGCATGTTATCTAATGTTGGTGGTTGTAGTATGTGATTGGGTAGTTCTCCTGAACGTGCATTTGGATTGGTTGTATATGCTTTTTGGTCAGGGCTCTGGCGGGACAGGAATGAAGAGGGTTGTGTGCCACACAGTATGCATTTGGCTACACAAATGGGAAATGTATTTTATATGTATTACATATTTCTGTGAGAATTATTTATTTACTTTTTATTTAATGGGGTGTGTAGTCAGAGCATTCCTCTGCTTACATTTGTGTTCATGTAATCCACCGTTTTTTCTTCACCTGAGTTATTTCTGCTGCTGGGTATGTTTTTGGCAGTTGTATTTCTTTATCTGCTTCTGCTATTTCTGGATAAAGTGGTTGTTTAATATGTTGCAGTAATCAGACTCGCTGTCTGACTCGATCAGTCCTATTAACTTCCTAGGTGAGTTATTGTAGCAGGTTTGCAGTGCTGTTTTAGATGTGCATATGTGAGTGTTTGCTTTAGGCATCCTTCGAATATATATTTATTTATTTTCTTTTGATGTTTGTACAGCGCTCCTTCTCAGTGTGTACAGTCAGTGATTTGTATGTTAGGACAAAATGTTTTTGGATTTTACTGCCTGTTTTCTGTGTGTTACAAGTGTTTCTAATTTTCTATTTTTAAGGATGGAGACTAGTTCCATCAGGCAGGAACACTGGACAGTATGCTAATGTAGGCACTGCTTGTATATATGTTTGATATTATCACAGTGCATATGTCAGCAGGATTTATTTCAATGGAGTGAGAATACTCATTTTTATCAGAGGAGATATCAGCTCACCCTTATTGTATGAATGTATGTATATATATATATATATATGTGTGTGTGTGTGTATATGTATATATATATATATATATATATATATAGCATAAAAAACAAGCTAAAACACAAAGAACCTAAGTGCACAAGCACTGAGGCAAGGGTTACCTCAAAGTGCATTGGCCAGAAAGCCACATTTCAAGGAAATACAGAATCACACATACCCCCATAATGCAAAGCATCATGGTCTGTATATGCAAATTACCACACATATTATGTTGGTTGAACTTTAAGCAGAAATGCATGGTGCTGAAAGGCCTCTCACACAGTCTATGTCTTCCATTGGCACCCTTTGCATGTGGTGGTAGCCCGATCAGGGGCTCTTGGAGCTGGAAGAAAAACAGAGTAAGAGGTTTAGATAAGGACAGGCATTGTCTCATTAGGAGCTTTTAAGCATTCCCTCTGCCAGCATATTGTAACCAGTTCCTCTTGTGATTGCTTCTCCTAATTTGTTTCAGATTTGCCTTTCTCACCCCACTCACCCCTCATCTCTAGAGCTGTTACTCCTTTCTCTGTAACTTCACATAACATTTTTCTTCTGCCTCCCTAGTTCCACATTTGTCCCATAACCAATCTGCTCCCACCCTTGCATACCACCCCTGTACCTCAACCCCCGTTATCTCTGCAACTCCCACTTTTCCACTTTTCCCACATCATTCCTCCCCTCTTCACTTCCCACATACACCTTAACCTGTATCTCCTCTTCTCTCCTCCCCTCCCATTCCTCTTTCACTCTACTCTCACCCCTCTCTGTGCTCTGTCACCCTCCTTTACTTCTTTTCCCCTCACCTCCCCTTTTTCTTCTCCTAAACTAACTCTCTCCTTTTTTCCTTCCATTCGTCCCTGTCAGTTCTCTTCTATCTTACTTATCCATTCTGCCGCCCTTCTATCCCTTACTTTAGCACTTACCTCCAAAACTTTCTCCTCTTAGGTATACATTGTTCAACTGCCTTCTACAATTGTGCTGCCGGTTAATATATGTTCATGATTTATCTGACAATGTCTTTGACTGCTCCTAACTGTATGCACTAGAATATTTTTGTAACTTTGGATAAGTCTGTTTTTTCTTTTGTCACTACTTGTTTTATTCTCCCAATGAGGAACATTTATAAATGAGCCTTGGCTCAAAGGTTTTAACTGTTATCTTAATAAAAATAAATAAAAAAATAGGTGGATAGCAATTGGCGGGTGGTGGGTGTCACTGGACATCATGAAAATAGAAGAAAAACATGGAGGGCAATCAGAGGGTCAGGGGTACCACTTGAGACCAGGGAAATGTGATA
Source organism: Neoceratodus forsteri (assembly GCA_016271365.2). Classification (NCBI taxonomy): domain Eukaryota; kingdom Metazoa; phylum Chordata; order Ceratodontiformes; family Ceratodontidae; genus Neoceratodus; species Neoceratodus forsteri. The sequence continues at coordinate 980,899,938 of CM028133.1, forward strand.
AAAATATGGGTCTGGCAATCAGAGAGTGGCAGTTGCCACTAGACACCAGGGAAACAATAAAACATACAAGGAGGGTAGTGCTTTGTGAAAAAAAAAATTCCACCAGCGGAATTTGCACTAAAGTCAGACTAACTTCTGTAAAAGTTCAGAAATCATTTTGGCAACTTTCATGGAAATTCTGACTTAGAATGGTGGGCAATTCATTCCACAGCTCACTGAGTCACTGAACTGTGGAATGAATGTATGACTTGAATTTGACCTTCCCAGGTGTCAGGCAGATCCCTCCTCCCTATCCACAAGTGCCCATACAGTAATAAATTAATGTAACCTGCCCCCCCAGAGGAGGAGAACATCAGTTGGGATGCTCAATCCTACCTACCCCAGCTGACCCCTAGCAACCCAAGTCCATTTTCAAACCTGGGTTGCCAGCATAGCACAAGGTATGACATCCAGTGCCTCAACCCTCAGCGCCACCGGGCCGACCAAGATCTCTTTAATTCTAATTGGAATTTGGACACATGCCTCTGTAGGGATACTCCCTTTGTCTTTTGTTCCTCCCCATTATATTAACCTCTGGTATTCATCTGACCCAAAATGTGCTCATCTCCCACAGTGGGGATTGCCTTGTACCTTAGGATGCTAAAATGGGCAGTAGCAATGTCTTACTGGCATGTCTGTAAAAGCCATCATTTTTGCCATAGCTGAGCATGGACACATCTTCTGAGGCAGCAGGGGCTTGTATTAGTCTATTAACAGGCACTGAGGCTTAATTTGGGCCCTTTCTCATGAACAAGGGAACTCATCCTGGTCCCTTGTTCCTTTTTTGCCTACAGGAATGTTACAAAGAGGTCCCCCACCCCTCAATCAACAATCTCATTCTTACATTATTAATGCATCACTACAAGCTATACATAGGCGCTTTTGCTGCAACAGCAGCGGCTTGTTTAACTCTATTAACTGGCATTGTCACTTAAACAGGGTCCCTTGTTATGAAAGGAATATTAAAAATAGGCACACACCCCACCCCAATCAGCAATCTCAGGCTTACACAATTACCACATCAGTAGCTCTGGAGGTTTGTAATTTCTTTACTGTTCTATTTTTTAATGAGGGTTTTTGCCTGGAGGCAAGATGAGTTTTTCTGGTGGATCATGGGGCACACAGGGGCTGAGATGAAGGTCTCTACATAGGTGACAGGGTTTTCTATACCTGTTCATAAGGGCAGACTTCTTAGATTATTCATCCCCTTTGTTTTGTTTTGTTTCCTCTTTTCATTTCTGTGCACTACAGTTTATATATGTGAGGGTTTCCTAGACATTGTGGTATCATTTTATGATAACATGGGATAACATATCCCTGCATACCTCATACAGAAAGGAACAGTGTCACTTTATAAGCACTTCAGGACAGCTGTATGAAATGAACAAAAGAATCCTTTTTCATATGTGGCCAATCCTTTTTTGTGAGGAAAAAATCCTTTTTTTGTTTCCTACAATCTATTTTCCCTTTTTTTTTAAAAAATCAAACCCCATAAAATGACATTCTACAGAGAGACCAACACATGTATCTTGCTCATCGGGACCTGTTTGGTGGATTCTACCTTTAACTGTTGTAAAAATGACTCCCCAGTTTGTTTGTTTTTTCACTTTTTACATTCTTTTTTGTGACTCACTTTCACTTTTTCATATGGCCTTTTTCCTTGGTTCACAAAACATGGGATAATGCATCCCCACATACCTAATACAGAAAGGAACTGTGTCACAGTGTCACTTTATAATAAGGGTTTCCTGTCACTGTCATGTACTGGAAACTGGCACCTAGAAATTATCATTGCAGACACTTTGATGGAATATCTCAGAAGCTTTAATAGTACAGCTCTGGGCCAGTCTCCTGGCTTTGGGTAGAGGCCTGGAGTCCTGTAAGCCATTTCAATTTCAAGTCTAGGGCAGTTTGGAGCTTTGAGGACTGCTGGTATGACTTGTTGCAGTAAGAGAATAATCTCTAGGCCCTTGGCACCCTCTGGGAGACCAACCAGGTGAAGATTATTATGCCTGGCTGGTTCTCCAGATCCTCCACCTTAGTGAGAAAATATTATATTAACCTATTCTGGTCCCAGACCCTAATAAAATTAATTAAACACATAGGCTATGATCCCCCAAAGACCTCCCAGTCCCCGCCGTAGGACAAACAAGGAAGCGATGAAAGGCTGAGAACCACATGCAGATATAAAAGCTAGTTTAAAAGCCTCAGCAGGAGCTTCAGCTAACCTCAGAGTAAACAAGGTAGAATAGGAATGGGTGTAAACAACGCAGCAGCAGGAAGCAAGTGGGCCTGTACAGCAGTAGTTAAATGAGTACAGTGTTAAAACACAGGCACTGGGTACAGTAGTAATTAAACAGTCAGCAGCAGTGGCTGAAGTTGTAGGTAACTGAAAGCAGTAGCATGAACTCTGAGTAGGTTTGCAGTTGCAGTGCAGTAAATTGAGAGTTGTAACTGAAAGCAAGCAGAATGAGCTCTGTAGTAGCAGTATGCTAGGAGTTTTAAAAATAAAAGCCTCCCCAAAGAGGAAACCAAAACAGAAAACAGGGAAAGACCCCAAAAAAACAAGAAATAAAACACAGGGAAGCACACAGCTGGAGGAAAGATACAAACCAGAAGCAGGAAAACAAACACTGAAGTCCATCAGAGACACACAGAAACAGCAGGCGGGGAGAGGGTATGCCCCAGCCAGCTCAGAGGACAAACCAACATAGCCTCTGGCTGCAAAGACAAAATGTTTCACAGTGAGGCTGAGAGGAACTGCTTATATAGCTCAGGAAGTGGGAGTGGCTGGCTGCTTGGCCACTGAATTACAGGCAAGCCTTTCAATTCTTAAACTCCTACACTACAGTATTAAAGTACTCCATATACAACTACTGTACTTTTTGAGTTTTGGAAGTGGATTAGGAGATGATAACACCATGGCTTTACTATACACTGTATGTGTCCTATTGTTTGTTTCAGAATCCTTCCAAGTAACAAACAGGACATATAACAAACTCACATTATGGCTACCATTTCATTTGTCATAGTGAGGGAGCACTGTACTACACTGATAAAAATAATAAAACACCATCAGATGTAGCAGGTTAAGGGCTGTATATTCCAGAAAACAGGTTCTTTAGGTAGTCATGGGATTTGTCAGATGAACAGTGATTCTTCCCTGGTAGGCAGCTTCTATACTGCAGTAGCCATTTTGCCAGCAGTTGATTCCCACCCCCCCACTAGGAGATATCATAAACAATGTAGATATCAAGGAGGTATGAATAATGCCGTCAGACTTTTTCCAGAGTTTATTATTCAAATCTCGTTCTAAATTCAGAATTTCTTCTTGGGGTAAATATAATGTGGTTGCAATTTTAATTCTTAATATTTATGGCCCCACAAAATATCAAAAGTTAGTCCTTTCATTTTTGGGAAGTCCTAAAGGAGGTTTTGGGTGACCTTGCACTTACCTTTCAAAACTTTAATATATTGGGAGTAGAACACTTTAATTCTTGACTAGGAAAAGTTCATGCTCTAAATTATGACTCTGATCCTTAAACTATTTATGATTAATTCCGAACTAAATCCTGTTCATACTTTGAAGGATACAGTAAATCTATAACTTCTATAAAAAATGTTGGACACATCAATGTGGGATTTGGATTATGTTCTGTTGAATGGAGAAAACAAAGGAGATCGTGACTGAAAATACACCTTTTTAGGACCTAATGGTACTTTGACTATGGATCTGGCCCAGGTAACTTTTGATTTCTTGATTAAAGTTATTGATCTGAGAGTTATCCAAAAAACAGATTAAGAACAGACACCAATGTTGCTTGCAATAAGATTTGTGTTTAGTATGATCAATGATTCAAATTATAATTCAAAGTATGTTAGTATTTTACCCAGAAAAAGAATTGTTTGGGCACATAACTGTGTGAGGATTTGGAATATGAAAACATAGAAAGACAGACTGTGTCAGTAGATAAGGACTGCTTTGCCCACCCAGTCTGCCCATTTTCTCTCTGCCTATACTGTCACTGCAGAAATTAGCTGATATCCATTTACTCCCCCCCACACTTTCCTACCAAGATTCCTTTGTGCCTATCCCATGCATGCTTGAAGCCCACCACTTGTTTCCCCCCCACTACCTCCACTGCAAGGCTTTTCCAGACATCCACCACTCTTTCAGTAATGAAGTACTTCCTCACATCCTTCAAAAAATCCCCACTTCCTGTTTCATAACATCCTCCCTTATTCTTGTGCCCATTCTTTTCTGAAAAACTCCCATCCTGTACCTTGTCAACCCCTGTGAGGTACTTATAGGTCACTATCATGTCCCCCCCCCCTTCTAGCATGTACATATTGAGATTCACAGTCTCTCTTCGAAGGTCTTATGATCCAAGCCATAAGCCATTTTAGTTGCCCTCATCTGTACAGCTTCTACTCTGTCTATGTCCTTACTCCAAACTGGGTCTCACCAATGACTGCTTCAGTGATAACACTGCCTCTCTCCTTCTGCTGATGATTCTCCTCCCCATGCACCCCAGCATCCCGCTGGCCCTGCCCACTGCCTTGTCACACTGTCTCGCCACCTTACGGTCATCAAATATGATAATCCCAGGGTTCATTTCTTGTTGTCCCTTTCCTGTTTAGTGACTGTCAATACCTCTTCCCCCATTTTATACACCGCCCCTGGATTTCTGTGCCATAGGTGCATGATTTTATACTTTTTTCACTCTGAAACCCAGTTGCCATACCCTCAACCACTCATAGGGTTTCCTCAGGTCACTACTCATTCTCTTCACCCCCCTCTGGAGTATCTGCCCTATTGCAGATTTTGGTGGCATCTGCAAAGAGCTATACCTTATCTTCCAACTCTTTTGCAATGTTGCCTATAAAGACATTTGAAGAGACTGGTCCCAGTGCTGATTCCAGGGTACCCCACTGGTTATTTCCCTCATTACAATGAGTAATTGTACTCCCTCTGTTGTCTATCAACCAGTTCCATACCCAGTTTACCATCTCCTGTTCTCGCTCCATACCCAGTTTACCACCTCCTGTTCTCATTCCATATCCAGTTTACCATCTCCTGTACGTTCCATACCCAGTTTACCATCTCCTGTTCTCGTTCCATACCCAGTTTACCACCTTGGGTCCCACCCTGAACTGCTTAGTTTTCTTATTGGCCTCCTATCAGATACAGCGTCAAAGGCCTTGTGGAAATAATTGTATCTTCCTCTACTGCTGCCCAAGTCAAACAAATCTCTTAAAAGTTGAAGATTCCCTGACATTATGACTAATTTCATGAAATTTAACAAAGAACTTGATTCTTCCCTTTATAAACCTAATACAATGATGACAGTTTGGCAAACTTGGTTAACCACTAGATATCAGAGAATTAAGCACATTTTCCAGGGAAAATAAACATAAACATTTAAAAAAAATTAAAATATTGAGTTATAAAAGGAAACAATACAGGAAAGGATGAGATATCAGGCCAGTTCTATGCTGTAATTAAGATATTCAGTACTGAATAAAGATATGAAATGTTTTTGGTCCCTAGTTGCAAAAGAACATGGAAATTATTCACCAGTGAAGGGAGAAGAGCATAGATATAGTGTTGTTCCTCAAATACAATTATAACAGATAATATACCCCCATAATTGTTATCACATATACAGTAAGGATATATCTAGAGCTGTGTCCTCTTATGATTTTAACAAAGCTCCGGGTCCGGACAAGATCTTGGCAGATGCATATAAAATTAAGTTTAACTGCTGGTTACCCATTTTAAGTTACCTATTTAATGCAATTTTATAAAGTAGAGATATGCCCCAGAGTTGGTCTGGTAATATTTTTTTTCTATACACAAAAAAAATGATCCATTCTGGACCCATGCATGTATAGCTCAATTAGTTTTATTTATTCAACACTAACACTTTTCTCAAGAATTACATTGGATAGATTAAAGGCATGGGTTATTGAATTTCACCAATCTTGTGAAAGCTTAAAATGGTTTTCATGATGTATGCTACGCTGCTGTACTTAACATAATTTGTTTTTAAGCCTTCTAATATTTATACAGATGACTATTTAAACAAACTCTGGTCAGAGCCAATATGGCTGTGGGGAGCTTTTGGGATGCTTTTACCCATTATTCTAATGAATTTTCACAATGCAGATCTGCAGAGAGGCAGTTTCAATGTGGTCTTCCTTTTACACATTTTTACAATGTGCTTTCCTCGAATATGCCTGCTGATTGCTATATATTTAGCCTGGATAGTTCACAGAAGAAATGTCATCTTATTTTCAGTGGGGCTCTACATCTACACAATATTATTCTGCATTGTGTAAAATCAGAACGCACTAAAAACAATATTTTACATCTGGGGGGATATATTAAGTGCTGGATCGATGCACAAGCAGAAAGATGCATTGCCCAGAGAGGGTGTGCCAGTCGGCACTGATACAACACTCAAAGAGAATGCGCCACTGGTACAGGGTGTGCATACAGTGAAGCCCACCAGGATGAAGCACGGAACTGTAGAATTCTGCAGTACAGTTACTGCAGCAAACAATGCAAATTCCAAGGGTGTTAATCCCTTTTGTCATGCAATAAACCTGTGACACTGTGCTTCATCCTGGTGGGTTTCATCTGTCCGGTTGAAAATATGACCCTGGACGGGAGACGCAGTGCAGACAGCTGCCAAGTCAGGTGCATCCAGGGTGACCCCAACTGAATGCCTTCAAGGGGGAATGCTTGGCACATACCGGTATGCACTGCAGCCTCCATGGGTGATATTCAGCCCAGGAATACAAATAAACTGGTTGAGCATGCAGGGTGCAAAGGGGCCTTATGCATGCTCATTTCAGCCCATTTGCATGTTGGCATGGGGATGAATGCACTGGAGCAGCTCTCTCCCCCAAGCCCTGACCTCGATTACTCCCATGTGGGATGGGCCCTGAAGTCTCTAATGGTATAGTGGCACCCCCCACCTGTTCCACAAACCCTGATCATACTAGAGTCCAGGCTCTATTGGTTCTATATTGTAGGGACCCAAATGTCATCCCTAATTGCACCTGAATACACCCACATTCCATGTCCATAGTGTAGTGGCCATGCTCCCCCTCAACGGTGCACAGACAGCCCCCTCCCTGCCCCCCCCATTCATCCCATTGTGATGACTGGCTCTGTAATGGGATCATACCACTGTATCAGTGGGTGGTAGAGCACTCACAGTAGGATGCTGGAATATGTGTTATATGTAGGCATGAGCTGTGTGTGGGTGATAACACCCAGTGGCCATACTCCTCAGGCACTCGCATGGGGATCCATCATCCTGGTGACATTGCACTGCTCACTGTGGGTGCTGGCCGATGCTGTACCCATGCACGCAGATCTCTAAACAGGCATGTTAAAGCCAATCTCCCATTCATTTGTACAATTTGGGAACTACGGATGAACTGTCCATAGCCTGATGCATACACTGCAAATGGCATTACAGGATACTGCACCCGATGACACCTGGGATACTTCAGAATTCAGGAGGATGGTATGTTACACTGGGGAACAGGGAAGAATGTGGACTTGCAGTGGTGTATGACAGCAGTAAGATACGGCATTGACAAGGCAAGTATTGGAGGTATGTAAATTCCCTCTTCAGTTTGCCATGGATGTATGCACAGCTGCATACACTGGTGGAACCTCAGGTGGCATGGTGTCCCAGTGCAAGGTACAGACAGTTGGGTCATTCCAAAATGCAGGTCCCCAGCCCAGGTTCAGTGCAGTCAATGGCTGGCCATGGCAGGGTGTGAAGGGCAGTGCCAGTCTTTGCAACAGATTGGGTATGAGGGGAGTGAGGGTTTCTGTGTACAGGGGAAGTGGATGGGAGTCCTCTAGACTATGGATATGGATCATGGTTTCCTCTGGTGCAATCGGGTCTGGGGGGCCCTACACTATGGAGCTCTTCAGGGATGGAGTTGGCTAGAGTGGGGATTGAAAGGGGGTACCTCTTGTCTACCAGGGCTGTCAGGCTGTTGTGCACATGGGCGCACATCTGCAGCCTACCTGTGGGTGGCTGGCCTGGCCTAACTGTGGGCCACAGTGCTCTGGACTGTGAGGGCACATTCCCACTGAATATGCTGCAGCACGGCATATGCATGGAATTGCCCTCACCTTGAATGGCATGTATTTGTGTGTGCCTTGGCCCATTCCATTGCAGGCACATCCCATACATTTGAATATCATGCTGTTGTGCATTTTTGGAGTTGTGTGGCACAGCTCGCTTTTCCACCAATATGCACCTCATGCATCTCCTTTGAATATAGGGGCCCTGTACTAGGTAGCCTGAATACATTATAAAAATGATAAAATCAAGACCCCACTGAAAACAACATATTGCATCTTATCTGGGACAGTCTGAGTAAATACAGTGCAAAAATGTGTAAATGAACATTCCTGTGACAATGAGATATAACATTTCCCCTGCCCAATCCAGGAAATAAAATATAGGATAAGAAATATTCAATGCTCCCATATCCAAATAAACATTACTCTGTAAGAAGCCCTCATTTCCCTGTGTTTTCCCCACATAGTCTGAATCAAATCCCTGTAATTTTTTCCATAAGCCACTGGTTCTTTATTTATGACTTTGTTCAGCCTTTTATTAGGAAAAGAGCTCTGATTTGGTGCTCAGTGCTAATATTATATGTCACAATGGCCTTAGAATGATTTGGATGTATATGCTATGCATAAAGCATAATGGGGGACTATATGAAATAAATATCAAGCTCATTCTTTCATGAACTGTACTCAAAATTAATAATCACAAGTCAGAGAATCTTTCAGAAGATACTAGAACGACTGTAAACAAATTTATTGCAATATATATATATATATATATATATATATATATATATATATACATATATATTACAGTGGCCGGTAGTGCCGCTATACATTAAGGTTAGTACCCATTTAAGGTTAAAGTATGAAATGTTGAAGCATAATAACTTTGCCACTGTATGATGGATTTGCCTGAAATTTGGCAGGCAAGAGCAGTACCATAGGTCTCTGGATCTGCCATGTTTTGTAATGGTCAGCTATATGGTTGAGGAGCTATGCAGTGCAATAGAAAGTTGTATTTATGCTTTTTGTGCATTCTTTGCTCTTGCCTGCAGGTTGCATGGGTTGTGCAACTGGTCTGAAACCTTCAGGAAACATGCAGCTAGGGGTCCCCAACGTGCCTTTCAAAGATTTCGTGAAAACATATTAAACGGTTCAAAAGTTATTCAAAAAACAAATTTCCCATTATAGTCAATGTGAAAAGTTAACAAAAAGTTTGACAGTGTCACAAATGCCATTTTAAGCGTCGCAAATGACCCCTGTAGTGTCATGAGTCAGCCATTTTGTTTTCAGTTACTGGTCATAGAAATGCTTGGCATTTAAATGTGAGACCCTCTAGGGACACAATTCTTTTTGTGTTCACCTAGTCAAGCCCTGAGGATGCGAACCGTGTCTTTTTTTTTGGGTGGGGGGTTAAACACCCCAAAAATATGTTTTTCAAATTTTTGTAAACTGTAGTGCATCACAGCAGTCTTCGCACTTGCGACACTTTCGTGATTTTTTTTTTTGCTAAAGTGTCGTGATTTGCTACACCACTTTGCGACACTATGCCCCAAATAGTGGGAAATCTTTGCCACCATGCTGCAAAAGAATGGTTGAGAGTTAGGGCTGATGACCCCAATGCACACCCCGATGCCTGTTGGTAGGGACGGGGTGGGCATGGGGTGCAAGGATTGGCAACCCTAACACCGAATTTCCTTACTTTTGTCGCTGTGGAACAACCCTAACTGATGCATTAAATGGATTTTTTTGCCATGAATATATATATATATATAGATAGATACACATGTACACACACATGCATCTTATATTCATTAGTTTTCAGACAAATGCTCATAGACTTTTTTCTGTCCACCTGATAGAATCTTGAATGAGTTAAGTAAATGTTATGATTTTATCAAGGCCCTGATCCAGCAACTTAATAAATACACACTTGGTATATCATATTATAAAATGAGAAAAAAACTGTCTTCTATTTGCAGTTTTTTGATCAGGAATGTTGTAAATGGAATAAGTTATTTTTGACACATCTATTTTGGTCCAATACAAGGTATCAAATCATTTGCTTCTGTATCACTCATGGTTTGTCAGCAGTTAATTCATTAGATGAGGTCTCCTTGCCTAAGGGTTTGACTGTTTCTCCACCCTCCTACAAACACACACACACACACACACACACACACACACACACACACTATAAGATATCTCAGTAGCTCTTATCTGTTATGTTTGGGAAGCAGGCCGCAGCGCTTTTATGTAAAAAAGAAATTTATGTTTTTAGTCTGGGTAGTTCACTGAAGACCTGGCATTTTATCAGATAGGTCTTGAGAGGTTAGAAACAGTGTAAATCTTTACAGAATTTGCTGGGAAAGGGTAACATTTTTGAGGTATGAATCTTTCTTGAAAGATATTCATCCATAACTGAATTAGTAGCAAAAAATGTTTAAATGCTAATCATTTAAATGTGCAAGCTGTTGCATTTCAAAGAGGGTAAACAAATCTGCAGTTTAATAGGCAACCTATATTTAACAAGCTGTTTCAGTTTCCTAATGGCCATCAGATAAGCAGCTTGGAGCTATGTCTCCAACATTCTAAGCAGAAAGAAGGGATTATTTTATTTCACTTGTCATAGTGATTTGTAGATGTGGAAGAATAGATTGAAATGTCCAAGAAATGAGGTCCATGAAACTTCATTTTCAAGCTACAGATAGAAAAATTGCTGTAGGCTCTGCCCACAGCCATAAAAAGGGCTTTTATATTGTTGTTTTGTGGATTTTAAAGCAGCTTTAGATAATTTAAGTAGAAAACGGGTGTCATCTACTAGCATTGAGTATGGACCCCTTGCTGTTAGATATTATAGTTGCACTATGTAAGTCACAAGTCAGATACAATTTAGCCAGCTCAGTAGCACAATAGATCTTCTAATAGCTATGCCAGCAATCCAGGTTTGGGAATGGACTTGAGTTGCTTGGGGGCTGGTGAGGGAAGGTAGGATTGATCATTCCTGAACAGCTCTTCTCCCTTGGGGATGGGGAAACATTCATCCTGCTGGCCAGCTACCACCTGAAGCAATCAGGGTGGCAGTACAGTGGAACTGCAGACACATGTGAAGGGACTCCATGCCCAGATGTTTGGATCACCTCCATAAAGGAAGAGAACACAGATAACATTGTTGCATGCACACGGACCCAGGGCACAAATGGAGGACAAAAATCTCCAAAAATAGCTGGGTGAAGGCCTGTTCCCCTGCAGACTCTGCTCTGATGATTGTGTTCTTCTAGAACAAGTCCCAGGGAAGTCAGGTGATGGGGCTGGGGTACCAGTTCAGGTGTGTGCTGGTCAGAGGAGAAAAGTGACAAAGAATCAAAAGTAAAAACCAAGTTAGATATGACCAGTGTGGGAATCTTACAAATAAAATTGAAACCAACGTGGCATCTGTCAGGGTGTATCTTGGCTCTCCTGCTTTAAATTATTCCTAAACACCAAGAAGAAGACATTCTGACTATTCCAATGGGATAGGTCTGACAGAAAAGGTAGGTGATTCTCTTTCAGTGGAGTGTGTTACTGTAAAGAACAAGGAGGCTATTGGGGACCAGTGGTTCAACTTAGGCTATCTGGTTAAGCTAAGATAGAAAAAGAGGATGAGACAAAATAGTGACCCAGAAGGAACCATAGGACTGGAACAGCTCAGTCCAGCTTATCAGATTATGTATAATAGCGATATGTGCTGGGTGAATGTTGTTGTTGTCCACAAGAGGAATTCTGGCAGCATAGAAGCATAAACTTTGATGGCAGATAACGACCACTTGGCCCACCCAGTCTGCCCATTTCTCTACCTAATGGATAAGCTGCAGATCCTAGTTAACAAACAGCCTACTTCCCCCTACCCCCCACTAGAATTACCTTATGTCTGTCCCATGCATTCCTAAATTCCCCCACTGTTTTTGACACGACCTCCTCAGGAAGGCTGTTTCATGTGTCCACCACCCTCTCCAAGAAAAAAAATAATTCCTCACATTGCCCCTGAGATGTCCACCTCCTCTGTCTTCAGATGGTGTCCCTTGTTCTTGCACATCTCCTTGTCTGAAAGATGCTACCCTCTTGGACTTTGTTAATTCAGCTTGAGGTACTTGAAAGTTTCTATCATGTCCCCCTCTCCCTCCTTTCCTTGAGGGTATACATATTAAGAGCTTTAGTCTCTATTCGTATGGCTTCTGGAGCAGACACTGCACTATTTTAGTTGTTCTCTCTGGACTGCCTCCATTCTGTCTATGTCCTTGTGGAGCAGGGTCTCAGAACTGCACACTGTACTCCAGGTGGGGTCTCACCAACTGTCTGTACAGAGGGATAACAACTTCTTGTTTTTACTGGTGATGCTTCTCCTGTTCATCCCAGTATCCCTCCCCCACAGCCCTCCTCTCCGCATTCTCACATTGCTTGCTTACCTTTAGTTTGTCTGATATAACTACACCCAGGTACTGTTCCATTTTTGTTTTGTTGTTAATACCTCCCCCATCACTGTGTACTCTTCCCCCGGGTTTTTGTTTCCCAGGTGCATTACTTTGCACTTCTTTGGACTGAATCTAAACTACCATACCTCCAACCTTGCCAAGTCCTTTCTCGTCCTTTCCAGCCCCCTCCCTGTGTATCAACCCTGTTGCAGATTTTTGTGCTATCTGCAAAGAGGCATACTTTTCAATCTAGTCACTTCGCAAAGTCACCTATAAAGCATTAAAGAGGGCTAGTCCCAGTACTGAACCCTATCGTACCCCACTAGTAATTCCCTTTCTTGAGTGGACTCAATTTACTATTACCCTCTGTGTCCTGTTGTCCAGACAATTTTACCCAGGTTACCACCCTGGAACCCACTCCCAGGCTGGCTAACCATTTTTTATCTTTCGTGGGACTGTGTCAAATGATTGCTAAAGTCTAGGTAGTCCATGTCCACAGCCCTTCCTGGTCCACTACTTTGGTCACCCAGTTAAAGAAATCAATTAGATTTGTCTAACATGACCTTCCCACTGTGAATCCATGTTGCCTTGGGTCCTGTGCCCCGATGGCCTCGAAGTACTCAACAATTCTTTCTTTCATTTTCCCTACCACTGAGGTCAAACTAACAGGTTTATAGTTTCCTTCCTCTGCCTTGCTCCCACTTTTGTGAAGGGGAAACACATCCACCCTCCTCCAGTCCTTAGGTACCATACCATCTTCCCATGATTTGTTAAAGGGTAGTCAATGCTGTCACTAGTTCTCACCTTAGTTCTTTTAGAATTCTGGGTGAATCCCATCAGGCCCCATTGCTCTCTCCACCTTCAGATTAAGGAGTTCTTTCAGCACCCTTTACATAGATACATAGATACTGTAGGTAGATATGGTCCACCAGGCCCATCAAGTCTGCCCATTTATGTTACCTGATGAAGTGGCCAGTGACCCTATCTGGTCCCTGACTTTTGCTTGTTCTTCCCGTCTCTAATATTTCTTTATTCTTGTCCCATGTGTGTTTGAAGAATGCCACCATACGGGCATCCACCACTTCCTCGGGCAGTCTATTCCATGTATCCACCATCCTCTCTGTAAAAAAATAACTTCTTGACATTTCCCCTTATGCAGCCACCCATCAGTCTCATATCATGCCCTCTTGTTCTGGCACTACTTATAAGATGCAATATGTTGTCCTCTTCCACCTTGTTAATGCACTTGAGGTATGTGAACATCTCTATCATGTCACCTCTCTCCCTCCTTTGCTTCAGTGTGTACAAATTGAGGTCTCTGACTCTTTCCTCATAAGGTTTGTGATGTAGACCCTTCACCATTTTGCTCACCCTCCTCTGCATCGCCTCTATTTTGTCAGTCACCACCTTGGACACCTGCCTTGTGGCCTTGAGGTCTGTCACCAGGTATGGGTATACTGGAAACATAGAAAGATAGAAACATAGAACATAGAAACATAGAAACATGATTTGTGACGCAGATAAGGACCGCTTGGCCCACCCAGTCTGCCCATTTCCCTACCTAATGGATAAGCTGCAGATCCTAGTTAACCAGCAGCCTACTTCTTCCTACCCCCAACCCCTAGAATTGCCTTATGACTGTCCCATGCATGCTTGAATTCCACCACTGTTTTGACTCCACAACCTCCTCGGAGGCCGTTCCATGCATCCACAACCCTCTCTGTGAAAAAATACTTCCCTTAAATTACCTCTGAGCCACCCCCCTTCTATCTTCAAATTGTGCCCCCTTGTTCTTGCACACCTCTTTTTTTGAAAGATGCTACCCTCTTGGACTTTGTTGATTCCCTTGAGGTACTTGAAAGTTTCTATCATGTCCCCCCTCTCCCTCCTTTCCTTGAGGCTATACATATTCAGCTCCTTAAGTCTCTCTTCATATGTCTTCCGGTGCAGACCCTGCACCATTTTAGTTGCCCTCCTCTGGACAGCCTCCATCCTGTCTATGTCTTTGCGGAGATTGGGTCTCCAGAACTGCGTGCAGTACTCCAGATGAGGTCTCACCAACTGTCTGTACAGAGGGATAATAACTTCTTGTTTTCTACTGGTGATGCCTCTCCCTATGCATCCCAGTATCCCCCCAGCCCTCCTTGCTGCCCTCTCACATTGCTTGCCCACCTTTAGGTCATCTGATATGACTACCCCCAGGTCCCTTTCCATTTTTGTTGTTGTTAGTATCTCACCCCCATTGCGTACTCTTCCCTGGGTTTTGTTTCCCAGGTGCATTACCTTGCACTTCTTAGCATTGAATCTAGCTGCCATACATTTAACCATTCCTCTAACCTTGCCAAGTCCCTTCTCATCCTTTCCACCCAACCTTGTGCATCAACTCTGTTGCAGATCTTTGTGTCATCTGCAAAGAGACATACTTTTCCTTCCAGTCCCTCTGCAATGTCGCTATAAAGACATTGAAGAGGACAGGTCCACTACTGAACCCTGCAGTACCCCACTAGTAACCCCTTTCTTCAGAGTGGACTCCAATTTAGCTACCTCTGTGTCCTATTCTCTAGCCAATTCTTTACCCAGGCTGTCATCTTGGGACCCACTCCCAGGCTGGCTAACTTGTATATTAATCTTTGTGTGGGACTGTGTCAAATGCCTTGCTAAAGTCTAGGTAGGCCATGTCCACAGCCCCTCCCTGATCTACTACTTTGGTCACCCAGTCTAAGAAATCAATCAGATTTGTCTGGTATGACCTTCCGCTGTGAATCCATGCTGCCTTGGGTCCTGAGCCCCTCTGGCCTCTAGATACTCAACAATTCTTTCCTTCAGAGTGATTCCATTATTTTCCCTACCACTGAGGTTAAAGCTAACAGGTCTGTATGGTTTTCTGCTTCTGCCTTGCTCCCCACTTTTGTGAAGAGAGACCATCTGCCCTTCTCCAGTCCTCGGGTACCACCCTATCCTCCATGATTTATTAAAGAGGGTAGTCAGTGGTGTCACTAGTTTCTACCCTTAGTTCTTTTAGAATTCTGGGATGAATCCCATCAGGCCCCATTGCTTTGTCCACCTTCAGTTTTAAGAGTTCTTTCAGAACCCTTCCTTCTGTAAATGGCTGGTATCAACTTCTGTATCAGAGTGTTTCTACTGTTTGTTTTAGGTACCTCCCCACCTCCTTTGTAAATACTGAGCAAAAATATTTATTTAGTATCTCTGCCTTTTCACAGTCACCCTCTGCCCACCTCCCTCCTCTTTATTAAGCCTCACTAACCCTCCCTTGGTCTTCCTTTGCTCCCCTGATGTACCTATAAGGTTTTATCCTCCTTCTTAACTGAGTTGGCTATATTTTCCTTGGTTTGGGCCTTTGCTGTTCTGACTGCCTTCCCAGCTTCCTTTTGCTTTAACTGATACAGTTCTCTGTTCTGCTCCTTCTGTGATTCCTTGTACTTCCTGAATGCTTTCTTTTTCTCTTGAACCTTCACTGCCACTTCCTTTGAGAACCATAGTGGTTTCATACATCATTTCATTTTGTTTATTTGCTTCACACAAGGCTTGTTACCTCTGTGATGGCAGTTTTATTATTCCCATTGTTCTTCCACCCTCCTTCCTGCCCATTTGCTAGTGCATTCCTTAGGCACTCACCCATTTTGCAAAGTCAGCCCTCCTAAAGTCCAGTACTTTTGCCTTTGTGTAAACAACTCTATTGCTGTGTTTATTGTGAACCATACTGTTCGATGCGCTAGTTCCCAGATGGCTACCCACTTCTACATCTGTGATCCTCTCTTCATCTCCATTTGAAGAACCAGGTCTAAGATTGCTCCCTCTCGGTGGGCTCAATACTAGTTGTCTAAGGCATGCTCCCTGTGGGGCATCTAGAATAACTCCACTCTTTGAAGTGGCTGCTGCAACTGCACTCCAGTTAACATCTAGTATATTCAGATCACCCATCAGCAATATCTCCCCTTTTTCTGCCATTCTAAGAATTCTTTCTATCATTTCCTTGTCCATTTCCTCCCCCTGAGAAGGGGGTCTGTATACAACCCCTGTGTGGATTGTGGTGCCATTGCCAGTCTCCAAATTTACCCACTGTGCTTCTTCTCCTCCCTGTTTTCCTTTTTGTTCTGTTGCTTTGATTTCTTCCCTTATGTAAAGCTACTCTCCTCCTCTTTTTACCCTCCCTGTCCCTCCTGTAGATAGTGTATCCTGGTATGTTTATGTCCCAGTCATGGTTTGTGTGTACCATGTTTCTGTGATTGCCATGATATCCAGATGTTCCTCCTCCATCAAGGCCACTAATTCAAAAGCTTGTTACTCAGACTACAGGCATTGGTACTCATTGCTCTCCATTTTTGATGGCTTTACCTTCTTTTGCAGCATCCCCCACTGACCAGTCTACCTCGGTCTTTTTCTCATTTAGTACCCTGTTTTGTAGGGGGAGAGGCTGGGATTTTCCTGCTGCTTATCGGTGCCTCCCCCTTTGACTAGTTTAAAAGCTTACCAATGAAGCATTTAAACTGATTGCTCAAAAGATGTGTTCCCTTCCTGGACAGATGCAGACCATCCTGCCAATATAGGCTGGTGTCCCTCCAGGTGGAACCCCATTCCCCAATGAAGCCAAACCCCTGTGCTCCACACCATTTTTCAACCATTCATTAAACTGCATGGTGCAAAGTACCCTCACCTCCTCCACGCATTGACAGGTAGCACCTCAGAAGGATATTGTGTGTGCTACTTGTCTTGGCCCTCCCAATTCTACAAAGTCCTTCTGCACTGTTCTAATCTCATGATTAGCCAAGTCATTGTCCCTAGGTGGACAATGGCGTCCAGCTCAGACTCCTGTGCAGCTGTTCTCGTGATCCTGAGGATCGCTTCCTGTCTCTCAAGCCATGGCACTAGGCAGGCACCTTACTTCAGTTTTCCCTGCTACCCCAGTTCTATCCCCCTAATTGGGTTCCCCACCAGGAGCTGCTTCATTTCCTTGTGGTGTCCTCTGCCTCCTTTCTGTGGGCCTCCTTGTGACAGTTTTCCTCAGCCTCTTTAGTCTCCTCTGCAGGTGCATCCATAGGGGCTCTGCTCCCCAGAATGGCGTATGGATTGTGGTGTGGAACAACTGACTGGGTGTGCCTCTGTTCCACCATCCTCACCTTCCCTGAGCCCACTGTGGTCCAACTACTGTGCTTTTTACAACCTCTGAGGTAGTGGTGGTGGCTCTTGTGCTCCCTGGATGGGGAGGTTCCTTCCTAGTTTCAGTGTGGCCTCGGGAAGGTCCCTTACTACTGTCCAGTGTGGCCTGAAGGCAGGAAATTTCCTCCCTCAGGGCAGAGGTTGTCTGCACTAGAGCAGCATCTCAGCCTCCAGAAAGACTCCGGAAAACTGCTTCCACAGCCATTACATTGCACTACCCACATTTGTGTGTGTGTGTGTGTGTGTGTGTGATTGGTTTGTAATATAGAAATATATATATATATATATATATATATATATATATATATATATATATAATACAATGTGTATGCTTATATTGTCAGTGCAGTGTGCTAGAGAGGATATGACAGTGATATGCACCTTGCACTCTTCAGGAAATGATGTCAGAACCCCAGGTATAAAGGAACTATTTCAAGGGTGGGTGGGGTGAGGGGTGGGAAGGGTTGGGCCTAAACTGTACCTCACAAAACAATCAGCTAAAAGCTCTGACCCACCACTGCACGATGAGTGCCTTCCTGTCAGCAAGATGCCTACACAACAATTTGACAGAGAAAATACCCTGCTAGTCAAACAGAGAAAATCCACATCCAAGTCAGACACAGGTAAACCTACCCAGCCCTAAAACAGGCCTGGTGATTTTTGCTCTGAAAGCTGTCAGCCCCAAAATAAGTCAGCTCTGCTTTAAACTCTTCCCTGCACTGAAAATGTTAAGAATTGTAACAAACAAACAAATGTAATCCTAGATCCACCTCCCTCTGTTGCTTGAAAGACTGTCTTTTCCTGTTTCACACTGCAGGTTTTTCTATGACAACTCCTTAACCACAGTAACTTATTTAAAAATAGTTTAACTATCACAAACTCCTACGTACCAGTAAATTATTTAAAAATAGTTTCTGTCCCAAAATCCTAGTAGTCAATCCAGCTACCCCCAAGGTACAACCAAAATGCAGTATTCAAACACTTGTGAAGTTACTTCCAAGATAAGCAGAGTTTGCAAGCTCCTTTTTCAACTCCTCAGCCACCTGTAATTTATTTAAAAATAGTTCAACTGTCAGAAAATCCTAGTAGACAATCTAGCTACCTCCAAGGATCTACCCAAATGCAGTATGTAAATCCTTCTGAAGTTACTAACAAGATAAACAGAGTTTGCAAGCCCTTCTTGGTTAAACACTAAATAAATATGTGAATAAAAGCAATTACCAAGGGTACTGTTTCACCTCCCACAGAATTAAGCAAAGTGCACGTTTGTTGCAGATATCAAGCGCAATATAAATTTCCCCTTACATTAAACAGGCAGGCAACCATTCAAGTGCATAAAAAACACCTGATGACATTTGTAATTTTATTTCTTCATAAAAATTGAAATAATAAAGTAAATATATACAGAAAGTAAAACAAAAACAAAAGGAAAATACAAGGTGTTATTGCAATACACTTAACGGGCTTACTATAGTTAATTTCACAGATACTTTTCTGTATCCTTCCAGCACAGCCTGTGAAACTGCACACCTTCTTCCCTCCAAGATCAGCTACCTACCTACTGACCCATCCTATCTAAAACTAAACCCTAGGGGCAGGTTTGTGTACATTTTGAGGAGTTGGCATGTGACATTATGCCCCTTAACCAAGAATTATCCCTCTGAGGCTCATAACCTGACCTATACAAAATCAAAATAGTTATTTCAAAGCCCTTGTTAAAGAAGTCTCACAACAGGAAAAAAAACACATATTTTACAATGCTGGCCAGAATTATTATCAACAGGAGCTTAATTAATCAGGAAGGCTAAGCTCAACCCACTGGCCAGCTTGCTAATTTTATTTTACATAATTAACACCCGGCTTGCTATACTGGGAAACATACCAGTCTTTTACAAAAGTGGTTTCACAGCTTCACTCTGAATAATCTTTTCTAACCAGTTCACCAGCATTTTAAAAAGCTATATGGGCTTCAAGAATTAAAGCACTTTAAGTAACATTAGTATTACATAGCTCTAAGCAATTTTATCAGCTCTATATACATATACAGCACCTTATATTCAAGGCCCCTGGAATTCTGCGGTTCTGCGGTTGTGGAATTTGCCACAGAATTTGTATCATGCCGCAGAATATATATAGTGCTGGAGAATTAATTGTTTTTGGTGAATTTTCATATAAATATACTGTTTTCCCATAGTGTCAGGCTTTCTTTCCCACCTCGTTTATCCTAAAGCCCCTCCTCTATGCTCAGCATATGATGTCATCGATGACATCACATCATATTTAGCCAATGACAGGACTGCATTCTGCCAGAGAAATGAATAAATCATGCCGCATAAATCAGAAAATTCTGCAGCAGAACACCAGGGGACCTGCTTATATTCTTTTTAAAGCACTGTAAGCACCTTAAACTAGGCTGCACATTTCATCAGTTATGCATGTACAACGTCCCTGTTTCATTTCCACAGTTTTCTGTATTTATTATAGGTCTAATTTATTGGAGACCAATTAAATCATTTACATAGGAACAAGGTATTTAAACACTAAATGGGAGTTGGGGTAAAGAAAGACATTCATCTCCTTACCAGGGTACTATCCTAAGACAGGGGTCACCTTGTCACACATCCCCCCACACAAAAGGGCAACCTCCCTATAGTTTTCCATCCCTCAATCAATAACCTAACGGGGTGTGTGGAGCTCCGTCCCTCTTTCACCATGAATCTCTACCCCAGGGTCCCATAAACCTGCTTTAGTATTGTCTATCATTCAATGATTCACCAACGACAATACATTCAAACATTACCCTGGTGCTGATATAGAAATCGACATAGTAGTTAACTATGCACATAGAAGACATACTTCAGTCTGTAGTGACTGTCTACTGTCCCATAACTATTTCACTCTGGATATTAGAACCCAGACACTTCTCATGTAATATCAGAAATACCTATTCAAAGGTGCAGCACTGATATGCTCCCAGAGGTTACACTCCTTAACCTCTTTAGTCCTGGACCTCAGAAAGATATAGAAAGATCAGCAGAAAAATAGATAAGAAGAGGGATGGGAATTAGCCTGAAGGTGGCCAACCTCTGAGACTAGAAAATACTAAAATGATAGCCAACAAGAGAGGAAATACTTGCAACAGCAGTTTTGTACAGAGTTAGGAAAAAGTGGTCCAATTTTCTGTGGCATGGCATATCCACTTTCCTCTCCCTGGAAGAGTATGGAGCTTAGGACCACCCTCACCATAATGCTCTGCCTCAGGGTCCCTTTAATTAAAACACATTCAACAAAGTATCTTGATCATCATAAGACATATACCCTGAGAGTTGTATTTGTACCTTCATCAGTACATATAAAAGAGAAAGTAATTTTCACAGCAGTTTTATGCTAATGTCAGGCTTCCTTTATCTAACTAGCTTGGTGGTCATACTGTCCCAAACCATAACTTTCTCCTGGACAATACATACCCAGCCTTAAAAGGTTTGTACATTTCGTATTCCATACATTTCAATGCATACAATTTCACCTGGACCCCCCTAGCCCAAGTCTTCTTATCTCAGGTGGTCACTAACCCCAGCAGGCATGTCAGGTATATCCCCAAGCTAGACAAACAGCTTGTTCCTCTAAAGAAACAACTTTGGGATGTTATTCTGTTTAAATGGTCCAAGTATCCAATCAGTGGTGTACAAAAGTAACAAAAGGTACCACCGTGATCTGACTGTCCTATGTGGGAGTCTCCCACACTTCCATGGATTCCACTTTCATCTGCCTTCTACCCTACGAGTTACTCCTCCGCTACACTTCTCTAGTACCACCAACTGACCATACCCAGCACCAGCCTTCAGAAAACCAGCCACCTGCCGGTACATACCAGGCCAGTAATAGAATGGGGTCATGTGTGATAGAACCTCCCCATGGCTAAAGGTCTCAATGGACTGCCACTTGCAGTCTCCAGTACCTTTTCCCTAAAGGCCACTTGCACCACAACCGGGCAGCCACTCATCCAGTATGGGGAGTTAGGCTTCATGTGGTACAGCACTCCCCTTTTATGTTTGTACCACCACAGCTGGTTAACCCCCACAATACCATTGACCTGCCTTCCATTCTGTATTTTTATATAGTCTCTTAACTGGGTTACCTCATGATCCCCTGCCTGTAATTCTCCCCAATCAGTACATTTCATTTAGGTAATAGAACTGTTCTTAACTTTAGAAACATAAGTCTCTTCAACCTCCTCGGCCTCTTCTCACTTGCTTGAAGCCTTCACCCCAGGAGGCACAAGGTTGGAGACAGGCTTACCTGGGGACTTAACATCTCGTGCATCGTTCTCTAACGAATAGCAGTCCAGAAGAATGGGCAACAATGGGATCTCCAGAAATGCTGGCAGCAAATGTTCCATCGGGGGTCCTCTTCCTCCAGAACCCATGAATCTTTCTCCTCCTGGAACTCATGGATTCTCCTCCTCCTCCTCTGCTTCCTCCTCCACTTCCTCTGGTTGGGAGCCCTCAAGCTGCACCCGGTGCTCTGCCTCTGTCCAGTGCTGGTCCGCCTCTAACCATTGGCCACTCAACCAATGCACCAGCCGCACCAGTTCTTCCATTTGGTCTCCGGATCCATGTTCCCTCCATGATGCCTCACCCAGATCACTAGGTCCAGCTGTCCACATCACTTCTGGTGCCATGCACCATCTGCCATTATTCTTGGTACCAGGCTTGGTACCTCTAATGGAACTCTTCCTTTACCATTAGACGTTTAGTCAGTATCCCTCTACACCATATGTCACTTGGTGTGGGTATACTGTATAACATTAACCAGGCAGACAACCATTCAAGTGCATAAAAAATGCCTGATGACATTTGTCTTTTGTTTCTTTATAAAAATTGAAATAATAAAGTAAATATATACAGAAAGTAAAACAAAAACCAAAGAAAAATACAAGGTGTTATTGCAGCATACCTACCAACCTTCCTATTGCTAATTTACAGACACTTTCCTATGTCCTTCCAGCACAGCCTGTAAAACTGCACACCTTCTTCCTTCCAAGGTCAGTTACCTACTGACCCACCCTATCTAAAACTAGACCCTAGTGTTGTCAGGTTTATATACATTTTCAGGGGTTACATCACCTATCATGTGATCATCTGTGATTATGACCCCCAAATCCAGCTCCTCCTTAGTAATTACCAACAGCCTTCACCCCAACCTATAGCTTGCTCCAGGGTTCCTGCTCCCCACATACATGATTTTGTACTTCTTTGCATTAAACCTTAGTTGTCACTCATCTGACCATCTCTCCTACCGCTTTGTCTGTTATATGTGATGTATTCTGAAATATACCTCATATGCCTAGGTGACATTATTGTATAAACTGCATTTACTGTATTTGCCTATTGTGTAAACCAGTTATATTTGGTGTACAGTATACGTAATTTAGTGCATATGATCTAACCTCCTGTAACCATGGATTTTCACAGTTTCTGCATTAGCTTTTGTATCTACTTTTTTTGTATTTGTTATTGTTGTTGTCAGAGCGCCATTGTGAGACCCAGGTCATGCCTAAAAATGGTCCCCTGAATCAGTGCACTTACCCAGTTACCAAAGACATAAATAAATAAATAAACCCTTTCTTCTGTGAATAGACTGGTATTGACTCCCCTATTCAGAGTGCTTCTATTGATTGGTTTAGATACCTCACCCTCTTCTTCTTTTGTGAATACTGAGCAGAAGTATTCATTCAGTATCCCTGATTTTCACTGTCACCCTCTGCCCACCCCTCTTCACCTTTATTATGCCTCACTATTCCTCCCTTTGTCTTTCTTCACTCCCTAATGTACCTGTAAAAGGTTTTATCCCCTTTCTTAACTGAGTTGGCTATCTTTTCCTCAGTTTGGGCCTTTGTAATTTTGACTGCCTTCCACATTTCCTTCTACTTTAACTGGTACAGTTCTCTGTCCTGCTTTTTCTGTATTTCCTTATACTTCCTGAATGCTATCTTTTCCTCCCTAACATTCCCCGCCACCTCTTTTGAGAACCATAGTGTTTTTTTCTTTCATTTTGTTTTGTTTATTTGCTTCATATAAAGGCTTGTTGCCTCTGTGATGCCAGTTTTGATGTTTCCTCCTTGTTCCTCCACCCCCCTTCTTGTCCGTTTGCTTGGGCTTTTCTGAGGCATGTTCCCATTTTGCTAAAGTCAGCCCTTCTAGAATCCCAAACCCTCACTTTTGTATGGCTTGACTCTATGGTTTTATTTATGATGAATCACACTGTTTGGTGGTCACTTGTTCCCAGATGGCTACCTACTTCTAAATCTGAGATCCTTTCTCCGTCCCTGTTTGAGAGTACCAGGTCTAAGATTGCTCCCTCCCAAGTGGGTTTCAACACTAGCTGTCTGAGGCATGCCGCCTTTAGGTAATCGAGAATGACCCTGCTCTTGGATGTGGCTGCAGCAAAGGTGTTCCAATTAACATCTTGTATATTCAGGTCCTCCATCAACAATATCTCCCCTTTTTCTGCCATTCTTTTTTTTATCTGCATTCTTTGTGTGCCTCAACCCCCTAATCCTTCCTCCAGAGGTCAGCCTGTACCTGTCCACACACCCCATGCCCAGGCTTACACACCAGGGGCAGGGCTGAGGCCCCCACCAATGGTCATTGTAGGCCAGCCTCAGCTTACCCCTCAGGTTGGGGCAACAAAGAGGGACCCCTGGCAGACATCCAAGGCAGTGAGGATGGCAGTGAGCAGGATCATCATGCCAGGAGCTGGCAGTTTTGCATTGGTGCTGAGACCCAGGGGCATGGATGTTGCAATGATGATCAGCGTCACTCTGCCCATCTACATTCTGGTGCTGGCTATGCAGCACCCCCAGCCTCCACCAGGGGCCAATAAAGCACCAGACACACTTTCCCTCTCTCCCCAGAGAAGGATAGAAGTTGCAAGGATGCTTAATCCTTCTCCCCCAGCTGTTCCTCTGACTCCCAGGTCCATTCCTGAACTTGGGTTGTCTGTGTCGAAAGCATAATTCCAACCACTGCACTGGCTGACCAGTCTTTTCCTGCCATTCTAAGGATGCTGTCTATCATTTTGTTGTCCATTTCCTCCCCCTGAGATGGGGGTCAATATACACCCCCATGAGGATTGTGGTGCCATTTTCTGTATCCACTGTGACCCACGGTGCCTTCTCTCCTCCCTCTTTACCCTTTATTTCCATTGCTTTGATCCCTTCCCTTATGTAGAGAGCTACTCCTCCTCTTTTACCCTCCCCATTCCTCCTGTAGATTGTGTACCCTGGTATGTTAACATCCCACTCATGGTTAACTGTGTACCATGTTTCTGTGACTGCCATGATATCCTGGCATCCTTCCATCAAGGCTGTTAGTTCAAGGAGCTTGTTACCCAGACTACGGGCATTGGTACTCATTTTTTCATGGCTTACCCCATTTTAGCTCCATCCTGTCCTTACTGCCTTTGCCTTTGCCCTTTTTCTCAATTTACCCCTGTCCTGCTCCTTATCAATGGCTCTACCTTGGTGTTAACCTCACTAACTACCCTGTTTTGTGGCAGAGGGGCTGGGATTTCCATGCTCCTTTTGGGTGCCGCCTTGGCTAGCTTAAATGCTTGCCAATGAAGCATTAAACCTATAACCTAGGATCCTGGTTCCCCTCCTGGACAGATACAGACCATTGTGCCAGTATAGGCCTGCATCCCTCCAGGTGGACCCCCAGTCCCAGTGAAGCCAAAACCCTGAGCTCTGCACCAGTTTTTCAACCAGTCATTGAATCCCATAGTATGGAGTACCCTAGCCTCACTCATGGCATAGACAGACAGCACCTCCAAGAAGGTTACTGTGCATGCTATTAGTCTAATGCCCCACCCCAACTCAACACACTCCTCCTGCACTGCTCTGATCACATTCCCAGTCAGATCATTTGTCCCTAGGTGGACAATGACATCTAGCTCCATCCTCCATGCAGTTGCTTCCACAATCCTGAGGATTCACTTCCTGTCCCTTCAAGCTAGGTCAGGTAGGCATCTTTTCCTCTCCCTCCCAGTTTTACCCTAATGACTGGGTCCCCACCAGGGTTGTCCTTCCCATGTGGAGTCCCATGCCACCCTCCTGTGGGTCTCCTTTGTGGAGGTTCTCAGCATGCTCCTTGATCTCTACTGTGGGTGCCTCCTTGGAGGAACCATGGTCCTCCAGAATGACTTATGAATTTTGGGCAGTACATCTGGAGGATGCACCTCTGTTCCACCACCCACACCCTCCCTGAGCTCACTGTGGTCCAACCACTAATCTTTCTTGGCAACCTTTGAGGCAGCAGCAGTGGCTCTGATGGTCCCTGGGTGTGGGAGGAGGTTTCCCGAATCCTCACCTGGTCAGCCTGGAGATGGGCCACCTCCCTCCTCATACCAGAGAGGTACCTGCAAATAGAGCAGGATGACAGCCTCCAGAACATCTCCCAGAAGACTGCCACCCCACAACTAGTGCATTGCACCACCCCTCGTCTCTACCTTCCTGTTTATTTATTTATTTTTGTTAGTGTTCTGGGCTGTTATGGTTATTTTTTCAGTCTTTTAGTAACTGGGTAAGGCCCTCTAGGCACAAGTGCCTGTTTTCAGGGGCGATCTGGGAGCACTGGGTGGTTAAATGACTTGCTCAGAGTCACACAGTATGCAAGAGGAGGCTGTGAGATTCAAACTCAGGTCTGATCTACTGGATGCATCAAGCTTGTTCACATCTTGTTCCTATAACCTCTAGGCTATACTGCCAGCCACAGGTGTATGTTATTTGCCCTTTTGGGGAAGTGATGTTGGAACCCCTGGTATATAGCAAATTATGCACTTGGGGTGAGTGGAGTGAAGGGCAGGGTGGTTGGAACCAAGCCAGAGCCCCCCCAAAAACAATCTGCTACAGCTCTGACCCACCACCTTGGTGCATGCTTTCCTTCTTTTCAGTATTATCTAGTATGCTACGTTAAATATTTAAGAACATGGTGGCTGAGTTATAAGCACATAAATATTTTCATGAAATGTTCCCCTTAAAATAAAATGACAGATTTTGAACCCCTATATGTTTGAAACTATTCATCTAAATGTCATGATATTTCACATGTCCTTAGGGCCCCATACTTATGTTGCACTATAAATATTTGAGAAAATGTTGCCAATAATAATTTTTGGTATTTGTACTGTAAATTTAAAACAAGTAAACCATTTTTCCAGTTTTGTTAGATAGCAGGATACAGCGACATTGAATCTGCATGAAAAATGTCACATCTATACCTGCAAAAGCAAAGAGGTTACAGTCATGTTTTAGACAGTTTTCACAAAGTTCACAATTAATAACTTAATGAAATTCTGAATTCCTGAAACATATTTTTTAAACCAAATATTTCATAATTAGTAAATTATTGATCACTTATAAAAGGTTATGTGTGCTATATTTTCATTGTTGCTCCAAAGGTGGCTGAGTTATAAGCACATAAATATTTTCATTAAATATACCCCTTAAATAAAATGAAAAACTTTCAACCCCTATATGTTCAAAACCATTCATTGAAATGCCATGATATTTAACAAGTCCTTAGGGCCAGATGCAAGAAGTAATCATGCCGAACTGCAAGTCTCTAACTCAATAGATGGCTGAGTTATGATCAAATAAAGAAAATAAGAAATCTCCTTGAGTTTCTGATGGGATTCTGCAGAAGTTTTGCAGAATTGCCCCTAGCTTCTGCCCACCTAACTGCCTCCTCTGCCTGATATATATTGAACATTGGCAATGGACTTCTGTCCAGCATTCATCCTCTCAAACTCAGATTGTTCAGGAACTGCACTATTGTATCATTTTATTTGTACTAACATTGTTAAATTGCATTAACTGTCTTGTTTCATGTTGACTGTTTATTGTACCTATGTATTACCTTGAAGAGGAACCTTTGTAATAGAGTCACGACACAAATGATTGTAATTCAGACATCACTAATAAATAAATAAATAAATAAAATGTCATAAATGTGGAAATTTCTGATGCCACACAGCTCGTCATTTAAGCTGCTGTACTTGTAGCAACAGAATGTCATTCTTGGGTTATTTATACACCCTGAACACATTGGTAATTTAATTGTTTTATAGCAGATGTGGGGATGGTATTACCTGCAGGTCTGATCAATTTGCAGACAACACAAAAAATCAGGAAATTATTTGTTTCTGATGAACAGTGTCTGAAACTCAACATGGAAAATATCAAACCCATCAAGCAGCTAACAAGGTGTTGTTAGCTGAGCAATGGATCAATTTTTTCCAAATCAGCCATCTAACATTTAAAAAGTAAAACAAAAATAAATCTTCATTATAGACTACATACCATGCCCCATGCTCTCCAGACTATTACATTAAGAAAATGAGAGTGCAGGGCATGGCTCTAACCAGGAAGTGGAAGGAGTGGGTTCTCAGCTCCTCAGAACCTAGCTATGACTTCTTCCTTCCCTAACTCCTGAGATTATAAATATTATTTGGTGCAGCAGATGACTCTTGAGGAAGTAAGTCTTCATATTAGTTGCTGGTGCATGAGTAAATGTGCTCTTTATGTTTAGCATTATGAGTAACAGACAAATACAGCAACAAATGGGATTGTACTCAAAATCTAATTCTCACTAGATGTCATTCCAGACAGATAAGTCTGGGGAAGTTTAGAACCCCAAAGAGGAAGTACTACATTTCTCAAACAGTGGTGAGCTTATAGAACACCCTAAGTTGGAATGTAACTGACAGCCCCATTTTTTTAACAAAATTGGCACACTAATCTGTAGGAGATTATTACCTAATTACTTCTATTAATAAGTGTGGGTTGTCATGTTGGGTCAAGTGGCCTACTTGTGCTCTTAAATCCCAGATAATCACAAGTAAATGAGAGTGTGCTGACTGCAGATTGAGGGGCTATTTGGCATTAAGGTGTTGCTTTTAATTCTAAAAGCCACTAATGGTTCGATAACCTGCTATATTGCTAATAGCACTGTGCAACATTTTCAAATTTTGATGGAGCAGAATTCCATGGAAGTTTGGCAATTTGACAAACTGCAAATTCTACTGTGGAACAGCCTTACACCATTCCATAGTTCAATATTTTTCTCCTTGGAACATGTTCTGCCAGCATTATATACAAACTGTGTGGAAGCAAGTGGGTGAATCTCATCAGGAATATACCCACATGCTTTCTAGTAATCAGGGTTCTAGTCATGCACCAAGATTAGTCTCATACCATAAATGCTGGCAGGTACATGCTGTACATATGCAGAGGGCAATAGTTAAAGGCATGGGTCCAGTGACCCCCATGGACAAAAAAAAGAACTAAGCAGCACCCCTGTCTTAAACATCTTTAATTTGGGATTTCTATTTCACCTGCAAAATTAATTCAGAGTATAACAATACATCCAATTTGCAAGGCTTGGAGTGAGCTGAGGCCCACCTGGAACATAGCTCAGACCCACTGATCAGAATAGCCACAATAACATACTACTGAGAAACACTTAGGAGGGTAACAGCTTATGTCGAAATTTGTGTGACTTGTAATGCTTCTCATAATCAACACATGGTCTTTCTGGGGTGTACTGGAAGCAACCATCTGCAAAGGATTGATTTTAACATTTAAGGATCACTTTGCCTATTTCATACTCTCTCTTCCTCTATTCAAAAATCAGCCCTCAAAAGTGAAACTAAAAAGCAATCACTTTCAAAACTGTAAACTCTGAACCAACCAATTACCTGATATTCCACTGTTTCTTTAGGTTGACCTTTCATAACTGCGGAATGCTCTTCTGGTGCTATAAAGTGGTGCCACGAAAAAGTGCATGCAGAATACTCTTCTGCACTTGCAATGGAAAAATCTCAGTGACACTTGAATGGCAGAATGGCATTCCACTAGTTTAAAACAGCACAATTGCAAAATCATAAACACACTGCTGAATTGCAATCTGAAGTTTCAAAAACCAATCCACAGAATAACAAGGGAGGTGGATCAGGACAGGGCCATGGCCATGCCTATCTGGACTTCAGCAAGGCCTTTGACACTGTGCCTCATAGAAGGCTATTAAACAAACCAGGGAATATGGAAATGGGCAGGACAGTAGTGTGGAGGGTGGGTAATTGGCTGGACAGCAGGACACAGAGGGTGGGGGTAAATGACTGTAACTCCACAGATGGAAGAATGACTAGTGGGGTACCGCAGGCATCAGTGCTGGGACTGGTTCTATTCAACATCTTCATCAGTGACATTGCTCAGGACCTAGAAGGTGAAATTTCCCTGTTCGCTGATGACACTAAGCTCTGTAACAGAGTGCACATGCCAGAGGGTGTGGACAGAATGAGAAGGGTCCTGCAGAAGCTTGAAGAATGGTTGAGGGTTTGGCAGCTGAAATTTTATGCAAAGAAGTGCAAAATAATGCATATGGGACACAAAAACCTTGGAACAGCATATCAGTTGGGGGGGATATATAGCATGCACCAAGTAGGAAAGGGACCTTGGTGTTATCATCTCTGATGACCTCAAGGTAGGGAAATATTTTGACAAGGCAGCAGGTAAAACAAATAGGATGCTGGAATGTATAGGCAGGAGCATCACCAGCAGGAAAAGGGAGGTCATAATTCCGCTATACAAGACACTAGTGAGGCCCCACCTGGAGTACAGTGTACAGTTCTGGAGACCTTACCTAGGTAAGGACATAGACAGGGTGGAGAAGATTCAGAGGAGGGCAACAAAGATGGTACAGGGATGGCATCACAAGTCCTTTTAGGACAGGCTGAAGGACATGAATATGTGCTCCCTGGAGGAGAGGAGGGAGAGATGGGATATGATAGGGACATAACAGTACCTTACAAGGAGGAACAGGGTGCAGGAATACATTATTTTTCAGTGAAAAAGATGTTCCGGTACTAGAGGACATGGGATGAAGCTGGAGGGAGGGTAATTCAGAGGAAACGTGAGGAAGACTTTCTTCACAGAAAGGGTGGTGGACAAGTGGAACACCCTGCCAGAGGAAGTGGTGTGGGCTAAAACAATCACAGGATTTAAGAATGCATGGGATAGACCTAAGGGAATTCTGGAGGTCGGGGGTAAGGAGCAGCTGACTTCTAGAAAAACATAAAGGTAACTTACAAGCTCAAATGGGCAGACTGCGTGGGCCATAGGCCCTTATCTGCTGACAGTATCTATGTATATATCTAGAATGCTTTAAGAATTCTCTGGAATTACACTTAAAATTCAAAAATGCATTTCAGAATGATTTCCATGTACTACAGAGCTTAAACTGCTAACCACTTAAACATACTGGGTGAGATATTCAGACTGCACCAAAAAGATGCGCAATAGAGGGAGCAGGCACAAGTCCAGTGCGCCATGGCACAACAGGCTGTCATTCAAACCATGTGCAGGACAAGAGTTCGCCTGCACAACATGGCTGAATATCACCGATGCACCATAGCGCAACAAGGGATGAGCAATGGAGCAGGGTTGATGCGCAATAGCACCCCAAGGATGCACAGGGACAAAGATAGGAAGCAGCTCAGCAGTAGCCATGGATGTGCCATGTGCCAAGGAGCATGCACCAGGACAGGCAGACCAACCCCCATCCCCCCAGCCCCCTCACCAGGGCAAGGCCCCCATGAGCTGCACAACCAGATGGGTGCAGGATGGACCACCAGCCCATGAACCACGGCACTGAACCAACAGCAGATGTGACCCAGCAGACCCCACCTGCTAGGCAAGGTGCCCCTGCACCATTCCCTGGCCAACAGAGACTGGAACACAAGGATGGCTCTGGCCCCATCCATGCCATGGCACCACACCACTGCCGACCACCCTCAGTACGGTGAGCCCGAGACACTAGCTCAGAAGCATGGCCAAACAGTGCATGGCACTGAAGGCATCCTTCACCACGTGCCAAGGCAGCCGGTTGCCCGAGGCTGTCACACATGTACTACATCCCCGTGCACCACCACTGCATGCGGTGACACCATCCACCGACACCACCACAACTCACACAAGGCCCTCCAGCTTGGCCCCCACAGGAACACAGCAAGGTGGGTGACCTGGCACCAGTACCCGAGGGACCCCGCACATGAGAAGGCCTGCCCCGGATGCCACCACCAGCAGGAATGCACTCCAAACACAGGACCTGAGCATGGTCTACCAACCATACACACACCCCCCATCTCAGCACCGGCCCCACCAGACACCACAGCACCCTCTTGTGGCACATGGAGGCATGCGCCACACATGAGGCAACACAGGGCAAACACAATGCCCTCCATCCCAGTCCCATGGGTACCCTGGCAAACAGACACACAAAGCAGTGCAACAAATGCTGCCATCGTGAAACCCATGGTGCTGTTACCTGTGGCCTGCCCACCACCATGGTGCCAGTGAGCCTGCCATGTGGCAGTCACCCATGAGCCTAGCCACCCTGATGGCAGGTGCAGGGGCCTGTGACCAGGCCACCACCCACATGCAGCACTGACCCCATGTGACAGCCACCAGACCACAGGCACTGCCCCAGACACCATGGACTGCATGGAGGGGCAGACATAGCACCACCCACAGTGGCAACAGGGACAGACTGCAATAGTCCCAGGGTCGGAATGCCAGCTGCAAGGGCACCGTGCCTGGAAGGTGGCAGGTATGGACTGCCCCTGAAAGCATGCCAACAGCCAAGCTTGTGGTGGTGGGGTCAGCATGACCATGCTTGCCACAGTTGTAAATGGTGGCAGTGTAGTAGCAATGGTTACAGCTGCACAGGCATGGCACACACCGACAGGGGTGCGTGGGACATGACACATGCACCCCAGCCAGCTGCACATAGGCAAACAGTGCACAGGGCACACCACACATTCCCCAGACAGAGCCCATTGCCCCCACCCACATCAGTGGAGGAGCTCCGCTAGACACACCCACGGACAGGCCAGCACCACCCCACAGTAGCCATGCACACCACTGTAGCAAGGCTCCATGCGCCCACTGCAAATCAGAGACCAACATGGACATAGATATAAAAGTATATATTAATAAACAACACAACAGTAACAAGAACTATATACAGATATTTACAATGGGTTAGGGGATTGCAAGGATGCTACAAGGGGAGGAAAGGGCAGGGGACAATGGAAAGGCAAGGTGGGGGACATGGGGTGTGGGGTACAGTCCGTGGAGGGATGGGTGTAGTCATGCACTGAGGCTCTACTGGCAGCCCCAGTCCTCTCTTTCATCCCTGTGGCACCTGTGGTGCCACTGACAGTTACCCCTGTCCATCCTCTCCAGCAGCTCCAGCGTGGCCGGGTGATCTGCAGGATCTCCTGGAGGATCTGCTCCATGGCGACCAATATGGTCCACCTAGGACAAGGAGCAGAAACAGTATGAGTGACTGGCCTGACCAGCAGCCCACCCAACATGCATGGCATGCATCAGTGGCCT
The DNA here is from genome assembly GCA_016271365.2 of Neoceratodus forsteri. Taxonomy (NCBI): domain Eukaryota; kingdom Metazoa; phylum Chordata; order Ceratodontiformes; family Ceratodontidae; genus Neoceratodus; species Neoceratodus forsteri. The sequence goes on from CM028133.1 coordinate 980,933,176, forward strand.
GTGTCCCTGGGATGGCATGCGACCACCCACAGTGAGTGCGCCCACATGACCTGCCTACCCGGGCACCCACAGCCATGCAAACCACTGCACACCATCACCACCCATGAACTGCTCAACACCATCCTGGCCTTCCAGCATCATGGCAATGCAGTGGGAAGGCAGTGGCACAGCCAGGCGCTGAGTGCACCCACAGCCCACCTACTACACCCACCCACATGTGCAGTCCAACAGGACAGTACATAGGGCACCACGGGATGTGCACGGCTGTAGGGGCCATGTGCAGAGGGGCCATGCCTCACCACCACCCCTGCAGCGCACAATGCACAGGTGTATAGGGGATCACGGTATTCACCTGAATCCCGGTCAGCAGGGCGCTGCTGACCCCCAGCACCACCACTGTGCTCTGCCTGCATTGCCACACCTCCGGCGTTGTCCTGCCCATGATGCTCCTGGGCCATCTGTGCCCTACGGTGGTCCTCTGGGCCTAGGGGGTTAACACAGAGAGAGGCTCATTAGTACACATCTGACCCATAGGCCCCCCGCTCCAGTGCCTGTGCCCACACAGCATGTCTGGGTTGCAGTGGCTCAGGGTGGACATGATGCACCCCTACAACAGACAACACAGGTGCTGGCCCCCCCGGCGGCATGGCCTGCTGAATTCTGTGCCATGAGGGCAGTCGGATATGACTAGTGATGGTGAAGGAGCACCTAACTGGCTGTGGCATGGCTCCCCGCAGGGCACGCGCCTGCAGTCACCCCAGGAAGTTAGGATCATGACACTGGAGATCCCTATATCAGTGGCGACACTGCTCCCTGGTTCGACTGCTCCCTGTGGCCTCATCAAGGCCTTCAGTGACCTCCTGCTACACCTCTGTGCGTGGCCTTAGGAGGGGCACCTGCATGGGGCTCCACAAAAGCCACCAGGTTCACAGGCTCAGTGGCACTCCACACAGGGGCTGTGGTGCGAGGCATCATATAGCCTCTGCTGAGCTCAAAATGGCACCCGGTAGCGCACGTGTCCCACGTGTTGAAGCAGCGTGGTACAGAGCTGCCAGTCACAATCGCACTGGCACCAGACTGCACCATATTGGGGCAACCATGTGGCCACATGGTGCCCTGAGGGCAAAGGTCAGCTGCAGGGTCAAGGGTCTGTCACGCATCGGAGTGCCACTGCGCTATTGGGAGGCCCCTGTATGGTGCGCGGTAGGGAGCACGTGTGTGATGACGTGCAGTGGCCTACTGCACAGAGGCACCATGGTGCCCATGGCACACCATGGCACATGTGCCCCATCGGACATACTGTGCACGAGTGCCACAGGCACAGTAGTGGCTGTGCGCTGTGCTGCCTCCCACATACATTGCGTATGATGTGCCGCTAGTGTACGTGCCAGCACCGCGTGCATGCATGGTGTGGGTCCAAATGCACACGTCACAGTGGTGTGCCACAACTTGGGCATGCTCAACACCATTGCACAAGGCACAGCCGCGCAATATTCAGCCAGGTTATGCAAATCAGTTCACGAGCCATTCCACACAGCTTCCACGGCATTTGCATCCCATTACAGTTGCGCATGCCTTCATTTGCATGCGATGTACTATAAAAGCGACATGGAAATGCACATGCCGTGGATCGGTAGTGCAGCCTTAGGAGGTAGGTGCCATGCTGTGGAGACGTGGGGACAGTGGTCTGGGAGGGCTGTATGGGACTGCGCAGTCCATGGTAACACTTGTCTATCTCCCAGGCACAAGCATGACCGGAACATGAGGAGGATGAGGAGCAGGGGAGTGTGGAAGTGGAGGCCCAACTTCACCAGGGCTGAATCAGATGCCCTGTTCGAGGCCTGCCTCAACCAGGAGCCACTGCTCAGTGGACAGAGGGCACACCACAGGCCCATGCGGCAGCATGGGGCGAGTGGCACGGTGGTCAACCATCAGGGCAGCCTCCAGCGTTCCATGCAGGAGTGCAAGAAGAAGGTTGGCGCAGACAGGAGAAGGATAACGGACAAGGTGGCTGCCATCAGGGCAGTGCATGCAGCCACTGGTGGGGGCCAGCAGGACGTGCCTCACCTGATGCCACTCAAGGAGCAGGTGGCCGGCAGCATGCAATGTTGTGCCATTGAGGGTGTTCCCGGCGGAGGCTTCCAGATGGGTGGCAGCCCATCACTGCATGGTAGGACCAGTGCTGGCAGTGTGTGGGAGGCAGGGGGAGTGGGTTCCAGGGCCAGGCAGAACCACCAATGGTACTGTGTTCCTTTACAGCTCCTGAGCATCTGCATGGGGCAGCGATGTTGGATGTGTCCACTGAGGGCGGCCCTGGAACCAGTGGAGCACCCATCAGCCTCCACAGGTGTCCGAGGGACCGACTGCTTGCAGCCCTGTACAGCTGTCTGGACTGATGCCTGTGGTGCAGGTGTGGATGAGGCACTGGCTGTGTTCCAGTATGTCACTGGTCACAGTGTCCTGTATGTTGAGACACAGATCAGGGCCAACTCCAGTACCGATGATGACGTGACACACATCCCATACAGTGATGTTGGTGGGTCACAGGGGGATCCATGAATGGCATCCACCTAGGCGGCAGTGCAGGCAGCACAGGCATGGTTGCCTGCCCAACAGCCCTTGTCCTGGCCGTGTCTGTGGCATCCAGAGGAGCAGCACTGGTGTACAGACATGGTAGTGGGGTTTAGTGGCGTCACTACAGCTGGATGGGAAGCGGCAGCAGCTGGACTGTGTTGATGTGGGGACGAGGGCACGGGGTGGCAGCAGTGCACCACGTGAGGATGTACCCCAGGAAGGCACTGTTGTGTGGTGCCTACCATCATGAGGCGCTGTGCCTGAGGGTCAGGAACATCATGGGGGCCAGCATGTTGGCCATGCAGATGACCTCTTGGACGACCACAGCCATCTACTCCAGGCCTCTGTGGATCAGCAGGTGTGGCTCTTGGTAGCAGTGGATGCACTCTGTGCGGAGCAGCACCAGGGAGAGGAGTGATGCAGCAGGGACCATGCCCTGCTCCTGGCAGAGTTAGCTCAACAGCGGGTGGATGTGACCACAGCCATCGACAGGCACACCACTGTGATGGCGAATGTCAAGGCTACACTGGCCAACTGGCTGTGTGCCCAGCCGCTGCACACCCCGCAGAGTGCAATGTCCACCCCCCGTTCTTGGCATCAGACAACCTCTGCCATGTCAACGTCGGGTTCAGCTGTGGGCATACCAAGCACGCCTGGTGTGGGCATGTTTGGTAGCCTGCAGACTCCTGTGCTGGCACAGTCACGTTCACACTACGTCACCCCTGGGGTACCATCGGTGCCACCCCATGAGGCCACTGGTCAGTCTGTTATGGCTGGCAGGTCTCAGCGGGGCTGCCCAAGCATCCATAGTGGCCAAGCTACTGTGCTGCATGACTGACCCTTTCCCCTCCACGACCACTGTCTGCCGCTGCCCTGTGTGCACTGTGGTGTTCTGTCTGTGACACATGGGTGTGGTGCCCTGTCCTGCACTCACACGGTCCCTATGCACACCATCCAGACTGCTGGCCACTGTGGCATGTACATGATGGTGCCAGTGTAGCGCTGTCCACCACTGTGCAATGGTGCTCAGAGTCGGAGGCACACAGTGCCAGCCACTGGGTGTGGTTGTGTTGGGTCCTTTGGGGGAGGCCTGTGGGGCTGGGTGTGCATGTGGCCCTGTGGGCACGGGTTGGGGTGTGTGTGCCTGTGTGTGCATGCTGCATGCTGCCCTGCTGTTCCCTGCCTTTGTGTGCAGGCCCCTGCCCATTCCCACACCACTGCCACAACCTTCCCTGATGTCCGCTACTGCCTTTCTATCAGTTGTGCCCTTGCCCCTGTTGCATGCACATAGCCCTGTTGACCTACCTGTGTGGTTCAAAGTGCTCCTCTGCAATGGTGTTCCAGTGCTGCTGGGCCATCCGGGCCAGCTGGGGAACCCTTCGCCAGGGGTGGCTGCCCAACATCAGCTGGACCAGCGTCCTCATCGTCCCCACCGCTGTCCCCCTCATCGACCTCAACAGCTATCCCACAGTTGGTGGCCATGTTGTGCAGGATACAGCAGGCTAGGAATAGCCTGCAGGCCTTTGAGGGGATGTACTGTAGGGCACCGTCTGATGTGTGCAGGCAATGGAACCATGTCTTCAGCAGTTTGAACACCCACTAGATGATTTTCCATGTTTCCATGCGTGTGCCTCATTGTACTGTTGCTGCGCTGAGGTCGAGGGGCACTGGTATGGTGTGAGCAGCCAGGGCCACAACAGATACCCACTGTCACCTGTGTGTAGAGGGGTATCATTAGTGTGGTGGTCTCTGACACTGTGCCACTGGCCCTTCAGGCCATTCCTCATGGCACCCCTGCCCATGCTCCACACACCCCCCCATCTGCACCCATCATCCAGCGTGCACTGCATACTCACCTACCAGATGGCCAGTGGGGATGTCCCCACTCTCAAACCTATGGCACAGTGCAGACTGGTGCCAGATGAAGGCATCATGTGCTCCCCCAGGGTGCATGGCACTGACATTGATTATGCGCCCCCTGGCATCGCACACTGCCTGGCAGTTGACACTTGGGTATCCCTTGCAGTTAATATATGCCACCCTCTCCTGGCCAGGTGGCATGCAGATGCCAAAATGGGTGCAGTCTATGGCCCCAAGCACACCAGGCAACTGTGCTACCCTGTGGAATGCCTTCATGTTTGCTGTGTGCTCCGCCTGTGTGCTGGGGAAATGGATGTACTCCGCAGCATGTGCCAGCAGTGTGCTGAGGAATTGTGTGAGTAGGCGTGACGCGGCTGACTGGGTGATGCCTGTCATGTCCCCTGTTGGTCTCTGGAAGGTGCCCGTGGTGAGCAGGCACATTATGGTTGTAATCTTTGTCTCCACGGGCAGCGAATGACTGCATCGTGTGGGTGCCTGCATCTTCTCACTGCACAGCTCACAGACCCACCTCAGAATAGCCCAGTTCAGTCAGTACCAGCCCACGATCTTGATGTCACTGTGACAGCTTGAAGCTGATGTGGGTACAGTACAGCCTGTTCTGGGCATACAACAGAAGGGCCCTTCCATGGCCGTGCCTCCCTGCAGCCTCCTCCACCCCTCATTACCGCCTCCATCTGGAAGGAGGCACTGGCCATGTCCCTAGTTGGTGTCCCCGGGCAGCTGTCTACCTGGTCCTCCTGACTGTGTGCTGCTGGTACTATCCCTGCACCGGTGCACCCTTGGCACTTCACCACTGTGTGTCCTGCCTCTGACCACTGCTCTCCTTCCTCTGTGGCATGCTCAGGCCCTCACGCACTATATGCACACTCACACTCACTCACTCACACACACCTCCAGTGGCCCTCTGTCCACCTCTTGGCCACACCTGCCCCCTGCTTCTTTGTGAGGCTTCCTGCCACTCTGTCTCCACACTCCCTCGCTATGGCTCCTCTGCAGCACAATTATCCTCCCCTCACTTGCTCCCTTTTATATTTGCTCATATCCGCTATGGCGCAACTTCCACTTGCTCTGCTATTGTGCATGTCACCTGCTGTTGAATATCGCACTGTGCACATTATTCCTGGTTCTGCCCCCTGCACTTGAGCATGCATTCATTACTGTTGTGCTACGGTGCATTGGGTTTTGTACTGTGCATCCGATGCCACTGAATATCGCACTTTGGCGCATGTCTGCTCTTGCACGGGTGCATCCCTATTGCGCATGGTGCAACTGCTCTGAATATCCCACCCACTGAATACTGTTATCATTTAAATCTGTTGAAGAGTTGTTGAAAGGGCTACAATGAAGGCTGTAGTGCTCATCATCCAGTGCTAGAACTAACAACTGTCAGTCACCTGATGCCCCTTCATTTTACATCCTACTGAATATAGCTTATTAGTATAGCTTTTCAAAATATTTGCATTATTTGTTGATGTTTAACTTATATGAAGTTATACTTTCCAATATATATCATGATATTTGTTGTGTACGGTTTCTATGGCACCTAGCTAATGTGGTTCCATTTCAATAAATTCAGGTTCTATGATTTTGTCTCTTAACGTAGCAGTATTTGTAAGTGTGCGAAAAATTTTCATCATATAGTTTTTTTAGCAAAAATGTAATTCTGACATCGTAAGATTAATTCTCAGTATATTTTTAGTTTTCTCAGATATTGTTAAAACCACTTTTACAGCTAAGTTTGTAATGATTCACATCATTAAATGTGGCTACCACATGGAATATTTAAAATCTCCTCCGTTGACATAACCTGTTGAATGTACATGCTAGAGTCATATTGTGAAAGTATTAGGGTGGAAACACCATACAAAGATTTCTCAATTATTTCCTGGTGGGTATGGAATGAGAATGGGAACTTTTGAAAACTTCAATATCCAATATCTTGGTTCAGGAATGAAAGAAAATTAAAAATGAAAAAAAAAGTATCTTGATATTTTTGCTAGGCAAATATTATTGCTAAAAAAACTATATGGTTACTAACAAATATTGCTAGTTTAATGACTTTATAGCTGAATGGGATTAGGTTTGAAAGATGTGATCCTCTTGTAGAGGGAAGGAAGATTTTAAAGGGACACTGTCAACCCCATCAGGCCTTACTTTAAAATCACATTTTATGATTGGACACATTCTGTAGAGACTGCTGATGTAGCAGGTAATTTTATTCAGTTTACTTTTTTTAATTTTTAGAATGAAGAACACACAGCCCACTATGCTAGTGTCACCACACATAACTGTGTTTGTTTATAGTCCTTTACCAGCTCCCACTACATCTTCCCTGAACTTAGGAATATCTTTAACACAGTCAACCCACTCATGATGCAATGGGAAGAGAAGAGACTTTTGCATCACAGGCGGCTGCACTGTATGGGAATGTTCTTGAATTTCAGGAAGTATGCAGTAAGAGTGTGTCAATGATTTAAAACAAAGCAAGGTTTGCTATAATTTCAGTATTAGTGTTCATTTCAGTTCTACTAAGAAAGGAAGCAAATAAAACAACCAGTAACATCAATGAATTTTAGAGAGGGTGTGCAATTGCAAAATGAAGGTTTTCAACTAGAAACAATATGCTGCAAAAAAGGATGACAGTGTCCCTTTAAATGGAGGCTATTTACATTTGACCACTACCTGTCATTAGGAGCATTCCATCATCAGGGGCATGCTAGTACAATACTTAGGAGTCGACTTGCACTGTTACCATAGCATGGCCTGCCACTGTGCTACCATTTGCCCTGTGACAGAGAAGTATACTTCTGATGACAAGCAGAGGCTACATGTAAATAGAGTCACTGTCAATCAGGTACCTTCCAGCAACTTTAAGATGATTAAGCCTGCAGGGATATTGTAACACATCACTATTACTTTGTGTGATTATGGGAACCTTAGTGGCAAATCACATATAGGATAAACTACAATAAAGTAACAAAGGAGAAAATTAGGATTCTTTACCATAAGAAAAATACATTTCAACAATTTTTAATTCATTTCCAGAAGATGCTTCAATCATCTCTTACTGCAATATGAAGGCAATACTAACTCCACTTATCCTATTGTTTCTCCTTGCTGCTGTGGTAACAATGCATTTTCAAGACAAGATGAAGAAGAGTCAGTAAATACATATAGAAAAAACTCTTATGGCTACAGTTGCATCCCCACGATGAAGCACTCTATAACCAGCTGTCACAGTTTCCTGCATGATTAATTGGGGTAATTACCATTGGATTGCATTGGTTCATCAGTAGTCTTCCAAAGATCATAGCTGAAACTGTGATACTGCACTTCAGCTTTTCTGGCAGCGTTGCTCATTTGTGTTTTGAGAGTACCTCTGTGTTTAAGTGTACCTGTGTTTTATATAAAAGACCCTTCTCTACATCTCCCTTATGATGGGATGTACAGTATAGCATTCACAAACTTTTTTTTCTGCTATGATCTCAGACTTTGGAGATGAAATGTCTACAGCAATTAAATCAGGATCCTTAAAAGATCAAATTATATATATATTTTGCAAAAAAAATGTGGCTAATGCACTATTTAAAGTTAAACCAGCAAAAGTAAGAAATATGGCATTAGGGTTTCAACCACATCCCACCCCACCCTGCAGGCAGCAACAGAAAAAACATTATTGTTTGACCTCTCCTGCATCTTCAAAAATCAGGTGTGGGTGTGCCATGGGGTTGTCAGCCCTAAAGCTCACTCCATTTCATCAGTAAATAAGCTAAGATGTGTACAGTGTATGAGAATGGGGTAAGTGTTGGGTTGAGAACCCCAAGTCAACCACTGCCTGATTTGCAAAGACACAGGAAATTCGGTCAAAATGTAATGGTTTTTCCTGTTGCTGCTTGTAGGTGGGGGGTGCTAGGGTTGGAAACCCTAACACCACATTTCCCTGCTTTTGTCAGTTTAACCCTAAATAGTGCAAAGTTAAAGTATTTTGTTATTAATTTCCTACATTTTGAGAAAGTAGAATTCTATCCTCATTTGACTGTGGGTACAGGGCCCTGTATTTCCATCCCTCCACAGATGCATACATCTTTGTTGTTGTGAAGCACAGGCCCAGAGGGCCCTGTGCTTCCATTTTCTGCTAAAATAACAATTATTTCCTCATTGTATGGCTTGTTATAGTTTCAATGTTATCCTGTAGGAATTTGTGATTTTTAGACTTCTTTTATATTGTCCCTAAATGTTTGGGAGGGGAATGTGTTATTTATGTAGTAGTCATTAAGAGCTTTGTTTTGATAAGTAGATTTTACTTAAGTCCAAATATTGAGGGAGTAATGGCTTGTTCAAGTTCCAGTGTTGTCCTATGTGAATTTTCATTTTTGTTATATTGCTCCTAGAAGTTTATGGAGAAACATGTGTTATTTTGATAGTACTCATTAAGACCTTCATTTTGATATATAAATTGCCCCTTAAGTCCAAATATTGGTGGAGTTATGGCTTGTTGAAATTAGAATGTTTTCCTGTGGGAATTTTCATTTTTTATATTGCACCGTAATGTTTTTTTTTCTTTTTGGTGGGGGGCAGGGTATGTGTTATTTTTATATTACTCATTTGTCACTTAAGTCCAAATATTGAGGAAATTATGCATTGTTAAAGTTCTAATGTCCAATGGGATTTTCATGCCTGTACAGGTTTGGGGCAGGGATATGTGTTTTTTTGTAGTACTTATTAAGACCTTTGTTTTGATATATACATTGTCCCTCAAGTCCAGATATTAAAGGAGTTATTGCTTGTTGAAGTTCCCATGTTATCTTATGGGAATTTGCTTTATTTTCTTTCTTAATTTTTTTATTTGTATACTGCCCTAAATGTTTAGGAGGGATATGTGTTATTATACAATGGCAGAAAGAATCCTGTGCTCTGATTCATCAGGCTGGCACTGGACCGTCATGTTATCCTGGCATAACATCACTGCTGTAGTCCCGCACACTTCTGACCACATTCAAAGTTAAAAGAAATATCACTCTGCTGCCTATGACCAGCTTCATTGGTCCCTGCTCTGCCACTCTACTCACAATCCGTGCACCCCACCCCACTCAGAATCACCCGCCCCCCACATACAGTAAATCCACCCATTATTTCTAACTTTACTTCTCTTAAAACACACACAAAAAAATAAATGCAAATGCATGAGCCGTGGAATCACTTCAAACAGATCCTTTTGATTGGCACTCGGCAGCCTGCTTCCCTGCATCCCGCTCAGAGGCAGTGTTCAGTGTTCTGGTTCATATACTGGCCAATAAAAACCAAAAAGAATCAATAACCCTCACACAATACCTTCAAATTAAGAAACATTTTTTTTTGTGCTTCAGGGACTGAGAGCATGGCGCACCCAGTGTGTAGGTGAGAAAATACATCTTCAAAAGTCATCATGCCTCTCTTTACAAAATGCTCACTCGCTGTTTTTTTTTTTAAATGGGACCATGTAAAACAAATTGGAAACATTCCCAGTGCCACCTCCCTACCTCCTCTCCTCCTATGTCACAGAAATCTTCACAGCAGGAGGGCGGACAAAAGATGGGGATGAGCAGGAGTCCGGGGTGGCAGTTGATGACACTGATTGCTGACCAGCCGCAGCATTCTGAGCCAGTCACCAAAAGGCAGAGATAACAAAATATTGACAAAAAAAAACTGCATGGTCAGACTAAAAAAAACTGGCACCAATGATAAAGATGCTATATGGAGTGCAGATCCAAACAGAAAACAGCAGCTCCACCTATTGGCTGAAAGAGTAAATCAGTACTATTTTGTCATAAAGTAAGCCTACATCTTCACAAAATGACAAAAAAATATATACTTTATATATAGTTTTTCATTATTTTTTTGTTTGTATTACAAACAAGCCATTTTATAATAGTAATAATGCACTCCAGGGTGTTTGTCATGCAGGGATAATGTCACTTCTGGGGTGATTAATCACACTCAGCCTGTGGTCTCGTGCCTAATCACCCCAGGCATGATGTTATCCAAGCACAACACACACCCTATCATGCATTATTCCTTTATTCTTGTAGTACTCAATACAACCTTTGGTTTGATATATGGTTTGTCCCTTAAGTCCAAATATTGAGGGAGTTATGGCTATTAAAATGTCAATGTTATCCTATGGACATTTTCATTTTGTAATTTTTATGTTTTTTTAATGTGGGCCCTAAATGTTTTGAAGGGGTTATATGCTATTCTTGCAGTACTCATTAAAACCTTTGTTTTAATATATAGATTGTCCCTTAAGTCCTAATCGTGAGGGAGTTAAGTCTTGTTGAAGTACAAATGGGGAAAAAAACTGTCTAAAATCTTTTTTTGCATGAAACAAAAAAATCCATACAAAAATGATGCCTTCATATGAAAAAGAATGGGGAAAAACAATAAATCAAAATTCTTTTTCATATGAGGCATCCTTTTCATATTGATTTGATGGGAGCTCAGGAAGTTAAAGATTAAGGGTTGAGGCTGGAGAGATGCTGGAGGGGATCTGGCCTAATGGAGGACAAATTGACCCTGAGGTCTCATTATTTATAGGGACTATCAGGGGGCAATCTCCTGAAAGAAGGCAGAGCTTTTGTCAAGGAGATTGCTGCGGCAAGGAACAGACTGGCTCAGCTCTTCCACACAGTAGATGAGCTATTATATCCAGACTGTCTCCATGTGGGAGGAGCAGCTTCATGCACAATGTGTGAGGAGTTTGCTCTGTTCAAAGTGCCCTCTATCAGAGCTGAGATCTCCTCCAGCATCACTTATAAATATTGCAGGGTCCATGCTGAAGTGCACCAGAGCACTTCTCCTGTATGGGCTGAGTTTGAACTGGTTGGGATGGAGGAGTTGATGGGAGTTGTCTCAAGGCTGTGTCTAACACATTGTGAGCTGGATCCAGACCTGACTCAACTTTTTTTGGACCTGATTAGATCTGTGGTGGCTGGGATCATCCATAGTTCCTTGCGGAGTGGGGTCTTCCCGTTGGCTTAGAAAGAGGCCCTGGTTAGACCTCTATTAAAGAAACCCTCATTGGACCCAGGCGGTCTTGGCAAATATAGACTGGTCTCTAACTTCCCATTTTTAGGGAAGGTTATTGAAAAGGTGGTGGCTAGTCAGCTCAAGGGGTGACTCACCTCATCCTCTACTTATGAGGTTTTCCAGCCTGGGTTTAGGGCCGGGCATAATATGGAGATCACATTGGTGAAGGTGCTTAATGATCTCCTAATAGCAAAAGACAGGAGGATCATACCATCCTGATCTTACTGGATCTTTTGGTGGCATTTGACACCATGGACCACAAGGGGCTGTTGGGCTGACTGTGGTACTGGTGTGGCCTGTCCGTAATGTCATCAAATGGTTCAGGTCATACCTGCCAAGCAGGGTGTAGAGGGTGGTGATGGGGCTAGTTTCATCTAACCCTAAGTGTCTGACCTGTGGTGTACCACAGGGATCAGTCTTCTTGCCCATGTTATTTACGGTGTACATGCTGCTATTAGGAGACATTATCAGGTGGTATGGGCTGGGTTTTCATTGCTATGCAGATGACACCCAGCTCTGCCTGTCCTGTGCACCAAGTAACCAGATGGTGGATACCATATTTAACAACTGCCTGGCCAAGATCCAGACCTGGATGACTTAAAACTGGTTAAGACTCAACCCAGACAAGACTGAGGTACTGGTGGTGGATCTGGATCATCATGGTGGGGAAGGGAAATTGTGGGATCCACTTGGTCTTGTACTAAGATGCTACCACTGGTCCCTTCCATACAGGTGAATAATTTGGGCATGATCCATGATGATGGTCTGACATTTGATGCTAAGGTGTCAGCCATCATAAAGAGTGGATTCTATCATCTAAGGAACATCTCCTGGATTAGGAACCTCTTACCCCTGAGGACCTGACCTCACTGGTGCATGCTTTCATCATGTCTAGGCTGCATTACTGTAATGCCCTGTACCTAGGGCTATCTGGATGCTTGTGCATAATGCAGTGGCTAGATTACTGACAGATGCATGAAGGTGTGATCATATTACACCTATCCTTCATGAACTGCACTGGCTGCCAATTTTCCACCTAGCATTACTGGTGTGATGTGTGGAGCAGCACTCTGACAGGAGGAAAAAAAGTTAGTTCTGTTCCTCCCAATACATCATCAGAAATGAAACCAAACACTTTAAGGCACCACAATCCTTGCAGCCTGAGCAGTGACTTTCACAAGCTGCCAATGAGAATGCAGGACATTGTGACATCACTAGTAACCAGGGAGAGCCAGTCCCTACTGCTTCATGTGAAAGTGAAACTAGGCAGTGAGAAATGTTTCTCATTGGTTACTAGTCAATCAAAATCAATCAAACAATCAATCAAAATCTTTATTTCACCAGGTGAACACCGTTGAGCAATGCTAATTTTCAAGATGGACCTGGACAGTATACATAGTCATAATTTAACACAATGTTTACAATAGTAAGAAAAAAAAGTTTAGAACCATAGCAGTTACAATGAGAAAATAAAGCCTGGACTCCTCAAATGCTGAAAGGTATGGCAAAGCCGCTAACCAATTGGGAAGCGAGCTGGTACTGGCTTCCTATTGGCTCCTGCAGTCTGATTCAGTTTTCTTCCAAAGCCTGCTGAAATTGAACTTGTTTCTAAACTGTTCCTACAAAAAGCTGTATTTACTTAATTCCTGCTATTTAAAGTTTAATTTTACATTGCTTAGAGTGTAAGGGATAAGATTTAAGTGATGTCAGCTCCTCCTTGAAAGTTTTATGTGCACCAGACTTTAGGTGCCAAGGAATACACATCCCTTTGTCCTGCAGATTTGACTCTCCTGATGGTGCAGACAGTCTTTGTCCATAGTCAGCTCTTAAAACCTGTGTTTCTCCCTCTCTCTCCCCAGCCAAGCTCCAGCTCTTCCACAGGCTCCCTGCCCACAGGCGCAGGCACTCGGACACCGGGCAGCTGGCACTTCCTCAGCCACGCCTGAGACCTCAAGCCCAGACTCCTCAAGCTGAAAGGTATGGCAAAAGCGCTAATTTTCCACCCACCCACCCATCCCCTGCCCCTCCACTTATTAAATACACTGCTTTCCCACCCACTTCTAAAACACACCTACATAGGTCCTCATCACCCTCTCTAATTCGTCGGTTGTCCCTTGAGAAACACCCAAAGTTTGCCAGCCAACTCCACAGGCATCTCCTCTTGAGACTCCGTTACCCCCATTCTGTAGTGCACATTCCCCTAATTTGTACAGAATGGGGGTCTGGATAGCACCCTTATGAAGGGTTCCTCACTATTATTGGCACTAATCATCCTCTGTTGTGCTCAGGTGGCAATTAATCCCCAGAAGCTGGTGCAGACGGAGACTGACCCCTTGGAAACTTGTTACTTATACATTGATCTACCCATCAGCTACTTATGTGCCGTGCAGTCTGGACTACTGTCGGAATACAATCTGGAAACTTATTGAGTCAGTACTCATATTGAGCAGCCTCCTCATGTTAGTCCCTCCATTCCATATGGTGTTAGTCACCCTCTACACATCTCAGTCAGGGTATTGTTCCATCTAGCACTAGGGCGGTACACCCCTGGGGGTGGTGATAGCCACACATATCATGATAAGAACCCTAAGCGCACCAGGACCAAGCTCCTCAGGCTAATACTAGCTGCTTTAATGAAGATGCTACTTCTTTTACTAATTTGCTCAGGTAATATCAAACCAAACCCTGGTCCCATCTCTCCCCTCACCTCTCCATTGGATACAGCCACCATCAAAGGAATGAGCTTCCGGCATGTCAATGTCAGCAGCCTCCTAAAGAAGTTCACAATGGTTCAGGCATGGATTAGCCATACCCAACCTGATGTCCTGGTAATTTCTGAATCCTGGCTTAGGCCAGCTTTCCAGGACAGTGAGATTCGCATCCCATCCTACCAACTATTCAGAACCGACAGGCCTACTAGGGGAGGTGGAATAGCTATATAGGTTAAGGAAAGATTTGTGATGTCCTGTATAGATTCAAGCACTGTTATAAATGAGTTTGAATATCTAACTCTCAAAATTGATCTATCCTCCTCTCTGGCCATTAGAGTGATTGGCTGCTATAGACCCCCATCTGCAGGTAATCTACTTCTATCTCACCTTACTAACATCATTGAGAAGAGAACCTGTTAACTATCATACTTGGGACTGTAACTTTGATTGGCTCTCCAAGGTCACTCTACCTCTAAATATCTTTGTGACTTTCACAGGTTAGCATAACTAATACAAGAACCTACATGTTTGAATAAAAAGAACCCATGTAACAGCTCATTGTTGGATGTCATACTAGTTGATAAACTGCATCTTTACACGCATGCTGGAACTTTCTTCACCACTGTCAGTGACTACTGCTTTATTGCCGCAGTTAGGTCACTACATCACATAGGCACCACATCTAAATTCATCACTAAAAGGACTCGGCGCAACTTTGATGCAGCCACCTATGCATACGAACTGGGACATTCACCACGATGGCAAGATTGCTACCTAGCTACTGAGGTAAACACGGCCTATGGCATCTTTAATGAGATTCTTGTAGGAGCCCTAGACGCACACGCCCCAAAGGTAAAAATCAGAATAAAAAGCAAAACCTGTAGCTGGTTCACACCTGAACTGAAAACCGCCCTGTTAGGCAGGGATAAGCTGTGGAAAAAGGTGAGACAAGCAAAACTGGAACCAGACTGGTGCCAATTCAGAAAGGCATGCAACGCATGCATGAAAATGATCAGAGATGCCAAAACATCATTTTACTTCAAGGAGTTGGACTCTGTTGCAAAGTGCTCCTCTAAATTCTGGAGGACTATTAAGGATATGTCCAGTCATACAACAGGCAACTCCTTGCCTCCAAAAATCATGTCTGAAGGGAAAACAATATGCGACAAACATGAGATTCTAGAAGCCTTCAACAATTATTTTGCCACAGCTGGACTTGCCTTTGACAACTCCCCTGCAGCCCTGACCTGCTCTAAACTAAGTGTGCCCTGTGCAGACACCATTACCCCAGTCCCTGGCTTCTCCTTCCAACCTGTTCTTTTGAAGGAAGTTGAAGATCTGATACTTTGGGTGGATGTAAAAAAAGGGCGCTGGAGCTGACTTCTTGGATCCTTACTTTATAAATTTGTGTATCACATCCTTGCCATCCCTATTACACACCTATTGAATTTATCTTTGTCACAAAGGTCCCTTCCCATCATTTGGAAAACTGTCCATGTTATCCCATTGCACAAATCTGGGGATGCTTGCGACCTAAATAACTACAGACCAATTTCATTACTGTCCATCCTGTCTAAGCTTCTAGAAAAAGTTGTTAGCAATCAGCTTAAAGCTTATCTGGAAGTTAACTTATTAAACCCTATGCAATTGGGTTTTAGGTCCAAGCACAGCACCATCTCGGCACTTGCCAAAGTAACTAACGACTGGTACAGTGACCTGGACAGCAGAAACGTTGTCTGTGCAGTTTTCCTAGACCTTAGCAAGGCTTTCGATACTGTGGACCATAGCCTTCTAATCTCCACATTGAAGAGCATAGGACTAGATTGTGGATCCTTGCAATGGTTCACGGAATACCTGGCAGGTCAGCAGCAACAAGTCAAAGCTGAGGGGAGCCTTCCCCTCAAACCTCTGCTCAGGGGAGTGCCACAAGGATCTATTCTGGGTCAATTGCTTTTCACAATCTATATCAACAACATCGATTTGGGCATCAACAAGGCTAAAATACATCTGTTTGTGGACGACACAGTGGTTTACATAAGTCGTCCGACTGCCCAAGCCAGCTGTGCAGACCTACAGGAAGAATTTGACCTGCTCCAGACTCAGCTTCTCCACAAAAAGCTTCTCTTGAATGAGAAAAAGATGAACACAATGCTGTTCGTACCATATAGCCATATGACTAATCCTGCCAACCCCGGGACACTGCCTCTGATCACTACACTTCTAGGAGAGAAATTGGATTATACCCTTAAGTTTAAATACTTAGGAGTGTGGCTTGACCAGAATCTTACATTTGCAGAGCATGTTGAAGAACTGGTAAAGAAGCTAAGGCAGAGACTGGGCCTATTCTACAGAATTAGCCAATTCCTCACCTGTGATGCCAAACGGAGACTAGTCCAATCTACTTTTCTCTCCGTAATCAACTATGGTGATTTTTTATACAGCCATTGTCCTAAAGCCTCACTTATTAAACTGTACACACTATTTTACAGAGCCATTAGATATATTACCGGTCTTCCCCTTTCTACCCATCACTGCCTACTGTACAAAGCCATAGGATGGCCATCGCTTACAATTAGGCGTGAAAGAAATGCAGTCCTCTGGACTTACAGAGCTGTCCCAAAAATGATCCCTCAGTACATTACTGAATGTCTCCCTATGAGTGAGCTGGGACCGTATGGCTTAAGGAGTTCATCGCATATCTCTCTGTGCATCCCTAGAGTCTCCACCCACTTTGGTAGAATGGCCTTTAGCTTCTCGTTGAAGACCCTATGGAACAAAATCCAAAAAATTCTAAAACTAAGTTACCTCCGCAGTGTTTATGCCTTCAAGGCACTATATGCCCAAAGAGTGTGTGAATGCTGCAATTGTAATCCAGCTACTAATCACTAACTTCAGTTAGATTGCCTCCCAGAGCCTGGCCCTAAATATGTCCAGCCATTCCTATTGTGCATGCATTATTAATCTGCATGTTTTCATTACTTCCAGTCCCTGACCCATTGCATATTGTAGGTAAGTCTTTCAAATCTTTCTGAGTTTACTGAACATATAATCATATGTTATACCCTGTGGTGGTTGTTCCTCATCAAACTGCCTTCTGAGTTCTTCTGCCTAGTCTCTTCTTCAACAAATTACTGCTAATCCACCAACCAATCGGATCACGAGTGCCCTCTGGTCACTGCTCCCGATTGGTTCATGCAATTCTCTTTGGCGGTCCTCCGATACCAGCGAAAAATATCAAATGGTCCGCTGCACTCCATTTACTCAGCTGTCACCACGTCATCCCTGCCTGATGTAATCCCTCCACATGGCTAAAGTGCTCTCATTAGAAGTATAAGCGTTTAAACCTTTCTTTGAGAAGTAGACCATGACTGGCCACAGAAGCCGAAACGTACACATCCTATCCCTATCCTGTGACTCTTCCCGTGGTCTGTTGGTATGATGGATCTGGCAAATAGTGATAGCACCTAGTACTGGACTAAATACATGGTAGATGCTTTTCCTCCCATGCCCAGTACCTCACTCACACCCCTCTCCAGTATGCCGCGGTTCAGCCGCCACAGCTCCAATGTAAGCACCCCATGGGATTGTGGTATTAGTACTAGCAGGCTACCGCACCTTGCTCCTCCCAGCATAGACTCACCTGCCCTACTCATTCATGAACCGGTCAAGAAAAAGCTGTATCACTTACATCTGCCTGTCCTAATAGCATTACCTGGGGCTAGTCCATCCTTTTCTATGAAAATCACTGTAACATGATCCATTTCTGTATATCTCAGGTCTGCCTATTCCAACTGCTTACTGGTTAATGACTATTGTACCACCGTATTGCTATGTATGTATGTTTTTAATTTGCACTATACTGTATGTGTGCCTCTTGTCTTGCACTTCCACTATGTTTTATTTCCACTGTAAGTACTGATGTTTGTTTTGTAACACAATCTGACTTAACCAGGCCCATCTTGCAAAGAACTTGCTCAATGATGTTTCGCCTGGACAAATAAAGATTTTGATTGGTTGATTGATTGATTGATTGATTGATTGATTGAATAACAACAGCGAGGCCTAAACAAAAAAAATGTCTACAGAATATATAAAAGTTTCATTGATTGATGTATAAAAGTATAACCCAACACAATTGCCTGAAGAGTACCAGAAAAGGGAAGAGAAATAGAGATCTAGAGAAGAGTAAAATGGATTAAAAATGTGGGGGGAGGGAGTAGGATAGTGAATGAAGTAAGAGGGATGAAGAGAGGGGGAAGGAAGGAAGCCCAGGGAACCACCGGAACTGTTGGCCGGCTAAACTGAGATAACAGAATACAGGAGCCAGAATGAGAGTGTGAGGGGGTCTGTATCCACTAACAAGTACAACTGTTGGATGCGGTTACAATACCCTGTAACAGGACAGAAATGTGGTGGGAGTAGGGGAAGTATCAGAATAAGGCTGGAGGAAGTATAAGCTGTTGGTTATGGTTGCAAACACAATCACAGGAAGAACCGAGATATTTTAAATAAAGGAACAAGGGAACAGTGAATGGGGTTGGGGGAGGATGAGGAGAGAGTGGCAGGGAACAGACTGAACAAGCATGAGTCCTTGTTAAAAGATAAGCCAGGATTAAGGGAAGCAATTGCAACATTCTATAAAGTAACAGGCATACAGTGATTTGAAAGCTGCCAACGTAATAGGGAGGATCGCAAGTCCGCTCTTGCACTCTTCCTTGTGTCCAGCTGTAAATATGATTTTATTACTATATTATTATATTTACTAGTGATGTCATAGTCTGTGTAATTTCAGTTTTGATGTAGTGGGAGGAACAGGACTGACTGATTTTTTCCCCTCCAGACAGAGTGCTGCTATCACATCACCCCAGTACTGCTAGGTGGAAAATCTTCTAATTAGCAAACAGAAAATAATAAATACTTGAGATATAAGAAATGATAGCTGACTACATCTGAAAGTTACAGTTAACTGCAGACAATTTCCAGTGAGTACACTAGCTCTAACAAAGACAGGATTTGCAAAAGGAAATGTCCTATGTCCATGTGTCTCTATTGTAAGTGCAGACTTACATCTGCATCAAAACATTTCTGTTTTTTTAGCCAAATGTGTATCAAAATCATATACAAATTGAATTTGCATTTAATTTGAGATGCACATTTCCATAATATTTCAATTTTCAATTTAAATTTTATTAGGAAATTTACCCATTTAGACAAGTTTATTTGCAATGACATGACTGGAATACAAAAATATAAAAGTTTCAATTACAGAAGAAGAAAAGTACAATAATATATACATTGTCACATAATAGATACACTATTTATCACAAAAAGGCATATCCTATTAAACCAAGGTGCAATGTCAGAAGCAAACTGACGTTCCAGTTTAGGGCTGTGCTGGCTGTTCTTGACAAAATCAGAATCCCCGGATCCACGACTCTTACCACGGACTTCCAGTTCCGGGCCCTTGGTAAGCCAGAGCACATCTTTTCCCAGCCACACTGATTGTTGCCATAGGGATGCCATTGGCATGACACGCTCCATGTAGAGCATCATGACAAGCAGCTGGCTGCATCCAGTCAGGCAACAGTCATGTGATGCATTCACTTATGGTACATAACTGTGATGAGTGCACAACGTGGCTGAGAGAGTGAGACAGGAGACAGAGAGGTGTTGCTTGCAAATTGGCTTGCTAATAAAAATTAAATACAGTAGTCGCAAATTCAGTTGGGTTAGTTCCAATGATTTGGGAATTAATTTCAGACTGAGAGAGGTGTGTGTGAGAGAGAGAGAGACAGAGACAGACAGACAGAAAGAGACAGAGACTTACTGGTGGCTATATAAAAAAAAAACTATTCTGAGCCAAAAACTGACCCAGTTGCATAGCAGTCACACTGCTGTTAGCTCCGGGGGGGTGGGGAAGGGGATGATAAAGCAACCAACTGGTACTGGTGGGTGACAGAGAGACTGGGTGGGTGTTGGTGATAAAAACAAGTGGCTCAGCCTGTGCTGCTAACTGTGGAGGCCCTGTGGGAGCATCATGTATAGAACAAAATAGTTTTCAGACAAAAATAAAGAAGTGGCTGAGCCTGTGCTGCATGCTGTGGGGGGTCCTGTGGAGGGCAAAGTGACTGACTGGTACTGGTGGTGGGTGGCAGTGAGAATGGGTGCTGTCTGTCTGCTGTAGGGCCATTACATTCATGAATAAAAAATACTTTTGACAAACAAGTTACTGAGCCTGTGCTGCTGGCTATGGGGGGCTCTGGGGACGCTGTGACTTGTAACACTCTGTTTTAACTTCCTTGTTTGTAAATCAGAGAATGAGAAAAAAAAAAAACACAAGAGCCCAGATATTCAAAGGGTTGCGCATGGTGCAACATTGTTGCACCATGCGCAACCCACTGATGAGCCCCGCGCGACATCTGTGCGAAAAGGAAAGGCCAAGACAAATTCCGCGCTGGAGCACATCAGATGTATGCAGGCACAGGAGGGTGGGGCGTGCCCATGCATAACCTGCACAGCCTGATATTTAACCGGATGTGCAGAGTCATGCATCGCAACCCTCCCTGCGCTGCACAAAGTTAGCTAAAAAAAGGAACAAGTGATGGCCACCCACAGGTGAGCTGCCACATTGCAGGGTGCAACATGGCAGCTGCCACCTGTGGGTGGCCACCCGAGTTCCTGCCGCACCTGGCGGTGCCCCCATGCCCCATCACGGGCATCCCTGGAGCAAAATCCCCTCCAATATCCCTGGTGGTCCAGTGGACCTCTATGTGCCCGATCGCGGACATCACTATAGTCCCCCGTCCAATATCCCTGGTGGTCCAGTGGACCTCTATGTGTTCGATCGTGGGCATCACTATAGTCCCCCCCATCCAATATCCCTGGTGGTCCAGTGGACCTCTATGTGCCCGATCGCAGGCATCACTATAGTCCCCCGCTAATATCCCTGGTGGTCCAGTGGACGATCGCCGCCTGATCGCGGGCATCCGTAACACAGAACAGACCCATACCACCCTGGTGGTCTAGTGTACCCCCCCCACCCCGCCCACTGAGCCCCACCGCCTGCTCCTCTCCCCGTCAGCGGCGGGCGCAGCACCACCACCTGCCACCCGCCCTCGTGACTGACGGCTTGGCGGGGCTGCATGCCCATTGGTTCTAGCGTGAGCCAATGGGCATCCAGCTGCTCTATACTACTCAGTCGAATATGTGAATGATTCATTCCATATCTGGACTAAAATAACTCGGTATAAACTACATGCCCATTAGCTCATACTGTGAACAACAAGCGTCTAACCAATTCAAAGACCGTACTATTCAGTCCAGATATGTGAATGATTCATTCACATATCTGGACTGATGAATAGTATAAGCTGCATGCCCATTGGCTCATGCTGTGAACCAGTGGGCGGCAGCCCCTCGAGCTGTCAGTCAGCAGGCGGCGGGCGGCAGGCGGGTGGAGTGCTGCCACCTGCTGGCTGACGGGGAGTAGGGGTGGTGGGCTCAGTGGGGGTGGGGAGGGGTACACTAGACCACCAGGGTGGTAGGGGTCTATTCTCTGTTATGGATGCCCGCAATCGGGCGGCAATCGGTCCATTGGACCACCAGGGATATTGGAGGGGGGGGGGAGAAACCAAATCAGGGATTAATAGCCCTCCATATCTACAGACCAAGTCCATGCCTGTTACCAGCAGAAAATAAATATGTTACCAGCAGAAAATAAACAAGACAACACAGCGCACCACCAAAAGCAAATACTTTGATCTGCACTTCTACCTAAACAAGCAGTTTTTTAAAACTGCAAACTCCAGAATCTGGCTTCATAATGAGGTAAAGTAAAGGCTGCTTTTCACATTTCTGCTAAAAGTGTATTTGTCTAAATAACATAAATGCAGTTTCATAGCTTTTGAAAACTGTAAACATCAGCTTTTCACATTCAAAAAACAGCCTTGTTAGCTCCATAAAATGTCTGCCAAGTGTATTAAGTGATGAGTCATGATGACATCGTTGGAGCCAGAGGCAGAGACCCACATGGCTCCCTAAAGTGCTAACTAGTTCTTCTTTCCCCTTTTTTTGAATTATTTCACCAGAATGATCAACCCCATGTGTTAGCACATTGATTACTTTGATCAGTACACAAGTTAGGCTACGGTTTTGTTGATTTTGTTTACTTTAACTTGCTGAAAAGGTTTTGTAATCCATCTGACTTTCTCTTTGGCAAACCACAGTGTAGTACAACACTTCAAATACCTGATGATCTAGTGGTTATGTGATGCCCTGAAATTTGTAGTGAGTACTGGTCTGGTCCAATTCCAAAGGTCATGCTTTCTTGGTAATCCACAAATAAGATTCTCTTGTAGTCTTTTTCCACGTGAATCCCTGCACCTAGCCTGCCTTCTGTTGAACACCCCACCATCCATACTCTGTCTTTAGTACTGCTTTGGGTTGCATATGAGCTTGCGGTCTCATGAAGAGAATTATCACACCTCAGATTTTAATCTTGTATCTCAGAGAGTAATGCACACCCATACTGATACGCTTCATCAGCTGGCACTGTTAAAAAATGCCTCCCAAATCACTCTCCAGTCCATTTTCTCAGTATTTGACTTCTACTCTCACAGTAAACATTGAGTGGATCACCACCCTTCTGCACAGTGAAGGTAGTGTGTACAGTCCCCCTGTTGTATTTTTTTCCTACCTCATTAACCAACAACTAGGTCTTCCTGGAGGGCCATGCAATAAGCATCAGGGCACAACAGAAAAACTGCTGTCCATACCCTCATAAGGGTGGCATTTACTACGGATAACAATATTATTAGAAGGAGAGGCATACAAATGCCTTGAGTGAATCCACCCAACTTCCAGAGTTGGTCTACTCCTTACCTGTGATCTGCAGAACCCCACAGGACCGTTCCCAGCAATTCTTCTCCAGTACTTTTCTGTGCCCTATTCCACAATGTGAATTGGCTTGCTACCACCCTTCCAGATCTTGAATGAGCTATCCACAGCTCCCGCCATACTGTCCTAACAAACGTCACCCCCCCACCCGAGGGTAATCTCCCTACGCTGAATTCAAGTAACAGTTTAGGTGCAGTCCTGCCACTCTGAGTATTTGTCATTGCTGGCTGCTCTTATCCACAGTCAGGTAGTGTTCATGGTGCTGGCAGCCCTACATCTCAGATCTCACAACGATCTGCTCAACTTCCCTCTTCCTGTCTTCCCTAACCTGAATATGCTGTACCCTACTAGAATGGCCTCTTCAGTCCCTCTCTGGCATTCATTCTTCTCACCGCTCCCCACACCAAAAACTGGTGAGCTCACTACCCTTCCGTATCATGAATGCGGTTAGCACAATCTCGCAAGTTATTTTTACATATTAATAATAAACATGATTTTCTGGTATGCCAGGCTGATAGCAACAGGGCACAAGGGTAAAAATAGGCTTTCTTTCCCATATAAGAGCTAAGCCAGCTATGATTAGGCACTAGTAAATGAAGTGCATAATGATGTGCACACCCATTATTTAATAGTGCCTAATCAAAGGTAGTCTAGATCTCTTAAGGATAGGAAAGCCCATATTTCCTCTTGTTCCATGTTGCTATCAGCTTGACATACTGGAAAGTTTTGTTTATTTTAGATATGTCAAAAAACCCAGGGACTTTACTACCTGCATTCATGATGCAGAAGGGTGATGAGCTCACCAGTTCTTGGTGTGAGGAAAAGGAGTGAAGAATGAATACCAGAGGGGGACTGAGAAGGCCACTCCTGCAAGGTACTGCTATATTCAGGGAAAGGGGAAGACAGAAGGGGAGAAATATGAGCTGATCACTGTGACATACAAGGTGTGGGGCTGTTGCCATCATGATCACTACCTGACCCCATTGTCCAGGCCAACATTCCCCTTCCCATAAAACCAGTTCATGCAATTGTCCAAGGTTGTGTGTGGGTATTAATGTGTGACATTGCTGCCATTACATGTTCAGTCACTTCACCACCAGTCTAGCATTTCTTGTAAAGCACTGTGGGATACAATGTGTATGAAAAGCACTATATAAATGCTGATTCTTATTACTATTAGTATTTTCCACGGAAAAAGAAGACAAGACAAGCATATTTTCGATTTCCAAGAAAGTACGAACTCTGGCTTTGGACTACACAAGAACTTTGCTACAAACAAGTGGAGGAACTAGGGGGTGGTGAAGGGTGTGGCTGCACCCTCCCCCCATTGTAACTTATTTGCTTGCTGCTGCTGCATTTCACTTTGTTGAAGAAGTCTGACTTATATATTGTACAAATGTTTACATTTAAAACTATGGATTACATTGGTAGGTTCTGTCACAAACGTGCTAAAAAAGAATAATAGCAGACAATATGAAGGTTTAATACAAATGTTAAAAAGTGCATATTAAATATGCACACCACCCAGCATCCCCCACTGTAACATCCTGGATCCAGGATAACCACTAGACTACCATGTTATTTAAGATTTGTATTGCACTGTGGTTTGCCAAACAGAAAGTCGGTTGGATTAAAACACAATTACAGCATGTTAAAGTAAACAAAATGAACAGAACTATAGCCTAACATGTACTGCTCAAAAATAATTCACATGGTTTTGATCAGTTTGGTGAAACAATTCTAAACAAAGAGAAAACAGATCTAGTTAGAATTGTAGAGAGCCATATAGTTCTCTGACTCTGTCTCCAATGAGGTCATTGTTTAACACATTTGGCGACCATTTTAAGAAGCAGGCAAGGCAGTTTTTTTGAAATTGGAAGGCTGATTTTAAATTTTTCAAATGCTTTGGAACCGCATTTAGGTAAATTATATAAATGTAGTTTTAGCATTAATGCATACAGCAGCCTTTCCTTTAGTGCCTTATGAAGTCAGATTTTTGAATAGTTTGTTGTCAAAATGTTGCTTATGTATCCTTTAACTTTGGCAGCACTGATACAAAGTTCAAAGTGCACACCAAAGTATTTCTTACTGAACTCTCTTGTGGGGTCACACTCAGGAAACACATGTTTAGACACTGTTGACTGGGATAAAAGAAAAGCACTTGAGCACAGAAATACTTAGAATACTTCATTTACAAAAGTCATCATAGCCTGTAAAAATACTACTTGCAAACTAACCTCAGATTAGTACAGGTAATAAATCATTTTTGAAAAAACTAGTTTTTACATCATTTGATGGTGAGGGAGAAAATGTCACTTAATGGTAGATGATTACAGGGAAGAATAAAAGTGGAGGTGTATTAGAACAAAGACAGATTCTTTGAGTTGCCTGCATATCAAGAACAGAATGATTGTGGGAGAATTCAGCAAAAAAAGGAGCAATAAATGAAGCCTTGATGGAGACCCCCAGAGGCAATACAGCAGACTAACACAACCGGGAATAAATGCTTCACAAAAAAGCTGTACAAGGAAGGCAGGAAACAACAAGGAAGAAAAATAAAGCTCTGTGCATGTTTTTGGAGCTATTTTGGGTGTACTCCTTCTTTAATGGGGGCAATTTTTAAAAGCTTGGTTTTATACTTTCCAGTGACGACTTTGTTAAAGAAAGGCAGTCGTTTACCTAACAAGGTCTTTGTTAGTTAAGCAACTGCCTTTCTTTGACAAAATCATCACTATAAAATATAAAAAGAAGCTTTTAAAAAATTGCCTCCACTATACTCTATGAAGCTCATCACCGCACCGTTCACGCGGAATGTAGCCGAATCTGCACGTGTGCAGTAGTGCCACTGCTTCTGCGCATATGCAAAAATGAACAGCATGGGGAAACACCCCATAGAGTTTTAAATTTTTATAAATTTCCCCCATTAAACTTTATGGAGTGTGTCCCCATGCTGTTCATTTAGTAACGCGGCAAAAGTTTGGCATTGACAAATGCTTGTTAATGTATTGTGACTATTGCAAATAGATACAACACAAGTATACAAGAAGTGTCATTGTTCATCCTTATCTTTCTTATTTTTACCATATATATAACCAACCACACTATACCAGTGTGCGCAAGATGTGTCTGCATTATCAATTTAAGTTCTGTGGCTGTGGAACCACACACTGTTGAGTAAGAGTCGTTGAATACAGTTGGTCACTGAACAGTAACAGTAGGAGTCACTGTTCTGCAGTGAGCTAAGCTTGTAAGGAGTGGTGGTGGTATGCTGTGTACGCTAAATTTGGCCCTGTATGGTGTGGGAGTCAGAGGACTAATTAGGAGGGATCTTTTTGCAGGGTAAAATTAAAAATAAAAAAAAATGGATCAAAGTGTTCTGGCGCATTCACAGGCACTTCAGCTTCAGGGTCAAAAGACAGGAGCAGTCAGCTTGCATAGGGACAACAAAATCATAGAAACGTAGAATTTGATGGCAGATAAGGACCACTTGGCCCACCTAGTATGCCCATTTCCCTACCTAACAGATAAGCTGCAGATTCTAGTTAACCAACAGCCTACTTCCTCCTATCCCCCGACTAGAATTGTCTTATGTCTGTCCCATGCATTCTTGAATTCCCCCACTGTTTTTGACTCTAGGACCTCCTCAGGAATGCTGTTCCATGCATCTACAGCCCTCTCTGTGAAGAAATACTTCCTCACCTTGCCTCTGAGCCATCCCCCCTCTATTTTCAAATTGTGCCCCCTTTTTCTTGCACATCTCTTTTTCTGAAAGATGCTACCCTCTTGGACTTTGTTGATTCCCTTGAGGTATTTGAATATTTCTATCATGTCCCCCCTCTCCCTCCTTTCCTCGAGGCTATACATCTTAAGCTCCTTTAGTCTTTCTTCATATGTCTTCTGGTGCAGACCTTACACCATTTTGGTTGCCCTTCTCTGGACAGCCTCCACCCTGTCTATGTCTTTGCAGAGATGGGTTCTCCAGAGCTGCACACAGTACTCCAGATGTGGTCTTACCAACTGTCTGTACAGAGAGATAACAACTTCCTGTTTTCTACTAGTGATGCCTCTCCCTATGCATCCCAATATCCCCCAGCCCTCCTTACTGCCTTCTCACATTGCTTGCCCATCTTTAGGTCATCTGACATGACTACCCCAGGTCCCTTTCCATTTTTGTTGTTGTCAGTATCTCACCCCCCAGTGTGTACTCTTCCCCTGGGTTTTTGTTTCCAAGGTGCATTACTTTCACTTCTTTGCATTGAATCTAAGTTGTCATACATTTGACCATTCCTCCAACCTTGCCAAGTCCCTTTTCATCCTTTCCACCTCACCTTGCGTATCATCTCTCTTGCAGGTCTTTGTGTCATCTGCAAGGAGGCATACTTTTCCTTCCATTCCCTCTGCAATGTCACTTATAAAGACATTAAAAAGGACCAGTCCCAGTACTGAACCCTGCAGTACCCCACTAGTAAACCCCGTTTCTTCACTGTGGACTCCATTTACTCTTACCCTCTGTGTCCTGTTGTCCAGCCGATAATTTACCCAGGCTATCACACAGGGATCCACTTCCAGGCTGGCTAACGTGTTTATTAATCTTTTGTGTGGCACTGTATCAAATGCTTTGCTGAAGTCTAGGTAGGCCATGTCCACAGCCCCTCCCTGGTCTACTACTCTGGTCACCCAGTCAAAGAAATCAATTAGATTCGTCTGACATGACCTTCCTTTTTTTTTATCTCCAACAATTCAGATCTTTAGCCCATCTCACTTATCATTGCGATTATCATAAGCCAGGCATATTTAATCATCATAATTGAAGGAAAAAGAAAGAGCATCGGGGGGGAGAAAGGGGGGAGACTCCGACTTCAGAAATTATCTGAATTTTATATTCATATTAAACAATATTACCCAGTCTTATGTTATCCCTGAATAAGGCCCAACTTTTATCATATCTTTGGACCTGTCCAATTTTAATATAATAATTTTTTTTCCAGATTCATCATTTTTTTCATAAAATCAAGTCAAGTTTGAATTTTTGGAGGATTTCCATCTTTCCACTTAAGTAATATGCATTTATTTGCAATTATTGTTGATACTGAAGTAAAAATGCTCTCTTCTTCATCTAGTGGCATAGACGGTATCATTAACAATGCCAGTTGTGCTATATTGGCTGTGTCCTTATTTAATGTTATTTGAATTTTCTGCATAACTTTATGCCAAAAACTTGAAAGGCATGGACATGCATACAACATATGGATCAGCATTCCAGTAGTTGTAGTACATCTAGGTCATTTTTCCATGATAGTTACATTAAAATGATTTAACCTAGATGTGGTATAGTAAGTTCTAAAGAATGTATTTATTTGAATCTGTTGAAGCTTACTAGTTTTTACATGCTATGTGTATGATTTTATTGTGTTTTGCCATATGGGTTCTGTTATATTTATACTAAAGTCCTTTCCCATTTTTTAATTATTTTCTGTTGTTCATTCAAAAAATGTTTCAGCCAATGCTTTATATATAATTGTCATTTTTTTCATTTCTATCCACTAAAGCATTAAGTAGAGATGATGACCATTTTTTTTATTTTGCTTTTTATGAGATGCCTGTATGAAATTTCGTAATTGCAAATATTGAAATTAATGTGCATTTGGTAAATTAAATTCTTGTTGAAGAGTTGCATATGTCTTTACCTGATCTTTATCTATAACATGTTTCAGTTGCTTAATGCCTCTCACACACCAGCTTTGAAAAGTTTGATCCATAACTGAATGTTCAAATTTGTAATTTAACACAATAGGTGTACAGTATATGGAGAAATTATATTATTTTCTTTAAGTAAGTTATGAGCTTTATTCTATGCAGCTATTGTAGTTTCAGTAACCTGACTCAGTCCTCTATTTTTCCTTTTGTTATTGTAATCTGAGTATAATAATTGCATCATATCTATATATGGATGTGTTTTAAGTTCAAATATTGTCATTTTGGATAAATTTTTATTCTCATGTATCCATTCCCATACCTGGACTATTTGTGCTGCCAAAAAATATTTAAGCATGTCTGGTAAAGCTGATCCTCCATTGGCTTTATCTTGTATTAAATAAGAATAAGCAATTCTAGATGACTTATTATTCCATATACATTTTATTATTTTCTTTACTTAATGAAAATATGTTTGAGACTGCATTAATGGTAAAGATTGAAAAGGAAAATATATTTGGGCATACCTTCATTATTATTATATTTATACGGCCAATCAGTGTTAAAGGAGGACATTTCCAATGGTTTAATTCTTCAGATATTTGCAATATAAGAGGCTTGTAATTAGTGCTATTGTTTGTTTATGATTATAAGTGATTCTAATACCTAAATATTTAATCTCTGTTTCCATTTGTATCTGATACATTTCTGGATATGTTATTTTATTGCTTGGGTCCAATGGCATCATTACTGCTTTATCCCAATTAATCTTATATCCTGATAATAAACCAAATTGTTTGGATGTTTCAATAATTTCTGGGATAGATGTTTCTGGCATGGATATATAAAGTAATATGTCATCTGTGTACATACTTAATTTATACATAATGCTGTTTATCATAATTCCTTGAATAGCAGAGTTTGCCCTTATTCTATCTGCTAGTGTCTCTATTACCATTGTAAATAATGTTGGAGAAAGTGGGCAACCTTGTCTCATTCCCCAAAAAAGCTTAAAAGGTTGTGAATAATTATTATTAGTTTTAACTATAGCCATTGGAATTTTATATATTAATTGAAGCCACCCACTGAGCTGCTCCCACCCATCTCCTCTATCACATTTAGCATATTTTCCACTCTCACCGATCAAATGCTTTTTCTGCATCTAATGCTAACAAAATTGCCTCTGATCCTTGGCTAGGGACACTATATTGATGGATTGTCCGATATTTTTCTAACTGTTTTACTTTATCAGTCCATTTTGGTTGGTATTTATAATTATTGACAGAATAGTTTCTAATCTTTTTGCTATAATTTTTGTGAAGATTTTATAATCTACATTCAAAAGGAGATGGGATGGTATAAGGATCAGCTCAGCTGGTCCTTATCTTTCTTTAAAAGACATGAATAATTGTTTCAATAAAATAATTGGGTATTACCTTAGATTTATTAATGAGTTAAACAATATAAACATTGTTGGAATCAATAAATCCTTGAATTGTCTATACATTTCAATTACTAACCCATCAGGGCCAGGAGACTTATTTGCAGGCAGTTGTTCAATGGCGGCTTCAATTTCTTCACACTTAATACCTACCGATAATTAATTCTGAAATTTAATAGGTATATATGGTGGAGGTAATTCCTGCAAATATTGTTTCATTTGATCTATTGTATAATTAAAGCATTCTGACTTATATATAATAATCAAGGAAGCAGCCATTGATCTTATCTGGATCCTCAATTAGCCTACCCTATTGATCTTTTATTGCTAATATATTGTTTTTTTGTTGTTCTCTCCTTGTTTGCCAAGCCAATAATTTCTGAGGCATATCAGACAAATATAAATAATTTGATTTTGTTTGCATTATTTGTTGACTAATTTGGTCTAATTGAATATTATTCAACTGATCTTTCTTTTGGATTAACTTAATGAATACTCTATCATCTAAAGTTTGAGTATGTATATATTGAAGAGATTGTATTTCTTTTTGTAGCTTATTAACTATTAATTTTTCTTTTATTGTCTTAATATGTTCTAAATCAATTACCGTCCTCTTACCCAAACCTAGTATCTATATTAT
Organism: Neoceratodus forsteri; assembly: GCA_016271365.2. Classification (NCBI taxonomy): domain Eukaryota; kingdom Metazoa; phylum Chordata; order Ceratodontiformes; family Ceratodontidae; genus Neoceratodus; species Neoceratodus forsteri. Next base: position 980,964,077 of record CM028133.1, read on the forward strand.
ATTAATTGAAGTGTCAGACTCCAAATGATTCTTAAAAACTCCTGAATTTCTATATGTAATTTCTGAGAAATACTCAGATGCATTATGTGAGTAATTTAATTTCAATGCCTAAAGCCTATCTGTGGTTTAGTATTTTTATATTTAACAAGCAAGGTGAGTGATCTGAAATCAAGATACCCATATATTTTACTTCAGTGACCAAAAAAGAATAGTTTCTGATATAAGATAAAATCAATTTTAGAATATGAATGCTGTGTGGATGAGTAATAAGAAAACACATTTTCCTCAGGATATTTACTGTTCCATGGATCCACAAGCCCCTGCTCACTCATATTTTTAATAATCAGTCATGTGGATCTATGGCTTTGTCTAACTTAGATGTTTTGTCTTGTGCATACAATACTAAATTAAAATCTCCTGCTATAATATATGGAGGTGGGAATGTAGAAAGTGTCAAAAGAAACTGTGTGTAAAAATTAGGACTGTTCTCATTTGGTTCATAAATGGTTGCCATTTTTATTTTTAAATTCGGGGTTTTTAGTTCTACTACAGCCCACCTTCCTTGACCGTCAATATGATTTAATAATCTTTGGGTATGGGTTTAATTTGCTAAACAATATGGCAACACCCCTCAAATTATTTGTGTAATTTGATAATATGCCATTCCCCCATCCAATAATAAACCATGATGATTCTTTATCCCAAAAATGGGTCTCCTGTAATATCACTATATCTATCTTCTGTTTTTGCATAAATTTTATTTTACGTATTATTATAATTTTATTTTTTAGACCTTTTACATTTCAGGGCAACATCTGAATAGAATTACTCATAATCTTTTTTTTTTAAATGTTAGCTGGGCACCCATCCCTCCAGCCCCACCATTCTCACCAATTAAACCAAATAGGCCCATTAAAGTTTTTTACTGTATAAATATTATAAATCACTAGAAAATTTGGCTATTTATTCATCTTTTCTTTATGAAAAAACTTCCCAGCCCCCCACCCCTCCACCCTAGACACCCAAAACACTGGAATCAGAAAGGTTCCAGACCTCGAATTCATGATGACTATAGATGGAAATCATTATGCTCTGAGCAAATAGATTGAACAAGACCAGAGCAAAGGTAGCTTTTGAATTCTTACAAAACTCCATACCTAATCAATTTCATTTGAATACTAGTACCTTAATTTAAGAAATAAGCATTCTTAATAGAGAAATATTCACTAAGAGCTATAATAGAGCAAAACAGCAACAAAAAAAATGCAATGTCTCAAACTCCCCCATTTCTCCCTTTTTATATCCATTTACATTTTCTTACTTTCTACTCCCACCAGAGCAAAACCCTCTTCCTGGTACTTAACCCATTACTAAATGGCTTTTTATTTTTCTTTCCATCTTTTTTTAATATATATATAATTATTAACACCTCCTATGCTGACTTTCTATAATTCCAATCTCAATTTATTTATAATTATCAAGTATCAGCCATAATTTTCATTAAATGCTGCCATTGCCTCTTCTAATCATAAAGTCTGTAATTTTCCCCCAACCACAAAGTGCAGCTTAGTCGGATAGTTCATTGAGAAGCGGAGGCCTTTATGATACAGCTTTTCCTTAAATGGATTAAACAGCTTGAACCTTGCAATTGTTTCATATGTGACATATGTGGAAATGCATTAAATTTGATTGCTTCATATGTTAAGCCCTTCTCATTGTGAGCTTTGGCCAGAATCGCTTCTTTGTCCAGAAATCTATGAGGTTTAACAAAAACTGTTCTGGGAAAAATGTTATTGTTCCCCCAATGGCTGCCCGCCCTATGCACATGATCCAAGTGAATTTTTCCTTCAGGATATCTACAATTCAAAACCTGAGACAGCCTTTTTTCAAAAAAAGGCAAAGGGTCCCCACTGCCTTCTGTACCTTCAGGTATTTTTAGCAGTCGTAGGTTTCCCCAACGTGCTCTATCTTCTTGTTCCGCCACCCATTCCTGCAGTAACTCTAATTGCTTCAAAAGCAGTGTTAGTTCGTAGTTAATTATTCCAGTTTGGTGCTCAAATCAATTACAGAGGCGGCTGCTGTTGTTAATGATGTTTTAAATTCAGCCAGTGAACCAAAACTTCTATTTTAAAAGTGACATAGCTTCCATCTCATTTTAATCTCTGTAACTGAATCTTTTCTGCATAATCTATTACATTTTGTGGATTCTACTTGCCTCTCAGGCATCTCCACTAAACTTTCATGCTGTTCTAGCATTATCCTTTGCTCCAAAAGATAAAATCTTACCAGTATATGTAGATTTTGTTTTTACCTTACCGGTCGGTGTTTCTGGGAGCAGGAAATCAGGAGTTCCTGAAAATTGGATTCACATCAGTTTGCAGTGGCGATTCATCAAGCAATGTTGCAGATCTAGTTGATTGTGGAGATTTAGGTGTCTGTTTCTTACTCAGGAATTCTCTTCTCAAGTAGATAGTTATTAGAAAGTTCTCAGACCCGACAAACTCTTTTAAACATGCCAGATCACTAGCCACTCTTTCATACATTCCATGGGGAAAATGAAAAAAAAAAGAATGAGTGAATTTAGCAAGTTTAACAAGCAATGAAGAGATTTAACAAGTAAAGCAGAATTATCATTTTAAATTGTATCTTTTTTATGCACAACATTTCTAACAGGCAATTTAAAGAGTTCACGAGTCCAGCGGGCTTTCTTTCCCTCCCTTTTAACCCATTTCTGAATGCTAATCGCTTTTCATGCACTCTGTGGGGAAACTGAAGGAGTTTACTAGCAAGCAGAAAAAAGAAAAGAAGAGGTTATTTGCACCCAGGTTAGCATCCATTGGCATACATATTTTCCTGTTTTTCTGATAACTATTGCTTCAATTATCTCTATTTCAAGTTTCTTTCACTTGCATTCCTTCTAGCCATCCACAGCTCCTACTCTGGTCCATCCAGCTCAAGTAAGCTCAGAGTTGCATCCACCTGGCAATCTCAGATGATGTCAGAAAGGTGCTCCACACAGGTGTCAGGTCTCCCGACATGAACTTCCTGCTGTGAATCCATGCTGCCTTGGGTCCTAGCCCCACTGGCCTCTAGGTACTGAATAATTCTTTCCTTCTGAAGTGATTCCATCATTTTCCTTATCATTGCAGTCAAACTGACAGGTCTGCAGTTTCTTGCCTCTGTCTTGGTCCCACTTTTGTGAAGAGGAATCACATCTGCCCTACTCCAGTCCTCAGGCACCACACCATCCTCCCATGATTTATTAAAAAGGGTAGTCAGTGGTGTTACTAGTTCTTCCATTAGTTCTTTCTGAATTCTGGGGTGAATCCCATCAGGCCCCATTGCTGTATCCACCTTCAGTTTTAGGAGTTCTTTCAGAACCCTTTCCTCTGTGAAAGAACTAATATCAACCCCCCTATCCAGAATGCTTCTATTGACTGGATTAGGTATCTCCCCCTGCTCTTCCTTTGTGAATACTGAGCAGAAGTATTCATTCAGTATCCCTGCTTTTTCACTGTCTTTTCTGTCCAACCATCCTCCCTTTATGCAGCCTCATTATCCCTGCCTTAGTCTTTCTTTGCTCCCTAATGTACCTGTAAAAGGTTTTATTCCCCTTCTTAACTGGAGTTGGCTATCTTTTCCTCAGTTTGGGCCTTTGCTAGTCTGATCGCATTCCTCTTCCTTCTGATTTAACTGGTACAGTTCTCTCCTGCTCCTTCTGTGTTTCCTTTTACTTCCTGAATGCTATGTTTTCTCCCTAACCTTCCCACCACATCTTTTTGAGAATCATAGTATTTTTTCTTTCATTTTGATTTGTTTATTTGCTTCACACAAAGGCTTGTTGCCTCTGTGATGGTGGTTTTGATGTTTCCCCATTGTTGATCCACCCCACCTTCTTGCCTGTTTGCTAGTGCTTTTCTGAGACACTCTCCTATTTTGACAAAATTTACCTCCTGCAGTCCAGTACCTTCACTTTTGTATGGCTTGACTCACAGCTAAGTTTATCATGAACCACAGTGTTTGGTAGTCACTTCTCCCAGATGGCTACCCACTGCTAGATCTGAGATCCTTTCTCTGTCTCCATTTGAGAGTACCAGGTCTAAGATTGCTCCTTCCTAAATGGTTTCCAAAACTAGCTATCTAAGGCATGGTCTCTGTAGGCATCAGGAATGGTCCTACTCTTTGGATGTGACTGCAGCAAAGGTGTTCCAGTTAATGTCTGGCATATTCAGGTCACCCATCAGCAATATCTCCTTTCTCTGCCATCCTAAGGATGCCTTATATCATTTCTCATCCATTTTCTCCCCTGAGATGTGAGTCTGTATACAACCCCTGTTCGGATTGTGGTGCCATTTCCAGTCTCCAGGGTGACCCACAGTGCCGCCTCTCCTCTGTGTTTACTCTTTAGTTCTTTTGCTTTGATCCCTTCCCTTACATAGAGAGCTACTCCTCCTCCTTTTCTACCCTCTCTGTCCCCTTCTGTAGATTGTGTACCCTGGTATGTTGACATACCAGTCATGGTTCTCTGTGTATCATGTTTCTATGACTGCCATGATATCCAGGCCTCCCTCTTCCATCAAGGCCACCAGTTCAGGAAGCTTTTTACATAGACTATGGGCATTGGTGCTCATTACCCTCCATTTTTTTATGGCCTTATTTCTTTTTGCCCCATCTCTGTCCTTACTGCCTTTGTTTTTTTCTCCATCTACCCCTGCTCTTCTCCCTATCGACTGCTCTATCTTTGTGTTTACCTCACTAACTACCCTGATTTTTTGGGGGGGCTAGGATTTCCCTTTTCCTTTTCAGTGCCTCTCCCCTTGGCTAGTTTAAATGCTTGCCAATGAAGCATTTAAATCTATCACCTAGGATCCTGGTTCCCCTCCTGGACAGATGCAGACCATCACACCATTATAGGCCTGTATCCCTCCAGGTGGCACCCCAGTCCCCAATGAAGCCAAATCCCTGAGCTCTGCACCAGTTTTTCAGCCAGTCATTGAATCCTATGGTGCAGAGTACCCTAGCCTCATCCATGCCATAGACAGGTAGCACTTCTGAGAAAGTTACCATGTGTGCTACTTGTGTAAGGCCCTGCCTGAACTTCACAAACTCCTGTTACACTGCTCCGATCCCATTCTCAGCCAGGTCATTTGTCCCTAGGTGGATAATGACATCCAGCTCACTCCCTTGCAACTGTTCCCACGATCCAGAGGATTAATTTCCTGTCCCTCCAAGCCATGGCACCAGGCAAGAAGCTTACCTTCCTTTCCCCTCTCTCCCCCTGTTCTACCCCCTAGCAATTGAGTCCCCCACCAGGAGTTGTTTCCTTCCCCTGTGGGGTCCTGCACCACCCTCCTGTGGGTCTCCATTGTGGAGGTTCCCAGCATTCTCCTTGGTCTCCACTACAGGTGCCTTCATAGAGGAATCATGCTCTGCCAGAGTGGTGAATGAATTGTGGAGAGGCACAACTGGAGTGATGCACCTCTGTTCCACCACCCTCACCCTCCCAGAGCCCTCTCTCTTGGCAACCTCTGAGCTAGTGGCAGTGCCTGGGTGGTCCCTGGGTGGAGGAGCAGGTTTCCCAAATCCATGCCAGATCAGTATGGAGACGAGCAACCTCCTCCCTCAGACCAGAGAGGTGCCTGCAAATAGGGCAGCAATGCAGTCTCCAGAATGTCTCCCCCAGAAGACTGCTGCTCCATAGCCAGTATATTGCACCACTCCCCACATATTTGTCTCCATTCCTGTTTCAGATGTTCTTTTTTTGTTTTTTGTTTTTTGTTCTTGCTTTAGTGTGTGCAAGCTTGTGAGTGTATCTACCCCTATTCAGTGTGCTGTGCCTTTAAAGATATGAACAGGTATATGTTGTTAGCAATGTTGGGAAAGTGATGTCAGAATCCCTGCTGTAAGGAAGTTATGCACTTGGGATAGATAGGGTGAGGGCAGGGTGGGTGGAATAAACCTGCCCTCCAGAAACAATAAACTATGACTCTGACCCTTCACCTCAGGGAGTGCCTTCCTTCCTTTCAGACACCTATTTCACAGAGGTTAAGTAATAGGTCTAGTCACAAATGACTGCAAATATCTACCAGCTAGATTTCTCCTGGCAAATAAAAGTTAAACTAAGAAAAGTCAAGCCTAAAACAGAGAATGAAAATACTTACTTACACAGGTCCAAAATTAATAATTCAGTTCAGTGTAGTCTATTAAATTACCTCCTTGATTTAAGGAAGCTGGTAGCTGCTTTCTCTCATTCTCTCTCTCTCTCTCTCTTAGTAGACAGAGCCCACAAACAACTCTTGTTTTAAATCCACAGTTCCCCAGGCCCCTTTCAGCTCCTCCCCTTAACAGACACCTATTTCAAAGATGTTAAGTAACAGGTCTAGTCACGAATGACTGGTAACAAGTCTAGTCACAAATCAAACCTGAAAAAGTGATTCTGGTAACTCTTAAGTTTCACCTTTCAAACAAATGCTTGAATCCAAAAAAGGTGCGTCTGTCGGATCAGTCCCAATTAAAAAAAAAGGTATGTAGTTAAAACTAAAGGGTTAGTGGGTACCACCCACAGAGGCACCCCAAGGTATGAGGCAATTGCATACTGTGCTAGTGTCAGTCCCTCACACTCATCTGATTCTTCTACGGTTGAACCCGACGAGGGTAATAAAGATGAAGATGATGAAGACAATAATCAGGCACAAAGTTTACTGGAGAGAATGGAAAATGCAAATTAGGAAGAAACAGAAATAAATGTTTCAGTTGAGGAGAAGGAAGGCAGTGGGTTAGAGGAAGGGAATAAATCATAAGAGGAACAGGCCCAAGAAAAACGGAGGAAAAACCTGAAATGGTGACTGACCCACAGTGCCATCCTGGGAAAAACCTGAAAAGATATCATCTTTTGTTTGGTCATACTTCCATTAGTGCTTCCAATGAGTTTGTGGCTACATGCGCTATTTGTAAATGGCCAATCAGCTGGGGTAAAAGAAAGGAGTACTAGGAATATCTGCACTGAAAAGGCACCTAGACAGATGTCATAACATTAATGAGAAATCCATTTTGATACTTGAAGAGAAAGTGACGGTGGTAGCTCACTACACTCAGGCATTGTTCAGGTAGATGAAAGCAGTGGCAGCCCACAGCAATACAGAGATACCTCCAGCATGTCCTCCCATTCGAAGGATTCCTAGTGTAAATGAAAGTGACCATGTATTCAAAAGTCCTACTCCATCAAGAAGACAGCTTACTGTACCATCTAACAAACATATGAATGTAAAGCCAAATATGCCTCAACCCACCCTGTTGCTGTTACAATAACCAAGAAAAGTTCAGAAATGACAGCTGTTGATTTGCTACCATATAACATGCTTGAATATGTAGGATTCAGGTGACTGTTTGAGTACCTCGAACCTCGATATGATATACCAGCAAAACAATACTTATCCTCAACAGGGATTCTCAAACTCTATGATGTTGTATGTAAAAAATTGAGATGAGTTTTGTGCAGTGCTGTTGGGAAGGTGGTGCATCTCATAACAGATATCTGGACAAGCTGTCAGTCTGAGCCCTTTGTGTCTGTGGTTCTATGTCATAGGGGCGATTGCCAAAAGTCATTCATCCTTATGGTGAGTGTACATCAACAAAATTCGGTGACGTACAAACCCGGCGACAGAGACAACAGCACAAGGACTCATATTTTTTATTGTTATGTGGAGGGCCCCCACAACCCCTACTTTTAGATTCTCAACTCTGGACGGTGCATGTCTGGGGGGGTGAAACAGTAAAAGAAATATTTCACTGTCTTGGGCCAGGCACAACAAAATATACCTGTGCCTGGACCCGAACCCTGCATCTCAGCCACCCCAGGCCATCACCCACCCCACCACACCACACCATGGAGCCAGCTTGGCAGCAAACTGTGGCACCACCCCACATAAACCCTCCCACCCCTTACTCAGTGTGCTCACTCCCCTCCATGCGTACACATGTAGTGACATCCATCACCTTTCGTGAACCCTCCCCATCTGAGCACCCTCTCTATGCCCTCGCCATCGGGGTAGTAACAGCAAGTGGGTCACCATTTCAGTAGGCATCCACTTGCGATGTGCCCACATCAGGGTATACCCATGTCTGTCACTGCACATTGGGAATGTTTTGATATTTCTTGTAGGGACAGAGAAACACAGTTTGCTGTTCTAGGAATGTTTTATTTTCCATCTGAACATACCTCATAAAAACATCAGCGAAGAGCTCCAAAAACCAGTACAGCAATGGTTCACTTCACAGGGACTGTCAGTTGACTTTATAGCTTCATATAATGGGTCCAACATAAGGAAGGTCTTGGAAGAGGTGGGGCTTTGTTCATATCTGCTGCTTTGTACATTGCTTATATTTATTAATTCCCAGTTTTCTTGATGAGGACAGGGACAGGGACTCTAGTTACCACTGCTAAAAGAATATGCATTCATTTCAATCACTCAAGCAAAGTCCATCACTTGTTTGAAAAAATACAGCAGGAGCACAATTTACCTTTGCACAGACTCATCCAAGACATTTATGCTCAATAGAATTCAACCTTTCTTATGTTCCAAGGGCTACTGAAACAGAAGAAAGCTGTCAGACAGTACACCTTGGAAAATAAAAGTGGTGATGCAGACATCTATATTACTGCACCACAGTGGTCCATGCTGGAGTTTCTAATTTTTCTCCTCCAGCCATTTCAGGAAATCACCAGAAAGGTGAGTTCAAGCACAAGAACTGTGAGCCAGGTGATCCCCCTAATAAAAAATGTTAAATTCAGTATTGAATCTGATTGGGGAAGTTAGAAAACCAAGACAACTCCATCACACATGCTGCCAGTGGTGCTGCTGACACACACAGGTTGCCACCCAGAATACAAAAAGATCTAACCAGATGTAGGATCATAAAAGTTAGATGAAGATGACAAACTACATAAAAGGCTTCATTCTGAGTACTACATTAAAGCAATAATCTTGGACCCACAATACAACTCAAAGCAACTACTGAGTTATAATGATACTTTTTTAAGATAAACAGGAAATAATCGATGAGGTACATACTGTCATGGTACAGAGTGCAATAGCAGCAGATTCAGAATATTCTTCACAACATGGCACAGCATCAGGTGGCCCATCCTCTAGTGTTCCAGCATGCTCTCCCTCTCCCTCTCCTCTTTGGCCACTGTGGCAGGATCTTCTTCTTCACCACCATCCAAACATAGCACTGCCCCATATTCACTTGGTTCAGCTTCATATCTCTGGAGTCACTTACAAGATTTAATTGTAATATCACAGCCTCAGCACAGACCATTGTTCAATGTGTGTTAAATAGCTTAGTGCTTGTGTACACTTATGAGCTAACTGGTATGCTTGGTGTTATAACGTGAGCTTTGGTGCTTCTCTGCATCTCACCCTGGATAAAATAGTGGGTAGGTGTAGACTTAAGGTTCAGTGGAGAGGGTGAGACAGGAGTGCCAGAGAAGTAGGTGGAGGTGTGGGAGGATGGAGGATGCTGCCGAAGTGCTCTAAGCAGAGCAGGAGGTGACCTGCTGCTTATGTCAGAAATGGGGGAGGAGCTGTCCCCCCCCACTGAACAACAGGCCTAGCCTTCCAATTTAACATGTGGCAAGTAGCTTAGTGCTTATGTATAATTATGAGCTAACTGTTATGCTTGGTGTTATAACGTAAGCTTTGGCGCTTCTACACATCTCACCTTGGGTAAAATAGTGGGTAGGTGTAGACTTAAGGCCCAATTCACTAAAAAAAATACCACCAACAGCTTAATCTGGTTGAAGGTCAGTTGGTATTCATCTCCTATCCCCCCCTTCCCGGGACATGCCTGAAAATAAGCAGAATCTGCCTAGTGCACTTACCTGGTCAACAAAAACTAAATGAGTGAATACATAAACAAAAATAAATGAAAAATAAGTAGTGAAATGACTATCTCCTCCAACTCCGGAGAGTGTGGTCAGTAGCATGCAGGAGAGGAAACCCCCCCCTTGGGGGAAACCTTCAAGGACCCATGGCTACTGACCTGCCCGTCCTCTGGGCATTCTAAGGGGAGAATAATCCTAAATGTGCTATGTTTAAAAATAGTTATGTCCAGGAGTATGATATGGTGTAGGCAGTGGAATCCAGTTCATGGTCGAGATGAGCAAGAGGTCCATGTTGCAGATGAAAGTTCAAGCAGAGGAATATCCGACTGGAATTATGACCGGATGCTGAAACAAAGGTTAATCCAAGTCTGAGATAGATGACTAATGTAAATCCATAGCATTGCCTTTGGATACTATATAGAGCTCCATAGTGGGATTATTTGTTGGGATGGCTGGAACCTGCAGCAGGTTGACTTTCATTGTAGTATGAGCTAAATCCAAGGATAGGAAGGCGAAAACCTTTGAAGGAATGTCGGGAGCCCACGCGGTCCGCCATTGTATCAGTACAGGTGCAGGACATGGAAGAAGACAGTCAGCGAGGCTGACTGAAATGAGAAAGTACAAGATAAGGCCCGACATGGGGCATGCATATATAGGAGGGCGAGACCCCACATGGTTCACCATCACCATGGAGATGTTAGGCATTCACCTGTGATATTGATAGTAGGTTCAGTGGTAGGCTAGCTAGGGAATGACATTTGCATGGAGTCCTGCTGAATGAAGAAGTCATGAATGATAGACTGAGTCCTCTGTGGACAATACTGGGAGGCGAGATCCCGACTAGGGTCTGCCATAGTGCGAGAGAATTCCATTTGTAAAGGATAGCCTCCTGCTGAGGGGGAAATACTCTGGAGGGATGATGATGATGATGACCACCAAGGGGTTTCGCGGAGATAGCTATATGACTTGAATCACTGATTAAAACTGGGTCCAGTAAGTCCCTAACAATGACCTATAGGCAAGTTGGAGGGATGCAAAGGGCACAGAGTTGGACTGGGAAATAAGGAAATAAGGGGAAGGGTGTCGAGGGTCATGTAGAAGAAGGATGACTGAACCACACATGATCTGCCATCACGATAGAATGGAAAGAATCTAGGTGGCAATACCATCAGGAGTCAGAGTGTGCTGCAGTCCAAGGTAAGAGAGGCAGAACCCCCACGTATGTACTTATTGAAGTGAATTGGAATACTTAGGAAATGGCAAAGCCATTTCACAGAATAGATGTATGGGATGGTAGGACACCAGGTGGTCCACCATTGCCATAAATAGGCTGAATAAGGAACAGATGCAGGACTCCGCTGATCAATCTACTGCCGCATGTCTCAGGGAAGGATGACCTGATGTCAGTTAACTGCAGTACAGGGACTTGATGGAGCAATAAGTTGAATCTCGTGGAGTAGATGGTATGTGGGAAGGTGGGACCCTCTATAGTACATTGTCATGTAGCAGACATTGTGCAAGAATGAAAGGCAGGTACATTTGCTGCATAGAGTAGTGTGGAATAGGGATAGTGGGACCCCACGTGGTCCGCTAGCACAGTATCACTAGGAGAAGTATGAATGGGAAGGCGAGACCCTACGTGGTTCACTTTCACCATGAAAGCAATAGTGCCTGATAGGGATGGTGGGACCCCACGTTTTCCACCATTGCCATACCTGAGTAATGAATTTCCTTCCATCGAGTAGTGTGCAACGGAGATGGTGGGACCCCATGTAGTCTGCCATCACTGTATCATGAGCAGCACAAGACTGGGAAGACAAGACCCCATGTGGTTTGGCTTCTCCATAGAAGGGTGCGATTTGAGGAACCATCCGAAATTAATATAATGAGATCAAGTCATAAATAAATGCCTTGTTCATTTACAATAATAACTGGTCCAAGACAAGGAAGGAAAGTCCGGGAGCTGACTATAATAGCAATATCAGTTGCGATAGAAGGCCCCTTCAGCAAGGCAGTAGTAAAAGGGGGCACTAAGTCAGGTAGGCCACAGACACCATGCTGATAAAGCTGCAAAGTAAGGAACATGAAATAAATAACAAGAATCTGGTCATAGGATCCTAGAGAAGCAGCAGCTCATAAAGCTGGAAATATGTTAGACAGATTCCTGGAATAACGCATTACTCACTACCTCACCAGCCTAGCAAGGTCTTGCAGGACTGCAATAAACCACTGGACGCAATGGGCTGTCTTTAAACAATGAAAGACCTGTGTGCTTCGAGGAAACGCTACAGGGTGTCTGGGCAGCCTTAGTGAAGATGCTAGAATTGAGGTAAGTAAAGGATGTGAAAGCAATTGGCAATATTTGGTTGGACTAATGATGACTACACCTACCTTGATAAGCATTTGAGACATAAGAGACATGCAATCGCTAGATGAGCGCAAATAGTATCCACAGAGCCACTTGTTACAGTTCATTACATATTACAAAACCAGGGAATAAGCCAGACATCAGGCCAACAGGGAGCCCTGGGGCCCTGACCTGCAGGTCACAGCGTGTCGATGCCTACTTGAAAGTACTAGAGGGATATAGGTTCCCTGAGTCCCAGTAATTTTGTAAATTGTTCTATGTGTGGTACCAGAAGTAGCAATAGGGATTGAAAGGCAAATAACAGTTATAGGCCAGAGCTATAATACTGCTGCGGGAAAATGAATAGGGGAACCCGGGACAAGGGAAATTTGAATGGAGAGGACAGCGGGTTATTCTTTATATTCGTAGGAGATATTGTCGTATCTGTAATTGGAAAAGTGGGCTGCTCCTAGAAGTCAAATAATTCCAATGGTGGTTCTATATGCAGTGACTGCTTTTCCCACAGCATCTGCAGTTCTGTGTAGGGTTAGGCTGGAGAATTCAGCAGCCGAGCATCGAAATGAAGGAAGGTGCTCGGGGCAGCGCAGCAAACAACAGCACACAAGAAGCCAGTCTGCAAGCTGCGGAGCAGCGAGAGGAGGAAGGAAGAGGAACTGGGTGCAGCAGTATCGGAGAGACCTGAGAGGGAGGCAGTCCAAAGGTGGAAGTGATAGGAGAACTCTAGCAAGGCAGCAAGGTGGCCGACTGGAAAGAAAAGGCCCAAAAGAAGCAGAAAGGTACGGGGAACCAGGTGGGGGAGAGGTGAGCACAACAAGGGGCAGGCACCGGGTGAGGGGGGACACGGGGCAGAACAAGCAGGAAACAAAACAGAAATGGGAGGACAGGACAGGGAGAAGGGAGAAAGAGAAGCATGCAGCGGGAGAATTTAGGGGGCAGAGGAACCAAACAAGCACAGGCAAGGAGGAAATGGGAGAGAGAGCACAAAAGAAAGCACCAGCACAATGGTGAAGCAAGCAAAGGGAGGAATGAATGACGAGGTGAACAGACGGTACAATGAGAAACAGGGGAAGCCCTCAGCCAGCCAGCCAAGCAGCCGTGTCGACGAAACGCTATAAGCAGAGCGGGAGGCAGCCTGCTGCTTATGTAGGGAATGGGGAAGGAGCTATTTCCTTCCCATTGAGCAACAGACCAAGCCTTCTAATTGAAATGTACCTGGCAGAGCCCAGTATTTCCTGGAATGCTGATCCTTTGAAATACTGGCAATCCAAACAAAGTATGTGGCCTTCTTTAGTAAAAATTGCAATGAAGTACATGAATTGCCCTCTGACTAGTGTCTGTTCAGAATGATTGTTTAGTTCGGCTGGTAACATCATTACTGACAGAAGATCCTGTTTGACACCAGAAAATGCCGCACGTATGACATTTCTGAAAGTCAACGTTCCTCACTTTAATTTCAAATATGATACCTGAATGAAATGTTTACCAACTCTGAGCAGGCCCTATCCATAAAACAGTCTCTAGAATTGTACTAGTGATGAAACTCTTTTGGGAATAGGGTCTACTACTTTTTAATACATGAGGCATGCATGAGATAGTGATAACAGTCAGGTCAGGAGGATTGTAGGACACTAGGCCAGGCCAGAATTACTTGAATGAACACAATGAGTACAGACACGTGAAATATAATAACATCAGTGGGTTCAGACTCCAAATTCAGCAAGCAACTGCATTACAAACTTACCTGGTAGTACCACTATCTGTCATGGTAAGTAGTGTACTGCTGTCTACTATTACTACTTGTCACTTTTTGTACTCAACAACTGATTAAAAAAATAACTCTTTACTACCTGACTGTACTGTAGTATTACTGTTTTAATTTTCATACAACAGATTGCTTAGCAGAAGCAGAAGCCCGAACACTGAAACTTAATGCTCTTTCATAATATATTTCTCACTTAGAAACAAAGAAAAATATTGAAGCATAGACTTTGATGGCAGATAAGGACCACTTGGCCCACCTGGTCTGTCCATTTCCCTACCTACAGGATAAGCTGCAGATCCTAGTTAACCAACAGCCTATTTCTTCTTGCCCCCCACAAGAATTGCCTTATGTCTGTCCCATGTATTCTTGAATTCTCCCACAGTTTTAGACCCCACAACCTCCTCAGGAAGGTGGTTCCATGCGTTCACCACCGTCTCTGTGAAAAAATACTTCCTCACATTGCCTCTGAACCGTCCCCCATTGTTAAATTGTGTCCCCTTGTTCTTGCACATCTCTTTTTCTGAAAGATGCTACCCTCTTGAACTTTGTTGATTCCACTGAGGTTCTTAAGTTTCTATCGTGCCCTCCCTCTCCCTCCTTTCTTCAAGGGTATACATATTAAGTTATTTTATTCTCTCCTCCTATGGCTTCTCTTGCAGACCCTGCACCATTTTAGTTGCTCTCCTCTGCACTGTCTCTATCCTGTCTATGTCCTTGCAGAGATGGGGTCTCCAGAACTGGATGCAGTACTCCAGATGGGGTCTCATCAACTGTCTGTACAGACGGACAGCCACTTCCTGTTTTCTGCTGGTGATGTCGCTCCCTATACATCCCAGTATACCCCCAGCATTCCTTACTGCCTTCTCACATTGTTTGCTAACCTTAAGATCATCTGATATGATTACTCCCAGGTCCCTTTCCATTTTAGTTGTTATTACTACCCCCCCCATTGTGTAATCTTCCCCTGGGTTTTTGTTTCCCAGGTGCATTATTTTGCACTTCTTTGCATTGAATCCAAGCTACCATACTTCTGACCATTCCTCTAAACTTGCAAGTCCCTTCTCATCCTTTCCGTGACTCCTTGTGTATCAACCCTGTTGCAGATCTTTGCGTCATCTGCAAAGAGGCATACTTTTCCTTCCAGTCCCTCTGCAATGTCACTTATAAAGACATTAAAAAGCACTGGACCCAGTACTGAACTCTGTGGGCCCCACTAGTAGCCCAACTTTCTTCAGAGTGGACTCCATTTACAATTACCTTCTGTGTCCTGTTGTTCAGGCAATGCTTTACCCAGGCTACCACCCTGGGACCCACTCCCAGGCTGGTTAATTTGACTATTAATCTTTTGTGTGGGACTGTGTCAAATGCCTTGCTAAAGTTAGGTAGGCCATGTCCACAGCCCCTCCCTGGTCAACTACTTTGGTCACCCAGTCAAAGAAATTAATTAGATTCATCTGACATGACCTTCCCACTGTGAATCCATATTTGGCTGTGATTACTTCACAGATAAAAATGGTACTAAATTTAATTAATTTCTTTATTGTGTGTGGTGCGCTAGCCTTGCTCTAACACTACTTCTCACCTACAGTAACTGGGTTGAGATTATTATATTTTACATACTTAAATTATTTGGCTCTGGCAGCAATTGTTTGGAATTAGGAAGGATGCAATTGTGTGTCTTCAGGTAAACAAGACACAGCAGCAGGAAATTTTGTTTTATAACTGCACTGCAAATTAATTGATGTGATGCGACTATCTGAGTGGTGATCAGTATATCTTTAATAAACATGTTCAGGGTGTTGATCAGTAGAATTAGTAGTAGAAAACATTACCACTTGATGGACTAGGTGGTGTGCTATACCACAATACACTGGGACATGCAATGCAGTTGCATCATATGGGTAGGCTCCTACTACTGCACATTTAATCATTCCTTATATCTATTTCTTTGTCTGGTCTGATCTGACTGGAACATCCGTCAAAATAATATACACACACAGTAGCATTAAAAAAATCATAGCTGCTTGGTATTAATTTGTAGTACGATACCTACTATAGGTACTTGCATTCTCCTCTCTCATATATATATATATATATATATATATAGATAGATAGATATATACAGAGAGAGATATAGAGAGATTATATATATATATATATATATATATATAACACACACATATATACATATATATATATACATATATACAGAGAGAGATATAGAGATTATATATATATATATATATATATATATATATATATATATGGTATACGGTAGTGCTACCATAGTTAGGGTTGAGGAGCCATTTCTATGTTAAACCCAAACTTTTGCACCTTAATAACTTTGCAACCATTTAACGGATTTGCCTGAAATTTGGAATACATGATCAAGAACTATAGGCCTTGGGATATGCCAAGTTTCGTACTGCTCGGATATACAGCTGTGGAGTTATTAAGTGTGATCTGTGCGCGCATTTACGCTTTTCTGGAATTCTACGGTCGCGCCTACAGGTTGTATGGTTTGCGCGACCGGTCCAAATCTTCAGGGAGTGTGCGGCTGGGTCCCGATGTGCCTTTTGAAGATTTCATGAAAAAATATTAAACGGTTCAAAAGTTATTCAAAAAACAGTTTCCCATTATAAGTCAATGGGAAAAGTTAACAAAAAGTTTGACAGTGTCGCAAATGCACTTTTTAGTGTCGCAAATGGCCCTGTTAGTGTCGCAATCCGCCATCTTGTTTTCAGTTGGTGATCATAAAATGGTTGGCATTTAAAATTGAGACCCTCTAGCAATCTAATTCTTTTGTATTCACCTAGTCGGACCCTGAGGATGCTAGCCATGTCTTTATTTTGTAAAACTCCCCAGAAATATGTTTTCAAATTTCTGGAAAATGAGTGTCACAAAGTAGTGTCGAACTAGCGAAAATTGTCGCATTTTTTTAGAAAGCTGCAAATCACGACACTACTTTGCGACACTATGGCCAAATAACAGTAATTCTTTGGCACTCCGCTGCAAAAGAACAGTTTGGAGTTTTAGGCTGAAATTTGAGGAACGCAGAAGACATCTCACAGATGTGCCTTTCAGTGTTGTTTTGAAAAATATTACATAGCGGCAAACTTGGCACTCCAAAGTTGACGGTTTTTCCCATAGGATAACATTACGGCGCCCAACGATTGCAGAAATCCTTTGGCACCCTGCTGCAAAATAACGGTTTGGTCTTTTTTCCTGAAATTTGGAAGGAAGACAGCCAACCGCCCACAGATGTGCCTTTCAGTGGTTTGGTGAAAAAACATTACAGGGAGGTAAAGTTATGGCGCTCCAAACTTTTCTTTTTTTCCCATAGGATAACATCACGGCATTTGCCGCGCCTTTCAGGGCCCGTATCTCGAAAACGGTGTGAGATACGGACTTTTCGTCGGAAAATTTCTTAGCTCCCTAATGGGGCTAAGATTCAAATTAGCCAGGACAGTTGTAAATAATATGTTTTAAATTTTTTTCTACGTCATACGATTCCTGAGATATAATGTCTTTAGTATTCCAAGATCTCATTTTCTACGCCGATACTCATTATTATGCATACATTATTTGTACTCACTGTCTTTCTCTATGCAGGTTTTGGGGAAAACCAGCCTGTGCGCTTACATTACTGTTACTGTTGCCCTTTCCGCTTGTGGTTCTGTACCCGTTCATTTACAATTGCGCTCACGCCACCATGTGCTGTATCATTTATGCTTTATTTGCGCTATGCTTCGTTATTTTTGCCATTTCTGTCTACAGTACTTCTCTTCTGTTTCACTTATGCCACCATGGCCATTGACATTTCTGTTTGCAGGCACCATGTTATTATGTGACAACACATCACGTGGCAGACCATTCTCGCTCACTACCGATGTGCGCCATTTTCTGTTCTCATTCGCGCTTATGTTACCATGTAGCACTGTTAGCATTTCTGTTTGCATTGCTGTCCCTGTTAGTATGCCACAACATCATGTGGGGGAGCGTCCTATCGCATTATGCGGTGGGCCCCAGCCTCTGCCGCTGCATTACATTCACTATTTCTCGTTATCATTCTCAAAAATAAGGGAAATTAGAGGCAAAAAACTCCATTTAATGCATTAGTTAGTGTTGTTCCACAGTGACAAAAGTGAGAAAATTTGCTGTTAGGGTTGAAAACCCCACTTGCACCCCCCACTCACCCCCCCAACCGGCATTGGGGTGTGCATTGGGATCGTGGGTCCTAACTCTCACCCCATTGTATTATTATTTTGCTGCTTTACACATGTCATGGGTGAGAGTTAGGCTGATGATCCCAATGCACACCCCAATGCCAGCATGTGTCATCCTTCATGCTTTGATTTGTGCTTGCATTTCTGTTACTTTTGCCATTTCGTGTACAGTACTGTTTATCTTTCTGTTTCACTTTACATCAGCATGCCCATTGACATTTTTGTTTGCAGGCACCATGTTACTATGTGACAACACATCACATGGCAGACCATTCCGCTCACGCCACCATGCGCATCTTTCTGTTCTCATTCGTGCTTGTGTTACCATGTGCGCCACTGTTAGCATTTCTGTTTGCGTTGCTGTCCCTGTTAGTATGCCACAAGACATCATGTGGCGGGATCATGGGGCACAAAGGGCCCTGCGCTCCCGCCGCTGCATCGCATTCACTATTTCTTGTTATCATTCTCAAAAAGAAGGGAAATTAGAGCTAAAAAACTCAGTTTAATGCATTAGTTAGGGTTGTTCTGGCGACAAAGTGAGGAAATTCGCTGTTAGGGTTGGCTTGTATGCACCCCACCACCCCCAACGGCATTGGGGTGTGCGTTGGATCATGGGTCCTAACTCTTCCATTGTATTATACTTCTGCTGCTTTACACATGTCATGGGGTGAGTTAGGGCTGATCATCCCAATGGACACCCCAATGCCACCATGTGCGCCATCGCTTGAGTTTTCATTTCACTCTGCTTCTGTTACTTTTTTGCCATTTGTGTGTACTGTACCGCTTTCTCTTTCTGTTTCACTTTGTGTCACCATGCCCATTGACATTTCCATTTACAGGCACCATGTTACTATGTGACAAGAAATCACGTGGCACACCATCCGCTCACGCCACCGCATGCTACCCTTTCTGTTCTCATTCGCGCTTGTGTTACCATGTGTGCCACTGTTAGCATTTCTGCTCATGCTGTTGCTCCTGTTAGTATGCCACAAGACATCATAGAGGGAGTGAATTACATTCACTATTTCTCAATATCATTCTCAAAAAGAAGGTAAATTAGAGGCAAAAAACTCTGTTTAATGCATTTGTTAGGGTTGTTCCACAGTGACAAAAGTGAGGAAATTCGCTGTTAGGGTTGAAAACCGTAACTCCGAGTTCACCTCACCCAGCACCACACACACACAGACACACACAGGGGTGTGCTGTGGCATGAGGTGTGGCTGAGTGGCACATGTCTCTATAGGGTGATTGACTGACCATTAACACAATTCTTGGGAGTGACTTATTGCTATAATAATGAAACATGTTTTTAAACAGTTTTAAACCTTGTTCAGTATATCGTCAACCTCTTCATGTATGGTAATAAAACATTAACATAAGGTTGTAGGATGTTTGCAGCCAATGAGAAACATCATTTTGTCAGACTGTGAAGTACACATAGTAGTGACTGAATGGTACATGTATAGTCACAGCTGTGACCTGTTGGGTGCTGATGTGTGGCACCTTGGTATAGTAATAATGACTGCATAGGCACAGGAAAAGTAAGTACATTGCTGAGTTTTTTACACTGTTAGGAATTCTGTCAAATGTGACATGCAATGTGCCACATCGTTGCATATGCTGTGATACTGACTGTATGTCATAGGTACCAAACAAATTGATGGAGGTATAGTTGTAGCAGTATTAGTAAACAGTGATTTGTATGCTTAAGTCATAGACACTTAGTTTTATGTCATAATGGTATTTAAAATAAGGAGTCGACACAGGTGGTTATGGTTTTCAAAAATTTATTGCCAATTTGTCAAATGGAGAAAAGGTCCAATCAAGAGTGAAATTTAGTTAACAGAAGCAGTCTCACAATGCAATCTTTGTATGTGTGCAATCATTGCTTGTCAAATATGTAAATGTGTAAGAATAATAATAACTGTATAATATGGATTGTAGTAAGTGTGTGATATAATAGGAAACTAATCAGGTGTTGTGTGTTTCTAGTTATGTTTCAGTACTCACTACTCTTTATGTGAGGAAGTAGTTTCTGACATTCGACCTGGAATTCTAATAGTCAGGCTGAAGCTGTGACGCTTCATTATATATTTACTATTGAATGTGAATGGATTTTGTAAAAAAATGCAACTTTTTTAAAAATGGTTGTATGTTGTAATTATGTGTAGTGCATTACTTGTGTGTTATGTTAATAAGGCAATGTAGTAGGTTGTGAAGTGTGATTACACATGCTAGACAAGTGTTTTGTTGCAATTGTGTGACTGCTAATGTGGATGTTCCTGGGTGGGCGAAAACCATATGCTGACTGTCTAAGTAGTACAATTTACACAAATGTAAGTTTTAGACATTTGATTGATATTATTTAATTATATGGCACTGACTAGGTGCAAATGGAAAATTCCCCACCGACTCTCAATTGAGGCGATCATAAATATTGTCAGGAACAGGTATGCAGTTTGTTGTGATCAGCAACAGTGCCTGATTTACAATTGCCAATATTTTTTAATACGGTAGAATTACTTATGTGACAAGTTACAAAAATATAATATTTTTACATGAACAAATGACATATTATCAATTCTTACATTGGCTTCTATGTAAATTCTTAACTTATAAATACTAAAACTGTCATGGAATGCATTTTTTAACAAACTTATGGTTAATTAAATGTTGTTACTATAGTGCTGAATAATATGTAAAACATTCACTTGTACTTTAGTGGCACACTACTATTTTTAGTACAAGTATCAAACTAGCTATTAACAATGTACACCTGAATACAATTTTTTATTATGTACAAGTAATTTTAAACACATGTAAGAGTCAGTAAATGAGATTCAGCAATTGGTTATTATTTACAGTTGTGTAATTCAGCTTCTTGCATTATCAATAAAGGTAGTTGTTTTTACATATGTACAATACTTAGTATTACGATGAAAGCGTGATAGTTCTAAACTGTTGCATGGTGATCGAATGATGTTCTATGTGTCAAGAGTCACTAGACAAATTGAAGTGTTGATAGACAACTTGTGACAGAGTGGAATGTTTGCTGAATGTTATAAGGGTAGCTCAGTTATCTATGATAATAACTGAGAAGTTCTCTTTGTTTGGAAAGAGTAAGAGCTTATAAGTCATATCAATTTGTTGTTATATATGAGTTGATACATGGATTTTCAAAGAGATGTACAGAGGAGGAGAGTAGTAAGTCCTCAGTTTTAAGATGTACAATCTTTGATAGACATGTAATCATGGTTTCTCTAGTGACTGTGAATATCGTTGGCGCCGATTGAAGCCACTACAACAATTTTCATGCAGTCACTGATCCACACAAGATCTAACATGTAACAGTGTATGTAATGTCTGTATTAGAATACCATCTTGTTGAAACTGTATTGTTTATTTAGAGTCGTACATTATACAACATTGTAATGAGGCATGAATGTTTTTTGGGGAAAAGTAGTCATTTTAAAATGCAACATGTTTTGTCCTATTCTTCTGAAATATGAAGGTTGTCATAATTCTTCAATATTAGAAGATATGCATTTTTCAAGTGCCGTGGCAGTCTCTGTTTAAAAGTCGTTGTAGAGTCGTCACACTCTAACCATCCAGTTCTGCACCTTAGTAACGAGGTGTAATGGCCAGAATGCATGGATTGACCATGGTGATAGATTATACTGTGAGTGTCAAACACTGATTGGTTGAAGACTATTCTACTAGCTGTGTAATCTGTGATAGGAGTATCAACTCTGAGCCCATTGTGGTCAAATCTGTGCAACATAAGCAACAGATATTGAGATGAACTCCTTAGACGTATGGACTGAGTGCATCTGCCTCCGCACCACCTTCCACAGGCATGACTACATTCAGCATTAGTGAATAGCTGTCGAAATTTGACACTTTTGGTTTCAGGGACAAAGAGAGTTATCCACAGCATGTCTTGTGTGGTTTCACGCTGTGAATTGCCACATGAAACACATACATATTTTGCAACATATGCTACTGTGAAGTACTGCCGCATTGTGGTGCCATCTTCATCCAGGTTCTTTATGACAGCCATCATAAACTCAGTAGTGTCTTGCTGTATGTCTGCAGCAAATGTACTACATCCAGCATATGTAGCTAACACCTGTCGTAGTGGTGTTAGTGACTGTACATTGTTAGAGTGGTCAGAAGTCATGTTGATAATCTGCTTCAAAGCGTTTGATAGGGGATTGTCTTGTGAAGCAGATATTGCCTGCACAAAGTGTGGCATGTGTAGAAAAACTTGCATAGCTGAGTTAGCATAGCAGTTTATCTACTGCTGTTGTCAAAGACTGGTACAGCAGCTACACCAACTGATTTCTGATGAATTGCTGGTTGTGAATGTTTACTTGAAGTTGTGGCCTTTGCTGAACTCTTTTTGTTGAATCACTTTGGAAGCTTGCTGCTGTTTGTTGCTACCTCTAGCTGTGACTGAATTGTGAGAGACAGACAGATATGTAGGCAGTGGTATTAAAGACATTTGTGGCTGATGTAGAGTACATAACCTGTTGTACTCAAGAATACATCTTGTCAGCTCGTATTTTCTGAGGTGCTATACTAATGATGTGCAATCCAGAAAGGCTGCGTACACGTGAAAGTGCAACGTAGCTCATGCCATCCTTGAAAATGTCTGTACCTATGTCTACCATTGCTGAATCCAAACTCAATCCCTGAGATTTGTGAATGGAGACAGCATATGCAACACATAATGGGAACTGTTTCCTGTTTACGTAGATATCCTTAAAAACCTGGAATTTAACGCAGGTTCGATCTATGTGTACAGAGTGTTCCATGTTGTCAAAGTGCACTACAAGTGTCTCAATATATGTCTTCTGGACATTATAGACAAAGTCAGTGATGTTTCCCATGGCACCGTTTACCATACCTTGTTCTACATCTAGATTACGCCGCAGCATGATACATGCGCATTCTTATAAACTGTGAGAACAGCTTCTAGGCCAGCTGTTCGTGAAATATCTGACTTCAGTTCACTTAGTCGCTCAGTCATCTTTGCTACTAGTTTTCGACTAAGAATTATGCCATCAACTGTATCAACTGCATGCAGAGTTAGAATCTCTTGGTTTTCTCTTTGTAGCATTAGATTGTTGAATTCAGCACATTTCTTTAGTCGTGGCATAAGACACACTATGTGTCTGCCAGTAGAGTATATATCACTGAAGACATTACATGCTGTTTCTATGCATGTACTATGTACTGTGATTTTTCAATCATTTAGCATACAAACATGTTCTGGTGATAGAGAACCTGTACGAGCTTCATCTAAAAGTGATTTGTAAGCTAGATCACCACTTTGGTGCATGTTGTCAGACAACTCAACATAGGTAAATAATTCCCATATGTTATAGCCTGCAATGCAACCGAGGATATTCTTAGCTTGCTTGGCAGTCAGAGTTGTAAATACATGCTCTGCATTGACTGGTGCAAGTTGTAAAAGGTCTCCAACACAAGTATACTTTTGCCACCAAATGGCACTCCATCGTCAGTACCTAAGATCTGCTGTAGACGTAGATGAATACAGGCAAGCATGACATTGGAGACCATGCTGATTTCGTCAACAATGAGTAACTGCATCTTTGTGAACATGGAACGGAGCTGAGATGCAACCTCAAATGACAGTTTACGATACTCTCCAGTTCTCCCATGTTCGACTGGCAACATAAAGAGACGGTGTAATGTTACTCCACCAATGTTGTATGCTGCTAGTCCTGTGGGAGCAGTCACAGCAACAGACATTGAAGAGCCTGTCACACTCCGTACTTCTGCAGTGATGGCTTCAATCAGGAAACTCTTTCCTGTGCCAGCTGAACCGCTAACAAACATTAGTAGTGGCTTGTACTGAGTGCAGTCACATTGTTTTATTTCATGTAGTATACCATGTTGGACAGCTTCAACCACTTGGGAGTGAACTGTATGCTGCAGCTGATTTAGTCTTTCTCTTAAGTCAGCTGGGTTGACCATAGAGTGTGTGCCATGTTGCATGGCTGTCTCAATTTCTGACATTAACACTTCTGGGGCATTTAAGGGACAGAGGGTCACCTAGAACACCTTGTCCTTCTGGATCAAGGTTGTCTTGTGAACTAACTGAGTGTCTTCCTGAAGTTGCTTCTCTGCCTTCTCAAGCTGTTCTTTCTCAGCTTTTAGTCTTTGTATATATGTCTGTGAGTACTCAGTTTGGAAATTCTCGTAAGAGATTGAACTGTTCTTCAATGTGTCAGAGTCACCTTTTAATTCAGACTCACTCCTCCAGGGTCTAAATAGGAATAGGAGAGCAAAGTAGTAATGTTCTGTGCTCTCTGATGTGCCTAGATGCAGTTTGCAGTGATCTATAAGCCATGGCTTGTGCCTCTTCACAAGACAGCCATCTAGTCCATTGACCTTGTAAATGTGGCGTGTTGAGTCAGGTGCTGCACCTGTCTTGTAGTCATACCACTTAGCCACCTCAAACAGACACATATCATTCATGTCGTTGTGTCTATGTGGGTAGTATGTGTCTATCAGGTTATTCTTCAAGATATGTTTTGAAGAAGGTGTATTGACAGCGATCTCCTCAATTTCTGCATGAGGAATCAGTACACGCTTCCGTTTCTCTTTGTAGTTTACACTGAGGAAACGTACAGCGTCAGACTTCCCGTACAGATGTGTACCCATTAAGCGGTCACTGGCTTCATAAGCTCCACATTCTCTGTGTGAAAGAGTCTTCAAACCCAGTGACCACAGCTGAGATGTCAGGCTTTTGCTTGAAGTGGCAATATCTTCCCAAAGATCTTGCAAGCTAGTCTGTTCATGTTTGGTTATGTACGTAGTGACGCAATGAACCAGGGCCAGTGAGTTGTCAGCCACAAACTGAACATCTATGTTTGCTTGCCACATTAGAAGAGTTGGGTTGTAGTCATTGATGTACACCTCTTTTTCATCCCTGGGTAACTCGTATACCCTCTTGGTTGATTTTGCCTTCAAGTTGTGTCACATTGCTGAAAAAAGGTCATTCATGGCACCATTCTGACAAACTCGTCTAGGAAATCCAAAGCGACATCGTGTGTACCAATTAGATTTGTTCTTTACTACTCACCGGCAATATTTTGTGCAAATATGTCGCTGGAACTTTTGTACCAACTTCCATAGTGTAGGACTGTCATACTTGTCTGGAATGTGACAAGTGATATATTTTTTGATGAATGATAGCACTTCTGCTGCTTCATGTTCACCAATGCGTGGCGCATCCTTGATCCACAATAACATATGGATATGAGGGGCACCTCATGCTTGATATTCTGTCCTCCAAAAGTAATGTTCTACAATACCTAGAGGAGGATTGTCCTTTGACAAGATGAAAGTGAGAATGTCATGGAACCGCTTGTGAAAATGTCTTGTGACAGACACAGGATCAAGTGAACACATTTCTCTGATAGTCATTGATGAGATGCCTTCGACATCGAATTTGCCCACTTCAACAGTTCAATGAGTTCGTCCCAGGCATATTCAGCACAACTATGTGACAAACCATGTGGCTGCACCATACTCTCGTAGCATTGTCATCACTTCCGAGTGTCTGCGATACCAATATTCTTTGGTGCCATGTAGACTTGAAAGTATGGAAGACAGGTTCACTTGCACATTTTCATCTTTCTGCTTTAATTTCTCTAGAAATTGAGCAGCTGTTATTCCATCTAGTGGAGTTGTTAGACGAATGGTATGTGCTATAGACGCAGACAGAATGCTAAGTTCACTCTCCCAGAGCAGATGGAACAGGTACTGTATGTTACATCTGAATTTGCCATCTTTGCTCAGGACACGGCTAGTACGGTACTCAGCACCCTGTACCCATACTTCTCTTTCATCTAGGCATCCACCTGACCCTTTTGGAAATAGGTCTGAGAAATAGCGTGCTTCTAGTGTTGCCTCCCAAATGCTGACAGGCTCACCTTCCACCTGCTTCATTTGATAGAGATCAATGTTGTCTCCTAATGGATCTCTTCCATGTAGTGGGTGAATTGTGTACTGTTCATACACATTGTCACTTGTCTGTGTACTGACCTTCTCAATGATTGGCTTACTTTTTTCTAATAGATCATGTTGGACAGAGAGACTGGCCATCTGATCTATGTCAAGGTCTATATAAAAGGAATTGTTACTCTTTAAATAAGCCAGAGCAAGCTTTACCTTTTGTACATTGACAACATCTTGCCAGATGACCTTGGCCTTTGTAGGCACACCATTTACAAGAATGACCAAGCTATTTTCTGTTGAGATTGCTTGAACATTTTCCTGTAGAGGAAGTGTCAGATACATCACAGAACCCTTTAGAGATCTAACAAGCTCTTTCTGTGGAATGTTCCGTGTCTTTGTGTTCAGATGTAGAATCATTTGGAATGGTTTCATTGTCTGAATTAGAATACGTTCAAACATATTCAATGTTGAAATCTCACTTGGTGTGACATCTGTTTCCATGTTGTTTAGCATTGACCTTGCTGGCAAAGTGTTACACTTCAGTCTTGAAAAACAGTGTTTGCATAGCACAATGGTGTCTTGTAAGTGAAAGTCAGATTTCATCAGCAAGAATGCTGCCAGGTGGAACCACATGTCATTGTATGGTGACAAGGTTTCTAGGTTGACTGTGACTGTTTGTTTTGTGTAGCACAAACGGTTGCATGACACACATACAGAATCAAACTTCTGAGACTTTGCAACCTCAAACTTAGCAATTTCCTTCCCGTACTGTTTCAGAATGTCATTTTCTAACACTGAAACAGATTTTTCTACAGAAGTGTTACAGTGAAAATTAGTTGTTTCTGGTACAGAAGTAATGTGTTGCAGTTTTTTTAGGAAAGTGATGGCACCCTGCATGTCACCTGACTGCAATAAGTCATTTAAACAAGTGTACTGATGTACAGCTCGCTGTACTTCATATACTCTGTAGACAAAGTTTTGCATGCCTGTTTGATGCACTGCAAGCATCCACATGTTGTGAAAAATACTATCACAAACACCACTATCGAGACATGCAAGTGAGTGACCCATGAGTCCAGTATGTGGCCGGATTTCACAATGGTCAATTTCTGTAAACAGTTTATGTCTCTCTTTGCGATCTGTTATTACGAATAGGTTAACAAAGTGTTCTACTTTTTTAAATGATGATTGCCTATGGTTGCATGTATCATCACATGACCATGTCAGGCAGTGCCGTTTATTGAAGAGTGTGGTTGGACCACAGTCATCATCACTATCCAATTGATTCTCATCAGAGATACTGAGGACATTTTTTAGTTTGCCGGACTCATCAATACTGAACGTCTGTTGTTTTGTAAAGTAATGATAAGACTCTTCCCAGAAATATGGTTCTGAGTGCTGTGTGTGCAGCCACTGTCCTGTGAAAACATGACAGAAGTTGTCAACAGTCAAACAAGGATACTGTTGAAGCCTTTTTTTAATGGCATATACAAGTTTCCTGAATTGTTCAATCACATGGCACATCTTACGCCACAATCGCTGTAGTACAAACAGTGCTCTGTTGACAAAAGTTCATACTTTCAGATGTAAATTCATCAGAGAAAGGTGACTCTTGCTCTTTTTGCGGGTGTGCTATAGCACAGCAGCGATAAGTCTTTCGATCTTAGCTTTACTTGCTAGTGATCGGAAATACTTTCTCTTTCTGAGTTGTAAGTCACTATTTTTGATTTTCCGGTGTTGTTTTGAGCATCTCTTGATGGTTGCACTCAAAATAGTTGTGTTTCATCTCAGAGATCGACACAACATTTGTGATGGTATACATTTTTGCTTTTCGGTTAAGGATTTTTGTTTGGTTCTGCAGTGACTTGATGTAGGGGTCAGTGTTGCAGTAAAGCTCTGTTGATGTTCATTTTTGGGTGTGCCTTTACTGTCTTGTTTGTTGCCCTTATACAACAGTGTAGTACTATGATACCGCTCTCGCTTTGAGACACATCTACGCCTGTATTTAGTTGGCATTTTTGGTATATGGTTGACAGTGACAGTAAGCAGTCTTACAGAAGTATCAGGCACCTGTATGAGAGAGAAATAAAAGTTTTAGAATAGGCTTTCAGTAAATTTCTTATAACAGTGTGTATTGATAGAATAGTACGTTAAGTATGTTAACAATTTGGTAAAAACATAACTAAACGATATTTTTATGAATGTGCATCGCTAGCTGCTATGTAATATCAGAAGTTTGTTTATTCTCAATATTTTAGACACATTTAATTTTTTTTTTTCACATGTGTTCTTATGATTAGGATAGGTGTGATTTTCACCTGTGGATGAACATGTGTTTTCACCATGTGGTGTGTGATGGTATAGTCAGTATGATAGTTTAGTATATGGTAGAGCAAAAAACTTAAGAGTGATAGTGTGCATTACCAAATCTGTAACAATTAATATGTTTACAGTTAGAGGGAGGACATGGCAGTATTATTGTTGTGTGAGTGTGTGTACCACAGTTGGTAACTATGCTTGCATGTTCACGAAATTTCAATATCGTTGCTGCATATTATCAACATTGTGTTTTTTTGTACTGCTGTGTATCACTATTGTAGCTGTTATTTTTTACAACATGGGAAAAATGTTTTTCTGCACATGTACTGTGCAATGCTGCAGTTCATTGATGAAATAATGTGTGGGGCACAGTCACAAAATGACTGTGGCTGTGTTTCTGGAACAGACAACTTAAACTGAATATGCTGAAAAATTTGTGTGAGAATTCTGAAATATTTCTGATTTACAAGCTTGCGCAGTGCAGTTCACATGTACACTTGTAAGTTTGTGTTTTGTCATACTTTTCAGTTGAGAATTTACTATTTTGCTTTAAACCCACAACGTTGTGAATAGTACAGATTTCATTAGTCACATCTTAACAATAGTGTGCTTTTGCTTATGTGCTGCGTTTTGGCTCAGTTGATGTGAGAAATGACTATATGGTAGAAATGTTTAAACATAAGAGTGACACTGTTATGAGCAGAGGTCTTAAAATGGATATATGAGGACATTTGAGTGTGAAAATTACAACAAATTAGTGTTTTGCAAGTCTGTGTTGCACAGTTGTTATGCACGCTTGGAACATTGTAAATCTAAGATATCTGCACTGCACTGAGTTTGAAGCAGCTATGCAGCAGATTATGTGTTTAAAATTGAAAATTGAGCTATTTTTCCATAGAATCTGAAATTGTGTCAATATATAGACAGTTTTGGAAAATTACTTTCGGTAGCACGAAAGTTTCGAAAAAAAATTCTTTCGTGCATTCGAAAGTGTCGTAAATTGTGCTTCCATGCATTCGACAGTACGGTCAGAAGTCCTGTCGAACTTCGACACTTTCACAAATTTTGCTTTCATGCTATCGAAAGTGTCACAAATTTTGCTTTCGTGCATTTGACAGAATGGCCAAAAGTAATGTCGAACTTCAACTCTATCGCAAATCTTATTTTCGTGATACCAAAAGTGTCGCAAATGTGTTTTCGTGCATTCAACAGTAGAGTTAATCTAACACTTGGGAGTGGCTTAAACATTCATTATTGAATCATTAAACAGTGTGTTTGAGTGACAGCTAGCTCTACCAATGAAATTTAAGATTTGTCAGGCCACTTCTGAGAACGAATCAGAGACGGACAACACTGAAGAAGAAGTAAACAGGATCCATTTTGAATATTGCTGAGAAAACCAGTTTGAAACTGTAAGTACAGTCTATCTTCACATGATATTTTCTAGTATTAAAAAAAATTATTAGAACATGTACATACTATCAATCAAAATGTTTCTGTTTAATCTCATAATGTTAATTGTTATTGTGTAGCATGCTATATTCTTAAGAGAAAATACTTTAAAGTGAGAAAGCATTTTAGTACTAACTTGTACAGATACAGCTGCAAATGGAGGGAGATAGGAAGGTGCACGTGGAGTTGTATGACAAAATGGAACCAATCAGACTTGTTTCTGATGTTGTAATTGTTTAAAACTGCCTATGAAAAGGATGCATTTTTTGCAGTTCTCAGTGGTTTCAGATTTTTGCAGGAACATAGTCTAGTAATACTGAATGCATGAGTTACATTGGTTGATGAAGCCAGAGCAGGAGGGAATGTTTTTTTTTATTTGTGTGTTTTGTCTGAATGCACTGAAGCTAGCTTGAAATAAGGAGGGAAAATATCAGTTTGATTTTCAGTGCTGTCTGGTCAGTGCAGGCTGAACAGTCCCTTTCTTAGTAGCTCTCTGTACAGTTCTGAGTTTAAAAACTTAGAATGGCAGAAAATAGCAAAAGGATTTTGTGGATAGTTGGAAGCAGTTACATTAGACGAGCAGCTGAGTTCGCAGTTCATAGTGATTTGGGAGGGACCTGTGCCCCGAATTGCTATGTAAGATGGTTTATCATGGTGGCATGAGATGGGAACATCTTATGCCAACCATGCATAGACTTTTGAGAACTCACTCTCCTCCTGACATACTGCTAATACATCTTGGAGGCAATGATTTGGGCTCAAAACGCTGGGTAGATTTAGTTACAGAGGCAAAATTGGACCTTGCTTCTATTATGTCTATGTTGCCTGCCTGTATTATCATCTTTTCAGATATTACAGAGCGTAGAGTCTGGCAAGCAGAGTATCATATGTATCTGATTGACAGAGCTCGCAGAAAAGTAAATGTACAGATTACTGCTTTTCTACGCATGCATGGAATGCACACTATACGTCACCCCGTAATAAAATACTGTAATGATTGGCTATTCCTACCAGATGGTGTACATTTCTCACATGCTGGCAATTGCCATTTCCTGGGAGACCTTCGAGATGCAATCCTCAAAGTCCTCTAAGAATGTCAGACTGTTTAATCAAATATCAAAGTGCTATCAAAGGTTCTTTTCAGAACCAAAATATCTTGGTCAAAAAATAGAGCTGCTGCATAGATCAGTCACACACATGTAACACATGACTGTGCATACTGTGGACCAACTGTGGCCAAACTGCTATTGTAATGTGACACTTTGTTGTTAGTACAATATTTAACAGTACTGTGGGATGCACATGGATCGATAATGCATGCAAGGTGTCAACAGACCTATTTTCATATTATCATGGCGCCATTAGTATGCACTTGTAATGTTGAAATTAGTAACTTGTTGCTGTATTGTGTGATTGAGCACCAGTTGTGTAGTGCTCCCCCCAAGATATCTTTGTGATAATCAGTTTTAAAACTAGCTGTTTTAGATAACAAAATACTGCTGTTAGTACAGTGCAGTCTTCCTTTCATTTTATTATGGTTAAACTTTTCAAATTTATCACTTGTGAGTGTGTTCACTATATTTGGTTGCCTGATTGGGTGCGTTACAGTTGAAGTACAGCACAAGTCTTTTTAATACATCAAACTTAGAATTATGTAAAGTAGTTGTGGTGCCATGGTGCCATGGCTATATTTTTTTAAAGGTAAATCATGGTTGGTGAGAGAGGGTGATGACGAGATACAGTACTGGTGTGCTTTTGGTGGAGAGCCACACTTGGTTGCTACCATGTTGATCTGTATAATAATACTGCTCCACTGTGTTTGTTTTTTTTTTGTTTTTTTTTGCAGGTGGGCCTCAATAGTGTGTGCTGCAATAATGGGTTTTGTTTGTAGATATTTGTAGTATGATGGCATAAATATTAGGATGTGTAAAGTGTGCATAGAAGTGTTACTATGCAAAAAATATAATCTCTCTTTTAAAAAAATGTCATTCAATGTAAAGTGGTACAACATGAGTTACTGATGATTGCATATGTGATATACTGACAGTGTATTTGTGTATGCCTGTAAATATTTATAATTGCAAAATTTATAAGATACAGTTTTCTGTATTTCGCCTGTGAAATTTAATAGAAGAAAAAGTTTAACGTCATGCAACATGGCAGTAATTTAGTAATTTTTTTTTTTTTGCAGAGAAATGAGACTGAAATTTGAGAGAGGTGGTGGCGCTGCTCGAGGCAGTTCAGGCGCATGGAAGTGCACGCATACTAATGCGTAGCACTAACAGAAAGTTGGACAGTATGTGGAGGCGCATACATACCTATCTATATGTCATACTTAAAGTTAGGAATAAGAGTGCACTGCAGTGCAAACGAAAGTGGAAGCTGTTGCGGCAGCGGTTTTATCAGCTGAAGCAGAGGGCGGAGATACCGACTCAAGACACGTGCTGGTACTACCTCAGCTATGAGCTTTGGGAGGCAGCCAGAAAGCAAAACGCTGGGGATCATCTTCCACATTGTAAGTAAAGTGATGATACTTCCATAACAATAATATTTAGATATTTAGTACTGTGCATGCAAATTGAGACATCATGCATTAATGGTACTAATGGGTGATCACTATACATTTATGGCAGCATGTCAATTTTGTTCTGACAATTGCAAGTGAAGTGCAGCTGGTGGTGTGTAAACTGTCCATGGTACAGATTCATGTATTCTGTTGTTTTGTATGAAGGCATCTGTACATCACATTGGGCACAGTCTAACATAGAATGTTGCCATGGAACACTACCTTATGTGTCCTGCACTGCTGTTGAATGGCAGATTTCTTCAACATAGTCACATAGTTAAGTAATTTTCCCGGTGTTTTGGTGATCCGGAATCCCCCCAAGCATCATCTCAAACTGTCAGTAGTTGTGTAATGACAGTAATATGTGGTGTTGTACTATTCTCACCCTGCTAGAAATGTGGAGACTATGTTCCTGTTCACATACTAGGTACTTTACTGATAACAAGGTCAGCCATCTTCTCCCAACCACAGGTGGCTTATTAGTCAAATTAACCAGCCTGGGAGTGGGTCCCAGGGTGGTAGCCTGGGTAAAACATTGGCTGGACAACAGGACACAGAAGGTAATTGTAAATGGAGTCCACTCTGAAGAAAGGGTTACTAGTGGGGTACTGCAGGGTTCAGTATTGGGTCCAGTCCTTTTAATGTCTTCATCAGTGGCATTGCAGAGGGACTGGAAGGAAGAGATGCATTTTTGCAGATGACACAAACATCTGCAACAGGGTTGATACACAAGGAGGCGTGAAAGGATGAAAAGGACTTGGCAAGGTTGGAGGAATGGTCAGACGATGGCAGCTAGGATTCAATACAAAAAGTGCAAAATAATGCACCTGGGAAAGAAGAACCCAGGGAAGAATACACAATGGGTGGGGAGGTAGTAACAACAAAAACAGGAAAGGGACCTGGGTAATCATATCAGATGACCTTAAGGTTAGCAAGCAATGTGAGAAGGCAGTAGGGAGGGCCAGGGTATACTGGGATGTATAGGGAGAGGCATCAGCAGCAGAAAACAGGAAGTAGTTATCCTCTGTACAGACAGTTGGTGAGACCCCATCTGGAATACTGTGTCCAGTTCTGGAGACCCCATCTCCGTAAGGACATAGACAGGATAGAGGCAGTCCAGAGGAGGGCAACTAAATGGTGCAGGGTCTGCAAGAGAAGTCAGATGAGGAAAGACTAAAGGAGCTTAATATGTATACCCTTGAGGAAAGAAGGGAGAGGGGGGACATGATAGAAACTTTCAAGTACCTCAAGGGAATCAACAAAGTCCAAGAGGGTAGCATCTTTCAGAAAAAGAGACTTGCAAGAACAAGGGGACACTATTTAAAGATAGAAGGAGGGCGGTTCAGGGACAATGTGAGGAAGTATTATTTCACAGAGCAGGTAGTGGATGCATGGAACTGCCTTCCTGAGGAAGTTGTGGAGTCTAAAACTGTGGCAGAATTCAAGAATGCATGGGACAGACATAAGGCAATTCTTGTGGGTGGCAGGAAGATATAGGCTGTTGGTTAAATAAGATCTGCGGCCTATCCTGTAGGTAGGGAAATGGGCAGACTAGATGGTCCTAGCGGTCCTTATCTGCCGTCAAAGTCTATGTTTCTATGTAGGTGGAAGGAACAGAATGATGTTAGTTTTTCTTTACTTCACTAATATTTTTAA
Source organism: Neoceratodus forsteri (assembly GCA_016271365.2). Taxonomy (NCBI): domain Eukaryota; kingdom Metazoa; phylum Chordata; order Ceratodontiformes; family Ceratodontidae; genus Neoceratodus; species Neoceratodus forsteri. Next base: position 980,998,304 of record CM028133.1, read on the forward strand.
GGTTACAAATATTAAACAAAACAAAGAACAATTTTATAAGTGCAATTGAGACACTAGGGTGTTTATGTTGAAGAGCTATTACTGCACTTACAGGGCATGAAGGCACTCGGCAGGGTGTCATAGCTTACTATGCCCGGGCGTGCAGTAAAATCTGTTCAACACACACCCTGTCATGTATTATTGATTACTTGTCCTCATACTTTTAAGTGTTGTTACCTATGTTGTTGTTCATGTTACGTTACAGTTCTGTTACTTTACTGATCTGGAGTCTATCAATGTCCATGTCTAATTCAGATTTTTAGTCTGGTTCTATTTTGGAATGATGTCATTTAGTCTGTGTATCGTAACTGCACAATGCTTGATCAAGGGGCATGTTCAGTAACAGATATATGTCAATAATTAATAAAAAACTTGATTAAACAACTGATTATTTGAATGAGAGAATAACTAATTATCCTTTTTATGTAAATTACACAGGTCATCAGAGACGCCCCCCAGTAGTTGCCGAGGTAGTCCCAGCACAGACAGAAGCTGTGGAGGCTGTGAACTCTGACTCAGACAGTGTTATCTTTGTGGAGTCAGACGGTAAGAAGACACTTGTATTGAAAATGTTCAATACTTCATATGAGTACTTGTGTATGATATTAGTAAAACTCTTTTAACTATGGGAAACAGAGAGTGAACAGTTTTCTCTTGGTCTATAATGACCACTGTTGATCTGAGAAAGTGCTACTGTTGTACTGTTGTGTATGGTACACTACAGAACAGGTAGTAGAGTAGCAGAGTAGCAATGCTGTGTTAGAACAGCAGTGAGTATGGTCAGTAGGAGACTTGTAATGACAGTAGAAAACACAGTGCAAAGTTAGTTATGCAGCTGTTCACCGACAGTGCAGACCTCTGTAATGTTGTTTTGTGTCAGACATCTGGTGTAGCTGTGTAATGGCATGGTCACAGTGACATGTACATGTACAACTTTTCTGTGCAACATGTGTAACACACTGATGCATTGCAGTGTGATATTCAAAAAGGTACTATGCAGTACAACATCTGTTAAGCTGCAGATGAGCTTTTGGATGATGACCTTGATGACTATATGGGAGACGAGCATTTTTTTTTATGTCCTATTAAGAAACCAAAACATTTTTCCCAGTAATAAATATATTCTTTAAATTATTTTTTACTTTATATATAACAATGAGCCATTAGAGATAGCAATATCCTTCAGGGTGTGTGTTTTGCATAACGTCACCAGTCAGTTGTTGGACACAGTCGGCCTGTGGCGCGCACTCCAACCACCTGAGGCATGACGTTATTCCAGCATGACACACACCCTGTGAGGCATTATTGTTTAATTGTTACATATAGTTGGATGTTAGTATAACGGAATATGACTTGTATGTAATACAATAAAATTTTGTTAGATATTGAAATATTTTACTTATGATATCTAAATAAGGTTGTGATATTTTTCTAGTGACTACAGCAGTTGTAAGTAGACCAGTGCAGGTGAAGCAGGAGGAGACTGGTGGTGAAGAACGTAAGTATTACATCACTAGTAGACAGTTACAATGTTATGATAAGTATATTTTTAGAACAAGTTAATTCTAATGTAGAATGGAATAGAAATGTAGTATAAATACTGTAATCTCATTTGTTACATGTGGTACACCTGTCCCACTTTAAGCTGAATCACAGCATAAGAAGCGGAAACAGACAGCTGTTTGTGTTAAATTTATCCGCACTGACTTTGCAAAACATCAATTACATATTGAACCCTGCTAAGGTGCTGTAGTAGTAAATACAAAATAGAAACAAACTTCAGTTACAAAGTCTTAACACTTCACAAAGTAAGATGCCGGACAGCATTTTGAGCTAGCTATATCTGTAAATCACTATCAAACCCATCTTAGTCAATATATCTTTATATGTTTGTTAGTTGCATATACACCAGATTACAAAATTAATTATATTAGTCTAAACAAAAAAATGAATACCACATTTGCATGACAGATAAAAAACATTACAAGAGCACACTGAACAAATGCAGCACAACAGAACACAATTATGGTTGGAATGTGCTCTCATCACCTTTTCGGCATGTGAAGTGGCTGTTCACTCACAACCAGGAATGCAAAAATGCACTGTCATTGACAATTATGAAGTTAAAATAGTGATCCTCGGTAGCAGGGTAGTCTATTAATTTGGGGAGTATTTTATTGCAGGAACAGTAACCACACTAATATTTAATAAAAGAAGTAAGAAATGTGTTGTTTATTATTTAGCGGTGTGCAAAAAGAGGTCATTGTAGAATTGCTATATGTCACTCAGCATGTTGCTGATGACAGCATTCAGCTACATCTGCTGTATTTAGTATATTGACTTTCATGTTATGTAATGGGCACGCAGCTCATACTGTATACGGTAATGCAGATATGTGACTGAATGAATTGATATATTTATTCACATATCTGTACTGCATTGTACAGTATGGACTGCATGCCCATGGGCTCATGCTGTGAATCAATGGACATGAAGCCCTACTGAGGTTTCAGTCACTGAGTGTCATAGCAGCAGGTGGGTGTGGTCCTGCTGCCTGGTGTCTGATGGGGTGGGGGCAAGGTGATGGTGCTGCATGGGTGGTAAGGGTGGTAGCCCAATATATGACCAGGTATTGTGCACATGGGGGGGAGCATGCTACCCACAGTTGGACTACTCGAGAGGTGGAGGATGTTTGCAATATGCCTGGAAGTGGCCTACTTGGGTGGTGGGGGGCACCTTTAATATTATGACTACTATAGGGTTATTTGAGGTGTGGTACTTTTATATTATGTATGCGATTGGTACTGAGGGGACACTTAGCCTGTGATTGGGCAATGGGGTGTCACCAGGTGTAGCAGGAACAAGTGGAGGGTCACCCACAGTTGGAAGCTGCTGTATTGCACTTTGAAATGTGATGCCTGACCTGTGGGTCGCCTTCACTTGTGCCTTTATTTTTGTGTTACTTTCTGCAGGTAAAGGTAGGGGTTGCACGTATGCTATTTTGCACAGTTTCGCTGGATGTCAGGCTGTACAGTTTATGCATACACATGACGCCCCTTGTGTGGGTGCATAACTTACTGATGCTTCCCAGTGCATTGGGATTTGTGCAGGTGCACTTTCCCATTTTAAATATTGAAGCTGGGTGCATCAACTCTGTTGCGCCATACACAACTGTTTTCAATAACTGAGCCTCTCTATATAATTCTAAGTAGTAGTTAGAACATTTAGTGTTGCTTTTTATTCTAATATGTAATCTTATGAAGAAAACAAACATGTTTAATTGTATTGATTGTTTGTATATTGTGTTACTTAATATGTATACAGATCATGTCTTATTGAAAGACTTGGCATGACACAAGTGATAAGTCTGATTTTTTATCGTAAACATTACTTGTAAGATATCATGTTTACGATCAGTAGAAGACATTTTTTTATGTTTGTTGTAGATAGATACAGCACGAAGTTATTCTAACTTGTTGCTATGTGACAGAAATTATTGTACAGAACATTTACTAATAGGTGATGACTGACATTACAGTGGCAGTGTATACAACACACATCTAATATTAAGAACTTGTGTGTTATAAACAGTGGGCCACCCATTCAAAAGGGAGCTGCGCCATGCGAACATGGCGCAGGCGCAAGTCCATACTTCGCCTATTCTGCGATATTCAGCAGGAGGCAGTTGCGCCACAGAAAACCAGCTCAGCAACAGCGCAATGCAAATGAATGCATGCGCAACCGGAGGGGTAGGAACCATGCATAAACTGCGCAGCCCCATATTCAGCCGGGCTGTGCAGAGTTGTGCAGGCACAACCCCCAACCTGTGCCTGCACAACTTTGAGCCAAAAAAAATTGGCTAAGTCGAGGGCCACCCTACAGGTGAGCTGCTGTATTGCAGGGCGCACACAGCAGGTGCCACCTGTGGCTGGTCCCCAGCCCAGTCCCTGGGATGGGGAGATACTTACCGCCCGCGATCGGGCATGGGATTGGGGACACTATGCCCATGATTGGGCTGGGGGGACACTATGCCCGCGATCGGGCTGCAGGGTGCGTTGGTCCCCGAGGGCTGCTGCCTGGCAGGGCACCAGGCGCAAGTCCTCGGGGATCGGCACACCTACATGCTAATGGCATGCAAATGGGGCTATAATGACATGCAAATGGCCCCCCTGCGCCATGCATGTATTATGGCCCCATTTGCATGTCAGCTTTTGAATATCGTGAATTTGCGCATGGCGCAATGGTACTTGCGCCACCGCAACCTGACTGCTCCACTCTGTCAACTTGCGCTTGCGCAAGTTCCACTGCGCCATGAACAGTGGCTATGGCTGGGGAGCGATATTCAAAGGAGTTGCTCAATAGCACAACTCCCTTGAATATCGCACAGGACACACCCTCAGCATCTATTTTGCACAGCAGAAGGAGTTGCGCCTTTGAATGGCGAGTTTGAATATCCAGCCCAGTATGTCTACTTAAAAATATGCAGGCAAAGAACATATCATTATTACATGAAACTCAAGAGAGAAGCTAAATATTTTCAACTGCATATTAATGGATTTTCTTTGTGTCTTTACAGAACAAGAGCATCAAGAGACATGCACTATGCACTGCTGCTGTGTCCGCAGGCTTGAAAACAAAATAGACAGCATCAGTAGAAACTGCTGCGCCATGGAGGGACAAGAAAAATTGTTATCCCTCTTCGCAGTGCAGCAGGCAACTATTAAGTTACTGTTGGAGCCTGTGGACACAGCAGCAGGTAGCAGTGTAACAACTACCACACCTTCACCTGCACCTGCACCACCCACACCAACTGTTGCTGAGACAGAGTGATAGCCTCCACAGCTTCAGAGGTATCTCCTCCTCGCTGATGCCGCAACAGCTTCCACTTTCCTTGTGCCTCCACATACTGTCCAACTTTCACCCTGGACTGCCCTCGAGCAGCACTACACCTCTCTTCAGATTGGACACTGTGTTTTGTAAATAGTTTTACAGAGTATAAATAATTATTAAGTTTTATTTTATTTATTCAGAATAATGAATATTTTTTTTTGTTTGTTGTTACACTTTGAAGACTCCTACATTTTTTGTATTTTTATTTTTCTGGTACAACTATTTATTTTTCTATGAAAGACAGATTTATATTTTTTTTTAAATGTTTAATATTTGACATGATTTGTTTAATTAGAAAAAATACAATATTTTCTTAACAAAAAAATTGGCTCAGTTTCATTTTTGCTTTATGGGTATTATCTATGGAACAGGTATGACAAACTATTGTTTTAAGAGATGTTAAAAGAAAGGTGTTGAAGCTCAGATTGTATAGTTCAGTGAAACTTACTTACAGCTTTATACCAATCTTTAAGTTCACATAGCTGTACAATTAAGCAATATGCTGGTCAATATTTATCATGTTTTTGAAACATGTTAAGATAATTATAAAAACACATGACCACGACACATTATGTTGATAGTGAATTAGTAAATACGTAAGTAGATTTACACTTGGGCAAACATTGTGGCATAATAGAATGCTAGAAGGCCATAATGTCAGCGTCAACAGAATTGTTGACCAATCATTGTCAAATTTAAAAATAGTTACATTTCTTGTGCAGTGCAAGCTGAGGCACACATCAGAGTTGAACAAGTCTTTATTGTGAAATATAGACTATTTATTATCACTTGTTTTCAGAAAGGTTTCATAACATGTAGATAGTTGTTTGAGCAGTATCTTAAAACTTAGCAAGTGAAGTTCAAGATGAAAAATATGGAGATCTTGAACTGTGTATCAGGAAAACATGGCAACAGATTCTATGTGTTATTACAGTATAGTAGCAGTTACTGCTAAATGGCAGAATGTTAAAGAGGAGGCAAACATAGTTTTCATGTGTCATTGCAACCCTAAACACATGTAATCACAAGCAGTAATAGTAATGCATAAGTAGATAGATACCCAACAAAAAATATTATGTGGTTCATTTGACAACCACAGTATTGATTTGTGTTACATTTCATTACTGTGGGTGTAAATGTGAGTTCTGTTTTTTTGTAAGACTTACCATTGATGTGTTATACATGAAATCAAATGGTGTATTAACAGCATGGCAAGCCTGTGCAGTACCACTACTGTACACATAATGGTAATTATTTCCTGCTGGTGTGGTGCGTATAGTATGTGCTCTCCGAACAGTGCAATGATCACCTAATGATGTGATGTAAGTGGAAGGCCAGAAGGGTATGCAGTAGTAGCAGTGCATCCATGCAGGTAATGATCTGTTGATAGTGTATATCTTGAAGAACCTGTGCCCCGCAGCACTACATCTATATAACAAATTACATGATGGTACTGTATGGACTGATGTACATACACTGCCAGCATAGTATACATGCACCAAATTACATGATGAGATCGTGGCAGGCAAAGGGTGAGTAGTACCAACATTGTATTGATACAGTAAATGATGTGCTGGGATTGCACGGTTGTAGTGATTAGTTTCTATTTAGTAGTTTGACTTCTCATTCTCAAAAAGAAGGGAAATTCATAGCAAAAAACTACGTTTAATGCATCAGTTAGGGTTGTTCCACAGTGACAAAAGTGAGGAAATTCGCTGTTAGGGTTGAAAACCCTAACTCCAAATTCACCCCCCCAGCACCACACACACACAGACACACACACACATTCAAGTATGGGGGAGGACCAAGTCAACACAACCAATGACGGACATCCAGCAGCAGGTGACAGAAAAACAAACAATTGTCTAAATGTACTACGAGACATCCCCACCCACCTGACCAGGTACTGCATGCTCAGTGGAGATCAACAGCAAAACTGAGACCATGTACACCAAACGTACACATTCCTGATTGCAGCTGCACACAACATATCACACTTAGTAGTTGCATGGCCTTACCTACCGATGCCCCACACCACACCACAACTGGTACTGTGCCGTTATTCAATATAAATGCTGAAGGTACATGATGACAGTTGTAGAAAGGTTTTAACACTAGTGAGTATACATTAATTAAGAGAAGCACATAAATTAACTACAAGACACTAGCATGCTCAAGATAAAAGTAGTGATAATGCTTAGTAGGTGATTTACATAGTAGTACATTTACTGCAATAGTTTACTCAACATAGAGAGGCTGATGTAAACGTATGGAAAAGCATTGCCTGTTCAACGCTGTGAAATTTGTACTGCCAGTATCACATGCATTCTTACTGATGAAGGTGTACTGCTGATGTACATACATAGACCTTCAGTGTGTTTCAATACTAAAGATGCAGTAAGTATTCTTTGTAAGAAAGATTGTAATTGCATGGATCAGGCCAAGCAACTTCTAAATATCATAGCACTACTGAGCCAACAATGATGTACCTGTATCGGACATGTATATAGGATAGATTTTCCTGTAGGCACTTACTGAGTATGTTGTACCTGATAAAGACAATCTCATTGCATCTGTGATGACTAACTTATTCAAATAGTAATACATTTGCTATTGTTGCAATGAGTGATCTATGCCACTTATGGACACAGTGTGATTTTTTAACAGTTGTTTCATACTCAGGCTGTATGCCTACTGTTTGGGTTTGCACACTTCGTCACTGATGCTATCAAAGTGATAACTATGTTAATTCTGCTACAACAGGAATCAAGTAGGTATGGTGTAGATATAAACAGAATGTCTTTTAGTATTGATTTAACTCATAATGGGGTAAGTGTACTAGGACAGAAGGGTTATCCTCATCACTGAGTCTGTCAGTTATAATCACACTAGGGTTTCGATGACTGTAATGATCAAGTTACACTGTTCATCTTCATGAGTTCATATTCACAGCCATTCTCCAGTAACTAGACAGTGTATGGTGTAACTGGGGACACTGTGTTACAAAGCTGCTGCAGTGCCTAGCAGAGGACAGTATCTACTCATAAAGACAATTAAACAATAAGGCATGGCCAACAGTTATGTTAAATGGTTCGTTAATCACCCTGTAGGGTTTAATGTTGAATGAGGCATATCCGAGTGCCACATGTCGCTAGACAGTGATAAACTGACCATTAACATAATACCTGGAGTGGCTTATTGCTATCATAATAAAACTGTTTTTTAAACAACATTAAACCATGTTCATCATATGGTTAGGTCTACATATGTATGTTAATAAAACTAAACATAAGGCTGTTACAATGTTTACAGTCAATTAGAAAGCTGCATTTCTCAAACCCTTGTTATAATCAGAGATATTATACCTGTACAACTCCTTGGTTTTGCTTAACTCTGTTGCTCAGGTGGCCCACCACAAGTGGTGTGGTCTGGTGTGGGGCATCGGTAGGTAAGGCCATGCAACTACTAAGTGTGGTATGTTGTGTGCAGCTGCAATCAGGGATGTGTACGTTTGGTGTACATGGCCTCAGTTTTGCTGTTGATCTCCACTGAGCATGCAGTACCTGGTCAGGTGGGTGGGATGTCTCGTAGTACATTTAGACAATTGTTTGTTATTTCTGTCACCTGCTGCTGGATGTCTCTCATTGGTTGTGTTGACTTGGTCCTCCCCATACTTGAATGTGCGGTGTGTCTGTGTGTGTGTGTGGTGTGGGGTGAATTCGAGTTAGTTAATCTCAATACTTGTTTTAATGCTGGAATATTCTAACTGATGCATTAAACGTAGTTTTTTGCTATGAATATATATATATATATATATATATATATATATATATATATATAGATTAGAGGCAAACAACTCGCTTAATGCATCAGTTAGGGTTGTTCCACAGCGACAAAAGTGAGGAAATTCAATGTTGAGGTTTAAGTCCCCTTTGCACCCCTCCAGCCCACAACCCCAACTGGAATCGGGGTGCACACTGGGGTCATCGACCCTAACTGTCACCTCATCACATGTGGAAAGAAGCTGAGGAATGGGAGAATGGTGCAGTGGTTTAAGGCTCTGAGCTGCAAATCTGGAGACCTGGGTTTGAATCCCACAGCCCCCACTTGCATACTGTGTGACCCTGAGCAAGTCACTTAACTTCCTTGTGCTCCCAGGTTGCACCTGTAAACAAACTTTCAGCTTAGTGTGTCTCACCTGGTTAAATAATTGGAAAAAGAAATGGGCAGACAGAGTTTGCCAAGTGGCCTTTATCTACCATCAAACTCTATGTTTCTGTGTTTTGACAGGTAAGAGGGCAAGGACTCAATCAAGAATTTAGAGATGAACGAGGTGTACTTCCATACTACCTCCATTTTTCCTCTCTACAGTATCACTGTAGACCCTATTTGATCTCTGACTCTTCCCCCCTTCTTTTCCACTATGATTCCTTATGCCTATTCAATGCATTCTTAAACCCCACCACTAGTTTCACCCCCACCGCCTCTACTAGAAGGCTGTTCCAGGAATCCACCACTCTTTCTGTGAAGAAGTACTTCCCCACACCTCTCCTTTTTTCTGAAAAAAATACTTCCTTCCTGTGCCTTATTCACCCCAGTGATGCATTTAAAGGTCTCTATCATATCACTCCTCTTGCTACTCTGTTCCAGGGTGTACATACTGAAGTCCTTTAATCTCTTGTAGGGCTTTTAATGCAGATTCTGCACCATTTTAGTTACTCTCCTCTGGAACCCCTCCACTCTGTCTATGGGAGATGAGGTCTCCAGAACTAGACACAGTACTCTAGATATGGTCTTACTGGCAAACTATATAGATGCAGCACCACCTTCCTCATTCTGTTGGTGATATCCATCCCTATGCACCACAATATCCCACTAGCCCTCCAATCAACACCCTTGTTGCATTGCTTGGCCACCTTTAGGTTATCAGATATGATCACCTTCAGATTTCTATCTATTTTGGTGGTCATCAATACCATTCCACCCATTTCGTACTCTGCCCTGGGTTTCTGTGCCCTAAGCGCCCTAAGTGCATTATTTTGCACTTTTTTGCACTGAAACCTAACTACCATACTCTTGACCACCCTCAAGTTTCCTCAGGTCTCTGCTCATCCTTTCCAACACCCTTGTAGTGCCCACTGTACTGCAGATTTTTGTGTAATCCACAAAGAGGCAGACCTTCCATTCTAGCTCCTCTGCAATGGCACTTATAAAGACATTAAAGAGGATCGGTCCTAGCACTGATCCTTGAGGTGCCCCACTGGTCATCCTCCCCTCCTCAGAGGGAATTCTGTTTACCACCACCCTATGTTGTCTATCTCCTAACCAGTTTTTTACCCAGTTTACAACCTTAGGACTCACTCCTAAGCTACCCAGCTTACTTGTTAGTCACCTATGTGGAATGGTGTCGAATGTCTTCCTTAAATCTAGGTAGGCCGTGTCCACCACGCCACCCTGATCAAATTCCTTGGTCACCCAGTCAGAGAAATCTATCAGATTCATTTGATATGACTTCTCCCTCATGCAGTTGTGCTGCCTTGGATCTTGTAACCCACTGGATTTAAGATATTCCACAATCCTCTCCTTTAGCAGTGATTCCATTAACTTTCTCACCACTGATGTCAGGCTGACTGACCTGTAATTGCCAGCCTCCACCCTGCTATCACATTTTTGATGTGGGACTACTTTTGCCCCCTCCAGTCCTCCAGAACTTCTCCTGTTCCAGTGAGCTGTTAAACAGGACTGTCAGAGGTGAAGCTAGTATCTCACCGAGCTCTGTCAATACCCATGGATGCATCCCAGCTGATCCATTGCTTTGTTCCCTTTCAGATTAGTAAGTCTTTTTTTCAGTTCAATTCAATTTTTATTTTTACCATGAAACACACCATTGAGATGCTCATTTGCAAGGTGATCCTGGGTGGACAACACAAGTTACAATAAGGAACACAAGCACAAATCAAAATTAAAACAAGATCAAAGCAGGCATAACAGTTACACAGTATAGAAGGCCATAACATGAATACATTACAGCTCAAGCAATAAGCTGCTAGAAGACAAGGTAATGAAGATATCAAAGTTTAAGGGTGGTGGGGAAGTATGGGAAAGGGGGATCGTGGGTACTATGACAGGGAGGTACTATCTTAGAGAGAGGGCAGGTGGGTGCTCCAGGGCTAGAGGATATAGGGAGGGCGATCAAGGGCAAGAGGGTGTAGCAGAGCAAAGGTTGTTGGGAGGGTGAGGGGATAAGTAATGAGAAGGGTGACAAGGAGTGCCACGACAGTCTAAGAAGGTATAAGTCCACACAGGACCACATAGAAGGAGGGGTTAGGAGACACACTGGCAATTCTCCTTTATCATGGGGTTTAAAAATGATTTGAAAGAGGATATTCTGACAAGGTGAGTCAACTATAAGATCTTTTGGAGTGCGTTCCACAGAGTGGGTAGGGAATGACTGCCATTTCAGGACTCTCTCCTCTGAAAAAGGACTAGTGTCCACATTCCTGCCGACAAATCTCCTGTTACTTTTCTTTAGGCTCCCCTTCCCTTCCTCTTCCTATGTGAGCACTGAACAAAAGTATCTATTCAGGATGTCTGACATTTCCTGATCCCACTCTATACAGTCTTCCCCTTCCCTTTTTAACCTTACAATCCCACCCCTGGTCTTCCTCTTTTCACTTTCATACCTAAAAATATCTTTTCCTCTTTTGGTATTACCTGGGCTATTCTGTCTTCAGTTTCTGCCATCATGCTCCTTACTGCTATCCTGGCTTCCCTCAGTTTCCCCAGATACACCTTTTTCTCCTCCCTTCGCATTTCCTTATACAGTACCATGTGAATGCTATCCTTTTATCTATTACCTGTCCAGCCACCTCTTTCAATAACCATAGTGGTCTCTTTTCCTCTTGCTTTTGCTTACTTGCTTGATGAAGCAATTTGTTGCCTTCACTGTGCTCCCTTTTAGCTTCAGCCACTGTTCCTCTACCGCACAAAACTCATCTGCCTCAACACGTCATCCCTGAGGCAATCACCCATCTTTATAAAATCTAGTCTAATGAAGAACAGGACCCTCGCCCTTGTGTGGATTGATTTGACAGCCATCCTTATACTGAGCCATACTGCATGGTGATCATTGACCTCGGGTGGCCTCTCACCTTGATGACTGCAACAATGTCCTTGTTAGTGAGTGCAAGGTCCAGTATTGTGTCATCATGAGTGGGCTCCCTGACTGATTGCCAGAGGAATGCCCCTTGTAGGGAGTCCAGAATGTCCCTGCTTCTAGCTGTAGCTGGGGGGCTCAAGTCTACATCCAGCATATTGAAGTCCCCCACCAGCAGAGTCTCTCCCTCTTCTGCCATCTTACTAATGGCTTCCACAGCATGGGGTCATAATGTTGCAAGATACTATGTCGCATGGCAAAATTGCGCTGCCAATACAGCTCGATATTGCCATGCGGCATGCATCTTTTTTCTGTGGGGGGCTCCCCACACCACCCGTTATGGGTGGCTGCACCTCTCCAACCCCCCCACTAAAGATTCTCAACTCTGTGGGGTGGTCCAGCTCAGGGAGCACACAATTTGTGGAGAAAAATTAAATGTTTGGGACCAGGAATCAAACCCGGTCCCAGATGCAGCGTCTGGGTTACTGCTGCTGTGGCTCAGTCCAGGGAGCCACAGCAGCTGCTTGGCAGAACTCACTCCCAGCAAAGGTCTTATCCTCTGCCTGGGAGTGTGAGAATGGTGCAATACCGCATACAGCAGTATACGCGGTACTGCACCATTCGCTGTCATGCACAGTGCTGTTGAGGGTTAGCAATAATGTTGCATGCTATTAAGCATATGACATTATGACCCAGTAGGGGCTTCCACCAATACCTTATCTAATGCCTCCCCTGTGCAGGAAATCTGTAGATCACACATGTGCAAATAGTGTCTATGTTCCCCATCCTCAGGGTGACCCACAGTACCTTGGCTCTCCATATTCCCTGTATGGCCACTTTTATGTTTTCCCTCACATAAAAAAACACACCCCATCCTTTCCTTCCCACCCTGTCCTTTCTGAACAGAGTATAGCCTGGTATGGCCATGCACAAGTCTTGGTATATAGCCGTAATATCTAGAACAGCCTTTGCCATGATGGCATTTAGGTCTGGAATCTAATTTCATAGACTTCCAGCATTTACACACATAACCTTCCAGATTTTCTTGCCACTCTGCTTGCTGCTTACCTTTTTTCCTTTGTGCCTTTCCTACTCCCACCAACTTTCTTTGTAATGCTTCCTTTCCCATCCTTTTAATTTCTATTGCCCTGCTTGCTTTATTAATTTCCAGTCTAAGGAATTCCATTCCACTCAGATTCTCCCTAATTTCTACATTAGCCTGTGGTGGGGGCAGTTACTGTTTCCCTGATTTTCTCCACCACCTAATTTGGTTAGTTTAAATATTCATCAGTTACCATCTAAACTGTCTTCTGAGGCCTGTGGTTCCATCCTGGATGGATGTAGGCCATCAATCCTGTAAAGACCCTTATACCTCCAGATGGATCCGCTGAACCCCTGCTTTCTGCACCATTCTTTCAACCATGAATTGAGGGTCTTGGTGTGAAGATCCCTCTCCCCCCACATCATAGATCCACAGCACTGAGCATGCTACCTAAGACCCATTTCCAGTTCCCAAAACTCCCCTGCACTGTCTCAGCCCTGTCCATAACCGGGTCATTAGACTCCAGATGGACAATGACATCTGGTTCTCCCTCCTGTCCTGTTGATCTAGCAGTTCTTAGGATCTACTTCCCATCCCCCAGGGTCATGGCACCATGTAGGAACCTAACCTCCCACTCCTCCCTCCCTTCCTATTCTCAAATCTATCATCCTTACAATCAAGTCTCCCAGAAGAAGTTGCTTCCTCCTCCTCCTCTGGGGTCTTCTACCACTCACCTTAAGGTCTCCACTTTGGAGGACCTCCACATCTTCCCTGTTTACTACTGTAGATTCTTTCTCTTGGCTGTCCCACCCCACCAGAGCAGAGTAGGAATTACGTAGTGGTGCTGGTTGAGGAACGTGCCTCTGAGCCACAATCCCCACCCTTCCAGAGAATACTAAAGTCCAGCCATTCTTCCTCCTTGGCATCCTCTGAGATAATAGAGATTTAATGGCCCCTGGGTGGTGCAACAGGTCCCTTGAATCCTAGCCAACTCAGCTTGGAGTCTAGTGACCTCCCCCCTCAACCCAGAGAAGTGCATGCAGATGGGGCAGCACTGCAATCTCCAGTAGGTCTCTCTAAAAACTACCACACCACAATCACAGCACTGCACCACTCCTAGCATTCCCAATTCCTACTCTCCTTGTGTCACCTGGAAATACTTTTGTACTCATAACTTTGATAGGGTGTTTCTAGTTTTCTCCCTTCTTGCTTATTTTTCTCCTTTGAACCTTTACCCCAGATAGGTTTTCCCTTCTATCACTTTCAACAAGTAGTTCCATCTTGTCTGAAGTGTTTTCCTTCTTCCTTTACCCCTTACCTTTGTCTGCTTTTTCTACTATGGTAGAAGCACTTTCACCTTTTCCTAACTGTTTGCTACCTAACACTAGATAGTTTGCTATCAGTGTCCTCCTGTACCCTGCTTAAATCCTTTTATACTCCTACCCTAGACAGTGTGTTTCACCCATTCTTAGTTTTGATCTACCTTTGACCCTCTGACCTTCACAGCAGTGAATGTTGTGTAACTACTCAATCCCCTTGGCTAATAAGAATCCCATTAGTACTAGTGTTAGGCAGGTAGAAAAGACAGCTGGTAAGGAGCTCATTTAGGGGCTTCTTACATAATGACATCATTGTTTACTCAGCTAGACTGAGTGGGGATGATTATGTCATTTAGAACTCTCACAGCAGCATAACCATTTTTGAGTCAGCTGCTCTGGAGAAGTTTTAGAATGTTCAGTTAGCAGTCTGAGTTTGGAAGTCAGAGTGGTAGGAGGTCTGCCAGTGGGACTCTGTGTCCGAGAACCCTGTGTTTCTCACCCTAGTTTGGATTACATCTCCAGCTCCCAGTGAAGTGGTGGAGACCGTTCTTCAGCAGGATTCCTTGATTTTCACTCCAGGAAAAGTGAGAGGTACTGCTAATTCAGTGGATCCAAGGGGCAATTCACTGAAGGACCTAGTGTGTGTACAGCTGCTTTGAGAAGGTTTTTGTGTGATATTTCTAACAAGCTACCATGGAAAATGCATTCTGGGTTGTTTCCATGCTTAATGGAAGGAACAAATAATCTGTGAGTACAAAATGGAAGACAAGTTCTGAAGTTGAGAGGTTGCCTGGGTTGTGTGTGCCCAAGATAATGCTAGATCACACTAACCAGGACACTTTTCACCAAAGTGTGTTAATGTGAAATAAAGTTCAGAGTCTTTAGCAGTTCAGTAGGGACTGAAGACTTCTGTGGTGTAACTCTGAAGGAATGGCATAGACTGTCAGTTGGGGCAAAGGGTGGAAGGAAGGCCATCTGAAGTCTACAAAGCAGGACTAACTGGTTCATTAAAGGGCACCATGGTCCCTGGGCAAAGGCCATTGCCACGGGAGGATGTTCTGAGTGTGTGGGTTAAATCCACAAAACTACACTCATTGGGGAAAAGAAGATGTTCTGAGTGTATGGCAATGGTCCTCAAAAAGTACACTCTTGGGAGATGGAAATATTTGAGTGTGTGGCAACAATCCATGAGCATACACCAGGAGAAAGAGAAGGAAATTGTTTCTGTGGAAAACTGTACTGCCTTGCAAAGAGTTTTGGAAAAGAGAATGTACTTGATTGCCATGACCACCCCTTGGGGGTCTACTGGTGCTTTAGTAACATCTGTGACTAAAGCCATACTGCACAATCCCAGCTGCTGAATTGGACATTTGATCATTGCTTGCTGTGTAGAATTACTGGGGTCCCCTCAGCAGTTAGGTCTAGCATACACCTAGCATCCTCTCCCCTGGACCTGGTTGTAGTTTACAAATGTTCATTTTTGGTAATTGTACCCTCATCCCCTTCCTCTAGATAATGAGACTGGTAACAACTCTACAGCTAGGGTGGTACCAATCTGAGTATTTCTGCTAAAAGTAAATGGTATGCCATATGGGTACTAGTTCTGTTTCTGGAGATGCCAACTTGCTAAAAGTGGCATGTAGGTTGCAAAAAATGTGGAGGCTTGTCCTTGGGATATGTTTTCAGGAGAGGTAAAATGCTGAGGGTATGTCTAGGATCTTCCTGTCTGGTTGTGGTACACCTAAACAGAAAATCGTTGAAAGAAAAGCAAAATCTGTGCCAAGGAAAATGCCATCTGAGAATATTTTGCTACCTGTGGTTCTGTGAAAGAAAGTGGAAAAAATGTGCTGCTTGCGTGTTTAAACTGGAAAAATGAACTGTTGAACTGAGTAATGATTGCCCTTGCTTTGCCATTTTAAGTGCTTAAAAAAATTGTTAAACATTGCAAATTTACAGGAAAAAGTATTTGTGGACTTTTACAACAGTCATTTCTAAGTGACCAGAATGTTTTATGTGTGTACAGTGAAAATTGGGGGCGTCGCTAAGGAAAATGCACCAAGAATTGTGTCAAAATGCCTTAAAAGTGCTTTGCTCCACTGAAATTGGCAGCCGAGAAAAAAAGTGACAGTTTGCTTTTAAATTTGCCTTCTTGAGGATCGCCGTGCAGGAATGCGACTAAGAGAGAGAGAGAGAGAGAGAGAGAGAGAGAGAGGGAGAGAGAGAGAGAGCTCATTTACATGGTGTCATGTGAATGGTCCAGCAAACCTAAGCCCCGCCCTTTGTCTGAGTCTCAGTGTTGTGCAGCATTCAAGGAGGAACAGCAAGCAGTGTGCGAGCAGCATGCTAGTTCGAGTAGTAGCAGGCGGAATCACTGAGTGAGATAAGTGTTCCTAAAACAGCATTTTTTGGACTTTCACAATTAAAAATGGCTCAACATATTTTGCAACTGCAAGTAGCAGCGATCACAGCATTGTTGCAACCGATCCAAAGGTCTGTCAGCCTCAGCATCGGAAATGCCTTACAAACCAGCAGCAGGCCATTCACCATCAGTGAAGGGAATCAGCTACTGCCTAAGTAAGTATGAAGTGCAAAGCAAAATGAACTGTGATGCAAAAAAGTTGGAGAACTGCAAAAACAATTCAGCCAAGTAACAGAGAAAAGTTATGAGCATTTAAAAGTAGACTGTGTGTGTAATGACTGTTTCAAGAGAGAGAGAGAGAGAGAGAGAGAGAGAGCTCCAAGGCAGTGTTGATCCAACAGGTCCAGAGAAATGCAGAGACAGTGTGAATGTGCTGAATTGTGTTAACAGTGAAATTTAGAGTAAAACAGTTAAGATCGACAAGCATTCCAGCAATTTTGAACTGAGTGCAATGGAGAAAAATTACTGCCTCCTTTTTGTGGTGCAGTCAGCAAATGTAAACAATGCAGTGCCATCTTGGACTAGTGTCTCAAATGCAGAAAGGTTTCAATTGGTTGTGCTAAATGTTGTGTAATAAAATGCAAAAGTTAGGCAGCCTGTTAAAGAACTGTTCCAAGAGTGTGTTTAAAGCCAAATCTCAGTTTGATTGCAAAATAGTTATGCGGGGCTTGTGTGTTCATTTATAGAAAATGGCTTCAAGGGAGACCACATGATGCAGAACTCCTGGTAGCAGCTCCATTTCATCGCTCCAGCCACCTGCTCGCTTTCAAGTTAATTTTTCGCCAGTAAACTTATTACAAATCCTCTAAAAATCCAGTCAAAAGACTTAACAACCTACTACCTGAACTTGGTCCATGAAGATCACATCATGGAAGCAGAAATGCGGAAAGCTCCACATAAGCATACTCATCCAGCTACGCCAGAAAAGGTCACAAAGAAACCTCGCTCCTCTGGTACTGCAAATATACTGCGATCAGCTCCTCTTCTGCCAGAACAAGAACCACTAACACTTAGCAGATTCTTAGAAGAATTCAAGCCTTTTCAAGACGAAATTCATTCCATAACCACAGAATTAAAATCTTTGACAAAAGCCATGGAGGATATATCAGTGTGAACCTCAGACAGTGAAGCCTGTATCAGTTCACTGGAAAAAATAGTGGAGAAGGTGAACTCTAAACTGATTGCAACCAGACAAAAGCTAGCCAAAATGGAACTGAAGATCGAAGACCTTGAGGGCAGAAGCCATAGAAACAATGTGGTCCTCATAGATCTGCCAGATAATGAGGAAGGTCTTGATGCTATTCTCTTCACCCAGAAATTTGTTGAGAAAATTTCGGGCCCCTCTCCACCTGGACCTAAATATGTGAACGAGAGGGCACATTGGGCTCTCCGCCCTATACCCCCAGCAGGAACTCCACCATACCCACTTCTTTCCACTTCCTCAATTTCTTAGAGCGGCAACATCTTTTATTAAAAGTGAGATTCATGAGGTCCACTGGGTAGAGCTAAAATCAGAGTGGCACAGGACCTATCAGCTTGATTAGGCAGCAACACACTGCTTTCCACAGCTTGGTTTTGAAACTGATAGCTGCGGGAATAAGGTTCTGTATGAACTATCCAGGGAGACTTCAGGATCTAGTAGCAGGGACCTGGCTATCCTATGAAACCGCAGAGGCAGTTCTGACTGGGCTTAAAACAGCCCTTCCCAGTCTTTTCAGAGATATCTGAGTTAGAATAGAGGTTCTGTTCAAGAATTATTCTACTGCATGAAAAGATTGCTGGTTGAATAGTGGAATAGTAAAGACTGTCTACTGGGGAACAGATGACTTGTTCACCTGATTAGTCTGCAACCTGCCTCCAGGGAACTTGTCAATTTCAATGTTGAAGAACAGCACACTGAATGTCTGGATGCACAATTTATTGCCCTACCAGTCTTTGGCAAATCAGGAGCTGTATTAACTGTGAAACTCCTTCGGAGCATTTCTAGCGCCAGACCAGGTTAAATACAGGCTACTCGACTGTGCACACAGTCATGTGGCACCTTTGCATATCCTTCCCACAGCGGAACTAGTTTAAAGCTGCCACTAGATGGTGAGAGACAACCATGATGCAAGCACTCGTGCGAACAACAGTGGGGATTTAAATAACTACTGCAGCCATTTATTTTATTTTGGTGCCACATATACTTTAGTTGAGCTGATCTTGAATAACTTTAACTGGCTGGCTTGTGGATTGCTTATGAGAACACTGGTCTAATGTTAATTTACACCATTCCTCTTTTTCTTTTATGAGGTGTGTCATGGGGGGCTTCTAACATAGGACAACATAGGATTACAGAGGTTTTGTTTCACATTTCTTAGTGTATTTCAAGCTGGTTTTGGATGCACATCAGCTGGTCAGAAACACTCAGTTTCGGTTTGCAACATATTAGGGGCATTACTATGTTCATGCACATTATTAAGTTTATGCATATTTTAGTTTTATAATCTTCATGTATCATCTCTTGTTATAGCTACAAGGTGATTCTTTAGCTCTTCACAGCACCAGTTTATCCTATACTGTAGTAATAGTGAAAGCCCTAAAAATAGTTACAGGGGGCCTACGAAGTTTACGGGGTTTTCTGCCTTAGAAAGTGCCTAAGTTTGCTCTATGAAAGGTCCTTTTTGTGTTCTGACCTTTCCTTTATATTTCCATGGGGTAGGACCACATTCGGGTGGCTTGAGGAAGGGAGCATTGAAATGGTGTACTGCAGAGCACAGTTTGAGACAGTAAGAGAGGTAAGGAGGGTAGGGAGAGCTCATCATTTTGGAATACAGGCTATGTTCGTTATGGGTTTTGGGGATTTCTGGAATACTTTGTGTTTCTTCAGGAACTACGGGGGGTAAATGCACAGAGTTCACAGGAAATAGGGTACCTGAGTCAAGGGAGTACTGTAAGCCATCTGAAGACTCCTAGTTAGCAGTTTGGGGATTAATGGCTAGGGATCTGCTGTTGGCTGCATGCAATATTAAAGGGGCTAGAAAGAAAATTAAGCAATATAACATCTTGAAACATCTGAATTTATTGAAAACTGAGATATACAGGAATCTCATTTATTAGATTCCGAGGATATACAGCTGAGGAGACAACAAATATGACAGATTTATTCCACTGCTGGTACTACCCAGAGCTGTGGGGTTATGCTACCGGTTAACAGACAGGTCCCATTTTCCCCTATTCAACTTATTTCTGATCCTCAGGGCAGATTTTTTATTGGTCAAGGGTAAAATACATGCTACAGAAATTCTTCTGGGAAGTATATACGGTCCAAATGTGGATACTCCAGGGTTCTTCATGCAACTGATCAATATATTATCTCCTTTCATTTCAATGCCAATAATTATTGGAGGAGATTTCAACTTACTGTATATACTCACGTATAAGCTGAATTTTATATGACAAATTTGGCATGTCATATAATACTCCTCGGCTTATACAAGAGTCATTCGGTAATTGCTGATACTTCTCAGGTTACACATAAAGGTAACTCCATTGCCAGCATGCCCTTTCATTGATGAAATGAGTTGCAAACATAAGCGATGTGCATATGATGCAGCATTCAAGCTGCGAGTGATTGAGCATGCTGACAGCACAAATAACTGTGCCACAGCAAGGCACTTAGGTGTGAATGAAAAGCAAATCCATGAATGGAAAAAACAGCGAGAGCTTCTCAATGAGATGCCGAAGTTTAAAAAGGCATGCCGTGGTGAACGGCCAGCATTTCAACAGCTTAAAACCTATTTAAATGAATGGGTGCTCGCATGCAGGCAGAGCGGGTATATTGTAACCCTCATGTTGATTCGTATGCAGGCGCTTAAACTCACAAAGCAAGAGAAATATCAGCAAGCTGGCATTGAAAATTTCCTTGCTTCTGCTGCCTGGTGCTCAAGGTTTATGGAGCGTAACAATCTTACCATCCGTCAGCGTACCAAAATCTCCCAAAAACTCCCCTCTGATTTCGAGGCAAAGGTAGACAGCTTTCACCTATACACTATTAAAATGAGGAAGCAGCATGGCTATGAGTTGTCTCAAATCAGTAACATGGATGAGACACCTATGAATTTTGACCTCCCCTGTAGCCGCACTGTGAACCACTCAGGTAGCAAGACAGTTCTGATAAAAACATCTGGTCATGAAAAAACACACTTCACTGTTGTGCTCTCATGCATGGCAGATGGTACTAAACTCAAGCCAATGATAGTGTTTAAAAGAAAGACCCTACCCAAGTCTGCCGATTTCCCCCGAGGTGTTCTTGTGTATCCATACCCTAAGGGATGAATGGATGAACAGCTTGTAGGTGTGTGGCTTGAGGAGGTATGGGGTACCAGACCTGGCGCTTTGCACAAAAGGCGATCGTTACTTGTGTGGGATATGTTTAGAGCCCACTTGACTGATTCTGTGAAAAAGGCAGCTAAACGGAATCGCACTGACCTGAGTGTTATTCTGGGTGGTCTGACATCGATGCTCCAACCCTTAGATGTCTGCCTGAATAAGCCATTCAAGGATCACCTACATAAGCTATGGAGCGACTGGATGATGTCAGGCACAGGCGCACTAACAAAAGGTGGCAATCTCAAATGGCCTGACATTAAGCTTGTATGCAAGTGGATTGAGACAGCATGGGAGGATATTCTGGGAGATATGGTCAAGAAGGCATTCCTGAAGTGCAGAATTAGCAACAAACTCGATGGAACGGAGGATGATGCCATGTTTGAGGAGACAGCGGAAATGGAAACCAAAGAAGAGGAAGATGATGACAGCACATATGTCGACGTTCTCACCGAAAAATTCATGGCAGAGAATGAAGCTGCTTTAGGATTCTCTGACTCTGAGTCTGAAGAACTTTAAATGGGACTAATGCATTCGTGGCACAGCAAGTATCAAAGCAGTTGTTGTTGACAATATTTATATGCAGCATATTTATTTCTCTTGTTCTCTGGTTATTTCAGTGGTGATAAGCAACAAAATTACAAAAAAATAAATTACTTGGTGATTGGCAAAATGATCCTATGTTTCCCTATTTGTTGTGATAATGTTATAAAAGTTGGCGTCGGCTTATACGTGGGTCTTCTGTATTTCTTTAATTTGTAGACAATAATTGGGGGGTCGGCTTATACGTGAGTCGGCTTATACATGAGTATATATGGTAACTTTTGATCCTATACTGGAGCGGTTGGGATTAGCTCCCAAAGGGCTCTCCCCGGCTCAAAGGGCATTTCGAGGCCTACTGGACCAGATGGGTCTATATGATGTCTGGTGAGTCCTACACCCCTCTGACAGGCAATACACATTCAAGTCCCAGATACATGGGACATTGTCCCCAATAGATTATTTACTTATTTTTTAAACTTTTCTCCTAGGAGTGCTGGGCTCATCTATTCACCCAGATCCTCCCTCAGACCACTCCCTGGTTACATGTCAGCTCTCTCTTTCTCTCCACCATCCCCAAAATTAAGGGACGTTGGAAGATTTAAAATCAACTATTAAAAGACCATGAAGTAATCAAACATGGCTGACCATGTTATTCAGTTTGCCACCATTAATCTAAACTCCACGATCCAGCCAGTTATGAAGTGATGTGCATTTAAAGCCTATTTGTGAGGCATAATGATTGATCTAGCTTTGAATTACAAAAAAACAGAAAGACCAAAAATTACTGACCATCCTTGCTCAGATTCAGGACCTTGATGCTAAGCTTACCCCACACTCTCCTGACTCTCTCAGACAGGATTTGGTACATATCTGGAACTGCTGAGAGAAAAAGCAGAATTTGCAATCCTGAAAGTTAAGGCCTCTTATACAGATCAAGGGGAAAAGGCAGGTCAATTGCTGGCCCTGAGAATAAAGCAGCAAGAGTCTTCCAGGCTAATTGTGGCAATCCATTCCCAGGAGGATGGCTTCTTGAAGATCTCTCCTAGGACATTGTCACCAAATTTAGCTCTTATTATAAACAACTACATGGTCCCATGTCTAATGCACCCCCTGGCAGCTATTTGGACAAATATCTGGAAGATTCTTGTGCTGCCCTTCCTTTCGGAGACACAACAACACTCCTTATTATCCCCCATCTCACAAACAGAATTGTCTAACATCATTAAGAACCTCCCTGCAGACAAGATTCCTGGGCTGGATGGGTTTTCCCTGAATTTTTATAAATAATTTGCTGATAAGTCGATCCCCTTGTTACTACCCCTATTTTAGCACATCCTTTCAAGAGTGGAATCAAATAAATCTTTGTTTGAAGCCTTGATTGTTCTTCTGCCCAAATTCAATAGACATCTGGATCTAGTGACACGTTATTGACTAATTTCCCTTCTTAATCAGGATATTTAAAGTCTCACCAAATTACTAGCGGATCGCATTAGTTTAGTTCTTCCTGACCTTATTGGCCCAGAACAAGTGGGATTCATGAAGGGTAGGTCCCCAGTGGACCACTTGAGTATGTTGGCCCACGTCTTCTCAGTGTCCAGAGACGCCAATACCCCAGCAGCCTTGGTTTCTCTGGATGTCAAGAAGACCTTTGATAGGGTCAACTGGAATCTTCTCTTGCGGACTCTCAAGGCATTTAAATTTCCCTCAGAATTTCAGAGGTGGATACAGGCCTTATACAAGTCCCCAGCCACCCATGTATCCAGGAACAGAGTGATCTCTGAGCTATTCCCATTACATTCAGGTACACGGCAAGGGTGCCCTCTATCCCCTTTACTTTTTAATCTTTATTTGGACCCTGTCATATATAGACTGACAATCTGCCAAAAGATCCAAGGCATTATTATCCAAGGCCACAAAGTTAAGGTCTTAGCCTATGTGGGTGACCTGCTTTTCCAGGTTTCTTACCCAGCTTCGTCTATCCCACCCATGCTGGATATTATTGAAGAATTCAACACTGTTTCTAATTGTAAGTTAAATATTGACAAGATAGTAGTGTTTCCCCTTACTCATAAACTCCTAAAAACTGAAATATCAGACTTAGGGCTCTCTTGGAAATCCGATTCCTTAAAGTATCTCAGAATTCAACTTACCAGAAGCCCTTCTCATCTTCAAAAGCTTAACTTAGACTACCTTCTGTGCATCATTACCCAAGATCTGAATAGGTGGTCCCTTCTTCCTATTTCGCTTTGGGGGAAAATCAATCTAGTTAAGATGAATATTTTTTCTGTCTCTTCTACCCTCTCAATTTATTAAATATTTGGCTTCCTCTTTCCTGGTTTAAAAAAGTCCACAGTCTTATTAATGATTTTATTTGGTCTGGTAAATGGCCAAGGATAGCATTCCACAAATTGGCAGCCCCAAGGATGAGATGAGGTCTATGCCTACCACATATTGGTCTCTACTATTGGGCAAGCCATGCTAATAAATATCTCAGATGGACCTCAGAGGCACACTCTCAGATCTCTCCTCCTTTCTCACCAGCATGGCTCAAAATTGAGCTAGCTCAAATAAATGCCCATAATAGCTCCCCTCCAGTGCTTTTATTTACACTGCTTAAATTTCTTTCCTCACGTTTAAGAACTTCCCCAATAGCCACCTCTATAAGGGTGCATTCTCAACTTTGCTCATTTCTTAAGTATAATCATACTCAGGACTTGATGCAGACTGTTTGGGGCAACCCTAAACTCAAGATAGATGACAAAATGCTTTCACCACAGTAGTTACCTCAACTAGGAGATTGCCCATTTACCCACTTTGTAAAAGAGGATGGGACATGGATTTCTTCTCTTGAAGTTATGACCAAGTTCAGTATCCCAATTCTATGGTTTTCAAAATATTCTAAATAAGGCATCTTCTGTTGAAAGTGTTTGGGTCAACTCCTCCCCAACCAGCAAATATTTCTCTCCACTCAGACTTGAGCCCATTGGTGGGGTTTCCCAAAGCTGTGTCCAAAATATATAGCTGTCTATATGACCAAAGTTACCAGAATGTTTTGGTCCAACTGGCTTTTGGTCCTCTCAGTTCCCAGAATTATCTATAAATTGGCTGGCTTTGTAGCACATTTGCCACAAATTCATGACCCAAGACAGGCTCCAACTCATGCAATTTCATATATTGCATGATCTGTATTATTCTCAACAATAACTAGCCACATTTGGTAATGTGCCTTCTTCCTTATGTTCTCATTGCATGCAGGATGAGGGCACTTTGTTTCATATTTTCTGGTCCTGCCCAAAGGTGGCCCCCTTATGGACTCTTATTCAGTAATGAGCAGATCCCCTCCTGGCTCTAGAGGGCCTAGTCATTGCTGAAATCTGCTTGCATGGAGACTTTATGCCGGTCGCAGTTCTCAATAATAAATATTATATGGCTTTAATATCAATGTCTGTCAAAAAATGTGTTCTGAGACATTGGAAAGAAAGATCATCACCTATTCTGAGTGGTTCCATGAGTTATTGGCAAATTTACAGACAGAAAGGGCAATAGAGAGCCTCTGCAATAGGACTAATAGATTTACAAGAACCTGGGGCCCCTTATACTCTCTTTATTCCATATAGGATCTAAGATTGGTGCTTTTTTTACAAACTAATGGTACAACATATGTCACTCTGTGCATGGGGTTGGGGAAGGAGGGAGGGAGGAAGGGGTGGGAGGAGGATCTGACAGACTATCATGTACATGTTTTTGGAATATGAACAAACTGTGGATCCTTTCTCTGTATTGTATAACTTTAATAAACTTTGAATTGAAAAAAAAAGAAAATAGCTTCAAGGTTACCTCATTACCCACTCCATGCCAGTGTACAGATTGCACAAGAAAAAGAGTTAGCTCATTTTGAACAACTGTACAAATGCGAGTCAGCATCATCTGATGTGACTTTACTGAACTTTCCTGTCAATGTATGCATTGTTTGTTTGAGGCCAGGGAGGGATGTTCTGCTAATTCCCCATTGCACAGTGTCACAAGCAATTCAGGATGATGGAAGCAGGTGGCACAGCAGTAGCAAAAGAAAAACACATCCACTTATCCCCAAACATGGACACTGGCAGACCCTGCTGGATCAGAACAGCAGTAGGCTTGGTGCAGTCAGAGGGACCCCACGGAGTTTGTCAAGGAATGTTTGGAGAATGTCTGTGCAGATACTTTGCAAGGGCAGGAAGAGATAAGATTTTCCACACCGCAGGGAGCAGATTTGGACACTGCAGATGCAGGTTCTGTGGATCCATAGGTGGAAGGCCAAAGACTCATGGGTGAGTCTGAGGTAGAAGACATTTTGTGTTGGGAGGCCAATGCCTCTGAGTGTAGTGAGGAATGGACAATTTCAGGAGCTGGTGCAACTGTCAGCTCCTGGGCAGAGATCATATAACAGAAAGAAGCTGCAATAGCTATGGTGGGGCCCCATGAGTTGCCACTAGCCTTGGCTTCAGTGGAGCCTCCTGAGACAGAGATGGAGAAGGGTTCTAGAGATGTACCACTGAGTGCAGAGGTGGACTGCTTTTACCCTGCATTGTGTGTTAGAAACTGGCTCAACCAGGAATAGTCACCCCCAAGCTGTGCTTGTGGGTTGGCCCTGATCAAAAGCAGCAAGGAAGAATGAATAATACGAAGATGGGCTATGGCCAAATATGGACAGACATACCCTTTCTTCCCTCAAAACATTTGGTAAGAAATAGAGTAGAAGAGGCATGCCTGGCTGTGGGAGGAAGCTAGTGCCAACCTGCACCCAAAAGTAAAAAAATTTGTGAGAGTAAAAGTATGCAATGAGAGACTCCAGTTTTGGAAGCATGTCAGAACTTTGTTAATTGAGTCGGTGGGAACTGTGGACAAGACTGGCCAAGGGACATTTTACAATGTTCCTGTGGTTCATCATGAAGGAGAGACAGTCTATGCCCCACACTTTGAGTGGTACTACCCAAGAATGGTGCCACTCATCAGTAAAAATGCCTGCATGCCAAATTGAATGCAGCAATGCCACCTCAGCAATCTGCCACTAATGTGGCAGCAACCGAGGGAAGAAGTGCCTTTCTTCTGCTGTTCCAGGTTCATCTGCTGCAGCATCCAGGTTCGGCTCCAGCAGCATCCAGGATGACATGCAACAGCATCCAGGCTCATCAGCTGAGCAGTTAGAGAAGATTTCCCATCCAGATCCAGTTGAAGGTCTTGGAAGCATCTGATCCAAAGATTTTGCCTGTCCAGCAACAGAAGATCATCAGGTCACAGGCCCTGAGAGGTAGTGTAGACATCCATCTGTCACCTAGAATATGGTAAGATCATTTTACTTTTTAATTTGACTGTTTTGCCTACAATTGAGGATGTCCCAAGAACTTTGTTTCACTGATAGACAGTCCTGAACTGGACTGCAGTGTTAACATGCCTCATGCCTGTTCAAGAACTGTGTTTCAGCAGGTTTCAACCTAGGAGAGATTCTATGTGTAGTGCCATGGCACTCTGGACTTCCTCCTTAGTATATTGAACTTTGTAGGGCTTCCCTTCCCCAAAAATGTTTTTGTACAGTAATTGTGTTATGTTTTCTATTTTTGTACTTTTATAAAAAAAAATCTTTAAAAATAGCTTTTTGGGATTTGGTATCTGTAGTGGGAGATTTGGTCACTGTGTGGTTTACGGTTGTGTTTGTTTGCAGAATGTGTTTTGCAATGTTTTCTTTTCCAGGTGTTCCTGAAAGACAAGAAGAGGATTTTTCTGGACTCATTGGAGTCCTCCTTTTAAAGTTGCTAGGCTTTGTGTAACTGTGCAATACAATGCTAACCATTTTTTCTGCTTTGCAGGTGTAGAGTTTTTGTAGTTCTTAGTTTTAGGAAATGTAATTGAAATGCATGTTTCTAAAGTGGGCTACAGTTCTTTTAGTTTAAAATGGTTTGGGGTACGGACACCTGGTAGATAGCATAGGTCAGATAGTTTTCCCTAGAGGGCTAGGGGAGAAGGCAGGTTGGTGGTCCTGATTCAAAATAGGTGTCATCAATGATGCTGTCTATTAGGACATGCTTAAGGCAGTTTCTTGGAGCTACTGGAAATCTCTAGATAGTAAAGTACTGGGGTGGAGCTGAAGTGTCTTCAGCAGGCCTATATCCTTTAGTGTTACCTACCTGTGCCTAGCACATGGTAGAGGAGGACCTGATCAACCCTCCCTATATGGAGCACGGAGGCTGGATAGCCTGGTACTGGGATGTAATCTGGAGGCAGAAAGCTAGTAGTCTGGTGGTGGTAAGTGTAACCATCGAGTCCCCTGGGGTTACTAGAATCCCATTAGTACTAGTGTTAGGCCAGTAGAAAAGGCAGCCGGTAAGGAGCTCATTCAGTGTCTTCTTACATAATTATATCATTGTTTACTCAGCTAGACTGAGTGGGGATGATTATGTCATTTAGAACTCTTGCAGCAGCATAACCATTTTTGAGTCAGTTGCTCTGGGTAAGTTTTAGAATCTTCAGTTAGTAGTCTGAGTTTGAAAGTCAGAGTGGCAGGAGGTCTGCCAGTGGGGATCTGTGTCAGAGAGCCCTGTGGTTCTCATCCTAGTTTGGATTACATCTCCAGCTCCCTGTGAAGTGGTGGAGCCCTTTTTCAGCAGGATTCCTTGATTTTCACTCCAGAAGTGAGAGGAGCTGCTAGATCAGTGGATCCAAGGGGCAATCCCCTGAAGATCCTGGTGTGTTTATAGCTTCCTTTGAGAAGGACTTTGTGTGAGATTTTTGACAAGTTACCATGAAAAAGGATGCTTTCTGGGTTGTTTTCATGCCTAAAGGAAGAAGCAACTAATTTGTGAGTACAAAATAACAATATAATAATAATATGCTTTATTTTTAATGCGCCTTTCAGATATTGAGGCACAGTACAATTAAAACAATTAAAACAAGTAAAAACAATACTGTAATCCCATTAAAATATGCAGTAAAATCAAAGTCTACAATCTTCATCACCGTATGCCTTTTTCCAAAGAAAGGTTTTTAAGGCCTGTTTAAATCCCCCCTTGGTCATGCACTCCCTAATCCAATGGGGTAGAGAATTCCAGAAGGTAGGGGCCATGAATATAAATGCCTGGACCCCAGAAGATTTTAAAAACACCCTTGAAATCTCCAGCAACCCCTCATTGGCCGAGCAGAGCCAAATTTTCAAGTTGAGAGGTTGCCTGGAGTGTGTATGCTCAAGATAATGCTAAATCACTCCAGCCAGAATGCCTTTTCAGCAAAATGTGTTAATGTGAAGTAAAGTTTGGAGTCTTTAGAAATTCAGTGGGCACTGAAGGCTTCTGTGGTGTAACCCTGAAGGAATGGCAGATACTGTCAGTTGGGGCAAAGATTGGGAGGAACAAAATCTGGAGTCTACAAGGCAAGGCTAACTGGTTCGTTGAAGGGCACCAGGTTTCCCTGGACAAAGGCTATTGTTGCAGGAGGATGTTCTGAGTGTGTGGTTAAATCCACAAAAGTACACTCATTGGGAAAAAGAAGATATTCTGAGTGTGTCGCAACAGTCCACTAAAAGTACACTCTTGGGAGATGGAAATGTTCGTGTGTGATTGGCAACAATCCACAGGCATACACCAGGGGAAAGAGAAAGGAATTGTTTCTGCAGAAAATTGTGCTGCCTAGCAAAGACTTTTGTAAAAGAGAATGCACTTGTTTACCATAACCAACCCCTGGGGATCTACTGGTGCTTTAGTAACATCTGTGAATAAAGCTGTACTGCATAATCCCAGCTGCTGCATTGAACATTTGATCATTGCTTGCTGTGTGCAATTACTGGGGTCCCCTCAGCAGTTAGGTCTGGCATACACATAGCATCCTCTCCCCTGGACCTGGTTGTAGTTCATATATGTTCATTTGGTAACTGTACCCTGACCCTCTTCTCTAGATAATAAACCTGGTATACACTCTAAAGCTAGGGGTGGTACCAATCTGAGTATTTCACTAAAAAGTAAATGGTATGCCATATGTGGGTACTAGTTCTGTTTTTGGGGCTGCCAACTTGCCAAATGTGGAATGGGGGTTGCAGTTAGAAACATAGAAGTTGATGGTAGAAGAAGACTGCTAGGTCCATCTAGTCAGCCCAACTGTTTTAGACCTGTTTTGACACTCTAGTTGTCATTTGTAGTTAGGGCCCCCTTGTGTCTATCCCTTGCTTTCTTGAATCCCCCCACAGTGTTGACCTCCACAGCCTCTTGGGGCAGGCTGTTCCAGGCATCCACCACTCTTTCTGTGAAGAAAACCCCTGGTGTAGATATAGAATCTCCCTCCTTGCAGCCTGATGTCATGTCCCCTGGTCCTGGACCCCTTCTTGAAGTGAGAAAGTTCCTGTGCCTGTACCTTGTTAATGCCTTTTATGTACTTGGCTTCAATCATGTCCCATATTCAGTTCCCTAAGTTCCTCGTAGGACATGTACTGCAGAACCTGAATAATTTTTGTCACCTTTCTTTGTACTGTTTCCATCCAGTCAATGTCCTTCCTGAGGTGAGGCCTCCAGAACTGGACTCTGTATTCCAGGTGAGGCCTGACTAGCAATCTATACAGTGGTAGTACCACCTCTCTCCTCCTGCTTATGAATCTCCTCCCAATTCAGCCCAGATAATTCTGTTGGCCTTCAATGTTACTTTCTCACACTACTTACTAAACTTCAAGTCGGCTGAGATTATGATTCCCAGATCTCATTCCTGGTTTGAGGCTACCAGTCTTTCACCTCCTAGGTAATACTGTACTCCTTTCTTGGATTTTTCATTCCTATGTGCATGACCTTGCACTTTTTGTCATTAAATCTCAGCTGCCACACTCCAGACCATTCTTCCAGTTTCTTGAGATCAGTTTCCATCTTGCTTACTCCTTCTGAGGTGTCCACCCTGTTACATATCTTGATGTTATCTGCAGTCTTTCAGGTACAACAAACAATACAGTTACAGCAGTATTGAACAGGTACCTATCTCAGTCCACCAGCAGAGTCTGCCTGCCTCCCTGCTTCCTCCTGTGGATGTCTGCCAACACCTAAGATGCCAATGTCACATCTGTTCCACTCCTGTGCTGTTTCACTCCCATGTTGGGACATGAGCTTCCTCACTCCTTTCTCCAATTTCCTCTTCCTCATACTGCCACTGCTTCAGGGATCCTCACACTTTCTAAAGATAATTTAATGTTCACGCTCTCTGGTGCAAGTCAAGATGCAGTCCGAGGGGCTGCTAGCTCCTAGGCTTGAACAAGCCACTCCAAAGAAAGGGCTGCACTCCTGTGGTACAGTTGATAGCACAGCCACACTTTAAATCAGGCGACAAAATTGCCAAGGATATGGTTGTCAATAAACTCTATTCTGTGAGATAGACAAGACAACCAAAGATTGTTGGTGACAACAAACAATTCAGCACTGCAACCAAGTGATCCAGTGCTTCACTCAGTAAAGCTTCATCAGGGTGTTGGTACCTGGTGTCATTAAGGCATAGGTTATGAAGCACAGGAAAACCTTGGGCAGTTTCAAAGCTCACAAATAGCATTTTATTTTCTCAATAACAGCAAAATAAAAAGTATTTGGTATAACGATTTACAAAGGCAGAAGAAACAGAGAAAACTAAGTCTTCCTTCTGAGGGTATATCTTAATTCAGTGTTTCAGTCTCTCAGTCTTCTTTGCTCTGTAGTAAAAGCATTGCTGCTGTTTTTATACATCTTTGCCTGGTAACCTCGTTAAAGGGACACTGTCAACCCCCTTAGATCTCAAAGTGTCCCTAGTTTACAAAACATTTTAAGATTGCCAAAATTCTGTAAAGATTGTTGATGTAGCTGGTAGTTTGATTCTAACTGGTATTCTCTTTAAAAAAGTAAAAAAACATACTGCCCACCATGCTGGTGCTATCACACCAAAACAGGTTTGTTTGCATTCCTTGATCAGCTCCAAATACATCTTTCCTGGACTTGGGAACACCCACAAGACAGTCTAGCCCCCTCATGATGCAGTGGGAGCTAAGGATGCTA
Organism: Neoceratodus forsteri; assembly: GCA_016271365.2. Taxonomy (NCBI): domain Eukaryota; kingdom Metazoa; phylum Chordata; order Ceratodontiformes; family Ceratodontidae; genus Neoceratodus; species Neoceratodus forsteri. The sequence continues at coordinate 981,030,102 of CM028133.1, forward strand.
CTGCCTTATAAGTGGTTGAATGGTTTGGGTGTGTTTCTTATGCCCAGGAAGTAAGCAATAAGAACAGAACAAGGATTGCAAACAAAAACATTGTTTATAAACATACATTGCCATACATTTCAGTTCTATTAAACAATGAGACAGACAAAACAAACAGTAACGTCAGTGAATTTTAGAGAGGGTAAGCAATCACAAAATATGAGCTTTCCACTAGAAATAATATGATGAAAAACAGGTTGACAGTGTCCCTTTAAGAAATGTTCTGCTTCTAACAGAATGTTCTTGTCAGTTTACAGAATATTCTTGTCAGTTTCCTTGCAGGTGCATATAACAGAACATAGCAACCCAGAACTGACCTCTTGTTCAAAACTCTGCAGAGAGTTTGCAATCTGCATCTCAAGGTAACTCTTTGAGTTCCAAATAGCTTTTGCAATCATTTCAACAGTATAAGTACATGCATTTTAAACAAAGGGACCCTTGCATCAGTTACATTTCCACAAAAAAATTCACATATTTTTATAACTGCAGATATGCAAGGGGGAAGAAAAGACAGAAACAGTAAGTGAAGGCAGAGAGACAGCAAAGGGTGGAGAATCGCAAAACCACTAGAGTGATCAGTTCCTAGGTTTTACAAGAAAATTTGGTTGCACAACCAGACAAACAAGAGACAGAAAAGAAGAGGATAGAACAGATCTTTGCATTTATTTATTTATTTAGCTTTTGTTAACCAGGTAAGTACACTAGACAAACACATGCCTATTTTCAGGTACGACCCGGGAGAGTACAGGTAATCAAAGAACATATAGGGTACAATTTGAAGCAAGCAGGGCAGATACACAGATGTCAGGAGAAGCATAACATACATACTGTAGTAAGATATCTCAGGTCACGACAGTAATCATAGTCAATATACTAAGGTACAGCGTCACTGACATGTCACCAGCAATATATATACAGATATATAAAAAATTTACACATTTGCAAGATACATGGAATGAATACACTCAAGTATTCTGTGCAGAGGACCAGGCTAATCAGGGAGACTTAAGACAGTCACATACTGACGAGAGCTTCAAGTGGTTTCACAGGGAGGTGCGTAGGCCCAACTGGGGGGAGGTCCGGACCTGGACAGAAAAGGAGTTCCACAGTCTAGGTGCACGTGACGCAAAGTCCCTGTCCCCCATTTTGGTATGAGTAGGAGGGACCTTAAGGATAGCAGGGCCTAGTGACCTTAGGGGGTAGGTAGAGGGGGCTGCTGGCACAAGGAGCTCCGCCAGTCCAGGGGGGTGCCAGTACCCAGTACCTTACCCGTGAAGCTGCTCCCAACAAAATTCAAATAATTGGGCAGGGACAGCCAGTTGAGCTTACTGTACAGATCACAGTGGTGAGTGAGACGAGGGACTCCAAGAGCAAAATGGCAGAAGTTATTATAGGCAACGGTCCATCTAGAGAGGTGGATCTTGGAGGTATTGGCAAACAAAAGGAGCCCATAACAGAGGGATGGTAGAAACACCCCTCTAGATCGTGCTAGGTGAGCAGCCGGAGTAAGGTTATTCTTTGCCCTGTAAGCCAGACCCGATTTCCAGTTAACAGCTCTACACACATTTTGGATATGCTGACCAAGATCAAGCTGTGGGTCAAGTGTCACCCCAAGGTATTTGACGGAATCTGTGGTGAGAACAGGAGTGCCATCAATACCAAGATGCACATAGGAACAGAGGAGGCCTTTAACTTGGCCAGGGAACTGAACAGCATGGCCTGGGTCTTTTTAAGATTTAGGACCAGCTTATGGGATGATATCCAGGAATGGACACTCCTGAAACCCTCACTCAGTTGGTGGTTAATGACCCCAATATCCTTTGAATGAGTGAGGATAACAAGGTCATCAGCATACAGGACAGCCCTGCAGGAGGCCGCCGAGGAGGGAAGGTCATTGATGAAGATGGAAAAAAGCAGGGGCCCAAGGACTGACCCCTGGGGGACCCCTGAGGACATGGGGGTGGCATCTGAGAGCACCTTACTATATTTGGTCAGTTGCTGCCTTCCATGAAGAGAACCAACTCAGGGCCAGATGGGATAAGCCCAAAGATCCAAGTTGAGAGGATAGCTTTTTAACTCTGTCTGTATAACAAATGGGACAGGGCCTTATTCAGACCTGTCACATACCCCCTTTTTAAGTGACAACCTGTTTTACAAAACAGGTTTCCAAAACATTCTGTTACTTCTCTATTAACATTAGCTAAAATAATATTTACAGTTAAGCTCATTTACAGTATTTTTTCAATACAACAGTACTGCAACCAGTGAAGTTTAAACTCACACATTTTTTTTTAACCTTTGGAATTCTCAATTCCTGATCCATATCTTGACAGAAAATTACCACTGACCTTTTCTTTCTGAGATTTGTGCATCACTTTAAATTTAAATGGTTATAGTGCCAGGCACCACCATGTGATTCTGGAATTGTTATCCTTCATTTGGGTAAGCCAACAGAGAGGACTGTGATCTTTTACAAGTACAAAGTCAACTCCAAGCAAATAAAACTTAAAGGACTCCATGGCTCACTTTGCTACAAGGTATCCTTTTCAATGGTGGAGTACCTTTACAGTCTGTCATGCAATTTCCTACTTCTGTATAGAATAAGATGTTCTGACCTACCTATATTTTAACTCAGGACTGCACCTAGGCCTACCTCTGATGTATCTGTGTAACAAAAATGGTTTCTCAAAGTCTGGGCTTCCTAAAACAGGGGCTGAACATAATTTTATTTTATTTTATTTTATTGAAATTTCAGAATTACAAGCCTTTGAGTTGAAGACTCCTTTGCAAAGGCTCCACGTCAATACAAACAGAACAACACTTAGAAACAAATTGTGCATAGCTTTCTAGTCAAACATTACATTAAGACAAATATTACAAGGTTACTCCATACAGAATATTTAACTTACTAGGTTAGTTTCTCTAGGTTTCTCAAGGGTTATATGGGGACCCTGTGTTGTTGCAGTGAAGTGGGGTTGGTTGCCAAATTCAGAAGGTAGCAACTAGCCGAGAGATAGTGCTTTAGGTACCAAGCGCTATATTGGCTATGTTTGGAGTTGAGGGAGAGCAGGTATTCTGTCTCCAACCTAGTGTGGGAGGACAGGTTGTAGCAGCCACAAGTCTCTGAGTCTAGGAGCAATCGCTTGATGCCTTTTTTAAATAAGCTAAGGCTGGGGGCCTGGGAGATGGAGGAAGGAAGTTGATTTAGCCGGAGTGGAGCTTGATACCTGAAATACCTTTGCCCTAGTGAAGTCCTACAGTGGGGGATCAGGACTGTGGTGTTAGCCGGTTGCCATGGGGTGCTCCTTTGAGAAGTTGGTTGGATGAGGGGGTGAAGACCCAAAGGTGCAAGTTTCATCAGGATCTTTTTTGCTTAGAGGCAGGTGTGGTACATTAGTCTCCCTTCAAAGGTCAACCAATCAGCTTGTTTGTAGAGCTCAAATGTATGTGTTAACCTATCACTGTTAGTGACCAATTGGCAGGCTTTGTTGAGGACTAGTTTGATGCTGTTTAGGGCTGTGTTATCAGCAGTGCCATGAATTGTAATCCCATAGTCGACCACAGATAGGACTGAGCAAGTTACTGCCAGTCTTAACGCCTGGGGGGAAAGCAGTGTTTGTGCCTATATAGGATCCCCAGCTGAGTGTTGGCAGAGGTGGAGAGGTGTTTAATATGTTGGTGGTAGGTAAGAGATGTGTCCAGAGTAATGCCCAGATACTTAAAGTTAGTGACCTGTTCAATTTGGATGCCCTGTGGATTAGAGATAGATAGCAAGGCATTACTGTTGGGGTTTTAGCGGTGAGCAAAGATCATAGATTTGGTCTTGTTGTAATTAAGTAATAACCTATGATCAGTGAACCAGGTTTCTAGTTCTCTAAAGCAGCTTATCAGGGTATTTTGAAGAGAGATTGGGTTGGAGTGATTCCAGTATACTACGGCATCATCTGCATAGAGTAGCAGTTTTCCACTACAGGCCTGAAGGAGGAAGTTTAGAAAGAGAGTGAATAGTAGGGGGCCTAAGATCGGCCCTTGGGGTACACCTGAGCGAACAGGTAGCTTAGCAGACAGAGTGGTGTTGATTTTGACTTGTTGAGTCCAATCAATGAGATAGTTATTGAACCAGGAGATTGCTTCAGGGGTGAGATGGAGGGAGGGGAGAGAGTAGATAAGAAGAGCGTGCCTGACGGTGTCAAACGCTTTGGACAGCTCAACAAAGATTGCTCCTGCTAGTGACCCCTGTTCCAACACTTCATGTATGTAAGAGGTGAATTCGAGGAGGGCCATGGTAGTGCAGTGCCCTGTTCTAAACCTGTGCTGTTCATGACACAGTAGATTGTATTTGTTCAGGTATTCAGAGAGCTGGTCAGACACAATTATTTCGAGCACTTTAGAGAAGGGGGGGAAGGATTGTGATGAGTCTATAGTTACCAGGGTCAGTTGGATCACCCTTTTTTAGGCTGGGGTGATGATTCCCCTTTTCCAGAGCATGGGAAATAGACCGAGGCTCAGTGAGCAGTTTAATATTTTGGTGAGGTGAGGCAGGGTCTCGTTGAGTGTTAGTCTGAGAATTTTAAGGTCTAGGGAGTCGCTACTGAAACGCGAGTTGAGCAGGACTTTGGTTAGGTATTGTTTAGCCTCATTACAGGAGATTATTAGTAGTCAGAAGGAAGGGAGTGTATTAACTGGGGAGGCACTAGAGGGGTCTTTTGGGATAGGGTCGAAGAAGTTTTGTGGTAGGATGTGGCTAAGATCGGAGAAGGAATTGTTCAGGACATTAGCTATGGTGTTAGGGTCCTGGGAGAGAGCATCATGATTAAGAATTTGCGAGGGGGTAGGGGAAGTGGCTTTCCCACAGAGTTCCTTTACATTGTTCCAGAATTTATTTCCGGTGCCTCACGAGGAGGTGAGTGCTTGCTTAAAGTAGGTAGACTTAGCTAGTCGAATTGCCCAGGTGCACTTGTTTCTTGCCTCTCTATAGAGCTGCTGGTCAATGGGAAGTCAGGAGTTCAGTGCCCTGTGCCAGAGGTCATCTCTGTGACACATTAGTTTTAGGAGGGTGTGCTAGATCCATGAAGTATCCCTGTTTTTTATAACCTGTTTAGTGAGAGGGGCAAATATGTCACAGGCGGTGTTAAAGATTTTAATAAAGGAGGTGAGGGCAGCATCTACGGACGTGGCAGTGTGAATGGGTGTCCAGTCACAGGAGGAGAGATAAAGTTTGAGTCTAGAGAGGGCCCCTTTTTTGAGGTATCTTTGGGTGGATATTTTCGGTTGGCTGGGAGTGATTTTATTTGAGCAACAGTAGGACACAAGAGAGTGGTCACTTAGGACATCAGGGAGCACTTTAACTTTGGTGAGGTGGGTGGGTTGATTCGTAAGGATGAGGTTGATAAAGGTGGAAGTCCCTGATCTGAGAGCTTCCCTGGTAGGAGACTGAACAACCTGAACTAGGTCACAGGCATGGACTGCATCTTTAAACGTGGCCAGATGCAGGGGTTAACCAGTTCACATTAAAATCACCCATAATAATCAATTCGCTCTGGGAGGGAGGTCGGTGATGCTAGCCAGGATAGATTCAAATGTTTGTTTCTGGTTAGAGGGTGGGATGTAGACTTCCATAATGTACAGCGGTTTACCCTGGGTGCCTATGGTGGCTTTAATTGTGATGGCTTGGGCACCGTGAGCCATCATGGATAGGGGGACAGATAGGGGCTGTAGAGAGGTTCTTGCGTATATGGTGCATCCTCCTCCTCTTTTGCGTGTCCTATCTGCTCTGAAAATAGAGTAGTCATTAAGAGAGACAAAGGCATCTGGGATAATGCAGCCTTAATGGCCCAAAAAGCTTCATCACACTCTGGTGACCATTTCATATTATTCAGGTACCATTTTTTTTGTGAGTTTAGTGAGGGGAGTAGCTAACTCTTCAAAGCTGGGAACAAATCACAGATAATAACCAGCCAGCCCTACAAATTACCTGATGTGTTTCTTTGTTTTAGGGACAGGACTGTTAGCTACAACTTCTATCTTGGAAACCTATGGCTTGACTTCTTCACTTCCCAAAACATAGCCCAAATATTTGGTTTCTTGAATGATCAATGTACACTTGGTAAGATTAATTGTCAGACCTGCCTTTTTGATCAATTGCATAACTGCTCATAGGTGTTCCAAATGGCTTTTCCACTCTGGACTGTACATTATAACATCATCCAGGTATACAGAACAGTAACCAGTGTGAGGGGATAAAATTACATCCATGTACCACTGAAATGTTGCAGGTGGACCATGTAAGCCAAATGGCATGGTGGTGAACTGATAGAATCCTATAGGAGAGGCAAATGCAGTTTTGTCTCTGGATTCTTTAGCTAGGGGGATTTGCCAGTAACCCTTGGTGAGATCGAGAGTACGGATGTACTTGACACTTCCCATTCTGTCCACTAAATCATTTATTCTGGGATTATGTTTCTTAAAATCAAGGTAGATTCTTACACCCCTTCTTTTTTGTTTACAGTCACCACTGGTGATTGCCAAGCACTTTTCGATGCTTCTATAATACCCAGTTCTTTCATTTTTTGTATTTCCTTAACCTTGCCTGCTCTTAACCACTCTGGTAATCTGTTCATCTTTTGTCTAATAGGGCGAGCATTCCTTGTCACTATTATGTCCTCAACACCTTTAGTTCAAGCCTAGCACTGTGATAAAAGTACTAATAAATGTATATAGCAAGTTACGAATTTATGTGGTTTGTTCAGAAGTTAAGGAAACATTCACATTTACAGCATCAGCAGTTACAGTTTGTTTTAGTCTATCATAAACTACATCAATATCTTCTTTATCAGTTTCTGGTAAATCTAGCAAGGTAGTTTTTGGCATTTTTTTAGCCCAGTTATTGAGGATGTTAGCATGGTATATCTTAATAGGCTTTCTCCTCTCAGTGGTCTCAATCTCTTAGTTAACCATGCCAGTATGTCTAAGCACTTTATAAGGCTCTTGCCACTTCATTAACAGTTTATTTTCTGTAATGGGTAACAGTAGTAAGTCCTTTTCACCTGGCTCAAAAACCTTTTTCTTTCACCTCATGCTCATAATACACTTTCTGCTGATTTGGGGCCTCTTCCTAATTACTATGGGTGATTTCAACATATTTTGCCATCTTCTTTCTCAGGGCACACACATGAGATGTAATGGATTTTTTCTGAGTGGGGTTATCTTCCTGTGTTTCTTTTATTATATCTAGTGGCCCTCTAGGTTGTCTACCATACAGCATTTCAAATGGTGAAAAACCTGTTGATACCTGTGGCACTTCTCTGTATGCAAACAGCACGTAAGGTAAGTATTATCCCAATCTTTCCCTTCCCATTTTACAAACCTTTTTCACATACATTTTGGGGTTTGATTGAAATGCTCAACAAGACCATCTGTCTGAGGGTGATGGGGGAGGTTCTTATGGCAGTGATAACTAATAATTTGTATAGCTCCTTCAGTAATGCAGCACTAAAATTACTACCCTAATCAGTAATAATCTTTTTAGGTATGCCCACCCTGCAGAAAATTTTGGAAAGATCTGCTGCCACTTTTGGGACTATGACAGTATGCATAGGAACTGCCTCTGGGCATGGAATAGTACAGTCACATACTACCAGAATGAATCAATTACTCTTCTTACTTTTGTCTAAGGGGCCAACCACATCCATTGCAATTCTCTCAAAAGGCATATCTATTAAGGGTAGGGGCACCAGAGGCACCTTGTCTTTTTACAGCTGCCTAGACTGAGCCTGCAGCCATTTTGCGGTAGCTCTAAAAATGAGCTACTGGATTCAGACCCTGGAATGCTTCTGTTTTGGAGTTTCTGAATGATCCTTCTGAAACTGCAAGCCAATCAGAAGCAGTCCACCAAGTGTACACTGCTTCTCATGTAATAAGCTTCTGAGTGCCTTTCTCCTCGCTAGTTCAGTTTTCCTTATTTTAATTATTTTTATATGCTGCCTTGGTTAGTGACAAAAGAGTGAAAGGAGAGAGAGAGAGAGAGAGAAAGAGGAAGATGATGCTTCTCTTTTGTCACAGTATTTCTCATTTAATATGCTACTATATATGCCTGTATATGCATGTCTCGTTTAATATGCCTGTCTCCTTGGTATTCCTTGGTCACAGAAATGCATACAGTTTTCCTTATTGTAATTAATTTTATATGCTATCTTTTGTAGTGACAATGTCTTAGAATAAGAACAAGGGAGAAAATAAGATTAACATTTTATGTTTTCCATTTAACTGGGAGACCTGTCATGATCCCAGGGCAGTGCCTAACAGAGTTGCTGGTGGAAAGAAAGCAAGAAAGAAAGAAAGAAAGAAAGTTTGGGAACAAGTTACGGGTCCCTCTGAGCAGCAGTTGCTAAATAATTAATGGGGTTAAAAGATGCAGGATATGGAACAAGCTCTTCGGGATGCTATTAAAAAAATTATAAAAAATATTATAAAAAAATTTCTGTCACATAACAAGTGTAATGATAAGCCGACCCAGTAGAGCAGAGCCACTATGCACCTTACATCCCACCATGCCGGCCATCCAGGTCCTCTCACAGGGGAGGGGGATAGTCACAGTTTCACTCCTTGGCTGCCACCTGATGGAGCCCAGGTAGCAGTGCCAAAGCTTGAGTGGGGTGGAAAGGAGTGGCTGCAATTCTGTAGCATGTGTGCACCTCCATGCACACATGCTTATATGCTGCCATGGCAAGGGGATAGGAGAAAAAGTGGAAAAATGTCAGTCGCAGTCTATATGAAGCCTTGACTGTCTTCCCTCTCCCTGCACTGTCACCAGCTTGTCAATCCACCAAATTCAGATGCAGATTTCTGGGCAGGGGTGAGGATGGCCCATCCCTTCTCAGCCCCACCATGGACAGCAATCTGTGGGTGACATGGGGCTTGGTGGAGCAGAGAGGCAGTTGTCAGGTGAGGGAGGCAGGGACAAGGCTGAGTAGCTGCCTGTGATGCATCCAGGAGCAAAGACTCTATATTTATTTATTTATTGAAATGTTTCACCAGGAAAGGCACACTGAACAACAAGATGCTTGTCTCTCGGTGCGACCTGGGGGGCTACACATGGATATGATAACACACAGGTTAGCAAGTGAACAGTTAACAGAAGCAAATAAAAAGCAGCATAAGGATACACGATTGCATGTATATACAAGCAGCACACATTGAATGCTTAGGATATTATAGTAGCAAATAACAATTTTGTGACAAGAAGCAGCAGACAAGGGAAATTAGAGCAGCAGTAACAGCTATAAATAACAGAGGACGTATATCACAGTTATACAGTTATACACAGTACATAGGGCAAAATAGGCCCAGGATGTAAGTGCAAGGTTGGGGTTATATGCTAGCTTCTGTAGCAAGGCTAAGGCTGCTGGTCAGGCATTGGGGAAGGGATAGTGGGGTATGGCAGGTTCAGGGGATAGTGGGGCAAGGCAGGTTCAGGGATAGGAGCAATTTGTAGAAAGGAAGTTTGCTAGGGTGGTAGACAGAGAGTAGGAAGAGGAGGAGTGCCGAATTTGTGGTGGGAGGGCATTCAAGAGCTTGGGTAGCCAGTGTGAGAAGGCAGCTTGACTGGCAGAGGTCTTCCACCTAGGGACTGAAAGTTGGTGGAAGACACTGGATCTAAGATGATGGGAGGGGGGTGGTGCATCTGTGAGCATGGTGGCAAGGTAGGAGGGGATGGACCTGAGCCATAGGTTGGAAACAAATTTAGCACAGTGAGAGGTGCGGCGGTTTTCAAAGGACGGTAGTGCCAAGGCTCGGTAGAGGTCATAGTGGTGGGTGAGGGGAGAGGCATCAAGAGCAAAGCGGCAGAAGGCATAATAAAGTATGTCTAGTTTAGATAGAGTGGACTTAGGGGCTGCACTTTATACAGTGTCGCAGTAGTCGATTGAGGGGAGTATCATCTTCAGGACCAGTTCACGTCAGACTCAGGGAGGGAGGCTGCTACAGTTCCTATATAGTGCACTGAGCATGGGGCATAGTTTTTTTGAGATAGCATCGATGTGGTCAGAGAAGGAGAGATGGCTGTCAAGCCAGACCCCCAAGTAACGGAACAAGGAGACATCTTCAAATTTTTGGCCATCCAGGGTGGTGAAGTAGGGAAGGGAGGGGAGTCTGGGCAGGCGTTGTCGTGAACCGAAGGTCATAATGACAGTTTTTTTTTGCATTTAGGGAGAGCTGGTGCAAGCTAAATCGTTGCTGTGCCTTGTTGAAGTCAGCTTGGAGGTTTGATTGTACCACATCAGGGCGGAGCCCGAGTAGTAGAGTACAGTATCAGCTGCATACATGTGGATTGAGGAAGTAGAGCAGATAAGTGGCAGGTCGTTTAAGAATATAGAGAACAGAATGGGACCAAGAACCGACCCCAAGTTAAGGGAAGGGGGGTGGAGATCACATTTGAGACTCTAACAGACTGAGTTCTATCAGAGAGGTATGATCTGAACCAGTTTGTGGCTGTGACAGAGAGGCCTGATTCAGCGAGACTCGAGAATAATATGGGGTGAGAGATGGTGTTGAAGGCTTTTGCAAGGTCAACAAAAATGATCAGTCCACTGTCCATGCCTGTCAGGATAGTGTCTGCAAGCCTTATCAGGGAGGAGGTGGTGGAGTGTCCCTTCCTGAAGCCAGACTGGAATGGCATGAAGAATTTGGAGTCAGTGAGGAAGGAGGTAAATTGGGTGAGCACAAGGTGCTCTTGTAGTTTTGCTAGGGCTGGGAGGAGGGAGATAGGGCAGTAGTTAGAGGGGGGAGGTAGGGGCAACTCCTTTTGGCAAAGGGATAACAATGGTGTGCTTCCATGCATGGGGGACGCAGTGGCAGCAAAGGATTGGTTTAGGAGTTTGGCAAGCGGAGTTGCTATAGCGGGGGCGGAGTGGTATGGAAGTTTGGGGTCTAATCCATCCGCTGATTTGCCTTTTGAAGGGTTGAGAGAAAGTAATGCATCTAGGGCCTCAGTTGCAGAGATGTCTTTGAAGGAAAAGGAGCGAGGCCTAGTCTGGGTCTTTATGTCTGTAGGCGGTGCGAGAGATGTAGTGTTGGGTAGGGAAGAGAGGAGGGTGAAAGCACAAGTGGAGAAGTCCACATTGAACTCAGTGGTGACTGCTGTAGGCTCTGCTAGGAGATAGTTATTAACATTTAGCATTGGAGTGGGATTGGCAGCCGGTGGGGTGAAAAGGGAGTGAATGACCTTCTAGAATTTTGAGGGTTTATTTAGGTTTGACTGGAGGGAGCTGCTGAAGTACTCTGCTTTTGCAAGATGCGTGGCACTGGTGCACTTGTTATGGAGTATGTGGTATGTGAAGAGGTGTTTTGGGAGGCGTGAGGATTTATGCGTTTTCCAGGCTTTGCTCCATGCGATTTGACATGCGATCAGTTCTTGGGTGATCCAAGGTACAGTAGGTGGTTTCCTCGTCCTCTTGTATGACGCAGTGGGGTATCTGTGTTCCAGATGCTGAGGAATGTGTTTCAAAGTGTAGGAAGGCATTATCAATGAAGATCGCAGGAGGGGGCAGGGGCCCAGTTTGCTAGCACAAGGTCATCTAATGCAGGGGCTAGATTGAGGGATTTATAGGAGTGTTGGACTACAAATTTAATGGAGGATTTTGGGCAGTGGATTTTACGCACTAAGAAGGTTACGTGGTGGTCACTGAGGAAGTCAGGAAGAATACCGGCTTGTTTGACCCAGTGGGGGTGTGTGGTAAGGACCCGGGTCGATGAGTGAGTGGTTACCAGATTTTAGGTTAAGCCAGGCAGGTTCAGTAATGATTTGTGAGAGGTTTAGGATGGAAATTTCAGTCCTGGTTTTGTTGAGGGCAGAAGCTAGCCAGTTGTGGTTAAGATCGCCCATAATGTAGAGTTCTCCTGTCATGGTTAGGCAGGAGATTTGGTTGAGGAGGTCAGTGACAGCAGAAGCTGGCGTACCAGGTTGGCAGTATATCCCAGCAATGTAGATTGGTAGCGAGAAGGGAAGGACAGGCTGAATTAATATTTCTTCAAGGATTTTTGGTTCAGACTTGGTCAGGACCACTGAATAATGCAAGTCTGAGTTTACGTAGATGGCTATTCCGCTGCCTTTAGAGGCTGTATCCTGGCGGGCCATAGTGTAGCCTGGGATAGCAACAGAGGAGTCGTTGATGTTTTTGTTGAGCCAAGTTTCGGACAGGGTGAGGATATCTGGAGCATAGTGGGCGGCAAGAACCTGAAGGGAGTCAAGCTTGTGGACAAGGCTTCTTATATTTGGGTGCAGGAGGCACAGACCACGTGGAAGAAGGTCCCCAGAGTAAGGTGAAGAAGAGGCTGATGTTGGAAAGGGGCATGGAGGGTAGTATTGGGGCCGGGGTTAGGGTGGATGTAACCTGCTGCAAGAAGCAGGAGAGCAAGAGTTAGGTAGTGAGCAAATACCTATATATGACTGACTGCGAACGGTCGTCTCTTAGACTGATAGTGTGTATGAGCTGGGTATAGGGGAATAAGTTGAAAAATGACCCAGGGGAGCGATGGGTTGAAAAGAAATGGGCTGGGACATGTGGCAGAGTGTGTCCATGCTTGGGTGAAAGGGAAGGTGGATGCCGGGCTGGAAGGGTGGGAGAGTTCAACGAGATTTGGCAGAATTTGGGAGGGGGGCATGGGAGAGGTGGGTGCCATGTTGGAAAGGAAGGGAGGGAGGGAGAAGATAATAGGGATGAGCAGGGTCAGGTGGCCTGGTAGAAAGATCATGGTGCAGATCAGGTGCTAGAAGGACCCTACTGCTGTGGTTACTTAGCGGGGAAGGTAGATGCTGTAGTTACTTAGTGGAAAAAGTAGAGGGCTGGGATGCAGGGGCAGAGAAATGATAGGGACCTGTGAGGACTAGGAACCAATGGGGCAGCAGAGGGAATGAGAGTTTTAGGTAGTCAATGAGGGAGCGAGCAGTGCTGCTAGGCTTATGAGCCAATGAGGGAGCAAGTGCTGCTAAGCTTTCTAACCAATGATGGAGTGAGAGGGAATGTGGGTGGGCAATTGGTGTATTTAATCAGTGGAGGGGGTAGAGATGGGAGGGAGGGCCAAAAATCCATCTATTAGACGTTTGAATTTAGCTTAGTTGCAGCTAAATCTATTTGTAAAAAGCACCAGGTGGCAAAAGCAGGGGAAAAAGTCCTGGCCAATCGGAGCTGGTTTGCTGGAAGTGCCCATGTTCCGATTGGCTGTGCTGTTGCTGTACCTTCCAAGGAGCTGCAGGCATGTGTCCTGGTCTCGGTCGGCGGCTGGTTGGGTGCCGTCTAACCATGGGGGAGCTGAAGCAGCCCTGTTCAAGGGCAGGCAGCTGGAGAGAAGAAACATAGCAGGGGTTAAATAGCGTAGAGGCAGAACAGGTTTAGATTGAGCAATTTAGTAAGACAAAGGAGAGTGAGACTTTTCAGTGCCAAGGCAGAGTGCTTGGATAGGGGTGGAGGTGTAGGAGCAAGGAAATAACAGAAGAGCTGTAAGCACTTTAAAACAGTAGTAGAAATTACAATCCAGCTAATACAGTTGAAATCCTTCTATTAGACACCTGAATTTTGCTTAGTTGCAGTTAAATCTATTTGTAAAAAGCACCAGGTGGCAAAAGCAGGGGAAGAAGCCCTGGCCAATTGGAGCGGGTTTGCTGGAAACACCCGTGTTCCAATTGGCTGCGCTGTATATAGAAAGAACAAGCATAATGATACATCCCATGCAATAAGATGGGAGGCTGTGAAGGCATGTGTCAAGGGGCAATCCATAGCCTATTCTAGGTATAACAAAGTAGGTAGGCCCAGGATATGGACACGCTTAAAAAGAAAGTAGCCAAGGTGGGAAGACAATGGAGATCTGTGAAGCTGAGAAAATTTCACTTCGACAGAAAGTTTGAAGTGCCAACTTCACATAGTATTTGCCAGGTGAAGTGGCACTTTTTTCTGCAAAGTGTGACTTCATGGAAGAAAGTGCCACTTCACCTGAGAAAGTGTTTCAACGTTGGCAGAGTTGAAGTTGGTGATGCCAAGAGGAACTTCACGAAGATTCATGAAGTCAAAGTTTCACAACTTTTCCGCAGCTTCACCATCAAAGTTTAACTTTGCTGCATCTCTAAGAGACTGCACATGGCAGACTCTCTCACACCTTGTACAACCTGCAAAAACGTACATGGAAATTTAATATCCTGAGTAGTACGGCCATGGGGAGGACCATTTTACTAAATAAGGCAGGGCAATATGTTGACAGGGATGAGGGGAATGTGGCCTGGCAGCTCAGGCTTAGGAAGGGAGAAAGGAATATTGCTAAGCTCTGCCATCCAGAGAAAGGTCTGGAATCTAGCCACCAAGAGGTAGGAGAAGCCTTTACTAATTGTTATAAAACCCTGCATACTTCTGAAACATCCCTTACTGCTAAGGAGTACCAGACCTTCTTTCCAGAAGCTCCTGTCACCACATGGAGTCCTCCTGGATATAAAGTTTGGAGTATCACCGTTCAGTACAGGAGGTGTGAGCAGCAATTACATCACTGCAAAGGGGTAATGCACCAGGGCCAGATGCTCTACTCATTGACTTCATGAAGCGGCTATCAGAGGATCTGGTCAACCCTCTGATATGCTTGACGAGGGCTTTGAAGAAGGATATTAGTCCCCTCTGCCCAAGCAATAACTATCACAGTCCTCCAAAAACCAGGCACGTACCCGGCTTTCTTTGCCTCATACTGCCCTATTTCATTACTAACAGCAGAGTATAAAATCACTGCATGGATCATAACTTCATGCTTGGATTGAGTCCTCCCCCAGTGCATACACCCTCACCAAGTGGGTTTTGTCAAGGGAAGACAGGGCAAACATAACATCAGATGTACCCTAAACATAATTTATAAAGTGGCAAATAAAATAGTAAAACATGATGCAGAGGTCCTTACCTTGGACGCTGAAAAGACATTTGACCTGGGGAGCTGGGGTATAAGTTTGAGATCTGATGATAATTTGGTGTGAAGGAGCAGATGATTCCGTGAATTGGCACCCTTTACAAGGAACTGTCCAGCTGAATTCAAATGAATGGGGGCCTAACAGATGACTTTCTCCTTACTAGGGACCCTCATGAGGGCTTCTCTCTATCCCCACTGCTGTATGTATTATCACTAGAATCCCTGACATCCACAGTTAGGCACCACCAGGGAATAGAGGACTGCTATATGGGAGGCTGCACCCACAAGGTGGCACTATTCATGGATGGCCTCTTGCTGAATTTATAAAAGCCTGCAGAGGGCCTCACTGCAGTACACTCACTTCTGACAGAATTTGGAATGCTATCTGAGCACAGCATTTATTGGTCCAAAAGTGAAACCCTACTAGCAGGTAGGCAGCAGAGGGACTGGGTGGTGAACTACCCTATTCAGTTGCAGGTGGTCTAATTCATCAAATACTTGGGTGTTAAATCCCTGTGAAAATCTCCCAGCTCTAGCAAATGAACTCCTCCCTCCCATTAGCTGTTATCAAAACCAAATGCGAGAGGTATGAGACAATGCCCCTATTCATCACTGGTAGAGTGACTATAATAAACATGTGTATGCTGCCTAAATGCCTATATGTGCTGTTGTCCCTCCCTATATGCATCCCAAATGCCTTCTTTGCTCATCTGAACAGCATTATACACCGGTTTATGTGGTGGGGCAAGTCAGCTAGAGAAGACAGCAATCCTAAAAATGCTAGCTCATACAGCTGGTGTGCCCTACCACATTTTAAGAATTATTATTCAGTTTCCCAGCTCAACTTTCTGCCCACAGGACAACTGCCAGTGAATCCAGCCTGGGTAGAAATGGAGGAAGATTAACTGGGATGTGGCCAGAGGAAAGGAGTACTGTCAGCTGCCTGAAACACATGGTACTCCCATAAATAACCAATCCCTTCACTAGCACCTTTGCTCAGATATGGGTAGCAACCCACAAAATTGGACATGTGACACCTTGAGACAGACCTTCTTGAGGGTAGCCTTAAACAGGGAAACTGCAGCACAATGTCTTCCTCCACCAGCTCCTATTCAAAAGGGAAAAGCTGGGCCTCAACTGCATGAGTCAATTATATGATGGAGAGGGCTTTAGATACATTGCACATTTAAAAAGGGATTGGGGACTGTCCACATTGGGGGGGGGCTTTTTGCATGAGTGTCAGACACATGCTAAAGGGTGAGGTCCTGATGGGAGGGGAGGAGCTGATTGGCTCCCTGCCTCTATTATCACTGCTGGAGGAAGAGAAGATGTATGTCCCGCAACCCCTCATGAAACCCCTTTCAATATACTATAAAATACATTGGGGGTGCCCTCCCTATCTAGCAAATCCAAGCTATGTTGGTGGAAGATCTGGGCACATGTGATGCTTATCAGGTTTAAAAGAGGGAATGTCCACTCTTGAAATAAGGTGGAAATAAAGATTCAAGTTTATTTCTAGCAGTCTGTGCTAGAAAATACTTCAAAAATAACTTCAGGAGCTGGATGGAGCCATGGAAGATATGCACTCTTGAGTCTAGCAACAAACCAGTATGGTCCACCTTAAGCTGAGCTGGTATGGTCCACCTTAAACTGAGCTGCAACACAGAGCTCTATACTCCTTGAAGCACTGAACTATGCTAAACTCAGGTTCACAGTCTATGCAATTTAATTAAGTGTAAAAAGATCTGTTAAGTAGGGGAGTGGCTTAGCTAGAAGGAAGCCAGGTTACAGACAGATTTAAACAGTGCCCTAGATAACTTCTGCCAGAGAACTGGCGGAGAACACCAGAATGAAGGAGCTGCAGTTGTGACTTGACTTCTCTACTGGGACTATATTGTCCTCCTTCCCTCCTTTCCACTCCCCCACCCAAAGCCAGTTCTACTTTTATAGGCACAGGATTTGACTGACAACAGGAACTTTCTGTTTGGGAGCAGGAAGTGAGCAATCACAGAGCCACCAAAGACTCACCATCATAGAAGGACAAGAGTAGCTCTCCATCCGCCCCCCCAGCTGCCTGAGGTCTGCCTCTGAGCAAGTAAGGAGACTACTGAGAAATATTGGATCTTCTTGTCTCTGAACAGGAAGATCAGGAGCTTAAAGGGCACAGAGGCAGTAAGTAAGTAGGGAGAAAAAAGAAAATAAATAAAAAATAAATAAACAGAGGAAAGAGTAAGTATTCCAAACAACAGTGAAAGGGCCAGAAATTAGACATGATGGGAGTGGTGCAGTGCAGTGGCTGTGGAGCAGCAGTCTTCCGGGAAATGTTCTGGAGGATGTGGAGTTGTCCCATATGCAGGCACCTCTCTGGGCTAAGGGAGGAGGTTGCTCATCTCCAGGCTGAGTTGGCCAGGATTTGTTAGACCTTCTCTCCCTTCCAAGGACTACCAGGGCCACTGCCGTTGCCTCAGAGGTTGCCGAGAAAGAGGAGCGGTTGGATCACAGTGGGCTCAGGGAGGGTGAGGGTGGTGAAACAGAGATGCATCCTTCCAGTTGTACCTCTCCACAATTCATATGCCATTCTGGAAAAGTGTGGTTCCTTTATGGAGGCAGCCACAGTGGAGACCAAGGATAATGCTGGGAACCTCCACAAAGGAGACCCACAGGAGGGTGGCATGGGACCCCACAGGGGAAGGAAACAACTCCTGGTGGGGGACTCCATTGTTAGGAAGGTAGAATTGGGGGAGGAAAGGGAGAGGGAGGTAAGGTGCCTGCCTGGTGCCATGGCTTGGAGGGACAGGGAGCGAATCCTCAGGATCGCTGAAGCTGCTGCACAGGGGAGGGAGCTGGATGTCACCGTCCACCTAGGGACAAATGACCTGGCTAAGAAAGGGATCAGAGCAGTGCAGAAAGAGTTTGTGGAGTTCAGGAGGGGCCTTAGATAAGTAGCAGGAATGGTAACCTTCTTAGAGGTGCTGCCTGTCTATGGTGTAGATGAGGCTTGGGTGCTCCACACCATGCGATTCAATCAGTGGTTGAAAAACTGGTGCAGAGCTCAGGGATTTGTCTTCATTAGAAACTGGGGGTCCACTTTGAGTGATGCAGACCTATACTGGCGTGATGGTCTGCATCTGTCCAGGAGGGGAACCAGAATCCTAGGTGATAGGTTTAAATGCTTCATTGGCAAGCATTTAAACTAGCCAAGGGGGAAGGCACTGGAAAGGAGCAGGGAAATCCTAGCCCCCCCTCAAAAAAAAAATCATGGTAGTAAGTGAGGTAAACACCAAGATAGAGAGGTTGATAGAGAGAAGGGTGGGGCAAATGGAGAACGTGACAAAAGCAATAAGGACAGGGATGGGGTAAAAAGGGGTAAAGCCATCAGGAAATGGAGGGTATCAGGGTAATGAGCACCAGTGCCCGTAGTCTGGGCAACAAGCTTCCTGAACTGGTGGCCTTGATGAAAGAGGGATGCCTGAATATCGTAGCAGTCACAGAAGCATGGTACACAGAGAACCATGACTGGGATGTTAACAT
Source organism: Neoceratodus forsteri (assembly GCA_016271365.2). Taxonomy (NCBI): domain Eukaryota; kingdom Metazoa; phylum Chordata; order Ceratodontiformes; family Ceratodontidae; genus Neoceratodus; species Neoceratodus forsteri. Next base: position 981,048,606 of record CM028133.1, read on the forward strand.
ACCAGGGTACATAACCTACAGAAGAGACAGGGAGGGAGAAGAGAGGGAGGAGAGAGCTTTCTATGTGGGAAGGGATAAAAGCAACTGAACAAAAGAGTAAACAGGGAGGAAAGGAGGCACTGTGGGTCACCTTGAGACTGGAAATGGCACCACAATCTGCACAGGGCTTGTATACAGACCCCCATGTCAGGTGGAGGGAATGGACAAGGATATGATAGAAGGCATTCTTGGGATGTCACAGAAAGTGGAGATACTGTTGATGGGAGACCTGAATATGCCAGATGTCAACTGGAGCACATTTGCTGCAGCCACATCCAAGAGCAGGGCCATTCTTAATGCCCTACAGGTGGCATGCCTCAGACAGCTAGTTTTGGAACCCAGACTTATTAATAATGTAAGATTGGGATCCAGTAATTCATTTCCATTTGAAAAGTCTTTATTGTCTCTTATTTCCACACTGTATATTAAGGCAACAGTTCTGTAGCTTGATTCCACTTCTTCATGCCCCAAAGAAAGACAGTGTTGTTTTCTGCAATGTTTAAACATATGAATAATGAAGTGGGAAAAAGATAACAAAAATCAACAACACTGGATAAGTGGGATTTAATTGATAATGAGAGAGTGAAGAGGTTTAAACAAATTAATAATAAACATTACAGAAAACAACACTGTCTTTATTTGGGCCTGAAGAAGTGGCGTCAAGCTACATAACTGTTGCCTTAACATATGGTGTGAAAATAAGAGACAATAAAGACTTTTCAAATGGAAATGAATTACTGGATCTCAGTCTTACATTATTAATAAGTATAGTATATTGCCAAGTAGGATGATCCAGGAGTACAAGAGTTATTAATACTATAGGGCAACCTGTACCAACACTAAAGAAACTACTTTTGGAACCCACTCGTGAGGGAGCAATCTTAGACCTCATACTCTCAAATGGGGACAGTGACAGGATCTAGATCTAGAAGTGGGTAGCCATGTGGGAACAAGTGACCACCAAACAGTGTGGTTCACGATAAACTCAGCTACAGAGTCAAGCCATACAAAAGTGAAAATAATGGACTTCAGCAGGGCTGACTTTGGCAAGATGAGAGAGTGCCTCAGAAAAGCACTAGCAAACAGGCTAGAAGGAGGGGTGGAGCAACAATGGGGAAAGATCAAAACTGCCATCACAGAGGCAACAGGTCTTTGTGTGAAGCAAATAAATCAAGATGAAAGAAAAAGCCACTATGGTTCTCAAAAGAGGTGGCGGGGAAGGTCAGAGAGAAAAAGATAGCATTCAGGAAGTATAAAAGGAAACACAGAAGGAGCAGGACAGAGAGCTGTTAAGGCAGAAGGAAGCAGGGAGGGAAGTCAGAATAGCAAAGGCCCAAACTGAGGAAAAGATAGCCAACTCGGTTAAGAAGGGGGGATAAAACCATTTATGGGTACATCAGGGAGCATAGAAAGACAAAGGGAGGGATAGTGAGGCTGAATAGAATGGACGGTGGGTGGGCAGAGACGGACAGTGAAAAAGCAGAGATACTGAACGAATATTTCTGCTCAGTATTCACAAAAGCGGAGGAGGGGGAGGTGCCTAATCCAATTAACAGAATCTCCCTGGATAGGGGGATCAATCCCAATCCTTTCACAGGAGAAAGGGTTCTGAAAGAACTCCTAAAACTGAAGGTGGACAAAGAAATGGGATCTGATGGAATTCACCCTAGAATTCTAAAAGAATTAAAGACAGAACGAGTGAAACCACTGACTGCCCTTTTTAACAAATCATGGGAGGGTGGTGTGGTACTTGAGGACTGGAGGAAGGCAAATGTGATTCCCCTTCACAAAAATGGGACCAAGACAGAGGCAGGAAACTAGACCTGTCAGTTTGACCTCTGTGGAAGGAAAAGTGATGGAATCATCTCTGGAGGAAAGAACTGATCTCACTTCAAGAGGGTTCCTTCAGTAGGTCATCACATATAGAAGTTCTTTCCCGCCATTGCCTCATGTCAGTCACATTGCAACTTCCATATAGCGATTGTCGTGGAAGTTTGTTGCATCGGTTTACCCCTCACAGTTTTTTTCTCTAAAAATCATGTTCTATTGTTGATGTCTTCTCCCAAGAAGTGCTCGTCCTGTGGCATGCAGATCCCGCACAAAGATGGTCCCCACAAGTGCGTCCTCTGTTTAGGCCTGGATCATCCAGTCTCCTCCTGCCCTGAGTGCCAGACCTTTAACCAGGCCACTAAAAAGAGGAGACAGCAGGCTTTGGAGGCCCATCCACTAAAAACCCGCCACGCTTCCCTCAAGAAGAAGATGGATCATCTCAGAGATTCATCCGAAAAATCTTTTCCTTCAAAGAAACATAAGGAGAAATCCAGGGAGCGGGACCACTCCACGGACGACGCCAGGCCCTCGACGAATAAGGCCCAGCTGTCACCCAGAAAACCAGATGGTAAATGTGGCAAAACTTTGGTCTATCAGTCGGCTGTTGGCTCCTCTGACAACCACTCCACCTCAGCTGATAAGTTGGTCCCCGGCTCCTCTGGGGATCGCGCAGCAGCCAGTAAGTCATCTACCCAGGCAGTGGGTACTCACCCGGCTCCGGTCGATAAGCTGGCCTGGGGCTTCTCCCCTGACAGCCTGACCTCACCCGCTAAGTTGGCCATCCCTGATGACTGCTCGAGTTCGGTTCCCCTATCGGGGCCTAACGGTGCCCCACCTGACATCAGGCAGAACCAGAGGGAGAAAGCCCCTCTCCCTCCTCCTCTTCTCTCACCTGTACCCTCCAATTCCCAGGTGGGTACATCCAGCAATGGCAGTGGAGAGCCCATTGACCCTGTTGATGCCTCGGGGTCTACTCCGCAATCCCCTTCTGGGATCAAGGAGAAGAAGGCTCCTTCATGGCCTACAGGCCTGACTGTGGAGGCCCCCCTTCCACCTTCCGGTGGGCTTCCGGCACCTCCTCCTATGCCAGTTATCCCAACAACAGTCCCGCAGCCAGGACCGGCCGACAGGCCTTTGCCTTTAGCCCCGACGCTGGATCCAGCCCCAATGTCAGGGCCCCTTTGTCCAGTTCTGACACCAGCCGCTCCAACACCGGACCCCCTTCCGGCGCCGGATCGGGTGGTGCCGGTTCCAACATTGGTTACCCGAAATCAGTGACTACCCTTTTTAACAAATCATGGGAGGATGGTGAGGTACCTGAGGACTGGAGGAAGGCAGATGTGATTCCCCTTTACAAAAGTGGGACCAAGACAGAGGCAGAAAACTATAGACCTGTCAGTTTGACCTCTGTGGAAGGGAAAGTGATGGAATCACTTCTGGAGGAAAGAATTGTTGAGTACCTAGAGGCCAGTGGGGCACAGGACCCAAGGCAGCATGGATTCACAGCAGGAAGGTCATGTCAGATGAATCTAATTGATTTTTTTGAATGGGTGACCAAAGTAGTAGACCAGGGAGGGGCTGTGGACATGGCCTACCTAGACTTTAGCAAGGTATCTGACACAGTCCCACACAAAAGATTAATTATCAAATTAACCAGCCTGGGAGTGGGTCCCAGGGTGGTAGCCTGGGTAAAACATTGGCTGGACAACAGGACACAGAAGGTAATTGTAAATGGAGTCCAGTCTGAAGAAAGCAGGTTTACTAGTGGGGTACCGCAGGGTTCAGTACTGGGTCCAGTCCTTTTTAATATCTTTATAAGTGACATTGCAGAAGGATTGGAAGGAAAAGTATGCCTCCTTGCAGATGACACAAAGATCTGCAACAGGGTTGATACACAAGGAGGCGTGGAAAGAATGAGAAGGGACTTGGCAAGGTTGGAGGAGTGGTTAAAAGTATGGCAGCTTGAATTCAATGCAAAGAAGTACAAAATAATGCACCTGGGAAACAAAATCCCAGGAGAAGATTACACAGTGGGGGGGGGGGAGGTAGTAACAACAACAAAAATGGAAAGGGACCTGGGGGTAATCATATCAGATGACCATAAGATTAACAAGCAATGTGAGAAGGTAGTAGGGAGGGCTGCGGGGATACTGGGATGTACAGGGAGAAGCATCACCAGTAGAAAACAGGTAGTTGTTATCCCTCTGTACAGACAGTTGGTGAGACCCCATCTGGAGTACTGTGTCTAGTTCTGGAGACCCCATCTCTGCAAGGACATAAACAGGATAGAGGCAGTCCAGAGGAGGGCAACTAAAATGGTGCAGGGTTTGCAAGAGAACCATACAAGGAGAGACTAAAGGAGCTTAATATGCATACCCTTGAGGAAAGGAGGGAGAGGGGGGACATGATAGAAACTTTTAAGTACCTTAGTGGAATAAACAAAGTCCAAGAGGGTAGCATCTTTCAGAAAAAGAGATGTACAAGAACAGGGGGACACAATTTGAAGATGCGGGGGAGGTTCAGGGGCAATGTGAGGAAGTATTTTTTCACAGAGAGAGTGGTGGAAGCATGGAACAGCCTTCCTAAGGAGGTTGTGGGGTTTAAAACTGTGGGAGAATTCAAGAATACATGGGACATACATAAGGTAATTTTTGTGGGGGTAGGAAGAAATAGGCTGTCAGTTAACTAGGATCTGCAGCTTATCCTGTAGATAGAGAATGGGCAGAATAGGTGGGCCAAGCGGTCCTTATCTGCCATCAAAGTCTATGTTTCTATGAGAGATTTTATAGTCCTCCCCCATCCCAAGAGTTTCCTTGAATGTCTCATATCACTGTTCTTCATAAGACATCATCAAATTGACAAAGATTTTAAATAAAATACAGTGCTTATTTCATTTTCTGCACTTTCATAGAAATGTTTTCTTCACACAATAAACATGATGAAAAAATTAAAATATTAGTTTAATTAGTGCTGTACCCAAGCTAGTCCTGAGAACTACCCCAATTAACTATTCAAATGAAGGGGTGAATTGACCTGCCTTTCCCCTAAAGGCGACATGGTGTATGGAAGTAAGGAACAGGCCTCCGAGAGAATCTAGGGGTATTCAAACACCTATACCAGCATCCTGGTTTTTCAGGTAAGTTATTTACAACTACTAAATATTTACATATGTACAGAATGCACCAATAACCTGTTGTCTGAAACTAGGAAGCAAAGATAAGAAAAAGCCTTCAACATTGTATACTACAATATTTTGCTGAGTAAACTTATAGCTACAGGTATAGGCCCAAATACTGTTGCCTGGTTTAGGGAATATCTTACAGGGAGATGCCAACAAATAAAGTCAGAAGGACTATCATCCTCCTGTGCCCAAATTTACAACAGTGTGCCACAGGGGTCAATACTGGGACTACTGCTGTCTATGATTTATACAAATGAGTTGGGTGCTAATACTGTAAATGCTAAACTACATTATTGTGCAGATGATACTGTGCTTTATGTTGTACATCCTACACTGGAGATGGCTGTCAGTGATCTTCAAGAAGCATTTGAGCAACTCTAGATTAATCCATGTGCATCAAAACTCCCTCTAAATACCACAAAACCAAAATGTATGACATTCAATAAATCAATCAATCAATCAAAATCTTTATTTAACCACGCGATCACCATTGAGCATAACTCATTTTCGAGGTGGACCTGGAGTATACAGGATAAAACAGATCAGAAGATACAGTTAACAGTATGCAAGACAGGAATGAATACAATACTAGAAAAATATGTACAGTTATTAACAACAAGATGCATGTAAAGAAATGAAGGACATTTGGGATCTGGGTCAAGGAACTAAACTGGTAACACATCATACAAAGTACAGTATATATGAATATCAACATGAAAAGATATATCAGTCGATGGGTACAGCAGATTAATATGTGCTCAGTATACACTAAAAGTAAAGGTCCAAGGTAGGGATGAGGGTTAAAATGCTAAACCAGATGGAATTTCTGAGGAGGTAATAACAACAGAATAAGGGTACGGTCAGGAACAAGGACATAGGGGAAATGAATGAAGAAAAGCAAAACACAATGTTGATAAGTGAACCGCCGCAGAAGCAGGGAATCTAGGTTCAGCCAACAAAAGGATTCCAGAGGAGGAGAGAGACAGGGTAGTTAGAAGGATGGCAAGTAACTAAATTCAGGGTTAAACAAGTCGGAGATGATAGAAGAGGCGAGAGCAGGGGTAGCGGGTAGGGGAATGCGGGGGACTCAAAATTATAAATATCAAACACAGTGTATCTGTAGAGGCAGGACTCATCTGCGCTAGGATTATGGGATTAACGGCATCAAGTATAACCTTCTAAACCCTTCATACCCACCCAACCGCACCTTGGGCATTACTACCCTGTGAGGTGAAAAATTAGAACAGTTGACTCCTTTAAGTATTTTGGCATGTGGCTTGATAACAAGTTATCCTTCACCACTCACATTGATAATCTCTGTCAAAAACTACGTCAGGGACTTGGGTTTTGCTACAGAAATAAATTCTGCTTCAGATGTGAAGCAAAATAAGGGCTAGTACAGGTGATATTTCTCCCTCGTTAAACTATGGTAATCTGATATATACAGGTGCTGCTGTGACTCAGCTATCTAAATTAAACATGATTTATCACAGGGCACTCTATTTCATTGCTGGGCTGCAGGCCAAAACCAATCATTGTCTTCTCTACACAGAAGTGGGCTGGTCCTCACATGAAACCAGAAGACTTAGGAATTTCCATTTATGGTCATTAAAAACCTTACAGAATTACTTGCCACCTCAGAAAATTGGCGTTTTATTTCCTAGTATCTGATTGGCTAGTACCTTTGCTAGTGGGGTACATTAACGATCAATAGATGCCCAGGAAATAAAAAGTGCCAGCCTTTAGTGCCCCTTAACCCCCTCAAGTATCCTAGTGCCCACCTTGCCTCTAAGTTGGGTAAAACACCTTATTTACATTTCAGATCAACAGCATGAGTTTACCCTCGCTTAGCGAGAGAGCTAACCAAAGCCCCCACCCCCACATTCAGTTCTTAGCCAGACACTGTACTCAGTAATGTAAAGAAAAATACCATCAGCATAAAAAGAAAAGAAAAAAAATGAATTTTGTTTTTGTTCTTTCTCTTCCATTCACTGACAGAGTGATAGATCAAGTGTGCCAGTTCCCTGTTACAGTCCTTCCCAACTGTACTATGCCCCCGATCTCCCCGTCTGTTAAGCAAAGCAAAAAAAAAAATGATCACCAAAAAATTACCACAGCCTCTTCCAGAGATATCCCAAACAACAGTACCTAATGTTTTGTGTCCGCTGGCAGGGCTGTAGTTTGTAGCTCCTCTGGTTCCAGCTAAATCATGCAACCGAATGACATTTCTCTTCATACTCGCGGTCCTCAAGGCAGGCAGCGAGGATCAGGAACTAGTAAAACACCAATAAATAAAAAAAGAAAAAGAAAAAGAAAAAGAAAACAGTAAGAACTGACTCCAGGTCCTCAGGGTAGGCAACGAGGACCAGAAAACTGTAAAAAAAAAGTTGTTAGTAAAAATCCCCATGACAAGCAGCAGAGATTGGAATGCACTTCCTGCTTTTACGTGCAAGGTCAAATAAGGTCACACTTCTAACAGCTACAAGTTCTGACAAGTTCTGCAAGTGAAAAGACAAAATATGGTACAAAACACTTGGGGTGGGATATTCAAAGGGGTTGCGCATGGCACAACAGTGTTGAGCCATGCTCAACCAAGTGATGCGCCCTGGAGCGATATTCAAAGGGATAGGCTGCACAGCGCAACCCCCGATGAGCCGGGGAGCACCAGTAATGTATGCGGCGCAAATGTGGGGGGTGTGCCCATGCATATGTGGCACATCCTGATATTCAGCCCGGGATATGCGGCGCATATGCAGGCACAAACCCACCTTGCGCCGCACAGGGGGATGCGAAGATGTGCCTGTGAAAAACAGAAACATGTCAGGGGACACCCACAGGCCGGCTGCCATATTGTTGGGCACAACACGGCAGCCACCTGCTATGGGTGGCCACCCGACCTCCCGGGACACAGACCGGGCGTCATGCCCTCCCTCACTCAATCGCGGGCATACGTGTTAGAAAATATACCTGGTGGTCCAGTGGACTTGCTCCCCCACCCGATCATGGGCATAATTAAAATATATCCCTGGTGGTCCAGTGGACATGCTCTCCCACCTGATCACGGGCATAATAGGTAAATAAACTCCCTGGTGGTCCAGCGGCTTGATCCCCTGCCCGATCGCGGGCTCAAGTGTTAGAATGAACTCCCTGGTGGTCCAGTGGACCTGATCCCCTGCCCGAACATGGGCATAAGTGTTGAAATATAACCCTGGTGGTCCCGCGGTACCGCCCTCCTCACCCACCGACTGAGACCCACCACCTTGCACCTTCCGTAGTCTGCAGCAGGTGGCAGCTCCCCACCCACAAGCTGCCTGGCCACCTGCCGACTGACAGCGTACAGTACTGCTGTATGCCTATTGGTCCACTGCATGGGCCAATGGGCATGCAGACCGTACTGTACTACACAGTCCTGAAATGTGAATGAACCATTCACATTTCGGGATCAGTGTGGTACAGCACGTCTGCATACCCATTGGCCCATGCAGTAGACCAATAGGTGTACAGCCGTACTGTATGCTGTCAGTTTGTGGGTGGCTGGGCAGCTTGCGGGTGGGGAGCTGCCACCCGCTGCTGACTGGGGGGGTGCAGGGTGGTTAGTCTCAGTGGGCAGGTGGGGAAGGGGGTACCACTGGACCACCAGGGTAATATTCCAACACTTATGCCCGCATTCGGGTAGGGGATCTGGTCCAATGGACCACCAGGGAGTACATTCCAACACTTATGCCTGTGATCAGGCAGGGGATCAGGTCCACTGGACCACCAGGGAGTTTATTTATCTATTATGCCCATGATCGGGTGGGGGAACAGGTCCACTGGACCACCAGGGATAATTTTCTACTATCCCTGTGATTGGGCATTGGGGCTGCTTGCTCGCTGAGGGGCAGGGGGTATCAGTTCCCCAACAGCTGTAGCCTGGCAGGCGCCAGGTGCAAGTCGCCAGGGATCGGTGCACTGCATGCAAATGGGGCCATAATGACATGCAAATGGCCCCATTTGCACCTTGCATGCATAATGGCCTCATTTGAATGCCCAACACTGAATATCGCAGTTGATGCATCTAGCGCACCCGCACTTATGCTGGCGCATCCCCCCTGCTAATCACCTGCCACTTGCGCTGGCGCAGTTCCACTGCACCCTGTGCAGTGCGGGTACCCCCAGTGCCATATTCAATGGTGCTGAACCATGGCACAGCACTGTTGAATATCACCTGGACTACTCCCTGGCTCAATCCAATTGTGCTGTGCAGAGGCTTGTGCCCCTGCCAGACACAGTCTGAATATCTGGCCCTAGGATTTTTTTTTACTTTTCTTTGTACGATAACAATGGCAGCAGACTCCTGGATGGGAAAACTTGTTCCAGAGGTGGTGGTAGAGGGAGAGCAAAACTACAATAGAACGAATGTAGAGGGGGAGGCAACAGGAGATGGAATACCACAGAAACATTGGACAACTTTACAACCAAATGACTTAAATTTCATTCTTTTTGTTTGTTGTGTATTTTTTTCAAATGTTTTAAATTACCACATAAAACTACCACAGGTAGCCCATTTTCTAAGCACAATAATACCCTCCAGAGTGGGTGGTATGGGCAATATCAGACCTTCCAGGGGCTATAAGGCTCAATGCCGGTGGCATTAGGCCTCATTATACTCATGGGTGATCCTGTATAGCCCAATACCATATCTTCCAGGGGCTATAAGGCTCAATGCCTGTGGCATCAGGCCTCATTATATCCCTGGGTGATCCTGTATAGCTCAATACCACCCAACCTGCTGGGTATTATTGCTTACATAAATATCATGCCTCCTCTGGAGATCTAGAGGGCTGAATAACCTAAAAAAACATAGTGCTATTTTGTTTGATGTTCCCAGACACTCCTCAAAATATGGTAAAATGGCTTTCAGTTGGGCTGTCTCCACAGCCTGGAATGCCTTACAGGATTTACATTAACTAAACTTGTGGGCTATTCCATCGTATTTCAAGGTATGTCTTGGTCAAGTTTGTGCTGACATATATGAATGTTATTGAATTACTATGAAAATTGTGTTATGTAATTTCTGTACCACTGCATTTCTGTGTACTCCTTACTGCCACTTATAAAATGGGTCAGTAGTGTTCTGTGTCCCAATTGGCTGAGAGGTGCCAGTGGACATGTCTTTATCAGGGCACACTGTGCCAACCAGCATCTCTTCAGCCAGCGAAGATGCAGCACCTTTTAAAATCCATGCCTACCAGAAAGGTTTTAACAAGTTTCAGCAGCTGTCCCCACAATCTATGGTTACTGCCTGCCAGCCTGTCTCCCCCGTCCCCATGGCACAGTCCGTTGTCTGATTAGTGAATACCCCCAACCTGGGAAATGCAAACTTTTCAAAAGAACAATCCGACCTTAATTTATGTCTTTGTTGAGAACTTCATGATGGGTTGTGAATCCACGGCTGTTCTGCAGACTGTCGCTGCTGCAGCTTTATTCCTCACTGTGGTCCTCCCTTTGCTCCATCTCCCTGCAGTCCCCTCATCACGCTTCATACTCAGCCTCCCCTGACCCAACCCAATGACAGAAAACAGGGAAAAGAGACACTCTCCTGTCAATGTGGCTTTCCAGTCAGCAATCAAAAACAGACTTCCGTAAACTCTCCATCTGAGGGTATGAAAGCCGACCATGATTAAATGACCATCTCACGTGCTGCCAGAACATGCCTTTAAAAAATCATAATTGCTCCCCCCCCACACACACATGCACAGTGTAAAGCTATACAAAAGGTCACCGCATTATTGCTAAATGAAAACTAAAAAGAGTTTCCTTTCTTAAATAAATAACTTCTAGTTTCTCAGTCAGTCTATGGTGGCTGTTAAGGGACACAGATACATCAGCCCAACTGATTACACCAGTGATGGGCAACATGGGATTGTATGAGGGCCACAAGTGTGGCCCTCCAGTGATCTGGAAGGCCGCATCACTACGTATGCTCCATATTCAAAACAAAATTATGCAAAATACACATTTTAATAATGCAAAACCTTTATTAAACGTCACAAGTTATTAAAATGTTAAAACAGTATCAAATAGTGTTTACTTATTGTTAGTTTGTGTTAACTTATAAATAATACATGAACATAATATGCAATATTACTGTAACTTTTGTATATATATATATATATATATATATACACACACACAGTATATACACACAAGAAGGGGGGTTAACTTGACTCAAGTGTTCACAAATGATGCTAATTAATACAAGTAATTTACTCCCTTTAGCCTGGTATTCACAGCTTAAAAACCTTTGATCACCACCAAAGCCAGCAAAGCACAGCAAATTATCAGTAATACAGTGTGAGATAATTTAATTGGGTGTTTAAAATCACGACGAGCTAGTAATGATAAATTACTGCTACAAGTATTCTGCATTAAATTTCCTCCCAGTTACTGCTTGCACAGCATCAGTACCTTGGATTAGTGGCACATGTATTCAATGCGGCATAGATGGTTGCAACAAAATAATCACCACAATATCTGTTCAGAGTTTTTAGTCCTTTAGTACAACTCGCACTCACCTTTTAAATTATTAGGTATCTGCCCTCTGTATTTCTTCTTGTTTCGCTGTTTCACTTGCAACGAGTGAAGAACTGATAAACTGGGACTGGGACTGGGACTGGATTCAGACACATGCATATGTATTGGACGCCATAAGGCTACACCACTATTTGTATTCTTAAAGGTACATCCCCATTTGTCCAGCGCTATCGTCCAGTGCTATTTTTTTCATTTTTAAAGCTTCTCTGGGTCTGTAAAAATTGCATCAAGGGCCACATGTGGCCCACGGGCCACAGTTTGTCCATCACTGGGTAACATGCTCGGTCCTGGGATGCAAATCAAACTGTGTGGGAACAGTAAGAAGTATTAAAAAACATGCTTTTGAGCATTTGTGTGGGCGGATAGTGTAGACACAGTCAATAGGTGAGTACTGCAGACAAAAAGAGGCATTGATCTTTTGTAGTGTCTTTTAATTAAAGAACTGCAATCCAACACAAAGACTACTTTTTCTCTTTTCTACAGGTATAATCATGTTCTTACTGATTTTATGTACATTTTTAATTCCATTTCTTTTAAAGTTAATGCCTTTACCGAGGACCCATTTTATAAGCGCAATAACACACTCTGAGGTGTGGGTTATGCCCTAATAAGAGCATGCCCAGGTGCATAAGGCACTAGGTGCGAGTGCCTCATGTCTCATAACACAACTGGGCATGCTCATATCAGGACATAACCCACACCTCGTTCTGTGTATTGCTTTCATTATTTATTTTTCCTTCTTTTACTGATATTAGCTCTTATATTAATATCAGATGTCCTGTATTTATGATTAACCTTAACTACTGTGTTACATATACTGTTACCTAATCTTTTGTACTGTTACCTGTCCTAACCAGGGATCTCCTTATAAATCAACTCTGCTCAGTGGAGCTTTTTTCTTCTAAAAATAAATAAATGGGCATGTCCATACTAAATGGGTACATTTCCACCACATGCACTTTAACACTCAGTAACTCTGCAAAGAGTGTTTAAATATATTTCAAAACTGCACTGCTGTCTACTACAGGAGTTAGTGGGATAACATAAATAACTTCAGCCACCGAATACTTACGAAAAAAATTTTTATTTAAAAACTTACAGATTTGTCCCCTGGTTTTTGCATTGGCTAGGTGGGACATTTCAAGACACCACATGTTGTATGCTTTCCTTCTACCTACCAAAATGCTGTGCTGAAAAAATAAGTCACCCTATGCATTTTACATAAAGAGCCCTGTAACATCACCATGCATGTGTGCCTTTATAAATTTTTATTTTTTTTCCAGAATGAGTTAAAAAGTGACAATCTCATATGTAACCTTCTCTCTCCCCCTAGGTTACATACGGGATTGACTGGTATAAACATGAAACAGTGCAAGAATCGGGGCACTGGATGCCAGGAACTGAAGGAGGCTCAGTTAGTTTGCTATTCTGGCCAAAAAAACTTTTCAAAACTGCAGAGATGCTCTGGCTGCCTTTAAATGTAGAACCAGGCTATCTGTCTCTGTCCCACCCCTATCTACGTGTGTAACAGCTGTTTATCATGCCTGATGAGTATGACTTTTTTTTCACAGTGTCATTGGCTTATTTCTAGCCAATCACAATACCAGATTAAGTCCTTTAAACTTTGCTTTGCTGTGGATCCGTCAATTTTCTTCCCAAACACCAAATCTAAACATTCTCTGTCTCCTACAAACATGCCGTTACAAACGTGTGACTGTGCTACAAACAGAAATGTGGAAACTGGTCAGAAATGTAAGCAGACATGAATGGGGCTACATAGCAGTGAAATAATAATTTCTTATATTGTCTGCTGTAAATCTGACTGCATTTTGTTGCTGGATTTGAAATCGGAGTATGCTTTGCACAGACTGGCATTCAGTAAGGTCTCTGGAGACAGAGAAAAGGTCAATCATGTTTGTAACAAGGGACAGAGTTAATACATTTGTCCCTGTTACAACAGGATTTAGCTACTGGACATGGTTAATTATGTTAAATAAAGTTTGAATTTATAATGTATTTTACCGGGGTTCATGACTGCTGTTTAAATATATCTGTTTATGTCTGAAAATGACAAGTGTTTGACATATTGTTCAAGGTTGTCTATTTTGTGGCTCCAATAACTGCCTTCTGTGTGCCAGACATGCTGTGGATTTCAAAGTTTTGCAATGTGCTAAACAGATGTGTAAGGCTGTGTAATTCATTGTGGATGTAAGACTTTTGCAGGCTTCCAAACATCTTTTTTTAGTGATCTTAGGGTACTGTCCCGATTGTAACAAGGACAGAGGTAGCATACTAATGTTTGTAATGGGGACCTCCTAAAAATCTCTGTCCCAGTTACAAACAAGACTTTTGGTTACCTTATTTTGGAACTGTGATTATTAAGAGATTTAATTAGATTTTTGTTTGCTTTTAGTGTGAATTTGTTTAGGGGGTATAACAAATGATTTTTGTTTTAAAATGCCCTTTCACATGCTTTGGGGGAAGGGGCTGCCAGCTCATCTGAAAGTAAATTATTTCTGGAATGTTTGCTGCAAAGGTTGAGATTAAAATATAAAAATACTGAGTGCTGTAGTCATTTACTGATTCATTTTAAGTGAAAAAATCATGGAATCCAAAACAGTGTTTTCAAAAGGTGTCCTAACAGCCAACAACCAAGTTCTCAATCATGTTTGTAACAGGGACCTCAGGAAACCAGTAGTCCCTTTTACAAACAAGACTTCTGGTGGTGCCTTATGTTTCATTGTTATTATTAAAAGATGTTACATGTTTTTGGTTTGATTTGAATGAGTATTTGTTTGGAGGGGTGTAACAAAGAAGTGTTATTTTAAAATGGCCACTCACATTTGTTGGTGGGGGGGCTTCCAGCTCATCCAAAAGTAAATTAGAAAAGGAATGTTTGCTGCAAAGTTTGAGATTAAAATACAAAAGTATTTGGTGCTGTAGTCATTTACTGATGCATTTAAAGTGGAAATAGCCTGGAATCTTTTTTAGCATTTTCAGAAGTTGTCCTAACAGCCTGCAATCAAGTTCAGTTGTGTTTGTAACATGGCTCTCAGGAAACCATTGGTCTTTGATACAAATGGATGAGACTTCTAGAGGTACCTTATTTTTCAATTGTGATTATTAAGATATTCTGCAGGACTTGTTTGTTTTGACTGAGCATTTGTTTTGGGATGCTACAAAGGACTTTTGTTTTAAAATAGTCACCCACATGCTTTTTTGGGGGAGGGGGGCTGCCAGCTGATCTGAAAGTAAATTAGAAATGGAATGTTTCCTGAAGGTTTGAGATTAAAACAATAGACATATTGGGTGCTGTAGTAATTTCCTACTAAATTTATTGTTATAAACATAAAGACTGCATTGTAACTTGCTCCTTGGAAGCACAATGGTACCAATTAAATTTACAAAATGGTAATGGCCAAAGTATGGCTAATAGGGCAGCGGGGAGGGAGACAGTTGCCACCAGGTACCCTTAGAACTGCTGACAAGATATGAAGAGGGATGGGACTGACCATAAGTCCCATGGTACAGCTGACAGGGCTAGAGAATTTTAGGAGTGTGTCACTAGGACCCTGGAGACTGCTGACAGAGATGGGATTGACCTTACATTCCAGGGAGCAGCTAGGGAGGGCAGTTGGATTGACATTGGATCCCATGGGACTACAGATTTGATAGAGCATACCAACAAGCCCCAGGGACTGGGGAGGGGGATGGGACTAACCTCACATACCAGGGAGATGATTGGGAGGGGTGGGACTGACTTTGGGTACCATGGGACTACTGGTGAGTCTGGAGAGTTTTAGGAGTGTACCAGCAGACCCCAGGACTAGGAAGGGTGATGGGACTATCCTTACATCCCAGGGGGGCTGATGATGAGAGGGTGGAACTGACCTTGGTTACCATGGGACTGCTGACAAGGTTGGAGAGTTTTAGGAGTGAACCACCAGGCCCCAGGGACTGGGGGGGTGAGACTGACCTTACATGCTGGGAGGATTATTTGGAGGAGGGTGGGACTTACTTTGGGTTCCATGGGACAATGGATTTGTTGAATTGTACCACCAGGCCCCAGGTACTGGGGAGGGGGATGGGACTGACCTCATGTGCAAGGGGGCTGATGGGGAGGGTGTAGGACTGACCTTTGGTTCCATGGGACTGTAGATTTGCCAGTGTGTGCCATTAGGCCCCTGTGACTGGGGAGGGGGATGGGATGGGATAGACCTCACATGCCTGGGGCTGATGGGGGATGTGGGACTGCCCTTTGTCCAGTGGGACTAAGGATTTGCTGAGTGTGCCACCAGGCCCAAGGAACTGGGGAGGGGGATGGGACTGACCTCTGTGCCAGGGGGCTGATGGGGATGCAGGTGGGACTGACCTTGGGTCACATGGGACTGCTTATAGGGCTGGAAAATTTAGGAATTCACCACCAGACCCTAGGGACTGCGAAGGGGGTGGAACTGAACTCATGTGCCAGGGCAACTGATGGGGAGGGGGTGGGACTGACCTTGGATGCCATGAGACTGCTGACAGAGCTGGAGAGTTTTAGAAGTGTGCCACCAGACCCCAGGGACTAGGGAGGGGGGTAGTACTGATCTTACATGCCAGGGGGCTAATGGCGAAGAGGATAGGACTTACCGTGGGTCCCATGGGACTGTGGATTTGTTGGAGTATGCCACCAGGCCCCAGGGACATGGGAGAGGAATGGGACTGAACTCATATGCCAGGGAGCTAATGAGGAAAAGCTGGGACTGACTTTGGGGTCCATGGGACTGCAGATTTGTTGGTGTTCCACCAGACCCCATGGACTGGGGATGTGGATGGGACTTACCTCATGTGCCAGAGAGTTAATGGGGAGGGTTTGGGACTGCCCTTGGATCCCACGGGACTGCTAACAGGGCTGGAAAATTTTAGGAGTTTGCCACCAGGTCCCAGGGACCGGGGAGATAGATGTGACTGACCTCATGTGCCAGAGTGCTGATGGGGAGGGGGTGTTACTGACCTTGGGTCCCATGGGACTGCTTACATGGCTGGAGCATTTTAGGAGTGTGTCACAAGGCTCCAGGGACTGGGGAGGGAAACAGGACTGGCCTCACATACCACGGGTCTGATGGGGAGGGGGGTTGGACTGATATTGGGTCCCAGGGGACTACTGACAGGGCTGGAGAACTGTAGAATGGTCTGCCAAGCCCGAGGAACTGCTGACATGGTTCTAGAGAGGGATGGGAATACTGCCTCCATTTTGCTTGCAATCCTGTGGGTGTCCGGGCATGCCTCCCTTTTGTTTGCAATTCTGTGAGTGTCCATGCTTACCTCCATTTTGTTTACAAGCCAGTTGCTGCGGTCATTTGTGCCTCCATTTGATTTGCAAGCCAATGCATGTCCGTGCATGCCTCCATTTTGTTTGCAATCCAGTGCTTGTGTCCATGTCTACCTCCATTTTTTTTCCAGTCCTGTGGGTTGCCCTCATTATCATCTGTTCTCATCTGGTAGATTCAGTTATGTTATCACCTGGGGTCTGCCAGGTCCCTAGTCAATCTTTCATGGAGCCCTGGTGGGTGTGCAAGTGACGTACTGCACACAGCAGCTTGACTTGAGTCACAGTGGATTGGTGCCAGGGTTCTTGTCTGGTGGATTTAGTTACAGCATCACCTGAGGTCTGCCAGGTCCCTGATCAATCTTCATGGAGTCCTGGTGGGTGTGCAGTTTGTGTACTGCATTCACCTGCTAGACTGAGTCACTGTAGGTAAGTACCCATGTTTTGCTCTGATGGATTCAGTTACACTGTCAACTGAAATGTGCCAGGTCCCTGGTCAATCTCTCATGGGGTGCTCGTGTGTTTGCAAGTGGTGTACTGTGCACACCGGCTTGAGTGAGTCACTGTAGGCCAGTGTCCATGTTCATGTATGGTGGATTCAGTTACACTGTCACATGAGATCAGCCACATGTACATACGTACATTTGTTGGAGGTATCAGGTCTGTAATAAGCAATGGATATAGTGTGTATATTGTGGTATTATGGTTAGGGTTTTAGTTAATTTTACTTGGTGTGTCTGGAATTTCTAGTTAGTATAGTGAATTTGTTGTATTATCAACTTCCTTTGTGGTGATGGTATGCAACAGTAGAACCTTTATGCTGACTGAGTCATAATTTTAGACATTAAACATGAAGTGGAAAAGAATAAAGGACTCCAATTGCCTGATTTTCTTTTTTCCACAATGTTTTCAGGGACTGCTTAACGTTTTTGAATTTTTCTCTGTCCTGTTACATACATTAATGAAACATTTTTTCACAGATGTTTGGAGTTTAATTTTTAACGTGATCAAAAAATGTTTTAAATATCATCTGCTGCTATCCCCATTTATGTAAAAATGCATTTTAATCTGTGACTACCCAAGAAATGTTGGTGAGGGAAAACTTTGAAATTACTTTGTCCTGTAATTCTCTGCCACATGTTAGATTGATGGTTATCAGGTATTTTTGCATGCAAATATTTTGGTGTTGCTTAGTGAATTAACCAAATAAGTTAAAGTACTGCAAATTCATGTAGAGATTCAAAAATATTTATACATAACTTTTTTTCTAGTTAACATATTCTCTGTCCCTGTTACGTATGTTATCTGGCTACCATTTCCAAACATTAGGGACTGTACTCACAAAACCACAAGTTATGTTATCTTTCTGTTTACACTTTTAGTAAAGGACATTAAGGGTAAAGTATTGATGGTGAAAGAAGAAAGAAATGACAACATTTATTTTTCCACAGTCATGTACCACATATGTTCCCTATTACTGTGGATAGACCCAAATACAAATGCAAATACAAAAAGAGACAGTAAGAGAGCACAGAAAAGCACAGTGGTACAGAATTAGCTCACATACTTTATTCCTGATCTCTCCCTCTAAATAGTTAAACTGAGCGAGGGCCTAGCTGGCAGTTAACTTGAAATAACTTCTTCTTACAGTGGTTCAGCAGAGTTAGGGAAATGTTAAGATAAAGGAATAGAAACAGGGTAGGTCATAGCAGTTGCATCTGTTAGCAAGTTAGATTTTTCAAGAAAACAGCTGTGGCTGCACAACATGCTTCAGTTTCCACTGTTGCTCTCCTTGCTGAAAGGCAGCCCAGCAGGAATGTCTGCAGGAATGGGGCAAAAAAAAGAGAAAAACACTTAGGCAGACAGTCATTTAACTAGCCAGCTTTACTCTGTAAACTCACACATAATACTACCGCTGTTCCTTAGAGCACTCTGAAAAAATATTGGCCATGCTGCCTCCAGATACCTCTCTGCCAAGACAAGGACTCAATGAATGTTCCAACGGAGATTGTAATAAGGGAGAAGGTAGGGAAAGTGAAAAAAATGTGGGAGGGAAGGCTGCACATATCACAGACAACCAGCATTTCTATAAACATGTTTTTCTTTTCAAATGTGCATGATGGTTAAACAAGATACATATCCACAAATTAAGTAACTTTCTTTTGCATAGTAGTTTGAACATATACAAAATGACTGATACATAGCTCCAGCTTCACCACCCTGTCAGCGCTCTAGCAGACTTGAATTTCAGTCTCAAAGAAAAAGAAATGTGGCAGCCGTGTTAGTCCAGTCAACAATGTAGAGAAAAAAACAACAACAAATAAGTTGCAGGTAATACCTTTTTATTGGACTAACACAATTATTTCTAAGACTAGCTTTCGAGAGATAAAACCCTCTTCCTCAGGCCAAAGTGGAAACAGCTGAACAGCATGACAGATATAGAGGTTAGAGGTGGATTCAAAACATAGACTAGCAGTTTACATATCAAAGCAATACAGCCAATTCACACTCCTTACAAATAGGAAGATACTGATTGTCATTGTAGTGTGTCTGTTGAAGAGCTCAACTTGTAAGATCAAAGTGCAGCTTAATTTTACTCTGGCTCTGAACCATTAATTAACATTTGTAAAAAATCAAGACAGGGAAAAAAATACATATCATTGTCTTTAGAAGGTACCTGTTAAAAGAGCTAGAGGGTGCTGATGCGAGGATTTAAAAAGAAACTCTGAAGCACTGTTTTTTAACATAATCACTGGTAATGTGCTAAAAAAACAACATCTTTATTAGGTCCCTTTCTTTACTGTCAAAATATTGTATCATTTTTAGTTCAAATGTTTGCCATTTCTGACTGTTTCTGAAGTTACCTTTTAACACTCAGACAGTGAAATCACTGATGGAGTGATCTGGTCTTGAAAAATTTTCCCCTACTGGTGTATTTTCATTTTTATGGGTATCTGTGGTGATTCATTTTTGTTTTGCGTTCCCATCCAGTTTCAGCAATATAGCAGTTTTCCTCACATTTTCTAAATTGTATCATACTGTATATACTACATTACTAGAAGAACAGGTATATAAGTTTTGGATTTTAAATGTTTTTCCATTATGAATGACACATGTCTCAGGAGAGATACACATATGTGTACATAGTTTGCAGTGAGGTGCTTTGCATGATTTTGTACCCTTGTCACCTAGTTAGAGCTCAGTGGGAAGTTTACTTCACACCTTTTTCTGCTTCAGGTTTGGTGGTTGGCAGAAGGCAAGCACTGGTAGAGTGGGAAATATATTTTTTAGAGTCTCATCTTCAGACAGTAGAGACTGTAGATCTTTAATTAGTTTCTGTAGCATCTTTCAGTTCTGGGTTGTAGGTTACTACCAAAGGTGTGCTGTCAGATGCTCTCTGTGGTTTGTACCTTAGTAGTTCTTCCCTAGGCCTATCGAATGCAGAATGGATATTCCTGTCAATGGTGCTGTTTTTTTTTCCATCATGGTTTGTAATTAAAATTCAGTTAGTTTAAATATATATCATATATAATTATATCACAGTATCATCAAAGACAAATACATAAATCACATTTTCAATTAGTTTCTGGTTACTCATCATAATAAAGGGTGATCATGAAGATCAATATGTAACTTAAGCATAACTTAACTAAAAACCATAGTTTTCCACCTCTCAGTTTGACACAAAAATAAGTTTGAATCTATTAATCTTAAAGGAAGCATCAATGACATTGTTTTGGTATATTCCAATATCATACATCAGTGTTCATTGCTCTGTTTACTGATTTATGTTTCAGTAATATTCTAACTGAAGGAAGGGTCCCCATATCTCTTCACATTTTTCTCTCTTGCCTAAGATAGTATAACTGACTTTTTCATTACTGGCTACTATGGCCATCATATTATACTATTCTTTGATAGCTGGAGCTACTGAGTTTTACCAGAGTTTCAAGATAATTCTGTTTACTGCCAGTCCTGCTGCTAATAACCATAACTTCTAGGACTGGGTAAAAATACAGTTCTCTTTGAAAATACCTAATAAATTGATCTCTGGAGAAGGTTCAAAATCTATTTAATTTATTTCATGATGGCCCTATGTACCTTGCTCCATAATGTTATCAAGTCTTGACAGCTCCATAGCATATGCAGAAATGTTCCCTCCTCTTTTCCACATCTCGTACACCTATTGTTATTCTCAAATCCTATTTCAAACATCTTCATTGGAGATAGATAGTAGTGATGCAGAACTTTAAACTGAATTAGCTTACCTTGTGTCTCTCTACTGCTTTGGTATACTAATTTCCATGAATTAAGCCAGTCTTCTTCTGTTATTGGATTATTCAGTTCTTTTTCCCATTTGTCTTTAGCTGTTAAGGTCAGAAGAAGAGGATCAGACAGGTTAGAAATAATTTTGTAAATATTACTTGCACCTCTTTTAAGTACACCCCACTTTATTAATTGTTCCCAATGCGGGTTGTTGGAAATAGAGAAGTTTGAATGTAGGACATGTTTTGATAAGCACGCTCTTAGTTGCAGGTAGTAGTGAAATTGGTATTTTTTAATTCTATACTTTTCTCTTAGGTCTGAGAATGAGATTAAAATATTTGATCCTGTATCTAGTAAATCTCCTAGGCACCTAATTCCTGCCTTGTCCCAAACTAAATTAGTCAACTTAGTTTTGTCCTTGAACAATTTTGGATTATCCCATAGGGGGGCAAATCATAGTGCAGAGAGTTCTGGATTAACTTTCTTGTTGATTTTTTTTGGCAGTCTAAAGGATGTGGATAGACAGAAGTTATCTGTAAGCTTATAAGGTGTGGGGGTAGTATATGTAATCTGCCAGTATGTTTGGTGACATTATCTCCCTTTCCATGTCTAGCCATAAAGGATATTGTTGTGAGGGGGAGGTTTTCTGGAAGTGGAGAAACATTTGTTTAAAGATAAATGCCATTTGATAGTTCTCCCAACATGGTAGAGCTAATCCGCCTGCTTCATGTTGGGCCTGTAATTTTTGAAGACTAAGCCTAGGTGCTTTTTTATTCCAAAGGAAGATCCTGGTTATAGAGTGTAAAATTTTTAAGTTTGCTTTATTCATTAGGATCGGTAAGTTCTGGAACACGTAAAATAATTTTGGGGCAATAATCATTTTAATTGCATTAACTTCCCCCATAGGGAAAGGTTGAGCTTGCCCCATTTTATTAAATCCATTTCTATTTCAGTTAAATGGGGTTTAAGGTTGATTTCCATCAGTATATCTAGGTTAGGACAAATTTGTAGACCTAAAAATGTTATTTGTTTGGTTATCCAGTCTGGATCCCAGGTGTTAGTAACTTGATCAGTTAGACTGGTGTTCTGATACTTCATTATGGCCTGGGTTTTATGCCAATTTACTTGAAGTCCTGTCAAAGTATGGAAGGTCGTGAATAATTCTTTTAGCACTGCACATGGATGCATTGGTTTTGTCAATGTTAAAAGCAAGTCATCTGCAAATGCAAACACTTTGTGGGTTTTTTAATTACTTGTATTCCATGAATTCCTTCATGTGTTTCTATATGTTTGATGAGAGGTTCTATTACTAGAATAAATAGATAGGGAGATGGGGGCATCCTTGCCTAGTCCTCTTGGATAGCAAAATTGTGTTGAATAGGACTCTGTTTGTAAGAATCTGAGCTTTTGCACCATTGTATAAGAGAGAAACCCATTCTCCAGACTTATCTCCACATCCATACTCTGTCAATGCTGATTGCATAAATGACCAATCAAGGGAGTCAAATGCTTTTAAAACGTCTAATGATAGGATTACATAGGGTTGTTTGTTCATATTTGCAGACCAAATAACATTAAGAAGCCTTCTTACGCTATCAGAACCTGCCCTTCCTTGCATAAAGCCCACTTGTTCCCTGCCTAATAGCTGCCCAATGACAGGCTGGATACGAAAAGTTAAAATTTTAGCCAGAATCTTGTAATCTGTGTTTATAAGTGAAATGGGGCAGTAACTTGTGCAGTCCAGAGGGTCTTTTTTTTCTTGTAAATAAGAGTTATCATGGCCTGTGTCATAGTAGTGGGTAAGCATTTATTGTCCCAAGCCTCTTCAAACATTGCTAGCATTGATGGAATAACTTTCGAGTTTAGTGTGGTGTAAACTTCCCCTGGTAATCCATCCAGGCCTGGAGCTTTACCATGAGGTAAGGAGGAAATGGATTTCTCAATTTCCTGAATGGATATTTGTTTATCTAGGGATTCTTGCTGAATTTTGGAAATTTTGGGAAGATTAACTGCTTGTAAAAACTTAGTTACTGAGTTCTTGTCGAGTTGATCTTTTTTTTTTTTTTTTGTATAGTGTTTGATAGAACTCTTTAAATGCCTTATTTATCTCAGAGTTCTTGGTTAACAGTCTCCTGGTGTTGTCTTTAATGCCTGGGATAGTATTTTGCAAGTGCAGGGTTTTTAGTCTAGATGCTAATAGTTTACCCAATTTTTCTCCTGCTTCCACAGTACTTTTGTCCAGTCCAGAAGAGTGCATATTCTGTCTGTTCAGATAGCATAGCATTGATTTCATATTTGAGCTGGGTTATCCTGTAAAGAAGAGAGTGATCTAGTTTTGATGAGTGTTTAAGTTTAGAATCCATTTCTAGTAAAAGATATTGTTTTTCTGTCAAAAGTTTCTGTCTGATCTTTTTTTTGTTGACGTATAACCAATAATTCTACCCCTTATATATACCTTGTAAGTTTCTCACAGACAGCTTTGAGAGACTTCACCATTATCATTTATCTTAAAAAAGCTTTTGGTTTCCTCAGCTAGCCACTCAGTGAACTTGTTATCTTGAAATAGGTGAATATTCATTCTCCATCTCATGTGCTTGTCTCTCTTTTCCCCTAACTGTAAGCATAACTTAATCATGCTATGGTCAGAGATAATAGCTGGGTTTGTGTTAGAGTCTATTACCGAGTTAGTGAGTTGGCTGTAAGAAACATGTCTATTCAGCTAAATGATAAGTGTCTGTGAGAGAAGAAGGAATAGTCTCTATCCGCAAGGTGTGACAGGCGCCAGATGTCAGTAAGTTTTAGTGAATTTATTAGATCAGCTAGGGTCTGTCTTGATTTAGTTTGCTTTACAAATTTAGTTGTGGTTGTTTGTCAAGGATTGGATCCATTGTTTCATTAAAGTCCCCTCCAATTATGATTTCATATTCTACTAATGAACTTAATGTGGTTGTCAGGGCAAGAAAAAAGTCAGCTTGTTGAGAATTTGGTGCATAAACATTACATATGGCTATTTTCTGCCCATCTATGGTTCCTGACAGAATCTGAAATCTGCCTTCTGGGTCTGCCTGATGGTTATCTTTCACAAAGTTAATCCCTTTCCAAATTAAAATGGCTGTCCCCCTTTTTTTGAAGAAAATGAACTATATTTGACTGAGGCTACCCAGGATCTAGCCAACTTGATCACTTCATTAGCCTCTAAATGCGTCTCTTGGAGTAAGGCAATGTCAGCTTTGTTTTTGTTCAAGTAGGATAGTATTTGTTTTCTTTTAATAGGGGAACCAATACCATTAACATTCCATGAGACCTCTTTATATGTGTTTAGAGCAATCTCAAAAAATGGATAGCTCTAAGGATAGAAAATGTAACTGGAGTTTCCTCAAGTATTGTCCCCCCACTCAAAAAAAAGGGTGAGCTCTAGCTTTGGATAAACTATAATAAAATAAAGGTAAAGATTTTCACCAGAACAGATCTGCTCAGCGTATTACACCAATTTCTCTGTGATTTATTTGTCTTAAATAATTAAATTATTAAATAAAATATGTTTCTGACTTAACAGAACTATAAAGATCTGTACTATTACATATCTTTTTTTTTATTTAAACTTTATTAGTACATTTTCCATTATGAAGGGCAGTTACAATGAAAGTAAGATGCAATGCAACCAATTATAGAAACATAACTGCCCAACCCTCCCTCCCACCTCCTCCTCTTACAGCAGCAACTACTCCATGAAACCCCGAAGTGCTGAGCTCATTCCCAAAGAACCTATGGGAGATTTTGAAGTGTGACATTATTACGACTGAGCCAATAAAATTAAAGAGTGAAGGGGATCCCAATATTTTGGTATAAACTGCCAGTCTATTGTGAAGACTGGCAATCGCTTTTTCTGTTCGAAGGTTAGCAAGAATTTCATGCAACCATTCTTGAAAGGTTGAGGTGGACTTGTCCTTCCAGTGATGTAAAATAAGCTTTGTGACAGATAAGGCAATCATAGAAATATGAAATTTCCTTACTTTGACACTGACAGAAGACAGGTCCCCTAAAAGGCATATATCAGGCATGAAATACTCCTGAAGGCCCAGTAAGGGATCTAGGGAAATCTTGATTGAATCCCATAAAAGGGAAATTTTGGGACAGGACCAGAATGTGTGGAGAAGTGTACCTTCTTCCTGCATACACTTAATGCATATATTAGAATCCAAAAAAATCAATTTCTTTAGTTTTACAGGAGTGCAATACATGTTGTGTAATATATGATATTGCATGAGATGCAATCTGTCTTGAGAAACATATTTATGGCAGGATCTCCACAGAGATTGCTACTCCAGATGATACTGAGGAAGAATCAAATTCCAGAATCTAGTGGGTCCAAAAGAGTCACCATATCTTTTGTGAAACAGAACCCAATATAGTTTAGATACTGCACCTGAAGATCCAGTAAGTGAAGAGACCTCAGATATCAGGGCTGAGACCGTCTGGGGGGGATGTTACCAAAAGCTATTGTGAGTAAGTGCCTTAGCTGCATAACTTTGAAGTGAGAGGAAACCAGAATAAGAAATTTCTTAATAATATCACCTGCAGACAACCATTGCCCCTCATCATCCACCAAACAAAACAGTTTCCCATCTCCCAGTTGGGGCAACCATTTACGGGAAATCTGCTTCTTATTGAAAGTAAATGATGGGGAATTCCAGATAGACTGAGCTAGAGCTGCCTGAGGGGTATAATGCACAAATGAACATAATTGTGCATATACCCTTAGTGAAATACCTACTGTGGGGCATTCCTCAACCATACGCACCTGGGATATTTTAAGGTAAAATAATGTTAGGGGGTCCAGATTCTTAGATCTAATTTTATCCAGTTCAATCCTAAGCCAGACCAGTTGTTCCTTTTCCGGGCCAGGGGATACCCATCTCAAATATTTTACTAGATGACTGGCCCAGTAGTATATAGCCAAATGAGGAATCCACAAACCCCACTCAAATTTTGGAGCAGCTAATTTATAATAGGCCAAACGGAGATACTTGTCCACCCAGATAAATCTAGTGAATATGTCATGTAATTTTTTGAAACAGAGTAAAGGGATAAAAGTATTAAGAAGAGATAAGGGGGTAGAAAATTATAGGGAAAATGTTCATCTTGATTATGTTGATCCGGCCCCTTAGTGATATGGGAAGTTTGGACCACCAGTCAAGGTCATGGATAATAAGATGTGAAAGGGAATCAAGATTATCCTTAAACCATGTTAGGGAATTACAGGATAATTCAATACCCAAATACTTGAATGACCTGGGAGTCCAACATAGACCTAAGGGGCTAATATCATTCTTGAATACCTTATGGTTTAGTGGAAAGAAGAGAGATTTACTGGCATTCAATTTGTAATTGGACAATTCACTAAATCTTGCTATTTCATTCAATATGACTGGTACAGAAGATACCGGGTGGGATAGGTGTATCAACAAATCATCCGCATATGCGGTGACTTTAATTTCATGACGCCCCAACCCAAATGCCTTGAATAGAGGTATTATTGAGAATATTTTGAATGAGGGGTTCCAGATATAAATTAAATAACAGAGGAGATGGGGGCAACCTTGTTTAGTCCCTGAATGGAGTGGGAAGGATTTGGAGAAAGCCCCATTCCCCAAAATTCTTGCTGTAGGAGTTTTATATAGTGCAGCAATCCAGGATATACATACAGGAGGAAATTGAAAAGCTTCCAAAACACTGAACAAAAAACTCCAATTTACACCATCAAATGCCTTCTCAGCATCCAGGGAGACCAGACCTGCAGGAAACTCAGCATCTCTGGTAACTGAGAAGACATGAGATAATGTACGCAAATGATCAGCTGATGAGTGCCCTTTCATAAATCCTACCTGGTTCATACCTATTAAATCAGGGAGAACTATGGTTAACCTATTGGCTAAAATATTCGAAAGGATTTTTATATCTTGGTTTAAAAGGGATATAGATATGTAGCTTTGGACAAGCTCTGGGTCCTTATCTGGTTTAGGGAGAAGTACAATCAAGGCCTCAAAAAGATAAGGATCAACCTCTGTCCCGGTTAAGATATATTGGAATAATCGATTAAGTACTGGTAGTAAAAGATCCCGAAACACTTTTTAAAATAGGGAGGAGAATCCATCAGGGCCGAGGGCTTTATCTGAGGGTAATTCACTAATGACCTCAGCAATTTCCTCCTGTGATATAGGAGAGACCAAAAAATCCTTATGATGTACTGAAAGGGAGGGCAAATGGGAAGCCCTCAGATACTTCTCCATGCTCCCAGGACAGAGAGGGTGCTCCATATCACTATACAGCATTTTATAGTATAGGGCAAATTCTTGAACTATCTCGGTAGGAGATATTTTCAGAGACCCATCAGCTATTGCCCTAATTGGAGGGATGAATCTCGCAGATTTTTGTTGCTTGATACGGAGTGCCAATAGGCCCCCCACCCTCTCTCCCTGATCTGTGTAACTGGCTCTAGTACAAATAATACCTAATTCTGCTTTTTCCTGAAGTAACTCTAAATATCTGTCTCTCAGCAATAAGAGCTTTCTTCTGTCTTCTTCTGGGGCAGTAACCAAAATATTAGTTTTGAGTGACCGAATTTGGAATAGTAATGATAATAATTCTTTCTCCATCACCCTTTTCCTACCCACGACCATACTAATAAGGATTCCTCTCATGTAGGCCTTAAAGGCCCCCCATATGATATCCAGTTTTGCACTGTCTAAGGGGTTGGATAAGAAAAAAAGCCTCAATTAGCTCCCTTATGAGCTTGCAATACTTAGAATCCTAGAGAAGTTGTTCATTAAGTTTCCATCTTACATACTAACATACTAACATACTATTTGCCAGCAGATTAGGCCTTATGGTCTATCAAGTCTGCTCGAACCTAGATCCTTAGTTGGGTGTCTTGTTTCTCTACTTGGTAAATCAAGGAATGCCAATTTGCATAACACCAGTGAATGATCAGAGACAGGGCCAGGTTGGATCTAAGAGGTCTTAACCCCCGTTAGGAAATCCTGAGAAATGAGAATATAGTCAATGCGGGACTGTGAGCCGTGCGCCATTGACCTGAAAGTGAACTCCTTAGAATCCGGATAAAAGGACACACCAGACATCACAGAGCCCGCATTGATCCAAAAAATCTCTAAAAGTCCTCTGTCCCGGAGAAACCCCTCCCGGTCCACTACCTGATCTGTCAAGATTAGAGTCTACAACTTGATTAAAGTCACCTCCCAAAATAATCCTGATAGGAAGCAAAGGCAGGATAATGTTTATGAGTCTCATTAAAAACCCAGGATCATCCATATTTGGACCATATATGCTGCTAAGTAAAAGTGGGACTGACCAGAGAGTACCTTTAACTAGGACAAACCTACCCTCAGGGTCCTTGATGACTTGTGTAGAGACAAAGGAAATGCCCCTATTAATAATAAGCATGACCCCACAGCTATTGGTAGAACTCTGAGCGTCGTACACCATCCCCACCTGATGTCTCCTTAACTGTGAAGCTTCCGCTTCTAATAAGTGGGATTCCTGTAGGAAAGTTATCTGAGAGCGTAATAGGCTGAAATGTTTGAGAACCTGATATTGTTTAGGTTTTTTCCTGATCCCCTTAACATTCCACGTAGCAAAAGTCACCTCCTTGGCCACCTAATAATAATTGCTAAGTTTAATAGGTTCAGCCCTGCACTCAGGATATTTAATATGTGCGACCAAACCCCCAAAGTTGCTGCTGTAAGGCCCTCCCACCACCCCGACACCCCCACAATTACCCAATTTTTAAACCCTATAACCCCTGACAAGAACCCATACCCCTGCCCCCACCCAACCCCAAAACTGTCACAAACAATGTTTAGCACAGTACTGGTAATTTCTCCTCCCCACCCCGATAATATACCTCTGCCAATGACAAACCACTTATATCTCAAGGTGCATATATAAATTACAAAACAATATTAGTTAGCCCATAACACCTAGAGAGCGGTCCCGGGCTTCCAATGCCTGTATGCGCATGATTATTGACCTGATAGCTCCAGGGTGAATAAGATAACTGCCAAAATTGTGACTATGACAGGTAACCTCACAAACCAGAATGAGAATTAGGGGTTACCTTGCCCCAAAAAAGAACTATACCAAAACCAGAGCCAGAGGGAAAAACTGATGATGGGGAATAACCCCAACCTCAAACTGAGAACTGAGAACGAGAAAAATATTGAGAACGAGACCCTGAAGAGAGAAAACTGAGAAACATGTCTTCCCTGAGGCTGCCAGCCCCCAATTCCAAAAGTGCCCCTTGAAAAAATTGGAATAGTAAAAGGACTGGGAGAGATCCTTCTTGAAATAGGAGCCACACCGGTGTGTATTACTTAGGTATGATGCGCCCTCTTGTGGTCATCCCCCAATCCTGACAGAGTATGTCAAAATAGCAATGAAAGCCCAAAACTGCTCTAATACCCACCAAACTATGACATGAAAACTACTCTTATAATCGACAACCCAAACTTCCCCCCTGTATGCAACCCTGCAAAACTGAATATAATAGCATCCAAACTATAATCCTAGATGAGCCATTCCCAAGACCCTGAAAGTCTTCACCCTAAGCCAAAATTAACACGGGGAAGCCAAGACTTGAGAAATTGTTAACGATTAGGCCATGCACAAGGTAGCCCAGTCCCAGATGAAAGACCAAATACATCCAAATACAGCTCGTTGAAAATATTTTCTCTGAGAGAAAGAAGAATAACAGTTCCAACAACAACTCTCAGTGAGTCCTGATACTCTAGCCAGATCTCTCAGGACTCTTGGAACAAGTCTGGTAGCATAGATTTAAGGCTTGACAGGGCAGCTTCAGGATCTTCATAATTAAACCGGGATCCATTTACTAAGACTTGTAACCTGGCTGGATACCCCATCCTAAATTTCAAACCTGCTGCAGTGATCTTAGATACAGTAGGATGAAACGCTTTCCACTTCAGATGGACCGAACCAGGAAGATCTTGCGCAATTCTCAGCTTTGCATTCTCCCAATGAACCTCTTGTAAAGCTCTCACCTTCTGCAAAAAATGCTGCTTTTCCAAAAAATTCAAAAAGTGGCAAATAATAGGATGGGGGGGGAAGCATCCAGAGGAGGATTTGGTTGCAGAGACCTATGAGCTCACTCTATCATGTACACTGGGTCGAAGGGAGAGGGACCAGCAACCCGCTCCACCAGTTTCTGTACAAAGACAACAGCATGCTGACCCTCTGCACCCTCTGGTAGCCCTAGTATTACAATGCTATTTCTACGGCTACGACCCTCCAAATCTTCGAGTTTATCCTCTAAATGAGACAACTTCTATCTCGTTGACACCAGTTCAGGCTCCAGACTCTCCAGCTTTCTATCCGTCGAGACTATTTGAGCTGTTTTATTAGAAAACCGTTAGCAAGACATCGTCCAATTTTCTTGAGAGAGTTTTCAGATCAGCCATATCTTTCATCTCTTCTCAAAAAAGTTTAAACTCTTCTAAGAACCTATTAACTGTTAAAGGTTCTTGTTCCCCAGCTTGACATGAAGGATCAGGCTTGTCTGGCCCACTCGAGGCTCAGGATTTCTTTGGGGCCTTTTCAGGAGTAGCGAGGGAGGGGTGTTTCTGCGGGGCTTTCTTCATGTAAGCCTTCATCTACCAATCTGACACCCAAAACAGCCTCACAAGATGTTTAGACAATAGAAGAATTCACAGGCAGAGGAATTAGAGAAGATTAAACATCTAAAAAAGACAAATTAATACTCGGGAGGCAGGAGCTTAATGGAGGAGCTTCTACTCAGCACTCTGCATCACGTGATCCCCGCACCATTATATATCTTAATAAAGCAACATTAACTTACCAGCTTATATTAGGTTGGTATGTCAAAAAATGTAGTTTTAAACAAACAATATAATTAACCAGTTTTTTTTTCTAATAAACTATATACAGAGAGGAAAAAAGAGCAACTTAAAGCTAAAAACAGTAGACTGTTATTTACTGCTGGGCCAGATACCACCAGGTACACATTCAAGGTGGCAAGAGAGAAAAGTGTCCCTCAACCTATTGAAGTACACTAGAGAGCTGCAGGCAGTAGAAGCTGCCCAATCCATTTAAATCACAGTAGCATAAAAGGATAAACACAACATTTGCAATAAGGTTTAGTCTTATGACTTAACAAAATGTGAACATATAACACTGAATTGCCATAGAACATGTCTAATTGTTAGCTGTTCCTAGAATTATATGATTCAGAGCCATGGGAAATAAATGTAAGTTGAAATACCCAGACAGAAGCAATTATTTTAAAGTTGTCCTAATGGGTTATATCAAAACAATTACTTGAATATCTGCTCAGTATCTACTACATGTTCAAGGCACCCACCGGCCATTGATCACATCTCAGGCCCCCAGACGACACAACCAGAAGGATCTTCAGTATAAATTTAATAGAACCCTCACTATGGCTAGATCCAAGAATGCAACTCTACCCCCATTACTAATTGGCCCACAGCTTCAACTACTACAAACAGGTGTATTAATATGAGTGGTTGGAATGGAGGAGGCCCTGTATGCCCTAAAACTGAATGATTATTCCTTGTACATAGATTGATCCATAAAACTCTTCAAGGACTACATTCGATCAAACTAAAATGATTTTGAATTTCAGAGTCACCCCGGTAAGCCTACCCGGCGGGCTCTCCAGTCCTCAAGACACTAATGAGTTTCCATGGACTTTGATCTTAAATTTCAGGGGGTTTGTTTTTTGTTTTTTGTCTTTTTGAGGTGCATTAGGGGGCACACCACCATGCTTGCCATTTCCCATAAATTAACCATCTATACCTCTCCTGCCATTTGACTGTAAAGCAATATGTTCCTGAAGATATAGGGGTAGTGCATAATATCCAGTATTCTAGCCTGAGTTGGGGTTGTAATATAGGATCCTTTAATGCATTCACTTGCAGTGGAGGTAGGTGAAAAGTGTATGATGGCCAAAGACTGAACAGTTCAAATCACCTTATATTCTTTTTCTTCTTACAACGTCTTTTGACTCTGTCACTTTAGCAATTCAATTTACTATAGTTATGCCTAGTTGAGTAGGAGTAGGTCTTAACAGGAAAATAAACTCTTAGCTTAAATAGTTACAAATAGCACAAAAACAATGGAGATATTACTTATTTTAAACACTTATCATACAAAGCTGAACTTCTATACATGCTCTAAAGTCCAGAAAGACAGGAGCACAATGAATAAACTGTTTTTTTTAATAAGAGATTGTTCCTATGGTATGAATTGTTGCCATATTGTGTGCTAGTTAGTAAATCTTAGACATATTAGCACTCTTGAGAGACTTTCCCTGTATTCAGTTAGGATGGAAAGACTCACTGATAGTGAGAATTTATACTGGAAATCTTCTTTTGTTATAATCCACATCGAGAGCAAGCATATACAAAAAAAAATGGAGAAGATGTGGTTTCTTTAAGCTTATTGAACCAGCGCGATATGGGGGCGGAGGTCAGGTTGAGGTACTTGGTTCTTGATAGTCAATTGTCCCCATACTGTTTCCTGAGTCATGCTGGACTGATCCTTGAATTTGTTTGGGTGAATTGGATCTTGTGCTCATTTCTTCGGGGCCACTGTAGTGCAGATCCTCTTCCAGGTCCAGTTCCACCACAAATTAATTATTGGATGACGTGCTGCTAAAGGTTCCTCGGATGCATTGTCTGCTCCTGCTTCTACTTCTTAATCTTGACGAGGATTGCACTATTTGTCTATCTTGCCTTTGAACCAGGATTGATGATCTAGAGGTAGATTTTACTTTTCTGAAGTTGGGTGATTGCTAGCTATTTTTCCCTGCAGAGGATTTTTTAGTAGCCATGGAGTAGAGGTGGGGGTTCACTCTGCTGATTTCTAGAGCTCTTTTTGCTGAGGGGAGGTTGGGGTGAAACATTTTTCGGTGTCCATGGACTACTCCTTTTCAGTGGGTGCACGAGCTGAGGGGTGAGACATAGTGGAAGCTTCATGCACAGGAGACTGATTTTTTGAACTCCAATGGTCGTTATTAGGTTTATTGGTAGCCTCTTCAGATAACATATGCAAATAGTCCCAAGCATCCTCGACAGTCGAACAAGTAACCACACCTCCCCCTTTTTCTCTGATAAAGAAAATAGCAGGATATTTAAAATTGTACAAAATACCAAGCCTTTGACATTGTTGTTTTACTTCATAGAAGCCCTTTCTTTTTTTTACTACTTCATGAGAAAAGTCCTGGAAAATAAGAATTATTTTACCTTGACACTGTATTGATCTTTGGTCCCTGGCAATTTTCAATATTTGTTCTTTGATGGACTACCTCAAGAAGTAAGCCACAATTGGCCGGGGGAATTTATTCTGGGGAGATTTGGGACCCAAAGCTCTGTGGCCACACTCAGTCTCAAGTGGGAATGGCCACTGGAAGTTTAACATTTCTGGAATAAAAGTTTGTAAGAAGCTGATCATATTATTTTCCTCCCATCCTTCTGGTACTCTGACTATCCTAAGGTTGTTTCTTCTGCCTCGGTTCTCTAAATCGTAAACTTTATCTAAAAGGAAAGATATTTGTTTAGACTGCTGTTCAGCAATAGCATTTAGTTTGGCTACTGTTTCTTTAAGGTCACCCATGTGTTGTGAGGATTTATTTACTGCTTTTCTAACCCAATTAGTTTCTTCTTGAAGATTAATTTTGTCATTTCTTACTTTGGCAATATCGGATTTAATGTCTATTTTTAACTCAGCAATCATGTTTTTTATTTGAAGGATATCTACTTTACTTGCGGTTTCAGTCATGTTGAGATGAGCTCTTGAAGCTTCTTGTGGCTTTCTGTCAGTTGTCAGCCTCTGTTCGCCGTTTCAGTCAGCCGTGATTTTAAACTTGATCAGACGGTGTCGCTTGTAGATGATAATGCGATAGGAGAATAATACTTTGTTCCTGGTATGTTCTTCGACAATAAAATTATTATTTTGGACACTTACAGGTTAGATTTATTGTGTGTTTTTAAAAAAAATTTACATAAATGGACCTGAGCGCAATTCTTCAAACAACCATGATCGTCCACACTCAGTCACATGCCCTAATGATGCTAGTTTTATATCCCTTCTGCCTGAAAGATTCTTTTAGTGTACTAAGGTGTCTGTCCATGTCATCTAGGCTTGAACAAATGTGTTGGTACCAGATGGCCTGGCTGCGTATAATGGATGTTTTAGTATGTGAGGGATGGTAGCTTGAGCTGTGAAGGTAACTGCATCTGTCTGTAGGTCTTCTGTACATAGATGTTTGCAGTGTTCCATTTTTTAGTGTGACTGTGGTATCCAGGAAATGCACACACTTTGAGTAATTTATTTGGAATTTATTGGAAGGATGGAATTTATTGAAGCTGTCAAAAAATTGTTTTAAGTTTTCCTCTCCTTCTGTCCATATGATAAAGATATCATCAATAGAGCAATAGTATTTTAATGGCTTGTGATGTTCTGTGCTGAGGAATGTTTCATCTAGATATGCCATGAACAGGTTGGCATACTGTGGTTCCATCCTGGTGTCCATAGCTGTCCACATGTTTTGAAGGTAAATCTCAGTGTTTAAGCTGAAATAATTGTGTGTAAGGATCTATTCCATAAGTTTGGCTATCACATCTGGTGGACATTTATTTATTTATTTTTTTATTTCAATCTAGGATTACAATACCTTTGAGCTGAGGCTCTTTTACAAAGGTTCCATGTCAGCGTGTGCAACAGTCATCATTTTTAGTTGCAAACATAATGTCATTGACTTACAGACATGTAATAACCAGTACAAAGACTTGAGCTATGAGCAAGACAAGGGGGGTCGATGGGGGGAGAAGTGAGAGTAGGAGATCGAGGAGGGTAGGAGGTACAGGGGCTAAGGGGGAGTACGGGAAGTGGGTGGGGGCAGGGGCAGGAGTGGAGATATGGGGGGACGTGGGTGAGGGTGGGAGACAGTGCAGCCAGAGGGCCTTGCCAAGGGAATATGCCAGGTAAGATGTTAGGGGTGCATAGACTGATTGTAAGTGCTGGGGCATGTGCAGCTGGAATGGTGGAAATGTTAAGATGGGCAATTGCAGGATACAAGCAGTGAGAGGCACAGCTTGGACTTGAAAAGGCCGAGTGTTGGAGCGGTCACTATGTCGCTGCCAAGAGAGTTGAGCCAGTTGGATGCCCGATAGGCAAATGATCTTTGTCCTTGGGTCGTGTGACATCATGGGATATGTAGTAGATGGGAATTGGATCTCCTTGTAGTGACATTCCTATGTCTAGGCTTAAGGAGGGCACAGACACCAGGTGGGGCAAGTCTCATTATGATTTTCTTGGCCATGATGCAGGTTTGGTATTTTATACGTTTGTCCAGTTGAAGCCATCCAGATTGGGAATAAAGGACACAAGTGTGGGTATAGCGATGTGAGCCAGTGATGAGATGACAGGCCTTATTCAGGGAGGTCATGATACGTTTGAGAGCAGTGGTAGTTGCAGACCCATATATGATAAGACCATAGTCTATGATGCTGACAATGGAGCTTTGGACAGCCACTGACAGTGCTTCTGGGGTTTGGTGTTTCCTGTATCAGAATAATATGCCTAACCTCGCATTGGCAGACTTTGCCACATTGCTAATATGGACAGTGTATGAGAGGTGAGGATCAAGGGTGATGCCAAGGTACTTGAATGATTGTGTTTGCTCTAGAATGGCTCCTTGTTCGGATGCAATGGAGAGGTGGAGTTGTTTGTTTTTGTTGTGTGGGCTGCAAAAGACCATAGACTTGTTTTTTTTTCTGATTGAGAAGCAGTTTATGATTTGGGAACCAGGATTCAATGGAGGAGAAGGCCCGCTGAAGTTTATTTTGTAATTGGTTTGGTTCAGGGTCTGAGGTGAGGATCACAGCATCGTCAGTGTAGAGAATTATTTGTTCTGGGCAGCTATCCGGTAGTGAGTTTAAGAATAGGCTGAAGAAGAGGGGTCCCAGAATGGAGCCCTGGGGGACTCCTGAGCGGACCAGTCTAGAGTCTGAGAGTGTATCAGTGATTCTTACTGTTTGGGACCATTCTTCAAGGTAGCTCTTAAACCAGCCAATGGTGTTGGTTGACAGCCCAGTGTTCTGAAGCTGGACAAGTAGGAGGCGGTGATTGACGGTGTCGAAGGCTTTAGTTATGCCAATGTAGATTGAGCCTAGTAGTTCACCGGAATCAAGTGCACTGTGGATTGTGCCGGTGAATTCAAGTAGGGCTGTGGAGGTGCTGTGACCTTTGTGGAACCCGTGTTGTTGCTTGCACAGGATGTTGTACGTATCCAGGTATTGTGTGAGCTGGTCCGAGATGATGTGTTCTAATGCCTTGGAGAGTGGGGGTAGTAGGGAGATAGGTCTGTAGTTGTCATGGGCAGTTTTATCACCACTTTTATGGACTGGGGTGACAGTGGCAGATTTCTATGGTGGCTTTTTGCAGGTATTCATAGCATGCCATTTTGCCATATCTGTGAGGGATGTTGCTGTATCAGGATTCAACATTCACTGTGACCAAAACAGTGTCAGGTGGTAACTGGTCAATACTGTGCAGTTTGTTTAAAAAGTCTGTAGTATCCTGTATGAAGTTGTTTGTGTTTTGCACCAGTGGTTTGAATATACATTCTATGAGTCCAGAAATCCTCTCCATTGATGTGCCATTTCCTGATATAATTGGTCTGCTGAGATTTCCTGATTTGTGAAATTTTGGTAACATGTAGAAGGTTCCTAGTGCTGGCCTTGTTGGTATCAGATTTTCCAATTCATTATGTGCATGTTCTGGAAATTTATTGATTAGTTGTTTAAATGATTTAATGAATTTCTTTGTGGGGTCTGAGGTCAGCTTCCTGTGCTAGGTGTTGTCTGAAAGTTGTTTGTAGCCTTCCTATAGGTAGTTGGTTGTAACCATGATCACAACTGCATCCCCCTTATCAGCAGGTTTAATGGTGATGTTTTTACTGTTTTGTAGGTTACTAATTGCTATTATTTCCAAAGGGCATACACCTCTGGTAGTAACCTGCAACCCTGAACTCAAAAAATGATGGAAAATAATTAAAGACCTACAGCCGCTACTGTCTGAAGATGAGACTCTAAAAATATATTTCCCACTCCACCAGTGCTTGCCTTCCACCAACCACCAAACCTGAAGCAGAAACTGGTGCAAGGCAAACTTCCCACTGAGCTCCAGCTAGGCGACAAAGGTACAAAAGCCATGCAAAGCACCTCGCTGCTAACTATGTACACATATCTCTCCTGAGATATGTGTCATTCATAATGGAAAAACATTTAAAATCCAAAACTTGCACACCTGGTCTTCTAACAATGTAGTATATATGATACAATGTAGAAAATGTGAGGAAGGCTGCTATATTGGTGAAACTGGACGGGAACTCAAAACAAGAATGAAACACCACAGATTCACAGTTACCCATAAAAATGTAAATACACCAGTAGGGGAACATTTTTCAAAACCAGATCACTCTATCAGTGATTTTACTGTCAGAGTGTTAAAAGATAACTTCAAAAACAGTCAGGAATGGCAAACATTTGAAATAAAAATAATACAATATTTTGACAATAAAGAAAGGAACCTAATAAAGATGTTGTTTTTTTAGCACATTACCAGTGATTATGTTAAAAAACAGTGCATCAGAGTTTCTTTTTAAACCCTTGCATCTGGCATCCTCTGGCTTTTTTAACAGGTACTTTCTAAAGACAATGGTACAGTAAGCCCTTGCTATAATAAACGGTTTGGGAGCCCTAACCAGCATTTGTTAAATCTCCCCATTTGTTACAATGAGAGACACTAGAAATCATTACTGTCGGCCAGCACATAGTGTACAGTATGTCACCAACACACTATTCCATACTGTACAATAGTTAAGTGAAGAGAGATGCCTGTAGTTTTGTTTGGTTTTGTTTAGTATCTGTTTTGAAACATGACAACCACTACAGATTGTAATGTAACACACCCCCTACTCCTTCAGTCACAAACTGTAGCCCTACATCTAAAACCATGGCACTGCTCTGAGGAACCTGAATCTCAGCAGTCGCCCCCCCAACCCCCACACACACCCACACTTGAAAATCACATCAGAACACAGACTACATGTATTAGGCAATGCTAAAAACCAAAAAAATACCCCATCTCCCAATTCCAGACCTCTTTTGCCACTTCTTCTGGTTTTGGGGCCAAATAATGCATGGTACATACACTCTGCAAATGGACCCTCCCACCATACTCAAAGACCGTGGCTACAAATCTTCAGTTATTTGCTTAGTACATACACAGTGTGTTGTTCTGCATAATAAAGAAATTACAATAGCAGCTCACAGTGTGGAAGTAGTACAGTGGGTGGCTAGACACAGATAGGAATTCCAGTATCAGGAACCACATCGGAAACCACGAGGAGCATTCATTATAACTGAGATTTTGCTATAACGCTGTTTGCTATAGCGAGCGGTTGCTATATTTATTTTTTTTCCTGTCTTGATTTTTTATGAATGTTAATTGATGGCTCAGAGCTAGAGTAAAATTAAGCTGCCCTTTGATCTTACAAGTTGAGCTCTTCAACAGACACACTCCAAGGACAATTAAAATCTTCCTGTTTGTAAGGAGTGTGAATTGGCTGTAATGCATTGATGTGTAAACTGCTAGTCTATGTTTTGAATCCACATCCAACCTTTTTATCTGTCATGCTGATCAGCTGTTTCCATTTTAACCTGAGGAAGAGGATTTTATTTCTTGAAAGCTAGTCTTAGAAATACTTTTGTTAGTCCAATAAAAGGTATCACCTGCAACTTATTTTTTTTTTCTCAACAGTCTCAAGGAAAAAAAAATGGTGCTCCACTTCATTACAGGGAATTAGACCATTTGGAAAAATGTTTCTCTAGCCCTGTTCCTGGAGTAGATTGTATTATGTGCACTCCTATTACAAGACACAAAAGGAAGAGATGAAATTGTATCCCTTTCATGTTCTGGTCTTTAATTGTGTCTTAAAACACACTGACCCTACAGTGCAAAACAATACATATCACTTTGATGCATTGTCCTTATAATTTTAACACAACTTCTTTGGCAACAGCATACAATATCTTCATGGATTAATTGTCTACATTCCACTTTTGTGTTTCTCAGAAACAGCCTGTCAAGATCTCTGTGCTGTCTCTAACTCAGTTTTCATTTTGGCGTCACTCCTTTGTCATGGAATCTGGCTTCCATTGACAAAGGGGGGAAGTGATATTTACTGCACTGTGTGATTGGTGTGTTGAGACAAAATTAAAGAACAGGAAATGAAAAGGATAAAAATTAGCCTCTCGCTATTGTGACTTTTAATAAGAGTGCACATAATGCAATTTACCCTAGTAAATGGGCTAGGGGAATGTTTTTTCAAACAATTTCAAACAAATTACTGAAACATAGCTCATATTCTGGAATTCCAAAACAGCTCATGCTATGAGCCTGCTAGTTCTCAAATGGGTTGCTGCCAATAGAGGGAGCTTCATCACAGCCAGCCCATCAATGAAAAGATCTGGGAGAGAGCTGCCACCCACTTGACAAGCTGTAGTAGAAACAACAACCATAGGCAAATCCCATTGAACTACCTACAGTATATTTTGCCTATTTTACTCCAGTCTGTCTCCACAACAGATGCCCCAAGAAATCCTCAGAGTATCCCAAATGCGGGGTGGAAGGTTCATTTAAATTAGTCAAGGTTGGCACACCATCCGTGACATAATGAAACATGTCCTACAGTTTAAACATCCTGAGTCACCACTAGAGCTTTTACTGGGAGCAGAACAGAGGCATGGCAACCAGAAAGTGC
Source organism: Neoceratodus forsteri (assembly GCA_016271365.2). Lineage (NCBI taxonomy): Eukaryota > Metazoa > Chordata > Ceratodontiformes > Ceratodontidae > Neoceratodus > Neoceratodus forsteri. Next base: position 981,088,710 of record CM028133.1, read on the forward strand.
TACTCCTCTGTGGTCCATAGCTCTCTTTAATGACAGAAAGACAATAGCTCAGCAGTGAATATCCACTGTCCCACATCCATCTTGCAGTGCACCAGCAATGTGTGTAAAAAGTTGGAAAAAATACAGCTCTCAGCCAATGGCCAACAGACCAAGTTTTACAAACTCTGGGACCTCATTGTAAGAGCTACTGAGGAAGCTATTTGGCTTCTCTGACTGACACATATAATTTGCCTCTATTCTAAAACTATTAGTCTGAGGTTTCTTTTTCTCAGTAATATGTAAGGAATTTCACATGTGCTAGAGGCTCTGTTAAACTTTGATACAGGGAATTCAGTCTATGTACTAGTACTTACAACTGCAAGCCTTGTTTAACCCAGGTAATATTTGTAATGATTAAGGGCCCCATTTACAGAAGGTTAGCATAGCACAAATCAGGTTTGTACCATGCTAACCTGGAATAGTGCCAGCTGTCAGGGGTGTGCCCCTATTCAAAGGACACATATGCACAGTGCATCACTAACAGCACCATTTCACACAGTATTGTGCTGCGCTTATGCAAATGAGGGTTCCTTCATGCATGTGCAGTGCAGCACAATACTGGAAGTTTTCAGAAGCATTAAATGGCCCACAGCAGCAGTGCCATTTAACACTTCTGAAACCTAGCCCTTAATAGTGTATTGACCCATTTGCCCACTGTGAAGGGCTGGGTAGCCTGGTCTCCAGAGGTCCCTCCCTTGCCCCAATTCCTGTCTTCCTATTTAAAGAAATTACTATTGGTGGTACAGTGGTCTCTTCCCCTTCCCATTCTCCAGTTGATGTACCTGTGTCATACAAATACATCCCTGGTTGTGCACTGGTCCCTCCCCCCATTCTCCAGTCACAATCCCAATGAAACCCACAATACTCTGGTTGACTAGTAGCCCCCCACCACCCCATCATCCCTCAACCCAACATATCCCTGTGACTTTCACAGCCCTCCTCACACCACCACAGCCAACAACCAATGGAACTGCCACTGAGTGTGTAAAGTAGACAGTATACTCTCATTGGTTGACCAGTCAACCAATGAGGGTGTACTTTCTACTGTACACACTCAGTGACAGCTCCATCAGTGGCTGACCAAGGTGGTGTGAGGACTGCTGTGCCAGTCACCAGCACAAGTCTGGCTGAGGAGGAACAGGGTGGTGAATCATACCTGCCAGGGTGGGGTGACACTCGACTACCAGGGTATTAAGAATTTTGTTGGGATGCCAATCAAAGAACAGGAGAGGGAGGTGGGAGAACTGGACCACCTGGGATGTATTTTTATGACAAGGGAACAGTGATTAGGGAATGAAGGAGGGGGAAGGGACCACTGGTCCCATCAATGATAATTTATATGGCAGGAAAAGGATCAGGGATTGGGGAAAGGGTGGGACTGCTAAACCACCAATGATATGTTTATTCTATATGAGGACAACAATCTGGGCAGGGGAGGGACCGATGAACCACCAATGTTATTTTTTTTATATATGTGGACAGGGATCAGGGATCAGTGCAGGGGATGGACTGCTGAACCACCAGTGTTATTTCTCCTATATGTGGGAACAGGGATCAGAGTAGGGGTTGGACCGCTGAGCCACCAATGTTTCCTTAAAGGAATTGAGGCTTGGAGGGGATGTAGCCCAGTGCATTTGGATGGCACTCACATGCCCAGAATGGACATGTAAATGGCCCCCCAGTGCCATGCATGTCCAATGGGATCATCTGCATGTTTGGGGCCTGTGACAGGGAGCCCCTGCCACTCTTGAGGACCGACCTTTTCTTAAATCTGTTGCAACAGTTCTTCTATTTCTTAGCCTACTCTATTCTTTACAATTTCTAGTCCATAAGGTCGGCCAACTGTGGGCACCCCTTCCCTTTCTTGACTATGCTATAGTGTCCTCTTTAATTTTCCTTTTCCCTCTCAGGTTCTCATACTAGGAGGTTATTGTTGTGACCTGTGAGCTGATATAAAACAGACTGTGTCCTCATTGTTGAATTTAGCAGGCAATGCCACTATGTCATAAAATACTTTAATGTGTATACATTATGTGTATAAAACCTGTAAATGTTGAAAATACCATGGCACTAGGTGTTTTTGATAAAGGTAAAAAGTACTAGGTAGCTGTATATTATAAAAATTTAGTTGTGCTATTTAAAATGCATGTAAATTGCTGTAAGTTGAACAAGTCTGAAATGTCATGGTGATTTACATATAGCCCATGATGCCTTGCATTATGGAAGTATGTGTGATGTTGTGTTTCTTTGAAACATGGCTTATTGTCATTGCTCTTTGGGGTAACCCATGTTTCAGTGCTTCTGCACTGAGGTTCCTTATTATTTAGCTTTTTTTATTATTTGAGCCCCCACCACTCAAGCAAACAAGGCATGTATAGAGGTGTAGGCTGAATCTTAACTGCCAAGTTAGATCAGAGATCAGTGAGTCAGTAGGTGCTGGATAAGTACAGAAAAAGGCCATACATAGTCTGTTGCTGCAAACTGATGTACTGAAGAAGGGATATGCCATTGCTTAAGGTTATCTCCTGCATTTTGAATAAACATCACACAGAGATTGCATGTTGAACTTGAAGTTCGGTGTCTGGTCCATCTGTTATCCCACAACCCCTCCACAGGGCCACATCACTAAGGAGGTGGTCTTCAGCCTAGTGGTCTGGTAGTACTACACAAAGCATTGTGGCTGCTTAATGTGTGTCGTGCAACCATGACCCCATATTCAGACAGATAACATGGACAGTTTTGGTTCATTTATCTATCTAAATATGGCCCCAGACCCAGCAGGCCCTATTTTTCAGCACAGCACACCTGTTTGCACATGCAGCCTGCCAGCTCTGAATATGGGGCAAGAGTGTATGGAAATTTGGTTTCTTTTTCATTGTCTAACTATTTGTGATTTGGAAGTGTTGCACTCTACCAATATGTGACCCCAGCTTTACAAATGCTGTGACAGTTTCTAACCATGCTCTATATATGTATGTTAAAAAACAAGGTAAATCATGGGGAATTATTTAGCTGGAATATCAGTTCACAATCATGTGGACATGAGTGGAAACTGACAGGAGGTAGGTTCGGGAAGAATATGAGGAAATATTATTTTACAAAAATGTTGGAGCAGTAGAACAATCTACCAGCTGAAGTTGTGGGTGCTAAAACCATTGGTGGTTTCAAGCACTGTTGAGACAGGAGGAAAGAAATAGTGGTTTTTCAGACTAGCAGAAACTGAGAGGAGAATAGAGGAGAAGGATGGGGAGATCCAGGACACTAGTAGGACTGTACATCGCATGGCTAAATAAGGAACTTGGGCAGAGTGGATGGAGCATTGGTCTTCTTGTGCCATGATGAAAACCAGTAGTGAAGTCATGGACTTCAGATGCATGGACTGACAAAATGAGATGGATAGTAAGGGAAAAAATTGAGGGAATGGAGCATATAGGGGCAGTGGGGGAGTTATGGCAATCTATCAAAGGATGGTTACTGAAAGCCATGGAAATGTGCATAAAAAAGTTTAAGAAGAACAAAAGAGGGAGGAGACCACTTTGATTTATGAAGGAGGTTGCGAGGGCAGTCAGGGAAAGGAGGAGGTCTTTCAGAAAATTTAAGAGGACACTCAGTGAGGAAGACAGAGAAGCATATAGGCAAAAGAGGACACTGGCAGGGCAGAAGACTAGGAGGGCAAAAGAGGATACCAAACAGAAAATACCCAAAAAGGCCAAAAGGGGATAAAGCTTTTTTCAGATACGTGAGGGAGAGGAGGAGGTCAAGGTAAGGGATTACAATGCTGAGGGAGGAGGGAGGGATAAAATTGGAAAGGGACTGGGAAAAAGCAGAGGTATTAAATAAGTACTTTTGCTCTGTATTCACCGAGGAGGAGGACAGTAGGGGACCTGAGCTAAAGACGATGAAGAATGAGGGCAAATGGGAGGATCAGAGCCCATTCACTGTGGATAGGGTTAAGGTAGAGCTATATAGATTGAGACTGGACAAGGCAATGGGGCTGGACAGGTTACACCCCAGAGTGATCAGGGAATTGAAGGAAAAGATGGCCGCCCCTTTGACAAGGCTCTTCACCTTGTCCCTGGACACAGGGACAGTGTTGGAGGACTGGAAGAGGGTGGACATGGTGCCTTTACACAAGAGAGGAAGTAAGGAGGTGAAGGAAAACTGTCGACCTGTCAGCCTGACCTCAGTGGTAGGAAAGGTAATGCAGGCATTACTCAAGGAGAGGGTGGTGGACTAGCTGGATGGGAGTGGCTTGCAGGACAGCAGAGAGCATGGCTTCATGAAGGGAAAGTCACGTCAGATGAACCTGATTGAGTTCTTCGATTGGGTGACTCAGGTGATTGATCAGGGAGGAGCGGTGGATGTGGCCTATCTTGACTTCAGTAAGGCTTACAACACTGTCCCCACACATGAGGCTAGTGAGCAATATGGAAAGTCTAGGGGTGAGTGGGAAAATAACAGGGTGGGTGGAGGCCTGACTAGTGGGAAGAACTCAGAGGGTAGAGCTGAATGGGTTGCACTCAAAGATGGCAAGGGTGAGGAGTGGAGTGGTACAAGGGTAAGTTAGGAGTCCGCTTCTTTTTAACATCTACATCAGCAATATTGTGCAGGGTTTGAGAGTGAGGGTGTGCCTATTTGCTGATGATACAAAGATCTGCGATAGAGTGGACACCCGGGCCGGGGTGTAGGACATGAAGCAGGACCTGAAGATGCTCGAGGGGTTGTCAGAGATATGGCGGCTGAAATTTAATTCCAAAAAGTGAGCTGTGATGCACATGGGGAGTAGAAACACAAGACCAGGATACACCCTAGGAGGGGAGGAAATCAAAGAAACAGAACTGGAGAAGGATCTGGGGATCATAGGTTCCTCCAACCTTAAGGTAGGAAACCAACATAGCAACAAGGCAATGGTAAAGGCCAACGGAATGTTGGCATGCATAGGCAGGGGCAGAAGGAGGGAGGTAATAATGCCCCTCTACACAGCCATGGTGAGGCCTCAACTGGAGTATGGGGTACAGTTCTGGAGACCACACTTCCACAAGGCTATAGATGGGATGAAGAGGGTTAAGAGGAGGGCAACCAAGATAGTGCACCATACGAGCAGAGGTGTAAGGAGCTGTATCTGTACACACTGGAGACAAGGGGGGGAAGGGGAGACATGACTGAAACTTTTAAATATGTGAAGGGGCCCAATAAAGTAGGGGTTAGAGGTTTACTTAAGAAGAAGGAGGGGGCCAAAACTAGAGGGCTTAGCGTCAGAGTGCAGGGAAAAAATACAGAGACAATGTGAGAAGGTAATTCTTCACAGAGAAGGTGGTGGAACCCTGGGACAGACTAGCAGATGAAGTGGTGAGGGCTGAATCGGAGGAAGGATTCAAGAGGGCATGACACAGGCATATGGGGCTGAGTAGCAGGGGAAGGGTGGGGCTGGCAGGGAGGGGGAGGTGTAGGGGTGAAATGGTGCAGACTAGATGGGCCAATGTAGTCCTTTTCTGCCATCAAGCTTCTATGATTCTATAATTGCCTACGTCCCTCTGTTTTAATTTCCTGTTTATAGTATAACTTGCTGTATAGAGTTTCCATGGCACGCTGGCTGATGTGGTACTATTTCAATAAACTCAGGTTTTGTTTTATGTCCTTGGGAGCACATTGATAGGACACCATCATCTTGCTCTTTTTAGGTGACTTACAGCATTAATGTGGCATGGTCTCTCGTGCTAGCATTTCCGTATGATGTAGTTGTATATTTGCTATGACAGACAGAGGCTACATGTATAGTAAATTGATTTACTATATTGTAGAGCAGGTACCTTACAGTAGTTACAGCATGATTAAGCCAACAGGGACACTGTAACATATTTCCATCATCAGGTGTGATTATGGGAAATTCGTGGAAACTGTCACATAGGATAAACTGCAGAGAATTTTAAAAAAAGTGCAAAATGAGGATTGTTTAATATAAGAAAAGTACATGTTAACATTTTTAATTAATTTTCAGAAGGTGCTGCAGAAGGCATTTCCTCCATCTCTTACTGCACTGTGAAGACAATATTAACCTTTTCTCCTGCTGCTCCTCCTTACAGCTATTGCTGCAGTGCATTTTCAAGACAAGCTGAAGAGGAGTCAACAAAACATAACCAGAGAAATCATGTATCTGTAATACTGTTCCCTCAGTGAATCACTCTATATTTACATATCACAGTTTCTTGCATAATAAATTGGACTAATTACATAGACAGTGTCAGCAGATAAGGGTCTACTGCCCACCCAGTCTGCCCATCTGAGCTTGTAAGTTTACTTTATGTTTTCCTAGAAGTCTGTTGCCCCTTAACCCTGACCTCCAGAATTCCTTTATGTCTATCCCATGCATTCTTAAATCCCATGATTGTTTCAGCCCCCACCACTTCCTGTGGCAGGGTGTTCCACTTGTCCACCACCCGTTCTGTGAAGAAATTCTGCCTCACGTTTCCTCTGAATCGTCCTCTCTCCAACTTCATCCCATACCCTCTAGTCCTGGAACATATATTTCACTTAAAAATAGTGTATTCCTGCACCTTGTTCCTCCCTGTAAGATACTTGTATATCTCTATCATATGCCCTCTCTCTCTCTTCCCCTCCCTCCTGTCCTTCAGGGAGTGCATATTCAATTCCTTCAGCCTGTCCTAATAGGACTTGTGATGCAATCCATGTACCATCTTTGTTGCCCTCCTCTGAACCTTCTCTACGCTGCCTATGTCCTTATGTAAGCAAGGTCTCCAGAACTGTACACTGTACTCCAGGTGGGGCCTCACTAGTGTCAGTTACCACTGGACTGCTTTGGTTTCTGTGGGGAAGCACCAAGGGAGGTCAACAGTGAAAATGCCTACTCTCACACAGTGACAGCACAATACCGACACTGGTATTGTGCCATCCAAAACACATGTGTTTTCTGTGGGGGGGGGGGCGCTGTGCCCTCCTCACTCCTCATACAGGGGGCTCAGCCCCCTGCGCCCCTCCAGATTTTTAAATTTTCAACACCAGGTCGGAGTTGTCCTGGGGAGAGGGCAGATCACTGGGGGAAAGCATTATTCAAAAACAGACCATCATAGCCATTATCACCGTAATAATCTGCTTTCGAATGTGGCTGTTTGGGTGTCAAGCTGGAGGGGGACACCGTTCCTGTAGAAGCCTACTGCAAATCATTGACTGAAACTGTGATACTGTCCTTCTTTGCGGGCAGCACTGTGCATGTGCATTTTGAGAGTGGCTTTGTGTTTAAGAGTACCTGTGTTTTATACAGAAGAATCTCCTCTTCATCTCCTTTTGCAGGAGGCACTGTGTATGTACATTTTGAGAGTGCCTCTGTATTTAAGAGCATTTGTATTTTAATAGAAAATCATCCTCCATCCTCCCTTCAAGGGTATGTACAATATTTTTAGCACTCAAAATCATTTCTTTCTTCTATGACACCCTTCCTTGGAATTGACATAGTTACTACATTTGAATCAGCAATAATACAAATTCGGAAGTAATAATAAGCATCCCAAATGAGTAAAATATACATATTCTGAGCTTCTATCTACATAAACAGATGATTCTTTAAAAAGTATGTCCTATTTTTGGTTTTACTATGAATAAGAATTACGACACACATGTGGGAGACAAAAAGTTAGGTTATAATTTATGTACCATAGTTAAAAAGGACAGGATTGGAAAAGGTCTATATCCCAGTTCCACGTGCCTCAATTTCAACTGCATCCTTACATCTGGCTTGCAGTATCCAGAACTGTTGTTGGGGGGTGGGGTACAAGAAAATGTAACTCTAAAGTCATATGGATTGGATTTGCAAAGGGATCTATCCCAGACCCATCTAACCTATTTACAATTATAAACTGCTGCATCTAACATGTCTGTTCAGCCAAATGTGTATCAAAAAGCAGATGCAAACTGAATTAGCTCTAATTTTATCTGGCCTGGTGGTGCTGAGGTTTGAGGCACTGGACGCCACACCTCACTTCATGTTGGCATCCTGGATTTGGGAGTGGACTCAGGTCGCTGTTGGGTCTGCCGGGGAGAGTACGACTTGCACGTCCCATGACAGCTCACAGTCTACAGTGAGGGCCAGGTGGGAGGGTCGATGCCCACCGCTCTTGTGTGACTCCAGGCAGAGGCTCAGGGGAATGCAAGCTCCCAATGGAAGGGAGATGGGTGGCCCAGGCACACAGTAGATGTTGGCATCTAGTGCCTTGAGGTCAGGGGCTAATGGTGTGTGGGGGAGGAGAGAAAGTGGAAAAACTCCTGTCAATTCTGGGAGGATGGGCTTCCTGGGGCCTGCCTCTGATTTACCACTGCTTTCTGACTACCTCCAGACCCAAAGAAAGGTAGAATTACAGGGGTCCACCCCACCTCATCCCCTCTTGGGGGGCAAGCCAAATCTACATGGGGGACTGGGAGGTAAGCAGTGAGCAGGTGGTAGGATGATGACCCCTTGAATGCCCTGAAGGGTCAGGGCTGACAGGCAGTAGGAGGGGGAAAAAGTACAATTTCAAAAAAAGAATTAGCTCTAATTTATGATGCAGATTTCGACAATATTTGACTTGTCACAGATGGACACATCCTATTAAATGAAAGTCCAATTTCAGTAGTAACTTGGGACACAAATTGTTCTTTTGTTTATGTGGTCCCAGTCAGAATGGTTCTAAAATCTTTTACTCCTTTGGGTAAATGGTATCTCTTCTCAACATTTGCCTACTTTAATGCTACCTGACCTGATGCTATTCTATGCTATGGCAAGATGTAATAACATGAATGACATTATCAACAAGCTAAATGAAACAAATGGTAGTAAATGCTACATTTATTATATGTATTATCATAGTATACAGTATGCTACATTGTGGCACCATGTTATTGCTCTGTTTGTGCTCTTAGCCTATCTAATTTAATTGTGTGACTTTGTGGTACCATTCTGAATGTGCAAATACATTTAAAAATATGTTTATTAATCCTTGAAGTTGTATGTTGCAGTCATCTGCCAAATCATCTTTCTGTGGGTGTCAGTTTTGTTCATTTTAATAACATACTCATTGAAATACCTTATAAAATGGACTTCAGAAATCCAGCAATCTGATTGTCTATTACATCGTCTGAGCTATGTCCTCATCAGAAGATATACTAGCCAACCGACACTAACCTCCTCTGCCCAGCCCCATAATACGCAAATATCACTGAACTGTGCCAACTGTAAACAAAAAACTTACAGTGGCACAGCTGACCTCACTAGCGGGAAACAGCACTTCCGTGAATGCAGCTGTCAAGCTCTGAACTGGCAAATGGACTGACTGGGAGACTATTTATTGACCTAAAAAAAACTTGACATACCTGACAAGACATCATCTACCATGCCAGGCAGTGTCACTATAACACTTTCCAATAAACAAAAAAATGCACAGACCACTGCCAGTCTGATGACAATGAAGAAAGCATAGCATGAAGTAAAAAAAAAATTGATATAAACCCAGGTACATTCATCAGTTAGGGATGCAAGAATTGAAACATTTTACCTACCTGACTTAACAGTCCCTGCCACCAGCTTGTAAAGTTACTGGACACTCCTTTACTTTCAGAAACACAAAGCACTGGAAACGCTGTTTACAGTGGCTGCTGAGGGACACGCTTGCTCCCAGTCCCTCTTGATCAATCTGTTCACGTGTGGCCCTCCCTGGCAGTCCTCCATAATCCTCTTTCTTGCAAATGATAACTTTGTTCCCTGTGGCACAATGACAATACCCTGTAACTATACACCCACAAAGGAGGTAACTGCTATCTACGGCGGCTGGTAAGGGACAGGCTAGTTCCCGATACTGCTGGTGGTTCACATTACCTCCCTTAAAAAAAACACCAAAAAAGTGAACAAAATAATTACTCTGCCTGTCTGCCACAGTTTTTCTGACTCTAAGTATGGGGAGTGGGGAGGAGGGACTGAGATGCAGCAACATCAGCAGACATGATCTAAGCTGGGGCAGCTGTCAGTGAAAGTGCATGCTCAGTGTTAATGAAACCACTACACTCACCATTTAAACAGAAAAAACACTAAAAAATGTCAGAGGGGATCAAAGTAGTAAACACAATAGTAGATAACCTCAGGAACATATAGAGATACTGACTGCCAAATTAACTGTGACGTAATAGGGGGACTATTTTTTTTTTACTAATTGAGTTATTGAAACCTTTTTTTATGTTTTTACATTTTTTTATGTTTTTTGTTATACCCAATTAATAATTGGGGGGCTCATTTTGTAAGTGCAATAACACACTCCAAGGTGTGAGTTATCTCATGAAAAGAGTATGCCCATGTGCATGAAGCACTCAGCGCACGCGCCTTGTGACTCATAACACATGGGCATACTCTTATCATTATTATTATTATTATACTCATATCAGGTGATAACCCACACCTCGTTGTGTGTTATTGATTGCTTAAACATGCCCATGCCCATAATTCATACAGTATAATTACATGACAAAACAACATGCCCGAGGGACCTTTTAAAGTGCTAGCAGGGACTTATGGTGACATTACGGATCCAGAAGCAGCTTAATAGAAGAGCTGCTGGCTCCCCTGATTAATAAAATCTCCCAAACAATGGAAAGTCCACTAAATTACAAACTTTCAGTGACAGAAGTTCATAGGGGAGAAAGACGTCAAACAAGAGCTTGAAGTAGGCAAATGAAAATGTCCCAACATAAAGGGGTAAAGATGACTGAAGAAACTGACCAAAGTTGCAGCATGTCTCCAACCAGCTTCAAAAACAGAGGGGATGACACTGATCAAGAATCAACGTGTTTAACAAGGAGCAGGTTAGAAATGATTCTGAAAGAAATCAATTAATCAAGGAAAGAAAACTGGCAAGAATTTAAAAAACTAAATGAGCAAATACATGACATGGAGAAAAGATTGGATGAGGCAGAACAGAGAGTCAGAGAAACAGAGGATGGAGTAACAAAGCTGGGGGATGCAATGGAGGTCCTATTATACCACGCAAATGCTTTGCTGGCTAAATGTAATGATTGAGAAGCACACTCCCAAAGAGATAATCCGAGACTTTTGGGGCTGCCTCAGGGGACAGAAACCGAGAATGTGGGGGACTTTGTTGTGGACTTGTTAAAAGATGTGCTGAACCAGCCAAATACAATGGACATTTAGAAAGAAAAGGCTCATCGCACCTTAATGCCACAACCCACTGATCCTAAGTCAAGATCCCATCAAATAATTTTGAAATGCTCTTGCTTTTAGACAAAAGAGGAGGTATGGCATCAAATAACAGAACAGAAGGAAATTACTGTACATACAATGGGGTCTGTCTTTACATGGACCAAGATTATCCCTCAGAGATCCAAAGATAATGCTTACAATATACTGACATGATTAAGGAACTTCAGAAGAAACAAATCAAAGTGCAAACCCCATACCCAGCCAAAATCAGAGTTTTTGGGGAAGAGGGAACAAAGCCATCTACTACCCCAGAGGCAGCAATGGAGGCTTTAAAAGAAAGGGGAGTGTTGGTGCGACAGAAGAATCCCAGGCCAGAGAACCTGCCCAAGCCAGAGATCGCAGTGGACCACAGTACAAAAAGCACAGATCCGAGGAGTGGGAATATTAGCGGCAGTCCAAACCATGACTAAAGTGAAAGATTCACAGACATCCTTGTCGACACAAAGAAATGCCACACACTGGCAACACCAGAGCACTTGAAAGGGATCAGTAGGACCATCCTTGAGTTACTGAATCCCTCTTAGTTTTTTCCAATGATCACTTTAAAATGAGATTTTCTGATTTTAGGCATCTCAATCGAGCAGCCGGAGAGAAGAATGAACTCACTCACTTACATGCTTTAACTTTGTTCTGGTATTTTGGGTTTCCTAGCCATTGCTAGCAGCCCACAAACATTTCATGTTATTAAGTTCTCTTACTGTTTACTAATGTCAGTATAGCACAGTGGTTTAAGGCTCTGAGCTGCAAACCTGATGACCTGTGTTTGAATCCCACAGCCCCCACTTGCATACTGTGACCCTAAGCAAGTCACTTAACTTCCTTGTGCTCCCAGGTCACACCTGTAAACAAGCTTTCAGTGTAGTGTGTCTCTCCTGGAAAAAACCAAAATGTCAGATTTCATTATAGTAGACAGGAGATATGCTCTCTTATGAGAAAGAAACAGAGGTAACATAAAATTATCTGCACTGAATGGAGATATAAATTACTAAACCAGACCCAGTCATAGACAAAATTGTGACTGCTCTATTAGAGGGGATCATGGCAGTCTTTACAGAGATTTAGAGCTCATAATAAAGGTCTACATCATAATGTAAGGTACAATATTAGAGAAATTGCCAGTAGTAAATTTGCCCTGACTCAGAACATGCTTGTGGTTGCAGCATCTTGTTCTTGGTGGCGTATGTAGAAGATTTTATGGCAGTTAGAGAATTCTACTGCTTATATGCAGATTTAAAAGTATAAATTATGGCTGCATAAGCAGAGCCTGCAGCTATTTAATGACAGCTCACAAAAATGAGCTATTGGAACAGGCCTTGGAACGCTTCCAGTGGAGTTTTGGAATGATTTTTCTAAAACCACACACCAGTCGGTAGCGCTCCACCATGGCCGCTCATGCTGCTGCTCCATTGGATGCAAATGGCCAATTTCACAACAGCTTCCATTGGACTTTTGGAAGTAGCCTTCCCTTAAATCCCTTAGCCTCCATGGTTGGGATTCGGAATAACAGCTGCACAATTTCAGCTGTTACTTCTGCATTCTGATGTGTGAACTGTGCATGCACACGAGTCATGCGCATGCACAGTTCTGTCAGTGCCACCATGTTGGGAATGGCACTATGCCATTCCCTGTACTACAACCCCCCCCCCAATTCAGTATGTGTCAGGGGAATGGAAGGGCTGTTATGCCTCACATCAGGGTGCCCGATCCCATGTCGGCATCCTGTGCACCCCCTTACCCATTCATGTGGCACACTGGGAGCCCATCCCAGTGTGCAGAAATGTGTTCCTTTTCTTTCATATCTGAAAATTAGAAAACAGTCCCTCATAGTGTTCCTTTTTCCCACTCTCGTGTCCGACATCGGGATGCCCAATGCCCATGTTGGCATGGTGTGTAACCCCCTTCTCCATTCCTGTGGCACACTGGGAGCCCACCCCAGCGAGACAATATGTGTTTTTTTTTCTCCTGTAATATAGAAAATGGTCCCTCGAAGTGTTTTATTTGATTCCTGTAAAACGGTAACGGTCCCTCATCATCACTGCAGTCCCCATCCCAACCCTCCCACTGAGCACCCACTTCCCCACACACACACACTTACCCCATACTCACCTCCGGAGGTTGGCGCTGTCATCTTGTCTAGACCGGGACACATCTGCACTCTTGAAAGCCCAACCAAATTAAAGGTAAGCACACTATACAGCCATTCAATGGAATTTTCAACTTATGCTGATATCTCAGCCATGTTTTGGAATTTTTGTCCCAAATTTTTAACATGGGGTTCTTGGGGCCCCACCTCATGAAAACTGTCACTGTCATTTTGTTACTCATTCCCAAAAGGTGATTTTGCAGTCACTGTGCGGAATCATCTTCCAGGACCAATTTATGAAATTACAGTGCCACTGTTCATGAAGTGGGGTTCCAAAAAGCCCATGTTGCAAATATGGTGACAAAATTCCAACAAATGACTGCATTATGAGCATGCATTGCACAGTTTCAATGCACGCCCCTAACGTACCACTTTTTAATATTTTCACTCCACATTTGTACCACTGCCATCTTTGCACACCTCCTTCAAACCAGTTCAGCTGTCATTTTCCACAATGTGCTCAAAATGTGTTTTCACACTTGTGGCAGAGAACAGCGCATTTGCTCTGTGCAATCACCTTTTGAGACAATTGCACACAATGACACTGACACTGTTCATGAGGAAGGGTCCAAAAAAGCCCATGTTGAATATCTGGTGAAAAAATTCTGAAAAATGACTGTGTTATGACCGTGCATTGTGCACTTTCAATGCACGCTCCTAAGGTTGCAAATTTTTAATATTTTCACTTCACATTTTTAACATTGCCATTTGTGTACACCTCCTTCACAACAGTACAGCTGTCATTTTCCACAACCTGCCCAAAATGTGTTTTCACACCTGAGGTACAGAATAGCGAGTTTGGTCTGTGCAATCACCTTTTGAGACAATTAAACAAAATGACACTGACACTGTTCATGAGGAGGGGTCCAAAAAAGGTCATGTTGAACATTTGGTGAAAAAATTCTGCAAAATGACTGCGTTACGACCGTGCATTGCGTGCATTCTATGCACGCTTCTAACATTGAAATTTTCAATATTTTCACTTCATTTCTGTACACTTCCTTCACAACAGTATAGCTGTCATTTTCCACAACCTGCTGGAAATGTGTTTTCACACCTGTGGTGCAGAATAACGAGTTTGGTCTGTGCAATCACCTTTCGGGCCAATTGAATAAAATGACACTGGCACTGTTCATGAGAAGGGGTCCAAAAAGGGCCATGTTGAAAATCTGGTGCAGCACCTCCAACATATGGCCAGGTTACACCTGGGTATTGAATGAATTCTATGCACATGTGTAATTTACATCACTTGGTAGCACTTCACAGCCCTATCAGTTCTGGCCGCCATATTGCATATGGCATTCACACGCATTCAGTGGCAGTTTTTCCCTCACGGCAGTGGCGCTCCTACAAGCTCACTGCAGCCGTATTGGCTCTGGTTAAAATTTGTGAAGTTTAAAGATCTCCGCTTGAGTGTCTCAACTGTTCTCCTGCAGACCATATGGAATAAGGGTTTCTGGGGTCACGTGATGAGCCTGCTCGGGTAAGATGAGCTCCGCGCTCCTCTGAGACCCAAGTGACAGATTACAGCTTTAAACACCCGATATTGGCGATATTTTAATTTCTTTTTCAGTGTAGTGCTTTATTTGGGGCATCGAGTTTGCCCTCTTGCCTAGCAGAACCGGGATTGTGGCGATTTAAAGAAGGCGTAACCAGAGTGCAGAGAGGAATTCCGTGCAGGCCGGGCCCGAGCTCAAGTGCAGGATGGAGATCGACTTAGTAGAACTGGCGGGCGTGCCTCATGACTAAAAAGACCGAAACCCCACTGGCCCATTAATTTAGACCAGGGCAAGATTCTTCTTCAAGGGGCATTGGGGTCAGCACAGAGGACATTAAAGAGATAAAATCCTGCTTCAGGGATTAGTGGTGGACTTCTCAGAGGTGAAACTGGCGTTACATTCACTGGCCCAAAGAATGAATGATGCAGAGGCCAGGATCTCTTCAGGAAAGAAAATGTCTTCACTGGATCAGGAGGTGGTACGATCCGGAAAAAGGTTAAAAGCTAGAAGAGAGGCTAGAAGACCAAGAAGCGAGAAATCGAGAAACAACCTCATATTAGCGGGCTTCCGGAGAGGCTGAGGGCCCAGACTGTGTTTCCTTTATTCAGGATCTATTGTTGTAATGCTTGGCCCTTCGCCTTTGGGGAAGGGGTGTATAATTTGGAGAGGGCTCATCGTAGATTACAGGAGACCCCACCACCAGGGCCCGACTTCCAGAGTTATAATTATGAGGTTCCTTAACTTCAAAGAGAAATCTCATGTCCTTCAGATGTCCAGGCAAAGAAACCCTGCAGTGGAATGGGCCTCAATATGGTTTTTCAGGATCTCACCCCGTGTTCGAGAAAACAAAAGGAGTACAGTGATATTAAGAAGAAGCTCTACTTGGCAGGGATAAAGTTTCGCTTCTACCCTGCTACACTTATGGTGCGGCTGTCATCGGGAGAAAGAAATTCTAACAGCTAAAGATGCATGGAGGGACTCCGATCGATCTTCCGGATCTCTTCAAATCTTTAACCTGATTGTGTCCTGTATACGAGGACTGGCCTTTTATGGAAGAGGACTTGTGGGGGTTATGGGGTACTCACGGTGAACGATGAGACCAAACTGGCCTCTGGCAAAATCTGAGGCAGTTACAGCAAGCCCTGGGTTCGACCCCGAAAGGGTCCTTAATTGGGTTTTTTGTTTTTTTTTCTTTAGGAAGGGAAGGAGGGGAAAACGGGAGTATAAGGGGAAGGGTAAATGAAAAGCACAATAAGGAAAAGACTGGGCTGCTTAAGACTTCTAAGGATTGGACTTCCAGACCACCGAACACATGGGTCGGACTCTCTGGGGGGTACGGACTGATCCAGGGGGCGGGGTGGGTCTGCCACCAATTAAGGGAGGGTTCTATGAGGGAGCGCTACTGATTTTGGTTAGAGGTGCTGTCAGCTGAGTTTTGGCTGTTTAGGCTGGATGGGAAAGCGACTCACTTATTGTTTAGTTGGGTTCTTTTCTATGTTTAGGCTTTCTATGTATATATGGAATACACCGGGGCATCGTTTCATTAATCAAGTGTGACAGGTCCGGTAGGATCTAAGGGGGATTTAAGGGCTTGTTTCTGGGTACGGAAGCCAATATTGGGTCTTGGGGGGGGCTAGGAAATGGGTTCATCCATGACTCAACAGGAAGTGGTTGGTCGGTCTTGGGACCGGGGGATGGGGGGAGGGTTTGAGGGAGGAAAGAGAGAGAGTCCTCATCCAGGAGACCTGGGGAGCTGGCCTCAAGAAGGCTTTGTCTATGGTTCTTCATCTAGTTTACTATTAATTAGATGGTATTGTACAACGTTATTTCTTGGAATGTTAAGGGTTTGAGGGGACGACATAAAAGGTTGACAATCCTGAGGTACGTGGAGCAGCTGGGGCCCATATTGCAGCTTTACAGGAAACACATCTATTATCGGATGAGCTAGATAGTTTAAAGAAGCTGGGTGGGTCAGGTATATGGAGTGGGTCGAGAGAGAGCGCCTGGGGGTTAGATCTTAATAAACAAGTCCTGCCCTTTGAGGTGAACCAGGTGTTGACCCGGCAGGATGGTAGGGGATCTATGTGAGGGCACCCTACATGGTAAGGCAGTAGTGGTGGCCTCTTATATGGGCCAACTCCTCCGAACCTGGAATTTTTCGCCCATTAGAGGAGAACATTGCTACGCTCCCAGCACTTTCATTGATATTAGCGGGGACTGGAATCTATGCTTGGACAATAAAGAGGATAGGGTGCCTGCGCCTAAAGGCCCCAGCTCTAGGGCCCAAGTGGCTTTGGCTAAGTTTTTGAGGCTACTGGTCTGATAGACCCGCCTAAGTTTTTTCCGATGGGGTCCCAAATGACATTTTATTCTCATGGCTCATAAAAGTCACACTAGGATAGACTTTTTCTTGGTTAACAGGGAGGCATTAGGGAGGTTAGAGCATTTTTGACTGAGGGTAGAACTCTTTCTGACCATTCCTGATCCAGATCCAATGGGAGCCCAAGCCCTACCCCCAGGCCTTATAGGTGGAGGCTGCATGACTGGCTTTTATCGGTGGAGGAGAGAAGGATGAGTTGAGGGGCCCTCAAGAAATTATTAGAGCTAACTGCCCAATGCTGACTGATAAAAAACTAGCTTGGCCCACTTGTAAATTTCTTTACTCCATGGCTGCTAAAACTTTAGCTGCCAAAGAGAGGTTGATTAGGAGGGCGAGACAGGAATTCTTAGAGGGCGCAATAAGTTTTTTGTCGCAGCAAGAGGGGGCGTCAGAAGAAATAGATATGGAACTTAAAAGCCTAAGAAGGGATTTGTTAGAGATTTTGTATGGGAAGACTGAATTTTGGTTAAATAAGATTAAGGCCAAATATCTCCTCCAGGGTGATGTACCGGGACGTCTCCTGGCAGCGAGAATTAAGGAGTGGGAAGCCACTAGGACTATTATCTCGATTTCACATGAGGGGAGGCTAATGACAGATCCCCAGGATATGGCTGAGGCGCTCACTCATTTTTGAGAAGATATATCAGAAGAATGTCTGGGGACAAAGAGATCAGGGAATACTTGGAGGGTATTCAGCCCCGACAGTGGACCCTATTCTTGCTAGGAAACTGGAGACTCTTATACAATCCTCCGAGATTATCGAGGTGGTTCGCACTTCCAGTAGGAAAATCACCGGGCCTGATGGTCTAACGGTGAAATTTTACCAAACCCATATTCAGACTATTCTCCTGTATTAAAGGACTTTTTCATACTATAATGCGGGATGGCATCGACCATCTACCCTTATACCAAGCATATGTCACATTAATACCCAAACCAGATAAGCCTAGGGATGTTATGGGAAGCTATAGGCCTATAGCTCTGATAAACCAAGACATTAAGATACTTTACAAAGATCCTGGCTAACAGGATGTTAACTGTGGCCCCAGCTTAATTAGTCAGGAACAGGTAGGCTTTATGCCGGAGAGGAGCAAAAGATGCGCTCAGGAAAATACATCATATTATAAATTCTGCCCTGATTTCGGCTCCCTTGGCCCTGATCTCCTAGATGCTGAAAAGGCATTTGACCGAGTTTCCATTTATTTTGTTTACTACAATGGAGAAGATGGGGTTCTGGAGGGTTTGATTAAGGGCATTAAGAACTCAGTATGCAGCTTCATGGCTAGAATATTATGCAATGGTTATTCCTCGAGGGAATTCCAGCTTAAGAATGGTACTGGCAAGGGTGCCCTCTTTCACCGACATTCTGTTTAATATCTACTTAGAGCCTTTGTTAAGATCTATCAACAGGGAGGTCAGGGTCCAGGGAGTTGGGATTGGTGACTTGGATTTAAAGATTTCAGTCTTTGCAGACTATATTCTGCTCCATCTTCGAGATCCAGCAACTGGCTTTGGGACCGTTAGAGAGCTAATAGATCGGTATTCTAGGGTTTCGAATTATAAGCTGAATCTCACTAAAACCCAAATTCTACCTCTGACTCCGCATGTCTTTAAGGCAGATTTTGATCCCCTTGGGGTGCAATGGAATAAGGATAAGTTGAAGTACTTGGGTATTTGGATTACCGCAAACCAAACATCCGTGCAGATGCCAACATGGGGGGAATTATCTCGGAGATCTCGGGGGATATATTAAGGTGGAATAAACTACCTCTGAATTTTATGGCGCGCTTAGGCATTATTAAGATGAACATCCTGCCGAGACTGCTCTATCCGATCTACTTGGCTCCATATACTATCCCTGTAAGGTGGTTTAAGCTCATTAGAAAGATGCTGATTGGTTTCCTCTGGGGTAACAAACCCACTAGGATTAAATATAAGGTGTTGTGTCGGCCCTATGAAAGGGGTGGTATTAGACTACCTGACCTCCATGCTTACTATGTGGCGGGCCAGTTGGGCTTGATGGCCCAATGGGCGGTAGACTTGGGTGAGGGAGAATACTGTCCTGCCTGGTTACAAATTGAAAGGAAATGGTTGAAGGGTATGAATTATTCTCCTGACTCGTTAGTATATGCTGGGCTCAAAACAGTACAGGGCAAGGTAGAGGCGGGGAACCCATTCAGGAAGTCTCTGGAAGCCTGGTGGTCGTTTCTCACCCAGTTCAAAAAGGTTGTCAGGCAAATCCAGGGATCAGCCCATTTTGGGAAACCCTAACTTGACTATAGGAGGTTTGGTGCTCGGGAGAGGTGGGCCATATATTTGGAGGGTCTTAGTTTAAGGGATATGCAGCAGGAGGGAAAATTTCTTTGCCACCACAATGTGATGGCTTGCCCTTTTTCAAAGGTTACAGCTCAAGCAACTGATTGCGGAGTTCGGGGAAAGGGGACTTCACAGATAGCTTTCTCTCATGGGGAGCTTGAAGGAGGCCGTGCAAGAACTAGTTTACTTACTCGGTATACAAACTTCTTTGAATTCCTCAAGTGTCAGTGACCTCACCTCTGTCTCTTACTGGGATAAGGTACTGACTTCTGGGTTAAACTGGGACACCATCTGGAAAGCTATTAAATATGTTATCCCTAAACATAGGAACATGCAGATTTTTGTGGTCCACAATATTTACTATACACCTGCAAAGCTCTGTTTGAAGGGTTTGAGACAGACAGATCTCTGTTTTAGGTGTGGAAAAGTAACAGGAGATTTGTTTCACATTTTGTGGAGCTGTGATAAAATTTCTCCTTTATGGAATGAGATCAGGCAAGGGCTGGACCCTCAGATTAGCTACCAGGGTTATTTAATGCCAGAAGTTTGTGTGTTAGGTGACTATTCCTGGTCGGTGTGTTACACCAAGATTTCATCTTGCTTTAATGGGATCAATAGTCAAGGCATTTATTGTGAAGCATTGGAAAGATGGTCAGGTCTATCCTTATGAACAATGGGTGAAGGACTCACTGGGGTCCTTGGCCAAGATCAAAAAACACCTAATGTCTGAGGGAAGACAAGAGGTTTACATTAAAAGGTGGGCAAATTTAGATGCAGCTTATTCATAGTAGGGTATAAGTGATATAACAGAGACCTGTCTGTCAGACAGGGGCTAGCGGGGTGATAGACGCAGGGAAGGTGGATGTACCAAGGGATTGGCATAGTGGGTACTAGGATCTCGCTATTTTTTAGAAAGATCCCCTATAGTACGCATGTTTTTTTTATGTTAGTTAGTGTTGGAGCTTAAAATTGATTGGATTGGGATATAGGTTTGACGAGGGGTGATTACTTGAGGCTGGTGGGGTTTCAACGGAGTGGGACTCTCTCTCTTCCAGGGGTCACACTGGATATCCGCCCTGGTTGGTTGGGTTTAATTGGGATCTGGGGTTTTCAATGTTGTGAGTGGCATATTGGGGAATCGAGAGCTTGAGAGAAGGAGTTGTTTTAACTAACAGTAGCTCTCGATAGCTTTCTTGTGACGGGTTGTTCCTGGGTGGGGGGTTTCCAGTGTGTGTGTATATAGGGGTTGTATATAGTTTGCACAGCCAGTTTTGGGTTGTGCTCCCGGTTCTCCGGGTTTTTTTGTGTTTGTGTGTCTTGTTGGTGTTGGAAAAAGAAATAAAATTTTTCTTTAAAAAAAATAATAAGGGTTTCTGAATGGGATACACAGTGTATTAGAATAGGAGCCTCTCAGGGAGTGTGTAATCATACTAGCCAATGACATGACTCGAACAGGTTCCCAGTGAATCATGACAGGCTACATAAAACTGGCACATGACCCAAAAGATTTTACAACATTGGAGGAGGATAGTGTCAGGATATTGCTGGATCATGGATAGGAAAAGATAAAGGAGGTACCTTTAGAATATTAAAGGGGGGCCCCATTAAATTTACAACAACCAGAAGTTAAAGGTCCTGTGAAAGGACATCTCGATACAGAACTTAGATTCTGGTTTAAAAAAAAAATAATGTTGTCTCACATGATGCCACTGTGATGAAATTAATGCCTCAACAGTTCAGAGAAACCTTACTGATCTTAACAGACGACTGATGTCTTAATCCTAGCCTTTCGTTTCTTTCACAAGGAGAAGACATTTAACCTATATGAGTCATTATCCTTCAATTAGTATAAATTATAAGTGCCTGGTTACTTCAGCTGAGAACATATCCGAGCTTTATGATAACACTATGTGATGACAAGCGCAGTGAAATTATCTGCGCACTGATTCTTTAATTCCCCTTACTTTTAAGCAGTTAGACATTTTTGAAGATTTATAGTACTTTACCAAACTGGACATACTGCTGTTTTCTGTTCAGAAAGGTAGCATGGAGGTGGTGATATCCAATCTGTTTTGCCAGGAGTCAGTTTTAGAAAAGGGATCACGAGCACCATGAGAGGATCCCAAGGAGACTCCCAGAGAGACACAATGAATTGTCAGTGACTAGCAGGTATGTTACAAAGCACTTCCCATGAAAACTGATAGAATAAGTATACATGGGAGAAGTCAGACACAGATAATTGCAGTACTTTTGTTAAAACCCCTGAGGGACCACTGATAATGAAAAGCAGAACAAAAATAGAAGTGATGTAGAAGGTGAGGGGGTATTGTGAGACTATTTTACTGCAAGCCCAGAATAGTGGTTAAAGTTGCAATTTGACATGTTGCCACAGTATTGGAAGTGGGATGGGCAAGCAAAAGCCAGAAAGCATATTTTTTGCAAGGAATACTTGCTTAAACATTAAACCTTAAACATTAAGCTGCTATAGTACAAGGCATGATTGTGTTATATAAACTCTGCAGGACTCTGTTTGCAGTGTAAACCCCACTACCCTCATTTCAGTTTAAACCTCTTGACAGGAGATTACTCAGGAATAAGAACTAACAGTTAAGGAACTGCCCTACAATGCATGCCTCTCGACTGTCCCTGATTTTTGCTTCAAACCTTTTCCTCTGTCCCTCATACAATTTGTGTTTTTGTGACTGAACAGTAGGAATTATAAGCACAAAGTAATGGCAAACATTGACGTTATAGAGTAGGATATGTTATTTCACTGAAAGGGTGGTGGAGCCATGGAATGCACTGCCCTGGGATCTGGTACAGGTGGAGATGGTGGATGGGTTAAAGAGGGGATGGGACAGGTACAGGGGGAGGGTAAATCTGATCAGGCCCAACACAAGTGGAACATCTGGGACTTGGGACAGTATAACCCAAGGGGGAAGGGAGGGACACCAAAATCGGCCCTCAGTTCGGGTGCTGAAAATCGAGCAGACTCGAAAGACCATTAGGCCTATTCTGCTGGTGTTTTAGTATGTTAGTATAGACTTTTTCTTCTTTATAATATGCATCTTACACTAATCCCCTTGTTCTAGCAGCTTTCTGAGTTATATGTCCAATTTTTGGGATGTGTCCCTGGTTTGGGGTCTTTGTCCCTTTTTTTAAGGACTTGTTTGTTTTGTGTGGCAAAAGGTTGAGAGGTACCATGTGCTGCAATGAGTGGCATTATGAAAAAGAAAGTATGTGCATAAGGAACTTATTGCCACTACGATTTAAGGATTGCTAACATTGTCTCTAACATTTGTGAAAGAAGAGATTTTGATGCCAGAATTCAAACTAAAGTACTGTAGCTTAAGAAGTATTCATTATTCTTGCATAAATGTGTTTACTAGGTTTACTAGGTAGAAATAAACAAAAGTAAGTCAAGGCCCATCGAGACTGTAGCCCACAAGAGTGGGACATTAAACCAGGTGAAAACTGACAGAGAGCCATATGTCTATACCTTTTTTTAAAGAATGGAATGTGTTACTATCAACCAGTTCCTGTGGGAGTTTGTTCCAAAGTCTAGGGGTTCTTACAGAATAGAAGTGGAGTCTTTTGTTAGTTTTGGCCCCACTAACTAAAAGTTGTCTATTGTGAAGCCTTGGTACTGTTTTCCTTTGTGTCATAGTGATGCCTCAATACTTCATTAATGTTGGCGATTTTAGTATTTTGTACATAAACAGTAGGTCACCTCTGTATCTTCTAAACTCAGATGAATGAAGACCTGTCTTCTGCAGTCTTTCAAGATAAGATAAATGTGCTAGGTATGGAAACATTTTGGTTCCCTTTTGCTGAGTTTGTTTAATTCTACGAATAACTTTTAACAAGTATGGGTTCCAGGCAAGTGATCCATAATCTGAGTAAGGTCTAATGTGGGTTCTAAACAAATGAATTATACATTCTTCTGTTTTGGATATAAAAGTGAAATCAATTCTTCGAAGAAGTGAATTAGAAATTTTGGCTATGTGGTTACAATGATTAGTAGAAGAAAGTTTATTAATCAGTATTCCCAGGTCCTTTGCATATGTGGAGGATTTTAAGGTAATGTTATTTAATTTGTATTTTTGTTTGGGGTTATTAGGAACAAAGTGAAGAACTGTGCACTTATCCATGTTAAACGACATCCCATTTATATGAGCCCACTGTTCTAATAATGAAAGGTCATTAGTAAGTGCAGATCTGTTTATGTCGGAGTCCACTTTTTCACCAAGTTTGGTGTCCTCTGCAAATTTTGAAAGTGAAATATTGGAGCTAATCTGCTTATCTGAGATAAATATGCTAATATTGGGCCCAGGACCAATCCCTTCGGCACACCACTAGTTACACTCACCTCATCAGATAGTACTCCTTTGATTTTTACACATTGGGTTCTATCTGTCAGCCAGCTATCTATCCACCTGACTATGTTTAGGGAGAATCCTAGCTGTATAAGTTTAGATATGAGGATACTATGAGTTACTTTGTCGAAGGCTTTACTATAATCCACGAGGATGATGACCCTAGGTGTATTGCTATCTAATCCCTGATTAATGACATTATAAAAAGCAATCAGATTAGTGTGATTATCGTACTTAGGGAATAGATAAAGAAATGTTCAGTACTGTGCTTTGCCTATAATTCTATTCATAAAGAGACTGACTACAGCATATGCTGTGAATTGTTGGTGGAAAGCATGCAGAACTTAAGACAGCACCAATTAAAGGCACGAAGACTACAGAGAACTGTAGTAAATAGATATGAGGAAACACTGTATTATGACTCTCACTGCAGAAAACAAACCAAAGTAATCCGGAAGGATAGCAAGGTGAAGCAAGCTGAAAAGTCCTAATTATGGGCAATAAAGATGGGCTAGCTACTCTAGCTAAGAACACAATTTGTAAGGGGCATGAAATACAGGGGCAATGCTATCGCAGTGTGAGTTTTTCACCAACTGAAGTACAGTAATCAGATGATTTATAGGATGAAAAGTTCTGGCACTTTAAGAGGGGTGCAATTGAATTGAATTTAAGCCATTACTGTACTACTTTCATTATAATTTTGGGACTGTACACTCCTGGTTGTCACTAATTGCAAGTGCAGCCAGGAACTGGCAATATATAAGGCGAAGCTAGCATACAAATTAAGAATTGGGATTTGTTTAGCTATAGCTAAATATCTTAGACCAAGGGGAAAGGGGACATAGTAACCCTTGATGTGTAGAATCACGCTGAATCACGACTTAAATACAAACTACACTAGTTAGAACTTGGACTGTTTAACAAAAATGAATATTTAAAATAATCGGAGGGAGCAGGAGTGTGGGTAAAAGCTGTCTCCACATCACCAATACAAAGATATTTTGCTGTTATTTTCTGGAGCACTCTCCTGTTTGGACGGGCTCCTGTAGTGGTCCCTTGAAAAGGGGAAAAACATGCCACTACCTGCTTGAAACGAACGGGAAAGACTCTGGAAAAGAGTTCTCCCTGTGAGCACAGAGGATGTTCACAAAGATTCTCCACTTTTGAAAGTTGTGTTAACACATACTAGTTTATAGCCAAGTTGGCCTCTGTTTTGTTTAAACTGTTTGGAAGGTGTTGTGAAAAGAAGCAAAGACAAATTATATTTCTACCTTCTAGTGGGGGGGGGGAAGAAAGGGGAAATACTTGAGAAGGGCAACTAAAATGGTGCAGGGTCTGCAAGAGAAGCCATACAAGGGGAGACTAAAAGATCTTAATATGTATACCCTTGAAGAAATGAGGGAGAGGGGGACATGATGGAAACTTTTAAGCACCTCAGTGGAATCAGCAAAATCCAAGAGGATAACATCTTTCAGAAAAAGAGATGCACAAGAACAAGGGGGAAATTTGAAGATAGAGGGGGGGACGGCTCAGAGGCAATGTGAGGAAGAATTTTTTCACAG
Source organism: Neoceratodus forsteri (assembly GCA_016271365.2). Lineage (NCBI taxonomy): Eukaryota > Metazoa > Chordata > Ceratodontiformes > Ceratodontidae > Neoceratodus > Neoceratodus forsteri. The sequence continues at coordinate 981,114,279 of CM028133.1, forward strand.
AGACGGTGGTGGATGCATGGAACCACCTTCCTGAGGAGGTCGTATGGTCTAGAACTGTGGGAAAATTCAAGAATGCATGGGACAGACATAAGGCAATTCTTGGTTGGGGTAGGAAGAAATTGGCTGTTGGTTAACTAGGATCTGCAGCTTATCCTTTAGGTAGGAAAATAAGCAGACTAGGTGGGCCAAGTAGTCCTTATCTGCCGTCAAAGTCTATGTTTCCATGTTTGAGAAATTCAGAGTTAAAGAATCTCCATCGGTAACACACCAATCGGAATTATGACATATAATGTCAATGGACTCACGCACCCAGTGAAAAGGGTTAAAGTAATGACATGTTTGAGAAAGTCTGCAGCAGACTTTATTTTATTGCAGGAGACACACCTATCAGACACAAAACATCTGAAGTTAAAATCTGGTTGTAGTCAGGCCTACTGTTCCTCCTACAAAGGGAGTGGAGAAGAGGTGTGACAATTTTAATTCCAAACATGGTTCCATTCACCATTAAATCTGTATATATGGATAAAGAGGGTAGATATGTGGTCCTCATAAGTACATACGAGGGAAAGACTATGACATTGGCCTTGAGATATGTCCTCCTTCCCCCAGGAATGGATTTTGTTTTTTCAGATGACTGTTGACTCTGTTGGTCGAAAAAAGGGGAAAGGTACTTTAGTATGCAGAGGTGACTTCAATTTGACCATGACACCACAATATGATAGTACCTCATGCATCCCAAGAAGGGAACATCAGGTAACCGAGAAAATAAAATCACTGATGGAGGAATTAGGACTGGTTGATGCCTGGAGGAGCATACATGGACAGTCCAAGGGGTATACGTTCTATTTGTCAGCTCACCAGATGTACTCCAGACTAGACCTATTTTTGATCTCTAAAGAGCACGCAAATACTCTACATGACTGTCATATAAGCAGAATGGATATATCAGATCATACTCCAATTACCCTGGGACTTAAGTTACAGCCTTACAAAAAATACTTTCTGGAGGCCTAATGTTTTACTTTTACAGACTGAAGACATAAGGGATCAAACTAATAGTTTTATAGAACAGTCTGTGCAGGATAACAAAACCTCGGACGTCTCTCCAGGTATTCTTTGGGATACTATAAAAGGCCATGGCCAGAGAAAAAATGCTAGCCATAGCAGCTTCCAGAAAGAAAGCATGACAACAGAGGCAGTAGACACTGGAGGATAAAATCAGATATATTACAACATCCCATAATTTGGTCTCCCGACCTACACTATACCAAGGTTGGAAGACCGAATTTAGAAATTCCAATGGGGATTTGTGTTATGCAGGGGGGCTTTGTCCCCCATACCCCCTAACTAAAATAACCAACTCCAAGGGGGAGCAGCCCTTGGAGTTGGTAGTAAAGTTAGGGAGGGGTGCAAAAATAAAATGTGCTAAATGTTCCTCCCCTACCGGGGACAGAACCCCATCCCTGAAAGCCTGCTAGCCGAGCTGCAGGAGCATTACTGCTCCACACCATGGAACAGCTCGGCCAGCACCCCGCTCTGCCACCTCAAAAGGTTATACCAGGCAGAACCAAGTTCCACGGACATAACCTAGCAGTTCACTGAGTGAACTACATTTTCACCCAGCGAAATGTAATTTCATTTTCAGGCAGAAATTTCAGGATCCTCAGCTTTGGTATCCTGATAGAATACCAGAAAATCTATTCCCTTGAACTTTCCCAGCAAATTCCCGGGTCGTGCCTGAAAATAGGCAGGTTTGTTGCCTAGCGCACTTACCCGGTTACCAAAAGCTAATAAATAAAATAAAAAAAAATAAGCTAGACAAAAAAAGAGGCCAGGAAACAGACCAGGTTAAAAAAGAACTCAATATGATATTAGATTCTAAAGTAGATTTGAACCTAAAATACCTAAGACAAAGATACTATGAAGGAGAGCCGCTTGCCTTGAGATTACTAGCATGCCATATTCGTGCGCATAGAAATAAAGCTCACATTTGTAAAATCTATCATTCTGGAAAAGATGGTAGAGTTACGACATCCCTTGAGGTTTCTGAAGCTTTCCAGCACTACTTTAAAAGGTATACTCTGTAACCACCCCTGCCCCCCAATCCACAGAAACTTGAAACAAATTTCTGGGATCAAGCATTTAAAAAGGCCATGTGGCTCAATGCTTTTCACCTGATTAACACATTTTAAATAAATAAATAAAATAAATATAATTGGGACCAACAACTGGTCAAATCTATAACATGGGGTTACCCTTTTTCAGTCCAAATCCTGCGTGCACTTTGCTGAGATGACAAAAAGACTGATGTAAAAAGGCCAGACTTTGTGATACATTGGCTGATCAGCAAGTTGGAACTGACACCACAAAGTGCTTTTTATAAACAGGCCATAGCTGGGCATCCCCCAGACAAGCATAAAACAAAGAAGAATGCTGCTAGCAGGATGGTGAAGAACTTGGAGATCCTCTGCAGCTATTGGCAAGAAGTTGAAGCCTCCTGGTCGAGCAGATGGTTCTCTGGATGATCTGCAGCAATGACCACTGGTAGGTCCCAGGTATCCAGGCCACCTCCCAACAAGAAGACAACTGGTAATAGGACCCTCAGGTCAGCCTCTATGGAATGGCACTGGTACACATGCACTTGAGGATGGGTGACAAAATAAGAAAATGGTCATGCATGACATCAACTATGGTCCCTCACCTTTGAGTCGATGCAGCTCCGAAGCTGACTCACTTCTGGATACCTGACTAGCAGCTCTCTACAACTTACCATTGCAGGACTGATGCAATACTGTGGCAGAGATTTGAAGCAGGTTAATGTCAATGGAGGCAGGTCTGCTGAAGATGGAGGAGAGCCAGGGACCTCCCTAGGTTGATATCAGGTGCTGAAGAAGCTGGTCCTGGCAACAGAGGCAAAGCTGGATATCAAGAACACAAGGGATGCAGTCCAATAATGCAATTTAGGTTGCAAGTGATACAGGTCAGCTCCTACACAAATAGATTCGGTCTTAAGGGTGCTAGGCATGCTATAGCCCAATTCAGTCCATATGGGGCTTAATACACCCTGCATAGCTCCATAGGCACCCAGGATTTGTGGTCACTTTCCCATCCCGAGGGGGTGCTGTGCCCACCCAAAGCCAGGGTCTGAGTGGTGGGCACTAAACATACAGTCCTTTTCATGGGTCAACAGTTTACTGGCACACCAGCTGCAGGTAAACAGCAAGGGGAAACAGTGTGACTGATGGGAAATGAAGGGGGTCCCAGGGAAACTGGTGAGGCAGCTGGAGTGATCCTCTAAAAAAAGTGAGTACTGGCCCTTTAACTCTCTGAGGGATTTTCATGTATTGGCCTGCAAGAGGATGTACCTCCTGGGCATGGGCCTACCCCTCCTGACTAGGTATGAGGGGGTTGCAGTCTGGCTATACAGTGGAACGAGGCTTAACCCTTCCCTCCAATGCATAAATATAAAGGCCTTTGTTCTTGGCCCTGCCCCTGAGTTCTAGGCATGGATCTGCAAATAACTCCCCTTTAGCCGACTCTAACCCTCCTACACTCTGCCTCTTGTTGAGGTGCCGATTTGGTGCCAAAGCTACCCCTGGGACTTATAACTTGTGGTACCACTCTATTTTGCTTCACATGGGTGCTCCACCCATGCCTGTACTGTCTTCCCCTCTAATGGCACCTATGACACTAATTATAGTATGTTTGGATGCACAACCCACTCACCACCTGGTCCTAATCTCCTACTGCTGCTCAGATCGGTGGTGGGGTTCTTTGTGGTGGCCGGGGAGCAGTGCTTCCACTCGGTGTCTTGTGCTGCTGCTCTGCGCCTGTTGGCAGAGCTCCGGAGTCTGGGGCATTTGGTTCTGCCTGGACTTAATCCGCCAGCACAAGCCACGGTCCGTGCTCAGCAGCATTCTCCACCCACTCGATTACACTGTGGGTAAATGGCTGCTGCGCCGCGGTGTGTGCTGTGGGAGGGTTGGAGGACTGCGTAGAAAGGGAAACCCTACTTACCACCATTTATCGTAAAAGGAACTCTGCCTCAGTTGGGAGATGGGAGGCAAGCTCCTCAAGGGCCCAGAAGGCAGCCAACAGAGGGAAATCAACAAGGAGACAGAAAAAGAGGAAAATAAAAAAATAAAATAAAATGGATAAAAGAAAATAAATGAAAAAACATAAAACAAGCCAGAGGAAAAACAAGATGAAACAACCTGGAAATGAACAATAGGCCCGGGAGCCAGTGGCAGGGGGGACTACAAAGGCAGTCAGCTGAGAAGCACCACGAGGCAGCCACAAATGCCAAACAAAAGGAAACCAAGGTAAAATAAGTTAACCTGTGGACAAAAGGGAGGAATAAAACAGATAGGACACCCCACTGAGTAAGAATAAGGAAGCCAATGCTAGATGCTGCTGGAAGCCTGCAGGACCACTTGGCTGAAGATGAGCAACAACCAAGGAGCCATGGACCCGAGCTTCAGGTAACCTTCCATGTGTCTGTGTCCCTGAGTTTCAATTCAGTGAGCCACCCTGGTCCACAATTACCTCTCTGGCTGGTGGGGAAGGCCTTTTCTAGACCAGTTGTGGTCCTGGCTTCTGGCCAGGGGATTAGGTCCTTGGGGCTTTAGGGCAGCTTTCCTTGGCTGATTTATGGCCCTTAGGCCAGCCTGGTGGGATAGTTGGAAGCACCCCTAAGCACTGGGGGCCAAGGGAAGGGATGATAGAGACAGGACAAAGGACTAGTGTGGGAAAACTGCAGATAAGGGGGAAGGGTTGGAGAGAGAGAGAGAGATAGAAAAAAGAGAAAAATAATGTATACAGTAAGAAGCATTGCTGTTCAGATGGGTGGAGGAGGGTAACCCTTTCCCTTCCTCTTACTGTTCCTGGGGTTCCCTGCTGGTCGGAGACTATGCCCTGCTGTACTATGGGGCGCTGCATATCTGCCTCCCCTTAAACATGCATTGGGTACTAGAATAACTACAGCAGGTTCAAGAATGAGTGTTCAACATATTTACACTGACATCAACCTTGCCTATATGGTTAGCTAGCCATGAGGAGCCAGTATGGACAGTTTTGTGGTACTTTCCGAGAGTGGTTTCTGCCTCTCCTACTTGATCTGTCCAGCTGACTCAACAGAAACCATGCAGGACTTTAGATTGGTTTGGAGTACTAACCGCTGCATTCCATCCAAAGCTTGGATCTGGTTGCTATGCAATCCGGAGAATGAGATGTCCACGATGACATATGGGTCACATAGAAACATAGTCTCTGATGGCAGATAAGGACCGCTTGGCCCACCCAGTCCTCCCATTTCCATACCTATTGGATAAGCTACAGATCCTAGTTAATAAACAGCCTACCTCCTCCTACCCCCTACTAGAATTGCCTTTTGTCTGTCCCATGCATTCTTGAATTTCCCACTGTTTTTGACCCCATGACCTCCTCAGAAAGGCTGTTCCATGTGGCCACCACCCTCTCTGTGAACAAATACTTGCTCACATTGCCCCTGAGCCACCCTCCCATCTTCAAATTGTGCCCCCTTGTTCTTGCACATCTCTTTTTCTGAAATATGCTACCTACTTGGACTTTGTTGATTCCCTTGAGGTACTTGAAAGTTTCTATCATGTCCCCCCTTTCCCTCCTTTCCTCAAGGGTATTCATATTAAGTGCCTTTACTCTCTCTCTCTCTTTGTATGGCTTCTGGTGCAGACCCTGCATAATTTTAGTTGCCCATCTCCTGATTGCCTCCATCCTGCCTGTTTATATCCTTGCAGAGATGGGGTCTCCAGAACTGCATGCAAATGGAGTTTCACCAACTGTCTGTACAGATGGATAACAACTTCCTGTTTTCTACTGGTGATGCCTCTTCCTATGCATCCCAGTATCCCCCCCCCAAGCCCTCCTTACTGCCTTCTCACATTGCTTGCCTATAAAAATGGGTCAGGCTCCCAGTTTGGAGATGACTTTGTAACAGCCTAGACAGACTGTTCCACAAAGAAAATAGGAACAGGCCCATCCTACACTCAGAGTTGGAATCCCTGGTTCTGTCTAGTGTGGCCACCTCACTCTGCAGCTGTACAGAAGCTAGACTTTGACCTTGAGGACTCTTCTGCTTCTCGTATAGCCGAGAGGTAGACGCATGATGGTGTGCTGACCGCACATTGAAACATTCATGGCAAAATCCCTCACAGTGACAATCTCACCAGGTTTTGAGATTGTTGCTGTGAGGGACCCAAGGGCAAAATTTTGCTGTTTCACTGTATTTTGCTCCCCCTTCAAATCAACTGTGATTCAGAGTTGATACTCTATAGAAGGGGGCATATTCTCTGCATGGGGGGTCTGTGCACAGCCCCCAGAGAAAACACACCAATGTCAGACAGGCAAAATTTTGCCCATCGACATTGAGGATCTCACTATGCTGAACTTTGACAACAGTGGTGTCGATTCGGCATAGGTAAACCACACATGATGTGCTCCTCTCAAGGCAGGATCAACTAGATAAAAATTATTCCCTCTACAGAAGTTGGCAGGCAAAAAGTGCCAGGGAATGATGTTTGGGGACTAGCTCCTACTGAATAAAATTAATAAAAAATTACAGTGAGCACAGTCTGGAAATCGGGGCCCTGGAAGCCCAGACTCAGTGAAAGAAATGCACACACACTATAAAGAACTCACAAGGGAGCCATTTTGTGCATTTAAGGGTGCAACTGTGGCAAGGTGGATCAGGACTTCACACTTGGAAAACACACATAAAATAATTAAATAAATAATATAAATTGTGTGTGGGTGCAGAGGAGACCTTGGCACAATACAATGTTATTCAAAAGTTACAAAAGTGCACAAAAGCTAAAATGGAGCACTTCGAAGCAGACATCAGCAAAAATAAAGCCTCTGTCAAGCTACAATACATTTGACATGTTCAATGCTGTGTTGCCAAGCCTATTTTTTCATAGAAATGAATCAAACTTGGCACACTTACTCCTTAGAGTGTCCTGCAAATTAGAAAAATAGTTTTAGATACCTAGGGCTAGATATTTAACAGTGCATCTGGCAATGGTGCAAGTGGTTGCTCCATGCAACTGAATTGTGCTGGAGCAACGAAGGGATATACTCAAAAGAGATGTGCCACGGTGCAGCTCATCTGAATATATCAAAAAATGCCTTTGGCACAAATACAATGTGCCGGTGCATCCCCCCAGACAGGTCTGAATACCAGGAATGGAAAATGCACCAGCTGCAGTAGAGATACGCCTGGCACAGATTCCTAATATTCAGACCCACATATGTAAATGGGACATAATGCATGCATGGTGTAAATGGGGCCATTTGCATGTAATTATGGTTCCATTTACATGAATTGTGTAGGGCTGGCCAGCAAAATGCACCTGGCACCCTGCATAGCAGACAGTCCCTGTCCCAGGTACCACAGTTGTACCCCCTTCCCTCTCAGAACCCCAATCACCCATAATGAAGAAAGAGTAATGTCCCTGGTAATCCAGTGGTACCCCCTCCCTGCCCATAACCCTGTTTGCCCGTAAGGAAGAAAAATTAATTTCCCTGGTAGTCCTGTGGTACCCCCTCCCCACCTGTAACCCAGATCACCCATAATGAAGAAAGAGTAATTTCCTTGGTAGTCCAGTGGTACCCCCCTTCCCACCCTAAACCCTGATCACCCATAATGAAGAAAGATTAACTTCCCTGGTAGTCCAGTGGTACCCACCTCCCCATCCCAAACCTTCAATCACCTGAAACTCACATCTGCACATCCATGGTAGCCTAGTGGTTTCACCAGCACCCCACCCACACAGGACCCCATCCCACCCTGCCCCCACAACATCAGAAGGCAGAAAACCCTCCCGGAAACTTCCATGGCTGCTTGCCAAATTACAGCTTACAGTACATGCTGAAAGCTCATTGGTCCACACTGATGACCAATGGGCTTGCAGTGTATACTGTACTAATGATTCTCGATTTAGTGGATGAATGACTTCATGTGTGTGATGGGGTCCTGTGTGGGTTGGGGGCTGGGAGACCACTAGAATACCATGGATGTGGTGATGAATTTTTTGGGTAATTGGAGGTATGGGATGGGGAGGGGTGTACCACTGGACTACCAGGGAAATTTCATTTTTCTTCACTACGGGTGATTGGGGTTACAGGCGGGGAGGGGAGTACCACTGGACTACCAGGTAAATTAATTTGACTTCCTTACAGGTGATCAGGGGGGGGGTACTACTAGACTATCAGGAAATAATGTGGGAGGTTGTCTATGGTGTTCTGGGGAGGAAGCCACCCAAGGCTGGCAGCTGCTGTGTTGCGCCTTGCATTATGGCAGTTCGTCTTTGGGTGGCTACCACTTGAGCATGATTTTTCCACACTCAACTTTGTGCCCAGGTATGCAGCAAATCTCCAGGATGTGCCAGAAGATGCGCTGCACATGTCTGCTGAATATCGAGATATGCCACATATGCATAGGCATGCCCCCTGGAGATGCACCATATACATTATCTTTGCACCACAGTGCATCAGGAATTGTGTAGCGCAATTCCCCCTTTTGAATATTGCCCCAGGGTGCATTTCTGGGGTTGCTCTGGTGCAACTCCTTTGAATATCTAGGCTCTAATGTATAAAGTAGAGGAATCCTTAACCTTAATAGAGAGAGTGGGTCCTGAATGAAGCTAATCCATGCAGGCAGTTACACTGGAGGTGGTGCTTAGTGTGAGGAAATAAATATTTAATGCCTGAGAGAAAAAAACTGCTGTACTTAGCACTGTTAAAGGGGAAACAACTGTTTTGACTGTAAAAAAAGGAAAGTGCTCAGAAGTGACTATTTAAGTACTTTAATAGTAAAAGAATAGTAGTCTTAGCGACTCAGCTTTCCTAGGGGCTACATTGTATAGAAAAAGTTCAACAGAAAGCTTGGAAAGTCAGCTGACCAGTCACTATAGTGAAAAAGTGCTTAACCCTTGGGAACATTTTTATTTTTGTGACAAAGAAAATGTATTCTAAAATGACTTAGAGTTATAAAAAAGGGTCAGGAGCCTTAGAATGTTCAAATGGGCAGTTCATCTTCAAATCTGAGAATTCCATTGGGGCTTATGCTGCTGCAGAAAGGAATTTGATTGGTGCTGAGCTGCTGCACAGGACAGTGTCCACTCATTGACCACATATTTAAATATGCTAATGAAAATTTAGCTATAAAAAGATCTGCACAGCCAGCGTGCAGTCAGTCTGAGTAGGGAGAGAGACCAAGAAGGAATGTGCCCATGCCAAAGGAGTGTCCGTCTAAAGAGGCCTGATGAAGAGAAAAAGCCTGACAGACCCAGTTTAATTTAAATACAGTGCAGGAATAAGGGATCACCTGTATCCCAGAGTAGGGTCAGATAGGGCAGTAAGTGAGAACAGGGTAAAGAATAGAAAGCCTGATGCTTCAGGTGCCTGGTGATCCTGTCTAACTAGTTTTCCTCACAGAAGAAAAGCTGCAAATCTGAAGAAATCATCACTTCTCCTCACAACATCTTCATCCTGCTGACTCAAAGGGGGCCCTCCAACTATATCAAGCTGCAACATCTCTACACAGAATTTCTACAGTAATTCCAAAGGAGTGTGATATAGTAAAAACCTTGTTGATATAGTTTGGGAACTATTTTAAAAGCCACAGTGATGCTGTTTTACAGAAATGTTACCTCAATCCTTTTGAACTTGAGATACTATTGTCAAAGTGAAGGACTGAACCTGAAGGGACTGAGGAGGGATTCTGTCACAACTTTTAATGTACTAATATGCAACATTGTTTAATGCCATTGCTTAGTTTAAATATTTTACAGTAATGAAATTATGAAATGTCAACTGATTTGAATGATTTTAGAGTATGAGAAATATGGTATAGTAAATGAGTAATTGGATACCAGTGTGGTATCTGACAGAAGAGGTCAGGGGCTGACTGAGATAGAGAAGGTCTAGTAGTCACTGTATGGCCATAAGGCAAGTGAAATTGGATACCGGGGTGGTATGTGACAGAAGGGGTCAGTGAACTGACTGCTCGGAGGTTTGGTCCAGTAGTCACTGCATTCCTTGGTTCTATATAGAAAGTGTACACAGTAATTGGATACTAGGGAGGGTATCTGGCAGAAGGGGTTAGTGGACTGACTGCTCAGAGGTGGATCCAGTAGTCACTGATTTCCTTAGTTCAAAAGTGAATACAACTCCAGGATTAAGGCCTAGATGGGTAATTATCCTGGGAAAGTGTGATACCTGGAGGGCTGGTGGGTGATGAGTGCCTGCAGTCTCCAGGGGTGAGTTCAAGTTGATTAGTGGGATGTAAGTGCCCAGTTAGGATATAGAGTATACAGTAATTCAATTTTATATGTTTGAATTGTCATTTTTACCTAAATTGAAACTGTTCTATCCGTGTCTGTGATTATCAAGATTTATTTGGCAATTTTAGTAAACTTTTACCTTTTTGCTCAACAACCCAGGTAAGTGTTAGACTCCTTGCTTGCAGTACCAGTGTCTCATATTCCTGCAGGTCTCCAGGTCAGTCTGGTGCAGCATTCCCTACTTTTGGCAGCTCTTAGCTACTCCAGTTGGGGAAGTAAGGTACTGTACTCAGGTAGTACCCAACTGGGAAAGGGTTGTTACAGAAGAAGGAACAATGAATCCTTGATATCACCTATCTCTGCGTGGAATGGTGTCATCTGTGGCCAGTGGTTAATACAGTAGGGAGGGTGCTTCATCTTAAAAGTGTTGTCCAAATGTTTGACTGCACTGTGAATATTTTCTATTGCTTTGTGTGAGATTAACACAATAGCAAGACTGACCTATTCCAGGTTATGCCTAACTGTGGAATATTCTAAACTGCTGTTTGTTCTGAATTTGGCAGGAGACCCTGACATTTTTTCTGTCTCTGGAACCTTAATGTTACGCTATACACTAAAGGGATCTATTTTTTACAAAATCACCTGTAACTACAAGAGCTGTAGTGAAGTTGTCTCTACTTTACTAGGCCTTGGCTACTGTAAAGTTCAATGTCATTGGATTACGAGAAAAAGGTATGGATACGAGACTCTCAGGAATGGTGGAGGAGTGTGAGGGACCTAGAGATCTAGGGGGAGCACACAGTCTAGATGTAGTTGTGGGAGTTGGAGTAAGTTTTCCTTCTGTGGAAGCACCAGAATGTAATCCGAGAACCAGTGAATCACTTATAGCAGAGAAGATGACAACACCTATAGGACATGGTAGGAGCTTTACCAGAGAAATGCCTATGGAAACTAGGTCATTTGATGCTGAAGAGGTGGAAAGGAGAATAAGTCACAAGTTAGGAAAGTGTATGGAGCAGAAGCTGGAAGTATTCCTGGACAAGGTCATGAATAGCCTTCAGAATTTGAATGGTGTGCCACAAAGAAGAGAATGTATGCCTAATGCTAGTGCAACCAGAAGATGTAAAGTACCTCAAACTCCAATGGAAAGGAGTGAGGACTAAAAAACTCCTCAAGGAAGACTGAATAAGTCACAAAGCTATGAGAGAGCTATGGTGCCCATAATTCCTATAGTTGCATCATGGTTTGGTGGAAATATTTCAGTTTTCAGTGGAGAAAGATAGGAGGATGTTTCTGAATTTCTCAAGAATTTTGAATTTACATTACGCCAAGTTCATGTGCCAGAAGAAATGTGGGTACAGCATTTCTAAGGAGCTGTTCAAGATGTTGCAGGTAAATGGTGGCACTACAAGCAGGATCAAATACAAGTTTGGAGACAATGTAGAGTCCAATTCTTAGAATATTTTGACAAGGCTCATAGCTGATAGCACCTGAGAAGAGAGCTGGATCATCCATGGAGGTACAGAGATCATCTAGATGTGCTCATCCTAGACAAGTGGGACCTGTACAAGCAGCTATATGACATGCTCACAAGAGAGAGAGAGAGAGAGAGATTTGTGAGTTTATTTTCTTCAACCTGAACTCCAAAAAGTGTTAATGTGTGCAATGCCAAGAATTATTTAGGAGCTGATCCAAAAAAGGAGAACTCTGCAAGAGAATTTGAGACAGACAAAGCCTGTTGAGAGTCACAGTTATGAGAGGAGAGAGAGATTCCAGGAGAAAAGAGCTGAAGCTCAAGTGAATGCAATGCCAGATAGTTCAGTCAGATTGACACAGCAGAAATATCAACCAAGAAGGGCTAACCCATTAGAACTGAGAAGTTATGGATGTAACGAGCTAGGTCACAAATGGTCTGATTGTCCAAAAGGAAAGCCAGATGTAAATGCTAACAAAGCAGCAACCTCTTTAGTTCGGGATGAGGAGAAGTCAAAGCCTAATCCAACAGAAATAATGAAGGAAAAGAGTGTTCCAGAAATAGTAACATCAGTCACGAGTCCGAATTTGCTGTATTTGCCAATCAAGTTGGGAGACATGATCACCCAAGATTTGGTGGATACTGGAGCAACTACTTCAGTAATTGTAAGACATATGTTAATTCAAAGTATCGACTCATGCATGTGGCTCCAGAGGAAACCACAGATGGAGCTCACATTAGCATCAGAAGAGTCATATAATCCATGGACACAGGGAGATGTGAATCTCAGTGTACACGACATCCTGTGGAAGAGGAGAGACACAATCTTTGACACAGCCATAACTGAAGTGATAACTGGAACTGACATTCTTAAAGATTTACAGATGGTGATTGATACAGCAAACAAGACCGTGGATAGTCCTGAATCGATTGTAGAGAAACTCCAGAAAAAGACAGTAACTGAAAAAGAAACTGAGATAATACAGAAATCTTCTGAAGAAAATGTGTTTGAGGAGCACCAGATTGCAACTGTAATTGTAATGGAACCTGAGGATATTCTGGAAGATACTGAGGTGTTTGCAAGACCATATCTAGAGGGGCTGATGGAACCAGACATCTATCGAGATGAACAGCTTGAGACAATGATAGACAAATATCCTGAGGTAGTTACAGAAAAAATAGGTCACACAGATCTGATTCAGCACACAATAGAAACTGGAAATGTACATCCTGTAAGAAGCAGACCATATGCATAGTCACCTGCTGAAAGAGAGAGAGAGAGAGAGAGAGAGAATTATTGAGAAACAGAGACAAAAGATGTTGGAAGAAGGATTTATCTGGCCATCTTTGTCAGCCTGGTCATTGCCAGTAGTGTTGGAGCCTAAGAAGGATGGGACCACAAGATTCTGTCTTGATTACTGGAAGGTTAATGCTATGACAAGGGGAGATGTCTATCCTATGAAAAATATCAGACAGATGTCCGATACGTTTACCAGAGCACAGATATTCTTGACTGTCAATCTCAGGAGTGGATAGTGGCAGATGCCTGTAGATGCTACAGGCTGGTGTAAGACAGCATTTGTCACCCATGAAGGACTGTATGAGTTCAGTATATTGTTGTTCGTACCAAAGAATGCACCTACTACTTTTCAGCAATGATCGATGAAGTGTTGAGAGAAATTCAGTACTGATTCTGTTTTGCATACATGGATGATGTAATCATCTATTCAAGAAAAATGGAAGAGCATTGGGAGCATTTGTGAGAGTATTACAGAGGCTCAAGAGTCATGGACTTACAATAAAGAGAGAAATGCAAATTCTTTCTGTCAGAGGTCAAGTTCTTGGGTCACATAGTAACTGATGGAAGTATATTCCTGAGCTGGCTGCTGTGCAAGTTATCCAAGATTTTCCTAGGCAAAAGAAAATACAAGATAGTCAAAGATTTCTATGACTATATACTTGGTATGGATCATTCATCCAGCAGATGGCAGATATTGCAGAACCTCCAGATCAGTTGAGAAGGAGAAGACCCAAATGGGAATGGATGTCTGTACAAAAAAAGGCATTTCAGACAATCAAAGGAAGGATAGAAGAAGCCAAGAAATTGGATTTTCCAGATTTTGATAAGCCATTCTACTTAGCTACAGACACAAGTGACAAGGGGCTTGGTGCTGTGCTATACCAAGAGAGTGACAAAGAGAAGTGATCTCATGTGCTAGAAGAACTTTAATCACAACTGAAAGAAAGTATCACATATTAGAGAAAGAATGCTTGGCGACTGTGTGGGCCACAAAAAAGTACATATGATACTCAGACAGTAAACCATTCACATTGTACACAGATTATAATGCTTTGACCTGGTTGTTCACCATGAAAGATTCAAAAGGAAGATTGGGACATTGGTCATTGCTTTTACAGGAGTACGCATTCAAAATTCAACATTGTAAAGAGTGTGTGAATGTGATGGCAGATTACTTGTCTCAAAGCACAGACAGTGAGGAAGAAGTAGAAGTTGAAACAGACGTTACCGACTTGGAGAGAATAATCCAAGACTTATGTTGTAGTGTCACAACAACAAGAGAGTCCATTGAAGAGGATGAAGAGCAACTGCTACCTTTCAAACAAAAGAAAGTTGGAAGAGTACAGAGAAGTCACACTGAGTTAAAAAGATGGATTGAGATCATCTAGAAGGGAGAACTCATGGAAGGTTTACCTGCTAAATGAAGAGTGCCAAGTCAAGAGCACCAACATGTGCTGGTAGACAACATCCTGATACTTCACATTAAAAATCCAGAAGAATGGAAAGTGATTTTACCAGAGAAATTGAGAGAGAAAGCCATGTCACTGATGCACGGTTGCACCATATCAGGGTATATCAACTGGTGCGATGGTCTGCATCTGTCCGGGGGGAACCAGGATCCTAGGTGAGAGGTTTAAATGCTTCATTGGCAAGCATTTAAACTAGCCATGGGGGGAGGCACTGAAAAGGAGCAGGGAATTCCAAGTCTCCCCCCACAAAACATGGTGATTAGTGAGGTAAACACCAAGGTACAGAAGTTATTAGGGAGCAGAACAGATTTAAATGTAAAAAAAGGCAAAGGCAGTAAGGACAGAAATGGGGCTAAAAGGGGTAAGGCTATCAAAAAGTGGAGGGTGATGAGTACCAATGCCCATAGTCTGTGTAACAAGCTCCCTGAGCTAGTGACCTTGATGGAAGAGGGTTGCCTGGATATTATGGCAGTCACAGAAACATGGTACACACAGAACCATGACTGGGATGTCAACATACCAGGATACACAATCTACAGCAGGGACAGGGAGGGTAAAAGAGGAGGAGGAGTAGCTCTCTATGTAAAGGAAGGGATCAAAGCAACAGAACTAAAGAGTAAACAGGGAGCAGATGAGGCACTTTGGGTCACCCTGGAGACAAGAAATGGCACCACAATCCGCATGGGGGTTGTATACAGACCCCCATCTCAGGGGGAGGGAATGGACAAGGAAATGATAGAAGGCTTTCTTAGAATGGCAGAAAAAGGGGAGATATTGTTGATGGGGGACCTGAATATGCCAGATGTTAACTGGAGCACCTTTGCTGCAGGCACATCCAAGAGCAGGGTCATTCTTGATGCCCTACAGGGGGCATGCCTCAGACAGCTAGTATTGGAACCCACTCAAAAGGAGCAATCTTAGACCTGGTACTCTCAAATGAGGATGGAGAAAGAATCTCAGATTTAGAAGTGGGTAGCCATCTGGGAACAAGCAACCACCAAACAGTGTGGTTCACGATAAACACAGCCATACAATCAAGCCACAAAAGCAAGGGTACTGGACTTTAGGAGGGCTGACTTTGGAAATGAGAGAGTGCCTCAGAAAAGCACTAGCAAACAGGCAAGAAGGAGGGTAGAGGAACAATGGGGAGTGATCAAACAGCCATCACAGAGGCAACAAGCCTTTGTGTAAAGCAAATCAATAAAACACAATGAAGGAAAAACGCTATGGTTCTCAAAAGAGGTGACAGGGAAGGTTAAGGAGAAAAGGACAGCATTCAGGAAATATAAGGAAACACAGAAGGAGCAGGACAGAGAACTTTATCAGTTAAAGCAGAAAGAGGCTGGAAGGCAGTCAGAATAGCAAAGGCCCAAACCGAGGAAAGGATAACCAATTCTGTTAAGAAGGGGGATAAGACCTTTTATAGGTACATTAGAGAGAGAAGAAAGACAGACCAAAGGAGGGATACTGAAGCTTAATAAAGGGGAGAGAATGTGGGTAGAGGGTGACAGTGAAAAAGCAGGGATACTGAACGAATATTTCTGCTCAGTATTCACAAAGGAAGAGGAGAGGGAGTTACCTAAGCCAAACAAGAGAAACACTCTGAAGATGGGGGTCGATACCAGTCCATTTACAGAAGAAAGGGTTCTGAAAGAACTAATAAAATTGAAGGTGGACAAAGCAATGGGGCCTGATGAGATTCACCCAAGAATTCTAAAAGAACTAAGGGTAGAACTAGTGACACCGCTGACTACTCTCTTTAACAAATCATGGGAGGATGGGGTGGTACCCGAGGACTGGAGGAGGGCAGATGTGATTCCTCTTCACAAAAGTGGGAGCAGGACAAAGGCAGGAAACTACAGACCACTTAGTTTGACCTCAGTGGTAGGGAAAATGATGGAATCACTTCTGAAGGAAAGAATTGTTGAGTACCTAGAGGCCAGTGGGGCACAGGATGCAAGGCAGCATGGATTCATGATGGGAAGGTCATGTCAGATGAATGTAATAGATTTCTTTGACTGAGTGACCAAAGTAGTAGACCAGGGAGGGGCTGTGGACATGGCCTACCTAGATTTTAGCAAGGCATTTGATACAGTCCCACACAAAATATTAATACACAAGATAGCCAGCCTTGGAGTGGGTCCCATTGTGGTAGCCTGGATAAAAAAATTGGCTAGACAACAGGATGCAAAGGGTAGTAGTAAATGGAGTACACAGTGAAGAAAGGAGGGTTACTAGTGGGGTACCACAGGGTTCAGTACTGGGACCGGTCCTTTTTAAAGTCTTTATAAGTGACATTGCAGAGGAACTGGAAGGAAAAGTATGTCTTCTTTGCAGATGACACAAAGATCTGCAACAGGGTTGATACACAAGATGGAGTGGAAAGGATGAGAAGGGACTTGGCAAGGTTGGAGGAATGGTCAAATGTATGGCAGCTCAGATTCAATGCAAAGAAGTGCAAGGTAATGCACCTGGGAAACAAAACCTAGGGAAGTGTACACAATGGGGGTGAGATACTGACAACAGTAAAAATAGAAAAGGACCTGGGGTAATTATATTAGATGACGAAAGGTGGGCAAGCAATGTGAGAAGGCACTAAGGAAGGCTGGGGATACTGGGATGCATAGGAAGAGGCATCAATAGTAGAAAATAGGAAATTGTTATCCTTCTGTACAGACAGTTGGTGAGACCCCATCTGGAGTACTGTGTGCAGTTCTGGAGGCCCCATCTCCGCAAGAGGCGTAGACAGAGTGAGGCTGTCCAGAGGAGGGCAACCAAAATGGTGCAGGGTCTGCACCAGAAGACATACTGAAGAAAGAATAAAGGAGCTTAATATGTATTCTCTTGAGGAAAGAAGGAGAGAGGGACATGATAGAAACTTTCAAGTACCTCAAGGGAATCAACAAAGTCCAAGAGGGTAGCATCTTTCAGAAAAAGAGATGTGAAAGAACAAGGGGCACAATTTGAAGATAGAGGGGGAAAGGCTCAGAAGTAATGTGAGGAAGTATTTTTTCACAGAGAGGGTTGTGGATGCATGGAACAGCCTCCCTGAGGAGGTCGTGGAGTCAAGAACAGTGGGGGAATTCAAGAATGCATGAGACAGGCATAAGGCAGTCCTAGTGGGGGGTAGGAGGAAGTAAGCTGTTGGTTAACTAGGATCTGCAGCTTATCTGTTAGGTAGGAAAATGGGCAGACTTGGTAAGCCAAGCGGTCCTTATCTGCCGTCAAATTCTATGTTTCTATATGAGTAAATAGAAAACACTTGACAGTATGATTTTACTGGCCAAAAATGCATCAAGATGTGATACAATATGTACAGTCATGCAGTACATGCTAAAACACAAAGGCAATCAACCAAAAGATGTAGGAAAAATGATTGCAAATTATTCCAGTGGACCTTGGACAACAATTGCCACAGATATAGTGGGACCATTGCCAAAGGCAAATAAGGGAAATGAGTACCTCACTGTAGTTGTGAATCAGTTCACTAAGTGGGAGGAAGCTTTTCCTTTATGCAGAACCAATACAGATGTGATAGTGTGAAAAACAGAGATGGAGATATTTTGCAGCTGGGGAATGCCAAAGGATACCGTAACAGATAATGGCCCACAGCTCAGGTTTAAACAATGGGGACAATTTTGCAATGCTTGGGGAGTCAAGCCTATTTACACAACATCCTAACATCTGCAAAGTAATTGGACTGAGGGAAACAAATAGAAATATCAAAACCTATTTGCAAGCATGTGCAAGATAATCAGACAAGATGGGATCAGTATTTACCAAGAATGGTAATGGCCTTATGTAGTGCAGTGCTAGACTCGACAGGATGTAGTCCAGCCTTACTATTATGTATGGAAGAGAAGTAATGCTACCTATCGATAGAGAGTTGTCAGGTGACTCAGAAATGTTTGAAGACATGTAAGACTTTAACAGATATTTTGAAAAAATGCTGGGAAATTGCTAAGAACAATCTGGACAAAGCCCAGAGGCACCAGAAACAGTACTATGACCAAAACAAAAGAGATATATCTAAGGACTATGGAGAGATGGTACTGTTAGAAAGCAATCCACAATCGGATAAGGCTAATACATTTTAACAAAACTTGCAAGAAGATGGGAAAGATCATATGTGGTTGCCAGAAAATGTTCGGAGGTCAAATACCTACTGAGAGACCCATCTACTGGTCTAGATGGGGGTGGGTACACCACAGTAGTAACCTTAGGAAGTTCAGAAATAGAGATAGGACAGACTACACCAGTATGAATTCTGGAGTGCACAAGGTGTGCAGACTTCTTTGGATGAGCCAGAAGGAGACCAAATTTCTGAAAACCATAATACACAGAGTTATAATTTTAGGCCTAGAAAGTGTGAGAATTGTAGCACCCCACATTCCGAAGGTATTCAATCCTAGTGGGTCTGCTACACTCACTAAGGGCATCAGAAAAACTGTACAGTCTGAAAATATGTACATACTGTGTATATAGTAAATGTACTAAAGTCATTTTGTACATGTAAAACTTAAGGTAATGGCTTTCTAGTTAAGGTAGGCCTTGGACAACATTGTTGCCCTTCGGGGGGAAGACTGTAACAACCTAGATAGTCTGTTCCATGAAGACAATAGGGACAAGCCCATAGTTTTACTGTATTTACAAAATAAATAGTCAAGGACACAGGCTCAAGACCCAATGTAGGTAGGAGCTGCCAGAGAAATATAGGGAGACCGCTGCAGTGATAAAAAAGACTAGATTCATAACAACACCACAGCAGAGATTAGTAATTTAAAATAGATTTGGTTGTAAAATACACTGTGAGTATATCATTAATTAAAGACACTGGGATGCAGCACAGTGGGGAAGTGGAATTAAATCCTGGTTCTGCTGTCTCTCAGACACATGCAGTTTTTACGTAAAGAATTGTGACTGGCATCATTTTTGTGGAAAATTATAATATTTACTGGTAAAATAGTTTAATGATAAAACTGGTGCCCAATGGACTATTAACATATCTCCCTGGTTAGTTGTACAAGCACTTGTAGCCCAAAGTAGAAGTTGGACAGCCTAAGTTGCATGTGGAGATTTTTATATTTAGTTAGTTGTTTAATGTTTATTTAATCACCGACTCTTGAAATAGCCTACTGCAAGAGGTAGCAGATTCAAAAAATGTAAGGGAATTCAAATTTGTGTGGGATAAACACTACGTGCAAAAAAGGAAATAGTCCAAGTGGAGGGAGCAGGTATTCTGGGCAGACTAGATGGATCAAGAGGTCCCCTTCTGCCAGCAAATTCTTATGTTCACTCCTGAAGTGTTAGCTGCTCTGTGATAAGTTTTAAAGATGCAGAGTGGCAACTGCAGGTGATACAGTACAGGTGCTAAAAAAATGATTGACAGTGAAAGAGGGAGTGACCAAGCATCAGTCCCACAGTGAGAGCACTCTGCACTCAGACTTGGAAACCCTGCTTCTGCCAAGGGCGGCTGCCTCACTCTGCTGCCATATGGAAGCTAGACTTTGGCATAGAGGACTCTCCTGCTTCTCACATAGCCGAGAGGTACATGTATGATGTGTTCATCTCGAGGCAGGATCAACCAGATAAAAAATATTCCCTCTCCAGTAGTTGGCAGATGAAAATCACCAGGGAATGATGTTTGGGGACTAGCTCCTACTGAAAAAAAATTAATAAAAAATTTCAGGGAGCACAGTCTGGAAATTGGGGCTCTGGAAACCCAGACTAAGTGAAAGAAATGCACACACACTATAAAGAGCTCACGAGGGAGCCATTTTGTTCATTTAAGTGTGCGATTGTGGCATGGGGGATCAAGGTTTCACACACACATGGAAAACAAACATAAAACAATGAAATAAATAATATAAATGGCATGTGGGGGCTAGAGGATTCCTGAGCACTACACAATGCTATTCAAAAGTTACAAAAATGCACAGAAGCTAAAACGGAGCAGTCTGAAGCAGATACCAACATAATTAAAGCCAGTCAAGCTACAACACATTTGCCATGTTCAACGTCATGTTCCCCAACCTGTTTTTGATACAAATGAATCAAACTAGGCACACTTATTCCTTGGAGTGTTCTACATATGAGAAAAAGTTTTAAATGCCTAGGGCTGGATATTCAAACTGTGCCATTCTGTGGCGCAAGCCCTTGCGCTGCTCAAAAAAGTTGTGTAGGGGTGTGGCCGAGGCGATATTCACTGGAATTGTGCTATTGAGCAACTTCTTTGAATGTCGCCCCCGAACTTGCACCACCGCAAGTGGTCAGAGTGGAGCATTCAGATGCGGTGGCACAAGTTCCATTGAGCCATGTGCAAATTTCCGATATTCAAATGGTGATATGCAAATGGGGCCATAATTTATGCAAGGCACACCGGGGGGCCATTTGCATCTAATGCAACCCCATTTGCCTCTCCCAGTCAGTGCACCGATCCCCGACGACTGCGCCTGGCGTCCCTGCCAGGCAGCAGCCATCAGGATCGGGACACCGCAGCCCGATCGCGGGCATAATGTAACCTCTCTCACTGCCCAATCAAGAGGGATACTGTAATGAACCCTGACCGGGTCCATCACGGGCAGAATGGGATGACCTCACTAGCTAATCACTGGCAGAACGTAGTTCATCTCTTCCAAAGATTGGGGCCTGAGGGTTCAGTGAGCCCATCGCAGTATAGTCATCTCCCCAGATCAGGTGCTTTTCGAGGGTTCAGTGGGACCGCAGCCCGATCGCTGGAATGAGAGGTAATCACCCTCAAGTCTGACTTCAGGACACCAGTGGTTTATTTCACCACGGAGTTTCACCACCACTTCCATCATCAGCCAGCGGGTGGCAGCAGCACTATCCACCTGCCACCCGCCGACAGCTGCTGTTGCACACCTGTTGTTCAGAGTGCGCAAACCAATGCGCAGTTTCCATATTGCGGCAGTCCAGATATGTGAATTCATTCATTCAGTTATCTGGACTGCCTTTAGACGTAGGCTGCACGCCCATTAGCTCTTGCTCTGAACCAATGGGCGCGCAGCCCTACTGAGCTGTCAGTCGGTGGGTGGTGGGTGGCAGGTGGTGGGTGCTGCCGCTCACCGGCTGACGGGGAGCGGGTGGTGGGTCCCGCGGTGGGTGAAGAAATACCGAACACCAGAGAAATTGGTCTTTGGGGGTTTGACCTTATGTTCGTGATTGGGCTTTGGCGGGTCCACTGACCACCAGGAAATTGGTCTTTGGGGTTGACTCTTTGCCCGCTATCGGCTTCATGTCCACTGACCACCAGGGAAATTGGTCTTGAGGTTGAACTTCTGTTCTGCCCGCCGATCGGGCTAGTCGGGGATGAACTCTGTTCTTCACGCAATCGGGCTAGTCGGGGGGGTGAACTCCGTTCTGCCCACGATCGGGCTAGTCGGGGGGGTTCATTTATGTTCTGCCCGCTATCAGGCTAGTGCAGGGGTTACTATTATGCCCGCGATCGGGCTGTGGGGGGGCACAGGGAACAAGTGGAGAGCCACCCACAGGTAGCAGCTGCTGTGTTGCACCCTGCAATGCAACAGCTCACCTGTGGGTGGCCCTTGACTTAATCCTTTTTTTTGGGCTCAAAGTTGTGCAGGCGCATTTAGGGGGTTGTGCCTGTACAGCTCTGCACCGCCCGGCTGAATATCGGACTGTGCAGTTTATGCATGGTTCCTCCCCCTCCGGTTGAGCATACCTTCATTAGCATTGCGCTGTTGCTCAGCATGACTTGGGGGGGCGCAACTGCCCTGCTGAATATCACAGAATGGCACAATTTTGGACTTGCGCAGGCACAACCCTATTGCGTATGGCGCAACCCTTTTGAATATCCAGCCCCTAATGTATAAAATAAAGGAATCCCTAACCTTAATTGAGAGAGTGGGTCCTGAATGAAGCTAATCCATGCAGGCAGTTACACTGGAGATGGTGCTTAGTGTGGGAAAATGAATATTTAATGCCTGAGAGAAAACAAACTGCTATACTTAGCACAGTTAAAGGCGAAATGACTGTTTTGATTGTAAAAAAGATAGCAAAGTGCTCAGAAATGATTAAAGTACTTTAATAGTAAAAGAACAGTAGTTTTAGTGACTCAGCTTTCCTAGTGGCTACTGCGTATAGCAAACATTCAGCAGAAATATTGGAAAGTCAGCTGTCCAGCCATTATAGTGAAAAAGTGCTTAACCCTTCAGAAAATGTTCATTTTTAGTGACAAAGAAGATGTATTTTAAAATGACCTAAAGTTATACAAAAAGGGGAAGCCTTAGAATGTTCAGAGGGGCAGTTCAGCTTCAAGTCTGAGAATTCCATTGTGGCTCATGCTGCTTCAGAAAGTAATTTGATTGGTGCTGAGCTTTTGGACAGGTCAATCCCCACTCAGTGACCATAGGTTTAAATATGTTAATGAGATGTTAGCTATAAAAAGAGCTGCACAGCTAGTGTGCAATCAGTCTGAGCAGGGACAGCAACCAAGAAGGAATGTGCCCATGCCAAAAGGGAGTCTGTCTGAAGAAGCCTGATGAAGAGAAAAAGCCTGACAGAACCAGTTTAATTTAAATACAGTGTAGGAATAAGGGATAACCTGTATCCCAGTGTAAGGTCAGAGAGGGCAATAAGTGAGAACAGGGTACAGAATAGAAAGCCTGTTGCTTCATTGCCTGATGATCCTGTGTAATTAGTTTTTCTCACCGAAGAAGAAAAGCTGCAAATCTAAAGAAATCATTGCTTCTCCTCACAACATCTTTATCCTGCTGACTCACAAAGGGGGCCCACCAATTACATCAATCTGCATCATCTTTACCCAGAATTTCTTTAGTAATTCCAAAGGAGTGTGGTGTAGTAAAATCTTGTTGATACAGTTTGGGGACTATTTTAAAAGTCACAGTGGCACCGTTTTAGAGAGAATTTACCTCACTACTTCTGAATTTAAGAGACTACTGTCAAAGAGAGGGACTGAACCAGAAGGGGCTGAAGGGGATTCTGTCACATCTTGTGACGTACTAGTATGCAGCATTGTTTAATGCCATTGCTTAGTTTAAATGTTTTACAGTGATGCATTTATGAAATATCAACTGATTACAATGATTTTAGAGTGTAAGAAGTACAGTGGCAGAAGGGATTAGTGGTCTGACTGACATAGACACAGAAAGGCCTAATAGTCACTGTATGGTACGCCCAGAAGGCAAGTAAATTTGGATATTAGGATGGTATCTGGCAGAAGGATCAGAGGACTGACTGCTCAGAGGTGGACCCAGTAGTCACTGATTTCCTTAGTTCAACAGTGAATACAGCTCAGGGATTAAGGTGTAGGTGGGTGCTTATCCTGAGAAAGTGTGATATCTGGGAGGCGGGTGGGTGGTGAGTGCCTGCAGTCTCCAGGAGTAATTTCAAATTGATTGGTGGGGTAGAGGTGCCCTGCTGGGGTATAGCGCATACAGTAATTCTAATTTGTGTGTTTGAATTGTGAGTTTTGCCTGAATTTAAACTGTGCCATTCGTGGGTGTAATTACCAAGATTTCTTTCACAATTTCAGTAAACTTTTACCTTGTTGCTCAACAACCAAACTGTTAGACACCTTGAGTGCGGTACCAGTGTTTCACATTCCTGCAGGTCTCTATGTCAGTCCAGTGCAGCATTCCCTACTCTTGGCAGCTCTTAGCTACTCCAGTTGGAGAGTTAAGGTGCTGTACTTAAACAATAAGCCACGAGGGGGTGTGGGTTATCAGGGGATTTACCACGGCTAGCATGGTTTGCCCATGAGGCTCAGCCGAGTGGGTAAATCCTCACCAGCCATGGTAAATCCCCCATAACCCACATTCCCTGAGTGGCTTATTGTGATTGCACCATAGGAAGGAAGTGAAGGATTAAACAAATATTAAAAAATCATATTACAAAAGTAAAAAATGATCTTTTTTTATTGATTTTAAGGTGATGTGTCCTTCCTCTATAGTAAATAGTGGCGAGTTGTTAGGGAGATGGAACTGAACTTGGAGGGTGTAATGCAATGGGGGATGTCCCCTGAGTGATTTCCATTCAGCAGGCAGGATTTTAGTTTTTAGATTTTAATAAAATTTGTACATCAAACTTTCTTTGTGGTTATACGGAGATAAAGCATGAGCATAGCTGAATGAAGAGATGGCTAATGCCTGAATGAGAAAGTAGGGGGATGTCAGTGAGACCAAGTCTGATTTGGTGGGCATGCTAGCCTTTTTTTTTAAATATTTACAGCGAGAGTTTTTTATTTGTTGCTTTTTACAGAGACGCAATGTGAACGGAAGGGGGAGAGCATCGATGCCATGGTGCAGAAGTTCTGTGTGTGGTTCTGGAGTCAGAGTGGCTTTCAATTCAGGGGGAATGCAGTGGTGCGATTTCTGTGGGTTTTTTGGTTTTTCTATGGGTTTTTCTATGGGTGATTATCACAAGGACTGTGAGTGGTGATTTCTGCAAATGGCAGTCTGATGTGACGGTGAAGTATGGGTGGGTGTTTGTTCAAGTTGCATGGGGGGAAGTTAGTAAAGGAGATGCAGATTGAACAGGAGTGGAGTAGGAGCCTGAGAAAGTATAGCATGGGGTGGTATTGTGGTGAGAGTTGGGAAATGTAATGAACGTGGAGCACTACATGTTTTAAGTAAAAATGTATTTTGTAGGCTGGTTGTTTTGAGGGAGTGGTTTTGCTTCAGTACTTTTGAAACTCATGCATTACCATCACGCTTGGCAGGGGAGACAATATGGTGGTTGAATGAGTTTTTTTCAGGGATCAGATGAGTTTGAAAATGGGATAGTTTAGATGAGGCTGGCTGGCACCTTTTCTGTGGGTATATCATAGGATTTACCATGGTAGAAAGGTGCCAGCCAGCCAATTATAACATGGGATTGTGTCTTTTGTTTTGAGTCCATGGTATAATCAGTAGTACCCAAATGGGAAAGGGTTGTTACAGAAGAAGGAACAATGAATCCTTGATGTCACCTATTTCTGTGTGGAATGGTCTCATCTGTGGCCAGAGGTTAATACAGTAAGGAGGGTGTGTCATCATAACTTCACACCCTACACCATGATTTCATCAGCATTCATTCTCCTATGAGTAAGGGCTTTTCCAAATCATGGACAACATCTGACACTCTCCTGTTTTCTTGGTCTATATGCACCCAGGAGCACATCCCACAAACCACTGCAGTGACATCATGTGGATCCTCTGTTGCTGACACCATCACCGCATGCCTCAATGCCCAGCATCCATGGCATAGATGTTGACTGTGGGGCGGCAACACCACTGAGCACACGTTCACGGTCTCAGTGCAGTATCCCTGCAGGGTTGGTGGCTATACCCCCTGTGGTGGGTGGTGGCACAACAGCATCCACCAGTCATGGCAGAGGCCACCCATATGTCCATGGTGGCCATGGTGCTGCCCTGTAACATACTCATCCCCATTCCATCGGCAAAGGCACATACCACCAGTGTGCACCACATGCCTGGCCACTGGGGCCTGGGGGTGGCATGTGTGGCAGGCACCCACCTCAGTGCACCACCACCACCAAGGGCTCCCTGTGCAGTGCCACCTGTGTGTATATGTGTACCACTATTGTGCCATGTGTCATGGACATGATGAGTGTGTTCCAGTGTCTACATCACCTGTGGCTGGTTACAGCACACTGACCCATGACACTCCCTGCATGGTCCTGGTGGTACATGGTGTTGCTGGCTGTGTGTGTGTGTGTGTGTGTGTATGCATGCCACTGTCTGTGTACTGTCCAGTGTGTCCACTATGCACAGCACGGCCCCTGTCCACACCATAGTGCACCTCCAGGATATGTATCTCCTATACCCACCTGTGGTTCCTGAAGTTCTCTACCACCAGCCTGCTGTGGTATTACCTGGCCCTTGCTGCTAGCTATGGGTCCCAGTGGCCCAGTACAACATCTGTGCCATGGCTCTGTGGTGGTGTGACATCCCCCCACCCTCCTCCTCCTCCTCCTCCCTGGAACTGTACCCCTCACTGGCCTCAACAGGTATTCCACGGTCTAGGGCCATGTTGTGTAGCATACAACAGGCCAGGAATATGCCACAGGCCTTCTCAGAGCTATACTATAGGGCACCACCAGGCCAACACAGACACCGGAACCACATCTTCAGCATGTCAAAGACACGCTCTATGATGGTACATGTAGCAATGTGTGACTCGTTGTACCGCTCCTCCACCTCTGTTCCAGGTCATTGGGAAGGGGTGAGGAGCCAGGGCTTCAGCGGGTATACTGCATCACCTGTGGGTGAGAATGAGTGTCCGTTAGTACATTGGTGGCATGTGTAACATGCACCCAGTTCCTGCCCATGGCTTCACTTGTGTATGCGCATGGCATGCATTACTGCCTGTGCCTCCCCTTCCTTACAGTCCTGCCTCCTTACACTGGCAGCTGTTGTGGGCCACTGTCTGCTTGTGGTGTGCATGCTCCTGCCACACATGCACCACCATGGCATTGCCCCATGCCTGGCATGCTGTGTTCATGTGCCACACAGTGCCTGCCAGTGTATACCTGTGTCCCCTTGCACACCTCCACTGTCCCACGGCCTGTGTGCCTACTGTGCATTGCGCATGTTGCCCCCTACCTACCCCTCGTGTCCTGCCAGTGGGGCCCTGTTGTGCTTTTGTGTCCATGTCCTATGCACCTAATAGATGGCTGCTCAATATGTCCCCTGTCTCAAACATCCGACAGAGGGGTGATTGCTGCCAGACGAAGGCATTATGCGTGCTCCCAGAATGTGTGGCGCAGACATTGCTGATGTACCCTGTGGCATTGCACACCACCTGGCAGTTCACCGAGTGGTAGCCCTTGCGGTTCACATATGTTATGGCCTCCTCACCAGGTGGTACGTGGCTTACCACATGGGTGCAATCTGTGGCCCCTATGATGTCTGGCATGCGTGCCACCCTGTAGAACCCCTGCATGGCTTTGTCTGCTCTGCCTGCATTCTGGGGAAATGTATGTATTCCAAAGCATGCGGTAGCAGTGAGATGAAGAACTGTGTGAGGATCTGGAAAGTGGAGGCCTTTAATATGCCAGTGGTGTCCCCCAGTGTGCCTCTGGAAGGTTCCCGTGGTGAGTAGGCACATAACTGTTGTCACTATGGTCTCCACCAAGATGGCATGGCCACATATGGTAGGTGCCTGCATTTCATTACGGCACAGTTCACAGAGCTGCCACAGAATGGCCCTGTTCATGTCGTATTGGCCAATTGTCTCCACATCTGTCAGCTGCTCAAATGACAGCCTGGCATGATACCGCCATGGGTGCAGGCCACCTACGGTGCTTTCCACCTCCACGTCTCCTCATCCTCATGAGTACACTGAACGTGGCGACTGGTGCTGCGTCCATGCTGCTGGTGGTGTGTTGTCTGTCTGTCTGTCTGTCTGTCTATGTCTCTGACTGTCTCTGTCCCTCTATCTCTGGATTTAGCTCTGTCTCTCTCTCTCTCAGTCGGTGTGCAGATGCTGCTTCAGGTGGTTTGCACTTAAGTGTGCTTCTTTTATACTTAGGTGCATTTGGTATTTGTGCTGGGATTGCTCTGTCGCACCATCATCTGGCACTGTGAATCATGTTAAACTGTGTATGCATGTGTATGCCCTCTATTTATGTACTGCATATCATTATGATGCACCTATGGCACTTCTTGTTTGGTGCGGCACATCTGGGTTGCACTGGTGCATTCACCCTGTGTGTGTGTCACTTCCTGTTGCATTTTCTGGATGCGCCGGCACATCTCAGTTGGGCCCAGCACATCTCTTTTGTGAATCCTGCCCAGACTGTGAACTGAAGAAAAATGTAACATATCAGCTGTAAAACTAACAACCAACAGTGGGGAATAGCTTGCTTTCCTAGGAGACAGATACTTAGGAGAAAAGCTCTGTTCAAGCCCTATACTTATCCATCTCGATCCTTCAACAGATCACCCACTCTGTAACCCCTATACATACATCCAGTACCACTCACCTGATACTATTAAGTCTTGCTGAGTTTCGGCTATTGTCCAAGTCTGGCAAGTTTTTTGGTGCCATTTGCACTGTTCACCTTTGGGTCCTCAGTGAGGGATTTGGTCTTGTCAGGTGTCCATGACCATCCAGCCTCCAGACACCAACCTACAAAAAATTAAGCTAATGTTTCCACAAATGATGGCCCAGCTTAATAAACAGGAAGTCACCTCCCAAAATACTGCAGCTGACATTATTTCCCTATCACACAGGACAAATGTTATAGAACAGAGGATCTCAGACATCATAGACCACTGTGAGCAGATCACACCATCAGGCTGCTGGTCAAAGATTTGGAGAACTGCAGTAGACAGAATAATTTGCAATTTATTGACTTTCTAGAGGGCATAGAGGAATCCAATGCCACTGATTTTCTGCAGTAAATCATTTCAGTCATGCTCGGTCATTCCTGTTCCAAGTCCATTAGAGATGGATAAGGCCCACAGATCCCTCATTCCAAAATCTGCACCAGGCATCCACCCTGTCCCTATCCTCACCTATTTCCTACATTTTCAGGACCATGAGGCGATTCTGCTCACAGCCAGGAATAAGCAGTCCCTCACCTGGCAAGGACACAAAATATAAATCTTTCCAGATTATTCAGCTGAGCTGCCAGAAAAAAGAAGGGACTTTACTGCCGCCCATAGGTCCTATGCTAAACAGGGCCTCCCTTACTTGATCCACTCCCCCCAAGATGTCTGCCAGCAGAATCCCATAAACATTTGAGATATCGGTTATGGCTGAGGATTATCTGGCTAGACTTGCACTCAGTTTACTTATTTATTTATTTGCTTTTGTTAACTGGGTAAGTCACGCTAGACAGCCAAGTGCCTATTTTCAGGTGAGACCCGGGAGGGTTACAAACTAGGTTACAGAAAAAACAGTGGGGAAGTTGAGTTTACATAAATCAGGTAATGAACGAGGTTTACATCAAGATACAGGACGAGCATAACAGGGTACAGAAAGTTGAGTTTACAAACAGTCAAGTAATAACTGAGGTTTACATCAAGATACATGACAAGCTTAACAGGGCTAGAGTAGGTAGCTAACAACAATTGAAACAATACAGCATAGGATAAGTACAGTGCTAACAACAGAAGATACAATTTACCATAGGGTAAGTACACCAGAAGATATAATATACCACAGGGTAAGTACAGTGCATAGAGATGAGTATTCCTTTTTGACAACAGAAATAAGTGTCAGCAGGTAGGATGAGCCAATCGTGGGGTGGGACAAGGGCCTGTCCATGTGAACTAGTCCGGGAGTAAGAGAGGGGGAGGTAGGACTGGTGTGGGTGAGACATGGGACAGTTACAGGGCCAGGTACCAGGGGTTAAATAAAAATAGTCCCTATGGAATTAGGGACCGCCCCAACATGTCTGAGCAGGTGCACTACAAGGTACATGAACAAGTGGAGGATCCCTTCAGGTTGTTCCAAAGGGAGGATTTAAAGCCCAGATGGGAGGAGGAGGACCGAGTAAGGTCAGGGAGCCAATTCCCAATTTTGGGGGCATAGGCGGCGATTGCCCGGTCACCCGCCTGCGTGCGGGTTCTGGAACCAGGCAATCAGGTGTTGCTCTCGACCGAAGGAGGTAGGAGGAGGTGTCAGGGGTAGGGGGAAGGGCGAGGGATGCAGGAGTAGCAGATCTGACGATGTTGTCAATGAAGTTCCCAACTACAAGGGTGCGGTGTTTCTCGGGAGGTAGCCACTCTAAACGTGTGTAGAGATTGCAGCGGTGAGTTGGGGGGGGCCGCAAACGCAAAGCGGCAGATATTATTGTAAGCTGTGTCCCACTTTGAGAGGCTAGATTTAGGCATGGGGGAAAAGGCGACTAGCCCATAGCAGAGGGATGGGAGGAGGACCCCCCTGGCTAGGGCAATTCGGGCAGCTGGGGTTAAGCAGCTTTTAGCTCTGTAGGTGAGGCCTAGCTTGCCATTCGTAGCCTTACAGACATTTCGGATATGCAGAGTGAGATCCAGCTGTGGGTCAAGAGTGACACTCAGGTATTTGACAGCAGCCACCATCTGCAAGGGAGAGTCATCAGCCCCGAGGATTCTAAGCAGAGCAGAGCAAGATTTTATTTTGCACTGGGACCCAAAAAGCATTGCTTGGGTTTTTCTGAGGTTGGTGATAAGCCTGTGTTCCACCAGCCAGGATTGGATCTGCTCGAAGTCGTAGTTAAGTTGTGAGTTAATGGTGGCAATGTCTCAGGTGCTTGCCAAGATGACCAGGTCGTCCGTGTACAGAGTGGTGTGTCCATGGGAGGTGATGGATGGTAGCTCATTGACAAAGAGGGAGAAGGCAGTGGGGCCAAGGACTGACCCCTGAGGGACCCCACACTGGACATCCGTGACGTGGGAGAGGGTTCGGTTAAAATTGGTATACTGCTTCCTACCAGAGAGGTAGTCGAGGAACCAGGTGTGCGCAGGGAGGGAGAGACCAAGGGAGAGAAGGGTGGAGCTAAGAAGAGAGTGGTCTACCCTGTCAAAGGCTTTGGAGAGGTCCACAAAGATGGCACCGGTAAGGTTGCCCTGATCAGTAGTGGTTCTAATCATCGAGGAAACAACAGCAAGGGCGGTAGCCATGCTGTGCCCCTTCCTGAACCAATGTTGAGCTGGGGAGAGGAGGTTGTGTTCATGTATGTACTCAGTTAGCTGAGTGGCCACAACTTTATCCAGGATCTTCGAGGTGGCCGACAGGATGGTGATGGGTCAATAGTTGAGTGGATCATTGGGGTTACCTTGCTTAAGAACTGGGGTAACCTTGGCAACTTTCCAAATGTCAGGGATAATACCAGTGGTTGGTGGGAGTTGAAGATGTGCGTTATTGGTCGGGCTAGGAGGGAGGCCCCTAGCCTGAGTAGTCTTGGTTCTGGGCAGTCGTGCCCAGCCCCACTATGGAGGGAGAGGTGGGCGAGGAGCCTCTGGGTCTCGGTAGCTGATACTTGATGAAGGTGGAAGGGAGGGTGGGACTTGGGGCAGAGAGGGGGGCTGAGGGACTATGGGGCAGTGGATAGGGAAGGGGAGACAGATAGTTCGGTGAACATGGCATTAAAGGTATTAGAGATTGGAAGAGGGTTGTTGCAGCTGACCCCGTCTATGAGCAGGTCTGTGGCTTGCACTTTGGCCAAGACCCCAACAGCATTTCTAATGTTCTGCCAGAAGCTCCATGGATTGCTGGCCGAGGAGAGCAGGGCCGACTGGCAAGCCTTGCTTTTTGCTGCCTGGATGGCTTTTTTGCAGGAGTTTCTGAGGTATCTGTATGCAAGGAGGTCATTGTTACTTAAGGGGGCCTTGCAGGTCACCCAGCTTTTATCCCTGAGTTTCATTAGGGAGAATAGGCCCCCATTGGTGACGGCGCCCCTAACCCTCCTTTTAGTGAGGGGGCATGCTTGTTCTGCACAGGGATAAACTTCGATATGAAAATATCAAGGGCTTGAGTGGGGTCTGCTGATGCAGTGACCTATGACCAGTCAATTAGTGCGAGGTCAGCAAGGAAGTCAGGTGGGGAGAATTTCAAGTAATCCCTCAACTGGATCACTTTGCCGGGCACTTTGACCTGGGAGATGCCCCAGGTGCAGAAGGTTGGTGAATGGTCGGAGATGGCATTGGGTAGAATGCCTGAGGTGGTAATCCTATCGGGCCTGTTGGTAAGGATCCAGTCAATTAGGGACCCTTTATCTACCCAGGGGGAGGGTCTAGTGGGCTTGGAGATGATTTGGCTAAGGGCAAGGCCCGAGAGCAGTGGCTCATATAGTTTACAGTTGGAGTCCAACCAATTAAGGTTGAAATCGCCTATGATGAGGACTTCACTGAGACCCACTTTCTCGCTAAGGTAGCAGAGTAGCGAGGAGAGTTCAGGCAGACCACCCTTGGGGGGGTTGTAGGAACAAACTAGGTGAATTTTCTTAGTGAGACCCAGGAGGAGAAGGGCATGTAGGAACTCACGGGTTGGGGTGTCGTATGGTGAGTCAGCAATGGTGGACACGTTCAGGTGAGCTTTATAGTAGAGTAGCACACCACCCCCACGTTTGTTCCCCTGCCGATCACGTCTGATGTGGCCATATCCGGGTAGGGTGCACACCACATCAGGGATGTAAGGTTTGAGCCATGTTTCTGAGATACCCATGATATCAGGCTTGTAGTGGGTGACCCAGGCAGTAAGCTCAGCAAGGTTGCGTAAAAGGCTACGAACGTTGAGGTGGACAGTTTTTAGTCCCTTGGAGGAGAACCACATGGGTGGGGACTTGAGGGAGGGCAGGGGGACAGCCTGGCTGGGACGAGCGGCCACGCCAGATGCACTTGCAGGGGGGGTTGGGGGAACTGCCATGTTATGCTGGAGGTATAAAGAAATATCAAAGCAGGGGAAAATACTGAGCCAAGGTGAGAAGGGGACACCTGTGGAGAGACAGTAATTAGGGAGGCACGATCACCCCTCTGTTGTAGTAGAAGGGGTAGGTGAGGTGAACGGCTAGAGGATTGACTGGGAATCTACAGAGGTGAAAGTCAAAAGCAGTGGGAGTATACAGGCAGGGCTCAGGCAGAGAGGACTTGTAGTAGCAGAGAAGTAAGGATGGCCACTAGTGGCAGGTTAATATAACCTGCAAATGGAAAACTAGGCTGATAGGATAATATCAGCCCATGTGACAGCAAATGGCCTACATAGGAGAAAGCCGACCAAGGGTGGTGGGGGCAGTGGGGAGCGAAACGCGAAGCGTTTGCCGGGGCGAGAACAGCTGCACCGATGGGAAATGCAGGGCATGACCTTCCCAGGTAAGGCAGGCTGTGGTTCCTTGCAGAGGGCTGTCGTATAGTGTTTTTTTTTTTGTTTTTCAAAAAAGGTGCCAATCCTCCGCCGGTGGACTTGCAGCAAAGCAGGGCTGAATTACTGGAGTCTGGCTGTGGGGGAGGGCAGAACAAGCCCTCGCGACCTCCGCACCTCGGGGGTCTGGGTCTGGAAGCTTGGGGTCTGGCTGTGAGGGAGGGCAGAATGAGCCCTGGCGACCTCCGCACCTCGGGGGTCTGGTAATGGACGCTTGGGGTCTGGCTGTGAGGGAGGGCAGAACGAGCCCTCATAACCTCCGCACCTCGGGGGTCTGGGTCTGGACGCTTGGGATCTGGCTGTGGGGGAAGGAAGAACAAGCCCTCATGACCTCCGCACCTCGGGGGTCTGGGTCTGAACGCTTGGGGTCTGGCTGTGGGGGAGGGCAGAACGAGCCCTCGCGACCTCTGCACCTCGGGGATCTGGGTCTGAACACTTGGGGTCTGGCTGTGGGGGAGGGCAGAACGAGCCCTCGCAACCTCTGCACCTCGGGGGTCTGGGTCTGGGAGGTTGGACTAAACTCCAACCTCCCACCCAGCCACAGCAGACCCAGAATTCTTCCCTAGATATGAACACTACTCCTATCCTGAATGTAACTCAATCCGAGGCCTGTTCTGACCTTATCCCCAGTGCCCACCAACTCTGATCCCTGGATTCTGTTCCTCAGGAACAAGTGTCACAACAGGAAGATGAGGACAGAAGAGGCTCGCAGATGGGGTCACTCATCCCAGGCCCATTCCCGCAGCTGCAGTTGCAGCTGAGATTCCCATGCCTCTGCTGGCTCCAATGGTCCAACTGGGGGAAGCAACTAATTTGCAGCTTTAAAAGACATACCAAACAAGCTTCCTCCACTTCAATTATCTGCAACTGTTCCATCTTGGGGCCTCCCTCTGCTGCTTCACTGACAGCTCAGTCATGGGTAGAGAGTTGCCCTCCTGGTGCCTCCAGCCAGAAGCGTCCCTGGAGCTGAATCTCCAGGCTGCATGCATCAGCTGCAGAGCTCATCCACGAACTTGAATACAGTTTGACTGAAATCTGTGGATCCTCAATTTGCTCTGCATCACACCCGGACTTCAACACCCCCTTTTTGTAATACTGCTTGGTGTATGCATATAAATATATATATATATATATCTATATCTATAGATATATATATACATATATCACAGCGGGGGGTTAGATGCTCTGCTGAGTTGCCCTATCTGGATGCATGGACTCTATTTTCTAGGGGTTGTCTGAAAAGTTCAACCTGTTACTAGTGCTTTGTTTAAATCTGTCTTTGTGGCTCCTGCTAGCATTTACATCAAATGAGGAGGCACATCTGCATTTTGATTCCTCCCCCCGCTTGCTCTTAACAGCCCTCCCCATCTTCATTCAGCCTGCTCATTTAATGGACTCTGGTCCCTTTGGTCAAGGCTGTTAACTCCCCAGTCCTTTTGAGGGCCCTTAGGCAATAATCTTTAGGCAATAATCCTTGCTGCTGTTAACTCACCAGGCCCCATTTACGCTAAGTTGGTTTCAAAGCTATGTTTAAATGTTTAAATTGCTGGTTACACAATGGGATGCTCTTTGTAGTAAACTGGCTTGGTTCTCTCTATTTTGGGGGATGGGAAGATGAGCAACACAAAGGCCTTTTCTCCAGCATACAGTATGTGCCTACATGTGGGGCCCTTCCCTGCCCCCCCCACTCCTTGATGTCATTATTTGCTCTCTTCTCTAGGGAGCATTCTCTTCAGTATCTGCTGCCTTGTGGGTTGGAGTACTGCAGCTGACCTCCTCCCTTGGTGGTCCTTCTCTATCCACTACCCTTGCTCCCCAAATGCAGCAAGGCTGGTCCCTTCTCCCTATATTAAACAGGCAACTCGGAGGTCCAGCACACTGCACTACCCCTCTTCTTTCTCTAAACTTGCATACAGCCAAGGATGGGCTCTGGCTTTCATGCCCTATTTTTTGTACACCGTTTTTGTCAGGGTGGTCACCATGATCCCACCAGGTGGTGATGCTGAGCACCTCTTTTTATAGATTGAGGTGGTCTGGTTGTCCTGTATGAGGCTTGACAGGTTGATGCCTCACCACCATGTCTCCCCCAGCAATGGTCACTGGCATATGGGCCATATTTATGCCTTTACCTAAAACAACAGCTGACTCTTCTTCATGGTCTTTTGGGGGGATGGGCTAGGTTTTTTTATTGTTGGGGTCTGTTATATTGTTAGTGTTCATTCTAGTTCTGAGTAATTTTTACTGGCAGGTATGTAAACTTGCAGTGCTTTCCCTCCTTATTGTTGGTTCCTATTAAGGGAGTTTTGGGGTCTCTCAGAAAACCACCCATGGGCCCATTCTGACTTTTTAATAGCTCCTTATGTCATAGAGCTCCCCTGTTTAGCTATGGATACTAAATTCATTACCTGTAATGTTCAGGGGTTCAACTCTCCAGTAAAATGCAAAAAGGTTCTAACCTACTTAAGGAAACTGAAACCCTGTGCAGTGTTCTTACTGGAAACAAAGCTCTCCTGTCATGAGGAAGTGAAATGTAAGCATGGGTGTGTGGAGTTAGAGTAATGCTCCACAGTGCAGCTGTTGCAAAGAAGCATGGGGTGTCTATTCTTATCCATAAAGACCTAGGATGCATGTTGTCTAACTCCCCAGCTGAAACAGGTGGCAGGTGGACCCTGGACAAATTCTCTATTCCAGCGGAGGGTGGGGGGGCCTGATTCTTGCCAACATCTACTGCCCTAATGAAGAGGACTCCAGGTTTTTACATACCCTTAATCCGGAACTATTTGATTTTAAAGCTGGCCAATTTCCTATTCTATTGGGAGGGGATTTTAACCTTACTTTAGACCCCACTCTAGACAGAAGCAAGAGGCTCACCAAACCTCATAAAAGGGCAGCTCAGGTGGTCCCCAAACTCCTTTCTGAGCATGTTCTAATTGACACCTTATGCATGCTATACTATTCAGCCAGAGACTACACTTGCTTCTCAGCCTCTCATGGTTCATCAAGCAGTACTGTTTCTTATCTCCCAATCTATTTATGAGCTTCTCTCCTAGACCCACCTCACCCTATTATCAGTGTTGGGTAAGTTACTTTTTCTATTACTTTCTATTTCTTTTAGAAACTTGTTCCAGGAAGCTCTGTGACGTCATTAGCAAGAATGGAGAAGTACAAGAAAAAGTAATACACCTGACAGTTACAGTTACTTATTTCTTTTTATACAAAAACAATACAAAAATAATAAAAAACTATAACGGATGACATTTATTTGAAAGTAGTAGGTTAGTTACTAGTTACTTTCAAATCAATGTAATCAGTTACAGTTATGTATTACTTTTGTATAAAAAGACATAAGTAATTGTAACTGTAAGGTGTATTACTTTTTCCAGTACTTCTCCATCCTTGCTAGTGACTGTACAGAGGTTTCTAGAACAAGTTTCCAAAAGTAATAGAAAGTAGTAGAAAAAGTAACTTACCCAACACTACCCATTACCATCTCGGTCTATGCCTCTGTAGAGCTTCGCCGTCTTTCAGCCCCTACAACTCATTCACCCTTCTCTTGGTGGCTGGATCCTCTCCTCTCCTCTTGAAAGACCAACAGCTTTTCTAGTGGCCGTGGACAGCTGAGCAGGAATATTGGTCAGACAATGATTCAGGAGATGTCTCAGATTCTTCACTCTGGGAGGCCTTCAAGGCCTCTATTCATGGGCAGATCATAGCGTATGCCTCTAACAGATGTATGACTCAGAGGACAGAACAGTCTTCTTTGGAGCAGAAGCTCACCACCTTGGAAGCACAATACAAATCTCTCTGTCCAGGCCAGGTCCCCCAGATGCTATGGGCTCAACTCATGAGCACTCGAGATAAATTAATAATAATAATAATAACACTATATTTATTGAACGCAATTCTTAAAATCAAAGCGCTTTACAAGAGGAAAATGCAGACAGTATAAAAAACATAAATAATTAAAATTCTGAGAACAGCAATTAAACCCACTATAACTTCACAGAAATGCAAGAATAAATAGATGAATTTTCAGAGCGGCCTTGAAGCTCCCTACCATCAGGCACTCTCGAACCCAGCAAGATAGAGAAAACCACAGGGTCAAGGCTACATAAGCAAATGTGAGTATACCAGATGACTTCAAATGAACCCTGGGAATCTTTAGCAATCCCTCATCGGTAGAGCAAAGTGGTCTGGAGGGGCAGTAGGGGCACAGAAGATCTTGCAGGTAGAGCGTTCCCAGATCACATAGGGCTTTGTAGGTCAGTAAACCAACCTTGAAGGTAATCTTCCACTGAACTGGAAGCCAGTACAGCTCTCATATGTTAACATCTACATGAGTTTTATTGAGAGTGAATATGTCTTCAGTGACAGAAATAGATTTATAAACAGACTGAGGTTATGGAAACGGTTTATAGATGATATCGTGATTATATGGACTGGAACAGTAGAGGAGTTACATGCCTTTGACAAATATGTGAATGACTGCACTGACCGTTTGGTCTTTACCATGAATTTCAATAAATCAGAGATTCCATATCTCGATTTATTGATTTATAAGAATGATAACAAATTAGCTACAAAGCTATTTCCAAAAGCAACTGATAAAAATGTAGTTCTATGTGCACATAGTTTCTACCAAACAAACTGATTGAATCTATTCCATATGGACAGATGCTGAAAGCAAGCGAAATTGTACTGACCCTTTAGAATTTGAAAGGGCCAAAATAGATATGGCATGTAGATTCCAACAAAGAGGTTATAACTCTGAAACAATTCAAACAGCAGTAGGGAAAGTAGAGGTCAGTAATATGACAGACTTGTTGATCCCACGGCAAAAGAAACAACAAGACAAGCATGGCAGAATCATATTTTCTACAATCTACAATGAAAATTCTTTCTCAGTTAAGAACATAGTTAGCAAATACTAGCATGTCTTACAAGCAATCCCTCAGGGATTCCATGTTTTTGATCAGCTTCCACTAACAGTACCAAAAAGAAACAGTACTTTAGCGAATAGATTGGTCAGAACTGAACATAAGGTACCAGACAGTAGACCCCAATATTTTTTGAACATGTCAGAGATCTGTGGTAGTTTTCAGTGTGGCCACCGTATTAACTGCAATAATACATATAAAATTAAGAAGGTCAGAAATACTGCAAAGGATGAAGATATCACCATTAAACAGCATTATTAACTGTCCAACCAGTGGAGTCATATATTTAGTTAAATGTTCATGTGACAAAGTATATATTGACAAAACTGAGTGGATGCTTAAAAATCATACTACTGAGCATAAGAGTGACATCAGGAGTCAGGATTTAACATCCCAAGTGGCTAGACATTTTATAGAATATCGACACCACGTACCACAACTATGTTTCTTTGGAATAGAGAAAGTATTACCTGATTCAAGAGTAGAAGATTACAGGACAAAAACTCTTACAGGGGAAGCATATTTTATAGATAGATTTGAGGCAACAAATATGAGACGTGGGTTAAACAATTCAATAGATTAGCAACCTACTTTATGGTTAATATAGACACACTAGAGTGAATGATACAGGCAGTGCTCAAACTGAATCCTGAATGTGAACAGTATGTGCATGAGATAGATTAATGCAGATTCCCTAATGGTTTATGGAACAAGAGTTGAAATTACTGATAGGGGATTTTTTTTAAATTAGAACAAATAAACACAACAAACCCCACCCCTCCCCCTTGTTTCCAAAACAAAAAAATAATCATATTTTGACCTTTTTTGAACTCTCACACATGCATGGGGGTTTCTGACTAACCTCAAATTCATTTGGGGAAGTTTTTGAAAGTATTATCACACAGAAGGCTGCTGAAGAATATGGTAAAATATATCTTTCTGTTACCTTATCAAATTTCAGAGTGGTCAGAATGAAGTGTGTAAGCTCTAATTTATATTATAGATGGCAATATTATAATGAGGAAGTAATACAAACATTTTGAACATTTAATAAGGATTAAATTACAACCTAAATGTATTAAATGGATAAGACTCTTGGTTAAGAGATAGAGAACAATGTGCCACTATCAAAGGACAATCATCTACCTCAACTAAAGTTACCATTGGGATGCCCCAGGGATCAGTCCTGGGGTCTGTAGTATTCAATATTTTCATATCAACTATGCAGACCTCCAGTGGTGACTGGATAAATAAGTATGCAGATGATAGCAAGATTGGATGCATCACAAACGATATACAGTTAACCCAGGCCTTATGAAATAATATTGACCAACTATCATCGTGGGCAAAACTTAACAAAATGGCTTTCAACAGCGCCAAGTGTAAAGTAATGCATTTTGGAAAAAATAATAAGATAGTACAATATACATTGAATAATACTCTGTTACAGACAGTTACAACTGAACTAGATTTGGGTGTTACCATTACAAATGATTTAAAATTCAATACTCATGTAAATAAAACAATCAAAAAATGTTATGGTATCACAGCATGCATTTGGAAACATAACAAAAGTCGTACTGCTGAAGTTATAATTCCTCTTTTCTCTAGCATGGTAAGATCACACATTAACTATTGTGCTAACTTCTGTGGCCCAACATCCAAGGGTACAAAAGCAACGATGGAACAAGTGCAAAGAAAATTTTTGTTATTTATGTAGGGATTTGGATCATACCTTTGAGCTCAGAGATCTTTTACAAAGGTTCCACATCAAACAGTGACAACGACAACAATAACAAACAGTTTATTTACAATACTCGAATAGTAGGTAGCTAGTATACTGTACAATAAGGTTACAGTGTTATTCATAGAACCAATGGTGATAGTACAGCATCAAGAGCATTCAACTAGGGTAAAGGACAGTGTTTGTATGTAGCGAAGGAGATAAAGAGGTGTGACACCTAGTGTGAGTCCAAGGATGAGTAAAGGAGAGGGTGAGGGAGACTGGGGGGGGGGGAGTGTGGGTGGCCAAAAGAAGTGTCTTTCTCTAGGAAGTTGGGAGGTAGTGGTAGTAGGTTGGTTATAAGGTTGATCCAGTGGGTGAATGATTAAAAATATTCATAATTTACAAAATCATACATATGAAGAAAGACTAACCACCTTAGGTCTCTTTTACTTTGAATATAGAACACTAAAGGGGACCTTTGTGTAACGTATAGGGCATTTCAAGATAATACTCTATTCTAATCATTATGCTTTCAAAGAAAACAATCTGACAAAAACACACAAGATCTCATAAATTAAAACTTCAGGCAAATATTAATCATACTACAAAAAATAATAATTTCATAACACAAAGAATATCTCCGATTTGAAATTCATTGCCTGAGTCTGTTATGATCAGTGCTAATATTGAGCATTTTAAAAAGAACTTGGATCAGTATATGGGTGCTAGTAAATTCTTACTCCGCCATTAGGATTAATGGCGACGAGTTCTTTAAGGGTTCTGCCCTTGAACTTGTATTTTCCTATTAACCTATTTTGGTTATAGGCTAATAAATCAAATCATTGAAAATGTGATATAATAATATTTACAAACCGTTGTTGTGAATGCACTATAACCCTTTGACCTCCCACACATATGTATGGGGACACTTATATACTAACATAACATACTAACATTCTAATTGCAAGCAGATTAGGCCTTATGGTCTATCGAGTCTGCTTGAACCTCAGATCTCTAGTTGGGTACCGAGGCCCTCCCACCCCTTGTGTTCCAGAAACCTCTATCATCCATCCCCACCCCCCAGGGTGAGGCCATCGTCTGATACATCTGCTTTCTGTGTCTGTCCCACCCTCTCTTGAAGCCCTCCACTATGGATCTCTGAACCAGCTCGCCAGGCAGTACATTCCAAGGATCCACCACCCTCTCAGTGAAAAAAACTCCTCCTTTTTTCCCCCTCGCCCTTCCACCTTCCAACTCCAAACCATGCCCTCTGGTGATACCTCCCTGATTTAGTCTAAAGATCCCCTCCATGTTTACCCTATTTATTCCCTTGAGGTACTTGAAGACCTCAATCATGTCCCCCTGTCTCTCCTGTCCTCCAATGAAAACAGGCAGAGCTCCTCAAGTCTGTCCTTATACGTCAAATCCCCTAGTCCTTGTATCATCTTAGTTGCCCTCCTCTGTACACTCTTCAGGAGCTGTATGTCCCTCTTCAAGTGTAGTCTCCAGTACTGTACACAGTACTCAAGGTGTGGTCTAACCAGTCCATTGTACAGCGGCAGAATCACTTCCCTGCTCCTAGAGGTGATCCCACTTACGATGCATCCCAACATCCTGTTTGCTTTGCTAGCCGCTTTCCTGCACTGCTCAGAGTTATTCATACTTGCATCCACCATGACCACTAGGTCTTTTTCCCCTGTTGAGGCCTCCAGCACCTCCTCTCCCGGGGTGTACCTGTGTTTAGGGTTTCCCCACCCAAGATGTAATACCTTGCACTTGGTGATATTGAAATTTAATTTCCATGTGTGAGCCCACCTTTCCAGGGTGTCCAGGTCCCCTTGCAGGGCCAGCCTCCCTTCCTCCCCCTCAACTACTGCTCCCATCTTGGAGTCATCAGTGAAGAGACTCATTTCACACCCTATACCCTCCCTGATGTCCGAAATGTATGCATTAAACAGGATCGGACCCAGGACTGAGCCCTGTGGTACCCCACTACCAACCTCTCTAGAGTTCGAGAGTTCCCCACCGACCACTACTGTCTGAGTGCATCCAGCTAACCAGTTTTCAATCCATCTGACCATCAAAGGGCCTACTCCCAACCCCGTCAGTTTCTCTACCCGACCATTGCTGGGGACAGAGAGTCAAACACCTTGCTTAAGTCTAACAATAATACATCCACAGGCTTTCCCCTGTCCAGTTCTGATGTTACCCATTCGTAGAACTCCACAAGATTGGTTTGACATGATCTACCTGGCACAAACGCAAGTTGCCAACTATCCAGACCTCCCACCTCCTCAAAGTACATCCCCAATCATTCCTTTAGTGTACTTTCCATTAATTTTACCACCACCAAGGTCAAACTGATGGGTCTATAGTTACCTGGTACTTCCCTCAACCCCCCCCCCAATGGATTGGCTACATGTGCCTCTTGCCAATCCCCAGGTACCTTCCCTGTCTCAGCAACCTGTTGAAGAGCTCCACCAGGGGTGCAGCCAGTATGTCCACCAATTCCCATAGTACTCTAAAAAGAATGCCATCTGGCCCAGGAGATTTATCTTTCTTTAGGGCCTTAAGGGCTAACCACACCCTTTCGGTGGAGATAGCATCATCTGTCCCCTCCACCTTACTGGCCTTTTCCCTGTCATTGTTTTATATTTTTGTAGGCAGCCTTGTTTTCTCTGACTGCTACCTGAACCTTACTGGACCACTAGCATGGTTTATGTGACCGTGCTTCCTTATGCTTCACCTTATCCTAATGTGACACCCCTGGGGTACCTCTCCCTCCCTCTTGCTCCATTTCTGTTACTCCCCTGATCCCACTCACTACCACTTCTATCCCCATTGTGCCTTGCTTTGTAGATATCCCATCCCCCTCCCTCATGAACACAGAGGCAAAGTACTCATTTAATACCTCTGCCTGGTCCCTCGCCTCTTCCACCCACCCTCCTTCTGATCTCAATCTGCCGAGATGGCCCTTAGTTTTTCTCTGCTCTCCAATGTACCGGAAGAACCCCTTTTCCCCTCCCCATATACCCTGTGCCAGCCGCTGCTCTTTACTGGACTTTGCCCCCCACACCATCCAGGTGACTTTTCTAGATGCAAGATGGTACATTTCCTTTTCCCTATTCCCTGTCATTGTTTTATATTTTTGTAGGCAGCCTTGTTTTCTCTGACTGCTACCTGAACCTTACTGGACCACTAGCATGGTTTATGTGACCGTGCTTCCTTATGCTTCACCTTAGCGCAGGTTCTGACTGCCTCTTGAAGTACCTGTTTTATGACCTCCCATCTCTTTTCCACATTTGTCATTGTTGTAATCCACTTCAAGTGATCCTTGAGAATATTTCCCATGCCAACATAGTCTACCCCCCTGAAGTCCACTGCTACTGTCCTAGATCTCTCCCCCACTCCCCCCATGCTTATTTGAAACCAGACAGTATTGCGGTCACTCCCAGTCAGGGGATCCTCTACAACCAGGTTTCTTACAAGATCCCCATCCACCAGAACCACGTCCAGGACATGCCCCTCCCCTGTGGGCTTCATCACATGCTGGGTTAAAAAAACATCCTGGAAGCCATCCAGCAGCCTCTGCTCCTTGGCCACCTTAGAGGACATGGTTCCTCAGTTTGTACCTGGCATATTACGGTCCCCCATCAACACCACTCCCTCCCCTTTTGGTCCACACTGGGCAATGATGATGTCCAGCAAACCATTTTCCAGAACATCACCCATCCCGGGGGGCCTATATACTACACCCAGCTTGACCTTACCTCCTGCTGGGGTTCATAAGGTGACCCATAAGGCCTCCACATTTCCCTCTGCCTCTTCTACCCTAGTAATTTCTATGTCATCTCTAATGAACATAGCCAGTCCACCCCACCGCCCTCCTTTCTATCCTTCCTAAGCATAGTGTACCCCTGCACATTTAGGTCCCAGTCATGGTTTTTGTTGGCCACATTTCCGTGACCACCGCCACATCCACCCCCCCCGAACAGCATGGTCTGGAACTCTGGCAACTTGTTTCCCAAGCTCCTGGCATTTACTAACACCACCCCCCCACCCCTTATACCTGATTCCCTTTGTCGAACCCCACCCAGGTTCCTTATACTTCCATCCTC
Source organism: Neoceratodus forsteri (assembly GCA_016271365.2). Classification (NCBI taxonomy): domain Eukaryota; kingdom Metazoa; phylum Chordata; order Ceratodontiformes; family Ceratodontidae; genus Neoceratodus; species Neoceratodus forsteri. The sequence goes on from CM028133.1 coordinate 981,158,471, forward strand.
CTCTGTTTCTCCTGAAACCTCCTCTCCCAGTCTGTTTCCTCCCCCTTGGGTTAGAAGGCTACTCTCATCTGGAGGAGAGTGCTTGTCAGCCCCTCCTCATCCCTCCCTCACAAGTTTAAACCCCACCTTTCTTGAATGTAGTCAGCCACCCCCTGTTTAAGGACTTCCTTCCCAAACCGGGCAAGATGAAGCCTGTCCTTGGCATACAGTCCCTTATCCTCCCAAGCTCCATTCCAGTTCCCTAATACCCCCGACCCACTTTCTTCACCCCACTTCCTGAGCCAGTTGTTAACCTCTGTGATCTTTATTTTTGTCTGCACTGAGGCCTTATACTTGACAACATAAAGGACAGCCCTTATATAATAGAGTTTATTCTAATTCATTCAAGATATTACTAAAATGGTGTGTAAATAGGTGAGCTAACTGGTATCTGTGCACTTTTTGACCAATTTCACAGTTCCCTGTATTATTTAGCTATAGTGACTATTCTTTACCTGCATAATTACATAGTGGTCATGTTCAACAGACCCAGAAAGGCAAATGAAGCAGGGCATAATATCAGACTATTTTAATTATTAGTTCTCCAATTGGAAAAAATTATGTGGACTTGATGAAAAATATTTATATATTATATGAACCCTGAGTAAGTATGCATAGCTCAATGTAGTCTGTCAATGCTCTGGACTTGTGCACAGAGATCCCATACTACTTGAAATGAGTAAATAGATAAGAAATAGTATGAGGTATTTAAACATTATGCAGACAGAACACCATGTATACCTCTTGGTGCTGCATTATGCAGGTCGGGCGCCAGGAGCAAGTGCTAGCATCGCAAGAATGCCTTGACATCACACAATGACACGCATTGCTCCACACTCGATTTCATGCCTGTTGCATATAAAAACAGAGCACAAAGCAGGTGTGACACCTCCATATCTACAGAGAAAGCAGGAGGTCATGCCACACTCTGAAAACAGTATTGAGTAAGTACAAACAACATTTAACAGTATATTAGCTCATTTAAAAGCAGTATGGAAAGGGCAGTTTTACAGGATTTAGGACACTGTCCTACATGCTGGGCCATTGAAGATCTTAGGGCTCAGCTCCAGGCAACATGGGCAAAGACTGCACACCTCAAATTTCATATTCAAGAGGAAATATATTATAAGAACCACCCGCCATTTCCCCAACATCCAACAGAAGCACCTTGACCACAGAGGGTAGTTGGTCTGGGAAGTTGGTCTGGGAAGTTGGCAGGTGGTTAGGAAGGGCAAATTGGGTGCCCCATCACTCAGTGCTCCCCAATATATTACCTTCACAAATCATATAAAAACTACAAACAGGTATCTTCCTCTATCTCCAAAAATCAAACAAAGGGGCAGAGGACACTGCAGAGCAGGACACTGCAGCACAGGAGCTAGCACAATAAAACTCGCCCAAAACAGGAACCAAAACAAAAAAAGCAAAAAGGAAATCCAAAAAAACTTCTGATCACAGGAGGCTCCATGATTCGGGGAGTTGATCCCAATCTCCAGCCAGGGGTAATGGTCAGATGTCTTCAAGGTACATCAGCATGGAGAGACACTGACCACATTGCTAAAATTTTCAGGAAGTAGGAGAAAACATTGATGTCCTGGTACACATAGGGACTAATGATCTCGCCAGCCGGTCAGTTGTGGAGACCAAGGAACATCTGACCAGGCTGGGTGACAAACTATCATCCATTTGATCCAGCATCTCCTTCTCTGAGATCCTGCCAGTCTCGGAGGGGGGGCAGATGGACGGAAGGTCAGAGAAGGAGAGACAGGGGAGCTAAACATGTGGCTCAAGGGCTGATGCTAGGAAAAAGGACACAAATTTGTAGGGAACTGGCAACAGTTTTGGAAGCAAAAGTTCTTTAAATTTGATGGACTGCATCTGACTAAGGACAGAGTCAGTGGATCGGGGCAGAAGTTTGATGCCTTTGCAGAATATTTAAACTAGCAAATGGGGAAAGTGGTGCAGCACCCCATATGTCAAATGGGGAGAACACCCCTACCCCCTCAGCTAGTGGTCAAACAGGAGTTCAGCATGTTTGCAGTTCATTTGCATCACCAGGTTAGGAAAAAGGTCCAGCTCCCCATGTGATGCACAGGGGAAACACCAAACCTCACCCAACAACTAACACACTGAAATCTGGCCAATGGAAAATCATGTACACAAATGCTCGCAGTCTGGGAAACAAGATCCCAGACCTGCAAGCAATAATGAGAGAGGCTAAACTGGACATAGTAGCAATTAGCGAGATGTGGTTTACTAGTAACCACACTTGGGAGACTTCAGTACCAGGCTATGTACTGTTCAGAAGAGACCGAGGTGCAAAAAGAGAGGGGAGGTGGAATGGCCCTGTATGTCAATGAAAATATCAGAGCTACAGAAATTCAGAATACACATAAGGAGCCAGAAGAACTGGAAACAGGAAATGGGACAACCATAAGAACTGGGGTTGTCTACTGGCCGCCAGACCAGGGGAAGGACATAGACACATTACTGTTAGAAGATATACAAAACATAACAGCTAAAGGGGAGGTTCTGTTAATGGGAGACTTCAACATGCCAGATACAGATTGGTCAATACCAGCAGGAACATCTGCCAGAACTAGACACATGGTGGATTCCCTGCAGGGGGAAGGCCTCAAACAACTGGTACAACAACCCACAAGAGACAGGGCTACCCCAGATCTAGTTCTGACTAACAAGTAAAGGATCACAGATCTCCAGGTAGAAGGTCACCTAGGGGAAAGTGACCATCACATGGTATGGTTCAATTTTGCCACTAGAACTAAATCATCTCATTCCAAGGCAAACATATGGGACTTCAGAGGTGCTGACTTTTATAAGATGGCCAACAGAGTTAAGCTAGCCCTGGCAAAAAGAAATACAGGTGACGGGGTACAGGCAAAATGGGCAAGCATTAAGGATGCAATACTTGAAGCAACAACCCATTGCGTTATAGAGAAAAGGAAGTGCAAAAGAAGAAGGAAACCACTTTGTTTCTCAAAAACAGTAGCAGAAAAGATCAGAGCCAAAAGACTGGACTTCAAGAAATAGAAGGGAACACAGCAGGATGAAGATAAGGTGGCATACCAAACTTCCCTAAGGGAAGCAGGGAAGGCAATAAGACAAGCAAAGGCCCAAACCAAGGAAACACTAGCACAGACAGTAAAAGAAGGTGACAAGACTTTCTATAGATACATTAGAGAAAGGAGAAAGCCCAGAGGGGGTATTGCTAAGATAAAAGGAGATAAGGGTGTGTGTGAGGAGGAGGACCATGTAAAAGCATCTATCCTAAATAGAAACTTCTGCTCAGTATTTACTGAAGAGAAGGTAGGGCAGGGCCCACAGCTCAGTACTATGGACACAGGGGTGAGGGAGGTAAGCACTAGTCCCTTCACAAAAGAAAGGGTCCTACAAGAGCTCAATAAGCTCAGGGTGGACAAGGCAATGGGACCTGATGGCATACATCCCAGGGTACTAAAGGAGCTAAGGGTGGAACTAGCAGAGGCATTATCAGAACTGTTTGATGAATCTCTCAGTATAGGAAAGGTCCCAGAAGACTGGAGAAGGGCTTATGTGATCCTGCTCCACAAGAGTGGTAGCAGGGAGGAGGCAGGGAACTACTGACCAGTCAGTTTTATCTCAGCAGTGGGCAAGATTATGGAGGCACTCCTTAAGGAAAGGATAGTTCAACACCTGGAATCCATGGGAGCAAAGGATCCAAGACAGCATGGATTTAAAACAGGAAGGTCCTGTCAAACTAATCCCATAGATTTCTTTGGCTGGGTAACCAGAGTGGTGGACCAAGGGGGAGAAGCTGATGTTGCCTACCTTGACTTCAGCAAAGCTTTTGATACTGTTCCACATAGAAGACTGATTAATAAGCTGGGTAGGCGCGGGGTTGGTCAGACGTTGGTCAACTGGGTGGAAAACTGGTTGACGGGCAGAAAACAGAGAGTGGTGGTAAACGGTGTAGTCAGAAGAGATGCAAGTCACAAGTGGGGTACCAAAGAGATCAGTCCTGGGGCCAGTCCTCTTCAATATCTTCATCAGTGACATTGCAGATGGACTGGAGGGTAAGGTTTGTCTGTTTGCAGATGACGCCAAGATCTGCAACAGAGTAGATGATCTAGATGGGGTAGGCAGAATGAGAAGAGATCTGGATAAACTAGCAAAATGGTTGGAAGAGTGGCAACTGGGGTTTAATGCAAAGAAGTGCAAGATCATGCACATAGGGAAGAGAAACCCTGAAGCCTCCTATAGGCTGGGAGGGGAGATGCTGGCAGTCACAAGGGAAGAAAGAGACTTGGGCATCATCATCACCGATGACCTGAAATCATCCAAGCAGACCACTAAAGCAGTAGGTAAGCCTAGGGGGATGTTAGGGTGCATTAGTAGGGGCATCACAAGTCAGAAGAGGAGGTAATAGTCCCTCTTTACAAGACACTGGTTAGGCCCCTTCTGGAGTACTGCGAGCAGTACTGGAGGCCACACCTTCACAAGGACATTAACCAAATTGAGGCAGTCCAGAGATAGGCAACCAAAATGGTGCAGAGACTGCATCAGAAAACATATGAGGACAGATTAACGGAGCTTTATATGTGTACCCTAGAGCAAAGGAGGGAGATAGATGATATGATTGAAACATTCAAACATCTTAAGGGCATTAACAAGGTGAAAGAGTCTAACATGTTTCAATATAAGAAAATTAGCAGGACAAGAGGACACAGCACGAGATTAGAGGGAGGTCGATGAAGGGGTAATGTTAGGAAGTTCTTTTTCACAGAGTGGTGGATGCATGGAATGGCCTACCTCAGGAAGTGGTGGATATGAATACAGGGCTTCAAACAGGCATGGGATAGGCATAAGGGAGCAATACACATTATTATGAATAGATAGGCCATTGACAGAGCAAAGGCCGATGGCACATTTATAAGGTAGAAAAAGAAATAGGCAGATTGGATGGGCCTTGCCGTCCTTATCTGCCGTCAACGTCTATGTTTCTATATAATGGATCAAGTTCTAAAAGAGTTTTATGTTCCTCCGGATATCTAAAAAATTAGAAATTGAGGAGAAGCTTAAAGGAAAAAACACTAAACAGGTATACCAGATTTAAACTTGTCCTACAGTATGTGAAAGTGAGATAGAAGTTTAACTAGGGAGTTCCCAAGTTTATGGGAGATACTTGATTATACTTACATATTTAAAGCTCTAACATAGGCTTAATATAATTTCCAAAGAGAAATTAAGTAAAAAGTGGGGAATAAATATTAATGGAAGTATTAATATGACACAGAGTGATTTAGGATAGTTCTTAAAAATCATTAAGAACTATTAAACTGTTAGGAGCAGAATAATAATTTGTGTATAATGTTTGATTACAGATTAAACAAAAATAGAAAAAAATGACAAGCTCAGGGCATACTGTCTATGAAATTGGTGGCAGTTGAGCACAGGGTATTACATATTTTATGTGTTATAAGTTAAACAATTTATTTTATTTATTTATTGAAATGTTTCATCAGGAGGGCACACTGAACAGCAAGTTGCTCATCTCACGGTGCGACCTGGGGGAAGGGGTTATATAGGGTTGTGAAGGATGATCGGTTACAGTAGTATGTGGGTAGTACAAACAATACAACATTGTAAGACTATGCAACCATTGGAACACAAGGTATTGTACAATAAACAGTAGTGGAACATTGAGTAAACTACAATACATGTCCAAAATCATACAAAAAGAACATACAAACATACAAAACAGAATGCAACAGAGCCATTATAGTGCATGAGAGTACCAAGAGTAGGCTTGAGGTAGTACTCAAGTGCTGTTGGAGTAAAAAGGTCGGGGTAGGTTGTGCACATGGGGCTGGATATTCAAAAGGGTTGCGCAATGCACAATAGGGTTGTGCCAGTGCAAGTCAGAAAATGCGCCATTCTGCGATATTCAGCAGGAGGCAGTTGCACCACTGAAAACATGCTGAGCAACAGCGCAAAGATAATGAAGGCATGTGCAACTGAAGGGGGGAGGAACCATGCATAAGGGGTGCAGTGCGATGTTCAAAGACTTGCGCAAGGCCCAACAGTGGAGCAGGCGGAAGTTGCGCCATAGTGGAAATGAGACAAAATAAAAAGGAGCAAGGAAGAGGTGCAAGAACGCTACAGGGAAGCCACATGAGACAGAGGCAGAGACAGGCACAGGGAAACAGGGAGAAAGAGGGCAGGCCAGGGAAACCACACCACACAAGAGGGGCAAGGGAAGGTGTGTGGGGCCACAGAGAGCAGAGGCCAGTAGGTGTACCCGGTGCAGGGGAGGTAGCAGTCAGGACAGCGTGGGGAACAAAGCAACAGCAGCTGGAGGGAAAACGCAAGCCAGGGACATGGCCAGTGCCACCTTCCACATGGATGCCATAATGAGGGGGGTGAGAAGGCATGCTGTAGAGGGACGTGGCTGTGGAAGGGCCCGTCGGCTGTATACCCCCAACAGGAAGTACCGAGCCCGCACCAGCTTTGAGCTATACAGATGTAGAGATTGTGGGCCAGTACCACCTGAACAGGGCAATACTGAGGCGGCTCTGTGAGCTGTGCAGTGATGTGATGCAGGCACCCATACGATGGAGTCATGCTCTGTCAGTGGAGACAAAGGTAACAGCCTGCATGTGCTTGCTCACCACGGGTACCTTCCAGAGACCAACAGAGGATACCACAGGCATAACACAGTTGGCCACATCATGCATCCTCACCCAATTCCTCAGTGCACTGCTGCCACATGCTGCGGAGTACATCCATTTCCCCAGCACTGCGGCAGAGCGCACAGCAAACATACAGGAGTTCCACAGGGTAGCATGTATGTCTGGTGTGCTAGGGGTGATAGACTGCACCCATGTGGCCATACACACCACCTGTCCCTGATGGGGCCACCTACATGAATCATAAGGGACATGTCAGTGTCAACTGCCAGGTGGTGTGTGATGCCAGTGGGAGCATCATCAATGTCTGTGCCACGCACCCTGGGGGAGCACATGATTCCTTCATCTGGTACCAGGCGGCACTGTGCCACTGATTCGAGAGTGGGGACATCCCCACAGGTCATCTAGTGAGTGAGTATGTATGTAGAACTGACATATCGTGGGCAAGGGAGGGTATGGCCAGAGGTGCCATGGGTGTGGCCCACAGGGCTTGGGGCAGTCTGAGCCTGAACAAGACACTAACCTCCACTATCTCCACACAGGTGACAGTGGATACCCACTCCATCCCTGGCTGCTCTCACCCTACCGGTGGCCCATGACCCCATTGCAGCAAAGCTTCAATGAGGCACATGCCACCACATGCAACATCATTGAGTGGGTGTTTGGGACACTGAAGGTGCGTTTCTGTTGCCTGGACACCTTTGACGGTGCCCTACAGTATAGCCCCTCAAAGGCCTGTGGGATATTCCTGGCCTGTTGCATCCTGCACAACATGGCCAAAGACTGTGGGATAGCCGTACAGGTCAAAGAGAGGGACAGCGATGGGGATGACAGTGACACTGGTGATGATGGGGATGGACAGCCCCTCCTTGGCCAATGGGACCCCGACTGATCCGGCTGGCACAGCTGCACTGGGACAGCATCACAGAGGAGCACTTCAGCCAACACAGGTAAGTCATGGTGCCAAGTGCAACCACCAGTGGCTAGGGCACAATCCACATACACGTATGGAAACACATCAGAGGTGCATGCTGGCAAGGGATGTGGCAGGGCACAGAAGCGCACACACATGCAACCAGGGAGGGGTGAACAGTAACACCCCACATGGACGGACACACACACACACGCACACACAATAGGCACAAAGTGCACAGGGGTCAGGCGCAAAACAGAGCCGGAACACAAATGCTAGCAACACACATGTCCACAGGCCACCACGTCCACTGACTGTCTATGTGCCTGTGTCAGATACTGGGCATGATCGCACTTTGGTGTACAGCGCAATGCAGGCATCATCGTGCACACGTACCTGTGGACAGCAGTCGGGAAGGTGTGTAGGTGGACCGTGTGTCTGCGTGCAGGGCCGGGCACCCAACCGTGCACTGCCCACTGAAACACACAATGTACACAGGGCAGCACCAGACAGTGCCCACGCTGGGAGACAGGTCAGTCTTGTGGCACAGTGCCACATCCACCTTGGATGCATGGGCGGCCCCACCGAGACCCAGCAGCACTGGCAGGCCGACCATGGGCCTCATGAGGTGGCACCGATGGTCCACCAGGGGTTCCACTGCACGAACATTACCGTGACCGCACAGGGGTCTGCAGCACACCGAACATACCTGCACCAGGAGTGCTCAGGATGCCACCGCTGAACCCGGTGTCGACAGGGTGGGTGTGGCACAATGCCAGGAATGGGGAGTGGATAGCGAACTGCGCAGTGTGAGCAACGCATGGGCACGGGACTGTGTGCCCATTGTGGCCATGACAGCGATGAACGTCTGTGTTTGCCTGTCAATGGCAGTGGTCACATTCTCCTGCAAATGGTCAGTCCATGACAGGATCCTATCGGTGTTCCTGCCGTGTCACTCCTTGACCCGCTCCAGAGCCACACACGGTGCCTCCACGGATGTTGCAAGCTGCATCTGCTCCTGTACTGATGCCTGCAGTAGGCGAGTGTGCTCGTCAAAGAGGTCGTCTGCCACCTTGGCATCCCATCCATCAGGGTATGGAAAGGCCTGATTTTCAGCACCCCTTGAGGGTGGGTGCTGCTCACCAGGACCAGGTATGGGCAAATCCACAGGTGGTGCACAGACACCACCACTGAACCCTGAACTCCCAGTCCCGGTGGGCGACTGCTGCTGCTGCCCCTCCACCTGCTGTGCCCAAGGGATCAGTTGTTCCGCCGCTGTGGCCACAACAGTCCCACTGTCCTGATCTGCCACCGGTGCTGCCCCACTGGTGCTGACAGGCACTGCCTGGGACTGTGCTGACACACTGGCACACACTTTGGAACCAGCCAGGTCCATGGGCGTGAGCTGGCCTGCTATGTGTCCATTCCATGGCACACACATGTCACTGCCCATGACGGTCGTGTCTTCATAATTGGTGCAGTTCTCTGCCACAGCCACAGCCACAGTGTGCTGGCATCCCTGGATGACAGAACACTGAGATTCAGGAAGGGCCTCCCCCCACACCTGTCTCAACGACATCAGTGTGGACAGCCAGGCAGACCCACTGTTGCAATGCTCGATGGATACCTGTGGAGGTGGATGGTTCCTCCTCCAACTCCAGATGACTGTCCGCAGTGGAAAGGCCCTCCACTGCTGACCCCTGCAGATGCACAGGATCTGTAACAGAAAGTAAGGTCATGTTAGTGCATGTGATCTGCCCTGCCCCCCTTGACAGACCATGACTTACCATGCAGTGATGGGCTACCACCTGTCTGGAAGCCACCTCCTGGAATGCCCTCTTTGGCACTGCACTGCATTGCTTGCAGCAAGCATGTTCTCTGCCGGTGTCAGCTGCACCACCTCCAGCTGGCCCCCGCCTGTTGCAACACGTGCCGCCCTGATGGTAGCCACCTTCTCCTTCACCCTCCTCCTGTCGGTACCCATCTTCTTCTTACACTCCTGCACGGAGAGCTGGTGGCTGCCATGCAGGTTGATGGCACATGCCACCCCCTCCCATGCAGCAGCATGGGCCTGAGCGGTGCCCCGCTGTCTACTGAGCAGTGGCTCCTGATCAAGGTAGGCCTCGAAGAGTGCCTCCGTCTCGGCATTGGTGAAACTGGGCCTTCTCTTCCACCCACCATCGTAGTCCTCCTCACCAAGACCTCGCTCGGTCATTATTCAGCCTATAAGGATGACAGTGGTTACCTGTGACTGTGCAGTACAAAGCAAGTCCCTGATACCACAGTCCAGACCCCCACACAGCATGCAACTCACCAATAAACTGCAGTAACTGAACATGTTCACTGCAGAACAGTGTCGCAGTTTTATAGCGCAATCCATGCAAATTAGGTGAGGAGCAACTTTAATGAGATGCAAATCACGCTGCTGCGCCATTGCATGACTGATCGGATAATTAGCATATGATGGCTGAATATCGCGCTTTTGCGCTTTGTGCAATTGTGTCGAACATGCTGAGCCAATGGTGCAGTTCTGTGGCATGCGTAGTACACCTCACTGCACATGCCCAGGTAGCTTAAGCAGGCATCTGCCACACTGATGATGTGCTGTGCATGGTAGGCAATGCAGGGCACGGCCACCATTGTGCCAGTGGCGCTATAGTGAGGGTCACTACATGGTGCTGTGGCACAACTGCATGATGGTTCGCTGTGGCGCTGGCACACAGGCAACCAATCATGCTAGATGCATAGATGTCCGATGGCGCTGTGTGTGTGGCCTTGCGCCAGAGACCCATGACCCTGTGCCCGACCTTTGGCCCCTTGGCGCCATACGTCCGGCATGGCTGCACCTCTATCGTGCTGTTCGGTAACAGCGTGATAGTAAATGGTGGCGCTGTACCATGCAGCATTTCCACATGAGGTGCCGCACTGCAGAGCGCCATATTGCCTACTATAGCAGTTGAGATGGCACACAGGAAAGCCTCACAATGGAGTACCCTTGAGCTGGCCAACCTTGTGGCCATTGTGGAGTCACACTAAGGCCCACTGTTTGGAGAAAATGCACTGGACAGGGCCAGGACCCAGGTCTGGCAGGAGGTGGCCACTGACCTGGAGGTGGCCACTGGATGCAGGAGGATAGTGGAGCAGTGCAGGCACTGTTATGGGGACCTTAGGAGGAGGGAGCCAGTGCTACTTGCCCGTCTGCGGTCATGTGCCAGGAGGGGCATGGTGCCTCATCCAGGTGGGTGATACGTCTACACACTTGTATTGTCCATATGGGTAACACTGTCTTATGTGTCCAGCACATAGGGGAGGGATAGTCTAGGGTTGGCTGTGGCGGTGTTTACAGGGTATGGGGTGGGTGGGTCTGGCTGGGTGGGTGGGCACACACATTGGGGCAGCGGGACTTTGCTTTGGGTTTGTACTGATGTTTTTCTCTCCAATTTTCTCCCACAGGCATGGACGAGTGGCGGCGAATGGGGGAGTGGCAGCAGAGGGAGGAGGACACAGCACACAGGCATGTCGGGGACCACCACCACCGACAACAATGGCCCAATGAGGGTGAGTGCCATGACACCATGATTACTATTGCATGCTGTGTAACAGGGTGGGAAGCAGAGCATGGCCACATCCATGGACACCACTGCCATGCACGCGACTTGTGACAGTCAGCACTGTCCAGTGGCACTGTATGTCTGGGAGTGCATCAATGGTGGTCCATGCGTGCACTGGGCACATGGCTGTGGCACTGCCTGCACACCGCTTAGCCACGTTACTTTACAGCCTTGGTTGTGCTGTGCTGGACATGGGTGGTGGGTGTGTGCAGCGGTCCACATGGCTGTTGCTGCCTGGTTGGGCATGTCTTGTGTACACGGTCACTGTGAGTTGGTGTACACCATCACAGGAGCATGGCACATGGCTGTATACCATGCATAATGGGTGGGCTGCAGGGGGATGGACAGTCACACCTATTCATTCTGATCCCTCATCCTAGGTGAACAGATACTCCTGCGGATCCAGCAGGCTGTGCAGAAGCTGCTGCAGGTGGCACCAGAGTCCCTGAACATACTGAGGGACATACACCAGCATGGGGTCAGGAGGAGGAGACGGGCCAGGTGACAGCCCCAAGCAGAGGAGGACCAGGCTGGCCACTAATGTCTGCATGAACCTGCCTACAACTTCCCCCCTTTGACCAACCCTCACACCCTGCCTTCCCTCTCCCATATGTTCACCCCTGCCCCTTGCCCACCCTCACCTTGTTTCTGTTCCTCCCTCCCATTTGTACATAGTTTTATGTATATAGTTGTGTTTTATATTTTACAATAGAAATATTTTGATATGAATACTGTGGTGGTCTCTGATTTGCAGCTGGCTATAGGTTCTCAGCTGAAGTGGTGTGCATGGCATCTGTGGTGGTTCAGTCATGGGTATGTGTGTGTGTGCGTGGGGAAGTGTCTATGGTGTGAGAGTGACTATCAGTTGGTGTCTGTGGTGTGTGTGTTGTTCCCTGTGCATTGCATTACTGTGTGCAGTGGTCCATGGTACATGCTCTGTGTCCATTGTGCCCCTGTCAACCCATCCTTGGCCTGTGCAGCTGACACCCTTGCATGTCTGTGACCTGCAAGGTCTGCTGCCTTCTCAGTGGTGGCTGTCCATGCAGGTCATCCACTGTGACCGTTACAATGCTGGGTTGCCTCCTGTCACTGGTGTGGTGCATGTTTGCCTCGGGTGACATTGTGGCCTCCACATTTGATTTCCCACCTCCATGTTGTGGCTTGTGTGTTGCAGGGGCTGTGCACCACTGTCTGTGACTTGTGCTCCAGGCATATGATGGTGGCATATGGGACCACAGTGCATGCACAGGGTGGATGTCACCCCTGTGCCATGGAGGACTGCAGGCTGTGTGTGCTCAGTTTTCATGGGCCCACACTGGGGACTTGGTTGCCACACTACTGCGTCCCTGTGTTATTGTTCCCATGGATATAGGTGTGTGTTTGCCCCTGCACTGTGTTGCATCCGATGTGATGCATGCTTCCACGCACCACTGTGGGTGTCTGTGCTGGCTGCTGTGGCTAGTGGTGGGTCGGGATGTGTCACTTGTCTACTGTGCAGGGTGCTGTCTCAATGGTGGTGGTGTCAGGGGCACACCCTTTCCTGTGTGGGGTACCTCTTGCGCCGACACATGGTCGGTCTCTCAGCTGTGCCTCAGGTGTATTGTGCATGTTGGCACTGTGTCTGCCATTGTTGCATTGGTGTGTGCTGCCACCCACTGCTGGGTGCTCATGGGGGGGCTGTCTTGTATAGTTCTGTGGTACATGAGGCTGCAGTGTGACAGTGGGGGTGGTGGTATGCATGGGGATTCCTGCAGTGGTGGTCACTGTTCATGGGGAGTGTCTAGGGTCACAGTGCAGGGTGTGCTGTGCACTGGGGGGGCTGGTGTGTCATGGGGTGGTCCACCCTCCTTGTGTGGCAGTCTCAGCTTGCCGATGGGTGTTCTGGGGCACCATGGCCCAGCTGTGCTTTGTTTTCTTGTCCCCATGGGCCAGTGGATATTCCAGCCCTCCCCCAGTTGTGCTGTGCTTGGGGTGTAGGGGTGCATTGCCAGTTCTGCTGTGTGCTCCTGTGCCCATCTGTGGCATGGGTGGTGGGCCCCTACCTACCTCCCTGGTTGTGCAGTTACATTGCTCTGCTGCTGGGGGGATCCCTGCTTGTGCTATGGTGCCTCTGGGCTGCTCAGCTGGGCAGCCCTTGTAGTGCCATAGCGCATCGTATCTGCTCAGCTTCCCCTTCCTAGTTGCGCTATGGTGCAGGTTGTGCAATATTCAGACGTTAGCTGTTGGCGCAATTTGGCTTGCTCCTTTTTTGAATATCGCATCTATTGCGCATGGGCGCAATGGACTTGTGCTTGCTCCTGCTATTGCACACTTTTTGGGCGCAGTTTGAATATCCAGCCCCATGGTGTTTAATATCAGGATTGGTGGCCCAATAACTGTAAAGGGTATTTATTGTACTTTAGATGCTCAAATGAAGGTGGGCAAAAACAGCGGGTTGAAATAATTAAAGCATTCTAGTGAGCAGAACTTGATGTTCAGTGTCCTATAATATGCTTATGTTTACAAATATTTATGATTTTGGAAACAATGTAGATTGTGATAATATTTTGAGAAATATGTATTCTTTTTTGCAATTGATACAGTAGAGCACTGATGAAGGATGAATTATGAAACGTTTGCTTGTATTTTGTATACTATATCTAAGATTAAGTAAAAAATAATTATAAGAAATAAAATTCTCAGTGTGAGTGGGCTTATTATAATCAATTTGTTGAGAATGTTTTAAACACCCAATTGGTTCAGGCTCCGCCCCATTTCAAAAAATATATTTATATTTTTATATCGAGGCTGGCCGAGCTGGACAATTACTATTCGTAGGATGCTCCACGCTTATTTGGAGGGGGAGAAAAATCCAGCAAATTGCTGTCTTACCAGTTTCAGTGTCACCAAGCTGCCAAAATAATTACAGGTCTGACTGACCCCTCTGGTGCCCTCATTTCCTCTCAGGAGGGTATAAGCAGGATTACAGCTAAATTCTATGAGAAGCTATATGCCTCTCCATCACCTCCTAATCCCAATGATATTAATGCCTTCCTATCCAAACTCCCTATTCCCCAAATTCCTCCCTATCTTGCAACCACTTTGGATGCTCCTATCTCAGTTTCTGAAATACAGAATGCCTTTCAGTCTCCTAATGTGCATAACGCTACCACTGCTGATGGTTTCCCAGTCAGTTTCTACCAAGCTTTGGGGGGGGGGTTGACGTCTCCTTTTACATTCAACATGCCTATTTAGTCTTTCTAGCCAAGGACATACTACCCACTACCATGCAAGAAAAGAAGCAGTGATTGTCACAAACTTGCTCAGCCAGTCAGCCCTCTACTCCCAAAGTGCCAACCTCTGCGTGTATGATTTGTGTACTGTGAACAGAACAAGGTAACCCTCTTGTCTGTTTTGTGGGTTCAAGTCACCTTAGTCTCAAGCTCTGAAGGAATTCAAACTGATAACCTCTTGTTAGTGTACCCAATTATCAGGCTCAGATAATTTTGTCTTTGGGGAGTCAGATATCTTTGCCTACGGGCACCCAACCAGGTCTTTCAAATGAACCCTTAGAACTCTGTGCAAGACTTTAGAGAACGCTATCCCTTTCCAAGTTTGGTATGTCAATAAGCTTAAAATACAGTGTCACTTATAACCACTCTAAGCTCTACTTAAATAAAAAGAAATGTCAAGGCACTCCAAGCAGTTTCCGTGGTATAATATATCTTTACTTTAAAATATCAAAACAGAACAATAAATACAGAATAAAATATATCCCAACACATACAGCCTTAAAACAAACAGGAAAAAGTTCAGTTCCTACAATACATACATTCAGACTGATCTAATCTAATGCTTACTTTCTTTCAGTGCTTTGAGGGTCTCTCTTCTCTCAGTCAGATACATTGTCTTGTGTGTCTCTGTCCAGGTTCTCTCAGCAATTAAACACAGTTCTGAGCCGGCCTTCTCATGAGGTCACTAACTCCACCTTGGTGTAACAACATCTATATTTTATCTCACAGGATGTCCAAATAAAATATCTAAAAAAACATAATAGATGACTTCACTGCCTTTCCTCCCTCAGGTTAACCAGACCAAACCAGTTTGTGCTCTGCTACACATACATCTCAAAAGTTTCTTTGATCTAAGTCACTGTATTCAAGAAAAAGTGTATTTGCCTCTTTTAATCCCATCTAGACCTTGGAATCTACACCTCAAAGGTCTCTCTGATGTAATTCAAGGGTTCCCAGAAAAGTATATTGGACCTTCCAAATTAGTCTGGGTCCTCCCTGGCTCAGACATCAACCTCTCTTCAATGTCCATTGTGGCTTCTCTCTGACACCCCTCCCTCTCAAGTTCTTTCTGACAACTGTTGTAAGTCAAATGATTTTTCCTGAGGGAATTATGAATGGCTAATCTTATTTCCTGGGATGAAAGCAAATTGACAAGGTAATTGCACCCCAGATATCTGCAGTTTAGCTATGTCCTGTCCTTTGAATTTATCCCTGGGGGGTCTTGATGTGTCAGTTCCAGTAAGACAGTAGTTTCCTCAAACTGACCTTCCCATCACATATTTTATATGTAATAAAAAATTTGATACAGCACTCAGATCTGACTGTCTACGTCACAGTGATCAGTGTCCTTCCAAAAAAAAGGCAGGGATTCTTCAGCTCCAGGCAGCCCATCTTGTACATCAACGCCAATGCCAAGATCCTAACAAAAGTAATGGCCACCTGTGAGAGGGCACTGTACCAGTCTGATCCATCCCTCCCAAGTTGGATTTGTTAAGGACCAGCTTAGATCCAACCATTTACAAAAGCTGATTTCTCTCATACATCACTCCCAGGATTTGGCTATTCCAGTGGTGGCCATGGCAATGGATTTTGAAAAAGCCTTCAAATCAGTTGAATGACCTTATCTGATGGCCACCCTGGAGTGTATGGGTATTAAGAAATCCTTACAAAAATGGATTGCCTTCTTTAAATCCTCACCCACGGCATCAGTCCTAACCAATAGAGTTAAAGCCCCTCATTTTAGTCTTCACAAAGGAATGAGGCAGGGTTGCCCCATGTCGCCTCTACTATTAGTTCTTGCCATTGAACCCCTGGCCATCTCCTTCTGTGAATACTCAGATATCCCTGGCCTTAACATAGGAACTAAAACCTTCAAAACCTTCCTCAGTGCGGATGAATTCCTTCTCAACTTTTCCCAGATGTCCCAGATAATCAGTCATGTGCTTCTCCTATTGACACCCTTCTCTCAGGTATCTGGAGTTTGGATAAATCAGTTCAAAAGAGAAGTTGTGCCACTTAATATTCTCTGCTCAGCATAACCATTTAAAGCCCTTGGCCTTAAATGGGCTTCTGAGGGTATTACTTACCTAGGAATTAAATTGCACTGGGGCATCTCCATATTAGTCCCCTTAAACCTTACAGGGCTCCTAGAATCCACCCAGGTGAATATAGACAGATGGAGGGCCTTGCATCTTTCCCTCGCTGGCAAGACTGAACCAGAGAAATTAATGGTGGCCCATAAATACCTTCATATCCTTACACACCTACCTGTTTACATCCCCGACAAATGGTTCCAGAAGACTGATGCCCTTAAGGGGCATTTCCTTTGGGAAGGTAAGACCCCTCTGCACAGTAGGCAAAAATTATGCCAATGCTGGAGTCGGGGTGGGTGGAGCCTACATGGCTCCAAGAGTAACATATGGCTTTTATTACAGCACAAACCACACAATGGTTCTCCACTCCCTCCTCCCAGTCTCCTATCTGGCTCCACTTGGAGTCTGCCCTAGCAGATGCCCCCTCCCCAAAGGTGTGGCAGTACTTCAGTCATCACCACCCTCAGTCCTGCATTCCTCTTATATTTCTTTCTACCTCATATTGGAAAAAGAGTTCACAAAATCAAAATATGATAGCTGGTCAGCAGGGTAAGGCATACGAGGAAAGACTGAGGGCTCTGAACATGTACTCCCTGGAAGACAGGAGACAGAGACAGGGCAGCAGAATTGGGACCTTCAAGTACTTCAAAGGGATAAAGAAGGTTGATAAGGAGAGTCTCTTTAAGCTGAGTGGCAACAATAACACAAGGGGGCACAGTCTTAAGCTGGAGTGTGGGAAGTATAGGAGGGTGGTCAGGAAGCACTTCTTTACACAGAGGGTGGTGGACACTTGGAATGCACTGCCAGAAGAGGTAATCTCATTGAAGACAGTGTGAAGCTTTAAGAGATGCTAGGACAGGTATATTGGGAGGGTAAAGGTCATGGGTAGGGAGGATGGGAAGAGCGGGGAGAGGTGGCAGGGACAGTAGCTCAAGCTGTGGACCCTGAAATATGAGCAGACTTGATAGACCAAGTGGCCTTCTTCTGCTGGCTTCTTTGTATGTATGTATGTATGTAAAATCCTCACTAAATCCCCTACCTGTTGGGTTACCACTCCTTTGTGGGGGAATAACCCTGCAGTAATGATTGGTGACTCCCTCATCCATTGGCACCTCTGGGAAGCCCAAGGCATTTGCACAATACAAGACCTCCTTTTCCCAGGCTCCAATTCTATTGACTCCCTCTCTGCCCTCAAAGACCACTACCAGCTCCCTCAGACCCATTTTTTGAGGTACCTGCAGATTAGAGAAGTGGTCCGACATCTAGGTAGCAACTACTCTGACCCTGACTTCCACTAATTGGTGTACCCTGAGCTTACCTGGGCTAAGCTCAATAAAGGCTGGGCTAGTAAAATCTATAACTCCATTACAGAGGCCCTCCCTGATCTCAGTATCCTGGCCAAAACTCTTTGGGAATGAGAGCTGGGTTCCCTTATCTCCAATACATAATGGGCCCGCTGTTGGTATAGAATTCATTATGCCTGCCATGATGGTATAGTAGAAGTCACCTAATTATAAATAAGACCCTGTTATGTTGGTACTGCACCCCATTCAAATGGAAGCAGCTGGGCCTTGTTTCTGATAATAGTTGCTAGAGATGTGGTCAAGCAGAGGCCATGCTTTATCATATCCTTTGGGCATGCGCCTCCATACAGCCGTTTTGGTCAGAGGTCATTAAGGTCTGTCAACGGGTTGTCAGACATAATCTCATTATTGACATCCCTTTACTGTTATTTAGATGTGGTCTTGTGAACATGCCCAAGTCAGACCCTAATGCATTATGGGTCATGGCAATTGGGGCTGTTTATTAAGTGGCTTCTTCTAGTCAAGTTGTTGCTCTGCTCAATATCCCCCCCATCCGAGAATGGTTCCTTGCCATCAGACTGCTCACAACATATGAGAGGATGTCCAACTTCATAAATGGCTCTCTTGATAAGTTTTACCATTGCTGGAAGCCCTTCTTGGATTCTGACTTCTACTGCAACCCTTAGAGTGGTATCTTTCTCCTTGCTCACCATATACCCCCCCATACACACATACACAAACACACACACACACACACACACAATTTTCCTGTATAGATACTTCTTGTGCTATTTGTTCATGGAATCTCCAAGTTTCTACCTGTCCAGAGTGTATAGGTTATGTATTTGATGGGTTATAATAGGCTCACCAGCTTTGTATGCAATATAGTGTTAATCCTCAATTTATCTGTTAAGTACAATGCATATGTTATTTTTTCTTGGTTCACTAGCTATATTATCTGATATGCCAGTGTGCCTTTCACATAATTTCTTATGTAATTCTCTCTTGTTTTTCTTTGTTAATTCCTTACTTAATAAAAATCTCTGAACTTCAAAACTAACAACCAACATCAAACATGTTATGCTAAACAATACATTTAAAAACAGCAGTAGTGTCTGATTTACAAAACTAACCAAGTTATAAGTTCAGAACCTCACATTTGAAATGAAAAGTTCTCTACGAACATAACTTAAGATAACTCATTTAGAAATGATTATGTCCGCCGGCCCGATGGCTCTGTGGTTAGATTTCCGCTTATGACGCCGGCAACCTGGGTTCGGGAGTGAACTCAGGTCATCGGAGGGCCGGCTGGGGGAGAAGGATCGAGCATCCCATGACTGCTCTCCTTCTCTGGGGGAAGGGTGCGGGATGTCGCCGATGCAAGGGGGACACCTGGTGGAGGTCAGGAGTACCTCAGCATACGGGACAGCAAGGTTATCAAGGGGTGGGATGGACACAGGCGTTATTGCACATTCCCGCCCCTCTAAAAGGGGAGAAAAATGTAGGCCTTCCTCTTGCCACCTTAATGATGCCTGCCTTTCACTGCTATCAGCTCCCCAGGCCAACTCCCACCCTATCCCGTCATTTGTGGCATCTTAAGGGGAGATGGGTGCCATGTCTCCGCCCTGGGGGGTAATCCAGGGGGTCCCAGGAGTACGGCATAAGTGGGGATGCTGCAGCCGAGGAGTCCGTGACCGGGCGGATGGCACAGCAGAAAGAGGAGGGGGCGCAAAAAGTATAAATAAAAAAAAAAGAAATGATTATGTCCTTCCATCATCATCATCTTCTTCATCTGCCTCAAAGAAACTCTTATACTGCCCATTTTCCTCAGACCACTTTGCATGGCTAGAGGACACCTTGCAAGATGGTATAACATGCATATCTCTCAACTATCCCAATTTTGTCAGAATTTTATGAATTCAGACCCACTGTCCGAATACCCTGGCCAACTTTCAAATACTCCCAAATTTTGTGAACATCAGCATTCTCTTCATCAGTAGAGGGTGTCCTTGTTTCAGATGATGATGGCATCAGACATGATGCAAGCTCACCAACAGTCAACTGGGTGTGCTCACCCAACAACAACATTCACGTAATAAGTTTCAACTGAAAATAAAAATGCCCCGCTGTTTTCCTGCCACCACACATTTAGGTCCATCTTCACGAAACAAAAGGACCCCTCGCTGCCCCATCCCTCCCTACAGCCCAATTATACTTCCAGAGTGCTTGTCACATCATTTTGCTCCCTCAGTCCCTGGGGGGGGGAGACAGTTTCCAGCCGGGAGATAGAGTGTGCATCAGATTGACTACAGATTTTGACAATCAGCTGAGAGAGGAGTATCCTCCTGACTGCAAACATCTCCTATCGAAACTGAATTGCAGCAGCAAGCACAAAATGAACTTTAATTCACAATTTTTAGTTTAAATCTAAAGCTGCAGCAGCAGAGTGGTTTGCAGCCTGCAGGATCCCATTGTCTGACACCAGTGTGTGGCCACATATAGGTGAGTTTGGCAGGCTGATAAGCAGCAAAATATAGTATTCTTGTTTTCCTTTAAAAAAATAAATAACCTATTCTTTAGTGCCAGGACACAGTCTAGGGTATATAAATATTTCTGCACTACAGGGAAGATTTTTGTTCTGCTCAGGGTTATCTATCTGCTGCATAAATCAGGAGAGGTTTATAAGACAGGGGACGTTGCAAGGGTCAGTGCTTAGAGTAGAATGCAAAATGTTGAATGTACTGGGATATATTATCAGTCCTTGAGTTCCAAATGCAGAAAACTGGGGGGAAACTGTTGCCTAAGTAATCAAATAATATAATGAATTTTTGCATTAAGTTTGAGTTTGCAAAGTTGAGACAGCAGTTTATGCATAAAGAGCACACCTCTCAACATCCTACCTTGCAAATCGTGGACAAGACTTAAAATAGTTTCAATGTGCTTATGCAACTTGATATAATGTTGTGCTTGTGCAACTTGTTGAATCAACCTTTGTGGCTGTTCACCTCTTGTTCCTATGGAAATACCACTCTGTAGGGATTCTGAAGGCAAGGGACCCTGTAGGAGGGTTCCACCCCTAGAGGTGCCATGGGAAGGATTCCCTTCGGTTAAAGGTACCTTAAAATGAGCCCTGAGAGAGATGAGCTTTTTGATGAGGAGGAAGGGAGGAAAGTGGGGCAAAGGAAAAATGCTTCTGAGTGAAGCAGGAAGGACAGAGTTTATGTAGCTCAGGCAGGGTGCATGTCTGGTTGCTTCAACCCACTGAACCACAGGCTAGGCTTTTCATTTCAATGTGTTTATACAACTTGGTATAGTGTTGCACTTGTGCAGCTTGTTGAATAAACCTTTGTGGTCATTTGCTTCTTGTTCTTTGGGGGAATACTATTCTGTAGGGATGCCAACAGCAAGGAACCCTGGATGATGGTTCCACCCCTAGAGGTGCCATGAGAAGGATCCCCTTAGCATAAAGGTACCTTTGAAAGAAGTCCCAAAAAGAGTATACAGCAGAAAGCATTGCAAAATTTGATGATTAAGTATCTTGTATTGAGGATCTTCACATAGGTCAAGTAGGTATCATATATTTAGGACTTTCACATAGGTCAGCAGGAGACAATGGGTAATGTTCAGCAACCTTCACGTAGGTCTGAATGATTAAACAGAAATAGGGCATGACATCCTATAGAGAAAGAGAATGGCAAAGGAGGGCCACCATCCATCTCCATCCAACAGTGGAAACCTACCTAAGTAACCTAGGGAATACACTACTTAAACCTAACTGGGTATTATGACCTTTGACATGGAGGAGAGGAAAAAAAAAAGCTTTTGAGGAGGAAACCTGTGAGGATCCATGGCCTAGGTCACCTTGTCTCCAGGCACTGGGGTATTTTGTTTAGTCGCAGCTCTAGAGCTGCAATTTAGGAACACAGTTCAGGGGATGCAGAAAATATCCCAATTTGGAGGAAGGCTCTTACTCTAGCTCTCTAACAGGAAAGCGATGAAGGGTTGCCAGTGCAATCTGCAATAACAGGGTAATCCCACATAGGAGTACCATCCCTGAAGGCAGAAGGAGGAGAGTGATGACTGCTGAGGCACTTAGCTGGCCTTCATGAGCCTAAGAGCAGACAGGTGAACCAGAGGCACTCATAGGCAGAATAGCTTAGATAGTGCTTGGCTAGCTAAAGGAGCCCCCTTGGGCTTAAGGGGCCCTCCCCTGAGAGCTGAAGTTTTAAATTCTGCATCAAGAGGTGCTGCCAATACATCTGCATGACTAAAGTTCTGCCCAGAGTCAGAACATTCCCACTATGGGGCAAATAAAAAGGACCCAGCTCTGAGTTTCACATTTTCAAGATGCAGACTTCGTGGGTGCAGAGCGAGACCATCAGCCACAGGGCATACCATAGAAATTAATGATCATGGTTGACATGCCTCCAATATATGAAGGAGAGCATAAATTCAACTGGGAAGTATTTGTGGACCCTCACGTAGGTCATACATACTTTTCATCAAGCACAAAGAAGACTAAGGGCCAGATATTCAAAACTTAGCACCACACACAAACCGTTTGCACTGGGCTAGTGCCCGATTAGTGCGGGAGAGCAATATTCAAAAGGGCCATTAGCACGCGTAAACTGCATTAGCATCGGGCAAACTGATAATGTATGCAAGGTGCAAACAGAGGGAGCAGACCAGCGCAATGTGATGTTCAGCACATAGCACTGCACTAGGTGCCATTGCGTGGCTTAGCATGACACATTACATGGCGGAAAATATGGCCTGGGAAAAGGTGGTTTTTACTCAAGACAAAAGCATTATGCTGCTTGCATGCCATTAGCATGGCTTTGCATGACCCCAGACAATATGTGGGACACAGCAGGGGAGTAATTGTAAGGATGGACCAGGGGACAGGTCCCCCAATATTCCATTAATGCAGTCATGGATAATGTACTAAGCAACCCCTGTAAAGTTCTGTCACCTCTCCCCCAACTATTACACCACAGTCACTCCTCTGGGACACAGCAAGGAGGTCATGGGGTCATAGATGGAGGGGAGCCTTCAGGACAACATGGGATAGGCATGATGCACTCCAGGGGTGTGGTAGGAGACTGTAGGGAGGTAGGATACTGGACTATGCAACCACTCCAATAGGTAGGGACTGGGCAGACTAGGTGAGCCAGGGCGGTCCCCAGCCACCATCTAATGCACTGTCAGTGGTGCTGTGTATGTACTGTATTCTGCTTTGGATGGTGCAGCTACCTGCTGACACACCTGCCTAGCAATGCATATGTCTCTGTGGGCATCCCATGCCAGTTGTGCAGCATCTGTGAGTCGCACAACAGCAATACGGTACAGACCATTGTCGGTACATACCAGCATGATGGGGCTATCACTCTGTATGGTGCTGCAGACAATGCTGCCCACCATGCTATAGGCAGTGTTGTGTCCCACACCCCACTGGCCCCCAAGCCACTGTACTGGCTGCAGCACACTGTATGGCAGGATCTACAGTGGGATGATTGAAGCCAGCACCACCACTAGTGCTTGTGCACTGCAGTCCCCTGGAGCACAGTATCCCATACAGTTCTAAATATGTGTAGCCTGCAGCTCCTACCATGCTCTTCCCGACTGACCTACAGATGGAGCTGTGGCAGACCCTGCTGTCCCCTGTTCTTCCAGACTGTCCTCCAGATGGAGTTGTGGGGCCCTGCAATAATGCTGGCAAACTGCATGCAAATCAAGGCATAATGAGATGCAAATGTAGCTGTTTGCCCACTGAAAGGATAACAAGGCTCATTTGCACGTCACTTTTGAATATGGCAGATTTTAGCCCCAGGCAACCGGCTTAGCGCCAC
Organism: Neoceratodus forsteri; assembly: GCA_016271365.2. Classification (NCBI taxonomy): domain Eukaryota; kingdom Metazoa; phylum Chordata; order Ceratodontiformes; family Ceratodontidae; genus Neoceratodus; species Neoceratodus forsteri. Next base: position 981,182,238 of record CM028133.1, read on the forward strand.
GCTAGACCTGTGCAAATGGCTGTGCACTGTGCAACCGTCACGGTATCATTTTTCATTTCTGCTTATTGTACATTCACATGCACTGCTGCCTGCAGCTCTACTGATGCCACTCTGTTGTTGGCACACACTTTGGCCACATATTCCCCCTCTACAGTCCTTCTAGTCGCTGTGCATTGTGTTGCTGTTGTGGTTTACACTTCCTGGTTCCTTTATTCACAGCTGTCTTATTCCAGAGCCAAGTTTGCCCTGCACTCCCAGCCCAGTTTGCCTGACTTCATTTGCATGCTGTATTCAGAAACTGTTTGCCCTGGGCTATTCCTTTTGAATATAGCAGGCTTTTGTGTCTGTACTAAGCTTGCGCATCAGGCAGAGCTAATTTTGCCCTGGGACAAAGTTTTGAATATCTGGCCCTAAATCTCCACTTAGGTCAGTTTAAGTAATCATCAGACCCACACATTGGTCTGAGAAACAGAGCAAAACAGCAATTCCCATAACCTCCATGGAATGCATGCCAACCATTTCCATTGGGGAAGCCAAATTATTGAGAGATTCAGAATTCTCATTATTGTACATTATTAGCCAACATAGTAAATTAGGTAGTCCATTATTAGACAATGTAGTAAACTAAATAGTTTGGTGCATATATTAAATGTATTTTATAACATTTGTGCACAAGGTATATTAATATAGGAGACATTCACTTGAAGCAGCAACAAAATTGCTAGAACAGCAAGCCCAAAAAGAGGGTGAAACATAAAACAGTGCTTATGAAAGCTGAGCAAAAGGTTAATGGTAGTCACAGCTGTAATTCAGTAAATTAAATACATTAGATATGTCATAGCGTGACTATAAATTCATGTCGCCAGAGCCCACTGTAAGTGAAATAATTTCTCATTACTGTTCAACAATGTCAGAGATAAGTTGAATACCTGAAGCACTGGAAATGCAGTTCCAGGGGAATACAGCACAGATTATTTAGGTTACTAAGGAGCAGGATCAAATTCATACAACTTACATAAAAGCTTTCTCCTAATGCTACCTGAAACCACAATGCCTGCTGTGACAACATAGTCCCCCACCATGGGAATAACAGCAATGCTACAAGCAGACCACCATTATTTATTTATTTTTTTTTTAACTCTAGGATTACAAATACCTTTGAACAGGAACTGCTCATTTACAAAGGTTCCATGTCAAAGGATGTAGGGTAACATACATACAAAGGTCAACAATGGTTACAGTCTTAAAAACACAAAGATGTCTAAGCATTTATTATACAGCCAAAAATGGAGCGAGACAACATAAGCTAGCTTCAGACAAGTTTCAGGGTGAACAGTATATAGTTAGTATAGGGTAGGAAGGAGTCAGGAAGAAGTAGGCAGACCAAAGGGCCATTATCAGCAGGTAGAAGTAGGTGGCAAAAGTGCGAGATGGACAGGCTGGAGAGCCCCATATCTGAAAGTGCCATTAGAGAGGGGAGAGGAGGGGGTGGGTGAGGCAGTGTTGTGCGTGGGGGGGAGTAAGGGGCGAGAGTTGGGGAAACTGGTGCCAAAAAAAATGGAGCTCTAGGGGAAGTTACAGGTCACCTTCGACTAGGGTAAAATGAGGAGGCAGTTACTTAGGAGAGGCAGTCACATTGAGTGGTAGAGGTGAGGAATAGTTGGAGTTGCCTTTTAAAGGGACCAAGCATCGCAGTTGTAAGTGTTTCTTTGTTAAAGACATTGTACCACTGAGGAGCCCTGTGCATGAATTACCTCTTACCCATTGTGGTCCAGCATCTGAGGACCTGAAAGTTTTGAAATAGAGCACTGCGTGTAAGCTGGGTACTGCTGTTGGCAGTAAGGAGCTTTGCCACTCCTGATGGCATGAGCCCGAGGAGAACTTTTTTGGTTAACAAGCAGGTCTGGTATTGTATTCTACTAAGGAGTGGTAGCCATCCAGTCAGGGCGTACAGGTCACAGGTGCATGTTAGGCGGGTGGCACCCATTAGAAGCATACAGGCCTTAAGTGTCACTGATGTCCACCAGAGGGCAGTAGGGGAAGCATAGAAACATAGAATTTGATGGCAGATAAGGACCGCTTGGCCCACCCAGTCTGCCCATTTCTCTACCTGTTGAATAAGCTGCAGTTTCTAGTTAATCAACACCTTAGTTCCTCTTGCCCCCTACTAGAATTGCCTTATGCCTGTCCGATGCATTCCTGAATTCTCCCACTGTTCCTGACTTCACAACCTCCTCAGGAAGGCTGTTCCAAGCATCCACAACTCTCTCTGTGAAAAAATACTTTCTAACATTACCTCTGAACCGTCCCCCCTCTATCTTCAAATTGTGCCTCCTTGTTCTTGCACATCTCTTCTTCTGAAAGATACTACCCTCTTGTACCTTGTTAATTCCCTTGTGATACTTGAAAGTTTCTATCATGTCCCCCCTCTCCCTCCTTTCCTCAAGGGTATACATATTAAGCTGCTTTAGTCTCTCCTCGTATGTCTTCTGGTGCAGACCGTGCACCATTTTGGTTGCCCTCCTCTGAACAGCCTCCACTCTGTCTATGTCTTTGCGGAGATGGGGTCTCCAGAACTGCACTCAGTACTCCAGATGGGGACTCACTAACTGTCTGTAGAGAGGGATAACAACTTCTTGTTTTCTTCTGTTGATGCCTTTCCCTATGCATCCCAGTATCCCCCCAGCCCTCCTTACTGCCTTCTCACATTCTCTGGCCACCTTTAGGTCCTCTGATATAATTACTCCTAGGTCTCTTTCGATTTTTGTTGTTATTAACTCACCCCCATTGTGTACTCTTCCCCTGGGTTTTTGTTTCCCAGATGCATTACCTTGCACTTCTTTGCATTGAATCAGGGCTGTCACGTATTTGACCATTCCTCCAACCTTGCCAAGTCCCTTTTCATTCTTTCCACCCCACCCTGTATATCAACCCTGTTGCAGATGTTTGTGTCATCTGCAAAGAGGCATACCTTTCCTTCCAGGTGCTCTCCAATGTCACTTATAAAGATATTAAAGAGAACCAGTCCCAGTACCGAACCCTGCGGTACCCCACTGGTTACCTTCCTTTCATCACTGTGGACTCTGTTTACTCTTACCCTTTGCGTCCTGTTGTCCAGCCAGTTTTTTATCCAGACTACCACCTTGGGATCCACTCCAAGGCTGGCTAACTTGTATATTAATCTTTTGTGTGATACCACGTTGAATGTCTTGCTAAAATCTAGGTAGGCCATATCCACAGCCCCTCCCTGGTCTACTACTTTGGTCACTCAGTCAAAGAAATTAGGGTCGTCTGACATGACCTTCCTGCTGTGAAACCATGCTGCCTTGGGTCCTGTGCCCCACTGGCCTCTAGGCACTCAACAATTCTTTCCTTCAGAAGTGATTCCATCATTTTCCCTACCGCTAAAGTCAAACTAACTGGTCTGTAGTTTCCTGCCTCTGCCCTGCTCCCACATTTGTGAAGTGGAATCACATTTGTCCTCCTCCAGTCCTCAGGTACCGTTCCATCCTCCCATGATTTGTTAAGGAGAGTAGTCAGTGGTGTTACTAGTTTTACCCTTAGTTCTTCTAGTATTCTTGGGTGAATCCCATCAGGCCCCATTGCTTTGTCCACCTTCAGTTTTAAGAGTTCTTTTAAAACCCTTTCTTCTCTGAATGGACTGGTATCGACCCCCCTATTCAGAGTTTCTCCCTTGTTTGGTTTAGGCACCTCCCCCTCCTCATCTGTTGTGAATACTGAGCAGAAATATTCATTCAGTATCCCTGCTTTTTCACTGTCACCCTCTGCCCACATTCCCTTCCCTTTATTAAGTCTCTGTATCCCTCCCTTGGTCTTTCTTCACTCCCTAATATACCTATAAAAGGTTTTATCCCCCTTCTTAACACAGTTCTTTTCCTCAGTTTGTGCCTTTGCTATTCTGACTGCCTTCCCTGCCTCCTTCTGCTTTAACTGATAAAGTTCTCTGTCCTGCACCTTCTGTGTTTCCTTATATTTCCTGAATGCTATCCTTTTCTCCTTAACTGTCCCTGCCACCTATTTTGAGAACCATAGTGTTTTTTCCTTTCTTTTGTTTTATTGATTTGCTTCACACAAAGGCTTGTTGCCTCGACGATGGCTGTTTTGATTATTCCCCATTGTTCCTCCGCCCCTCCTTCTTGCTTATTTGCTATTGCTTGTCTAAGGCACTCTCTCATTTTCCCAAAGTCAGCCTTCCTAAAGTCCAATACTCTTGTTTTTGTATGGCTTGACTCTATGGCTGTGTTTAATGTGACAACAATCCAAAATACAAAGTGCCCCAAGGTTCCTTTTTAATTTAAAGTTCTGTAGAATATAGAGGGGAGACAAGTAAGTGGAAAATATTAAATGTTAAAAATTCCTTCATCAGACTGTAGAGCTATTCTGTGAATGAAAGCATACATTTGAAAAGAAAGAATGGAACTACCGCTTCATTTTAGGACTTAGAGGTTTTGGGAAACATTGTGTAAAATCATTACAACGAAAGTAAATGAACCCTTGTAGGTATATTGCACATTTTTAAGATGTTTATTGTTATGTACACTATAAAGATGGATTATTTTAAGTCTTTTTCTTTGCCTTTTTAGAAATTATACCTCAGAACTGAGGAATGGTTTAGACGGCTGCCCCTACCCCCCATTAGCCACCATATGAAGTTTGCAGGTTAGTTCCACCTGCACTTAAACATTAAAGTTATTCAAGATTGACTATATAATATAAGAGTGATAGAGGATATTTATTATGTATATTTTCATTTACAGAATAGCTCTACAGTCTGATAAAGGAATTTTTGTTCTGAAACGTTACTGGAATTTTATTTGAAGAAGCCTTGGAGAAATATTCGAATGAGATTTTGTGAAAATGGATTTTTGAAAATGGAATTCTGATGGAAATCCTCTAAAAAGAAAGGAACTTTTATGAAATGAGGACAATAAAATTGATGTCTGATAAAAAATATTTTTGGTTGTTTGTGGTTGAGACAAGCTCTTTTACATCAACATTTGTGTTTATTGTGAACCACACTGTTTGGTGGTCACTTGTTCCCAGATGGCTACCCACTTCTAAATCTGAGATCCTTTCTCCTTCCCCATTTGAGAGTACCAGGTCTAAGATTGCTCCCTCCCGAGTGGGTTCCAACACTAGCTGTTTGAGGCAAGGCCCTTGTAGGGCATCAAGAATTACCCTGATCTTGGATGTGCCTGCAGCAGAGGTACTTCAGTTAACATCTGGCATATTCAGGTCCCCCATCAAAAATATCTCCCCTTTTTCTGCCATTTTAAGGATGCCTTCTATCATTTCCTTGTCCATTTCCTTCCCCTGAGATGGGGGTCTGTACACAACCCCCATGCAGATTGTGGTGTCATTTCCTGTCTCCAGGGTGACCCATAGTGACTCATCAACTTCCTGTTTACTCTTTAGTTCTGTTGCTTTAATCTCTTCCCTTATATAGAAAGCTACTCCTCCTCCTCTTTTACTCACCCTGTCCCTCCTGTAGACTGTGTATCCTGGTATGTTGACTTCCCACTCATGGTTCTCTGTGTACCATGTTTCAGTGACTGCCACAATATCCAGTCATCCCTTATCCATCAAGGCCACTAGTTCAGGGAGCTTGTTGCACAGACTGTGGGCACTGGTACTCATTACCTTCCATTTATTTTTTATGGCCTTACCCCTTTTAGCCCCATCCCTGTCCTTAACACCTTTTTCTGCATTTATCCCTTTCCTGCTCCCTACTGACTTCTCTGCCTTGGTGTTTACCTCTCTAACTACTGTGCTTTGTGGAGGGAGGCTGGGATTTCCCTATTCCTTTGCAGTGCCTCCCCCCTTGGCTAGTTTAAATGCTTGCCAATGAAGCATTTAAACCTGTCACCTAGGATCCTGGATCCCCCTGGACAGATGCAGACCATCGCACCAGTATAAGCCTGCATCCATCCAGTGAAGCCAAAACCCTGAGCTCCACACCAGTTTTTCAACCATTCATTGAATCCCATGGTGCGGAATACCCTAGCATCATCCTTGCCATAGACAGGCAGCACCTCCGAGAAGGTTACTGTGCATGCTGCTTGTCTGAGGCCCCTCCCCAACTCCACAAACTCCTCTTGCACTGCTCTGATCCCATTTACAGCCAAGTCATTTGTCCCTAGGTGGACAATGACATCCAGCTCCCTCCCACCCTCATGCAGCTGCTCCCGCAATCCTGAGGATTCACTTCCTGTCCCTCCAAGCCATGGTGCCAGGCAGGCACCTTACTTCCCTATCCTCATCCTCCCCCACGTCTACCCCCCTAATGATTGAGTCCCCCACCAGGAGTTGTTTCCTTCCCCTGTGGGGTCTTGACCCACCCTCTTGTGGGTCTCCTTTGTGGAGGTTCCCAGAATTCTCCTTGTTCTCCACTGCAGGTGCCTCCATAGAAAAAACACTCTTTGCCAGAACAGCATATGAATTGTGGAGAGCTGCAACTGGAGGGATGCACCTCTGTTCCACCACCCTCTTCCTCTCTGAGCCCACCTTGGTCCAACCGCATCTTTTTCTTGGCAACCTCTGAGGTAAAGGTGGTGACCCTGGTGGTCCCTTGGTGGGGGAAGAGGTTTCATGAATCCTAGCCAGGTCAGCCTGGAGATGGGCAACCTCCTCCCTCAGTCCAGAGAGGTGCCTGCAAACAAGGCAGCATCGCAGCCTCCAGAATGTCTCCCGCAACACTGCTGCTCCACAGCCATTGCACTGCACCACTCCCATCTTGACTTATTTTGTGTCCCCTCTCCTGTTGCTTTGTATGCTTATTGTCTCCTCCCTCTATGTATTTTTACACTTGATTTCCTATTGCCTATGTGCCCTTACAACTCTCACCCTTCCTGTTCTGGGACAGGAACTTCTGTAGTCTTCTGTAGTCTCCTTCCTCCGTGCTTGGATTCAGACCTCCAGCAGTCAGGTGGGGATAAAGAGTTTTTTTTTTTGTTTTTTTTTTAGGTTCCTTCAAGGTTGCTGAAACTAATGTGTCTCAGCAGAGCCATAAATGACTAGACTGTAGTCGACAATGGAGATGACGGAGCTGTAGCTGACCAGTCTAAGGGCATCAGTGGTCATGCAGTGTTTGTGCTTGTGGAGCAGGCCAATCCGTATGTTGGTGGCCTTAGCTACATTGCTAATGTGCCACGTGTAAGAAAGAGAACTGTCCAAGGTAATACCAAAATATTTAAACTCAGGAACATGTTTAAGTGAAGTCCCCTTATGGTCTTAATGGTGAGGGACAGAGGTTTCTACTTGCTCCATGCATTGCAGAATGTCATGACCTTAGTTTTGCTGTAGTTCAGGACAAGTTTATGTGAACTAAACCACTCTTCAACATGCCTGAAATCACACTGCAACTGACTCTCAAGATGTTTAGAGTCTTGGTTGCTAGTAAACAGTATTGCATCATCCGCATAGAGTAATATTCTCTGTTGGCAGATGTTAGGTAGACTGTTCAGGAAGAGAGAAAAGAGTAATGGCCCCAGAATAGACCCCTGAAGAACACCTGATAGGACTGGTTTTTCATCAGAGGTGATGCCACCAATCCTAATAAGTTAGATCCTTCCCCCGAGGTAGCTAGCAAACCAGGGCAGTGCATCCTTGGAGAGCCCGAGAGTGGTCAGTTGCCTGAATAGGAGTGGGTGATTAACAGTATTGAAGGCCTTTATCAGGTCAATAAATACTGCCCCCCCACAGATTCCTTGGTCAAGGGTGTCATGGATGAATCTGGTAAATTCCAACAGTGCCGTGGTGGTACTATGCCCTTTTCGGAAGCCATGCTATTCTGGGCACTAGATTTCATATTTGTCCAGGAACTCAACAAGCTGGTCTGAGACTATTTGTTCCAGAGCTTTAGATAAGAGGGGAGGATAGTAATGGGCCTGTAGTTGGTGTGAAGTGACTTGTCTCCACTTTTGTGTACAGGTGTGATAGTTGCCTGTTCCCAGAGTGATGAGAATTGACCCAATCTTAAGGAAAGCTTGAAGATCTTTGTCAGGGGTTGAAGGATTTCATCTAGGACTAGTACAAGCAACTTGAGGTCGAGTGAGTCACCACTGTAGCCAGTTTTGCGGATGGCCTTGCATATATAGGTTCTGGCTAAGTGCATTGGGATCTCTTTGAAAAAGAACTGCAGAGCTGTGTGTACTTGGGATGCTGTGTCAAATGGGGAATTGGTGGTGGGGGCACTGAAAAAACTCAGGTGAAAGGACACTGCCAAGGTTGGAGAGTGCATTGTTGAACATATTGGAGATGGTAACTAGGTCTGGTGTAGATGTTCCATCAATGTTGAGCATGGTGGGTGGTGCCTTAGTATTCTTGTCTGTGAGGTCCTTCAAGTTATTCCAAAGTTTTTCCTGTCACCACAGGAGTTGGAGAGTGCCTCCCTAAAATATTTGCTTTTAGCCTTCCGTACAGCTCGGGTACAACCATTTCTTGCAGATTTGTATTTTTGAAAGTCCCCTTGTGCTGTTGTGGCTCGAGCACAGTGCCAGAAGTGGTTCCTTTGTTTCAGCCATGCTACAAGCTCAGAGTTTATCCATGGGTTAGACTTGCCTTTAACCTTCATCTTTTTAAGTAGTGCATGGATATCACAGGCCACCGTAAAGCTGCTGATGAACAGTTTCAAGGCTTTGTTTGTATCGCTGAATGAGTCAATTATCGACCAGTCCAGCCTGCTTAGATATGATTTTACCTGCTGAAGGTGCCCCTGCTTGAGTACTCTGGTGTGTATTATTTTAGGAGGGGGCTTGGTGAATTTGTTAACCCAAACAAGAGCAGATAATTGGTGAGTGGTTGCTTAAAGTATCAGGGAGTACAGACACCTTAGAAATTCTTTCAGGGCAGTTTGACAGTATCCAATCAAGTAGAGTCTAGGTCCCCATCCTATAGTTGCACCTAGTGGGGGTGGGGACAAGCTGTGTGAGGTGTTGTGCTGTGACAGCATCCTTGTAGGTGCAGGCCTCAGGTGAAAGCCAGTTTATGTTAAAATCACCCAGAATTATGGTCTCTGAATTGTGGTGTAGTCCCATGAGGTATTCCATGATGCCATTGAAACCACTGGCCTGGTCCTTTGGGGGTATGTATACAGAGGCTATAGTAAGATTTTTATTATGGGCCCCTAGGAGAATTGTGATGGCGAGGACCTGAGATGGGGATCTCGGGTTAGAAAATTGGATGACATGTCCCATGAGGGTATCTCTCAGGTAGATGGCACAGCCACCACCCCATTTTGAAATCCTGTCCTGCCTGAAGAAAGAGTATCCAGAAATTATGACCGCAGTGTCAGGGATCTTAGGGTTTGGCAAGTTTCAACAACAGAGAGGATGTCAGGATTGTGTTGTTGAATCCAGATTTGGAGGTTATTAAGTTTACTGAGGAGGCTACAGACATCGATTGACACCAATGTGAGGGATCCCACCCTCCTATTCTGGGGGTGTGTGGTTGACCCAACAGGTCCTGGGTTGGGGTGTACATTTCCAGAGTGCAGAAGTAGCATAAAAAGAATTCTCAGGAGAGAGATTTTAAGTATTTTGAAAGCTTATGTGTTTGTTAGGCATCTGTGCACCTTGGTGCTACGGTACAGGGGTTGTCCAGCCTTGTTGCAGAGAACTGCTAATACCTGTAGGTTCCTCAGAAGGCTAAACACTTGTAGCTTCAGAAGGCACCAAGTGTGATAGATAGGGGTGCAGTGGCCCATGGTATCATTGTGTTGGATCCCTGTGGTCATAACCAGTGCATAATGCAGGCAGAAAGTATAAACATATGAAATTTGCCAGCAGATAAGTCAAGAGGTCTATCAAATCTGATTGAATGTGCAGCTAGCACCCCTTATTCTGCAGCTGCCCCTCCCTTCCACCATTCCCCTCCTTTGACCCTCCCCATTGTTCTGTCCCATCTCCTTTTAATAAAAATAGCGCAAACGCAGTCCTCCGTTACCACAAGTTATGCAGTCAAGTATCCCGCATTTGGGGACATTCCAGGGGTCAACAAATCCAAAGTGCAATGGATAAGCTTCACCCTGCGAAAACCACCTGCTTGATCGTGGTACTTCCCCTGCCAGGTAAGTATAGGTGGCATTGGCTGGCAGGTAGATTGAAAGGAGGTGACCTCAGGAGAAATGGGACAGTGCAGCACTATCAACACCACTGCTAGCAATGTGGAAGGCAGGTTTAAAGCAGTCATGATTTGGTTTCAGGAAGGAGACATGGTCTGACTGAGAGTGGGCACTGTTAAAGGCTAAAAAAACAGCAGTTTGTCAGTTGAGTTTTTCCTGGTGTTTAAGTCAAAAGCCAAAATAAATGATGAGTGATACCTGGTGGTTAAGTCAAAAACCAGAAGAAATGATCAACAGCTGATGTCCAGTGTCACAGAAGGTGTTAAAATTCCTGAAGGTGATTAACTGTGCATGCGTATATGCAAGATGTGAAATCCTTTTGTCTGTATGCTTCTTTGTCATTCAAAGAGGTTGCTGAAAAGCCCACATACAGATCCTGGAGCAGGTGAGACAAAAATGTGGATTCAAGCAGCACCCAGAGTCACTGAGTTTGTCAGATTTAGTTGCTTCACTTATGTTTTGCTTGGGATAGCTTCCAAAAAGTTGATTTTAAAATGAAAATGCAGATACCTGGTGATGATGTTTTGCAGAAATCCAGTCCAGGAGACTTTCACGGATGTAGTGAGCAAGAATGGTGTAGTTATTCCAAGCAGAAAAAACATGTAAAATCCACAAAAATTAAGCTACAGACACAGACAAAGACAAGCAGCCACCATACAAGGCCAGGAGGCGTGGCTTGGTAGTTACTGCCTCACTTTCAGTACATTAAATACATGCGAATGTACCGTAGCATGAGTATAGACTCACAATTTAGAAAACTGAAGCTCTACAGGCAATGCTTCAAATTCATAAAGTTTACACATAAATACTTTAATTCATTGCAAAACTTGAATAGGAAGTCAATACCAATTCTGACGCATGTTAGTCCCCCATGTAGCCAGTAGACTGAGGGAAGCCAGCCGTAAATAATTAAAGGTGCACACTCCAAATTATACAAAACTCACTCTATGTGCTGGGAGAGGCAGTAGAGCAACAGTGAAACTGCTAGAAAAGCAAGAATATGAGAATTGAAAATTAGGGAGTTATAGCTGCAGAGTGGAGCCAGGCATTGAGTGAAGTCAGGTCCAGGTGCAAACAATTAAGGGTGGATGTGCACAGGAGACTACTACAAGCAAGGAAAACAACAAGTGGAGCTGAAAAGCATACAGCTAACAAGTGCAGTTAAACTAAGGGATTGCTAAAAGTATACTAAACTAAATGGGAGCCTGGATAGCACAATGTAAGCAAAAGGGGCAGCAGGATACTAGGAAAACTAGAACCCCCCCCAAAAAAAAATTAACACTGAAGAAACTCAAGTACAGGAAAACAGGACAGCAGGCACAGACACCAGAGATAAGCACAAGCAGCAGACAGAGGCAAAAGCAAAATACCTATCCAGAAAGGCAGGAGACATGCAAACTGGCAGAAAGGCAACACAAACCAAGGAAAAAATCCAAAACACAAGAGGAAGGAGACAAATGCTGAAAAGGGGGGATGGGCAGAGTCCCCAGCTGGGGAAGGCAGAGGCCAGCTGAACCTCAGACCACAAAAAAAATGAATTTGAGTGAAGCAGGAAGGACGGAGTTTAAATAGCTTAGGCAGAGGGCGTGGCTGGTTGTTTCAGCCCACTGAACTACAGGCTAAGACTTTCATAACAAAATCAACAAGACAAATGACAACTATCAAATTGGGGTGCAGTAAAGCACAGTGGTTTAAGGCTCTGAGCTGCAAATCTGAAGACCTGGGTTTGAATCCCACAGCCCCCACTTGCATAATGTGTGACCCTGAGCAAGTCACTTAACTTTCCTGTGCACCCAGGCCACATCTGTAAACAAGCTTTCAGCTTAGTGTGCTTCTCCTGGTTAAACAATTAGAAAAAAAAATATCAGAAATATGTTTGTAAAATGGAAATATTTCGTCAAAAAGCCTGCTGTATTGTATTGTTGGACTGAATGTAAAAAGCATGTTCTGAAAGAGCACTTGGCCTGCATTAATGCCAGGCATTACTTTACTGTATTATGACACATCTAAGAAGTCTATGATTTTATGCATTTAAATAAATGCATAGATTGTAAAACTGCAGTATATGTTGAGTACAAAATAGTGTCCCTGATTTTGAGCATTTGTCTCTGATTTTAATGGACAGTGTCCCTCCTATGGATCCTGGCAGCTTGAGAGGTATGAAAATGCGGCAAACCTTTTCCCTTAGAATATCATGCACCCAGTGGGTGTACTGAATATAGGCCATGAGACACACCAACCTGAAGGGTAGACAAAAGTGTACATCTCAAATATTGATATATATATTTATTCACTTTATTCAGTCTCTACACACATTTCTAGCACTCCTGTAAAAAGCATTAAATTCACACGGACTTTGTTACACTAAAATAAGAAGTTATCTTGCTCTGCTTCTGATTTGAGAGAGCAAGCTGAGTCACATAATGCTCAAATTCTAATAGCCTGGTTAAATCTTTTTTTTCCCCGAGCACAGATGAATGTGTCAATCCTATCTAGGTACTGGAGTGCCTCAAACATGGACACCTCAGGTTCGTCGTTCTCAACCACAACAGGGTCTTCGTCATCTTCGTCCTGGTGACCCAACACTTCCCTGCAGATGTCAGTGTCCTGTAGCATTCCTGTTGTGGGTAGCTGCTCATCCATGTCCCGGTTTAAATTAAAGTCCTCTAAGTTCATGTTCGGGAAAAGTACTGGTGTGGGCTCTTCAATCATTGCAACACTAGCTGATGAAGATGCTGATGCAGACCTGTCAGCAAATCCGTCTTTCTTAAAGCAATTCTGGATCGTTTCTACCCTCACTTGCTGCCATGCTTTATCGAGCATCTGTATTGCATCCAGCACTGTGACAGTTTTAGATAGTGCAGAAATGGAAGTAAGGCTACCACCATCCATACATAAAATAATTTCCTCGATCATCTAAAAAGGAAAAAAAGATAACCTGTGAATAGAACCCCTTAAAAACAGACCAAATTAAGAATCTAATGCACTGCATTTAGTGAATGATGTGTTTTCTTACCTGCCTTCGATGGTGGTGTTTAATATTTTTAATGATGCCCATATCTAGAGGCTGGATTAGCGATGTGGTGTTCGGAGGATGGAAAAACAGTTTGATGTGGCTCAGGGTGATGTCTGGGTGTGCTGAGCAATTATCCAAGAGCAAGGCAATTTTATTTCTCTTGCGCAGCATTACTGAATTAACATTTTTCAACCAGCTAGAGAATATCGAAGCAGTCATCCCGGCATTTGAGTTACTGTCATTTTCAACTGGCAGTGCCTCCATAGACAGCCCTGAAAAGCACCTTGTTTTTTTTTGATTTTCTGACCACTAAGGGTTTTAATTTCTCAGTCCCACATAGGCTGCAACAGAGAAGCAGTGAAATCCACTCCCGAGCTTTTTTACCACCTGAAGCTGCATCTGATTTGAAAATCAATGTTCCTTCAGGGGTTTCTCTAAAATATAACACAGTTTCATCACAATTAAAGATACAGTTCGGATGATATTGTTTCATCATTTGTGGGAGAACAGTGGATAACCAATTGTCTGCATTCTCACCATCGGCATCTTTTTTCTCGCCGTGGCAGCGCTTGAAGATTATTCCGTTGCGCTCCTTCCAGCGGCTCAGTCAGCATCTTGTCACAGAGAAAGAAATGCCCATATTTGCAGCTAAATCTTCTGCTTTTTTTTTTGTAGAATAGGGCCATTAATGGGGCATCAACACTGCGAGCAGCAGAGAACCAGCATAGGAGTGCAGCTTCTACCTCCCTGCTCTTCCCGCAATGCCTTCTTTTTTGGTCTTGATTGCCTGAACGCTCCCACTCTGAGAACAATTGATCTTTACTTGCCACAATTCGGGCGACAGTGGATACATCAACACCAAACTGTTTGGCTATATCAGTTCATTTACTGTCCAGCTGCTCCAACTGCTGCAACAGAGATATTTTTTGTCCCAGTGTAAGGGTTACCTTACTGCGCTCCATTGTGCGAAATGCCTGCATCTCAGACTAGCTGTTAAATACTGTTCTCACACCTAATCCTTTTCACCTGTGCACTTAAGAGGTATTAATTACATGGGGGAAGAGGTGCTGATGAACTGATAAAACGTGTATTAAAACTAAATGTGTACCTAAGTGGTGTGCAATTAACCAGAATGTTTAACATTGAATCTATAGGAAAAAAAACCGGAGATGAAAAAAATGTGCACTAAACAGGAAAGTGCACTAGAAGAGTGACGGCATTTAAGTGGAATCTGTTGTGTGTGTATATATATATATATATATGTATATATATATATATATATAGGTATCTATATAGGTATCTATATATGTGTATATATATATATATATATATATATATATATATAAGAGGCAAAAAATCAGTTTAATGCATCAGTTAGGGTTGTTCCACAGCGACAAAAGTGAGAAATTCAATGTAACATTTCTTTCTACAGTACTGTTTCTCTTTCTGTTTCACTTTGCATCACCATGCACATTACGATTTGCGTTTGTGGGCACAATGTTACTATGTGACAAGACATCCATTAAGCGGAAGTCTACGCCACCACATTACATTCACTATTTCTCATCATCATTCTCAAAAATAAAGGAAATTAGAGGCAAAAACTCAGTTTAATGCATCAGTTAGGGTTGTTCCACAGCAAAAAGCGAGGAAATTCGATGTTAGGGTTGAAACCCCTTACACACCCCTCAGCCCCACCCCAGCTGGAATCGGGTACGTTAGGTCGTCGGCGTAACTCTCACCCCATCACATGTGGAAAGAAGCTGAGGAATAGGAGAATGGGGTGAGAGTTAGGACCGATGACCCCAACGCGCAACCCGATTCCAGTTGGGGGGGTGGGCTGGAGGGGTGCAAAGGGGGTTTCAACCCTAACATCAAATTTCCTCGCTTTTGTCACTGTGGAACAACCCTAACTGATGCATTAAACAGAGTTTTTTGCCTCTAATTTCCCTTCTTTTTGAGAATGATAATGAGAAATAGTGAATGTAATGCAGCGGCGAGACTTCCGCCACATCATGTCTTGTCACATAGTAACATTGTGCCCGCAAACACTAATCATAATGCACATGGTGATGCAAAGTGAAACAGAAAGAGAAACAGTACTGTAGACAGAAATGTTAAAAACAATGCAAACACAACCGCAAATGAAAACGCAAGGGGTAACGCACATGGTGACGTAAACGTGAAAGGTAAGTGAAATGGGTACAGATCCGCAAGCAGAAACGGTAATGGTAACAGTAATGTAAGCGCACAGGCTGGTTTTCCCCAAAAGTTGTATAGAGAAAGACAGTGAGTACAAAGAATGTATGCAAAATAATGACTCTCGGAACAGAAAAGTGAGGACTTGGAATAGTAAATAGCTTATATCTCAGGAGCCGTACAACATAGAAATAAAATGTAAAAGTCATATGAATTATCACTTTCCTGGCTAGTTTTGTACTTAGCCCCTGGTAAGGGGCTAAGTGTTTTTTTGAGAAAAAGTCCGAATCTCGAACCGTTTCCGAGATACAGGCCCTGAAAGGCGCAGCGAATGCCATAATGTTATCGTATGGGAAAAAAACAGAAGTTTGGAGTGTCATAACTTTGCCTCCTTGTAATATTTTTTCACCAAACCACTGAAAGGCACATATGTGTGGTGTTGACTGTGTTCTCTGAAAATTTCAGCCCAAAAGACCAAACCGTTATTTTGCAGCAGGGCTCAAAACGATTGCTGCAATGCGTGGTATGCCGTAATGTTATCCTATGAGAAAAAGCATCAATTTTGGAGTATTGTAACTTTGCCGCCATGTAATATTTTTTAAACAAAACACTGAAAGACACATCTGTGCGATGTTGGCTGTGTTCTCTCCAAATTTCAGCCCAAAACTCCAAACTGTTCTTTTGCAGCAGGGTGCCAAAGAATTGCTATCATTTTCCCACAGCCTAGAAAAGTACTGTCGCAATTTATTTTATTTTATTTTATTTAAACAGCAGTTTGGAAAACCTTTGAGCCATAGGCTCATTTACAAAGGTACCTTGTCACAGTAAGACAAACCAAAATACACAGTATAGCAGTACAACACATAAGTATAACAGTAAATTAAGACATAGATACAAACAAGCTGGTACAGGTAGGATGGATGCAAACAATACCAGCGAAAGCTTTCTCAAAAATTTGCAACACTTTCATGAGTGCAGCACTACTTTGTGAAAGTACTTTTTCCAGAAATCTGAAAAACATATTTCTGGGGTGATTTACCCCAAAATAAAGACATGGTTACCATCCTCCTGGTCCGACTAGGTGAGTACAAAAAGAATTAGGTTGCTAGAGGGTCCCAAATTTAAATGGCAAGCATTTTTCTGATCAGCAGCTGAAAACAAAATGGTGGATTTGTGACAGTAAAAGGGCCATTTGTGAAAGTAGTAACTGCATTTGCAACACTGTCGAACTTTTTTTTTAACTTTTCCCTTTGTCTTATAATGGGAACTTGTTTTTTGAATAACTTTTGAACCGTTTAATATTTTTTCACAAAATCTTCAAAAGACACATTGGGGACCCTGGCCGCATGTTCCCTGAAGATTTCGGACCAGTCGTGCAAATCGTGCGACCTGTAGGCGCAACCAAGAGAATTCCATAAAAGCATAAACGCATGCAGATCACGCTTAATAACTCCACAGCCGATATCCAACTGGTACGAAACTTGGCAGATCCCAAGGTGTATGGGTTTTGATTCTGTATTCTAATTTCAGGCAAATCTGTTTAACAGTTACAAAGTTATTAAGGTGCAACATTTTGGGTTTAACATGTAAATGGCTCCTCAATCTAACTATATTGCTTTCTGTTTTTACCATAATATATATATATATATATATATATATATATATATATATATATATATATATATATATATACAGATATATATGAGATATTGACCATACAGCCAAATTTTAAAGGACACACAATTGCACATATCCCAATAAAGCAAAGCATAATGGGAAACGCATGCAAATCCACATGAGACAATTTGGACTGACTCACCTTTAAGCAGAATTGCATGGTGCCAGAAGGCCTCAGAGTGCAATCAGCAAAGGCTAAATCCAGCAGACACATACAAGTGTTTTGTCCTCATTTGGACTCACCAGTGTGCCATATCTGTGTCTTAGCTCTGGGAGAGGGAACCAGCAACCCCTTAAGGGGGATGCTATTTGTTTGGGTCAGGGGGAGCCCAAAATAGAGAGGGAAAAGAACTACAAAAGAACCCCCAGATAAAAAGCCCTGAGACATAGGTTATCCCGGAGGATATTGGCCATCATGGAAAAACAAAGAGCCAGTTTACAGCATATTTTACAATAAATCAAGTACGTCATTCTGTGATGACAGTGAACATGTTTTCCCATGTGTTGAAGATAGAACATGTACTCAGAGGCCAGGGAGGGTAGGGGGCAGGTGATATTCAGTCCCAGGCCATGGAGGGATGGCAGTTAGATTTATTCCTGGTACAGGGAGGGTGGGCAGGTGACACGTACTTCCAGGCCATGGAGGGTGGGCAGTTGACATGTATTCTGGGTGCAGGGGATGGGGAAGTAATATGTACTCCCTGATTAGGGTGGGGAGGCATTTGACATGTATTTCCAGGCCATGGGGTAGTTGACTTGTATTCCCAGGCAGGTACAGAGGCAGGTGACATGTATTCTGATGCAGGGAGGAGGGGCAGGTGACATGTACTCCCAGGCTGGGGAGGGCAGTTGACCAGTATTCCATGGCCTGGGAGGGTGTGTGACATGTAGTCCCAGGCTGGGGAAGGGGGAAGGTAACATGTATTCCTGAACCAGCGAGTTTGGGCAAGGGACATCTAGTCAAGAGCCAGGAGAGGGGGAAGATAACATGTAGTCAAGGGCCAGGGATAGGGAGCAGGTGACATGTACTCCTGGGATGGGCAGGGGGGTGTTCCCAGGCTGTGGATGGGGGCAGATAACATGTACTTCTGTGATGGGGAAAGGGGCAAGAGACATGTATTCCCAGTATGGGGAGGTGGGGCATGTGACTTGTAATCCTGGGTCAGGGAGGGCAGGTAACATCTACTCAAGTGTCAGGAAGGGGGAAAATGTGACAAGTAGTCCTGGATTGAGGGGGCAGTTGACATGTATTCCCAGGCTGGAGAGTGGGCAGGTGTTAACTAGTCTTGGAAGAGGGTGCAGGTGACAGTAATTCCTGGCACTGTGAGAAAGGGCAGGTGACAGGTAGTCCCAGACTGGGAAGGGGCACGTGACTTGCAGTCATGGGCTTTGGAGGGGGCAGGTGATGTACTCCCAGGCTGAGGGGGCAGGTGACATTTAGTCCTGGGAACAGTGGGCTGGTCACATGCATTTCCAGTGTATGGAGGGGGCATGACATGTACTCCCAGGCTGGTGGGGGGGGGCACTTGGCATGTATTCCTAGGCTGGGGAAGCGGGGCAGGTAGTGGCGTAATCCCAGTCCGGGAAGGGTGGATAGTTGACATGCATTCCCTGACTGGGGAATGGGGGCAGGAGACATGTATTCCCAGGCTGGGAGGGCAGGTAACATGTATTCCCGATGTGGACAAGGAAGGCCACGTGATATGTAGTCAGGGGCTGGGAAGGGGGCAGGTGACATGTAGTCCCAGGACAGGGGGACATGTAAAAACTATACAATGTATTGAAGCAGAGCACTGTAATTACCTATTTGGAGTGGCTTCAGGAGGATAAGGATGCCTGTAACAGGTACAGATTGTTGTCAGTGCCAAACCAACAACAAAAGGATCCAGGAAACCAAAAAGAAACTGGGGGTGCTCAGAGATACAGATCAAACCATCTAACTCATCACCCAATTGATGTACAACCTCTTGGCAACAAAGACACTCTCATACAATAGGCATAGTGTAGCAGTGACCACAATTGTTCTTCTAGGATGTCACATCACTGACTGTTTACTATCGTCATCAACATCATAATCACTAGGTGCAGCTTCACCAGTTGTTGTAGCTTGTGACATGTGTGAAGGACTTCTAGGCTCAAACATGTAGGGCTGTATGCCACTACTGACACTGATGTTGAGCATGTCAAGTAACACATCAGAAGTGCCACTTTCACTACCACATTCAAACTCACTGTCACTCATCATTACAAGCAAGGCCCCTACTTTTCTGCAGCACATTGAGACCAAGTTCTGTGGCAAGATTACCATTTGCCGCAGAACTTCTGCGATGGTAGTTTGTAATTTTCGTGGAAGTTTGGCAGCACTAACAAACTACCATATCACAGCGTCAGCTTGTCATTCTGACTTCACTTCCATGGCAATGGTTATAGTAATCATGATGGGGAAAGCACAGTAACACCAGTTAAATAAATAACAGACTTATAGAAATCATTTAATGCCTAAAAGTGCAAAAAAATATATCTGTCCCTTATGGTCCTAGCCTATTGCATAAATGAAGTATGCAGAGGGGACCTTATGTGATAAATAAGATATTTCTATACTCATGCTATCGATACTACTCATGAGGTCCCCACTGTGTATCACTTATATAATTATATGCAATCTGTAACATACATGCAAATGTGTGTGTGTGTGTGTGGTTGTGCATGTGTGTGTATACACATATACACACACACACACAAATATATATAGAGTGAAAGAGAGAGATACTATATACACTGTATATATATAATATTTTTCTTCTTTTAATTTCCATGAAATTGCATCCTCATTCATACAGGTCCCTTTGAAAATGAAATAAACAGAATAGAGGAGATATTGCAAAATTCATTTTTCATGCCAACCTACTTCCCCTGACACACTACGTAACACCATCAGGCCATGACATGCATGTGAACCAATTGTTAGATAAAGTTCTCCAGCCCATCACAATGTGTCCTCCATGTGACAGAACACTGCATAATACTTTCCCAGGCTCAGAGCAATGATGTGCTCCCCCAGTCCTTGTGCTGCCCAGCCAACTCCCAGAGCTTATCTCTGAACCTGAGTTGCAGGCACGGGAACACAACATGCTACCCTCTGGCTCAACAGCTGGCCCTGCACAGAACATTTCTCCATAACATTTAGGTGATTCTATCAACCAATAACAATATGTAATCAATAACCCTGACAAAAACATGTACAGTGCAATTATTTATTTAATAGGTCTATTTTTCAATAAATCTACATGTTATTATATTCCACTTTTCTGGGCATAGGTACTTTATATTTCTTTAAAATGACAGGTTAATTCATTGTACCAGTTATTCATTTCAAATGGCATCTCTATACCTTAAAGGTAAAAATAAGTTTGTACAAAGTAAAGTATGGACTTAACAGGTCTATGCTATTGTCAAGGTTTTGCTTAAGGTGGTCATAGTGTAATAACATAAGACTGAAAATTGTATTAGGCTGTAGTGCAGGTTGAGCAAATATCACTGTGCCTGATGTGCTGTGCCACCACCTCTGGCAGTGGGAGCTGTGGTAGATAAGTAACTATTCATCTCTGTGACAGAATGCAGCCATTTCATTAGCTAATGTATGCTGTTATAACATTGATACCATCACATTCTGAGCATAGAAGGGTTTTGGATATAAAAAGAGAGGAAGGGAACCAGGTTTTATGGATAAACAAAAATATTAATAAAGAATCACCAAGAACAGTGAATTATGTGACACTGCAGAAGTTCTGCAGTAGGTTGCAAGTTCTGTGCAAAATTCTGTGGCCGCAGAATTCTAGGAGCCTTGATTGCAAGCCTTAGACACAGTGGCAGTATCACTGCTGGTACCTAGCACTTGCCATTCTTACAGAATATTGATAACACTGACCTACTTAACTGGAGTACAAATAAATTGGGGTGGCAGTATAGTCTAGAAGTTAGAGTAACAAGCTACAAATGAGCTTGGTACATCTAGCTAACCAGACCTGGGTTTGATTCTCACAACCTCCACTTGTATACTGTGTGACACTGAACATGTCACTTGTGCTCCCAGGCCACCTCTGAAAACAGGCACTTGTGCCTAGTGGGCCTTCCCTGGTTACCAAAGACTAAAAAAAAAAAAAAAAAAATCACTAACTGCTGTCTGTATTGCACTATTTATCCTCAAGATCTACTGTATGTAGCAGAATCACCAATATGTTGAAAATGGTTCTGCTGCCGTCCTGGTGGCGTTGGACACCTTACCTCAAGCCATGTTGGTGACCCGTGTTTGGGTATGAGCATGGGCCATCGGGGGTCGGCAGGGAGGAGGAGGATTGAGCATCCATGGGACTGCTCTCTTACTCCGGGGTTGGGGTATTTCAGTTGTCGGCGCTCCACTGACCCCTACCAGCTGCTGGGGGCAGTGCACCAATGCTGCAGCTCAGGGGAGGAGATGGGGCTGATACTTGAAAACAGCAAATGCAGAAGCGTGCGCGCTCTCACTGCAGGCCTCATTGCATGCCCCACCTTCACACACAAGGGAGTAAATGGAAAATAGCCCCAAATGAATGAAGCTGTCCCCATGGCGCTGCCCCCAAGAAGGCACCTCCCTGGCAATGATTCATTTGAGGTGGGTCGAGTCACTCCACACCACCCTGCCATGAAGGGTAAGTTGTGGGTGCATAAGGGAGGGGGTCTGTCCTTCAGGGGTTGGCGCTGGGGTGACAGCTGATGGCAGGCTTGCCGCCGGGAGCTCCGGAAGAAATACCAGAATAAAAAAAAAAAAAAAGAAAATGGTTCTGCTAAAGAGGGTCCTTACTCTTTAGCCTTGTTTACACCATTGTGTTTGCAGTGCATCAACTCATGTGCACCAGTTGATGCGCAGCAAACACAGAGGTATAGACACTTACCGGAGCAGGATAAGAGTGCTGCGGAGCCATTTTTGGCTCCGACTCAGAAGTGGGAACATCTATCGGATTGAGCGCATAAAGCTGTGGTGTAAACTCTCTTCTGTGCTTTATCTGCTGGGAAGCCATGTCTCTGCTGGCCAAAATCCACCCCACAGAATGTCCAGACCCACCTCCACAGCAGGACCTGCACCACAGCAACAGCGAGCCATGCAAACTGAATTTGTCCATGGAGTATAAAGCACAGCAGGGGAGGAGTGGCAGAGAATGAAGAATGCTGCGGCTGTGTAAATACATTTTATTTGGACAGTACTGCCTATCAATCCTGCAGATACTGAGTGCAGGCTTTTTTAAAAGTACTGTAAGCAAGAGCAGTGCAACACATATATTCAATATGCTGCAGCCAATACAAATTATGTCCCAAATACACCTGAAAGTGAATGATCCTTGCAGGATCTATATTTATATATTAAAAATCATGGAATATATAGCACTGCATGGCAGTAGTTTGGATGGTGTACATGTATTGTTCTTACAACAGCTTTAGAAATAATTATTACTGTGTTCTCCTCCCAATATCAGAGTTATTTTCCTCCATTTATTTGAAGTGCCTTTCTCTCATGAACAGTGTGACTGGCACTAATACAGGAAGCAGCAGCACAGAAGTGATACACACGAACGTGGTTTCAGCACTGCTGCACTGTAAGTTAACACCAGAGCCGCACTGTGCAGACAACGCACTCAGAGAACATAGTGCTCAGTAGCATACTGGTTGCAGCTCTGGCTGCTGCTGAATATGACATAGCGTCACCCCGCCTGGGACAGTAAAAATTGTTTTTAAAACATAAACACTGCTCCACAAAAATGACAGAATTACAGTAGTGCTATTAGCAGGTCCATAACTGGATAATTTAAATCTGTGGGTTTGACAGCTTTCAAGTATGTTTGTTACTAAACTGTATACAAATAAAGAGACTTAACAGTTGATGCCTAAATGTAGTCCTGTGCTAATTTTCCCATGTTTTACCATTGCAGCAAAATACGCCTCTATTATCTGCAAGGCTTCTGCAATTCTGCAGTTGTTGAATTTTGCACAGAATTTGCCTCATGCTGCAGAATATATATAGTATCTAATGCCACAGAATTCATTGTTTTTGGTGAGCTTTCATTCAAATATAGTTTTCCATAGTTCCAGGCTCCCGTATCCATCTTGGTTATCCTGAAGTCCCTCTTCTTCGCTTGGATGTGATGTCATACATGACATCACATCATATTATGGCCAACAGCAGGACTGCATTCTGCCACAGAAATGAATAAATCATGCCACAGAAATCAGAAACTGCTGCAGATGCCTAGGAGCCCTGCCTCAGAAATCAGAAAACACTGCCACAGAGCACTAGGGGCCATGATTGTCTGCCGCCCTCTATTATCCACCAAAAACTTGGAGCACCAAAGTTAGCAAATAATATTGGATGCACTGTAACCTGAGTTTTGTGATTATTTCAAAAACATTAATCAGTGGAACTGAAATATTGCATCAGTATGTCTATGCATAGCAGTGTCCAGAATGGTTAAATAAAGGGTGATATTTGGGCTTGCAAGTTTAAACAGAATAGCCTAATTAGATGAGGCACTAAGCCATCTGATACTGAAGATAAAGAGTAGAAAATGTGCATCCCAGAAAATGATTGTTACTGTGCTGTCTCAGTTGTTTAGTGCTGCACATGATATGCTTTCTTCAGTACATTCATTACAGGTACAATGCCTCAGCTCAACAGCGAGAGGAACTTTTCCCAAAGGCAGTCGTATAGTGCTGTGGAATTTTTTTTATGTTGTCTTTTAATCCTTCTGCTGACTGGCTGTACCTCTCTTCTAGACTGATCCCCCAACCCATCCCCAGATTTTCACTGACTTAACTGCTGCCTCCAATATCTGTACCTCTCGTCTAGACTGATCCCCCCAACCCATCACCCAGATTCTTATTGACTTAACTGCTGTCTCCAATATCTGTTTCCATGACCTCTACCCTCACCCTGCATGACAGGGGTGACAAGGCCCCAACTGTCTAGTGCAAAATACAGTTGTTGGGAAACCCACCACGTAGCTGGTGCAAGGCCTATGACGGGTTTGCCAATCGTGTTGTCCCAGGCCAGGCCAGACATTTTTCTTCTTTTTCTTTACCCAATTGTTTAACCAAGAGTAGTACACTAAGCTAAAAACTTGTTTACAGGTGCAACCTGGGAGCACAGGGAAGTTAAGTGACTTGCTCAGGGTCACACAGTATGTAAGTGTGAGCTGTGGGATTCAAACCCAGGTCTCCAGAGTTGCAGCTCAGAGCCTTAAACCACTGTGCTATACTGCCTCGCTAAACTGCCATTTGTTTGTCCCTGTCCCCTGAGAAGCTGATTTTGGAGGTGTGAAACAAGCTTGCTTCACGCAAGCATGCAGAGTGCACCATCCATCAGCACTTAAAAATTGTTACATCCTCTCTGTTTGAATATGCTTACTACTGCACACACTGTACTTTTTGACTACAAAACTGACTTTGTTAGTGGGTTTGTGAGCATACCTCTCAAGTGTCCCTGATTTTCAGGGATGTCCCTGATTTTGCCTCAAAATTTTACTCTGTCCCTCCTAAAATTTGTGTTTTTGTGGCTAAACAGTGGGAACTGTAAGCACAAAACAATGTCAAGCATTAAAATTACAGACTTGTTCTTCTTTAAAAAATGCATTGTGGACCAAGCCCCATATTCTACCAGCTTTCTGGGTGGATATCTCTAATTTTGAAGATGTGTCCCTGATTTTGGTCCTTTGTCCCTGATTTTTTTAAGCCTTGTCCCTGATTTATGAGGCAGGAGGTTGAGAGGTATGTTTGTGAGTGCTTTCAGTGCACTGCCCATTATGATTTCAATTTTGTGATCATAAAATCATTTTTAAGTTTGTTTTAACAATTTATTGGTGCCATAGAAAAATAGAATTTAATAGCAGATTAGGGCCACTTGACCCACCTAGCCATATTTCTCATGCATCAGCAAACTGACAATAAGTGAAATATTTCCCACACACTTCAATTTAACATACAGGAAATTGTGTATGTAAAAAAATATATAACACACCAGTGGCAAATAAATTGGGTAAATAATTCATGTTATTTGGGAATAAATATTTATTTTCACTTCTAATTATTTATTTCACTTAGATCACAATTTATTACACTTAGAACAAGTTATTTCCACTGGAAATAGAACAAAGAGAACAATGGGACAGATAGGAAACTTCTAATGGAAAGAAAGGCAATTTTAACCTAAAACAAGGTAAAGCAACAGTAGGAACATTACAAATGGTGTGGTATATATCAAATAAATAACGGGTTGCAGTAGAATAAAGCATTTATCTGCACATGAGTGGTAAGACCTCTATAACTAACTTGTGGCTTTGCCACTCCGGAGTTATTACAACTCTCTACTGCAGATAAATATGTTGTTCCACTGCAGTCCATTATGTATTCCCTATATAGAAACATAGAAACTGATGGCAGATAAGGGCCACTTGGCTCATCCATTCTACCCATCTACTGCTGCGCCAATAGAGCCATTTCTATGTGTTTGCTTTTGCTGCAGACCCTCCTTGATCTACAACACTGTCTCTTCCACCCTCTTCCTTTTCTTTATGATTCCCTCGTGCCTATCCCAGGCTTTTTTGAATCACAACACTGTTTCTGCTGGAAGGCTGTTCCAGACATCCACCACTCTTTCTGCGAAGAACTATTTCCTTACATCTGTCTTGAACCTACCCCCTCCAGCTTCATATCATGATCCCTTGTTCTAGAGCACCTTTTTTTCTCTGAAAAATACCCCTCACCTGTACCTTATTCATCCCAGTGAGGTATTTAAAGAGTTTTATTCATATCCCCCCATCCCTCCTCTCCCCCATATATTCATCTTGTGACTCACAGTCAATGCCTGAAACCTGCAGTCTTGAAAATATGCCGATGGTGTTACTAAATACGCAGTAGGAAGTGAAGGAGAAAACCACAGCAGTGACTTCTGCTTTGTCGCTTCTGTTTTGGTCACACTGAAGAACAGCAGGACACCATTATATAGCACATCTTTGCTTAAAAAAATACGTTTTAGAGAGCAGCATCTTCAGAATGGATGTTCTGCCATCCATACCTCTGATTGTGGTCCTCATATTTGCAGGTAATGTGAATTTTTTGATTATTTCAAAAACATTGATCAGTGGTGTTGAAAAATTTCATCAGTATGGCTATGTCTAGCAGTATTCTGAATGGTTACAAAGAGGGTGACATTTGGGCTTGCAAGTTTAAAGAAGCAGTGCAACAGAACTGCGCATAAAATATGACCCTACCTTTTTTAATTATATACTATTCCAGGTACCTTCTACTTTGATTTGGTGGTAAAAATGCTCCAGTTCTACCAGCATTTGAATACTTTATAAATGTTTAATTTTGTTTTGCTTTTTGTCAGGAAAAAAAGATGGCTGCCACATTTGATTTTGAAATACCATTGTAAATCTGGCAAGGGTTAAGAATTAGAAAATAATAAAATAAAATTATAGTGCCCTGCATAGGAGGAACCTAGAAAAGTAGATTTGACAGGTATGCTGATATTTTTATTAACTGTGACTGAAACTAGATGTTTTGGGAAAACATTTTTCTTTGTAGTGCTACTTTAAACAGAATAACCCAAATTTAGATGAGGCACTAGGCCATCTGATACTGAAGATAAAGAGTAGAAAATGTGCATCTCATCAAATGCTTGTCACTGTGCTATCTCAGTTATTTAGTGCTGTGCATGAAGTACCTTCTTCAGTATTATCTTTGCAGGTTCAATGTTTCAGCTCAACAGAGAGAGAAACCTTTCCCAAAGGTAGCAATCTTATAATGCTGTGGATTTTTTTATGTGCTCTATTTATCCTCCTGCTGGCTGGCTGTACCCCTCTTACAGACCAACCGCCCCCTTAATGCATCACCCGTCTTCTCACTGACATACCTGATGCCTCCAATACCCCTCCCCTCCATGGTGGGGGTGGCAAGACTTCAACTTTCATAGTATAAAATATGGTTCTTGGGAGAGCCACTGCTTTCCTGGTGCAGGTTCTGGGGGATTGATCTGTCACACTGCACCAGGTCAGCCATTTTCTGACATTTTTTCCTCTTCCCCTCAGATGCTGATTCTGGGGTGTGACACAAGCTTATTTAAAACAAGTTTCTTCTATTCAACTGTTAGGTTAGTGATACCTGCTATCATATAATGGAGTTGTCATCTCCCCTTCAACCTAGCCATGTTTCCATTACTACATCTGATGGGTTCATTGGCTTGCAATGTACTAACTGTCTCATATTTAATTGGGACAGAGGAGTGCCCCAGTTATTTGTTTATATGTATAAAGTGTCAAGAAAACAAGGATTTGTTACTTGAGATTAGCAAATTCAGTGTTAGATTGGCAGCTTTAGAAAACAGTCAACAGGGAATGCACAACAGGTTAATTACCTCTCATGATTCCCCCCCGGTGGTTGGTGTTACTACCCCTTACATATTACTAGTGCTCCTATCCAAGACAGTACTGCACAACTGGTCATTGCATTAAATGAAACATCTGATATTTCCAGAAAATGTGTTAGGTAAGAGGATGTGTTAAATCATAATGAAAGTCAGGATAATTTGGCTTGGTACACTGTTCAAGGCTCAAGAGCCAGCAAAAGGGGTAGAAAGGCAGAACAACATGCTATTCAAATGCACAATAGATTCGATCCCCTGTCTACTGAGGTTGATAGTTCTGTTGCTGAGGACCCGAGTCAGATTGATGACATGGCAGCAAAGTATTATGTTTCGTTGACAAATACTATAATGTCTAATATTGAGGGACTTTCCTGTCCAGATTCAACTGTCTCATTTAAATCCACTGAACTGAACATCGCTAGGCCTAGTACTGAGAGTTTGTCCCATGTCTGCACTAATTTAATTAACTTGTCTACATCTTCAGAGCCTTTAATGGATTTATCTACTGAACCACCCCTCCCCGCCTTGGTTACTAACATGTCACCTGTTTCAAAACAAATTTTTGTTCTGGGTGATTTTATCACCAAACACCTGGATAGATCTATTTGTAATCCAGACAAGGTGAACAGAACATGTTCAAGCTTTAGCGGGGCAAAGATTGCTGATATTATTGGTATGGTAGATATCATCCTTGGGAATAGTGGTCCCAATCCCCCATAATTATTCATGCAGGGGCTAACAATATTTAACGGGATTCCATTCAACATAGTAAAGAATCCTTTGTGGCCATGACTAATAAGCTCATTGAATATGGATGTGACATTTATTTGTCTGAAATTCTCCCAATCCCCTGATTTTCCCTAGCACTTAACCATAAAATCAAGAATATTAATGAGTAGTTATGTAAGTGGTGTTTGTATCAGGGCATTACTTGCGTGACCCATTGGGAAGAATGTAATGATAACTGGTTTAGCAGGAATAGGTTGCATTTTAGTGGACAGGGGAATGCTCTCTTAGGGCAACAATTTTAATCAGTTATTCACAAACATTTAATCTAATCAGGGGGGGAGGGCTGTGTTTATCTCATCCATTTCAGAAATCACAATCTAACACCAGTAAATGTATCAGCCATTCCCTAAAGTGTATGAGCTTCAGTGCTAGGTGTTTGACTAATAAACTTGATGATTTAAAAATAAAAATCTATACTGATAATATGGATATCATTTCTATTTGTGAAACTTGGGGTGATGGCAAGGCTTCCTGGAAAATCACGATCCCTGGCTATACTGTCTATAATTTAAACAGGTCAAAGAGAAGGGGGGGTTGCTTTGTTTATTAAAAATCAACTTAAATCTGTTGATGTGTCTAATTACATTAAAAAACATGATAAAGATACTGAGACCATCTGGGTGAACGTGTTTCTATCTACTGATGAGTCCTTGATACTGGGATCATGTTATCGCCTTCCTAATTCTTCAGCAGTTATTTTGGATGCTTTACTTAGTGACATTGAACTAGCTAGCTCTTTAGGTAATTCATCATTACTGACAATTTTAATTTGGGCAATATTAACTGGCATAACCATACGGCAGCTGACAGCAACCGTAATAAATTTCTGTCTACTTGTTTAAACCAAAATCTCAAATAAAATATATTCGCTCCCACTAGAGGTGACAAATGTCTGGATTTAGTAATTACTAATGATATATTGGCCATAGACAATGTGGTGGTTAGGAATCCAATTGATAACAATGACCACAACACCATATTGTTCACAATACATAGAGTGTATACCATTCTAACTCAATGGCAGTTTATCTGAATGATAGAGCAGACCTTGAGTTGATTAATAATTATATGTGTGCACTTGACTGGGATATATTATTTTCTAATAAATCCCCTAAGCAGTATTGGGATGTATTTAAAAATACACTTTCCAATGTTAGAGATTCATTTATTCAGTCAAAGCCTAAAATACTTAATCCTAAATGGGTTCCTAAATGGATGAATAATTCTATCAAAAAATTAATCAGACAAAAAGAAAAAATACAATATTTTTCTCAGAAATGAGTCAAATATGAATTGGATCACCTACTATAATGTTCAAAAAAAGGTGTAAAACTATAATCAAAAGGGCTAAGAGCAGATGGAAATATAATCTGGCCTTAAACGCAAAAAAATCTAACAGTAAACATTTTTTTTTTATATTAATTCATTAAAACAACCCTGCTGTCAGTTTGGTCCTTTACTCAAAAATGAAGAACTTATTTCTGATGCTGCTTCTTTGGCAGGAGTATTTAACAACAAATGTTGCAATGCATTTTCTGTTACTTCTCAGAATGTTAGATCCAATGTACTGACATACACAGATTTGCCAATCAGCTTTGGTGCCGACAATATCAAAACAAAGTTACTCTCCCTAAAGGGAAAATTTAGCCCTGGCCCAGATAATATTGCAGGTCATCTTTTGTATCTGTTAGCTGACTTTCTCATTTATCCCTTAAAAATTATGTTTGATTATTTTATTACCGTCGGTTATGTTCCAAAGTGTTGGAAAGAGGCCTATGTTATACCAATCCATAAGAAGGATGTAAAAAAGAACTGGGAGAATTATAGGCCTATCAGTTTAACTTCTTCAACATGCAAACCATACGAACGTCTTGTTAAAGATGGCATTACCGCCACCCTGGATAATTACGACCCTGGGCAGCATGGTTTTAAGGCTGGTAGAAGCTGTCTCACCAATTCATTATGTTTTTATGAACAGATTAGCGCATTGTTAGATAAAAGAACACCCTGTGGTGTAGTGTTAATTGATTTCAGCAAAGTGTTTGCTGTTATGCCTGATTGGGCCTTGATTCAAAAATTATATAAGCTTAAAATAAACACCTTTATCATAGGGTGGTTTAAGAATTGGCTCAATAATCGGACTCAGCAGGTCCTTATCAGCGGGGTAAAATCTAGCAAAGGACTGGTGAGCAGTGGTGTGCCCCAGGCATCTATCCTTGACCCCTGCCTCTTCCAAGCTTTTATCTCTGATTTAACTACTGACTGTTTTTCCACAACTATCAAGTATGCTGATGATGTTAAATTAGCGGGTTCATGTGCCACTCCCTCATTAGTCAATGATATTCAGCACGATCTTGATGTCATTACTAATTGGGTCAATATCTGGGGGATAAAGCTCAACCCGTCAAAGTGCAAGGTTATGCATTTGGGTGCTAATAATTTGCTCAACACATACAAATTAGCTGGTTCAATTTTAGGTAAAACCACAAATGAGAAAGATCTAGGAATTGTCATTTCAGACAATATGTCATATACTAAACATCTGCATGAAGCCATATGTAAAACAAATAAAGTGATGTGGTCTATTTTAAGAAATATCAGCTCTAGGACTCCAGAGATGATGATGCCTCTGTTCAGGGCTTATGTCAGGCCTCATCTGGAGTACGCCTCCCAATTATAGTGCCCATATCGTAAATCTGGCCAAAATTCTCTTGAAGGGGTTCAGAGGAAATATACCAAATGTTTATCTGGGTTACACACAATGTCTTATAAGAATAGATTGCGATCCTTGAATTTAATGCCACTAGCAATTCATCATCTTAGGTGTGATCTATTGTTGCTTTATGATATAGTTTAAGACATATATCTATTATATGAATTGGGACTACAATTTAAAGATCATTTACATGATACTCGAGGACACCCACTTCAATTGGTGGGCAAAACTTTTCATTCCTCCAACCATAAATATTTTTTTTACTTGTAGTACCATAGGACCATGGAATAGATTGCCATTGAATTTTGTTGTGCGTGAAACTAAAAGTATCTTCAAATATCAACTTGATAAGTTACTCACCTCAGGATTTGTCCTGTCATATTATTATCTGGTTTAGTAAAAGAGCAATTTTGGGCATCTGCCCCCTCGATCTTTGTCTCACCATAGTAGTGTGAACTGTAGTAGTAAGTTTGTGGAGTGCATCATCTGTTAACATCTAAAAACGCACTGAAAGAACATCCACTACAAATGCCACCAACAATTTAATCTGTATTACTGTAAGTTATATTGAATCAGAGTCTCCAGGATTGTGACCAATTACTTAGCTTGTTCACATCCTCCTGCAGTTTTTTTCTGCTTTTTAAGGATAGACTATTTTTGATCTCTGCTTCATTGTTGCATACAATTAAATTTGTAAGCTACAACTCCATTTTGATCTCAGATCTTGCATCACGTTATATGGAGGTGAATTTGATAAAGAATAACAATTCTTCTTCAAACAAATGGCCATTTAATAATTAAGCTTGTCACTAAAAGGCAAGCCAGGTTGTCCCAGGGGCCCAGCCAGAAAGAAACAAGAAAGGGTAGGGGTAGGGGGAAGGGAAGGAGATAGGGAAGAGGGGAGGGGTTTATGATATCACAGGTGTGTCATTTGACTAGGGCATGGGGCTTGCTAGCCATTGACAAGGCGGATGGTCCACATGGGGTCCTGATTGAGGTCCTTAGGGGCTTCATAAGAGCCTGCAGCCTGTTGGTAGCCTTCTTTCTTGCTGTATAAATTCTGAGCTTGAACTACAGCACATCGTTGGTGATCTGAGGTAAGGTACTGAGGGTCTGAGGCCTTCTTGTAAGGCAACAGGCAGTAAGTGTTTGGCATTTATAATGCAGTGGTGTTTTTATTACTACATGCATTGGCTGAAATTGTTATGGCGATGTTGGTCTGGGGCCTTCTGGTAAGGCAATAGGCAGTAAGTGTTGGCTTTACAAAGTGGTATCGTTTAATGAATAGATGCAGTAGTTTGACGTCTATGGCAATGTTGGTCACTGTTTTTTCCAAAAGGTATATATGTAAGGGTTTAAGGCAGGTTTTAGCTGCTGGGCACAGAGCTGGAATGAGTGCTGCATTGCTGGCATTGTGTGTCTGAGGCCCAGTGGCAGGTCTTAGTGCTTAGAGAGGTAGACATGACTGTGGGAAGATGCATGCTCATCCTGGAAATGGATGGTGTTGTTTTAGCACAGAGCACTAGTGTGAAAATGGCTGTAGATGGCATGCTTAAGCTGAGAAGATGTGTGTGGTTATGTAGCTTAAATTGTGATCTCATGGTTGCAGTCAGTGCAGTGGTTTGGCAGTCAGGCATGGGCCATAATGGCGAGTTCACAGCGTGATGAATCCACAGCAAGTTATGGGGCCAGTGAGGCCAACGGTTTTGTTTTGTGCAGGGCTACCCACCCTACAAGGCGGTGGCAGCAAGGGGAGCAGTCCAAATAGGTCAGCAGGCCTGAAGGACGTGGAGGCTGCCAAGACCCAGCCATGTGGCATGGCGTGGCCACCATTTTGTGCTGTTTGACCTGCCCTGGAGGCATGTGGTGCAGTGGGAAGCACGGCTGGCTCTGTTAAGGCCCTGGATTGAGGGGGGACTGAAGAGGCCAGCCTCATGGCACGGTACTAGATTGGGGGTGACGTCACCTGCACCTCATGGTGCAGCTGGGGCCAACAGGTCAGGACTAGGGAAAGGGGTTTTGCTGAGGCCTAGCTATGTGGCGTGGCTGCCATTTTGGGGCTGGGAACTCAGTCAGGTAGCATCATGTGTTGCGGGTGCATGGGAGGAAAGGAGTCAAGCCAAGAGAAGGGCAGGAGTCAGATGGGGGGTTAGCGTGGCAGGTGCATGACACCTGGTTATGAGACACAGAGTCTGCCAGTTTGGGAGATGCCAGGAGAACAGGGAGCAGGCCAGGTGGTGGCAGTGTACTCCTGGAGCTGGAAGGGGAGGTATGTGGGAGCTGGTGGTTTTGTGGACATAGCGGGGGAACCCTGTGAGTGGCACTAAATGAGGGACAAAAGGGCTGTACAAATACTGAACGTGGGGGAGCTGAGAGGGGGGAACTCAGGCCAGGGCCTAGAAGAGGCAGGCAGGTGGTGGGCCCAGACAACATTGGTGGTAATTGGAAGCTGGGGGATATGAGTAATTTTAGGTTGTGCTGTTGCTGGTGGGCTCATATTGTTTACACAGGAATTAAAAGATTGCACTGCAAAATTTTGCCACAAATTATGCTTCCTCTATGTTATTGTCCATATCTGGTGCAGGCCATGAGGTAATCTGGGTGGCTGGCAGCCATGAGGTTTTTGACACACATAGGCATTTCTGCAGCTTTACTGCACTATCTCTCACTCGTCACTCAGGGGGAGGGGCAAGGGTGCTCACATTTGTAGCATAATGGCTTAGTTTAGGGCCGGATGTTTTCTGGTAGATTACTGTGCCCATGATACGGTTTGTGGTTTCAGATCAGGTCAGAACCACTGCTTTCAAGGGGTATTGGTATCCCGCCCGATTTAATCAGGTGCTGGAGAGTAGCCAGAGGTTAGATGGTGGTCCAGGAAGAAGCGGGGGACATCCAGAATAGAAACATAGAAACATAGAATTTGATGGCAGATAAGGACTGCTTGGCCCACCTAGTCTGCCCATTTCCCTACCTAATGGATAGGCTGCAGATCCTAGTTAACTAACAGCCTACTTCCTCCTACCCCCCACTAGAATTGCCTTATGTCTGTCCCATGCATTCTTGAATTCCTCCCACTGTTTTTGACTCCATCACAGCATGGAGATCTGGATGGGGCACACACAACCTCTGTTGCAATGCATCTCCAGTGGTCTTCTTAAGAGTTACTACAAAAGGCTGGGCAGCATTGGAGCCATCACTAAACAATGTTGGTTGGGGTCTACATCAATTCGGGTATCGGAATGGTCAGAGCCTGCGGGGAAGGCTTCAGTGCTAAGGACAGGTGCATCGGGTGTGATAGGGGATATAAATGGAGAAGCCTACAGCAAGGGCAGGGGGAGGGCCTGGTGGTTCCTCCCCATGGAACGCAAGGGGGGACCAGGAGCTAGGGAGTTGAAGCTCACAAGGAACTGGGAGCAGTTGGTTGTATGGTTGCTTATTCCTCATGTGTGCTTGCTGTATAATCTAGTCACAAGACAGAGGAGATGGCACCCAAGAAAGCTCCAGTGTCTAGTACTAAGATGATGGCAGAAGCGGCGAAGTTGATGAGCCAGATGACAGAGCTGGTAGAAGTAGCAAAAAGGTGAGAGGCAGAGGAGGAGGCCCAGAAGAAGCAGAAGGAGTGGAAAGAGAGGCCGGGCACTAGGAAGGTAAACAAGAGGCCAAAAAGGGTAGGACCCAGCACACCATCGGCACCCGGGCCAGCACCTGGGCCAGCACCTGAGCCAGCACTAGTCCCAGATGGAGCAAGGTCTGACAGTGGTAAGGATGAAGTGAATGTTAATAAAGAAGCAGATTTGAAGGATTACCTGGAAGGGTTGCTTGGGATATGGGGGAAGAAGGAGTTAAGAAAATGGAGCAGGCCTTACGGTCATTGGGGCGGAGGGTGAAAAGGCGTGTGGGGAGCATGGGGGGAGATGCAATTGTAAGAGGATCCACTGGGTGTCATGCTGGGTGACCATGTATGGCCTCGATAAAAGAAAAGATATGGAAGGGAGAATATGTCTACATTTTTGGTTTGGTCAATGAGGAGACAGACAAGAAGTATGAGCAAAAAGAGTCAGTGGGAAAATCGGAGATGGCAGTGGTGTTAGTGGTGGTAGGCCACAAGGCAGAAGATATGAAGTTCAAAGGGAAGATCATTAACACATGGCAAGCAGGTTTCATGTTATACAGTGCACTGGTGCTGGAGAAGCAACCAGACCTGGCAATCCCACTTCTGACTTATATGGCGATCATCAGGGACACGTATAAGGCAAAACTGGGTTTCAGGTGGCTGAAATATGATGGGGCATTTCGGAAGTGAATGGTGGCAAAAGGGGACCTGAGATGGGATTACATCCACTCGGAGTTGTGGGTAAGGACCCTCTCAGGATCGGCAGTGGGACAGGTAGTAGAGCACGTGAAGAGGATCGCTCTGGCCCAGGGTGCCAAGGCCTGTTGGGCCTTTAAAAGAGCTTCCTGCACATGGTCTAACTGCAAGTACAGACATGTTTGCTTGCGTTGCAGGGGGTTACACCCAGCAGTGACTTGCAGGCAGTGGGGCAACCGGGCAAGGCCATTGGGGGGGCAGCTCCAGGAATAGCCCTTTCAAGGTGGAAGGGGGTAGTGGAGAGGGGTAGGGGGGAGCCTGGGAGAAGGAGATATAATTCCAACTATGGCTGGAATTAGGAAGGGATCAACTAGCAGCAGGTGGGGCTACACCCTGGCCCACACCCCATCAAGCTGGGGGTAGTAATGGCATGAACAGAAGGATACCTCAATAAGAGAGGAGCCAGGCTTCTATGGGAGGGCTTTCGGGGGGGGGTCCTGCTGGGTTTCATAGGTGAACAGGTGATGATGCAGGCAAAGAACTTGGGTTCCAAGAAAGGGATGGAAGCCATAGTTCAAGCAAAGATTCAGAAGGAAATCAGGGCAGATAGGGTAGAGGGGCTGCTGCAAGATCCCCCTTGCAGGCATTTTCATGTTTCACCCCAAGGGGTGGTTTCTAAGAAACAGGTGGGGGAGTTCGGGCTCATACACCATTTGTCCTACCCGGATGGGGAGTCAGTAAACAAAGGGATCACAGTGTCTCTGAGCATGGTCTCTTATGCCTCACTAGACCAGGCAGTGGAGGTGACCCGAATGGTAGACGGGACATGGCTGGCAAAGTCGGACATTGAGTCCGTCTTCCATTTTTTGCCTGTCTGACCATCGGATTGGGATCTGCTAGGTTTCCATTTTGAGGGAGGGCTGCACTTCAACATGGCCATGCCTAGGGGCTGCTCAATGGCATGCTCAACATGCAAGACTTTCAGTTCATGGGTGCAGTGGGTATTTGGGAAGTGGCATGGGCACAGGAGGGTGGTCCACTACCTGGATGACTTCTTTTTGATCAGGGCCAGCCAGGCGGAGACCCAAGGAATGTTGAGGGATTTTCAGGACATGTGCAACAACACTGGGATCCCCCTGGTGGCAGGAAAGATGGATATCCCAGCCCGCAGGCTGGAGTTCCTAGGAACTGAGATAGACTCCAAGCAGGAGTGTTTTCAGCTGCCTGGAGATAAGGTGGCATCGCTAAAAGGGCTGTTAGCATTAGTGGGTGGGAGGAGGAGGGTGCCGCTGGTACAGGTATAGCAGCTGCTGGGGCACCTTAATTTTGCCTGCAAGGCCATAAGCATGGGCTGGGCACTTACAAGGAAACTGGGAAGGGCCACAGGTAAGGTGAAGCAGCCCCACCATTAGGTGGACATCAACAAAGGGGTGAGGGAGGTTTCCAGGTATGGGAGACCTTTCTGGAGTTGTACAATGGGGTGACATTCTAGCAGAAGGAGTGGGCCTCTAATACAGGCATGGAGCTGTACATGGACATGGATGGGGTTTCAGGATAGGGGCTTACTTCCAAGGGGAGTGGATCTCTGAGGCATGGCCAGCACAATGGCGGATATGAGGGGTGACCAAGGACATCATGTTCTTGGAGATCTTCCCCATATGGGTAGCTCTGGAGATGTGGGGAGACCAGATGACAGAGTGGTGCATTCTATTTTGATGCGGCAATAAGGGCATAGTGGAGGTGATTAATAGAGTGGGAATACAGAGTCAGTGGGGCACATCCTTAGGTGCATGGTGCTACTGGGGCTGCATTTGAACCTGCCCTTTAGGGTGCAGCACATTTAGGGGATAGAAAATGAGGTATCTGACTGTCTTTCTTGTTTTCAGATGGAGCGGTTCTGGGAGTTGGTGCCACATGCTGCACCTGCCTGGACCAAGGTCCTGGACTGCTTGTGAGAGATTGGAAGGAGAAAGCTAGGGCCATGTACAGAAGGTCATGGTCAGCCAACACCTTCAGAGCCTATGAGGGGTCCTGGGCAGGCTTTCAGACATTTCAGTCCAGAATGGACTGGGATACAGTGGAGCCAGTCCAGAAAGAACAGGTAATGCAGTACGAAGTGGGAAAATGGGAGGAAGGGTTAACTCACGCCACCATGGTGGTCCAACTGGCAGGATTCAGCTAGATGTGTAGGGACTAGGGGTGGTCTGACATGGCAGGAGGCTGGGCCATCAGGCAGATGGTCACGGGTAGGCAGAGGGGGCAGGGCTCAAGGTAGGACAAGAGAAAGCCAATAATGGGACCCTTACTCATGTAGGTAGTGGGGGTACTGGACCATGTTTTCAGTTCAGCAAAGGAAGCCTGCCTATTCAGGGCCATTTTTGCAATCATGGCCAAGGGAGCATTCAGGGTGGGAGAGGTCATGGCACTCAGGAAGGGGGCAGCTGCTGTGGGGTTACAAGGGGAGAATGTGAGATTGGATAGGGACAGGGTGGTCATCTGGCTCTGGAGGTCCAAGACAGACCAGCAGGGAAGGGCACCACAGTGGAGGTGCACAGGCTTCCAGGGGCAGGAGTGTGTGCAGTCCAGGCCATGGGGGAATATGGCAGGGGATAGAGGCCCAATGAAAGGGGCATGGTTCTTACATGGGGATGGGTCCCTGGTCACAGGGTTCCAGGAAGGAGCAGTGCTGAAGAAAGCATTGGTATTCATGGGAGAGAATCCCAGCAAGTTCACCCCACACTCATTCAGGATAGGTGTGGAGTCAGAGATGGCAGCTAAGGGGGCAGTGGAGAATGAGATCAAATGGGTGGGGAGATGGAAATCCAACTGTTACAGGAGAGGCAGTATAGCACAGTGGTTTAAGGCTCTGAGCTGCAAATCTGGTGACATCCACCAGACCAGACCTGGGTTTGAATCCCATAGCTTCCACTTGCATATTGTGAGACCCTGAGCAAGTCACTTAACTCCCCTGTGCTCCCAGGTTGCTCCTGTAAAAAAGCTTTCAGCTTAGTGTGCTACTCCTGGTTAAACAACTAAATAAAAATATGTGAAGTGCTGACATGGCTAATTTGTGTTCCTTTTTCTCTTTCTACAGTGGGCTCTGAGAGGCAGGTGAGGATCATGGGACACTTGTTCATTTACTGAGCAGAGAGGTTTGCAGCTACCACAAGGAGAGGGTTGCAGTTATGCCCAGAGGCAGAGCACACCAAAGTGTGGTGGAAGCAGT
This sequence comes from Neoceratodus forsteri, assembly GCA_016271365.2. NCBI lineage: Eukaryota > Metazoa > Chordata > Ceratodontiformes > Ceratodontidae > Neoceratodus > Neoceratodus forsteri. The sequence goes on from CM028133.1 coordinate 981,220,761, forward strand.
TTTGGGGCATGAGGTGGTCGCTGTTGCTTCTCCTGCTGGAGGAGCTGCAGGTACTAGGCCAGCCCTGACTGTATCATTGTCCATCTGGGGATTATGATCTAGGGGTACTACCATGGGGGTCTCTGATGAGAGATATGATCTCAGATTTGGAGAAGATAAAGAGCTGGTGGCCAGGAGTGGTGATCAGTTGGTCCGAAATCACATCCTAGTGGGTATGGAGGGGAGCAAAATGGGTTAAGGCAGTGGAGGTGTCTCAGAAGTGCCTAAACAGGAAGGTAACTAGGGCAGTGATGGAAATAGAGGGGGGTGCACATCCAGCACAGGGACATATCATACAAGCAGGCTGATGTGTATCAGTCAGATGGGGTGTACTTGATGGAGTTTGGCATGTGCCTGTTCTATGACCCTTTGGGGAACTAGTGTGGGAAACTAATAAAAAAGGCCTAAGGTTTTAACCAGCAAGGAGGGCATCACCATCTTCCATTGCAAGCTGGAGATGGATTATTGGAAAGGGTTGGGTGCAAGAGGAAAAGGGGGGGCAGGTAGAAGGGGGAGGGGTAGGCACCACAGGCTGGGGACAAAGGAACCCAGGCATGGGAGTAATGTGGGAGGGAGGAGGAATATAGAGCTGGGGTGGATCACTGTGTCCACACCTTGCAGGGGGGGAGAGGTCCGGGTATGTGTGGTGACACGGTTATGGTGATGAAGGGGGGCCAGATCACAGTGTCTGGACCCCGAGAAGCAACATTGAATGATGAAGAGAACAAGAAAGAAGAACCACCAGGATGGCAGACAGGACTGTTAGGTCCTATAAAATGATATTGGATTGATATTTCTAAATGTAAATATTGATTGTCTTAACAGAGAAATGGAATTGGGATATAAATATACACCTGTGCCTTTAAATAAATATTGCCAGCGAGCATCCAAAAGTGACAAAGTAGTAGCATGAGTTATTTCTGGGTGGGGATCTGGGGTCAATTAAGCTTGCCACTAAAAGACAAGCCAGGTTGTCCCAGGGGGCCCAGCCAGAAAGAAACAAGAAAAAGGAGGGGGGTAGGGAGAAGGGGAGGAGACAGGGAAGAGTGGAGGGGTTTATAACATCACAGGTGTGTCATTTGACTAGATCATGGGTCTCGCTGGCCATTGGACAGGGGAGGGGTCACATGGGGTCCTAATTGGGGTCCTTAGGGGATTCATAAGGGCCTGCAGCCTGTTGGTAGTCCTCTTTCTTGCTTTAGAAATTCTCCACCCACCATCCCTGCAAGAAAGAGGTGGGAACATGAAATAGGCACAGGGTAAGGGAAGACAAAAAGGAAAGATGGTGGCCTCCAAGGGGGCCCAGCATGAACTAGGTATGCTGCAGATGGGCAGCTGGTGGCCAGGAGGCTAGGCAGAGACTCACCGTGGACAAGAGACTGAGGGAGATGAAAGGAAAGGAGGAGAAAAAGGTTGGGAGCAAGGGGAAAAGGGGGTCAGGTAAAGGGGGGAGGTTGGATATAGAGCTAGTGGGTGGATCACTGTGTCTGCACCTAGTGGGGGGAGAGGTCCGAGTAAGTCTGGTGACCCAGTTATGGTGATGGGGAGGCCGTAACACAGTGTCCAGACTCTGAGAAACAACATCAAACAATGAAGAGAACTAGAAGGAAGAACCACAAGATGGAAGACAGGACTGTTAGGTCCTCCAAAATGATATTGGACTGATATGTCTAAATGTAAATATTGATTCTCTTGACAAAGAAATGAAATTGGGATGTAAATATACACTTGTGCCTTTAAATAAATATTGTCAGCGAGCATCGAAAAGTGACAAAGTAGTAGCCTGAGTTATTTTTGGGTTGGGATCTGGGAACAATTTATTATTACAAGACATGCAATTTGCACAATTTTTGAATAAGGAAATTGCAGCCTTCTTGGAAAGGATCTCCCCAGCTGAATTTTTATGGACTACAATCTGGGACTCCCTCAAAGCATATTTGATGGGCTGTATTAATCTAGTTCAAAGTCAGTTGGCATTCATCTGTATCCCCCTCCCCCGGGTCATGCCTGAAAATAGGCAGGATTTGTCTAGTGCACTTACCCGGTCAACAAAAACTAAATAAATAAATATGAATCCAATGTTAGGAAACAATATTGGAGTCTTTTGGATGGGTTGGAGTGAGATTTGGTCTTGGCAGAAGAAGTGTTTGCTACAACAGGGAGAGAAGAAGATAAAATAAAGATGATGTACTTGAAGGACAAAATAAAGAGGATTAGTCAGGGGAAAGCGGGAGACAAATGTATAAATCAAGAACAAATTATTATTTTTTTGTGGATTCATCTTCAAAGCTCCTGGACTATCAACTTACGGTCCTGGATAATCAGAATAGGATTGACTGTGTCACCATATCAGAAGGAAGAAGAGTATTTGATCCAGCTGAGATTAATACCGAGTTTAAAAATTATTTTAAGACATTCTATGAGGAGGATGGCTCTGCTACCATAATAGACGTTCAGGATTATATTAAAAAAATTGATGTACCTAAGATCTCAGAAGCTAATAGAATAAGTCTTAATAGGGAATTAAATGAAGCAGAAATATATAATGTAATATCCAATATGCAAAATAAAAAGCCACCAGGGCCTGATGGTTTCTCTGACAAATTTTATAAAGTATTTTAAGAAGAACTGGCCCCTTCTGTGGGTCATCTGTTTCAGAACTTTCAGGTGCAAGTAGATTTTCCAACTTCTTTAATGAGGCTTCTATAATTTTACTTTTGAAGAAAGAAAAGCCTGCAAATATTCGTGGTCCTTATAGGCCCATATCACTGTTGAATAACTATTATAATATTTTTGCAAAGGTGTTCACAATAGAATTGCAAGTTATATTCCCAGTATTGTACACACCTATCAGACTGATTTTATGGTAGGGAGAAGGTTAAATTGTAATATTAGGAGAGTTTTAAATTTAGTGGATTCATCATTGAATATGGATTTGGCAGTGATCTCCCTCAATCCTGAAAAAAGCCTTTGATAGAGTGAGTTAGGAATTTCTATTCCAGCTTCTTGTGGCTTTCGGCATCAAAGGAAAGTATCTGCAGTGGATTAAAATGATGTATTTTTTATCACATGATTCTGTCAAACAAATCATAATTCTTTTGAATATTTTAGTTTACAACAGGGCACAAGGCAGGGCTGCCCTCTATCCCACTTGTTATTTGCTTTATTTACAGAACCATTAGCTACCCTGATTAGAGGTAACCCTGAAGTTAAAGGAATTAAAATAGGTAAGCAGATACCTAAATATCACTGTACGCAGATGATAGTTGACTTGTTGGGGGTGATTCAGTGCATGATTACGATTGTTTACTTCAAATTCTTGTAGCCTTCAGTAAACATTTGGGATATAAAATCAACTGGGTTAATACTGAGGCCATAATAATCTCAGATGGTAATGCCCCCAGTCAGGGGCATCCTTTAGATCCATTTTATAACCCTTATATGAAGTATTTGGAAGTTCAGATTTTACTAAATGAAAATTGTTATATACTTTGAATTTTTTATCTGTTCTCAATAAAATTGAACAAGATCTCATTAGATGGCAAAACCTTCCATTAGTTTTATTAGGCTGGATTAGTATTGTAAAAATGAATATTTTGCCAAGGCTGGTGTTTTTGTTCCAGGTCTTACCAATAATGATTCCTAAAACATTTTTTGATTAATTGGATAAGGTCATATGAAGACTCCTTTGGATACAAAAGGCACCTAGAATTGCCTATAAAAAAATAGCAGCTATCAAAGAAGAAGGGAGACATGTTATTGCCTAATTTTGAGCAATATTACTTGGCTGCTCAATTAGAATGTTTAGGCTATTGATTTCAAGAGAGACAGAATTTACCAAAATGCTTCTGTATAGAGGCAGAAAGAACTCAATTTCCTGCTTTAATACAAAGTTTGGCCTTAAATCTAAACATTAATAAAAATATTCTAATATGATGTATTCTACCAGGCCTAAAACTGGGCATAGAACTTAATAAAAATGTTTTGGGGAGAAGGGGATGTTTTGTCACTATCTACCCCTATTTCTAACAATATACACTTCCCTCCATCTATGAAAAGAGGTTCAATTCAAAAAGAGTTAGTGGAAAAGGGGCTATATACAGTGGAGGAATTTTTGATTGAAGGCATAGTAGCCTCTTTCAAGGAGTTAAAAAGCAATTCTGGTTTATATTTAAATGCATATTTCCCGTATTTATACTTGAGAAATGTTATTTTTGAAATGGGAATGCTTTGCAATTAAAGATGGGGATATTAGAGCTTTTTTTAAGAATTTAGAATCCTTTAAACATTTGATTGGGGAAATCTATCATCTTATTAGTAAAAATTCACGACCCATTTCTCTTCTTCAGCTTAAAAAAGCTTGGGAAAAGGATAGGACTCTTCCCATTCAAGATTCAACTTGGGAAACATTAATTAATCTTAGGGAATTATCTAATAAAAATAATAGACTGAAGCAAATCTATATAAATAAGCTTCACAGAACATATTTAACACTGGTAAGGCTGCATAAAATAGATAACAACTTACTGTATCTGAAATGTGTCAAAGATGTGGAGAGGTTACAGGAACTTTAGACCATATCTTAGTTTCATGTCAAAAACTGTAATTGTTTTGGCAAAACATATTTTCCTTCTTTGGTAAGCTTATTGAGTAGGATTTCCCCTTCAATCAAGGAATTGCTTTGTTTGGGGTTTCTTACTCAAATTTGGACCTGGGCAATTTAGCCGATCTAGTAAATTTGGGGTTGACTGTGGCAAAAAAAGCAATATTAATGCACTGGAAATCTGTATTGCCACCAGAGTTCCTAGAATGGTTTCAATTTATGGTTGACTTGCATAAGGTGGAAGGGGCATATTATAGAATGGAGAATCAAATAGTTCGGTATCTTCAGATTTAACTTTTATTCATGTGTTCAAAAGACTTATTTTAAATAGGGAGATACAAGCTGCAAGGCAGGTGTTTAGTTATAATGAGAAAGAGGGGTGCTAATCATGAACATAATGAATTAAGTTATCCCACGCTCTGAGTAAAACACTAAATGAAATAAAAAAATGCCTCAGCTCAACAAAGAAAGAAACCTTTCCCAAAGGCAGTAGTCTTATAATGCTGTGAAATTTTTTTATGTACTCTATTTATCCTCCTACTGGATGGCTGCAACCCTCTTGCAGACCAACCACCCCTTAACCCATCACCTGGTTTCTCACAGACATACCTGCTGCCTCCAACATTTTCCCTGTGCCCTCACCCCTTCCCAGGGTGAGGGTGACAAGTCTCTAACTGTAATAGTACAAAATATGGTTCTTTGGAGAGCCACTATGTTCCTGATGCAGGTCCTGTTGGATTGGTCTGTCAGGCTGCACCAGGCCAGCCATTTTTCTGACATCTCTTTTTCCCCTTACCCTCAGATGTTGATTCTAGGGTGCGATACAAGCTTGTTTCACTCAAATGTGTGGAGTGCTAATCTGTCGGCATCTAAAAACTCAATGAAAGAACATCCACTACAAATGCAACCAACAACTTAATCTATATAAGGTTATACTGAGTCAGAGCCTCCTGGATTCTGACCAATTACCTAGCTTGTTCATATCCTCCTGCAGTTTCCCCATCCTCAAGGGAGTCCACTACCCTTACCATATAGCAAACTTAACCATCTTGTCAGAGACCACAGCTTCCAAATAATTAATGAAGATGTTAAGCACCACTGGCCCAAGAAGGCTTCTTAGTACAGCTTTTCAATCAAAGTAGTGCCTGACCTCCACCACCTTCTGCTTTCTGCCCCCTAAGCCAGTTAGCAACTCACCTTGAGTAATTTTTCAGTGTACTGCACTGGATTACTTTGTACAGATGTTTGTTTTGTGCCACACTATCAAAGGCCTTTCTGAAGTCCAGATAGATTACACCATGTCCCTGCCACTGTGCACCTACAGTAGTACCTGGTCACCCATTTAAAAAGGTGATCAGATTCAAGAGTAAACATTTTTATTTTAAAAACAGAAAATATGTCATGCAACCACTTGTGCATTTGTTAATTTCCAATGGTCTCCTGAGAAATTTACAATTAAAAATGTTTTTCAATATACCAACATACTTAATTCACAGTAGATGTATAACCAATAAATTATAACAACTTATCCTATGGTGCCAGACAAGATTCAAATGAATCACTGCAGTAATCCTTAATCAATGTTTTTAAACTATTCAAGGATTGAAGGTTGGTTTAGTATAACCTGCCCTTCATAAAGCTTTGCTAAGAGTGGAAAAGAACCTCAACCATGTACTGCAATCAACTGTTCTGTCCTTGATAATGGCTTCAAAGAACATGTCCAATGCTTAGACTGACTGGCAGTAGTTGCATGTAGCTAAGTCTGACTTTTTCCCTTCTTGACATTGGAGACCACATAGGCCACATTGTGGTACTCTGGCACCAAACCTGTTGACACAGAGTCCTGAAACATTACAGACAATGACCCTGCCAGTTGCTTCCTTAGCTCCAAAACTGTCCTTGGGTGTACCCCATCTGCTCCTTAGGACTTACCTGGATTCATATTTGCCAGGTAATTGCTTCCAGGGCAAGTATGATGTCTATTGACTGCGTTGCCCCTACTTCTGATGCCACAGCACCCAGTGAGTAGGTGATGACTGTAACAAAGTATTTATTCATCAACACAGCCATAGCACCTGCTTCTCTTGTAGGTTGCTCCCATTCTCTTTTTTCTTTGGCACAATCCCCCTACTTTGCCTTTTTCCTTCAACTGATGTACTAGAAAAGGCAATGGTGCTATCCATGGCTCCTGCTATTATTGTGGCTTCTAACTGACCTCCGGATTTCTTAATTCTTATTTTATAATCCTTTAGCACAGTTGTTTACTCCTTTCTGGCCATAAATAGCTTAAAGAGTTAGTGCACTGTAACAGATGTTTTTAATTTTCAACAACATCCCTGAGTGTGCAATTGCCTATTTAACAGTTGTTCTGCAGAGATTTCATTGTTTCCTAAGCACAGATCCAGAAGCAAATGATTTGATACCTTTTAATGGACCAACATAGATGTAACAACAAGACCAAAATGCTCTAGCTTTCGGACCAACAAGTCCTTCATCAGAAGTGAAAGGACAGTTATTTAGAAAAAAACAATACTTTATTTCCATCATTTTATTACATTAAGTATTCTCAGCATTTGCTCATTGCCATTTGCAAGGAACATTTGAAGGTGATGCAGTGCGGGGAACCAGGTCAATAAGCAGCTCCTCTCTCCAAGAATGATTACAACTGGACACTAGTAGACTTATTCAAATGCATACTGGACTCACACTGTATTTATATGCAATAAAAAAAGACAATCATTTACCACAAAAAAAGCAAGCTTAACACATTAAATACTGCTATTGGTTACACCAAAATGAAAAGTAACCTGATGGCTAACAAACCTTTGCAAGATAGTGCCCCCCCAATCTAACTGCATATGCTCATGCAGAACAATTTGCATGAAGTTATCAAAGCTTAGAAAACATACAAGTTCCAAACTCAGATGAACATTTTACATTTCAAATGGACTTACTCTTAATGGTGTTTAAAACAAGGGAAACACAAATGTGTCAAATGCAGTTAGCTAATGCAGTGATAACATGCATACAAAATTACAAGCGTGGCCACAAACGTTTGATAAAATGTGACAAACTTTATAAATGTGGTGCAACACAATAAAATATGTGAATACTGAAATGCTATGCACCTTCAGAAATAAAGACACAGTAAGATGCAATGTGAAATGAGTAGCTGTCTATCTATTGCAATGTCAGTTTAGAAATACATGCTATTAGAGGAGTAAGGTTTGTGCCCCCTGCACAGGATGCATGAAAGGAGCGCACATCCAGTATGCACCCGGCTGCATGGACAGCAATGTACCAAGGTGGATGAGGGCCATGCCAGCACTGTGTACCATTCACAAAGCTGCATAATGCATTCCACAGAGGGGCCTAGGGTAAAGCAGGATATTCCAGGAGGGATTCTGCTGTAACCGCTCTATAAGACCAGGTCCAGGCACACACAGGTTCTCTCCCAGTCCTGACTGCATGTGTCAAACATCCCCCTCACCAGCAGACCCCCCCAGCCCTGACAGAACAAGGCACCCCATATTGCTGGTGTGGATCAGAACCTGAAGTGTGCTGCCCCCACCACCCTGCTATGCCCCAGGTATACACCCCCAACCCATCCAGAGCCACACATGTCTGCCCTTCCATATGCTGGCAGCCATGCTGACCTGAGGTTCAGAGCTGTCTCCTGTTGATGGTGCATGGTGTCCAAGCTGTGGTTGGCATTATACACTGGCAGGCTTCGTATCAGCCAGTACCATCCAGAGTCCCACTGTTACATCCCTCTGACCCCCACAAGGGGTACGCCACCCAACTATGCATTACAGAACTCCCCATCTCCCCACACCCTATCAGCAACATATCGCACTGGCTAGGTATTGCCGTTCACTGTATGTATAGGTACTCTAATTCATGTGTGCAAGCATGTGTGTTGCATTGATGCCATGTCCATAGCTGTGTGCTGCAGCCCTCAGGATAGTGGCATACTGTCACAGCAGTACCATCTGTATTGCGTTCAGCCAGATACCCCTCGGTGTATGACACCTGGACTGCATCTCCACAGTAGTATGTGTGTACATGCACATAGGTGTGACCTGTCTTGCACTCTGTTAGGTCAGTGGTGTGCACAATGATTACCTGTTCCTACTGCATAATGGGGTCCTATTCCACAATAGCTGGAGTAGAGATAACTCAGGGAACTACATACTAGTCTGCCTAATTTTGATCCTAGAGAAAGACAGAAAGGATTATAAAACAGTATGTAGTGGAACTGATGGAAGCCAAAGGGGTTCAAGACAAGTGGCTGCATGGGTTTATGTCAGGCAGAACATGTCAGTCAAAATTATAGCCATATAGCATAGTGGGCTAAGGCTCTAAGCTGCAGATCTGGAGACCTGGGTTTGAATCCCACAGCCACCAAGGTGCATAATGTGTGATTATGAGCAAGCCACTTAACTTCCATGTGCTCCCAGGTTGCATCTGGAAACAAGCTTCGGCTTAGTGTACTACACCTGGTTAAAAAATGTTCCCTTTCTCCTTCCCTAAACTTGATAGACTTCGACTGGTCACAAAGGCAACTGCTAACTGTAACCCCCTACAAATTGGGGTTTACTATAATGTCTTCCTGGGCTCCTTTATGCCCACTCTCAAGCTGGTGTCCTGTTTTAAGTATTTCTATCTCTTTGTGTGAGAGTGCCATATTGAGCCTCCATGCCTGTGTCTTTAAGAGCATACCTAATCTGTGTTTAGAAATTAGTCTGGGCGAGGTCTGAGTGATTTAGGGCTTGTGACCCACCAGACAGTGTGATATTTTAATCCATTCTGCAGTCGCTATTTGCACAAAGGGAGCTCATATAGGAACTCTGTTTATTTACTGTTCGTTTGCTGTTATCGTAAAAATAAAGAAGTTTCTCCAACCTGCTTTGATTTGCAGCTCAAGCATTTGAATGGGAGCCACAATGTTAGGTTCTAGACTTTCAGTATTTGGACCAATCAAATCACTGGGGACCTAAAATAGATCTTGTTCCCAGGGGTCTTGTGGGAAGGAAATTCTGTAATTTTATAGTTTTAAGGGTTGGCACCTTAAGAAACCTAGAGGGGGATCCCTGACTGTGACTGACAGTTCCCTCAGCCACTCAAACTTTTGGATTACAAGGGAAATGCCCAGAACTTCCTAAAGCAGGGGATCAGTTAGAGTTGGTGGTGAAAGAGTGAACAGCTCAAGCTTTTGAGCAGCTGTTCCCTGAAGGAGCGAAGGGGAATCGGTGGGAAGAGGCTTAGCTGGCCTTCCTGCCACATTTTCCGGGAATCAAACTGTCTACTGCAGAGTCTGGACGGTTGCACTTCTTTTCTTGCTCAATATTTTTTTCTCTTTTTCGCTCTTGTTCCCAACATGATGTCTCATATTGCTTTGTTGCAATTACATGGAAGTGATTGACTACACTTAGCCTGGTACCTCCTACTAGAGGTATTGTTAGGTTTTCCTCTTGCAGTTGCCAACTATGCTGCAAGCTTTGCCTCTGTGAACTGCATCTCAAGTTATGCAGTAGCAATGCTTTATCAAAATTCTGTGTCTCCTGCTACAGTCATGGATAGTTACTTCCATGATGTATATAATATATTGTTCTGTTAGGTATTGGTTCTTTACTGCTGTTTATTTGACCATTAAACAGCCGTGTATAGTTACTGTCATGATATATATATATATATATATATATATATATATATATATATATATATATATATACATATATATATATATATATATATATTAGCAGAAGAGTTTCATTGTTATTGAGGCAGGTTGCCCCAGCGGCATTTGGCCAGCTGCTCAACAACACAGTTACACATGCTTCCACACGTAGCATCGCGGCTGCATATAACACCACAGAATATATACCGGTTCACCTTGGCAGAATGCATGGTGTCAGAACAGTCCAGCGGCGCCAAAAGAAAACACAGATTATCTGCTCATCCTCAGCAGCCTGCGTCAGCCTGACACCCAGTGACGAATCAGTTACCCAGGTTGTTATGCTGCAAACCCATTAAACAAAAACATTTAGCAGCTTGCGCGCCAGCACCGTGGCACGTTGCCAGTGTTTGTTCAGTTGCTCGCTGTCACACCTTACGCCCCGACATATAGCACGGGTTGCTTTTCATCACCACAGATTATAACGGTTCATTTTTGTCAGACGTGATGGCTGGGGCAGCTGACAGCCAGAAGCCAAACAGAAGACACAGACACGCAGCATCTTGACAGGACCACCAGTATGTCAGACAGATGAGGCATACCGATGAGTCCTGGTGTGTCTATGTCTTCTGTTGGCACCCTTTGCAAACTGTGGGAGAGGCCTTTTGGCACCATGCATTTCTGCTTAAAGTTGAACCAGTATAATATTCTGTGCTGATTTGCATATGCAGTCCATGATGCTTTGCATTGTGGAGGCATGTGTGACTTTGTATTTCTTTGAAACTTGGCTTCCCAGCCAAATGCCCTTTGGGGTAACCCTTGCCTCAGTGCTTGCGCACAGAGTTTCTTTGTCTTTTAAATGTTTTTTTTGTTTTGATTGTGTTCACCACAACATAACCCAGATAGACTATCTTAGGGTAGCTGGTTCATCCCACTGGGGTGTCAGACAGACGAGGCTTACTGATGAGTCCTGGTAGGATGAAACACGTGTTTATGTCTTCTTTTGGCACCCTTTGCAAACTGTGTGAGAGGCCTTTCGGCACCATGCACTTCTACTTAAAGTTGAACCAGTATAATATTCTGTGGTGATTTGTATATGCAGCCCATGATGCTTTGCATTGTGGGGGCATGTGTGACTTTATATTTCTTTGGAACTTGACTTCCCAGCTAAATGCCCTTTGGGATAACCCTTGCCTCAGTGCTTGTGCACAGAGGTTCTTTGTCTTTTAAATGTTTTTTTGTTTTAATTGGGTTCACCACAACATAACCCAGATAGACTATCTTAGGGTAGCTGGTTCATTCCACTGTGGTGTCAGACAGATGAGGCATACTTATGAGTCCTGGTAGGATGAAGCACATGTCTATGTCTTCTCTTGGCACCCTTTGCAAACTGTGTGAGAGGCCTTTTGGCACCATGCATTTCTGCTTAAAGTTGAACCAGTATAATATTCTGTGATGATTTAGAGAGAGCCCATGATGCTTTGCACCATGGGGCATGTGTGACTTTGTATTTATTATATATTATATTAGAGGTAAAACTTCATGACGTTAGCATAGACACAAAAGTGCGAGGATGCCAGTTAGGTTGAACCCCTGATCGCCACCCCCTCAATTGCATTTAGACATTGGGATCGCCAGCCCTAACTCTCACCCCATGATATGTGTAAAGCAGCAGAAGTATAGGAGAATGGGTGAGAGTTAGGACCCACGATCCCAATGCACACCCCAATGCAGGTTGGGGTGGGGGAGTCCAAGGGAGGTTTTCAACCCTAACAGTGAATTTCCTCACTTTTGTCGCTGTGGAACAACCCTAACTAATGCATTAAATGGAGTTTTTAGCCTCTAATTGCCCTTCTTTTTGAGAATGATTACGAGAAATAGTGAATGTAATGCAGCGGCGGGAGGGCCCCGCGCTCCCGCCACGTGATGTCTTGTGGTATACTAACAGGGACAGCAATGCAAACTGAAATGGTAACAGTGGGGCACATGGTAACACAAGCGCAAATGAGAACAGAAAGGGTAACGCACATGGTGGCGTAGACCGGAACGGTCTGCCATGTGATGTGTTGTCACAGAGTAACATGGTGCCTGGAAACAGAAATGTCAATGGGCATGGTGACGTAAAGTGAAACAGAAAGATAAACAGTACTGTAGACAGAAATGTCAAAAAATAACAGAAACACAAGCGCAAATGAAAACGCAAAGGATAACGCATGGTGGCGCAGACGCCAACGGTAAGTGAAACGGGCACGGAACCACAAGCGAAAGGCAACAGTACGAGTAATAAGTAGCCATTAGCTGGTTTTCCCCAAAACCTGCATAGAGAAAGACAATGAGTACAAATAATGTATGCATAATAATGAGTATCGGCGCAGAAAATGAGAACTTGGAATACTAAATACGTTATATCTCAGGAACCGTACGACGTAGAAAAAAAATTTTAAAGTCATATTATTTACAACTGTGCTGGCTAATTTGGTACTTAGCCTTCTTTAGGGGGCTAAGAATTTTTCCGATGAAAAGTCCGTATCTCGCACCGTTTCCGAGATACGGGCCCTGAAAGGCGCGGCGAACGCCGTAATGTTATCCTATGGGAAAAAAAGAGAAGTTCGGAGCACCATAACTTTGCCTCCCTGTTATATTTTTTCACCAAACCACTGAAAGGCACATCTGTGGGCTGTTGGCTGTCCTCCCTCCAAATTTCAGGAAAAAAGACCAAACCGTTATTTTGCAGCAGGGATCCAAAGGATTTCTGTAATGCATTGGGCGCCGTAATGTTATCCTATGGGAAAAACCATCAACTTTGGAGTGCCGTAACATTGCCACTGTGTAATATTTTTTCAATACAACACTGAAAGGCACATGTGTGAGATGTCGGCTCCGTTCCCTCCAAATTTCAGCCCAAAACTCCCAACGGTTCTTTTGCTGCGTAGTGCCAAAGAATAGCTGTCATTTTTCCACAGATGGAAAACTACTGTCGCATTCTGGGCGTAAAGCTCGTAAGTTCGGACACTTTCGTGAGCACGAAAGTAATTTATGAAGTACTTTTTCCAGAAATTTGAAAACATATTTCTGGGGTGTTTTACCACAAAATAAAGACATGGCAAGCATCCTCAGGGTCCGACTAGGTGAATACAAAAAGAATTAGGTTGCTAGAGGGTCCCAAATTTAAATGCCAACCATTTTTCTGATCACCAACTGAAAACAAAATGGCTGATTTGTGAAAGTAACAGGCCCATTTGTGAAAGTAAAAATGCATTTGCGACACTGTCGAACTTTTTGTTAACTTTTCCCATTGACTTATAATGGGAAACTGTTTTTTGAATAACTTTTGAACCGTTTAATATTTTTTCACCAAATCTTCAAAAGGCACATCGGGGACCCTGGCCACACGTTCCCTGAAGATTTCAGGCCGGTCACGCAAACCGTACGACCTGTAGGCACGACCGTAGAATTCCAGAAAAAGCGTGAATGCTCACACAGATCATGCTTAATAACTCCACAGCTGTATATCCAACCAGTACAAAACTTGGCAGATCCCAAGGCCTATGGCTCTTGATCAGGTATTCCAAATTTCAGGCAAATCCGTCAAACGGTTGCAAAGTTATTATGGTGCAAAGTTTTGGGGTTTAACATAGAAATGGCTCCTCAACCCTAACTATAGTGGCACTACCGTGCCACTATAATTGTTGATGTTAGGTATGTTCATTACTGCTGATTGTATTGTCTGTTAAAGCACTGTTACTTCCCCCCCTTCTAGGATGCATCTGGAAACAAGCAGTTCTGCTTAGTATGCCTTTCCTTGCGAAACTATTAATTAATAAATAAATTAATAAATTGTAGGTATGTAAGCAATTACCCACAACAGGGTATGGGGTTATAGGGATTTAATGCATGACCCAGGTGTTGTGTACCTGAAGATGTCTTGCAAGCACAGTATGGTAAAAGGGCTTACTGGATATCGCCTGGACTTTTAAATAGTGGAGGTAGATGGCAATCACTGCTCACCCACTGTACTATTTTTTCCATCAGTCACCGGTGAAACATGGCACTATCTGCTGTGTCCAAGATGGTTGGCAGAGTTCTCTGTGGATGCACAATGACTTGCGCATGTGCACTGAACTCTGGTGGCATGGTGGCACAGTCTGCCATGTCCAAGATGGCCACTAGATCCCATTGCACATATGTAAGTTGTCAGACATGCACAGGGAATGCTGGTGGCCATCTTGGAAACAGCGGGTAGTGCCGTTTTCCACCAGACCTTGGCTGCAGCCATATTGGCTCTTGCTAGTGTTTGTTTAAAGCTGAAATTACAGTTAGGCAATACTGTTATAAAGAGCTGCCTGAACAACTTCTACCTTTAGTTTCTGCCATGTACTGAGCAAAGCACTGATGCACCCAGAATTGCAGCATTGAGAACCCTATGGGTTCTTCTGAGCTGCAATCAGTCAGGTGCCACCTTACAGTGCACACTGATTATACACACCAAGCCAGCCACTTGAGACAGTGAGTTTCTGTCTCTGTCTGCTCCTTCCTTTGCTCCCTTTCACGCAGCTCAGGCTGAACATGCTCCACAAGACACTTCTCTGATCTACCCTCCAAAACCCCTCACACTGAGTGTGCTCATACAAGATGTCTGACTGCAGGAAAAAACAAACTCTGGCCAGAGCTGATTGGGCTGCAAGTGAAAAATGTGGAGTAAGGAATAGTGAAATGTATCAAAGTTAGGTGTCTGCACTTGCAAAATGTAACGTAAGCTTGTAAATGTTTTATTTTGTAATATTTTTTACACCAAATTTTCAACATAGTCTTGTTATAAAAAGATACAAAATAAGGTACAGAAGGGAAGTATTTTTTCAGAAAAAGAGTACTCAGGAAAAAGAGGACCTATTTATGAAGCTGGAGGGGAATAAATGTAGGAGAGATATAAAGAAGTACTTCTTCACAAAGAGAAGGGTGGATTCCTGGAACAGCATTTCATTGGAGGTGATAGGAACAAAAACAGTGGGGGGGGGGTTCCAGAATGCATGGGATAGGCACAAGGGAATCTCAATGGAAAGGAGGAGGGAGAACTGACTGGAGCTCATGCAGGATCTGCAGTCTTACTGTATGCAGGAAAGAACGGGCAGACTGGGAGGGGGGACAAACGGTCCTTATTTTGCAAGCAATCTCTATGTTTCTAGGTTTCTCATTCCTAAAGGAGACCACAATACACTGTGCAGGGACAGTACCCAGAGAAGTAGGGCATCCAACTGTCAAGCTCAGAAGCAAAGAATCCAAATGTCCTGAGCACTCAAAAAAACTAGTGGCTAGCCACAGCTTAATGCTGAAAATTCTTTAATGACAGTAAAAGCACAAACCACGTGAAGTACAAATATAATTCAATACAAGCAAGACAGCTGACAAATGCAGTAAATGTTAAATGCAAAGATATGACTACAGGTGCTGTAACTAAGACTCTATGGCTGTAGGAAGCCCAAGTGCTTCGACTCTCGATGACTCTTCCTCGGTGGGAAGTTAATCTTTTTAAAAAAATTTCAAATTCCATTGCTTGTTTAAACCAGCAGGTATAGCACTTTGTAATTTAAAACTCCAAGTCGATTTTTTCCACAATAGTTTATTCACTTGTACTCCCCTTCCCACAAAGGACCCACTCTCTCACTGCCTATGAACTTTAATTCTCTAGGATGTGAATTATGGCAATCAAACAAATGACTACCAAATGGGGTGCAAAGTTTGCTATTGGTCTTGTGTGCTAGTTTTCAGCATGGGAAGTCAGCTGTTCAGAAGTTTGAAAAAGTTGTATCTTTGAAATAATGTATTTCAGCAATAGAGTGAATGCTAGCTAGTGGTCCCGCCAGGTGTGGGGATAGTTTAGTTATTCAGATCTTCTGTTTGTTTTTAGTACTGTGCACACAGATGTTATACCACAATTCATCTGTCATTGCATATTAGTTTATTGACTAAGTCGGTCTGGGTCCGTGCTGTAAGCCCACTTGCTCCTGCACCTTTCCCCTCTCCCTTACTAGAGAAAGCACCGGTATTCCTTTGCTGCTCTTACCTCCAAGACACTGGGCTTGTGGTAGTGATGCTACTCCCTCAGATCCCGACCCAGCACTCTCTGAAGAGTTTAGGTAGCTCCTGATAGTGAGAGCGGGGGGAGTGCTCCACCAGAAACAGACTTTCCCACATTCCTGGAAGTTGTCTTCTTTCCCCAGCAGCCGTTGAGTCTCTGAAAGCATGTGGCAGCTCTTGCGAGATCTCAGCCCCCATGGAAAAGACCACTCCAACACGGTTGGTGAAGTACAAGGGATCAAAATTTCAACTAGCATGGTGGCAAGGGCTGAGGATATTAATGTAAGAGTTGGAGAAGGGACACCAGAATTCACACAAGCTTCATCTCAATTGCAGTGGGGGAAGGGTCAGGTCAGGGTGGGCATTCGTTTGACTTGTCATTCTGTAACTCTGGGGTTCGACTGCATATCTTACTGCATTTACACCATAGAACATATGTGACAAAGTCAATACTGCAATTAATAAATTCACATGTCTCTAACTTTAAATCTTCATGCAGGGGTTATACAAACTCTTTACCAGGTTGTGCATATGCGCACACAATA
This sequence comes from Neoceratodus forsteri, assembly GCA_016271365.2. Classification (NCBI taxonomy): domain Eukaryota; kingdom Metazoa; phylum Chordata; order Ceratodontiformes; family Ceratodontidae; genus Neoceratodus; species Neoceratodus forsteri. Next base: position 981,237,700 of record CM028133.1, read on the forward strand.
CAATTGTGGTATTTGAAGAAACCTTTTGGTTTGTATGGTAACCACTGGTTATTATTGATAGCTGCCTAATTTGTCTCAAATCTACTATGGGCTTGATTTCAGAAAAGCTTTTGACGCCATCCCACATATGAGGCTGATAAACAAGCTGGGTAAGCTGAGCATGGGGGTCAGTGTGGTAAACTGGGTTAGAAACTGGCTAACAGACAGGAGGCAGAGGGTGGTGGTAAATGGGGTGTAGAGTGCGGAGAGGGGGGTGACCAGTGGGGTACCTCAGGGATCAGTCCTGGGGCCAGTCCTGTTTAATGTCTTCATTAGTGACATTGCAGAATGGCTGAGGGGAATCGTTGCAGATTACTCCAAGATCTGTAACAGAGTGGATACCCCAGAAGGGGTGTAGAAAAATGAGGAGGAACCTAGGGAAGCTTGAAAATGGTATAAGGACTGGCAACTGAAGTTTTATTAAAAAAAGTGCAAAAGTATGCAGCTGGGACACAGAAACCTTGGGGGAATGCTACAGGATGGGGGGGGGGTTGCTGACAGTTACAAAGGAGGAAAGGGATCCAAGGGTTATTATTCCAGATGACCTAAAATGTCAAAGTAGAGTGCTAAGGCAGCTGGGAGGGCCAGTGGCATGGTGAGATGAATAGGCAGGGGTATCACCAGCAGAAGGAGGGAGGCAGTGATGCCATTATATAAAACCATGGTCAGGCTTCACATGGAGTATGGTATGCCATTCTGGAGGCCACACCTTTGTAAGGATATTAACAGGCTGGAGATCGTCCAGAGAAGGATGACTAAGATGGTACAGGGCTTGCAACATAAGACTTATGAGAAGAGATTAAGGGATCTTAATATGTACTTGCTGAAAGAGAGGAGGGAAAGAGGGGACATGATAGAAACATTGAAGTACCTCAAGGGTATAAACAAGCTGCAGGGGAAAACATTTTCCAATACAGGAGGTCTCGGAGAAGAAGAAGAAGGGGACATGACATGAAATTTGAAGATGGGAAGTTAAACAGGAATGTGAACCCCAGTTGTTATCCCTCTGTACAGACAGTTGGTGAGACCCCATCTCTGTGTGCAGTTCTGGAGACCTCATGTCCAAAGAAGGCAGTTCAGAGGAGGGCAACTAAAATGGTGCAAGGTTTGCAACAGAAGCCATATGAAGAGAGACTTCAGGGGTTTAATATGTATACCTCTGAGGAAGGGGGGGGGGACATGACAGAAACTTCCAAATACCTCATGAGAATCAGCAAAGTCCCAGAGGGTAGCATCTTTCAGAAAAAGAGATATGCAGGTCAGTCCCAGTGGTGCTGAGGGTTGAGGCGCTGGATGCCACACCTCGCACCATGCCGGCAACCTGGGTTTGGAAATGGACTTAAGTCATCAGGGGCTGACAGAGGAGAGGAAGGATGGAGCATCCCATGACTGCTCTCCTTCCTCTGGGGTGAGTGGGAGCACCGCATTGCAGTGCAGTGGCATCTGGCGGAGGCCAAGTGCGCTACAGTTGTATGCTTGGCAAAGAGGAGGAGCGCAGCAGGTGTTAGCATGGCTGTGCATTGACGCCATTGCATGTTGAGCTCCTAGGGTATAAACATGGTGGAAAATAGCGGCCGATCGCAGCTGCTGATGGCCATGCCCTGCACCCCTTGACACGAGAGGTAAATCCACTGGGTGTCTGTGCTACAGGTCCCTGTGGGAGGGGGGATTCTGCTTCCTGGTGGAATGGTGTAATTTGCATGCCAGACCTGGTCCTAGGGTGCAGGTGCCGGAGGCTGGGTGATCACTGGTACCACTCCGCCAGGCTGGAGTAGAAAATAAGAGTAAAATAAAAAAAAAAAAAAAGAAAACGAGATATGCAAGAACAAGGGGACACAATTTGAAGATGGGGGGACAGCTCAAGGGCAATGTGAGGAAGTATTTTTTCACAGAGAGGGTGGTGGATGCATAGAATGGTCTTCCTGAGGAGGTCACAGAGTAAAAAACAGTGTGGGAATTCAAGAATATATGGGACAGAAGGCAATTCTGGTGGGGGGTAGGAAGAAGTAGGCTGTTAGTTAACAAGGACCTGCAGCTTATCCAATAGGTAGGGAAATGGGCAGACTAGGCGGGCCAAGCAGTCCTTGTCTGCCGTCAAAGTCTACGTATCTATGTTTCTAAGGGAGGAGGTTCTTCTTCACAGATAGGGTGGTGGACACATGGAATGATCTGCCTCAGGCGGTGATGGGAGTGAGCACAGTTGCTGGAGTCAGGCATGCTTGGGACAGGCATAGGGGAACCATAGAGGTACAGCAGTTGGTGGGTCAGAAGCAGTAATCCAGTACAAGGGCTTACGGGCAGACTAGATGGGCCAGGTGGTCCTTATCTACTGACAATTTCTGTGTTTCTGTGACTTACTTGTCTCTCAGATTTTTTGCTCTACTGAAAGTAAAGCATGGGGTGTCACCCACTGCTGAAGTCACTTCATTATCACCAAGCAGGGTAGGGCAGTTATGATAAATTATATTGCCAATTTTACCTGCCAAATGATTGAATTTACTGACAAAGGTAACAGGGCCATGTTCATGAATTTTATTTTTATTTTTCTTGTGGCTTTTCATTCTTTTTTTCAGTAAATCATCTCTTTTCAGAGCCTCAGCTTTATCTCTAGTGAAATAGCCCTGTGACTCTCACCTTGGCTTCTTCAGGGCCCTCAAGGTAGTTCAGCACACACCTACGAGGGGACCAGCCTAGGTTCCACAGTGGTATCTAATGTGCCACAATACCTCCACATGGGGTGATGGCAAGGACTCCCATGGATAAAAAACAAGATACCACTCCCCAGGAAATAGTACGCTGCCCCGATAATACTCTTCCCCACTACAATAACAGTTTCTACACAATCACCCCAACCCCCCAGCAGCACTCTTTCAATAATACAGCGACAGTGAGTAAAATGCAAACAACAACCTTATTTATTGGGGGGGGCAAAGAGGTGAATATCAACCACAGTTCACTCCAGTCAGTCAATGACTTTCCCCATAGAAACCCTTCTCACCACCCCCAGGTGTACCCAGCTATCTCTGTATGGTGGGTACCGCACTACTAGGTGATGCAGGCCTGGGGTCTTTGGTTGGAGCCCTGTTAAACATAGAACATCTTTGGACTCATAATCCTTGACTTGCAACTCGTATGTTTCTAAGTCGCTGTGCAGGGATTTTCTCCAGACTCCTAACTGACTAACTAACTAAAAAAATCCCCTGAGCCACAACTCAGGGTACTCACAGTTTGCAGTCCATGCTGGGGGTTCACAGTCAGATGCACTGCACGGTACCGGTGGAGGTTCTGTGTCAGTAGTGCACCACCGGTGGGAGACTAAAACTGGACAACTCGAGGGATGATGATCTTCGCCTGCATGGCCTTGCCAACTTCACCTATGGGCCTTTATATATAGACTTCACACAGGCAGGCTTGTTTCATCCTTCAACCTGGTGCATCATCGTCTTCAGTCTGAGGAACTAAGATTGCTTATGTTCCTCAAGCCCTTATGATGCATGCTGAGCCACCCTCTGGACCAGAGAAGGGCTTCCACAGTCTCTACCTTACAGACCCTCTGTCTGAGGATGCTTCCACTAGCAATGCTGGGTCCTGTCCCAACAGCTTGCCTCAGCACTTACAGACTTTCCCCGGGCTGAATGTCCACTTCTCCAACCAATTTCTGTGCCATGGGGAGCAGGGGATCATTCAGAGTCCACAGCCCATCTCTTTATCACAGTTCAAACAGCTGTCCAACTATTTGGGCTGCAATAGAACACTTTTTTTTTCTCTTGACTCTGTTTTAAGCCATGTTTACATGGCTGACCTCACTCCTTCAGTGGAGCATTGCAGAGCTGCCCTGACCCCAAAAAACTTGTCGCATGTGTCTACACAGCCCCCCTCAGGGCCAATATATGATGCACTGGAGAGGGGCTGGGAGTCTGAGCGATCAGCTGATTGAAATGCCCACAAGGTGTTTCATGTGGGAGTGAGCAGTGCAGCCTCCCATCATGGCTGCTTAATCCACTCGCTTCTGAACACGTCCCCCCAAACTTTCTGGGAACACAGAGCTGAGCAAGGGAGCAGCTTACTATGATTCTGTAAGTATCCACATGGCGGCATTTGCACTGCAGCAACCTGAATGCTCAGGTTTCTGTGGTGCAAATGCTGCCATGTAAACATGACTTTAATTTCGCAAAAAACTGCTGTTCCTCCTGTTCTCAGCTTATTAGCTGGATGTAGCCAGAGTTTACACAGTCATGCAAATTTGATAAATGAGAACAGTCTCTCCTCACACAGCCACCCTCCAGCTCCTCTTGACTATAACCCCACTTCGGTGACAAAAATCTAATTGTATAACCCATGAGCAGCCTCCCTCTGATTGGCTGTGCTCACCAGGTGATCTGGCTAGCTCAATATGTCTTCCCAGCAGCCCTGTTTTGTAGCATTTTGTGGTGCTGCCATCTATTGGCTGGTAAGGCTCTAAACAGTGCCTGCCCTTAATTTTAAACTTTTAGCCCTTAATAGGGCTGCTAACATCCACCCCTCCCCCCCCAGACTGAAAACCTTCTAGTTGATCATGCTAATGTTCCCCGGCTCCTCTGTAGCCTGTGGAACCAGCGACATGCATTTTCTTCATCTGCCACATTGCCGGAATCAAAATGGAGCCATGGCTCATTTAAATCCCCATAGCTGGAACCTCACATGTGTACTGGGCACCCAGCCACCATATTGCTTATTTACAAAAGCACGGCTCAATTCCCCAAAATCACAGAGATCGCTCCAGCCACCCCATAGTGCCTGGAGACATGGGAACCCCAGTAGACTGTGACTCCATCCAGAACTTGGGTTGAGGTCCTGAAATTGGCATGACCACAGCCACTGAACACTGAGGAGTATCCAGGCTCAAGCCCCATTGTGGCCCACATGGGGATGCCAGGCAGAGTGTTGGATGGCTGTAGTCCTTATTTATTTATTTATTTAGTGATTCAGAAAATACATTTGAGCACAAGCTCTTTTACAAAGGTTTCATGTCATAGATTGCAAAACAAAGAACAACAGGAGAAAGCAAAGTACATTACAATGAATGATACAGCTTGGATTCAGAACTTACAGAATAACTCAAAATATAGGTACAAGTTAAAATAACAAGAAAAACACTTTATGAGGGTGCGGGGGGAATAAGCAGCCACAGAGTGTCATGTCAGTAGTTCAGAGGGACGGGGATAGCTGGCAGTGGGGTGAAGAAAGGAGGTATGAGAGAGAGGTATGTAATGCAGTGGAGGTGAAGGGTGGGGGAAGAAGGGTGATAAGGTATAGGGATAAATGATGGGGTGAGGGAGGCTGAGTGGAGAAGACATGCTAAAGTAAATGGTGGTGTGTGAGGGGGGCATGGTCAGGCAGCCTGCATTAGTAGTGACTGTTAGGGAAACTCATGGGACTGTTAGTTGGGGGAGGGTGGGGTGGTGGTGCCAAAGGAGCATGACGCAGACTGATTGCTGAGCCAAGTCATGAGAAGGGACAGAGGAAGGGGGTACATGAGGCCTGCCTAGTGCTTGCTGGGGGCAGAGAGAGCAGGTGTGGCTGGACTCAGGGGCAGGTGCACTTAGAGAGAGTTATAAGGTGCTATTTGAGGTCAGTTTTGAATTGTGAAAGACAATTGGTGGCCAAGAGGTGCCCAGGGAGTTCATTCATCCACAGGGGGGCCCGGTAGACAAATGCACATTACCCAAGTGAGGTGCGACAGAATGGGATAGCCAATGTCTCTCTAGTCCTTCTTCTGGTGATCTGTAATAAGTTGGCCACCTTGATCAAATTGCCTACACAAGGTGATGTTTTACCCAATAAAGCCTTCTTAGTAGCCCTAACAGGGAAGCCCAAATTGGGAGGCTTACACACTCCTCTGGCTGAATGCTTGGTGTCCCCACAAGCCACTTAAGTGTAATCAACATTTTAACATGCACTTTTCTAACGAGACACCTGATTCCTAGCTAGCACCAACAATAATCACATTCCAGTCACATTTTGCATCTCACAGATAGTGTCTATTCAATATCAGTGGTTAACTATGTACAGGTAACTACAGGTATGCACATACTTCACCCCACCCCATCCATCGGGCAACACAATGGGGGATAAACTACAGGGACCACAGGCTTGTGAATAACATGGAGGGGAAGATCGGAGGAGGCAGCCAGGGTATCATATGTAAGTTTAACAATTGGCCTGGGCTATCTGGCCAACCTCCTAGGCAATGCTGTGTCAGGTATGGGAATTTCCCCAGGAATAAAGGGCACCCCTACCTGGCTGGGTTCTACAGTCCACTCCAGGGACGGGTCAGGTAAAGCTATACTACCTTGAATCTGCTCATGAGGTGGGACTGGGACAAAGGCAGGGCAAGGGGTGGTTGGTGCATCAACAACAGGCTTGGTGGGGCCCAAATCATTGTCATTGTCAATTTCAATGTCCAAATTGGGCTCATGAGACATAAGGATAGCAGGCCTCTTCTCAGAAATGAAAGGCATGGCATTGGGATTCAATAAAAACAGAGAGTCAGGAGGGTGAGTTGAGGGGAGTTTCAACAGTACCATTCCAGTGAGGACTGGAGTAGCTCAGGATTGCGCCCACAAGAACACATTTCAAAATCCTCAGCCTCACGTTTCTCAGAAAAACTGCTAACAGGCCACTCAGAAGACTCAGCTGGACCAGTATTCAGGTTCAATATGGCCCTCTCAGCGGCATGTCTACAGCACGATCACTTCCGTGAAGCCTCTCAGAAAGTGCAGTTGGACCAGTATTCAGGTCAAATGTGTTCTTTTCGAAACTCAAGGCTGGGCTTAGGCTTTGTTGTCTTTTCTGAGCAGCTTGACTATGTGTTATGGGCTTTCTTGCAACTGGAGTTTCAGGACCTGGGGCAGGGTTAGGCATAATATCACCAATAAGGAGTAGGTGGTTTCGATGAACAGTCTTTCCTAGACCCTGGCCTTGTTCTTGTTTAATTTGGTACACTTGCAATTCCAGCAGTTTCTCAACCACGATGTAACTTTCTGGGGCCCACCGATTTTGATGCTTGTTTGCCTTGCAACCCCAAGTTTTGAGGCAGAACATGATCCCCTACTTGCAACTCTTGATTATGAACTCAGTTATCATACCTCTGCTTGTTACTCTGGTTACTGTGGGCTGCCACTTCAGATGCTAGCTGGTATGCATTTTTAAGTTGCTCTCACAACTGATGGGTGTACTTGAGGTAGGTTCTATGGGACATGCCATCGGAGGTTACACCAAAACAAATATCAACTAGCAGCCGGGCTTCCTGACCAAACATGAGGTAGAAAGGGAAGCATTGGGTGGCATCATGCTTGGTGTAATTGTACGCATGCGTCAGATAGCTTACTTTCTGATTTTTGCTTTGTCGACTGGGTCCAGGGTACCCAACATGTTCAGCAGTGAGGAGACCAGAACTGGACAACTTGAGGGATGATGTTCTTCACCTGTCTGGTCTTGCCAACTTCACTCCTCTCAACTACAACCACCCTTTGGTGCCAAAAATCTAGTTGTATAGCCCCTGATCAGCCTCCCTCTAATTGGCTATACACCCCAATCGATCTCTGGGCTAGTTCTATATGTCTTCCCAGCAGCCCTATTCTGTACTTTTTTGTGGGGCTGCCATCTTGGGGCTTTAAACAGTACAGCCCTGAATTTCAACTTTTAGCCTTTAATAGGGCTGCTAACATTCCCCCCCCCCCAGTGACCAGAAACCTTCTGGTCAATCATGCTAATGTTCCGTGGCTCCTTCACAGCCCCTGTAACTGGGGACATGCATTTTCTTCTTCAGCTGCATGGCTGGAATCAAAACTGAGCCATGGTTCTTTTAAATCCCTGTAGCTGGAGCCACGCATGCATGCTAGGCACACAGCTGCCATATTATTTATTTACAAAAGCATGGCCTGGATCCCCGAAATCATCGGGACTGCTCCAATCTGCCTGTTAGTGTCCAGAGGCATGGAAACCCTAATCAGACCTCAGTCCCATCCAGAACTTGGGTCAAGGTCCCGAAATCAGCTTGGCCACAGCCGCAGAACATTGAGGAGCATCTAGGCTCGAGCCCCACCATGACCCACATGGGGACACTGGGCAGAGGGTTGGAGGGTTGTAGTCCTAACAGGTGAGCCCAAATTGGGGGGCTTACACTAGCCTTTCTTAGTAATGTTTTGTTACAACTCCTGTTTAGAAATCTCATCTCCAGTTCATTAACCTGTCAGTCATGTTTATTTATTGAAATGTTTCACCAGGAAGGAACACTGAGTGACAAGTTGCTCTTCTCTTGGTGCGACCTGGGGGGAAGGGGTATAATAAGAGTGAAACATTAAACATTCATGTTACAAGATCAACACTAACATACAGTTGTAAGACAGGTATTACAAGCAGTTACAAAAGTGTTGCGCATAATAGGTAGAAAGCATAGATAATAACAAGTGCTGGGTTAATAAGTAAACAAGTGCTTGAATGAAAGAAAAGGGGGAAAGGAGAGGGAAGGAGGGGTGAACTGTGGGGGAAGGGAAGAGTCGTGTTCAAGTTATATTCATGTTACAAGATCAACATTAACACACAGTTGAAAGGCAGGTGTTACAAACAGTGTTAAAGCAGTGTTCCGCATAATATGTAGAAAGAGTGGACAATAATAGGTGCTGTGTTAATAAGTAAATAACTGCTTACATGAAAGAAAAGGGGGAAAAGGAGAGGGAGGGGTGAGGTGGAGAGGTGATGAGGAAAGGGAGTAGATGAGGGATACAAGCCCCTGGGGGTAGGGGAGGGACCCATGGAGAGCATTTGGGGTCCTTTTCATTCTGTGAGAGATCAAGGGAGGCCAGTAAGGGGGAGCAATTTGAGGGGAAGGGGAGAAGAGCTAGACATTTGGGGGGAAGGGGTGCACAAGGTAAAATGATGGTGATGGTAGAGGGGTAGGATTTATCTAGTGCTTATAGGAGGGAATTAATGAGGGACATGGCAGGAGCAGCTAAGAGCAAGGTAATTATTGAGGACAGAGCTGATGGAGAAGACAGAGGATGAGTGTCGTATTTGAGGGGGGGAGTGAATTCCAAAGTTTTGGGAGATGGTGAGAGTAAGCAGATTGGCCGATTGGGGTGGATCTGGGGGGGCTACCAAGGTGCGGGAGTTGGTTGATCCAAGAGAATGGGAGGATTGGATGGTTGTTATAAAGGAGGAAGTGAAGTAGAAGGGGAGCTCATCCAACCAGTGCTTGGAGGTGAATTCAGCATAGTGGGAAAGTCACCTGTTTGTGAGAGAAAGGAAGGATACGGCAAGATAAAGATCACAGTGGTAGGTGGGAGAGGGCCATCCAGGGCAAAGCAGCAGAAGGAATTGAAGAAGATGTCCAGTCTGGCCAGTGCAGACTTAGGGGTAGCACCATAGACTACGTCACAGTAGTCAAAAATCAGCAGTATTATCTTCTAAACAAGTTCATGCTTAGCCGTAGGAGGGATGCAACTACAGTTTCTGAAATTTGGGGGGAGGGGTGCACAGGGTGAAATGAAGGTGACAGTAAAGGGGTAGGGTTTATCCAGGGCTTAGAGGAGGGAATTAAGGAGGGACACAGCAGGAGCAGCCAGGTGCAAGGTAATTATTGAGGGCAGAGCTGATGGAGAATGTGGAGGATGAGTGCTAGAGTTAAGGGGGGAGTGAATTCCAAATTTTTGGGAGGTGGTGAGAGTGAGCGGATTGACCAGTTAGGGTAGATCTGCAGGGGACTACCAGGGTGTGGGAATCATTTGATCTAAGGGAATGGGAGGATGGGGGATTATTATAAAGGAGGAAGTGAGGTAGGAAGGGAGCTCACCCAACCAGTGCTTAGAGGTGGATTTAGCACAGTGGGAGAGTTGCCTATTTGTAAGAGAAGAGAAGGATAGGGCACAATAAAGAATGTAGTGGTGCATATGAGGTGGCATACAGGGCAAAACAGCAGAAGTAATTGAAGAGGGTGTCCAGTCTGGCCAGTGGGGATTTAGGGGTAGCACCATAGACTACGTCACAGTAGTAAAAAATCGTCAGTATCATTTTCTGAACAAGTTCACGCTTAGCCGTAGGAGGGATGCAACTACGGTTCCTGAACAGGGCACCAAGCATGGGGCGCAGTTTTTTCTGGATGGCTTCAATATGTCCAGTGAAGTTTAGGCGTAGGCCCAACCAAACAGCTAAGTATCTGAAGGAGGATGTGTCCACAAGTAAAGTCCCATCAAGGGTGTGGAAAGTGGTAGGAAGGGAAGCTTAGAGAGTCTCTGCCTTGTGCCAAAGGTCATGGAGACAGTATTCTTGGCATTGAGGAAAAGTTGATGGTTAGTAAACCAGAGCTGAACCTTGTTGAAGTCTTGCTGTAGGCTGGATGTAACCTCAGCAGGACAGGAGCCAGATGCATACAGGACTCTATCATCGGCATACATATGTATAGGGGAGGAGGAGGGGGAGAAAACAGAGGGAAGGTCATTTAAGAAGATGGAGAGTAGGAGAGGCCCTCATACAGAGCCCTGGGGGAATGCCAGTGTGCTAATGGCAAGGGAGGTGAAGTGGCATCCAAGATCTTAACTGATTGGGTTCTGTCACAAAGGAAGGCCTTGAACCAGTTTGTGACAGAGGGAGATAGGCCAGCTGCTGGGAGTGAGTCAAGGAGAAAGGAGTGAGAGACAGTGTTGAAGGCCTTGTCCAGGTCGACAAAAATGGCAGAGATAATTTGGCCATTGTCTATCCCAGTTAGGATGGAGTCTGTGAGTCGTAGGAGAGAGAGAGGTGATGGTTGAGTGTTTTCTCCTGAAACTAGATTGGAAAGGGTTGAAAAGGTGGTGTCAGATAGAAAAGAGGTGAGTTAGGAGAGGACAATGTTTTCTTGATGCTTGGCAAAGGTAGGAAGTAGAGAAATGGAGCAGTATTTACCAGGGGATGAGGGGTCCCCCCTTTGGGTAGAGGGAGGACCACTGCATGTTTCCACAAAGAGTGGACTGAGGCAGTAGAGAATGAGAGATTTAAGTTTAAAGAGAGGGGGTATGTAATGGCCGAATCAGAAAGGGAGAAGAGTTTTGGGTCGATGCCAACAGGGGAGGCACCTTTAGAGGGGTTGATGGTGAGGAGGGCACTTAGGGCATAGTTTGGGGTTACAGTAGAAAAACAGAAGGGGAGGTGGGAGGGTGGTGGAGGGGGCACACCAGTAGAGGGTGTCGAGGGTGATGGGTAGGAGGGGAGGGATTCCAGTAGGTCAGTGGTGCAGCAGGTACAGTAGGAGTTAAATTCCGCAGCTACAGCTGGTGGATCAGACACTAGTGAGCTATTTACTTTAAGTACTGGGGGGGGTCAGATGAGGGGGGTAAATAAGGCATGGACCACCTTCTAGAAATTTGAAGGGGAATTTATGCTGGTGATAAGGCACCTTTGAAGTATTTAGTCTTGGCTAACGTTGAAGCCCTGGTACAACTGTTTCAGGTCACTAGGGAGCTGGGTAGCTTTATGGCACTTCCAGGCTCAATCTCTAGCCCTGAGACAGGCCAGAATTTCTAAGGTTATCCAAAGTAAGTAGTTACCTCTGACTCTGGTTTGTTTGAGTGGGGCAAAGGCATTCCAGTTTACAAGAAAGATTAATTTGAAGTAGGCAAGGGCCTTATCAACTGAGGGGAAGGAGTTTAGGGGGTACCAGTCAGAAGTGACAAGATTACTCAGGAGAGGTTCAAGGTCAAGTGACTTGAAAGAGCATAGCTGTATGTTTTTTTTGTGGTGATTTAGTTCTGTGGACTTTCCTAACTATGAATATGGGTTATGTTCACTGAGAGCATCAGGGAGGATGCCAGAGGTGATGACATGGTGGGGCTCGGAGGCAAGGACCCAGTCGAATAGGGAGTGTTGTCGCATCTTGTGGTTTGGGTGGATGGGTTCGGAGATCAGATGGGAGAGATTTAGGGCTCCTATTTCATTTTTAGATTTGGTATTTTTAGGTGACAGCCAATTTATATTGTAACATGGCAAAATATAGTAGTGTGAAAATGAGAAAAGTGATTGGTTGAAACCTACCACATGATACAAGTTGGAGATGGCATTAATTCCCTAGTAATACCTGCTCCAACTTGTATAATGCCGTGTCCAAGTTGTATCATGTTGTCGGGAGCGCGCTTACTAAACCACTGAGCAGTTCCCTGTAGTTGTTGCTGCACAGTGAAGAGCGATTCTGACAAGCACACTGAAAAGTGAAGATTTGTACTCACCCACCCACGCGACCTAAACGGCGATCAGCTTCTGTGTGGAAAAAATGCCAAATTAAGCCGCAGAGAAAGGTAGAGAAAGACATCCATGGGAAAGAAAATGATAAAGTTGCACTTTTGAAGCACAATGGAGCGATCCTCAGGCTGTAATGTTTTCAATCCAGCAATGCATTGTTGGGATAGTACAAATAGATGCCATATATGCAAATATTTGTACTTTTCCCCTAATGCATTAGTGAATCACAACATAAAAGGAAGAAAATGAGTGAACAAACCACTCCATTAGCACAGAGAAGTTCATGGTTTTTTATATCTCTGTGTTCTAAACGCATAAACAATATGGTTAAAACTGTGTAAAATGAGCAGTCACAATATAAATGTATATCATGTACTGAATGTGCATGCGCACAGCCGCACATTTAGACACTAGGGTTCTCAGAACTAGTTCGGTAAAGATTCAAACCCTCCTCGAACCCTGGTGTTCGAGTTCTAACTTAGAACTCGAACACTAAATGGTTCGCAAAAGGGTTCGAAACACCGCGAGACACGAGACGTTGTCTGTTTGCACTTGCGTACCTACGTACAGGTCAGGTGGGGGTCGAGTAAGCTGCGCGAGCCGCGGGATCTGTGGGGGTATTTAGGGAGATGTGCCGCGAGGAGGAGCGCCATTTGCAGAGGATCGGAGCGGAGGTAGCAGCAGCCTAGCTAAACTGTAGCGCTATGTTAGCGATCGCTACTCTTTTGTCCAGTGGCCACTTCCATCATCCATTTTCCTGTGAGACCGAGAACAAGAGAAGGGCTGAAAAAGCTCAAAATCGGGTGGGAGTGGGACTAGGGGAGGTTCAGGACAGGTGGAGGGATTAATCAAGAATTGGGAAGGGACTGGGGAATAGGGAGGGATCGAGACTGAGATCAATCAATATCAGGACTGGAGGAGGACTCAGGAGGACTCGGAGAGAGAATAAAAAAAAAAGAAGAAGAAGTGAAGAACCTTTGTGAAATGTGATTATTTGAAACTGCAGCACTGCTCAGTCAGTGGTGCACACTGCACACTCAGCAGCTGCCAGCAACAAGCATACAAGGGGGGCAACAAACGGCAAATAAATCTGAACCCTTCCCAGTGTAGTGTGTGTGTTACAGAGAGAAGCCCAGTGGCCAGTTGTGTGGTGACATTAACCTTACATGACAGAAATGTAGAAATATAATTCTCATTCCCTGGGTTGCGTATGTGACTCCGTCTCCTGTGGTCAGCCCATCACCCTGCTGCTGTGCACCCCTTGATTGCTATGTGTATGCCTATGCCCAGCAGCCCAATCATTCTGTAAGCCTTGAACCTGGGATCCTTTAGTTGCAAACTGTCATATTCTTCAATTACTTTCAGTCCACGGTATCACAGTGTCACACAACCAAAATAAAATTTTGAGTTGTAGCCAGCGATCACAGATCACATTGCTTTGTTACACAGGAATTGTTTGGGTGTGGGTGTGTTCACTGCAGTATACTGGTAGTACTGGTACTTACTGTCTGTTATGGCTGACAGCAACATAGATGAAGCATCTAGTGCTGATGTTGGAGCAGGTGTTGGTGGTAGTGGTAATCCTGGTGCTAACAGAAATAACCAAAATGTTTCACGTGATAAAAATTCAACAAGCAGCAAAAGAGCAACAGTGAAGTGTTGTAAAGGGGAACCTTTTAAGAAAACCTGTACAGCTGCTGGGGTCACACGGAGAGGCACCATAAGGTATGCCATTCATGCTGTTAAGATCCCTGTGACTAGCAGCAATAATGCAAGTGACAGTGAGTCCCTCTCTGACTCAGACAGTAGCTCTTTGTCTCACTCCGACACTGTTGTGTCTCGCGACAAATCATTACTTCCTCAACAAAGTAAATGAGCAAGTCTGCTGACAATGAATCAGGTAGTGCACTTGCAAATACATCCAGCACTGTTGGCAATGAAAGGACATATCCATTGAATCCACCACTTCGTGTTGGCCAGCAATGAAAATCCATCAGAGTCTTCTGCCCACTCTTCTACCACCAAGGAGCATGTCCCAGGTTCTGTTAAGACAGTTGAAAAGACACAAACAGTCTTTAGCTATCTTCCTAGCACTCGAACAAAATCTGTCACATCTGAGGTGTGGAATTATTTCTCTGTCAGTAAAACTGATCCATGCAGAGCAATTTGTTCCCTGTGTAAACAGAGTGTAAGCCGTGGTAAAGTTGTGTCATGCCTTGGCACTACAGCTCTTCAACGCCATCTGAAAAAGCATTCGGTTTTGCTTGATCATCCAAAACCCATGTCCTCCATCTTCCAGACCGCACGTGAGAAGGGTCAGGAATCTGAAATAGATACTGAATTGTCTGAACTTGATGCGGGCAGAACCACTGCCAGCTCACTGTTACCACCAATGCCAGCACCATTAGTACCAGTTGCACATCCAGTGATGGCACTGAATGTATAAGTCCTAGTCCACCATCTCTGCATCCATCTGCCCATCGAAGTACGGTGTATAATAAACCAGCAGGGACATGTTGCAAACAGCTAACACTGTCTCAGGCATTTGAAAGGAAGAATACCTTTACTAGAAATCATCCAAAGACCCTTCATCTTAATCACTGAATTGGTGAACTGTTAGCGGAGCCTTCTCCCATACTCTTTGGTAGATCATGAGGATTTTAGGGAGCTCGTGACATTAGCAGAGCCTCGCATAATGTTCCTCATCGAAGGTACTTTTCCTATGTTGAAATACCAAACATTTATCAGGCTTTAAAAGCGACAGTGATGCTTGCACTTAAAACTGCAGAGGGTGGGTTATTCATGTCACAACAGATATGTGGACCAGCACTCAAAACATAGATTACATGTCCCTTACCATTGGGTCACGCTTGTGCTTCTTCAAAAACAAAGACACCCCAAAAGATGGCGCTGCTGCATATAAAGAAGTTTGGGCAAAGTCATACTGCTGCAAACATCTTGCAGGAATTAAATGACCTCCTTGATGAATGGGTTTATTCTCATGGTCTAAAATGTGGCTTCATAGTAAGTGACAATGGAGCCAACATCTTAAAAGCAGTACAGGATGGAGGATTTCTGCATGCTTCTTGCTTTGCATTTGCTTACACTTAATTGTCACAGGATTTCTCAGCAACGAAACACAAGTGGATGGTATGATTGCTGTTTGCAAAAATTGTGACTCACTTTTCACATTCAACCAAGGCTATCGGACATTGTCTGAACTGCAAAAAACACAAGCTGCCCCAGCAAAGTTGATTCAAAATGTTTCCACTCATTGGAACTCAACGCTTTATATGCTGCAGCCTCTTGGAACAAAAGCAAGCTGTACATGAGCACTGCTCCAGTTACATTATTGGAGATGGCATTATGCTGTCTGTGCTGCAGTGGAAATTAATGGAGACAGTGTGCTGTATCCTAGCTCCTTTGAGACAGCTAAGGGACATGTCTTCTGAAGGTGCATCTTGAGTCAGGTTATCCCACCATAATGCTCATTTCACATCATCTTAGTGTTCTAAATCTACAAATAGAAAAAGACAGATCTGAAGCGCAGACAACATGTCGCCTGTATCATGGGAATCTCGTAAGAGAATGAGCAGCGCTCAAAACCAATGTCAAATTAGTTGCAATGACAAATCAAGACACTACATCCTTGCAACTCTCTTAGATCCCAGGTTCAAGGCTATACATCTTCCAAAACAGATGATATAGAGCAGTACAAATGTATGTTGCTAGATGAGCTGCAGCACTCACAGGAGTCAAACACAGACACGCATTGTACCCTCAGGTTGTCATCACCACAACATGCAGATTCATCTTCACAAAGGATACAGAACTGGAAAAGTCACCAAACATTAACAGTAGTTGTTCCACAACTGCCAATTCTTCAACCCTTAGTAGCAAGCTAAATCTGGCAAAACCTTTCCAAATTGCTGCCATACCAGCTGCTTCTGCTGATTCCTCTTCTGAGCGGTCTCTGTCCATCATGGTAGACAGTTACCTGCAAGAACTGCCTATTCCTATTGATGCATGCCCTTTGAATACTGGAGATCAAAAAGTCAATTTGGACAGAGCTGTATGATGAAGCCTGTAAATATCTTGGTTGTCCTGCAACAAGTGTCTCTTCAGAACATGTTTAGTACAGCTGGCAATATTGTGACAGACACCAGAAATAGGTTGCTGCCAGAAAATGTACACCGTTAACTTTATTAAAGTTAATAAGTCAAGATTTTCATATCCCTACAAGAGTATACAAACTGATCCTGAAGTGATTGATGTTGTGGATGTTGATGGTGATGACAACTCAGATGGTGGTGGCTGGTAATACTGTGTGGGACGGAGTCTCTCTGCACCAAAAAGGAAACTTTTACAGACTGTGATGACTTTGGTTGTCTCTCTCCTTTCTCGATCTACTACCTTGGACTATATCCCCCAAAACTTTCACCATTTCATGGCAAACTGCTTTGTAGCTAGGGTCTAAACTAAAGTCAACAAGTTTTATATACAGGCAATTTTAACATCAGTGGGAACAGGCCCAAATTTGGCATAAAGGGACACTGTCACATAAATCCTTTCTGTATCATATTATTTATAGTTAAAGTGAAAACATATATTTTGGATTTACCTTCTGTGACTTTGTGGTGCATCAGTATGGGCTGGGACAGGAGACAGTCTATTTTCAATTTTAAAGAGGACAAAACAATGAGTTCTAATTGGTAGCTGTTTATTATTTTTCAATTACAGAAATGTTAGCCATAAACGAAAAATGGATGCTAGTACATGGGTGAGGGTTGTGGGTTGGTTTTAACATGGGTGTAAAGGGTGGCATGGGTGCTACTGCACAGATGAGGGTGGTGGAAGAAAAGTGGAATGGGTGATGGGGTGAAAGGTGGGTGTTGTTTAGTTCTTTCATTTACAGATTCGTGATCAGCTGGAATGGTGAGGAAAAAAATGATGACAGACCAACCTACTGTACACATACTATATATTCTTATTAGATACATTGCAAACTGCTGCCACCTAGCACAATTGTCCTGTCCTCTTTAAAAAAAGAATAAAGGAATCAGAAATAAAAGAAAATCTGCATCAGCAGTTTTCACAGAATGTGACGTATCATAAAGTGTTTTTGCTTTACAAGTAGTGATAATTTGATACATAATAGGGTTGACAGACGCTGTCCCTTAAACATCACATGCCAATTGCTGCAGCTACATTAAATGTTCCTTAGTATGTGGTGAGGAAACCACTTTTTTTATTTATGTGACTGAAATACAGATTTTATTGAAGTATCAGCTGCACAAATGCATCATCTTAGAAAGTTGTATGTATTACTTCAATTTGCCAACAAAAATGTTGGTATATGTATGCATTACCTTAGAAAATTGCATGCATTTTTGCCAGCAACGACTGGCATATTTTTTTTATTCAAATGTCTTGACTGACTACGTTATGACATAATATGTTTTGCAACAGTTCCACATGCTGCTGCTGTAGTACTTGGCTTAACTTTGTTATAAAAGCTATCTTTAAACATAGCAACTTTTGATTTACTCATTTAAAACAGAAAGCAGCAATAGCTGAAATTAGGTAATATCAGTTATTTTTCTCATAATTCATGACGATGAGTATATATAGCTGAGTACATAAATGGCTAATGTGCCTCTTTCTTTCACTAAGGAACTATGATGCAGCTGCAGCAGGAAAACTTTTAACATATGGGTGGGTGGGCCTGTTATGTATTAGTTGCTGGCTTTAGCAAACAGAAGAAACCATAGATAAACCTAGTTGTATTCCTATCAATGTCACACAAGATAATTTCTCCCCTTATATTGAACAGTTTTTCCTTTACATGTATTTTATTACTATCTTCGTTACTGGCAGCACAATAAAAAAATAGGGTTTGAGTTCTAAAAAGTTCTAAAAAAGATTAGAACCCTAGAACTTTTTCAAAAGTTCCAGACTAGAACTAGAACCCAGAACTTCAGAGGGTTCTGACAACCCTATTAGACACCCTATCTGGTAACTGAAAAGTGTGTCCCTGAACAGCATATAATATTGCATTCAGTAATACTGTGACTTGCTGTTCATTTGTGTCCCACATAAAATGTACTTGTAATACTACTTATCCTGCACTTGCCATGTTACAGGCGCATTAGTCCATTCCAAAGTCGGGCTCTACTTGGGGAATTAATGCCTGGTTGAAGGCACTCAGCCTGCGAACTCATGCCCCGCCCCCCCCCAACCTGGTATTAATTCCCTAGTAGAGCCCTCCTTTTTTGTGGATTAATGCTTACTTAAAGTCGCCTAGGATGAATAATTCTCCAGTGTGAGCAAGGGAAGTGATGGAGGTCAGGAGGTCTAATGTGATCAAAAGATATACATTTGGGTGGCAGTAAATGCCAGCTACAAAGATTGGGAGAGTGAAGGGGATGGACACATGGATAGCTAGGGCATCATGGGGTTTATCATATGGTACAGATGAACTGCAGTTTCTTTTTAATCTGAAAAACTGACTATAAGGGATATAATTTTTCAAAGGCATCAGATGTGCACTATCTGCTCTCAGGACCACATTTGTAGCAATGTTTTTCTGAAGCACTGAGTTTCAAATATTTCTTCTCTGCCATGTTTCTTTCTTATCTCCTCACAGTAGAAATATCACCTCTGAAAATGAGAGTATTACAAGCAGCTGCCTTGGAAATACTTGTACCTTGAATTATGACACAAATTAGTTCTGCTGTGGTAGTCACTAAAATTCCCAGTGTTATTCAGAATTATAGCAAGCCATGGCTAGTATTCATGGTCTGTTCAATATACTGGGTAAAAGCCATGACTAGATATTGTTATGGATTCTGCACCTTCTATAATATTCTGCCTAGTAGTATCTTGTTTAGTTCTCAAAGTTGCTACTTTTTTTTATTTCCATAGTAATCAGCAAGATGGGCTAATAAGAACATTTACAAATACTGCAGTAGAAAGGACTTTAATTGCCATTGAACTGTATTATTTACTGCAGTGCACTGCAGCATTTTATGATATGCCACAGCATTACTGTATTGCTTCCTAGCTGATGCTGCTATTCATTTTTTAGGTCCTAGCTGATCACCTTAATGAAATCAGTCACTCATTATACCAGGGCCCCCCACCCTGTTTTTTTTTTTGAGGAGGGGTGTGCGGAGCTGACTGTGTTGGCCTGGGAGAGGTTTTGCAGGCTTTTGCAAACAACTGGGTGGCCAACTATGTCATCAGTAATGCATAATGTCACCATGTTCTGTGTAATGGCATGGCACACAAAGTTATGTGGTGATACCTAGTGCATCATTTGTTCACTTAGCATGGTAGGGGTGGGTAACTCCATTAAAAAGAAGGCAGTGAGGATGGCTGATGGTGACCCTGTGTAATTGAATAGCCTTGCTACAGTATAAAGGTGTTTTTTTTAGCATCTTTTTTTGTGTTAGTCCTTTTTTCTTCCTGGCTCCGGTCTGCCTACCTTATGTCCGGGCATCCCCAAGGTCATCCAGCTGCTGTCCCGAAGATACACCAGCTCCCATTTGGGTCCCGCAGCTTCTACCCCTGCAGCGGGGTGGTGAAGAGCTCCCCCATGTTCATCCACCAGGACAGGATCCAGTATGCACCACGTACCCTCAGAGCTGAGCATTCCTCCGCAGAGACGGCCATCATGCCACCATGACTGGTGCCTGTTTTTCCCTGTTCTAGCCCCTTGACATGTGAGGCATGCAATGACACCAAGGGACGGAGCGTGCATACTTTTGCATGCACTTCTCTCTGCGTCGACCCCATCACATCCCCTCAGACTGCCTGTGCCACTGCAGCGCCCCCAGCTACTGCTACAGACCAGCAGTGCACCAACGGCTTAATACTCCCCACCCCAGAGAAGGACAGCAGTCCTTCGGATGCTCCATCCTTCTCTTCCCCTGCCAACCCCTAATGACCTGGGCTTATTCACTGGCATAGCACGAGGTGTGTTGTGTCCAGCGCCTCAACCCTCAGCACCACCGGGCCGGCTGTTTTTTAGCACCTTTAGTGCTTTGACTGCAGCAGTCTTACAGATGTGATGCTGAAACAGGCTAATGATGTTATTTGATTTTTACTTTAGGGGAAGTGTACTAGCAACACTGAGCCATCAATATTAAAGATGTCATACAGTGACAAATTAATAATGGTGTGCTAGTTATTAACTGAATCAATTACAGTACATTATTATGAATAGTTATATTAGTATATGACTAATTTGGGGACCATTATTTTACTGTTTAACAAAATAACAGGCACAGCTTATGGAGTAAGAAGAAATAGAACCTCTACAGACATGGCCACCAGTCATTGTGGTTTGAAATCACAGAAAGAGCAGAACCAAACCACACAAAAACACGTATCCTGGATTTTAGGAGGGCAGACTTTGGGAAAATGGGGAGATACTTGAAAGAGGCATTGAGGGGAATGGGGCAGGAATCAGGGGTTGAGGAACAGTGGGCAGTATTTAAAATGGGGATAACAAGAACAACAGAGTTATGCATTAAGCAGGTTAGCAAGAGGAAAAGGAAGAGGAGACCATTATAGTTTTCCAAAGAGGTAACAAAGAAAGTGAAAGCCAAAAAGATTGCTTTCAGGCAATACAAAAAGACACAGGCAGAAGGGGATAGGGAGAAGTACCAGGAGTAGCAAAGGGAGACAGGGAGGTCAGTAAGGGAAGCCAAAATTCAGACAGAAGAACACATTGCAAAATCAGTGGGTAGAGGGGCAAACCTTTTACAGGTACATAAGTGAAAAGAAAGGCAAAGGGAGGATAGTGAGACTGAAGGGGAGGATGGGGCCGTATGCAGGATGACAACAGTGTTGACATATTGAACAGGTATTTCTGCTCAGTCTTTACTGAGGAAGATGAGGGTAATGGGTCTGAAGGGAGTACAAGGGGTAAGAATGGTGCAGAAATGGACACAAGTCCCTTTACACGAGAAAGGGTCCTGAAGGAAATGGAAGCAATAAGAGTTGATAAAGCAATGGGGCCAGATGGGGTTCACCCCAGGGTCCTTAAAGAACTAAGAGAGGTGGTGGCTGAACCTTTGGCTATCCTGTTTGGCCGATCACTGGAAACAGGGGAGGTACCCAAAAACTGGAGGACAGCAGATGTAGTCCCCTTATACAAAAGTGGGAACAAAGATGAAGCGGGGAACTACAGACCAGTCAGCCTCACCTTGGTAGTGGGGAAGATCATGGAAGCACTACTGAAGGAAAGATTGGTGGAGCATCTGGTTGTCAGTGGACTACAGGACCCAAGGCAGCATGATTTCACCAGGGGAAGGTCATGTCAGACCAACTTCATTGAATTTTTTGACTGGGTGACTAGGGAGGTGGATCGGGGAGGACAGTGGACATGGCCTATCTGGACTTCAGCAAGGCCTTTGACACTGTGCCACATAGAAGACTATTACACAAACTGGGGAATATGGGTGTGGGCAGGACAGTAGTGTGGTGGGTAGGTAACTGGCTGGGTGGCAGGACACAGAGGGTGGTGGTAAGTGGCTGTCACTCCACAGAGGAAGGTGACAAGTGGGATACACAGGGATCAGTGCTGGGACAGGTCTATTTAACATCTTCATCGGTGACATTACGTAGGACCTAGAAGGCAGAATTTCACTGTTCGCTGATGACGCAAAGCTCTGTAACAGAGTAGACACACCAGAGGTGTAGACAGAACGAGAAGGGACCTGCAGAAACTTGAAGAATGGTCAGGGTTTGGCAGTTGAAATTCAATGCAAAGAAGTGCAAGATAATGCATATGGGGCACAAAAACCCTGGCACAATATATCAGTTGGGGGGTGAGGATATAGCATGCACCAAGCAGGAAAGGGATCTTGGGGTTATCATCTCTGATGACCTCAAGGTAGGGAAACAGTGTGACAAGGCAGCAGGTAAAGCAAATAGGATGCTGGGATGCATAGGCAGGGTATCACCAGCAGGAAAAGGGAGGTCATAATTCCACTATACAAGACACTAGTGAGGCCCCACCTGGAGTACAGTGTACAGTTCTGGAGACCTTACCTATGTAAGGACATAGACAGGGAAGAGAAGGTTCAGAGGAGGGCAACAAAGATGATGCATGGGTTGAATCACAAGTCCTGTGAAGACAGGTTGAAGGAACTGAACATGTACTCCCTGGAGGAGAGGAGGGAGAGAGGGGATATGATAGAGACATACAAGTATATTACAGGTAGGAACAGGGTGCAGGAATTCACTATTTTCAAGCAAAAAAGATGTTCCAGGACAAGAGGGCATGGGATGAAGTTGGAGGGAGGACGATTCAGAGGAAACATGAAGAAGAATTTTCTTCACAGAACGGGTGGTGGGCAAATGGAACACCCTGCCAGAGGAAGTGTTGGGGGCTGAAACAATCACGGGATTTAAGAACGCATGGGATAGACATAAAGGAGTTCTGGAGGTCAGAGGTAAGGGGCAACAGACTTCTAGGAAAACATAAACTGAACTTACAAGCTCAAATGGGCAGACTGGGTGGGCCATAGGTCCTTATCTGCTGACACTGTCTATGTATCTATGTATTAAGAAGTGAAAGGGAAGAAAATCTAAATTTTTTTGGGGGGGGCAGGCCCTCAAGCCTTGCTGGAGCTCAGCTCTGCCCTGCCTACTGTCTCCCCATGCCCAGGCTTTGGCCCTGGGTAGGGCAACCAAGTGGGTGCCCCTCCAACGGACACTGTTGGCAGGGCCCCAGCTTACCCTCCCTGGGTTGGGGCCATGACAGCAAGACCCCCAGTGGATATTGGTGGCATTACTGACAGCGACAGACAAGTTATCTTGACTAGGGTCAGCTGTTTTTTTGAATGTTGGGGGCATGGATGTGCACTGATGTCCAGCACCTTCCCTGCCCCCTAAGATGATGGTGTTGAGCACAGTGGTACCCCCCGCAGCATCCACCAGGGGTCTGTAAAGCACCAGACACTCTTCCCTTTGAAGATGGAGAGCAGTCCCTAGGTTGCTCGATCCTTCTCCCCCCAGCCATCCCTCTGACTCCTGGGTCCATCACTGAACCTAGGATGTCAGCACCACAAGCAGACTCCCTTGCCACTATGCTGGTGGGCTGGCCATGAAAACCTCTATTAAAATAAACAAACATAAGGACATGAGAATGGCAGTGAGTTCTGATAGTGTATATTATTTACTTCAAGAATTTAACAAGTTCAGAAAGAATCAGAATGAATATGACAGTGCAATAAAGAAAAGCATTTATTTTGCCTTTGTAGGATTTATTTATTTAAAGTTTTGGAATTACAACCTTTGAGTCAGAGACTCTTTTATAAAGGCTCCACGTCTGGGCAGACGGACATGTTATGCAGGATAACAACATGTATTATTACATAGTGATATATAGAAGTGATTACAGTATGAAGAAATACAAATACCTGACTTGAATAGTTTCTTTGGGGTTGCTTTTGCATCCCAGGTCAATAGAACATGCAGCATTATATGAATACGTGAATACTTTCCAAATGTGTGACAACATTTGCAGACAATGGGTATCATCTCAGATTGGATAATTAACCCTGTGTCTAGGTGGAGTAGCGTGCTTAGGTGCAGCTACATGTCTCTGAGTCTAGGAGGTGCCTCTTAATGCTTGCTTTGAACAGGCTTAGTCGTGGGGCCTGTGTGATGGGTGGGGGGAGTTCATTGAGCCAGGTGGGTGCCTGATAACCAAAAGACCTTTGGCCTAGCATGGTCCTTCTAAGGGGGACTAAGGTATGTGTTTTTGCTGGGTGTCTTAGGGTGCTCCTGTGAGTGTTAGGTTTTATTAGGGGGTGAAGGCCAGTAGGCGCCATCCTCAGTAGGATTTTCTTGGCTTGGAGGCAGGTGTGATGTTTTAGTCTGCCTGTGAAAGTCAGCCAGTTGGCTTTTTTGTAGAGGTCACAGGTGTGTGTAAGTCTGTCACTATCTGTGACCAGACGGCTGGCTTTGTTAAGGGTCAGATTGATTCGTTTTAGTGCCTTGGGGTCAGCCGGTCCATATATTACTATTCCGTAGTCTACCAATGATAGAACCGAGCTGCTCACTGCTAGATGTAGGGCATGGGGTGGGAGGCATTGTCTATGCCTATAGAGGGTCCCTAGTCTGGCATTTACTGAGGCAGAGCGTTGGTTAATGTGTGTGTGATAGGTGAGTGATGTGTCTAGCGTGATGCCAAGGTATTTGAAGTGTGTTACTTGGTCAATTTTGGTGCCCTGGTGTTTTGAGATGTTTAGTTGGGAGCTATTGTAGGGGCTTTGCTGGTGCGCAAAGATCATGGATTTTGTTTTGCTATAGTTTAGTACTAACTCTTGCTTCATGAACCAGTGTTCAAGCTCCTGGAAGTGAATTTGGAGATTGTGTTGAAGGGCATTTGGGGTGGAATCTTTCCAATAGACAACTGCATCATCTGCGTAGAGTAGAAGTTTACCATTGCATGTGCTTGGGATGGCGTTAAGGAAGAGGGTGAAAAGTAGCGGGTCTTGGATTGATCCTTGGGGTACACCCAACTGGACTGTGAGTTTGGAGGATAGGGTGGTGTTTATTTTTACTTCTTGTGTCCGGTCTGTGAGGTAGTTCTTGAACCAGAGTATAGTGTCTTGGGCTAGGTTGAGGGAGGGAAGTAGGTGTAATAGTAAATCATGATTTACGGTGTTGAACGCTTTGGTTAGATCTATGAAGATTGCGCCTGCTAAGTCACCCGCTTCAAGTGCTTCGTGGATATAGGACATCAGTGCGAGTAGTGCCGTGGTGGTGCTATGTCCTGTTTTGAAACCATGTTGTTCTTGGCAGAGCAGGGAGTGCTTTGTCAGGTACTCAGTGAGCTGGTCTGACACTATTCTTTCCAAGAGCTTTTGAGAGAGGGAAAGTATCGTGATCGGCTAGTAGTTGCCGGGATCGGTTGGTTCACCCTTTTTTAGTATAGGTGTGATGATTCCTCTTTTCCATAGAGTTGGGAATTACCCTAGCCGTAATGATTGGTTGAATATTTTAGTGAGGTGAGGGATGGTCACATCTAGCGTTAGCTGGAGGATCTTGAGGTCTAAAGTATCACTGCTATATCTTTTGTTTTTTAAGGCTTTTGTGAGGTAGTGTTTGGTCTTATTGCAGGAAATTGATTTGAACCGGAAAGGTGGGACACTGTGCCTAGGGAGGGGGTGGGTGGGGCCGAGGTGGGTGAGTCAAAGAAGTTTGGTGGGAGTATGTGATTGAGGTCTGTGAAGGAGTTATTCAAAACGTTGGCTATTAAGGTGGGGTCTTGTGAGGGGGTACCATTATAAGTTATCTGGGTTGGCGGTTGGTTTTCTGTTTTCCCACACAGTTCTTTGATGTTGCTCCAGAACTTGTTCCCTGAGCCCCAGGATGTGGTTAGGGCTTGTTTGTAGTGGCTGGTCTTTGCTAGCTGAATAGCCCTGGTGCATTTATTTCTAGCCTCCTTGTAGAGCTGTCTGTCATGGGGAACTTTGGAGTTGAGTGCTCTGTACCAGAGATAATCTCTATGTAGCATCTGGTCTAGGAGGGGTTGTGTTATCCACGGTGTGTCTCTAGATTTTAGAAACTTTTTGGTGAGTGGGACATGTTTATCGCAGGCTGCATTGAAGATATTTACAAAGGAAGTAAGGGCTTCATCAATGGATATGGCGGTATGGACTGGGGACCAGTCATTGGTGGAGAGGCTGTGGATAATATTAGATATGGCTCCCTGTTTGAGGTGTCTTTGGTGGGATATTTTGGGGTGTTTGGGTGGGCTGTTATTGGATCAGAAGCAGGAGAGAGGAGAGCGGAGAGTGGTCACTGAGGACGTCCGGGAGGACTTTGACGTTAGATAGGTGTTTGGGAGAATTCGTCAGGATGAGGTCAAGGAGCGTGTCCGTTCCTGTCTTGGGTCCTGTCATGTGGGGGTCTGGATAACTTGAGTCAGATTGTGTGCAGTTGCTGCATCTTTAAAGGGGTCTGCTTCCTTTGATAACCAGTTTACATTGAAGTGACCTATTATTATGAGATCGTTTCTGGGGGGGAGCATCGCTATATTTGCCAGTATGGAATCAAAGGCTCCTTTTTGGTTGTTGGGTATGTAAACTGACATTAAATATAGTGGTTTCCCATGGGAGCCAATTGTTGCCTTGATCATATAGGATTGTGGTTTGTATTGATTAGCAACCAAAAAATATATGAAACAGCAGCTATAAGGTATAATATCTTATTTACTCATATATATATATATATATATATAAAAGAATAGATTATTTATCACACAGAATAATAGATTGTTTTCTGAAAGAATTAACATTTTTATTTATGGCTGCAATCTCATACGTACATATACGAACATACGAAGAAGCAGCAGAATTAGGCTTTTTGGTCTATCTAGTCTGCTTGTTGTGCAGGGTTCTTAGCTCAGGCTGATGTTCCTGCTCCCACTACCCTTCCTTTCAACTACCTTCCTCCCCTCCTTCCATTACTTTATCTTACCCCTAGATCTACCCCAGCCTGTCTTGAAGCTGCCCAGTGTCCTCAATGAGATCACCTCTTCTGGCAACACATTCCATTTGCTCACCAGCATTTCTGTGAAGAAC
This sequence comes from Neoceratodus forsteri, assembly GCA_016271365.2. Lineage (NCBI taxonomy): Eukaryota > Metazoa > Chordata > Ceratodontiformes > Ceratodontidae > Neoceratodus > Neoceratodus forsteri. The sequence goes on from CM028133.1 coordinate 981,264,594, forward strand.
TGTCTTCTAACCTCCCTCTTAAACACCCCCAACTTTAGGCTGTGTCCCTTCGGGGTTTCGCTGCAGCTCAGCCTGAAGATACCCTCCCTGTTCACCTTATTAATCTCTTTAAAGTATATGAAGGTCTCCATCATGTCTCACCTCTCCTTTCTGTCCTCCACGGAGTAATATTTAGGTCCCTCAGTGTCTCCTTGTATGATTTACCCTGCTGCCGTGATCATCTTCATTGCCCTGGCTGGTTGGATCTTTCCTCTGGAGAGGAAACTTTAAATTGTTATTCTTGTCCTAGTGATGGGAACGTTTTTCATAAAAGGAGCATCTGTGAAGAAACACCTAATTTTCTAGTTTATATACTAAGGGTTCTCCTTAAAAATTATTATGAAATTAGTTTAAATATGTTAAGCAGATAGTACAGGCATAATGTTTCAAAAAGGGTTGAGTCATTAGCATGACTTCCCTTGCTTCCTTTCTTTCCCTTTTATTCTAAGGCAGCTGGTTAAGGTAGAATTTTTCAGAAAAGGTGTGGTTAATAACACACATATGTGTGTATATATGTGTAGCAGTCAGTGTTTTTCAGTTAACAGGTGGAACTGGCAAGGAGTGGAGCATCTTCTGTACTGTAATTCTCCTGATCTTGAACTTCAGGAGGAAAAAAGAGGATGCTGCAAGACATGGGCCCACATCTTATTTTCCTCTGTCTGTTCTAAGTGTGGTACACTGCTCAGTGCTTGTGATACGTAAGAGCTGGATGAGATATGGTTGATGCTTAGATACATTAGAGCTGGACTGGTACATAGGACATTGCTTGTAGTATGTACTGTAGGAACTGGATGAGATAAGGTTAGTGCTTAGATATGGTAGCACTGAATAGGGCTATAGGTCAGTGCTTGTAGTATGTACTGTAGAAACTGGATGAGTTAAGGTTAGTGCTTAGATATGGTAGCACTGAATAGGAATATAGGTCAGTGCTTGTAGTATGTACTGTAGGAACTGGATGAGATAGGGTTAGTGCTTAGATATGGTAGCACTGGATAGGAACATAGGTCAGTGCTTGTAGTATGGAACCGGATGAGATATGTTTGGTGCTTAGAAACGTTTGAACTGGATGAGATATAGTTGTTGTTAGAACTTGATCTTTTGGCCCTTCTCTGTAGCCCACCTTTGATGGGACGCTACTTAACAGTAGGATTGAAGGCCCAAAAAGAAATGTAATAACCAATGTGATTACCTCCTCCAACTCCAGAGAGTGTGGACAGTAGCATGCAGGAAAGGAAATACCCCCTTAGAGGGAAACGTCCAAGGACCCATGTGGCTACTGACCTGCCCATCTCTGGGCACTCTAAAGGAGAATAATCCTAAATTAAGCAAGTATGGATAAGTTGTCTTCTAACAGATCCTGAATTTTAGTTGAAGAGCAGATCTTGAGTTTGATTGCAAGCAAATAATCCTAGAAGATGAGGTACTGATGAAATGTGTCCACCATGGAGAGATGGTAGCATAACAGGTTAGCGAATCCCAATTCATTATATCTATAGGTGTAGAAGGTGAGGAGTTTGCATATCAGGCAGCTCTGCCAACAGCTCTCCACGGTGTCACATCTTGGAAGGGTGAGAATGTAGAACTAGTCAATGGTCAATCCTGGAGTGAGAAGAAGAAAGTAGTCCATTCCAAAATATGTACTGCATTACAGTAAGCAAACAGCTAGTCCTCCTTAGCAGGGCAGAGTAGGGAGAATAGCGGATCCCACATGATCCGATATGCATAGTTCTTGTAGAACAAGCTCTAGGCCCACTTTGTGGGGCAAAGCAAGGATGCAGGCGCAGACTGCCAGGCCCTTGAGGGCGAAGCAGATAGAAACCTCCAGGCCCCCTTATGGGGTGAAGCAAGAATGTGTAGAGCAAGCAATATAGGCCACATTGAGGGAGAGTAGGAGTGTGTTGAGCATGAAGCCAGGCCCTTTGAGGGTGAAACAGATAGAAACTTCCAGGCCCCTTTCTGGGGAGAAGCTGGAATCTGTAGATCAAGCAATAAAGCTCCCATTCAGGCTGAAATAGGAGTGCATTGAGCATGAAGCCAGGCCCTTGTGGGGTGAAGCTGGGGACATGTGGGACCCCACATGGTCCTCCATTCTTAAGCTCTAATAAAAACAGCGAGACCATATTGTCAGCCAAGAGGAGACAGAATGCAGCTGAGAGGAGATGGAATGTGGATGAACAGGCAGCCAGGCCCTATGCGGGCAAAGTCAGGGCAATGATGCGATCCCATGTGGTACACTAGTGTAGGTTAGTGTATGAAGGTGGGAACCCCATGTAGGTCAGCCAAGGGGGAAGCAGAATAGATTGAGTAAGTGCTAGGACAGTCTTTGGTGGGGTGAAGCAGCATTAGAGAGATATCCCAGAGGAACACTTAAACCAGAGGAATGGCTGTAGGCCATCGAGGTGGGAATCATATGATGATGGATGTCCTTTGATGCTGTCAAGAAGGGAGCAGATGTAGGATCAGCAAATGTTGTCCTGGATGCGAAAGTAGAACTACATACAGTCTGGCAAGAAGGTAAGGTAATTTTCTGCATGCAGAATGTATATAGGCAGATGAAGGCTAAACTTCCTTCTTAGATTCCAGGTCCTGTTGTCCAATTTGATGATGAGGTGGACTCAATGCTGATGATGACGTTTCTGGAAGATGGAGATCCAGCTAGGAATGACTGGGCGAGGGATGATCAGTTCAGTGTTCATGTACAGTTGGCATGGGTGGTGATGATTGCCAATGAACTATCATTAAGGACGTAAAATCATAGAGGGTGAAATGGCTGCAGTAATGCAAGCAGGGAATGGTGATGAGCTAAGAGTCTATGTGAATTGGAGGCTCACTTGAAGCAGAAATTCCAGTGTGATAGTAGTTACAATCGAGTGCATTTTCAGAAGGGAAAATTGTACGAGAATTGAGACTGGCAAGTTAAAGCATAAATCCTCTGAGATCCAGAGTAGCACTGTGTGACTGATTAAGCAATCAAGTAGGTATCAAATGGTCAGTTGAAAGAAGATGAGACCCCGGGTCTTCTTTATGAAGTTGAAAAGCAGGTTGAGCAAGGAGAATGTCCAGAGGCTCGACTGATTCGGCATGGTGAGACCCACAATTGGGGTCACCATTGCCATAATATGATATGCTGAAATGCCAGGAGGCAATCCCTTTTGTAGCCCATATGTAGTGACTGAGTACATGTGCACCAAGAATAAGGGCCCCACCTGTGGAGTGTGTGAGGTTGGGATGGCAGGACCCCACGTGGTCTACCATTGTCTAGTAATGCTCTTTTCGAGTAACGGATGGCAGGCCCTCCCCCCTCCCCCCATGGTCCATCATTGCCATAGAGGCACAAGGTCCAGTATAAGGAGGGAAAAAAGAGCCTAAGTGAGTTCCATGTGTGAAATGGAAATATGAGCAATGGGAGATGACCTCTTGTGGGCACGGAGGTCAGAGATGATGGACTTCTGCAGGCACACACTGCAGTAGTAAGTGTAGAGGAATTGAGGGCTATCTGAGGTTCCACAGAGGCTAAGCTAAACTGATGATTCGATGCAGGATACGTTGATGAGTTGAATGGAGGGCTGAAGGCCACCAATATAGCCAGGCTGAAGCTAAATCCAAATGAGGTGTAGCAGGCGGATGTGGAATGGTAAGTGCCGTTGACCGGCATGACAGCAGGATTGCAAGATACAAGGTTGCACACATCTAGCGATATGAGGGTTCCTGGTCGGATCAGCAGAAGGCCCTATAGTGGTCCAGCAGAAGACAGCATGCAAGGTGATAAAGAAGTGAGCTTAGACCTGTGTGGGCAGGAAGGAACCCCATGTAAGTCTGTCTGAGGAGTAGAGAGAGTAAGTCGGGCTAAGCCTCCACGTAGGTTAGCTAGACCGGCAAGCCCCCATTTAGGTTTGTCGGAGGAGAGGTAGAAGTGAGGGAGTTGAACTAGACCTCCACATAGGCTAGATGGACAGGCAGGACCACCACATAGGTCTGCCTGGGGAGTAGAAGTGAATGAGTCAAGCTAGACCCCCAGATAGGCTAGTTGGACTGGTAGAACCTCCACGTAGGTCTTCCTGAAGAGGAGTAGAAGTGAGGTAGTCGAGCTGAACCTCATGTACACTGGCTGGACTGCGGAGCTAGGCAGGAGTGTGAGAAGCATGTGATCGGATAGCAGGACCCCATGTGGTCCACCAATGTCATGCCAAGAAACTAACAGTAAAGAGTACAATGCAGGTTGTCCAGAATTTGAATCTCCAGGCTGGAGATGGTGCATCCAGAATGAAGGTAGAGCAGGTCTGAATAAATCTGAGACTGCTTGGGTAAACAGATAACTGCAGAAAAATGAGCTACAGCCATACGAGGGGTTAGAATCCATGGGTCCACTGCAGAACATTTGGTCTACAGCTGGATAAAATACTGCAGATGAAGCAGGGAACAGAGGTGATGGCACACTTGAAGTGCCGACATGAGAGGAAACTGGCAAGAAAATAAAGTAACATGGATTGAGGAATGGAGGCAGTCCAGGGCAGAACTGCCCAGTAATCCCAGAAGCCGCCATAGTGAATGAGGAATCCAAGAGTCTGCAGCATGTTGTAAGAGGCTGCTCGAAAGGGACAAATCCAAAGGATACAGCTGCGGCATGGTGCAAGCGGTGTTCAATAGGTAAGATACAGGAGAGCAGCAGTAGTATCCGAGCAGCTGCATGAGAAGGAGGAAGTGAAGAGAATACAGCGATGGCATAGAGCGAGCGGCTGCTCGGAGAAACCCCAAAGAAAAGGGACAGAAACTCCTGAGAGATACAGGGAAGACTAAAATAAATGAGGAGACAGGGAGCCAAAATGGAGGGGGATTAACAGAACAAGCAAAGGGATGGACAAACAACTCAGGTGGGGGAGCAGCAGAGGGGGAGAAAGAGGCACCAGGAGGCAAGAGAAATGGGGACAGGGAGAGAAAGAGCAGCTGCAGGACCAAGCAGCAACACGACCAGTGAGTGCAACTTGCTGTAAACAGAGGGGGCATTTCTGGAGAGTTTAAATAGAGGACGGGAAGGAGCTATCCCCCCACCCATAGATCCACAGGCTGCAGCCTTTCAATTGCAAGTCTGTATTGCAAGGTATGTGCTTCATTCTAGACCCATTATCTGTAGTTCAGTGTTCAGAGTTTATGAGAGATGGTGGGTGGGTGGGGGTAAATATACAGGTCTGTATTTTCAGAGATTTGTTGCAGATGCAGCAGCAAGCTGCATCACTTTTGTATCACAGATCACAAATGTGTCTGCATCAGAAGGGTGCACTACCATCAGAAAATGGATGCACCACAATCTGCTGCTCCTGCACTTGCATCTAGATTAGTGATACAAAAAATAACATAGACGTGATGCAGTAGTGATGCAACCCACATATATATTTCAAATATGCTGCAATTATGATGCAAGTATGTGTTATTTTGATGCAGCTATGAAAATATGGTGTAATTATATGCTGCACTGGTATGATGCAAATGTAGTTGTTTTGACACAACTATCCTTTTTTTTTTTTAGAAACAGAGAAATTGTCAGCAGATAAGGACCACTAGGCCCATCCAGTCTGCCCATAGGCTCTACATATTGTATGTGGCCACTGACCCTATGTGATCAATTAAGCAATAATGCATGACAGGTGTGGGTTGTGCTGGGATAACCTCACGCCTGGGTGGTTGGGCACAAGGCCGCAGGCCGAGTGCGTCCACCATCCCAGAAGTGAGGTTATCCCAGGACAACCCACACCCTGGAGTGCATTATTGCTATTATACAATGGTTAGTTGTTATACAAAATAAAAAAAATGAAAATAAAAATGTTTTTAGTTGATTTTATGGTATCCAACTCATCATCCAAATGCTCATCATGCAAATGCTCATCATCCAAGGCATCCAAAGCAATACAGTGAGATTGTGCTGGGATAACCTCACTGTGCCAGGGACACACTGACCAGTCAGAGACCAGGAAATGTTCTTGCCATTGTATAATTAAGCAATAAGGCACGACAGGGTGTGGTATATCATGAGATATCATCACGCCTCAGGTGGTTGGGCATGAGGCCGCAGGCTGAGTGCATCCAATGACCCGAGAAGTAATGATATCCCATGATATACCACACCCTGGAGTGTATTATTGTTATTATGAACTGGCTTACAAGGGTTATGAGTAAAAAATTATAATAAAAAAAATGTTAATGGTTTGAAATGCTTTTTTTTTGGGTGGTGGAGTTGTACGTTTTCATAAAGTAGTTCCTGGAGGGCTCTCTGGGCAGCTGTTGTAAGTGGAGTTTGTGTGGAGGAGGTCTGGAGTTTGTCTCCAGTAGGTGGTGCTGCTCTTTGTTGTTCCTCATGTACATGCTGTAGTGCTCTTTCTTGTCTACTGTAGATCATCCTCCCCCTCCACCTCATTGTTCTGTCAGAGTTTACCTGTACATTGCTCGGTCAATTTTATATTTAATTTTGTATTTAGCAAGTCACCATTCTCTATCCTGAGTCTCATGGGGTAGAGTGAAAAGTACTGGCCAAGCCGCACTTCATACAGGTAACACTGGACTGAAGGGGGGGCAGCCGTTGTACTGTGAGTTAAATGGGGGAACATGGTATCTGCCACAAGTAGCGGGCGGGTTCATGACTCATTAGTTATACTGCGTGTTAAACGGGAAAGTGGTATCTGGCACGAGCAGCGAGAGGAGCGGGCAGGTTAATGATGTGAGGTTAGTGTGGTGGTTGGCAGCTGTTGTTTTGTGTGACCGACTGTTTGTTTTTTTCCAGTAAATTTTCCCGCGAGCAGAGGTTGTGTTGTTGTCGGTGGGAGGGGGCGTGCACATGTTGCCGTTGTCATATTAGGCTGTGACTTGCATTTAAAGTTAAGCACTGCCGTTGCTGTTGGCTGAATTTTTCAAAAGTAGAAGTGAGAAGGCTGGTAATTGGAGGCTCTTTGAAGCCATGATGATGTAGCCCGATATCATCACGGCTTCAAAGACCTCTCAGCCAATCAGATTCCTCTGTTTACGATCGCCAGTTCATAATGGCTTTTCGTCACTCCCTTTCCTCTCAGGCTTCCCTTGTGCCTATCTCAAGCATGCTTAAACCCCTCCACGGTTCTTGTCCCCACTACTTCCAGTGGAAGACTATTCCAAGTGTCGACTACCCTTTCTGTGTAGAAAAACTTCCTCACACTACCTCTTAATCGACCCCCTTCCAATTTCATATTCTGCCTCTTGTTCTAATACTTTTTCTACACTGGAAAAGGTCCCCTGCCTGCACCTTTTTTATGCCCTTGAGGTACTTGAAAGTTTCAATCATGTCCCCCCACTGTCTCCTATCTTCCAGTGAGTACATATTGAGGTCCCTTAGTCTCTCCTCATATGTTTTGTAGTGTAAGCCCTGCATCATCTTTATTGCCCTTCTCTGGATAGTCTCCACTGTATCTATGTCCTTGTGTAGGTGTGGTCTCCAGAACTGCACACAGTACTCCAGGTTAGGCCTTATCAATGTTTTATACAATTGCATCACCATCTCCCACTAGAGATACCCCTGCCGATGCACCCCAGCATGCCACTGGCCCTCCCTGCTGCCTTTGTACACTGCTTTGATACCTTAAGGTAATCAGAGATGGTAACCCCTAGGTCCCTTTCCTCCTTGGTGACAGTCAGCTCCTCCTCCCCCAACCTGTAGCCCTCCCCAGGGTTCCCTCTGCCAGGTGAATTATTTTGCACTTCTTGGCATTGAACCTTAGTTGCCAGATCTCTGACCATCTTTCAAACTTCTCCAGGTCCCTCTTCATTTTCTGTGCCCCTTCTGGAGTATACACCTTGTTGCAGATCTTGGTGTCATCAGCAAATGGGCAGACCTTTCCTTCCAGTCCCTCTGCAATATCACTAATGAATACATTGAACAGGACTGGTCCTAGTACTCATCCTTATGGTACCCCACTGGTCACCCCTCTCCACAGATTGTACCTTATTTACCACCACCCTCTGTCTCCTGTCTATTAACAAGTTCCTAACCCTGTTCATTACCTTGTCTCCCATACCAAGACTACCCCTCTTGTTAATCAGCCTTCTATGTGGGACAGTGTCAAAGGCTTTGCTGAAATCCAGGTAGGCACTGTCTACCACCCCTCCCTGATTAAGTTCCCTAGCCACCCAATCAAACAAATCTATTCGATTCATTTGACATGACCTTCCTGCTGTGAATCCATGTTGCCTCAGATCCTGAGCACCACTGGATTCCATATGTGCCACTATCCTTTCTTTCAGCTGTGTCTCTATGATCTTTCCCACCACTGAGGTGAGGCTGACTGGCCTGTAGCTCCCCATCTCCTCCATACTGCCACTTTTGTGCAATGGGACTACATGTGCCCTTCTCCAGTCCTCTGGAACAACACCTGTGTTGAGTGACTCTGTGAACAGAGCACCAGAGGAGCTGCAAGTTCCCTTTGCAGGTCTGTTAATATCCTCGGGTGAATGCCATCTGGCCCCATGGCCTTATCCACCTTCATCTTTGTGAGTTCTTCCAGAACTCTCTCCACTGTGAATGGACTTGTGTTCACTTCCCCCTCCCATTGTCTCTGCAACCCAAATGTGGTCCTTGACCCTCCCCCTCCTTAGTGAATACTGAGTAGAAGTATTTATTCAGTATTTCTGCCTTGTCCATATCCCCCTCCTTACACCTCCCATCTCCCCTTTGATCCTCACAACCCCCCTTTTTTTCTTCTTTCACTGATGAAATATAAAATGCCTTGTTCCCTTTGTTTATAAAATACCTATAAAATGCCTTATCCGTTTTGTTTACAGACTGTGCTAAGTTCTCTTCTGTCTGCACCTTCGCCTCCTAACAGCCTTCCCTGCTTCCCTTAGACATTCAAGGTACAACTCCCTGTCCTCCTCCCTTTGGCTCCTCTTGTATTTCCTGACTCTCAGCCTTTTAGTCCTGACTTTGTTCCTCACCTCTTTGGAGAACCATAGTGGTTTCCTTCTTCTTTTCACTTTGGCCACTATCTTAACATATTAGTTTGTTACATCCACTATGGCTCCTTTCAGATTCTTCCATTGTTCTTCCACCCCCTCTATTACCTCTCCCTTCCCCAGGACTGCTTGTATACATCTACCCATTTTAGTGAAATCCACCTTTCTGAGATCCAATACTCTTGCCCTTGTGTGGCTTAACTGAGTCCATGTCTCCGTGCTGAACCACACCATGTGGTGGTCACTGGACCCCAGCTGCCCATCCACCTGTATTTCTTTGACTCTGTTCCCATTGGTCCATACCAGGATCCAGAATCGACTTGTCCCTGGCTGGCTCATGCACCAGCTGCCTGAGTCCAACCCCTGAAGGGATACAAGGATGACTGTGCTTCTGGCTGAAACAATCATCTGGGTGGCCCAATCCACATCTGGCATACTGAAATCCCCCAGTAGCAGGATTTCACCCTTGGCTGCCATGTCTTGTATATTCTCCACTAGTTCCCAGTCTACGTCCTCCCTCTGTGCTGGAGGTCTGTAGATCACCCCTGTGCATATTGCTGTTCCATTTACTTTTAAAATACCACCTGCTGTGTTCTACAGTGTCTTAGAAATTCTCCCAAATGTAATTAACCTTAAAAATAATCCTCACTCATTGCAATACAACTTCAAAAATAAGCACTTAGCTGGCCTGTCTGAGCAGCAGTTGGATTTCTGCTTGTGACGCCAGTGACCCAGGTTCAGAAATGGACTCAGGATCCTGGAAGGCCAGCCATGGGGAGAGGGCTTGAGTATCAAAAGACTGCTTGCCTTCTCTCAAGGGGGAGGGTTGGGACAGCGCCCGGCACTGGCTGACTCCTGACAGAGGCCAGTAGCACAGCAGTGCATGGGGGCTCGTTAACTGTGGTGTGTGGTGGATGTTGGCATGTACCTAGACATCTGTGGCATGCCACACCCTCAAGGAGAAAAAGAGAAAAAGCTAGTGGGCTGACCAGATGATGGCTTCCAGCACCTACAGACACCGAAGCCCCATTCCCAGCCATACCCACCTCAGCAGCAGCTCCCAGGGCCAATTGAGAGTTTGCTGGCCACTTCACCATCTCAGAGGAAGGGGACCCATATAGTGAAGGGTTACACTGGGTTACCCTGGGGGTGTCTGCTGCAAATATGAGGTGGGGGTTGGGTGCAAGGTAGGGTGCATAGGAGGCCCGAAGTAGTGGCTGGTCTGGGGGCAGGGGGAGGGAGTGTAAAAAACAAAAATAAGCACTTTATTTTGCCAAACAGGTTTTACTTTTGTCTTTATAAATGATGCAGGTCCATGGGTTCTGGTGTTGAATGCCTGCAAGCTAAAGTTAACCAGGACATAGAAATATAGAAGCATAGACTTTGATGGCAGATAAGGATGACTTGGCCCACCTAGTCTGCCCACTCCCTATGTACTGGATAAGCTGCAGATTCTAGTTAAACAACAGCCTACTTCCTCCTATCATTCACTATAATTGCCTTATGTCTGTCCCATGCATTCTTGAATTCCCCAACTGCTTTTGACCCCACAGCCTCCTCAGGAAGGTGGTTTCATGCATCCACCACCCTCTCTGAGGACAATTCCCATCCTTCCAGATGTAGGTACTATTTAAAAAGCACTTTATGCTCCAGGATAAAATGGATACAGAAAATGCATACTTCTGCTTCTCTACAGTATGAGGGTTTTTAGTAGTGAATAGTGTATGAATGAATGAATGAATGAATATTTTATTTTTAAGAAGTGCCTTTCCAAAACCAAGGCACTTTTACAATAGATCAATACATAAAATTAAAACAAATTCCTAAAATCAATCCATAAATATATTTTAAAAATCTAGATATGCCAGATTAAACAAATATGTCTTTAGGGCCGACTTGAAACTTTGGACAGTCAGGCAATCTCTCACCCGATGAGGTAGAGAATTCCATAGGGTTGGGGCCATAAAACTAAATGATATGCCCCTGATGTCTTTAAACGAACCCTGGGAATCTCCAGAAATCCCTCATCAGTGGATCGGAGCTGACAGGAAGGACGAAGAAGATCTTGCAGGTATCTAGGTCCCTGATCATGTAGGGCCTTATAGGTCAGAAGACCGACCTTGAAGGTAATCCTCCATTGAATTGGCAGCTAGTGCAGTCCACGGAGGACAGGCATTATATGACTGGTCCTTGTCGTACCAGTTAAAAGCCTGGCTGCTGCGTTCTGCACTAGCTGCAAATGGCAGATATCTACCCTCGGTAGCCCTAGGTACAGGGCGTTGCAGTAATCCAAGCGGGAGGTAATGAAGGCATGGACCAATGTTGGAAGGTCATCAGTAGGAACCAGATGCTTCACTCAGGCTATATTCCTCAGATGGTAAAAGGAAGTTTTGACAGCGGCTGACACCTGATGTTTAAGGATCAGACAGTCATCAAATATAACACCCAAGTTCCACACCCGGTCTGAGGTTGTCAACTGGGTGCCTACACGCCAAAGACCTGAAGCTGACCCAGTCAGCAAACCCGCCCCTCGATGGCCTGGGTCCACAACCAACACTTCAGTTTTTTCCGGGTTTAACCGCAACCAGCTCACAGTCATCCAGTCCTGAATCTCAGTGAGACAGTTATTAAAGACCGAGACAGCATCACCCTGGTCGGGCACGAAGGACATGTACAGCTGAGTATCATCTGCATAGCAGTGAAAACTCAAGCCGTACCACCTAATGATCGCTCCCAACAGCAGCATATATACAGCAAAAAACATGGGTGCTAAAATAGAGCCCAGTCCACCCCAGAGGATAGGGGGAGTAATGCCAAGGAAAAAATCCCAGACACCACCCTCTGAGTCCTACCCTCAAGGAACGATCGAAACCAACTGAGAAATGAACCAGATAGTCCACAGATAAACCGCAGGTGCTCCAAAAGCACTCCATGGTCAATGGTATCAAATGCCACAGAGAGATCAAGAAGGACCAAGATGGAACGAGTCTTTCGATCTCTTGCTATTAGGAGGTCATTTAGTACTCTAACAAGGTCTGTCTATGTACTATGTCTTTTCCTGAATCCAGACTGGAGAGAATCATAGACATTGTGGCTGGCCAAATGATCGTCCAGCTGCAACGCAACCGCCTTCTCAATAACCTTACCCACAAAAGTGATAGTATCCAGCACCAAGTCAATGTTTGGAAAAGCTCTCTTGTTTAACATTTTATTTCTAAGTTTCTACCTCTATATAAATGCATAAAATTAGGTCAGTACAACCATAGGACATATTACAAGTGCAAGTGACAATAGCATCAAACTTCTTCACCTTTCTGAACTGAAATCAGATCGTTATTACCCCCCACACACACACACACACACACATACACACTTGACATCAAAGATGTAAGGAAGCTGGGAATGTCTGTAAGGTGAATAATGTCACTCCAAAACAACCCAGGCCTCCACCCCCCACTGATGTAGACATCTAACATGAAGGAAAGCCAGGAATATTTGCAATGTGAGTCAGTGTAATATCAAACTGCACTGCCCCCCAACCCCAACCCCCATAGAAAACATTGCCTATGAGAAGACTGAATGGACACAGCGGTGGGTTTCATGGACTGTGTAAGGAACTGCAATGCAACTGTTGTTTGGCAGAAAAAAATGCAAGGAATGCAAAGTCCTTTTTCTGAAAGCAAAAGGACTGCAGGGCTTTGCCCACTGCAGCCCTAAAAATGGCATGTATAGGCCGTCTTGTAGGTGCAGTGGTTGGATTTCCACTTGCGATGCCAGTGACCTGATTTCAGGAATGGATCCGGATAATCAGAGGAACAGCCAGGGGGAAAAAGATTGAGCATCCCTTGACTGCTCTCCTTCCTTCTACGGCGGGGGTGAGTGTCTGTTGCAGGAGCGACACCCAGTGGAGGTTGGGTTGTCACAACACAATGACGCCTGTTCATCTCAGGGGTGGGGCGGGGCAGATGCTGGTCATCATTGCACATCCCTGCCCCTGCCTACAGGGGAAGAAAAACCTTGCAAGCTGGCCACCTCTATAATGCCCTACCTCTGGCTTCTATTAGCCTCCCAGTCCGGCTCTGCTGGATAGATACTAGTCTTGTGGTACCTAAGGGAGCTTGGTGCCGTGACCCCACCCTCTGGGGGGTAAGCCAGGGGTGCCAGGAAGAGTACCGGTTTCTATTGTCCTTGACCAGGGTGGATTTTAGCAGCCAGCTGCAGCATAAAGCTTACTAAATTTAAAAAAAGGCATATATATTGCTATCCAAACTGATCTGGACAGTAAAAACCATTTTGAAGTGGCTCAACTGCCACTTATGTTTCCAGTTCAGGAGTAGTAGTAGAAGCTTTATTTATTTATGGTGCCCTTCTTGAGGAACTGGGCACCAGTACAAGGAGGAAATAGCAAACATTTTAATACTCAAATACATAATAATGGACAAATAGTAAAAATATGTGTATAAATACACCCAGAAATAAATAAACAATAGGATTGCACAATAAATATGTAGGTTCCTTAGAAATAACATATTTCAAATACCAAAAGCCTGTGCAAAAAGGGAGCATGACTGGGCCTGGAGGAAACATAAATCTACAAAACATCCAAACGACTATGTCAAGTACAGAATGCTATGTAATTCCTGTACTAAAGCTACTAGACTGGCTAATTCCGATTATTTCAACTCCTCATTACTGACTAACATTAACGCTCCATTTAAATTCTGGAGGGTAATTCATGCCCTATTCTCTCCCCCCTCTCACCTTCCCTCCAGTTCTCAAAATAAATAACTCCCTAGTTTCCGACCTTAGCTCTGTGGCCAATGAATTTAATGCCTACTACACCTCATGCTCCACATCTCCTCTAAATTCCTTCTCTTCCTTACCACCTACTAAATTCAGCCCTTCGCCTCAGTCAGCGCCTATCCCTCCACCTTTTTCCTTTTCTACTATATTCTCTGATGAAGCACTTCATTCCCTCCTATCCCTCAACCCCTCTAAAGACTCCTCACCAGATGAGCTTGATTCTAAATTTCTCTACCTTTCTGCTCCTGCAATTGCTTATCCTATCTCTCTAATCCTTAATCTCTCCTTTATCTCTGCCCAAGTACCCTCATCCTGAAAACACAACATTGTCCTTCCTCTCTCCAAGGGTGGCGACATATCCACTCCTGGCAACTATCACCCCATTTCCCTCTTTTCTGCCCTTGCCAAACTTTAAGAGCATTTAGTTCTCTCTCAACTATTATCCTTCCTCTCCGATTCCTCCTTCTTCACCCCTTTCCAATCTGGTTTTTGGAAGAACCACTCAACAACCACCTCAGGCTTACTGACTCCATCCTTTCAGGCATGGACAATATCCTGATCACCCTGGCCACCTTTGTTGACCTAGCCGAAGTTTTCAACACTGTTTCCCATTCTCTGCTTCTTGATTCCCTCTCTTTAGTTGGCCTTGCTCCATCAGCCACCAACTGGTTTAAATCCTACCTCATTGGCAGGACCTGATCACTGAGAATCCTTGATTCCATCTCCCCTCCACTCCCTATCAACACTGGTGTCCCTCAGGGCTCAGTGCTTGGTCCCCTACTCTTCTCCATTTTCCTTAATGATCTTCCCATAACCTACTCATCCTTGTCTATACACATGTATGCTGACAAAACTGTTTTATACAGTTCCGGCAAAAGCCCTGCTGCTGTGAAAACCAACTTACAGCATGACGTTAACCAAGTTCAGCTCTGATTTGCTTCTCACAAGCTTTTTCTAAACTCCAAGAAGACAGCCTCAATGACCTTTGGCACCAGGCAGAGACTCTCTAGGATCTCAGCCCTATCCACCTTCCACACCCTTGATGGGACCATCCTGGAAGACATCTCCTCATTTAGATATCTGGGGGGTTGGCTGGACCAGCACCTCAACTTCTCTGTGCATATCGATGCTATCCTGAAGAAACTGCACCCCAAACTTGGTGCTCTACAGGAATTGTAGTTACATCCCACTGACTGCGAGGCGTGAAATTGTCTAGAAGATGATACTCTCCATCTTTGACTATTGTGCGGTAGTCTATGGTGCTGCTCCCAGATCTTCCCTGACCAAGTTGGACACTCTCTTTAACTCCTTCTGCTGCTCTGCTCTTGACTTTCCTTTCCCCTCCCACCACTGTGAACTCTTATCACTTTCTAACCTTCCTTCCACTATCTCACAGATGCATCTCACACTGTGCCAAACTAACCTCCAAATTCTGGTTCAGAGTGCTCCCCTCCTTTCCCTCATCCTCTAACTCCACTCCACCTCCCCCCACCCACTCTCTCAGATCTAATGACACCCACACATTGACGGTCCCTCGCTGCTCCACCCTCATCAGTCAGACTGGTTTTGCCCGTCACTTCCCTAAAATCTGGAATCCCCCCCAAAATATGACACTCCTCCTCCATATACTCCCTTACCTCCACCCTCCACATTTACCTCTCCCTCAGCTATTCCTGCTTTAACCCTCCTTAATACATATCCCCAGTTTCAGCCTTCCTACCCTGATCCCCCCCCAGCAGAGTATTCAACATCATGAAGGGGGAATCAGAAAATGTCTACCCCTTCTCCTCATATTCTATTCTTGCCTCTCACCCTTTTTTCTCCACCTGCCCTTCTGTGTCACCCGTGTGCACAACCTACCCCATTCTTTTACTCCAACAGCACTTGCATACTACCTCGAGTCTGCTCCTGGTACACTCATGCATTATAAATGATTATGTTGCTTTATTACTGTTTTGTACATTTATACATTCTTTTGTATGATTTTGGACATGTATTGTAATTTACCCAATGTTCCACTACTGTTTATTGTACAATACCTTGTTTTCCAACTGTTGCATCATCTTACAGTGTTGTATTGTTTGTACCATGTCAGTGGCTCAGTAGGTAGCACACTCACCTCTGAAGCCGGGAGATCAGAGGGCTGTGGGTTCAGTTCCCACATCTGGCACTTGGGTTAATATCCCAGTACTGACACTGTAGTGCAGCATGAGAGGGGTGCTGCACTTGTGAGATGCCGTCTTTCAGATGAGATGTTAAACTGAGGTCCCATCTGCCTGGATTGGTGGTAGTTCAGGTGGATGTTAAAGATCCCATGACACTTATCGAAAAGAGTAGGGGTAATTCTTTATTATAATAAGGCATGTTACAAAGTACACAGGAAAGGAAAGGCAAAAACAAATACAATTAATAATGCACAAAAGACAAGAAATAAACATCCAAAGAAAAAACAATCAACCACGACATGAAATCTAAATACAAAGATAGGAAAAAAATGTCCACATGAACAAAACTCCATTCCTATTTGAACTTAATGATATGCGAAAACCCTTTCCACCATTTCTTAATCTTTGCAGTGGTATACAATTGCATATCTTTAATATAAACCTTTTGTAATTCATTAATAATGTACTGACAGAACCCTTCCTCAGTGGATTTCTTTTGGTACAATACCCATTGGCAACGGACTTGCCACAAACAGAACCTTAGACATGCAATAAACACCCATAAAGTTCCTTTCTCATAAATGTTTAACTGTAAAGAAAATCCCAATAACCAACAAATCATAAACTGGTTTTGACAACCAATCCATTGACCATTTCTTTGCTAAGTATTGCCATAATTTCGTGGAAAATGAACAATGCAGAAAGAAATGTTCCATAGTCTCCTCCTGATTTATACATTCCAGATATGGACAATTTCTCTCTTCTTTTGCCTTATATTTTGCCAGTCCTCTAATATTTAGACGGCCATACATTATAAGCCACTGCACTTCCCACATGTCGGGGGGTAAGTGAGGGTTGTTCAACTGATCTAATATATTATGATTTAAAACCGAAGGACAATTTTTGAAACCAGGAGTCACAGGATATACCAGAGACATGACCACTTTGTACAGTTTTTGGGAAGAATTGTCACGGATTTGAGATTTAGTCAGCTGCCATTTATAAAGCTTTTGAGCTGCCGGCCTAAAAAAATATGGGAAGTGAAAATTTATAATGCAATTTGGGAGCACAATGCAGCCATGCCTCTAAATAGCGTCCCAAAATTTCCCAAAACCAAGAATCTTCATACTTGTTAGGAACTTTAAAACAATTTTGTAAAGAATGGGAAAAAACAATGTGTGGCAAAATATAACCGGATCAACCATATCTGTTCCACCCTTATTTTTATCCAAATAAGTGTAACATCTTTTGACCGGGTTAAGTCTATTACCCCAAAATAGCTGGAAGCTAAGGCTATATAGCCTTGTCTCCAAATGAGAAGGCAATGGGTAAAGTACCGCAATGTACTGCAAACAGGGTAAGATAAATTGCTTCAATATCTGCACCCTCTTCAATTTTGTAAACTGAAACTATTTCCATCTCACTACTTTCCGTTCCACTGAATCCAATACCTTTATCCAATTGTCATCTGGAAGATTTTGTGTGCCGTAAACAACCCCCAAAATAGTAATGGGATTTGTTGACATCTGAATAGTCTTATATACAACAGGTGTTTGATGAGAACATCCCATCAATAATCCCTGTGATTTGGAAAAATTAATTTTAGCATTGGAGAGAACAGCATAGTTCTGAAACTCCTGAAAAAGCTTCTCAATTGATCAATATGTTTTAAAAAAAGGCATACATCATATGCATATGCTTGAATTGTCAAAAAGGAGTTTGAGCCGGGCATCTGAAAACCTTCCGACTTAGGTATGATACTGATAGCTCTAACAAGGGGTTCCAAGGAACAAACATATAATAGTGAACTTCAGGGGCAGACTTGCCGAACCCCAGATTCCATGACCCACCCTTTCTCGATTCTTCCTTTAATAACGGGATGTATCTTAGCAGCTGCGTACAACCTTTTTATTAATGAAAGTAAGGTAATAGGAATCCCTAGAAATTCCAATGTCACAAACAAAAAAGGGTGACTAACCCTATCAAAAGCTTTTTCTAGGTCAAGGGAAAGTAAAATTCCAGAACGACCTGTCATAGTCAGATATTCAATCAAGTCCCTTATCAAAAAGAGAACGGACTGTATTTTCCTATTGGGTAAACTGCAATGCTGTACAGGGGAAATGACAACATTTGCCCACATCTTAAGTCTATTTGTTAGTAACGT
Organism: Neoceratodus forsteri; assembly: GCA_016271365.2. NCBI lineage: Eukaryota > Metazoa > Chordata > Ceratodontiformes > Ceratodontidae > Neoceratodus > Neoceratodus forsteri. The sequence goes on from CM028133.1 coordinate 981,282,735, forward strand.
GGCAAAAATTTTATAGTCCGAATTTAACAAAGCAATAGGTCTCCAATTACTTATATCACCTTTATTTCCAGATTTATAAATATAAATCTGTAAACCCACTGAAAAATAATTTGGAATTGGGTCTCCTGCCAGAAATTTGTTAAAAAACTAAAGTTAAACAAGTAACCAGTTCAGTGCGAAAAGTTTTATAAAATAAATTGGATAGACCGTCTAAACCCGGGGAAATATCATTCTTTAGGTTAGAAATAATACTCTCAATTTCTTGTGTTGAAAAAGATGTTGTCATATTCTCTACCATAGTGTGATCTAAACTAGGGCAGTGAAAAGGCTTTAAGTAATCCTGTATTTGAATAAGAGATGGAAAAGATTTAGGCCGAAGCTCCTGAAAATACTGTGTAATACAAGTGCCCATTGTACAGGTATCTTCTATTTTGCCTATGTTGGAATCTAAATATTCCAAATTAGAGGAATCCTGAATAGATTTACATAGAATAAATGGGTCTCCTATTACGGATTTTGTCATATGATTATTAATTAATGCTTGCAAAGTTCTAGCCCGGTCATATTGAAACTGCCTCATTTGCAACTTGATTGTCTCAATTTGTGAGGAATAATCCTGCCTTGAAGTATTGGCTACCGAAAGTAGATATTGTAAGTGAGCACGCAGTTTCAAATAGGATAAAAAGATTGAGTTCTTTTGACGGGTTCCATACTTTTGAAACCAGTTGATACAATCCTGCTTTGTCTCTTCCCACCATACTCCTAGGTCAGAATATAAGAAATCCACTGACAGTCTAGCATGCAAAATAGGTCTGATGGAGTTTTTTACAAATTGTTCCTGCAAAATGGAAGTATTTAGCTTCCATCTACATCGCCTGCAACATTGTTTAGAATTAACTTCAACCGTCACTTGAAGCAACATGTGGTCTGAGAACTCCATTGGTGTCCTTCTGAAATCAGTAACCAAAAGGTTTTTAGAGGTAAGCAAATAGTCAATACAAGACCCCTTAATACCTTTGAAAAAGGTGCATCCAAGGTTCTTTGACTCTAAAAGGTTACAGGTTGTAAGATCCTCTAACTTAATAATTGACTTTAAACAGTTTGAATCACAATAGACCTTTTTAGAAGTGGACGTTGAACACATAATACTACAGTTGAAATCACCACCCATAGTATAGGTAAAGTAGTGACCAAAAAGGGTTGAATCTCTTTCATACAGGAGATCCTGGATGCTTTCGTCTGGGGATTACAGATATTAATTAACCAAAAAGATTTAGAATCCCACTGACCATCAATGATCAAAACCCTTCCGGGAACCAAATCTATAAGCTTATGTAAAACAAACCGATAAGAATTAAACAAAATCCCAACACCATTTGCCTTCTCCTCCCCCCCAAAGGACCAATAAGAAGGTCTCCACGGCCAATCATACTTAAAAGAGTGAATCTGATCCATAGTGAACATCCAGGTCTCCTGCATGAAACAAATAGAAATATTCTCCTCATGTATTAAATGAAAAATGGCCTTCCATTTGATACTATTTAAAATACTATGTGTATTCAATGAGGCCCAGAGAAAGCCCATAATAACAACTAAATTGGGAAACCTACACCTCATTTTTTCTCCTTTTTTTCTTCTTTTCTTTATAATCTTCCCGTGGGACCCCTAAAGCATCTTGTACTGATTTTTGGGAATCAGAGTCCCCCATATCCATTTCCGAGTCACCCCATGGAGTAGAAAGGGCAGTATAGGGGTTCTGAGATTCAAATGTTTCAGCCACTGGATTCGGAACCACTTTCAAGTTCCTATTGGACCTTCTCAGAGGTAAAGGTGACTGGTGAGCTGAAGGAACCAATGGTGTATCCACTGTATCCATATAGCAAACAGGTTTTAATAGTGCAGTGTCCTGAACAATATTCTCTTCTTTAAGTGGTGTAAGTAGTACCTCAGGGGGGGAGGACAAAAGGAGATTCACTTCTGTTATCGGAGGCGGTTTTACCATTCTAGAGGGTAATGTGGGGGGGCCCATATTAGCAATTTCACCTATCTTGAAATCTAAAGCTTCTTGTGCTTGTTGAATAATCAGGTCAGTGCTCCCACAAGAGGCCTTATTCTTCACAGCCCAAGGGCATTCTTTAAAAGAATGCTCAAATCCTTCACAAAGATCACATCTAGTGGGATTATTACACTGTATAGTAACATGACCCACCTCCCCACAATTATCACATCATGGACAGTCACAAACACTAGAAAGGTGAGTTTTGGAGCCACATTTGTAACAGGCTCTGGGTTGGCCACTATAAAAACATACTCCCCTATCGCTACCTAACAAAAAGGAATTTAGGATATGTTCAACTCCCCTCTCTGACTGTCGTAATTTTACTTTATATTTCCATCCCCCAGTCCAAAATCTCTCTGAATCCAGGATAGGCTCTGGATCACCCTGAATGTCACATTTCTGGGATAACCAGTAGGTAATGTCCTCAACATGGACCCCTTTGTTCCTAAACATAACTGTAACATATTTAATGGAAGGTTGTGAAAGAGGAACAACTGAAAAAGGAGTCCATGTTGGGGAAAACTTTATTTGGTTATACCTTTCCCAGAATAAATCCAACAAATTAGCTGACCGAAAACTGATGTCATAGTTATCTTCCCCCGAGATGTTGATGAAAGAAAATACATCTCTGGGAGAAAACCGTAAACATTCTTTAATTAAGGTTTTCCCCACAAAATATCAGTCTGGCCTCTCAGCCATACCCCCTTTATATCGTATGCGAACAGCATTACGCCTCGGTGCCACCTCTCTCTTAGCCCGAGTAAACAATTCAGATAAAAGGGTTTTTTGAGCAGGTAGAGTCTTATTAGTGTCAAGTGGCTTAACATCAGTAGTGTTGGCAACACAATCCTCCTGAGAGTCGAGTGTTTTATCATGAAGGTTATTGTGAAGTGAACCAACATCCACTGTCCCAGCTATCACAGTCTCCTTATAAGGTCCACTCAGTTTCCACCCAGGAGAGTGACCACTTAAATCAAACGAAGAATCCTATGCCAAATCAGGAGTCCAAGCACCGTTTGCCTGCTTTTCCCAACCAGCTGCTAGTAGAGCACCCTGTGAAGACCACGTCTGATCATGATATTTAGAGTCAACTACAGTAGATAAACGAGTAACAGGGTCAGCTGAATAAAATTCTTTGTCTACTGATTGTGAAACAGGAAGTTCTAAGCGTTTCACAACATCCACAGTAGGAGAAGCTTTTTTACCAAAGCTAAACTCCGTTGCCCCTTCCTGATTATTTTTTTCCGTTTGGTAAATTGTAACAAAATTAGAATGTAAAGGCAAGATCCCAACCATAGCAGGGTGAAAAACAAATCCTGCTTCTTTGTCCAAGTTCCCTTTCATAGTCACCGAATGAACTTGCAGTGTACTCACCGGTACGTGTAATGATGAAATGGGGGAAGCAGGTGTCGTAGCCTCTAACCAAAGATCAGACCGTGATACTGTAAGAGGGTCAAAAGCCAGCCGTCCTCCCGACTGAACATCTTCAGGCAAAGAATTAGGTGTCTGGGCAACTTCGTTTACTAAAGCGGACTGCACCGCACACTGAGGTTGCATCAAAGCAGAGTCGTTTACTTCCGCATATGTAGAATTAGACCTGACCACTCGAGAAGCAGAAAAATCCTTCGTTGACAAGTTTACTGCACTGGCGGGCAGATTCAGACCCACAGGATCCTCCGCTCCACTAGCCATCAAGGAACTCCCGTTTGCAGTATTTCCTTCGGAATTACCCGACGGTAGTGGGAAATCAGCACTCGTTGATATAGCTTAGTGAAAAATCTCATCACTATCAGCCTCCAAAGAAGAAAAATCATGTACAGCAGACTGAGTATGCTGCTCAGCCATCTCTCTCCATATTTCCACCTCCATCTGCTCCAAACACTCTCCAGAAGTAGCCATCCTGCATACAGAGTCCAGCACCCCTACTGGCCACAGAGAGCCAGCAAAGTAGGGGAATTTCCCAGGTGTCCTGGCCAAATTTCCCTTATTCACTAAAAATACCACCAACAGCTTAATCTAGTTCAAGGTCAATTGGCATTCATCTGTATCCCCCTCCCCCGGGTCATGCCTGAAAATAGGCAGGATTTGTCTAGTGCACTTACCCAGTTAACAAAAACTAAATAAATAAACTACCCACAAACTATTGTAACTGATCATCCTTCACAACCCTATGTAATTCCCTCTCCCCAGGTTGTACCGTGAGATGAGCAACTTATTGTTCAGCGTGCTCTCCTGATGAAACATTTCAATAAATAGATAAAATTTAAAAACAAGTTTTAAGCTTTTTTTTAAAGACTTCAAGTGAGGGGGGCCTCTCTCAGGGCCATTGGCAGCAAATTCTATAGTAGCAATCCAGCTACTTCAAAGGCCCTGTTCCCAGATGTTTTGAATCTGTTCCTACAGAAAACCAATAGTCCCTCTTAAGCAGAAAGTAGGGGTTGAGCTGGCAGATGAGGATGAAGGAGCTCACACAGGTAGCCTGGACCCAGGCCATTGCAAGCCAGCCTTATAGGAGATAAATCACTTAACTGGCAGCCAGCACAGTTTCTGCAGCTCTGGGGTAATATGAGTTATCCTCGAGAGGCTGGTCAACAATATCGCAGACTAGTTCTGCACCAGCTGCAGGTGCTGCAGTGTACCTCCACTTACCCCATGGTAGAGGGCGTTACAGTCAATCAATCAAATTTATTTATCGAGTGCTACTCACCTTGATCATAGTGCTTAACAATAAAAACTCAATAAATATCATATTAAAATACATATTAGTAGACCAGTTCTGCTTCTGGCGCACCTGGTGAAGGGCAGAATTACTTAGTCCCACACAACGGGGATTAAGAATACGCAGGGGAATGAGGGTAGAGAGAAGCAAATGATAAAAGAGGAATTCCAGAGGTTCTACCAGCAGTTGTATAGAGTGGAATGTCAGGATACAGGGGATCTTGTGGGGAGATTCTTAGGGGGGATTACCTTGCCACGTCTCACAGACTTGCAAGAAGTATGCTGAGTAAAGAAATCTCCAAATATGAGATTAGAAAAGCTATACAAAGCCTGAAAAAGGGAAAGGTGAGTGGACCAGATGGATACCCTGCAGAGTTTTATGAGGGTATGCAGGGAGAGATAGTGGACACGTTATGGAACATTTTTAAGGAGGTGAGGGGAGAGGGGACCCTGCCTGTTACCTTTGGAGAGGCAGTCATTTGTGTTGTACCTAAGGCATGGAAGGACATGTTGACCTGTTTGTCATACAGACCAATATCTCTCTTAAACTGTGACACCAAGATTCTAGGGAAATTATTGACGACACACCTGGAGGTCGTTCTGCCGGAGCTTGTCCACCAGGTTGAGACCGAATTCATTCAGGGTCATTACTCGTATCACAATATGCGCAAACTGCTAAACATTGTGTGGATGGCATATCGGCATCCAGTCGGTACTGTGGTGAAACACAGAAACATAGACTTTGATGGCAGATAAGGACCACTTGGCCCACCTAGTCTACCCATGTCCCTACCTATTGTATAAGCTACAGATCCTAGTTAACCAACAGCCTATTTCTTCCTACCCGCCACAAGAATTGCCTTATGTCTGCCCCATGCATTGTTGAATTCTTACACTGTTTTTGACCCCACAACCTCCTTAGGAAGGCCATTCCATGCATCCACCACCCTCTCTGAAAAAATACTTCCTCATATTGTGTTCTTTTGTTCTTGCACATCTCTTTTTCTGAATGATGCTACCCTCTTTGACTTTGTTGGTTTCCTTGAGGTACTTAAAAGTTTCTATCATGCCCCCCTCTATCTCCTTTCCTCAAGGGTATACATATTAAGCTCCTTTAGTCTCTGTTCATATGGCTTCTGTTGCAGAGCCTGCATCATTTCAGTTGCCCTCCTCTGGACTGCTCCAGTGCTGTCCATGGATGTTGAGAAATCTTTTGACTGCATTTGGTGGGAATAGCTCATGCAGATCTTGATATGGTTTGACTTGGGGGATGACTTCATAGGGTTGGTATGAACAATGTTTAAAAATCCTACAGCCAAGATCTTGGTGAATGGGTCACTCACAGAGAGGTCTTTCTTGTTCAGGGGTAGGCAACAGGGGTCACCCCTCTCCCTCTTGCTGTTTTGCCTGGCTACCGAACCACTGTAAGTCAGCATTCAGAAGAAACTAAACAATAAGGGGGTTGGGGGGCAGTCAGGTCATTTTCACAAGATAACGTTGTATGAGCACAAGATGCTCTTGTATGTTACAGACACGCACAGGTCTATCCCACCACTACTTAATGTAATAGAAAGATTTTTAGCTTGCTCAGGGTACAAAATTAATCTTGGTAATCCGAAATTATGGTTTGGGGAGAAGCTGGGGTTTGTCAGGGTTTCTGGGTTATGAAGCATGCAATAACATCTTTTAGATACTTAGGAATACAGATCAGTAAGGACCTGAGTTCCTTGTACCATCTAAACTATACTACACTTCTAAAGAAAACTGAAGAGGAGCTGCGCCACTGGAGAGACCTGCCAGTGTCCTGACTTGGCTGAATTAATTTGATAAAGATGAATATCCTGCCATGGATATTATACTTCATGCAAATGATGCATAGAGATCTTACCAAAGCGGATCATAGGAGGGTTGAGAGGGCCTTTTTGTGGGTCTTATGGAGAGGTAAGCGCCCGCATGCTAGTCTGTGATGTCTCCAAGTGACTGATTCTAGGGGTGGGTTAAACTTCCCAGATCTTCAGAATTATTATCTTGTTATACAGCATAGATACATTAGTGATTGGGTAAACAGACCAGAGGTGGTAGGATGGGTGGATTTGGAGGAGCTGTCCTGCCTGGGAAAGCTATCAGCCAACCTCGCAAAGGGAGGAAGAAAGGCTTATAGCAGGTTGAGAGATGCTAACCCACTGGTAGAAGGAGTTCTGGTGAGTTGGGAGCATGTATGTAATAAGGCAGGTGTTGGATAGTAGGAGATGTTGCTCCTCCCAGTGGTGGGTAACCCCTTTTTCTTAGCTGGGTTAGAGGATAGAGGATTCCAGATGTGGAAAATGAGAGGACTTAAATGTATCCAGGATATATGCACTGGGAGTCACCTTGGAACATTTGAAGAAATTAAGGAAGGGTGGGGACTGCCCAAAGAACACTTTTTTCAGGTTCCTTCAGACAAGGACAGAGAACAGCAATAGGAAGGAGCTGCTGTTAGAACTTTACTACTCTGCCGGCCCAGTGGTGCTGAGGGTTGAGGCTGGAGGCCACACCTCGAGCTATACTGGCAACCTGGATTCAGGAATGCACCTGGGACGTCAGGGGCTGGCAGGGGAGGGATAGGATTGAGTGTCTGTGGGACTGCTCTCCTATCCCTGGGGAGGGTTGAAGGATGCCACCACTCTACAGTGGCCCCTGGTGATGAGCAGGGGCAATGCTAAAGCATGTTCCTTAGGGGGTGGAGTGCAGCGGACTTCCCAGATGACATTGCACATCCCCACTCCAAGGCTCACAATCAGAGAAAAAATTGCTGGGTACGACTGAGCAGCTTGATAGCCGGGATCCACTCTGCCCGGAGGACTGGCATGCAATCGCACTGGGGGGTCTGGTCCTGGCCCGGCTCAGGGAGGCATAGGGTGGCCCCCTGCTGAGTTGGGGTACAGCCATACTGGACAAGCATCATGCAAGTTATCCTGCTGCTCTCCAGGCAGATAGAGCCGGTGGCTGAATGCCCCCACTGGTGGTGTCCTGGCAAGGGCAGTAAATAAAGTAATGATAAAAAAAATAACTTTACTACTCTACTGAACTAAAGTACTAGAACTCCACTGCTGGGAATGTCAATGTAGGGTAAAAACAAACAAAAAACAAAAAAGTTGGTGGGTTCGTCTGAGTTAGGTGAAGGAATTGCTATCTGTGCAGTTAACTAAGTGAAGAAAGAAACTGTGAATTGGGGGAGTGGCTTCGAGAGAAGAAAGCTAGGTGTCTACATTTAAAAACTGACCTAGATAGCTTGTGGCAGAGAACAGCAAGAGGAAGGAGCTGTTGTTAGAACTTTACTGGGACTATATTTGCCCTCCATCCCTACCCTTCACCCCCCCCCCCAATCTTAGCCAGTTCTACTTTTATAGGCACAGGATTTGACTGACAATAGGAACTTCATCTTTGGGAGAAGGAAGGGAGTGATCAGAGGCACAAAAGATTCACCATCCTAGAAGGAAAAGAGTAGCTCTATATCCGCCCTGCCAGCTGCTGGAGGTCTGACTCTGAGCAAATAAGAAGGAGACAACTGAGGAATATAGGAACTTACTGTCCCAGAACAGGAGCTTTGAGGGCATGGAAGCAGTAGGAAAGTAGGAAGAAAAAAAAATTCTATAAAAACAAATAAAATAAACAGAGAGAGGAAAGCGTGTATATAAAACAACAGTTAAGGGGCCACAAATAAGACTTGATGGGAGTGGTGAAGTGCAGTGGCTGTGGAGCAGCAGTCTTCCGTGAGACATTCTGGAGGATGCAGTGTTGTCCCATTGGCAGGCACCTCTCTGGGCTGAGGGAGGAGGTGGCTCATCTCCAGACTGAGTTGGCCAGGATTCAGGGTACCTCCTTTCCCACCCAGGGTTCACAAGGGCCACCGCTGCTGCCTCAGAGGTTGCCAAGAAATAGGAGCAGTTGGACCACAGTGGGCAGTGGGCTCAGGGATGGTGAAGATGGTGGAGCAGAGGATCATCCCTCCAATTGTATCTCTCCACAGTTCATATGCTGTTCTGGCAGAGTGTGGTTCCTCTATGGAGGCATTCTCAGTGGAGACCAGGGAGGATGCTGGGAACCTCCACAAAAAAGACCCACAGGAGGATGGCATGGGACCCCACAGGGGAAGGAAACAACTCCTGGTGGTGGACTCCTTTGTTAGAAGGGTATAATTTGGGAAGGGAAGGGAGAGGGAGGTAAGGTGCCTGCCTGGCGCGATGGCTTGGAGGGACAGGGGTCGAATCCTCAGCATTACAGGAGCAGCTGCATGGGGGAAGGAGCTGGATGTCATTGTCCACCTAGAGACAAATGACATGGCTTGCAAAAGGATCAGAGTAGTGCAGGAAGAGTTTGTGGAGTTGGGGATAGGCCATAGACAAGTAGCACGCACAGTAACCTTCTTGGAGATGCTGCCTGTCTGTGGTATGGGGGGAGCTACTGTGCTCCAAGCCATGGGATTCAATCAGTGGTTGAAACACTAGTGCAGAGCTCAGAGTTTTGGCTTCATTGGGGACTGGGGGTCCACCTGAAGGGACACAGGCCTATACTGGTGCGATGGTCTGCATCTGTCCAGGAGGAGAACCAGGATCCTAGGTGATAGGTTTAAATGCTTCATTGGCAAGCATTTAAACTAGTCAATGGGAGAGGCACTGAAAAGGAGAAGGGAAATCCAAGTCCCCGCAAAAAATCATGGTAGTTACTGAGGTAAACACCAAGACAGAGAAGTCGATAGGGAGAAGGGCAGGGGTAAATGGAGAAAAAGACAAAGGTAGTAAATACAAGGATGGGCTAAAAGGAGTAAGGCCATAAAAAAAATGGTGGGTAATGAGTACCAGTGCTTGTAGTCTAGGTAACAAGCTTCCTGAACTGGTAGCCTTTATGGAAGAGGGATGCCTGGATATTGTGGCAGTCACAAAAACATGGTACACAGAGAACCATGACTGGGATGTCAACATACCAGGGTACAAAATCTACAGGAGGGACAGGGAGGGTAGAGAAGGAGGAGGAGTAGCTCTCTATGTAAGGGAAGGGATCAAAGCAATGGAACTAAAGGGTAAACAGGGAGGAGATGAGGCATTTTGAATCACCCTGAAGACTTGAAATTGCACCACAATCTGCACAGGGGTTATATTCAGACCCCCATCTCAGGGGAAGAAATGGACAAGGAAATGATAAGGCATCCATAGGATGGCAGAGAAAGGAGAGACATTGCTGATGGGGGACCTGAAAATGCCAGAAGTTAACTGGAGTACCTTTGCTGCAGCCACATCCAAGAGCAGGGCCATTCTCGATGCCCTATGGGGCATGTCTCAGACAGCTAGTGTTGGAACCCACTCAGGAGGGAGCAGTCTTAGACCTGGTACTCTCAAATGGGGATGGAGAAATGATCTCAGATCTAGAGGTGGGTAGCCATCTGGGAACAAGAGACCACCAAACAGTGTGGTTCATGATAAACTCAGCTGTAGAGTCAAGCCATACAAAAGTGAAGGTAGTGGACTTCAGGAGGGCTAATTTTTTTCAAAATGGGACAGCGCCTCAGAAAAGCACTATCAAACAGGCAAGAAGGAGGGGTGGAGCAACAATGGGGAAACATCAAAACTACCATCTCAGAGGCAACAAGCCTTTGTGTGATGCAAATAAATCAAAATGAAAAAAAAACTCTATGGTTCTTGAAATAGGTGGTGGGGAAGGTTAGGGAGAAAAAGATAGCATTCAGGAAGTATAAGGAAACACAGAAAGAGCAGGACAGAGAACTGTACCAGTTAAAGCAGAAGAAAGCAGGGCAGGCAAGCAGAATAGCAAAGGCCTGACCTGAGGAAAAGATAGCCAGCTTGGTTAAGAAGGGGGATAAAACCTTTTATAAGTACATTAGGGAGAGAAGAAAGACAAAGGGAGGGATACTGAGGCTGAATAAAGAGGAGGGTGGGTGGGGAGAGAGGGACAGTGAAAAAAGCAGGGATACTGAATGAATACTTGCAGATGTTATGAATATGCCAGATGTTAACTGGAGCACCTTTGCTGCAGCCACATCCAAGAGCAGGGCCATTCTTGATGCCCTACAGGTGGCATGCCTCAGACAGCTAGTTTTGGAAACAACTCATGAAGGAGTAATCTTAGACCTCATACTCTCAAATGGGGACAGTGAGAGGATCTCAGACCTAGTAGTGAGTAACTGTCTGGGAACAAATGCCCACCAAACAGTGTGGTTCACGATAAACTCAGCTACAGAGTCAAGTCATACAAAAGTGAGGTACTGGACTTCAGGAGGGCTGACTCTGGCAAGATGGGAAAGTGCCTTAGAAAAGCACTAGTAAACAGGCTAGAAGGAGGGGTGGAGCAATAATGGGGAAATATCAAAACTGCCATCACAGAGGCAACAAGCCTTTATGTGAAGCAAATAAATGAATCAAAATGAAGGAAAAAGCCACTGTGGTTTCAAAAGAGGTGGCTGGGAAGGTTAGGGAGAAAAATATAGCATTTAGGAAGTAAAAGGCAACACAGAAGGAGCAGGAGAGAGAACTGTACCAGTTAAGGCAGAAGGAAGCATGGAGGGAAGTCAGAATAGCAAAGGCCCAAACTGAGGAAAAGATAGCCAACCCGGTTAAGAAGGGGGATAAAACCTTTTACAGGTACATCAGGGGGCATAGAAAGACAAAGGGAGGGATAGTGAGGCTGAATAGAATGGATGGTGGGTGGGCAGAGAGGGACAATGAAAAAGCAGGGATACTGAATGAATACTTCTGCTCAGTATTCACAAAAGAGAAGGGGGGAGGTGCCTAATCCATTTAACAGAAGCACTCTGGATGGGAGGGGGATCAATCACAGTCTGTTCACAGAAGAAAGAGTTCTGAAAGAACTCCTAAAACTGAAGGTGGACAAAGCAATGGAGCCTGATGGAATTCACCCCAGAATTCTAAAAGAACTAAGGGGGGTACCAGTGACACCACTGACTACCCTTTTTAACAAATCATGGGAGGATGGTGTGGTACCTGAGGACTGGAGGAAGGCTGTTGTGATTCTCCTTCACAAAAGTGGAAGCAAGACAGAGGCAGGAAACTACAGACCTGTCAGTTTGACCTCTATGGTAGGGAAACTGATGGAATCACTTCTGAAGGAAAGAATTATTGAGTACCTAGAGGCCAGTGGGGCACAGGACCCAAGGCAGCATGGGTTCACAGCGGGAAGGTCATGTCAGACGAATCTAGTTGATTTCTTTGACTGGGTGACCAAAGTAGTAGACCAGGGAGGGTCTGTGGACATGGCCTACTTAGACTTTAACAAGTCATTTGACACAGTCCCACACAAAAGATTAATAATCAAATTAACCAGCTTGAGAGTGGATCCCATTGTGGTAACCTGGATAAAACATTGGCTGGACAACAGGACAGAGAAGCTAATTGCAAATGTAGTCCAGTCTGATGCAGGATGCAGAGGGTAATAGTAAAGGGAGTCCACAGTGAAGAAAGGGGGTTACTAGTGGGGTAGCACAGGGTACAGTACTGGGTCCAGTCCTTTATAATGTCTTTATAAGTGACTCTGCAGAGGGACTGGAAGGAAAAGTATGTCTCTTTGCACACAACACAAAGATCTGCAACAGGTTTGATACACAAGGTGGGGTGGAAAGGATGAGATGGGACTTGGCAAGGTTGGAGGGATGGTCAAATGTATGGTAGATTAGATTAAAACTAAAGTGCAAAGTAATGCACCTGGGAAACAAAAACTTAGGGGAAGAATACACAATGGGGGGGGTGAGATACTGACAACAACAACAAAAATGGAAAGGGAGCTGGGGGTAGTTATATCAGATGATCTAAATGTGGGCAAGCAATGTGAGAAGACAGTAAGGAGGGCTGGGGGGATGCTGAGATGCATAGGGAGAGGCATCACCAGTAGAAAACAGGAAGATGTTACCCCTCTGTACAGACAGTTGGTGAGACCCCATCTGGAGTATTAAGGGCAGTTCTAGAGACCCCAGCTCCGCAAAGACATAGACAGGGTGGAGACTGTCCAGAGGAGAGAAGCCAAAGTGGTGCAGGGTGTGCATCAGAAGACATACGAGGAAAGACTAAAGCAACTTAATATGTATACCCTCAAAGAAAGGAGGGAGAGGGGGAACATGATAGAAACTTTCACGTACCTCAAGGGAATCAACAAAGTCCAAGAGGGTAACATTTTTTCAGAAAAAGAGATGTGCAAGAACAAGGGGGCACAATTTGAAGATGGGGGGGGTGGCTCAGAGGTAATGTGAGGAAGTATTTTTTCATGGAGGGGCTTGTGTATGCATGGAACAGCCTTCCTGAGGAGGTCATGGAGTCAAAAACAATGGGAGAATTCAAGAATGCATGGGACAGACATAAGTCAATTCTAGTGAGGGGTAGGAGAAAGTAGGCTTTTGGTTGACTAGGATCTGCAGGTCATCCATTATGTAGGGAAATGGGCAGACTAGGTGGGTCAAGCGTCCTTATCTGACATCAGATTCTATGTTTCTATGTTGAAGGGCATATCATAATGCACTGGGCAGGACAGTAGCAGAGGCATCCTCACTGACCCAGGTGGAACATCTGACACTGGGTATTAGGATGAACCTTAGAGGATTGATTAGGAGAGTAGCTAATCTGGGTCAGAGTTGGTTTCCTGATTATACACAGAAAACAAAAGAGCACTGGGAGTGGCACCTGGAAAGAGACATCTTAGAGAAGAACTGGCATTTGATGCTGTGTCTTCACCGGGGCATATTGGTCTGCAATAAATATCAGGAGTCATTTTACAAATTTGCCCATAGGCTCTACTGCTCCCCAGGAATGGTGCACAAATTTAATCTTGCTACCTCTCCTATGTGTGGGCGATGTAAAACTGAGCTCAGAACATATCTTAATTCTTTTTGGTCTTGCCCAGTTTTACAAACATTTTTGGGAGAGATAGTTTGGGAGGTTGGGGACCTGTCAGGTAGGCAGATATTACTGGATCCCTTATGTGAGCTGTTCAGAATCGAAGAGGCAGGACCTCATTGGTGAGACCTCTTACCAAGATAGATCCTAGTATTGTTGATGATTGCCAGACATAATATTTTAAATACCTGGGTATCTACACAGACACCAATGGTTCAACAATGTCATGCTCAGATCACGCAGGCACTGGCACTCGAATGTCTCTCTTATTCTCTCAAAAATAGAGGGGAGCTTTCTTGATGTGTGTGGGAACCCATTTTGGCCTCTTTGTCACCAGGGGAGGCTCTATCCCTCAGAGAGAGCCTGCAACTTTGAGGGTGGGGCCTGCTTGGCCAGAGCATACACACCTCCGAAGATATAGTACAATATAGAAACCCACTATCAAAAACAGGTAACACCTTTAGTGTCCACCTCCTGTGGGTTATCCAATTATATATGTATGGGATTAAATATATAGATGACGGATAATTTTAAGTTGTACTGAAGTGGATCTATTTGTAATGTGTCTAAATTGTTATGTAGATGCTCACTGTTAAGATTGTTATGAATTGTTAGAGTTGTTTATGTGTTTATGTGTTGTATCTTATTGAAAATCTTTCTTGTCTAATAAAAATATTATGCAAAAAAAAATTCATATTAAAATACCATACAATGCTGTAAATCCAGACGTCCTACAGCAAAGTCAATAGTTTGGAATAGCCAACTCTAACAGGTGGGTTTTTAGAGCACTTTTAAAACTCTCCATGGTTGGGCACTCACATACCCAACGAGATAATCGAGTCAAGATGTCTCAAGAACTAGTACTTGAGAAGGCAAGTCCTCAGGGGTCACAAAGGAATGAATCTTGCTTAAAGTCTTCAGATGGTAGAAACCATTCCATACAACTGCTGACACTTGAACCTCAAATGTCAGCCCTTCATCCAGAATGATACCTAGATTATTCAACTGTTCATCAGCATCAAGTTTGGAGGTACCAAGGCAAAGCCCGATTTCTCTCCCCGATGCTGCCAGTCCACCCTCCTATCTGTCTCAATCGCCAGTACTTCGGTTTTATTCAGACTGAGTTTCAGCCAGCTTGATGACATCCAGCCTTGGATCTCAGCCAGACGCTGGTTCCACACATCTACCACTTCATGATCCTGAGGTGCAAACGACAGAACTGAGTATCATCTGCATAGCTGTGAAACCCAGCTCCATACTGCCTGATGATCCTGCCCAGGGGCAGCATATACATTGAAAACAACATGGGCAAAATGACTGACCCTTGGGGTATATCACAGTACAAGTCCATTGGAAATGATGAGATATTACTGTCAAAACCCTTTGAGACCTGCCCCTGAGTTAGGACTCAAACCAGCTACTCACTTTGCCAGTGAGGCCCATGTATTCCCTGAGTCAACCCAATAAATGTTTATGGTCAAAGGTGTCAAACACTGAGGAAAGATCCAGGAGAACAAGGATGTACCATTCTCCTCCATCCCTTGTCCTGAGCAAGTCATTATGCACCCTGCCCAGAGCAATCTCAGTGCTGAACTTCGACCGAAATCCCAACTGGAGAGGGTCATAAATGTCAAAGGATGCCAAGTGAGTCTCCAGCTGCAACACAACAACCTTTCAATAACTTTGTCTAAAAAAGGGCAGGTTAGAGACCGGCTGGTAGTTCACCAAGATATCCTGGTCCAATGTTGTTTTTATGGTTGCATTTCATCATGATGCAATGCTGACGTGTTGCTATCAGAAGAAGGGATCTGTGACCAGTATTTCTAATGCAGCACAACTGCTGTTGTTATAAGCAAGTGGAATTGAAGCACTTTTTTTTTCTTCTTCCCCATCTCATCTCCCTCCCCCCACCTACTATTTTATTTCTCCAAACAATAAACTTTCTAGTTGGACTGTGTGACTGACTAACCACAGTGAATGAGTCCTCTATCTACTGCAGGCTTTCAGCCCAGACCTGTCTGCAGTGAGAGATCTGGGTGTTAAAGATCTTGCAAGGCGTTTTATTTGAAGCTAACAACAGTACAACCTTACTTTGATTACCATATCCTGAGCTGTTTGATTTCATGCTTAAAATGAAATATACTGTTTGAAGTACAGATACTGGTAAGAGATCAAAAATAGCACATCCATCTGTCTGTCTGTCTATCTATCTATCTATCTATCTAAAACTTGGAAACACTAAGATGATCCTTGTAACCCTGCAAAGCTCCTAGCAATTCTAAGAGAAAGTGACCAAGAAATCCTAACATGGCACCAAACTGGGTTGATGGGGATTTCTGTCAAATCCACTTCACTGACTGCTGATGCTGCCGGTTCCCCTGGAAAGAGGTAGATCTTCCCTGGCTATCAGAAGAGAGTGCTGAGCCAAAAGAGCCACAACAACATGTGACTCTCGGCTTGCTGTCTGAAACTGGATGGTTGAGAGGTGGGTGGTGGGTCCCAGCTAGCCTGAGCTTTCTGCAGGAGCCTACTTTATCTGTAGCACTCTGGCACAAACTGATAGCAACAGCACAGCTTATAGGATTCCCCTTCTCGGCAACTCTTTTTTTTTTTTTATGAATTATTTTACCAGGTGAGACACACTAAGCTGAAAGCTTGTTTGCAGGTGCAACCTGGGAGCACAAGGAAGTTAAGTGACTTGTGCAGGGTCACACAGTATGCACCTAGGGGGCCGTGGGATTCAAACCCAGGTCTCTAGATTTGCAGCTCAGAGCCTTAACCCACTGAGCCATACTGCCTCTTGCATAAGTAATCCTGCTACTATGGTGTAGTTTGATAATTATCACTTCAGGTCCCCACTGTTAGCAAGCACAACTTAAATATTGCATAAAAGGGACTTTGAGAGTGAACAGGAGTTCTTTTTTTTGTAATTTAATGTTTATTAGAAGTTTTACATACATATATGAGACAGAACAGGACAAATTATCATAGTGTACAATCTTTCCAATACAATGAATCTGTCTCACTTCCCAACCTCCCACCTCCCCTCCCAAACCCCATCCCCACCCCAAAGAAACCACTATGTACATGACACATGCCAAAGTTATTTGTCAGAGTTATCTATCTTCTGATCCAATTAAGTGGAGTACAGCATGTGAAAGGGATCCCAGATCTTCTTATACTTAGACAGTCTGTTGTGGAGGCTGGCAATAGTTTTCTCAGTCCTGAGATTCCCCATGAGTTCATTGAGCCACTCGTTAAAAGACAGTACTTCCAAGTCTTTCCAGTGTCTAAGTGTAAGCTTTTTAACAGACATTGCAATAATGGATACATAGTATTTATGCTTTGTAACTCTTTTTTTTTTTACTTTATTTCTTTATCTCTCCTTGCCTACTCTTGGAGCCCTCTCCTTCCTTCCTCTCATCCCCCCATTCCACCTTCCATGGGATCTGCCCCTCGAGTGCCTCCTTTTTCTCCTCCTGCACAGTGGGGTCTGTCCCTTTTGGTGGTCCGGATGGTACCTGAGAGGCTATCATCTAGGGCTGCCGAGAGGTGTATTCCCTTTTCTCCCTGGTTTTCCCCTACCCTCTGGGACGTCGAGCGCTAGGATGTACATCCCGGGTGGTGGCGTGCTGATGCACGCCAGACCTCTCATGCGCCGTCTATGTCCCCCCTCCCCGGCTCCGACGAACGGAGCCACCTCAATACCCTTCAATTGTCAGTGCTTCCACCGGCTACGAAGGGGATGCAGAACACAGGTGCATTCTTGGTTCCCACCCCTGAGGGAGGAGAGCATCCATTGGGACACTTGATCCTCCCTCTCCCCTGCCAATCCCTGGCCACCTGAGTCCATTCCCAAACCCGGGTTGCCGGCGTAGGGCGAGGTGTGGCGTCCAGTGCCTCAACCCTCAGTGCCACCGGGCCAGTGCTTTGTAACTCTTAATGTAGAATAATCTCTTAATAGACAAATTTCAGGGGTAAAACAATCAGAAATGCCCAGCAAGGGATCTGCCCTTGCTTGAATTGTTTCCCAAAGGGGTATGACTTTCGGACAATTCCAAAAAGTGTGAAGGAGTGAACCTTCTTCCTGGGAACAGCGGGTACATAGATTGGATTCGATCAAACCCTAGTTTGCCAATTTCTGAGGGGAGTAATATAGATTATGTAGGATATGAAATTGTGTGAGGCGGAGTCTGTCCTGTGTTATAAAGCGGTAGCAGTTGTGCCACGAGGAGTACCAATCTAGGGTCAAAAAAGGAAACATAGAGTTCCAAAATTTTGTGGGGCCTTTACATTGGGGGAAACGCCACTCAAATAGTGCAGCATATATTTTAGAGATGGCCTTGGAAGGATGGCTTAAAACATGGTGATCCTGATGTAAGGACATACTGTTTGGTGCAGGTGGGGATTGGACCAGAACCTTAGTGAGGAGATGTTTAAATTGACAAACCTTGAAGTAACCAGAAGAGGGTATGCTCCTGTTAACTAAAATCATGATCCCCTGGCTATTAGTGGAACCTTGGGCCGAAAAGACTTGCCCCACTTGCTGCCTCCTCATCTGCAACTCCTCTGAGTCCAATAAATGGGTTTCTTGAATGAATGCTATTTGCGACCGTAAAAGATTTAAATGCTTTAAAACTTTATACTGTTTAACTTTGTTCCTGATCCCCTTCATGCTCCAAGTGGAAAAACTCATATTGTGAGCCATAAGTGAGCATGTAAAGAAATAATGAGGATATGAAGTTTGACCAGTAAAAGGGCATGTACATATTGATAGACATTCTTAACCAAAGGTTGTGGCAAGCACTCCCCATTCCCCTTCTGTCCAACACCCTTACCCCTCCAAATAACAAGTAAACCCCTAACCAGAGCAAAAAGGAAAGAGAGAAATTGTTCTGCATTAGTAAACCTCTCCCACCCTCCCCCTTACCTGTTATGAACACCATTCTGCAGTTACCACATAGTCCGCAGCCCCCTTCAACCTCCCACTCCCCTGATGCAATGGTTAACCACCAAGAAGAATTATAATGTCTTACAATCTAAGTAACAAACTGGAGCTGTAAGTAGACCCATTTACAAGGCAAATGAAAACTTATACAACACTCCCTTCTTGTGGATAAACAGGTAAATTGCAACATCCACTTTCATAGTGAGAGGGTAAATGTAAGCTAAATCGGAGCCAAAAAAAAAATTACCCCTCTTGTTAAAACTGACCACAATGGACAATTAAAGGTATGTCTCCTAGGAGAATCGTCACACCAGGTTAAACATATGTAAGTCTCCTGAGTATCATGTAAACAACTCTAAAACAATCAGGAAACTACATCAGGAGGAGGTCCGTGTATGCACCGGAATCCAGGCTCCATGAAGAATGAAGTGTGAGCAGGGTTGTCAGATCAGTCACTCACATTGGAAACAACTCCTCTCGCTATGAGAGGCCAGGAACAACTCACTGAAATCTGCTAGTGCTCCGAAATTCTGGTCTCGATCAAACAGATCTGTTGAGCCCAGTGCATAATCCCAAATGAACTCAGTCAAATACGTTTTTTATGAACCACGAATTCAAGCTGAGGCCAAGAGCGAAGTAAAGTAATCTACCTCTGGATCACTCGCAAAACAGGGCTTCTCCATCGCTTTGGACCCCTATAAAGATCTGGCCGGGCTAGCTGGAGGCCGGAGTGAGCTGATTCTGTGTCTTCATAAGAGTGCCACTCTTTAGCGATGAGCACCTGAAGCTTCATAGGATATATCATTTTAAACTTGATACCAGCCGCGATGATCTTCATGACCAGGGGATGAAAGCTGGCCCTACGCTGTCGTACTGAAACTGGCAAGTCCTGGGCTACACGGATCTTGCGTCCTTTCCACTGCAGCTCTTGAACTTCTTTAATCTTAGCCAGAAAGTGCTGTCTTTCTAGGTAGTTTAGGAAATGAAATATCATCAGGCGGGGGGTACCCCAGGTGGGGGGATCAGTCTAAGTGCCCTGTGTGCTCTCTCAATAACATACTGGGTTCCATATGGAGAGGGATACACTATCTTTTCAACGAACTTTTGGATAAACAGAACCGCATCCTTCCCTTTTTCTGATTCTGGTAGACCAATGATTACCGCATTGTTCCTGCGGCTACCTCCCTCCAGATCTTCGAGTGTTTGTTCAATTTTATCCAACTTCTGTTTGACTACAACAATTTCTGGATCCTGTTTGCCCACCCATTTCTCTAATGAGATTATCTAGGCTTCATTGTCCGAGTTTTAAGTCGCAATATCCTCCATTGCCTGGGAGAGTGATTTGATCTCGGTTGCCATGGTCCTGAGCTCCTCTTGGAAGGGACAAAATTCAGCCAGAAAGCCTGCCAGGGTCAGTGGTTCTTGATCCCCCAGCGAGGTAGATGGAGTGTGGATGGCAGTAGCACCTGAGGTCCGCTTTATTTTGGGGGCCTTGTGAGGTGTTGCCAGAGGTATATGTTTCGGTTGCGGCAACTTCATCTCCAATTCCATATTCGACGAACCCACACCGGTGAATGCTGTGAGGTCTTAATTAAAGAGATGAGGTACTATATATCTATTAAGTCGCCTTGTTCAGTAGAAACATGTAGTTTTAAAGAGCGGGCAGCCGGAGCGGGCTGCAGAGGTGTCTTTCAGGCATGCTGCATCATGTGATCCTCCGTGAACAGGAGTTCTGATGCTAATATTGATATTAAAGTGACCAGTATAAGTAAATGTTATTGTAAAAGGATATGCAGTTTAAACTGCCCAGTAGTTTCTGTATCTAGAGCATTTTGGCCTGATACAGAACTGCATGAAAGTATATGTCAGTGGAGTATTTTAAACCAATGGGAATTTCTTTCTGGGTTTTTTTTCCTGCATGATCTGGGTGTTAAAAGTATGGGATTTTCTAAATAACTGTCATTAAGCTTCTGAGGAAGGACTGGGTTGGTCTGAAATCTAAAGAATTTGTTCTTTTTGGAACATCTATGCTGGTTCAATAAAAGGTATCAAATCATTTGCTTCTGGGTCTGTTCTTACAAGGACCAATACCGCAAAGACTAAATCTGTATGTCAGTGGAGTGAGTATAATAGGTGAACTTTACATTAAAAATAAATGCTGTTTAAAATACCCAATAGTTTACATATTCAGAGCATTATGGCCTGATACAGAACTGCATGAAAGCATACAGCAGTGTGTAGGTGTGTGTGTGTGTGGGGGGCTCTTATTAAACTTCTAAAATGCATGGCTTAAAAAGCTGTACAAAGAAAACTTGGTTGAAGCCTGCTGTCACTGATGCCAGACAAGCTAAGTACTCACAGGGAAGCCGCGGTTGCTTAGCCATGGCATGCCACATGGCTACCTGTGGGTACAATTTGCACTGAATGGCTGTTTCTTACTGGGTACTGTTGGAAGCTGAACAGAGTGGTTAGTTTAAATGTTATAACCATAAAAATTCACTACAGCACCATTTAATAATGGGACTTTCGTACATGTCTTTGAATCTTTTAAAATTAAACTAGTACTTTGTTTAAATCAGTGCTTTGATTGAATTAACGCATATCTATGAATAAATATTATACAAAGACAAAAAAGAATGCTTGCCTCTCATTGGTCAGTCTGGGGCTCGACACATGATGTTATCCCAGCATAACATCATGGATCTAGTCCCAGCACACAGCTGACTGCATCAGATGTACGTGGAATAACTTCACGCAACCCATTTCTCTATCCCTGCTCGGCAGCCTACCTAACTTTAGCAAGGCATTTGACACAATCCCACACAAAAGATTAATAAACAAATTAGCCAGCCTGAGGGTGTGTCCCAGGGTGGTAGCCTGGGTAAAACACTAGCTGGACAACAGGACACAAAAGGTAATAGTAAACGGAGTCCACTCCAAAGAAAGGGGGTTACTAGTGGGGTACTGCAGGGTTCAGTACTGGGTCCAGTTCTTTTTAGTGTCTTTATAAGTGGCGTTGCAGAGGACTGGAAGGAAAAGTATGCCTCTTTGCTGATGACACAAAGATTTGCAACAGGGTTGATACATGGGGGGTGGAAGGTTGAGAAGGGACTTGGCAGGGCTGGAGGAATGGTCAGAAGTAGGGCAGCCTAGATTCAATTCAAAGAAGTGCAAAGTAATGCAGCTGGCAAACAAAAACCCAGGGGAGGATTACACAATGGGGGGGGGGTAGTAACAACAACAAAAATGGAAAGGGACCTGGGGTAGTCATATCAGATGACCTAAAGGTTACCAAGCTATGTGAGGAGGCAGTAGGGATGGCTGGGGGATACTGGGATATATAGGGAGAGGTGTCACCAGTAGAAAACAGGAAGTTGCTATCCCTCTGTACAGACAGTTGGTGAGACCCCATTTGCAGTACTATGTGCAGTTCTGGAGATACCTTCTCTGCAAGGACATAGACAGAATAGAGGTAGTCCACAAGAGTGCAACTAAAATCCCGTACATGCGCAAGGGCAGGATACTCTTGCGCATGTGCGAGATCTTTGCCGTGTTACTTTTGCACATGCGTGGGATTTCGGATACGGTCTAAAACTGCAAAATGTAAGCCTTGTGGTGCTCGGTTTGCATTCATAAGCACCGGGAGCAGTTCCTTTTGGTACAAATTACAGAGGCAATGTATTTTTACAGTACACATGCTTTAAAACCGCACTTCAGGTCTGTGCTCGTTCATGATGCACGTTCTCAACCTCTGTATGGTTCCATGGCGGGTCAATTACAGCCGGGATGCTCAAAAAGGGAATTTCATTGAATATCACAAAAACAGGTAGGGCTGCATATTTTTTTAGTTCTATGGGGGCATTCTAAGGTGCACATTTCATTGGTGTGTGCCAACAAGTACACTGTTTGGAATTACTGAAAAACACGAGTGAAAAGCTGACAGTGCCCCTTTAATATGGTTGACTGCAGAGCCACAGAAACAGCAGCTCCACCTACTGACCAATCTAGTGAATCAGTGCTATTTTTAAAAAGAAGTATACTTATACATTGACAAAAACAAGAAAAACTATATTTTTGAACATAGTTTTTAATCTTTTTTTTTACACAAGAGCCATTGTATAATAGGAATAATGTATCCCATGGTGTGTGTGTCGTGCTGGGATAATGTCACTTCTCAGGTGTTTGACACACTTGGCCTGCAGCCTCATGCCTAACCACCTGAGGTGTGACATTATCACAGCACAACACACCCTGTTGTGCATTATTCCTTTACTAATAGAAAATAATTGGTATTTGCTATGCATTTTATTTTAAAAGTTTTACTGGTACTCACCGTGACAGAGGTTCTTATAAAAGGCCTTTATGCCTATTATGTGCTTAAAGCATTCTATAGCTTGTAGGGGACTGTATACTACCAACTGTGCCATTAGCATTAAACACAATACCTAAAGGTGCTTGCCAGGATTCAAAAGTCTCATGATTTGGGTCGTGATATCCCAGTATAGTACAGGGAGGCAGTATAATGCAGTGGTCTAAGGCTCTGAGCTGCAAATCTGGAGACCTGGGTATGAATCCCACAGCCCCCCACTTGCATACTGTGTGACCCTGAGCAAGTCACTTAACTTTCCTGTGCTCCCAGGTTGCACCTGTAAACAAGCTTTCAGTTTAGTGTGCTACTCCTGGTTAAACAACTGAAAAAAATTGTTAAAACTGGATTTAAAGGGAGTAGAAGATCAGTATTTCATACTTTGAGCATAGATAACCCTTATTCTAACCTGAAAAAGGTAAAAGCTAGAAACAGCAATTTAGCCTAGCCAAAAATACAGTAACTGTATTGCCAAACTTCAGAATAGTTGCAGACTTTATCTAATCTAGTTGAAATAATGTAATGTTCTGTCATAGTTGTTTGTAATTTATTTAAACTTGGCTGACTGACTGCTTTCCTCATCAGAGGTGCCAGACAGATAGCATAGCAGCAGTATGTGCAGCTCGCTCCTCGGGACATGGAGATACCAGGGTACTCACTGTTCAGGGGGGACAGGGAGGAAAAGAGGGGGTAGCATTCTACATAAAGGAGGGTATCAGGGCATCAGAATTGCAGGGCAAGTGGGGGGAGGCCGAAGGACTCTAGGTCTCCTTGGTGTCAGGGAAGGGAGATGTGGTGCATATGGGGGTGGTTTACAGGCCCCCTGCACAGCAGGAATCAATTAATAGAAGCATGGCTGATGAATTTGTGAGAATGGCAGTAAAGGGGAGGTGGTGCTGATGGAAGACCTCAATCTACCAGATGTTGACTGGGACACCCTATCCGCAGCATCAACCAGCAGGGAAATATTGGACTCCCTGCAAATGGCCCTCCTGAGTCAACTGGTCAGGGAGCCAATCAGGGCAGAAGTTATTCTTGATCTGGTCCTGACAAATGAGAATAGGGTAGGAGATGTATTGGTGGGTGAACACCTTGGTGTGAGTGACCACAACACAGTCTGGTTCAGATTAAGGAACACTGCGGAGGGTGACGGGAGGGTGAGCTGGATGTCATTATCCACCTAGGTACTAATGACCTGGCAAATAGGGAGCCAAAGGAAGTTCAGGAAGCGTTTAGGAAATTGGAGAGGGGTCTCAAGCAAGTAGCTACTTCTGTCACCTTCTCAGAAGTACTACCTGCAAGAGGCATGGGAGAACATAGGGGTGCATGCACCAGGAACTTTAACTCATGATTGAAGAACTGGTGCTGTGAGGAAGGGTTTGGATTCATTGGTGACTGGGGACCCACCTGGAGGGATGGAGGTTTGTTCAAGCCTGACAGCCTGCATCCATCCTGGAGGGAAATCCAAGCATTCAATGATACGTTTAAATGCTACATTGACAAGCATTTAAACTAGCCAAGGGGGGTGGCAGACCTGCAAATAGGGTACCTGCTTGCTCACCCCCCACAGCTAGCAGTGGAACCAGTGAACTGGAGGAGTGGATATCTCAACAAAGCAGTGTGCGAAAGATGGAGATTAGTGCCCAAGAGGTGGATAGGCAGAAAAGGGGTAAAAATCAGCAGAAGGGCAGACAGAAAGGAGAACCAGGGATAAAGGACAACCAGGAAAGAGGCTGGAGTAGAACAGCTAAACAGTCTAGGGAGGTCAAATCCTGGAAAGCCATGTGTGCCAATGCCAGGAGCCTTAGCAACAAGATGGAAGATCTGGAGGCTGTCATGGTGCAGTCAGACCTGGACATTGTGTCCATTACAGAAACCTGGTGTAATGATAACCATGACTGAGAAATGGCCATTCCAGGCTACAACATATTCAGAAGAGACCGGGCAGGTAAGAAGGGAGGAGGAGTGGCACTGTATGTGAAAAATGACATAAGGGCCACAGAGATCCAGGAGGAACAAAAATGGGGGAGAGAAACTGTGGGTTAAGCTGGAAAGGAAAATGGGGCCAGTCACCCTCACAGGCATGGTCTATAGACCACCAGCCCAGGAGGAAGAAACAGATAGGAAGCTGATACTAGCCATCCAAAGGATGGAAGACAAGGGTGAGGTAGTACTGGTTGGAGACTTCAATATTGCAGATGTGGACTGGAGCATCCCAGCAGCAGCATCAACTAGGAGCAGATTTATCCTGGACTCCCTTCAGGGTGAATTCTTCAAGCAACTGGTCATGGAACCAACTCGGCAGAAGGTAATCCTGGACCTTGTGCTCACAAACAGGGACAGTATGATGGGGGTAACAGTGGGGGAGCACCTGGGGAAAAGAGACGACCAGTCATTGTGGTTTGAAATCACAGAAGGAGCAGAACTAAACCACACAAAAACACATATCCTGGATTTTAGGGGGGCAGACTTTGGGAAAATGGGTAGATACTTGAAAGAGGCATTAAGGGGAATGGGGCAGGAATCAGGGGTTGAGGAACAGTGGGCAGTATTTAAAATGGGGATTACAAGAGCAACAGAATTATGCGTTAAGCAGGTTAGCAAGAGGAAAAGGAAGAGGAGGCTATTATGGTTTTCCAAAGAGGTAGCAAAGAAAGTGAAAGCCAAAAAGATTGCATTCAGGCAATACAAAAAGGCACAGGCAGAAAGGGATAGGGAGAAGTACCAGGAGAAGCAAAGGGAGGCAGGGAGATCAGTAAGGGAAGCCAAAGCTCAGGCAGAAGAGCACATTGCAAAATCAGTGGGTAGAGGGGACAAAACCGTTTACAGGTACATAAGTGAAAAAAGAAAGGCTAAGGGAGGGATAGTGAGACTGAAGGGGAGGATGAAGCTGCTTGGAAGATGACAACAGTAACATTGACATACTGAACAGGCATTTCTGCTCAGTCTTTACTGAGGAAGAGGAGGGTAATGGGTCTGAAGGGAGTACAAGGGGTGAGAATGGTGCAGAAATGGACACAAGTCCCTTTACATGAGAAAGGGTCCTGAAGGAACTGGAAGTAATAAGATGAATAAAGCAATGGGGGCTGATGGGGAGCACCCAGGGTCCTTAAGGAACTCAGAGAGGTGGTGGCTGAACCTCTGGCTATCCTGTTTAGCCAATCACTGGAAACAGGGGAGGTACCCAAAGACTGGAGGACAGCAGATGTAGTCCCCTTATACGAAAGTGGGAACAAAGAGGAAGCGGGCAACTACAGACCAGTCAGCCTCACCTCGGTAGTGGGGAAGATCATGGAAGCACTACTGAAGGAGAGATTGGTAGAACATCTTGTTGTCAATGGACTGCAGGATCCAAGGCAGCATGGTTTCACCAGGGGGAGGTCATGTCAGACCAACCTCATCAAATTTTTTGACTGGGTGGCTAGGGAGGTGGATCAGGGGAAGGCAGTGGACATGGCCTATCTGGACTTCAGCAAGGCCTTTGTCACTGTGCCACACAGAAGACTATTACACAAACTAGGGAATATGAGTGTGGGCAGGACAGTAGCGTGGTGGGTAGGTAACTGGCTGGGCGGCAGGATACAGAGGGTGGTGATAAATGGCTGTCACTCCACAGAGGGAAGAGTGACCTGTGGGGTACCACAGGGATCATTGCTGGGACTGGTCCTATTCAACATCTTCATCAGTGACATTGTGCAGGACCCAGAAGGCAGAATTTCACTGTTCGCTGATGGCACAAAGCTCTGTAACAGAGTAGACACACCAGAGGGTGTAGGCAGTATGAGAAGGGACCTGCAGAAACTTGAAGAGTGGTCAGGGGTTTGGCAGTTGAAATTCAATGCAAAGAAGTGCAAGATTATGCAAATGGGGCGCAGATAGGTTGAAGGAATTGAATATGTACTCCCTGGAAGAGATGAGGGGAGAGAGGGGACATGATAGAGACACACAAGTATCTTACAGGGAGGAACAGGGTGCAAGAATACACTATTTTTAAGTGAAAAAGATGTTCCAGGACTAGAGGGCATGGGATGAAGTTGGAGGGAGGATGATTCAGAGTAAACGTGAGGAAGAATTTCTTCACAGAACTGGTGGTGGACAAGTGGAACACCCTGCCTGAGGAACTGGTGAGGGCTGAAACAATCATGAGATTTAAGAATGCATGGGAGAAACATAAAAGAATTCTGGAGGTCAGGGGTAAGGGGGCAACAGAGGTCTAGGAAAACATAAACTGAAGTTACAAACTCAAATGGGCAGACTAGGTGGTCCATAGGCCCTTATCTGCCGACATTGTCTATGTATCTATGTATCATCGGTCTAGGTTGAGAGTGCTGGATTATAAGAGAGCAGATTTCAGGAAAATGGGGGAAGTAATGGAGAGGGCTCTGGAGGGGTGGAGGAGTTGACAGTTGTGGAGGAAATGTGGGAGAGGATAAAAACTATTGTGGAGGTCACTGACCTATGCACCAAGAAATTAAGCAAAATAAGAGGAGGAGGAAACTCTTGTGGTTCACTAGGGTTGTAGCAGAAAACGTTAGGGCAAAGAGGAAGGCCTTTAAGAGGTTTAAGGTAACACAGGCGGACATGGACTAGGAAGGTACCAAGTGAGCCAGAGAGAAGCCAGGGTGGAAGTAAAGAGGGTGAAAGCACAGACAGAGGAGCACATAGCTAGAGGGGTCAAAAAAGGGGACAAAACCTTTTTTAGGTATGTCAGTGAAAGGAAGAAGACTAGGCAGGGACTACTCTGGTTAAAAATAAACAAGGGTGAGTTGATACAAGGGGACAGAGAGAAGGCGGAACTACTAAACAACTATTTTTGCTCAGTGTTCACTAGGGAGGGGAAGGCAGTGGAACAGGAGAAGCTAAGGCAGGGGAAGGGGAAGTGGATACAAGTCCATTCCAGGTGGAGGAGATTTTGGGAGAATTAGACTGCATGAAGGTGGACAAGGTGATGGGGCCAGATGTAATGCACCCAAGGTTGTTGAAGAAACTAAAAGATATACTGGCAGCACCACTGACTGCACTCTTCAATAGGTCCCTGGAGTCAGGAATAGTACCGGGGGACTAGAGGCAGGCAAATATGGTCCCGCCACATAAGGGGTGAGGGAGGGAGGAGGTGGAAATTACAGACCCATGAGCTTGACATTGGTGGTAGGCAATCTCATGGAGAAACTAATGAAAGTCAGCATCACCAATTACCTAGTGGTGAGTGGCCTGATGAATTCAAGGCAACATGACTTTACCGGGGCAGATCCTGTCAAACAAATTTGATAGAGTTTTTTGACGCATTCACCAAGGAACTTGATCAGGGGAAGGCAGTAGATGTTGCTTATCTGGATTTCAAGAAGGCATTTGACTCCATGCCTCACACGAGACTGCTGTATAAGCTGTCATGCCTGGGGCTAGGGCAGAAGGTGGTTCAATGGATAGGAAGCTGGCTGGGGGACAGCAGGCAGAGGGTCATTATAAATGGGGGTGGCATCCAGAGAGGGCATGGTCACAAGTGAGGTTTCTCAGGGGTCAGTGTTGGGGCCCCTGCTGTTCAATCTATTTGTAGGGGACATCGTGGAGGGCCTTGAGGCAGGGTGTGAGTCTGTTTGCAGACGATATTAAAATCTACAATATGTTGGACACTCCGGAAGGGGTAGAAAGAATGTGGAGAGATCTGGGGAGGCTCGAGGCATGGTCAAAGAGGTGGCATCTTTCATTCAATACAGACAGGTGTAAGATCATGCATCTTGGATACAGGAATCAAGGGGGCAGGGTATTCTATGAGGGAAGAGACCTGGAGGTAACAGAACAGGGAAAGGACCCAGGCATCACCATAACAAGGGACCTGAAGGTGGAAAGGTTCTGTGAGAGAACAGTGGCTAGGGGCAGTGGAATGCTGGGCTGCTTCAGAAGGGGGATAACCAGTAGAAAAAGGGAGGTTATAGTATCCTGGTACACCCATCTAGTTAGACCGCATTTGGAGTATGGACTCCAGTTCTGGAGGCCATACCTCAAAAAGAATGTGGGGAGGCTGGAGTGAGTTCAGAGGAGGGCAACGAAGATGGTAAAAGGGCTCAGTCACCTGTCCTATGAGGAAAGGTTGAGAGATTTGAACATGTACTCCCTGGAACAGGGGAAAGAGAGGGGGACATGATTTAGACCTTCAAGTACCTTAAGGGTATAAACCAGATGCCTGTGGAAAGCAGGATTTATGTGACAAAGGTGAGTATGAAAGATTGCCTATCACATAAATTGACCACAAAAGAGCCCGTGGTCAAAAGAGCGCCCGTTATTGTAGTGACCATCAGAAATAGCGACGGTCACTACTATATTTTAAATCTGCAGATACAAAATATTTATTTATGTTGGGGGCTACGCCCCCGCACCCCCCAAACTAAAATAATCAACTCCAAGGGAGGTGCAGACAAAGGGGCAGGTTATAAAATTAAAACTAAAAAATTCTCTCTGAAGCCAGACCTGAACCCAGGTCTGCTAGTATCACAAGCGGTAGTGTACACCACTATGCTATGCAAGCAGCTCGGCTGCAATCAGCGACACAGGATTCTAAATCCCATACTAGCGAGTATAGCTCCTTGCTCTACTCTCTGTACAGGATATGGCGACCTATTTCACCACTCACTCTGAGTGAGAATGGTATTATTGAGTCACTCGAAAGTGTAGCGCTCAATAATACGCGCTCAACATGGGTGCTACCGGAAAGGATTTTCCAACTGAAGGGGAATCAGAGGACGAGGGGGCATGGGTTACATGTTGAGGGGGCAGATCAAGGGTAACATTAGGAAGTACTATTTCACATAGAGGGTGGTGGATAAGTGGACTAGGCTCCTGGAAGGGTTGGTTGGAGAAGCAACAGTGGAAGGCTTCATAAACACATGGGACAGGACAGGGGAGTTTGGGGGGGGGGCATGTCCTAGCAGATAGCTAGACAAATGGGCAGACTGGGTGGGCCTGTCGGTCCTTTTCTGCCATCACACTTCTATGAATCTATGAATTGCTTCTGACAACTCAGCTTGCAGTCCCAGCTGAAGTTTAATTAAATTTATAAAAATGTGACTGAACATTGCATTATTTCAAATAGATTAGGTAAAATATGCAACTCTTCTGAGGTGTCCCAGTACATTTACTGCATTTTAACTGTAGTTAGATTGATGGCTGTTAATAGGCATTTCCTTAATCTGTCTCCTGTGAGAGAAATGACAGGATGATCAGGTGTTTTTATTTGTTTGTTTTAGTGGTATAGCCTCCATATGCATCCTCTAGCAATCCACAAATGTTTTTTGATATTACTGTATTTTGAATTGGTCATAGGCTGTGATGCTGCATATTAAAACAATTGAAAAAAAATCTAGACAGATACAGCAAACACACATTTCACTGAGCTCATCCATGAAAACTGTTAATGAATGAGTGTGATAAGCATTCTCTTCCTACATAAGCAAGGCAAGACTACATTTAGAAGTGAAACAAATAAAGAAATATCCCCATGCCAGAAGAAGTGTTACTACTTGGAACAGAGTGACATACCTTCATGTTACTGTATCTTAAATAGTTTGTTGGTTAGCTATTAGCATTTGTGTTAAACTGCTAGTCAGAGAGACACACTGTAAAATGGGTGCAAATCAAGCTGACCCGGTGGCGCTGAGGGTTGAGGCGCTGGATGCCACACCTTGCGCCATGCCAGCAACCGGTGTTCGGGAATGAGCATGGGCCATCAGGGGTTGGCAGGGGAAGAGAAGGATCGAGCATCTGGAAGACTGCTCTCCTTCTCCGGGGGGTGCTGTAGTGTGCCGGAATTGATTGCCCTCCAACAAAGGCTGGGGAACAAGATGCACCACTCCAAGACATGGGGTGGAGCTAGGACAGATGCACACACCCTTGCGTCACTGCACGTCCTAGCTCCAAAGAGAACTCAATACATGAAAATCACCGGCCTCCACATAAGAATCAGGCATGGTGCCTGACCCTTCTGCCATGACAGTTCCTGTTTAGTGGCCCCACTCTGGGAAGGGGCTTCCTGGAGTAATGGTCGGGTACCGTGACCAGAGTGAGCCCGTTCGTGGGGTTAGGGGGCTTGATGACTACAAAAGTACAATATAAAAAAATGGGAGCAAATCATCAGTCAGTATATTAACATTTGTAATCTTAAATCAGAAAGAACACACGATCATCCTGTCATTTCTCTCACAGGAGACAGGAAAACAAAATGCTGGTAAACATTCAGCAATTCTGTCTAGCCTAAAATAATGAATTGCCAAACTTCAGAATAGTTGCAAATTTTACATAATATAGTTAAAATAGTGCAATGTATTGTCACTTTATCTGTAATTTGTTTAAAGTTAGCAGGCCTTGGCTAATTGCTTTTCTTGTCACAGAAGCTAAACAGATGGCTTTAGTGTGTGTAGCTCACTCATTGTTTGTCTTGCAAATCTAACAGTCTTGATTGCAGCCACGCACTCCATCCTGATTGAGTTAGTTTAGAACAGAGGACACAATAAAACGCAAAAAAATTTACAAGAGGTTTTATTTTATTTTATTTTACCTGGATTGGCACACTAAGCTGAAAGCTTGTTTACAGCTGCAACCTGGGAGCACAAGAAAGTTAAGTGATTTGCTGAGGGTCACACAGTATGCAAATGGGGGCTGTGGGATTCAAACCCAGGTCTCCCGATTTGAAACTCAGAGCCTTAAACCACTGCAATATATTGCCTTTTTTGTTAAATTAATCATGTCACCACCATTATGATACAACTGTATCTGTCATGTTGTGGGCCTGCAAAGCATCAACATACAACAGCTAACGGCCATGTTCACAGAACAGCAGCACCAGGCCCTCCTGGTGCAGGGCACACACACAGCTAAGAGAGGGCACCACCACTGGCTCTTCTGGTCACTCCTTCAGGAGTACATCAGTGATGTTGTTGAAGTTGTGGTTCACTTCCAAATCAGCTACTGATGTCAGAGTGAGATGGTCAGACACACGGGGAACACCTGCTCCTCCTTTTCATACCACTTCTCCCTTCCCAGGTCAGATTAATGCATTAGCACTGCAGCCATGGCTCTGACCAGATCTTGTTATAGACAGTACTACAAGTACATGGTTTTAAAACTTTCAACAATCAGCATGCGCTGTTGATTTTGCCTGGGCCGTGGCAAGGAGTTTTACTGTTTGTTGCACCCTTTATTTATGCAGTAACATCCTCCCAACACACACCAAATGGAATCAACAGCAGCAGTAATCTTTTTATGTTTGCTTGCATGCATGTGCAAGAAACATCATGCGGCAGCTTAGGAGAGAAGTGGGTTGTGGAGGCACAGCACTGTGGCAGCCAATGCCACCATTGCATTGTGGGCTTCCCACTGTGTAACCAATGCAGCCCCAGTGTCCTGCTGACACTCATTCTCCAGAAGTGCCACCAACTTGAAACGATTTGGCCACCACAATCAAGGGGCTCCTCGTCATTGCAGCATCAGGCATTCATCTCTCTGTTGGGTCTGACTAGTGCAGACAGCAAGCTGGCAGTGCGATGGCAGGTGGCCCCTGATTTTTTCAGCCTCCCATGTGCTACTTCATTTTCCTAAACATGGTGCGATGGTCTCTCAACCTACCTACTTTTATTTTTCTCCAACTAAATTTGTGTCAAACTCCTCCTGTAGTGTCGCCAGTGGTCCTGACTCTCTCCCACACTACACTCCTCCGTCTCCCTCCTGGGCCACATCATGTGTTCACACTCTTCTCTTCCTCTCCTCAGTCCGTGGCTGCCTGCCACTGACCCAACCAGACTCCCAGGTACCTCAGCGTGCTGCAGGGCCTGTAACCCAACCATTGCACTGCGCCCTGGCAAGTCTGCTCCATGTTCGCTCACTCCTTAGAGTCCTCTCATTGTTCAAGCCCTGCTCCAAAGTGCAATCCACCTCTCTGACCCCAAGTGTTCACTCTCTCAGTCCGTTCTCTCCTGCTGTGTGACACTATAATAGCAATAATTGCTGTCCGAACCTTGTCCAAAGGTTAAAATAGCTACCGCATACCGCAGAACTACTACTTCCTGCACTCCCCCCTTCCCTTGTCTCTCTGTGTTATTTATTTTGGTGCTTCGATTACACTATGCTGATCAAGGGTTGTTATTTCTGTGTAAGTCTTCACAATTAAAAATAAAGCTTTTGCTTACCTGACCCAAAGCGCCAGTGCATAATAGCGATTATTGCATAAGGCTGCAAGAATTAAAGTACAAAGAGGGTCACTTTGTAACCTACTTTCCAGTTTATGATGAGCACTTGTTCTGTAGCTTGCTGACAAATTCTGGCAGGTTCACTATTTTTACACAGGTGAAGGTAAACGTAAGCTGTATTTTACTTTTTGCAGCCTGATGCAGAAGGCATGACAAGTACAGAAGGGCATAGGCATGACTATTGGAAGTAGTAGAAGTGGCAGAACAAGACAACATTCAGACAGTAATAATCTCTATTATGCACTGGCAGTTCTGGGAATTTGATTTGTGAAGGCTGATGCGAAAGTAGCAACCCTGAAAGTAGGAAGTGTCATTGAAGCACCAAAATAAATAATATTGAGAGACAGGAGGAGGCAGAGACCGCTGGAAGTAGTAGCAGTTTTGTGTAATACATTAGCTATTTCAACATTCGTGTTTTTTGTACAATAATAATTGTTATTATGCACTGGCACTGTAATGTAATGGTTGCCCTTTATAAATTTGAGATATTTGACTCAATATTATGTAGTCTGTATTATTCATCCGCGATTATTAGGAGATATTGCAATGGTGTGGTCAATGGACTAAGAGACATAGCCCATTTGCAAAACAATTGAAGCCTACCCCAGACTCGGTCCTGGTCATGCCATTCCTGCCTCTCCTTCTTTCTCTGCCACCCCGCTGCAAGTACATTACTGTACCTGTGTTTGGCTTCAAGCCCAGTCTTGCAACAGTAGGATATTAAAGCATTACATATTTTGCTAACAACCAATCTTTGTTCTCTTTTATGTTGTTCTGTATTTAGACCAGAGAGCCATGCATTCCACTGTTATACTGAGAAGAGCAAATGCTCAACTGTCCCAAGTGTATACCCAAGCTTTCTAACCATCTGTATCTGCTTCTGCTTAAAGCAAACTGTAAATCTGGGGACTATAATTCACTGTCCAGCCACTGCTTGCACATTGGACCCAGCTGTCACATAACTGCTTTATTGGATCTAAGGGAAATTACTCATTTTTTACCACTGATGAAAATAAACACATTTGTAGCCATTATTGTTCATTCTGGACTACAGTTAGTAAATAAGTGAAACAGATTTGACAAGTGTTGCTAGGTAGCTTTCCCGAAGGTTAAAAACAAATTAAATATTGTTCATTTTTTTTTGTATTGCAGTGTAGTTCTGTGCATTTCAAAGCTTAAGTTTTGGTGCTAGGGAAATATTCCTGGAATTTTGGCACTCTATTGTTAAAAACCTCTAAAACAAAAATACAGTCACAATTGGTACATTTTTATTTTTATCTGTTCTAAAACCCAGATGTAGCTCTCTCTTCATGACTCCACAATTGCATTTGCAGTACTGTTCAGTGGAGTTTCAGGTTGCATTATGCCACAGACATAGTTATTTCCTTGTAAGAAAAAACTTGGCTGCATTCTGCTAATGGGCTGTTCACTATAATCATCAATCGTGTTCAAGATCCGAGTAATGGCACCCAGATATTCTAGTAAATAAAGAATGTAAATTTAAATCCTGCGAATGTAAGTTGCCAGTAAGTACTTAAAATATATTTTTTTTCTGGGGTTACAGAAAAAGCAGATTATTAAGGTGATTTATATTTTAGTGCAGTTCTTTAGGGGAGGAGAGAGGAGGTGAATTAATTTTTATATAATGCCTTTTATGCAAACTGTATCCCAAAGCACTTGACAATCCAGGAGAGACTACTAATGTAGTTTTCAGTGCATAGGGAAATTCAAACAGCAAAGAGAGAGGTTAAGTGATTTGCGCAAGGTCATACACTAAGCAAGTGGCAGTCATGGGATTCAAACCTGGGATCCAGGTGCATAAGACTGTGATCTTAACCAGTAGGTCAAATTGCTTCCTTAACAGAAGTAATCTTTTCTGTAAAGTTTTTTTTTTTTTTAAGTGACTAGTAATGAGACTGAAACTTACTTATTCATTTGAAGGGCAAAGTAGTGTTGAGGTTAAAGGAGAAGACTCCCATACATGTATGATTTGGATATGTCTGATGTATTTATTATATATTACATCAAGTACTGCACATATGTCAATAAGAGATCAGCCATTTCTTCTGTTGCAACACATAACTACAGTTTGAGGCTCTGACACAAGGTAGTAAAATGTCAAGCAAGTCTCCATTTGCATGCAAATTAGCCACTTGTAATACAGCCCCTTCCATTTCTTGATGTCACTGCAGCAACAGTGCAGAACAAAACGTAAGGGTATCAATGCTGTCTAGCCTGATTTTAGTTTAAGTTTGCAATGGCTTAAGGCAGTTCTGTCATGCAACTCACACAGGGAGTAGTACTTGTAGCCTTAATACTGTATGTGTAGAGCAAATAATACATCTAATAGTATTTCATTCACTGAAAACAAAAGCTGTTTCTCTGTACTGCTCATTTCTCTCTGTGAGACAGTTGTAACATGTTGTGGAAAGCAGTAGACTGAATCAGTCAATCAGCCAACCGATCAATCAATCAAGCAGGCAATCAGTCACTCTGTATTGAACCAGGTGAACACCCTTGATAAGATTCATTACTAGATGAGCCTGGGCAGGTTACCAAAGGATCACAAAAGACTGACTTATACACATCCTCTTTCAGCAGCCTGAAAGTGGAGAGCTAGATCATTTATTTTATAAAGTGTATTGTTTTACATTTCAAATGCTCCTGAAATCTGAGTTTCTGACTGGAAATACCAATACATAGAATGCATATGACATGGGAGGAGTGAGCTAAGCAAATACAGAGCACTACAAACACAGGCTGATTAGTTTCTTTACCTACAACAGCTGAGGTGTAGCACCTGAACTGTGACAGACATCCTGCTTCAAATGCTGGCATTACAAAGTGGGGGCTGCCACAGCTTATCCTTAGTAACTTGAAAGTGAAGTGCTGTAGCTCTCACATCACTGCTAATGATTTAAAATGGGAATTGGGGCACTTTTAAAGTTATGAACCTGAGGGGCCATCATAGCTTCCAAGGAGGTTAGGGGAACTTCTTAAGGGTTAGAGAGTAAGGGACTCTAGCAGGATTTGAACCAGAGTTCCCCAGAGCTGGTGCCTGTGCTTTAACCACTAGATTAGCCTTCTTCCATATGCTGCAGCTGATGCTTTCCTCATAGCTGAATTCTTTATTGCCTTACAGCAGCCATCCAATTACTGACTGCCTAGTTAGAAAGGGAAAGGGGCCTATTTGCAAGATTGTGTCTCACTGCTGGTGTCAATCAAAACAGAGAATGTTAACACACACATACACACACACCATAATACAACAGCTGCATAATATCACTTAAAGCTCTTGTTGTACCCAGAGTCATTTATTGGTAAACTGTTTTTTGCTAACAGAAACACTAACACAACACATACAGGCACTTCCTTATATGAATACTGTATATACATGTCAAATCAGTGCTGCATCACACTCACATGGTCCTAGTCCCTATTAGACCTGCACTTCAGGATGTGCACAACACTTAAAGGGTTCCTCCATTACTCAAGTGGGGAACCAAACATTGTGGGTTTGGTCTACTAGTGGAACTGAATTTAGTGCAGCATCATTATCTGTTGCTCTGATGACATCATCCTCCAGCATCATTGATGGCAAAATGGAGGACAACACATTGATAACTTTTATTTATAATCTACATTTGGATAGCAATAGGACTGCTGGCAACTGGAGGAGGCACACAACAGTTACACATAAGGAACTGGGAAAATATAGGTGTGGAACTATGGGAGACTACCCCTTTAATAAATGTTTTACAATGTAACAAGTCAGTCTCATGATGGAAGGATGTTTTTAGCACATTGTTAGCCACTTCTCACTATTGCAAAGCACCGCAGTAGTGATAAAGAAATAATATGTGTCCTAGTTCAGAACTAAACCCACACCCCAAAATCCCTTCTAGGGTCACTGTACTAACCAAACAAAAGGGTCATAGGATTTCAAGCTAACCCTGTTGGCCTAGTAGGCATTTGGTGAGGGCCCTGGGATTATTTCTCAGTTATGTAATTTAATTAAACATTTGATTTTAGGAAATAAAAAAGGCAATTGGTCCAAATAGTTCATCCCCCCCCCCCCCAGCAGGCTGTGGGTATCTTGTTGGCCTGTTTTTACTTGCTGAAACTTGCTTGTCTGAACATAATAAGGATTCATCTACATCCATCTGAACACCAGAACAGCAGCAATAATTCTGGCAGGCCAATGAAATAAAATGTCTGGATATTCTGCAGTACTCTTTTGGGGAAGTAGAAGTTAACACCTGAGTTCTGCACTTCTCTTTTGAACCTAGGAGGTTAGGTTTAACCCTTTGGTCATCTGTAATACTGTACTGTATGCTACTGTAGTGAAATTTAACTTCGAGTATTCAGATGGTTTAACTGATCTGCTGCATTGAATAAGTCATGATATAGTGTGACATATAGTATTTTGATTATTTGGGACTGAAGCAGAAGGTATTGGATGCTACAAGGGGTGACAATATCCTGGATGTTGTGCTTACCAATATGGGGGATGCATTATGCAATGTTAGGGTGGAGGGTCCACTCGGCAATAGTGATCACAATTCAATATATTTTGGAATTAAGGAATTACAAATTTTAAGAGAAGAGGGATCTACTATTAAGATGAATTTTAGTAGGGCCGATTTTGGTCAATTTAGGAATGAGTTTGCATTGTGGGACTGGGAGAATTAATTTGAGGAGTGGATAGTGAATGAAATGTGGAAGCATTTTACGACAAAATTAATAAATCTGTTAAATAAACATGTGCCCACTTTTAAGAAATATACAAATTCTTGTAATAAAAATCCTAGTTGGTTTAATATTTCTTAAAAAACTAATTGGCAAAAAAAAAACAATGTATAAAAGATATAAAACTGACAAATCTGGAAGGAATCATCAGGCCCTTAGAGATCTTAATAGGGAAATGAAAATTGCTATTAGAAAAGCTAAAGCTCATCATGAGTTATTGTCAGCAACTAGGATCAGGGATAATAAAAAATCCTTTTTCAGCCATATAAATAAATCAAAAACAATCCTAGTGTGGTGGGTCCATTTAAGAAATCAAGAGGAATAGTGATATCAGAGAAAGAAATGCTGATATACAAAATGAATATTTTTGTTCAGTTTTTTATGATAAAGCTTCATCATCATTTACAGTGAAAAACTGTCCATCCCCTGGCAAAATATTAATAGACCCTAATAATAGATTAATAGAATCGCCACGCCCCCTGGGTCTGTGTGGTGGCTGCTTGTGTTTGTCTGTGTCTGTAGCTTAGTTTTTGTGGATTTACATGTTTTTCTGCTTGTGGTAACTATACCATTCTTGCTCACTACATCCGTGAAAGTCTCCTGGACTGGATTTCTGCAAAAAAATCATCATCAGGTATCTTTATTTTCATTTTAAAATCAACTTTTTGGAAGCTATCCCAAGCAAAACACAAGTGAAGCAACTACATCTGACAAACTTGGTAACTCTGGGTCCTGCTGGAATCCACATTTTCGTCTGACCTGCTCCATGATCTGTATGTGGGCTTTTCAGCAACCTGTTTGAATGACAAAGAAGCATACAGACAAAGGGATTTCACGTCCTGCATATGTGCAGGCAAAGTTAATCACCTTCAGGAATTTTAACATTTAATTGACTCTGGACCTCAGCTGTTGATCATTCTTTTGGCTTTTGACTTAACCACCAGGTACCTATCTGCAAGTGACTGGGTGCAACTGACAAGCTACAACAAGGATAAATGGGCATATCATCCTCTATTACTAACAATCTCCTTGCTCTGGGTCCCTAGATGCCTGCACTGGTCCAACGCATAAGCCTCAAGTGTAATCAATTGACTACAAAGTACAGCAACTGTCTTTAAACTCCGACTCTTGATATCAGGAAGTGTCCACTCAAATCCTGGCCCTGTCTCCTACAATACAACAAAGCCTGCCAGAATGGAGGGGGGGCTCAAAATTGCTACCTTAAACATCTGCAGTCTCCTCCCAAAACTGGCCTCCCTTCAAATCTTTGCCAGCCAACACAGCCCGGATATCCTTGCCATCATCGAAACTTGGCTGACACCTAATACTCCAGATCATGCCATCTCTATACAAGGCTACAAGATATTCAGGCTGGATAGGACCTCAAAAGGGGTGGTGGATGTGCAATCTACATAAAGGACTACCTCACCTGTCTCCCTGGTTCTTATCCCACCACAGAAACCTCAGTGCAACTCCTTCTTATCAAGATACTACTTGGTGCCCAAAACAAAGTCCTCACGATTGCTGCTGTCTATATCCCACCAAAAGATTCTGATTCCGGCCTACAGGCTGTCCTTGAGTTCGTAA
This sequence comes from Neoceratodus forsteri, assembly GCA_016271365.2. Taxonomy (NCBI): domain Eukaryota; kingdom Metazoa; phylum Chordata; order Ceratodontiformes; family Ceratodontidae; genus Neoceratodus; species Neoceratodus forsteri. The sequence goes on from CM028133.1 coordinate 981,322,291, forward strand.
GTACACAACCTTCTGACATCGAACTCCTTCTCCTTGGGGACTTTAATATAAATTGGCTTGCTCCTGATGCAGGGTCAAACAAAGATGCCATCCTAGCAGCAAATTTAACACAAGTGGTAAACTCCCCTACCAGGAAAAACTATAAATCAGGGACCAGCACCCTCATTGACTGGATCCTTACCAGCCACCCTACCCATTATAACCAATGTAAGTGTTCTCTATTTCGCTCAGTGATCACTCTCAATAATATGTACCTGGACAAATAAGTTTTGTAAGTCGCCTCCAAAAACCATCTATAGCCGAGTCCTACCTTATGGCAACCTTACTCATCTCAAGACCTGTCTTACGCAGATAGACTGGTCCTTGATTCAAAACTCAAGATGTTGACCTAGCCCTTGATTACTTTATTACTACTTTCAACACTGCCTGTGACACCTATGCACCAGTAAAAAAGCGCAAAATCAAAGCACTCACAAATCCCTGGCTCACAGCAAAGCTATTGGCACAACTCAAAAGTAGGGATCACCTCTGGGCCACTGCAAGAGCTACTGGCACACTGTCGGACATTCAAAAGTATAAACAGGCTCGCAACCACTGTACTAAACAGATCCGCTTGATGAAGAGCTCCTACTTCAAGAATGCCCTCTCCAACTCCTGGGGCGAAGGGAAATCCTTCTGGGACAACATAAAGAATATCATGGGTCAGCAGTCCAAATCCTCTCCTACAATAATGAATGTGGATGGAACCACTACATTAGACCCAGAGATCATTGCAAACACCCTAATGATACCTTCACGGACCTTAGTGGTGTCCTCTCATCTGATTTCTTTACTGATGCTGACCCTCCAATTTCTACTTCTACTGCCTCTCCAACCAAACCACCCTTCCATTTCAAATTAGTAAGGCACATGAAGTCTATAAATATGTAAAGAAGGCCATTTCTAAGTCCCGAGCAAGCAGTGACACTATTGACCTTAAACTTCTGTCCCTCACTCTGGAGGAAGTACTGCTCCCCTCACAAAAATTTTCAATCTCTCCCTCTGCTACAGCCAATTCCTAGGAAATGGAAGGCTGCAGTTGTCACTCAGTGCACAAAAGTGGTGATAAGTCACTGCCTGGTAACTCACGCCGATATCAATACTACCTCCTCTCTCTAAGGCCCTTGAATGCTTGGTGGCGGACCAACTTTCAGACTACCTGGAAAAGCACAACATCATATGCACTCAGCAGCATGGATTTAGGAAAGGGCACAGCACATCGACTGCCCTACTTGAATTCTCACGAGCAATCCACAATGCCATGGACAAAGGAAACCTAACTGGAGCAGTCTACATTGACTTAACCAAGGCATTTGATACAGTTCACCATGGCCTACTTATCAAACAACTTCTATCCCTAGGGCTCTCGCAGGGTCCTGGTGATTTGGTAAAAAATTACCTTGCTCAGCGCTCTCAATCTGTAAAAGTAGCTGGAGTTCTCTCAGACTCAAAACCGGTTCACTCAGGAGTTCCCCAGGGATCCATCCTGGGCCCCCTCCTTTTCAGCCTTTTCCTAAACTCCCTCCCCAAATCCTGCCCTGAACAATTAATCCTCTATGCCGATGATGCGTGATTCTTGCCACTCATAAAGATCCAACCTCTTACGCCTCAACCTTCAGTATGCTTTTCCAAAGTTGAGATGTGGTTCCTTGAACATAAGCTGGTTCTAAACCACAAAAACTAAATCCATGCTCTTCTCTAACCACGCAAAACAAGAAACGGCAAGTTCCACTCACCATTAATACATACCTGGGGAATACCTTGAACAAGTGCCAATTTTAAATATCTTGGAATCAACTTTGATCAAGGCCTAACCTTTGCAACTCACATTGATAGTACAGCAAAACTATTAATCAGCTAATTGGGATTCTGTATCGGAACCGACAGCTTCTTACCCATTCTGACTGAGGATTGCCATCCAATCTTCTATCATCTCAGTCGTTGACTATGGCTTAGTTATATATGGATCTGCCACTACTACAGCACTTAGTCGCATTACAACATCCCTAAATAAGGCCTGTCGGCTACTCACTGGTGCACATCGACGTACCCACACATGTGAACTCTATGCTGACTCAGGTTAGTTGCAACTCTCAAACCGGATAAAGTACCTTACCTGCCTGATGGCGAAAAAATCCACTCTGGGCCTCACTCCACCCTGTATCCAAGACCTGTTATGCCCGAGCGCTAGCACCCATTTTACCAGAAGATCAGAACACCAGCCTCTTCAAGTCCCCCGATGCCAGACTTCCCAGGGACAAAGATCATTTGCCTATCGTGCCCCCAGCTGGCTAAATGCCCTCAGCACTCATATTACTGCCTCCACCTCTCTAGGTATTTTCAAATCAAGGCTTTTCTCTAACCTTGCCACCTCCAGCTCCTGTGACTGCCCTGATTAAACCTCCTATTTTCTCACTACCCACCCTGTTCCGTTATTTGACAAAGACATGTTTGGGAAACCTTTTCTCCTGCTATTGTCTGCCCCACACCTTTCACTTAACTCTCTGTTCTGGACTTTTCCCTATTTGTTTCTCCTAATCTGGCATGACCTCTTTCTTGTAATAATAATGTGATTATTGATATCTCATGTCCTTTTGCACAAGTGATTTGATATGTATTTGTATATGTTTTCTTGCTCTTGACACAACACAAATTGTTGTGTTATCTATGTAACCTTTTGTACTGTACCTAATTGACGTGGAACCTTTGTAAAAGAGCCTCTGGCTCAAAGGTAGTAATTCCTAGAACAATAAACTAAACCAAACTAGACCCAGTTGAGGTTTTGAATAAGCTTTATAAGGTGGATATTAATAAGTCGTCAGGCTCAAATAACATTCATCCAAGGGTGATTCATGAAATGGCTAAACACATAGTATCACTTCTGATGTATATTTTTCAATCATTCCTGGATAGGGGGGACGTTCCACAGGATTGGAAAGTTGCTAATGTGGTACCATTATTAAAAAAGGGGCCTAGAACTGAACCATCCAACTTTAGACCAGTTAGTCTGACTTCTATCTTGGCTGATCCTTTACAGCATGGCTTTACAAAATATAGGTGTTGCCAAACCAATCTCCTGTCCTTTTATGAGAAAATTAACAGTGAACTGGATAAAGGAAATTCTGTGGACGTGGCTTTCCTAAATTTTACAAAGGCTTTTGACAAACTGCCTCATTTGGAATTATTGAATACCTTGTTGGAGAGCAATCTAGAAAGTAATGTAATACATTGAATATCAGATTGGTTCCATGATAGAAAACAGAGGGTCACTATAAAGGGGGTACACTCGGACTGGGCATCTGTTTCTAGTGTTGTGCTGCAGGGGTCAGTTCTGGGACTTTGCTTATTCAATATTTATATTTCCACCCTACAACTAATGAATGTTAATGTATGGCTATATAAATTTGTGGATGACTGCAGAGTAGGAACAGAGGAAAACAACGAGGAGAATGTGGGTCAACTGCAGGGAACATTAAAGGAGATCATGGAATGGACTGGGACAAATAAACTAGAGATGAATACTTCAAAGTGTAAAATAATGCATTTGGGTAAGCATAATATTAATCTGTGTTACAAACTGGGTATGGATATATTGATAGAGATGCAGAAAGAGAGAGATTTGGGAGTAAATATTTCAACCGATTTAAAATTTAACACGCATTGTAGTGATCAGGTTAGGAAAGCTAATCAGAACCTAAACTGTATACTGAGACATATCTCAAGCAGAGAAAGGGAGGTGATAATACCTATGTATGAAGCTCTGGTGAGGCCTCCCTTGGAGTATTGCATCCAAGTGTGGTCTCCATACAGGAGGGAAGATATCCTAAGAATTGAGGGAGTACAGAGAAGGGCCACCAAATCAATTGTGACACAAAAAAATAAGACATAGAATGAAAGGCTAGGGATATTGAATTTATACTTTCTTCATTATAGAATATTCAGAGGTAATATGTGTTTACTGTTTAGGGTTATGGGCGATGTACAGCTGAAGGATGAGTCGGGATTAATATCTAGAATTAGCAGGGATGGCAGCAAAAGGCATAATAAATAGTTGTATGTATCTAGATGGAACCGAAATCTATGAAAATAATGGTTTAATCAGAGGGTGCTAGCAGAATGGAAAAAAACTCTCACAGACATTAGTTGACAGCCCATACATGGATGCTTTCAAAACAGGATTGGATGAGCTTTATAAGGATAGAAATACCACATTTTAAAATAAGGAATGGCAAACTATATGGACAAGTTGTCTTAAAGTTTGAAACTTCCTATGAGTCCTATGAATAAGAGTATAAAAAAGAAAAAAAATTCATATTTATATAATGCTTTTTATATACCATATACACTAGGGTGGCACAAGTGAAGAATATTAATTCTTGAATACCATGAATAATGATTGAACCAGCAGCCTATACTCATCAGTGATGCGTGCTGTTCCTTTCCCTTTCCCAGATGGGTGCACAGCTGCAGATAACAGTACATCTGACTTGAAACAAGACAGTGTGGGCTAAGGATTGAGGCACCAACTGTTAGGCCATTTTATGAGAAATTTGTTCACCCCTCTCAAGATCATATAGTGGGGTCGGAGGAGGCTTGTAATAAATGACATAAGGTTTGGGGCAAAAGAAGGCAATGGAGCAAGAGTGGAGGGCACAGTAATAGGACAGTGTCTGCCCCAGGCAATATGTCAACATTTGTATTAAAGAATCTTTGTGGGAAGGGTAAAATGCAAGGTGAGAATTAACTAGAGGTGGGAAGGGGTGACCATGGGGATTGTGTTTGCTACCTGGGGAGGGCTACAGTTTTGTTTTTTATTATTATTAAAGGGGGTTCTTTACTTTTAATTCAAAACAATTAATAATTTTATTTTTTATTGACTGGGTAAGTGCACTAGACAAATGCTTACCTGTTTTCAGGCACAACCTGGGTGGAGGGGATGCAGATGAATGTCAACTGACCTTGAACCAGGTTAAGCTACTGGTGGTATTTTTGTGAATGAGGAGAAATTTGGCCAGGGCACTGGGGAAATTCCTCTACTCTTTTTGAGAAGTGCCATGGGATCTTTAACATCCATGTAAACAGGTAGATGGGACCTCGGTTTAACGTCTCATCCAAAAGTCACACCTCAGGAGTACAGCACTGCAGAGTCAGTCTTGGAATATTAACCCAAATGCCTGGTGTGGGGATAGAACCCACAGCCTTCTGCTCTCCCGGCCTCAGAGGTGAGTGTGCTACCTTCTGAGCCACTAACACTGTATCCATGAGTTTGGAATAAAAAAGCTTGTTGAGGATTTGAAAAAGGTACTCACATTCCACTAGTGAATTCCAAAGAGATTTGCAAGAATCAGAGAGACTGGAAGTATAGTGACTGTTAGCATGTTGTGGCATCCATCTAGTAATATAGTGACTGTAAGCATGTTGTGATAGCCATCTGGTACTATTGTGACTGTAAGCATCTCGTGACATCCATCTAGTAATACAGTGACTGTATGCATGTTGTAGCAACCAACTGCTAGTATAGTGACTATAAGCATGTTGTGACATCCATCTAGCAATATAGCCTACTGGGTCATAATGTCGCACACACTTAATAGCGTATGGCATAATGGCAAAGCCAGACTTGTGCACTCCCTGAGTTGCCCCCCCCCGGAGTTGAGAATCTTTAGTGGGGGGGTTTGGGAAGCACAGTCCCCCATAATGGGGGGTTGGGGAGCCCCCCACAGAACAAAGACATATGCATCCTGGCATAAATCGCGCAGCGCAATTGTGCCATGCAGCATTATGTCTTGTGACATAATGATCCCGTGCCATAATATAGTGACTATAAGCATGTTGTGACAATCATCTTGTAATATAGTGACTGTAAGCATGTTGTGGCAACCATCTAGTAATATAGTGACTATAAGCATGTTATAGTATATGGGTGCCATCGACTGTGCATGGATTTCAGCAACTGCTGAAATCTTGTTGTAGGACAGCTCAAAGGTCAAAAAAGTTGTACTTTTGTTCTGACATCACATTGATAGTACAACAACTTTTTAACCTTGACCTGCTACCTGATTGGCTCAGCCAAGCCTCGATGTACAAAAGTAAAACAAACATGGTGGCACAATTTAGCGAGCACTGGACAGTGGAGCCACTCAGTCGGTACACGGAGAGCCATACATGGCTCTCTTTCAGAAAAACAAATTTTTTTTTTTCTAATTTTAAAACTAAGCGATGCAGATAAGTGAAAGTGAGAAGTGGGACCAGACCCAGCAGGAGTGGCAGCAGCGCGAATGAACAGGAGCACCAGTGGGAATGGAGCAACACCCACAGAAACTAACTTCATATATAAAATAATGAGAAAGAAAAAAAACATATACTATATAAAACAGTGGATGGCTGAACATCCACAACTAAGGCTGCATTTCCATCTCAGGAAGTTGATGACATCGACGAGACCTCTCGAGCTTTGCTCTCAAGGTCTCTATGATGTCATCAACTCCGTCAATGGAAACACAGCCTTTTTGTGGATGTTCATCCATCCACTATTCTATATGTGGTAACCATCTAGTATTATAGTGACTATAAACATGTTGTGGCTGTGACACTTGGCCAGCTGGTTATGATTATTGTATGATATTTGTAAAATAAAAAATATAGTATGTGATTGTCTCACATAAGACAGCCTGTGCTTCCATGGGTGCCACCCCCCCCCAGGTTTCAGTGAAGCTACAGAATATGTAAACTGACCAGAGGATGTGTGAAATTGACCAGTGAAGGGGAAACCTAGAGTTTCCTGACTGTTCTTAAAGGAGTAGTCCAAACTAAACTTGCAAAAAATATATGTTGTGCAGAGTGTTTTCATTTGTATGTGGATTTCTAGTGTTTCCTTTCCTCTGACTGCTATTAGGAGTTTTTCCTAAATTAGCCTGCTAGCTTTATTCTAGTTTTATGACCCTGTGGATCTTCATGTGACACAGCTTAATTGTATTCCTTGTTTCTATAGTGCATCTTGTCTCATGTGACAGTGATGTAGCAGAGACCCAACATTCAGCACACACATGGCAAACAGACTAAATTTCTTGGAAGTTTCACAAGCTGCACAAAAATTACCAGCAGCAAAGTTCTTCAAGACAGTAAGACCTTTACGATGAGGGTAGTCACTAAGCTGAATTCTATTGATTTTAAAATAAGCCATCTCTACTGTTGTGAACTGATTGTAAAGCAGTGCTTTCTGCTGGATTTATGGTCTCTGCTACATCAATGTCACATGAAACAAGATGCATTGTAGGACAAAGGAATATAATTAAGCTGTCTCAGATGAAGATCTCCAGGGGTCATAAAACTACCCTAAAGCTAACAGGCTAATTTAGGAAAAACTCTTAATAGCAGACAGAGGGAAGGACACACAACAACTTAACATACAAATCAAAACACTTTGCACAACACATGTTTTTTGCAAGTTTTGGGTGGAGTACTCCTTTAATTAAGGCTCTGGCCATCTGCCAGAGGATAAGCCTAATCAACTTTTATGATTTCCTAGAGGAACCTATTAATAACATCAATGTGTTAAAACATCATACAACCCTTTGATCTCCTTGGGAAAACAGGAACCAGCCACCAGATCAAAGGAAAGGCATGATTAAAGACTCATAATTTAGGAAATGTCTTTTTTCTTCTGAAGTCACATTATTTAAAATACCTCCTGATCGGATATTATGTTTGTATTTTTTTGATTCTAATAGGAAGAGCTAGATGACTCATAGAAGGGTTGTGGAGACACAGTGCAAACTGATACTTTTGTCTGAAATTAATGTTATATTATTGTGGGACTACGAGAGAGGCACAGATCTCTGATCTAAATTTAAAAGGCACTTACAGAGGTAATACATTAGATAGAAAGGATCTAAATGTATTGTGGTAGGAATTTTGCTTTGCAATTTTCCCTCGTTCTTTTATGTGATTGTGTGCTCTTTGATATATTGTTCTGTGTTTAAATTTTTCATATTTTTATCATCTTTTAGTGAATAATCTTTTTTTTTCAAGATACTGCCTGGGTATCTTCCAAGTTCTTTTTGCATGGTTAAGTCTGACAGCTGTTTTGAAGGGCTTGATGGTGTTACTAAACCGGGAAAAGATAAGAATATACCTAAGGTCTCTTACAGAGTTTTAAGGGTTCATTTTGGAAGCCTGGCTTGGTGCCCCTGGTGAAAGATTGTACCGCAATCCCCGAAGAGGGTATGTGTCTGAGCCTGTAAATTGGGTATGTTAGCATAAGGTTCACAGATTGAATCCCCACACAACTTGAGACTAAAGGAGATTGGGACCCAAAAACAGACAGGAGGGTTACGCTGTCTGTTACCTGTTCACACTATTGCACTCTGAGGTTGGCACTGTGGGAGCAGAGGGCCTGACCTTCTGAGTATGTTTGTGACAGATTTGGTTGGCAGTGGTGAGATAAATTTGGTAACACAAGCTTTAACGGTTCAGTGTGTCAGCTTAATTCTGTGCCGCTCACTTGCAAAATAAGGCTATAAGGATCTACTAACCAAAACTTGGGGTTCAGGAAGAGACTTTTGGTGCTCTCTTAAATCCTTAATGGGCAAAGCCCCAAGACCCCCCCCCGATCTACTGTTGACTGTGAAGGGGCCCCTACAGGAACCCATCAAAATTGTCAATGAGCTCAACAATGCATTCACTGACCTTTCAAGTGTACCCCCTGGTGACTATCTCAAAGATATGCATGTTCAGCAACACCTAACTGTCCCTCAAGATCCCCCACAGAAAGATGTACCACTCTTTTACTTTAGACATGTCACCAAATCCAAAACCATCAAGCATATTAAAAAGGCACTTGGCAAGACCAGGATGGGGTCAGATATGCTTGACATGAAGCTGGTTGGTCTACTCCTTCATGAACTTGCTGGTCCTCTTACCATGGTGTTTAATGTCTCTCTAAAATCAGGAGTATTTCCAAAAGTCAGCTAACATAACACCTGTCTTTAAAGTGGGGGATAAAACCCAAACATCCAACTACAGACCTATATCCATCCTTCCTCTCTTTTCAAAAGTACTCAAAAGAATGGTCTCAGAGCAGCTTACTGAATACCTTGATAACCATAACCTACTCTGCCCACAACAGCATGGCTTCCATAAAAAGCCCTCCACATTCACTGCTCTAGTTGATTATTCATCCCAACTATATAACATCTTGGATAGTAGTCAGGCAGTTGGATCAGTCTTCATTTACCTCATGAAGGCTTTCGACTCTGTTAATCACAACCTCCTCCCAAGTTGCCTTCTTTCTACAGGTCTAGCCCCAGATACGGTATTATGGTTTGGCAGCTACCTCTCTAACAAATCACAGTGAGTCAAAATTGGTGATACCCTATCCACTGCTAAGGATGTGCATCTTGGGATTCCATTGGGTCAGTCCTCGGTCCTCTACTCTTTAGCCTCTTCATCAACTCTGCCCCAATTGCTTGCTCAGCATGCAAAGCTCTCTATGCTGATGATGCAGTGATCTCAGTTGCTGGCAAAGACCAACAATCCATCACAACTGAACTTCAAAGCAGCTTCCATAAACTTGAATCTTGGTTTATGGAAAACAAGCTACTATTAAACATCAAAATAACAAAGAGTATGCTCTTCACCACCTCCCAAAGCTAAAGTAAATATCTGACCTTGCGTATTCATAACCAAAAGGGTGAAATCCTAGACCAAGTATCTAACTTCAAATATCTTAGCATTACCTCTGATGACCTGCTCACCTTTTCAAACCACATTGACTCTGTTCTCAAGACTGCAAATATAAAACTTGGTGTACTTTATTGTCACAGACATTCAGAGACACCGGATGCACTCAGATTAGCCACCAGTAGCTCAATACTGTCTACCATTGACTGTGGGCTGCCTATATATGGGGTGGGCACAAAAACTGCTCTTAGCAGGATAAACACACTCCTCAATAAGGCCTTTTGTCTTTCTTTTGGGGCTACTCTTGTCACCCACACCTGCTCAATGTACACTGAAACGGGGTTCTCCCACTCCATCTTAGAGGGCAATACAAAACCAAGTACTACTTGAAAGACAAAGAACCTCTGTGCGTAAACACTGAGGCAAGGGTTACCCCAAAGGGCATTTGGCTGGGAAGCCAAGTTTCAAGAAAATACAAAATCACACATGCCCCCACAATGCAAAGCATCATGGGCTGCATATGCAAATCACCACAGAATGTTATGCTGGTCCAACTTTAAGCAGAATTGCATGGTGCCGAAAGGCCTGTCACACAGTTTGCAAAGGGTGCTAACAGAAGACATAGACACGTGTTTCGTCCTACCAGGACTCATCAGTATGCCTCGTCTGTTTGACACCCCAGTGGGATGGACCAGCTACCTCTAAGGCAGTGTGCCTGGGATATATTATGGTGAACCCATTAAAATAAAAAACTATTTAAAAGACAAAGAACCTCTGTGCGAATTCTGCTTAAAGTTGGACCAGCATAACATTCTGTGGTGATTTGCATATGCAGCCCATGATGCTTTGCATTGTGGGGGCATGTGTGATTTTGTATTTTCTTGAAACTTGGCTTCCCAGCCAAATGCCCGTTGGGGTAACCCTTGCCTCAGTGTTTATGCACAGAGGTTCTTTGTCTTTTAAATAGTTTTTTATTTTAATGGGTTCACCACAATATATCCCAGGCACACTGCCTTAGAGGTAGCTGGTCCATCCCACTGGGGTGTCAAACAGACGAGGCATACTGATGAGTCCTGGTAGGACGAAACACATGTCTATGTCTTCTGTTAGCACCCTTTGCAAACTGTGTGACAGGCCTTTCGGCACCATGCAATTCTGCTTAAAGTTGGACCAGCATAACATTCTGTGGTGATTTGCATATGCAGCCCATGATGCTTTGCATTGTGGGGGCATGTGTGATTTTGTATTTTCAAGTACTACTTGGACTGACATTCCCCACACTGAGTGGACACTTTAAGCTGACCATCCCAATGAAATCTACCCATGGTGCAGTCACTGACAAGATGGTGATTCCCTTCAAAAGGACAAAACTTGCCCAGAACTCCATCCTGTATCAAGTTCCGAAGTGGTACAATGAACTACCTGCTGTCCTCACAGATATTACCAAGATTAGTACCTTCAAAGCTGGGCTCAAATCTCTCCTTGGCTATAAAATGAATTGCACCTGCCTGCACTAATGTGATAGTACCTCACCCCAGTTTTCCATTTACCTACCGCTCTCTACATCTTTCAGCCATACCTCTCAACTCTCCCTGATTTTCAGAGATGTCCCTGATTTTGCCTCAAAATTTTACTCTGTCCCTCCTAAAACTTGTGTTTCTGTGACCAAACAGTGGGAGTTGTAAGCACAAAATAATGTCAAACATTAAGGTTACAGACTTTTTCTTCCTTAGAAGATGCATGTTACACTAAGTCCCTTATTCTATCAGCTTTCTGAGTGGATACCACCAATTTTGAAGATGTGTCCCTGATTTTGGTCCTTTGTCCCTGATTTTTTTAACCCTTGTCCCTGATTTAAGAGGCAGGAGGTTGAGAGGTATGCTTTTAACTATATACCACTTTTTTTTCTTAACCCACTCCCCTACCCCCAATTACCTGACGATGGCCTCACTTGGTTGAAAGCTCCACTTCTCTCCCACCTCAGATGATGCCACCTGCCTGTGCTAATATGATAGTACCTTGCCCCCAGTTTTCCAGTTACCTACCCCTCTACATCTTTTTGCTACATACCACTTTTTTCTTAACCCACTCCCCTACTCCAATTACCTGATGATGGCCTCACTTGGTTGAAAGCGCCACCTCTCTCCCACCTCAGATAATGCCACTTTCAGCTTATCCCCCAACTCTCTCTTATCTAATCAGTCTATCTATTAATATTTACTAATTTGATGTGCATAAGTTCACATTTTACTATTACTGCTGTGTATATGCTTCAATGTTTTTTCTCTTTTTTCTCTGTAAACCTTGTATTTTTGTGGCGTTTGTTCAACACTGACATGGAACCTTTGAAAATGAGTCCTTGACTCAAAGGTAGTAATCCCAAACTGAAATAAATAAAATAAAATAAAGGCAGTGATTTATTTTTAAAAAGGAAACAGAACTGTATCATTTTGCTTATAGTCAAGTTCCTACCTGTTTTATTTTTTTTCTAAAGTGCAAGTTAGCATAGCCATAGTTAGGGAAGAAGATGGCTTCCAACTACAGTGGGTACACTGCAGACTACTTGAGGCAGTTGTGCCAGGACAGAGGAGCCCTGCATGAGGGGAGAGCCACCAAGCAGAATCTCATGGATGCCCTGCTGGCAGCAGATGCCCAGAGCATTGAATCACAAACTGTGACTGTAAAGAACCAAACCATGGGTGTGGAGGGGACAGAGGCCAGTGCAGGGTCCAGATCCAGTGAGGAGGACAGCAGAGCCAGTACAAGCTAAGGGCCACAGCAGCAGGGGAAGGTCACCAGCATTCTGGAGCTAGAAGCAATCAGGCTGCAGATAGAGTTGTGCAGAATGGAACTGGAGTTCCAAAGGGAGGCCGAACAAGAACGGCAAGAGGCAGAGTGAGAACAATGAGAAACGGAGTGAGAGAAACAAGCCGCAGAGGAGAAGAGGGAGCGTGAACAGCGAGAAGCAGACTGAGAGGAGAGTGAGTGCCAGAGGCAGCATGAACTGGAGATGATACGACTCCAACCACCAGCACCAGAGCAGGTAAGTAGCTTGGGTTCAACTGGAACAACAGGACTGAGTTGCAAATTAAATTCCAAATAGATGGCTAAATTAAAAGAGGGGGGATATGGATGCCTTTTTAAATTTCTTTGAAAAAGTTTCTATTCAGGCAAAAATTCCTAGAGGGTCCTGGAGCTTCCAGCTATCCCCGCTACTTACAAGGAATGCTCGGGATGCATTGGGTCAAATGGACAATGAGGACAGTAATGATTACAGCAAACTAAAAGCTGCACTTTTAAAAAAGTTTGATTTAACTGCAGAAGCATACAGTGCTAAATTCCATATGCTCAGGAGAAGCCTTGACATGAGCTATGAGGAGCTAGCCATGAAACAACATCAGTTTTTAAAACATTGGTGGGAAGGAATTGTAGCAAATTCTGTAGATAAAATTGAAAATGCTATATTGTCGCAGCAGTTTTTTGGGGGCATGCCCAGCAGAGCTGAAAACTGGGCTGGAGGACCGAGATCCCAAAACAGTGCAAGAGGCTACTGAACTCTTGGACTGCTATGCCAAGAGCAGACCTGCTCTGAGAATGAATGGGGCAGGTGTGGCAGCACAGAAAGGGAAAAGTGCACCTTCAGGGCAGCTAAAATCCTCACTGCCCCCACCAAAACCAGTTAGCCCCAGGTTTCAAAGAAAAAATTTCTCTGAGAAAAGAAATGAATGATGGGTTTGTAAAAAAACTGGGCATATTGCCAGTCAGTGTCCCAAAAGGATGAGCAATATGCAAAATGGGACTAGGAAAGAAGTGGGTTGTTTGTGTGTCTCTGGAAGCATGCCTGTGAACATGAGGGAATACATGCACCCAGTCACTGTGAATGGTGTACAGACACAAGGGTTAAGAGACACAGGGGCATCCCTGACATTGGTAAAATGGGACTGGTAGAGCCTGGTCAGTTTATACACAATAGATTTGTAACTGTACATGGGTTCACTGGGGAAGAGACAACATTGCCACTTGCTAGTGTTCTCCTAGGCTGGGGTGAAACAGGAGGAACTGTGCAACAGGTGGCTGTAGCCAACATTTTAGCAGTTGACGTCATCCTTGGCAGCAATCTCAAACAGGAGATGGTGTGTGCAGTTGCCCATAGCCAAACGGCCAGGGAAAATTGTAGTTTCCACATATAAAAGCCATTGTGGAAACCACTGGGAGGCTGGTTCCCCAGCCCGTGTCCCCTGATATGGAGACTAATAAAAAGGGGGTAGAAATTTCCCCAGTAGCAATTCACCAAACAGCTATGGAGGGTTACTCCGAAGAAGGAGGGATGACCCATTGTCAGAGGGTTAGGGATGACAGTGATCCTGAATGCCCTGGTGCTAGTGCTAGGAACCCTAGTTTAGAGACTGAAGGGGACATGTCCCATGCCTTGGGAATGTGTAAGGAGTTTGCAGCTGCTCAGAAAAGTGACCCTAGTCTAGAGAAGTTGAGGGCTTGGGCAGACTCTGACAAAGCACAGGTAGATGATGGTAAACATAAAGTTTATTGAGAAAATGGACTGATGTATACTAAGGATGCTAAGGCAGAGGGAGGGTGAGAGGCAGGCAGCTTGTCATTCCCCAGGGATACCGTGAGCAGTTGCTCAAGATTGCACATGATATTCCCTTGTCTGGTAATCTGGGAATTATGCGCACTATGCACCAGTTGGCCCAGAATTTCTATTGGCCCAACTTCACCCAGCAGGTGAAGGAGTATTGCAGGTCTTGTCACTGGTGCCATGAAATAGGGAAGGTGGATAAGAAAACCCAAGCTGCCCTAATTCCATTGCCCATAGTGGAGGAGCCATTCCAGAGGGTGGGAATGGATATTGTGAGACCTTTAAATACCCCCAGCTCCTCCAGGAAGAGGTTCATCCTGACTGAGGTGGATTATGCCACCCTGTATCCAGAGACAGTCGCCCTATCCTCACTGAGGACAGACAAAGTGGCAGATGCCTTACTTGGGATTTTCTTATATGTTGGGTTTCTGCAGGAGGTTATCACCGATTTAGGGAGTTCCTTCATGTCGGACCTGATGAAATGTTTGTGGGAGAAGTGTGGGGTGGTGCAGATGCACACGACACCTTATCATCCACAAGCCAATGGGCTTATAGAATAATTTAATGGTACCCTGAAGTCAATGCTCCAAGTGTTTACTGAACAGCATGGTAGGGACTGGGAGAAATACCTTACCCACCTGTTCTTTGCATATAGGGAGGTGCCCCAAGAGTCAACAGGATTTTCCGCCTTCAAGCTCTTATATGGACACTGGGTGCAAGGGCCCCTAGACTTGATCTGGGAGGACAGGGAAGGCAAGAACACCACCCAGGGAAATCCCACAGTGTATTACATCCTTAGGTTTAGGGAAAGGCTGAAGGAGCTTATGGGGACAGCCCAGAGCAACCTGGCAGCTGCCTAAACAGAAACAAAAAGTGTGGTATGACCGCAGAGCCAGAGCTCGCTTATACATGGTGGGTCAGGAAGTCATAGTCCTTATTCTGGTCCAGAAAGACAAGCTGCAGGCTGAGTGGGCAGGACCATACAAAGTAGTTAGAAAGGTAAATGAAGTGAACTATATCATAGAGTTACCTGACAGAAGACATACAAAAAGAATGTACCATGCCAACATGATGAAGCCATATGCTAATAGGGCTGACATGGTGTTTGCAGTATGTAGTCCTGGGAAGGGGATGGACAAAGGAGACCCTCTTCTGGACTTGCTTGAAGAAAGCAAGTGGGAGTCCTCTGTGGAGGCAGTTAAATTGTCACCCCAGCTGGTGCTGGACAAGATCCAGGAAGTAAGGGAAGTTTTAGCAGACTTTGCCCCACTGTTTAGCACCAAGCCTGGACTAACCCCCTTAGTGATGCACGATGTGGAGACAGGGACACAGATGCCCATACAGTGGACAGCATATCAGGTATCAGAGGCTGTCCAAAGGGATATTAGGAGGGAAGTGGAGGAAATGCTGGATTTAGGGGTAATCCAGGGATCCCACAGCTCCTGGGCCTCCCCCATAGTCCTTGTGCCCAAGCCAGATGGCTCTACTTATGTTGTGTGCACTATCGTGGACTGAATGCAGTCACAAAGTCAGATGCCCACCCGATACCCCAAAAGGACAAACTCCTGGATAAGTTGAGAGGGGTGACATACCTTAAAACTAATGATCTGACAAAGGGGTATTGGCAGGTACAGTTAACTGACAGAGCTAGGGAGAGGTTGGCCCTCAGCACTCAGGTAGGCTTATTTGAATTTAAAGTAATGCCTTTCGGAATGAAGAATGCCCTGACTACTTTCCAAAGGTTGGTGAACCAGGTGTTAAATGGTGCTGAGGCGTACACCATGGCGTACCTGGATGACATTGCCATCTGTAGTGCCAGCTGGGAGGAACACCTGTCCCACCTTAGGGAAGTGCTGGGTAGGATACAGAGGGCCGGGCTCACTGTCAAATCTGAGAAGTGCCAGGTGGCCATGGTTGAAGTGGCATACCTTGGGCATGTGGTAGGCTGGGGGCAGCTCCATCCCAACCAAGTAAAAATAGAGGTGATCAAGACATGGCCCAGACCAGAAACACAGAAGCAGGTTAGGAGTTTCTATGGACAGCAGGGTACTATAGGAAATTTGTTCCCAATTACACTTCCATGGCTGCTCCCCTATCTGACCTGGTAAAGAAAAAGATGCCTAAGAAAATTACCTGGTAACCAGCCTGTGAAAAAGCCTTTACCAGACTGAAGGTGGCACTGTGCAGTACTCCTGTATTGACTAGTCCTGACTATAGCAGACTCTTTACAGTCCAGGCTGATGCCTCAGTTGTGGGTATTGGGGCAGTACTGAGTCAGACATCCAACCAAGGGAAAGATCACCCTGTAGTGTACCTGAGTAAAAAGTTACTTCCCAGGGAGCATGCTTACTCTACTGTGGAAAAAGAGTGTCCTGCCATAGTGTAGGCCCTAAAAAGCTTAGAGCCATATTTGTACAGGCAGTATTTTGAGTACAAACTGACCACAACCCCCTGGTTTGGCTGACACAAATGGAAAAACTAATGGTAGATTATTAATATGGAGTCTTGCCTTGCAAGGGTATGACATGATGATATTACATAGGACTGGAGTGACCAATCAGAACACATATGGCTTGTTACATCCATATGAGGAATGAACTGACTTGTGGAGCTCATCCCATCCAGGGGATAGAGCCCCCAAATTCAGTCTAGGTGGGGAGAAGTGTGACACTTGGCCAGCTGGTTATGATTGTCTTATGATATTTGTAAAAAACAAAATATAATATGTGATTGTCTCACATAAGACAGCTTGTGCTTCCATGAGCCCCCCACCCCAGGTTTCAGTGAAGCTACAGGATATGTAAACTGACAAGAGGATGTGTGAAACTGACCAGTAAAGGGGAAACCTAGAGTTTCCTGTCTGTTCTTAATTAAGGCTCTGGCCATCTGCCAGAGGATAAGCCTAATAAACTTTTTATGATTTCCTAGAGGAACATATTGATAAAAGCAATGTGTTAAAACATTGTAAAACCCTTTGATCTCCTTGGGAAAACAGGAACCAGCCACCAGTTCAAAGGAAAGGCTTGATTAAAGACTCATAATTTAGGAAATGTATTTTTTCTTCTGAAGTCACATTATTTAAAATACCTCTTGATAGGATATCATGTTTGTATTTTTTTGATTCTAAAAGGAGGAGCTAGATGACTCACAGAAGTGGTGTGGAAACACAATTTAAACTGACACTTGTGTCTGAAATGAATGTTATATTATTTTGGGACTTCAAGAGAGACACAGCTCTCTGATCTAACTTTAAAAAGCACTTACAGAGGTAATACATTAGATAGAAAGGATCTAAATGTATCATGGTAGGAATTTTGCTTTGTAATTTTCCATTGTTCTTTTATGAGATTGTGAGCTCTTTGATTTATTGCTCTGTGTTTACATTGTTCAGACTTTTATCATCTTTAGTAAAGAATAGTTTTTTCAAGATACTGCCTGGGTGTGTCTTCAGAGTTCTTTTTGCATGTGATGTATACGTGGTTAAGTCTGACAGCTGTTTTGAAGGGCTTGATGGTGTTACTAAAACTCCAGCAAATGACATAGCTTGGACTTACACAGGTAGTTACCTACTCTACCCATATAGAAGGTCTCTCATTGGATCTGCTGTTCCTCCTGGGGATGAAGATCACCGACTTTGGGGTGGAACCAGTCAGTTGATCTGACCATCACACCATAGGGTTCAGTTTTGGGGCCCCCCCAAATGGACCTACCCCTTTGGAGATGGTCCGGTACCGCCCTTTAAGCGGAGTTACCCCAGATGGCATATTGGCGGTGCTGAACCTATCAGGATTGCTGGGTGAAAGCACAAGTCCACCTTGTACTAGCCTATACTAAGGCAGTGGAAGATGCCCTGGACTTGATTGCTCCTGTTCGTGTTCAACCACTCACTCTTCGCCCAAGGTCCCCTTGGTATGATGGGTCCTTGAAGGAGCTGAGACAGAGTGGATGAAGGCTGGAGAGAGAATGACAGAAGTCCAGCCTGGATGCTGACAGGCTTAGATTGATGTAGCATTATAATGATCATCAATCAGAAATCACCTTAAGAAGGCAGAGTTCCTGTCCAGGGAGATTTCTGCTCCGCAGAACCAACCAGCTCAACTCTTTCGTACTGTTGACAGATTGTGCAATCCAATCCATCTACAGTCCAGAAGAGCTTTTTCACAAATTAAGTGTGATGAGCCAGCTCAGTTTTTTGCTGATAAGGTTGCTAGCATCAGGTCTGGAATTGGCACGGCTCTCCCCATGAGGGGTTGTGAGTCATACGTGGTTCTGAGTGGATTAGGTCCTAAATTAATTTGCACCTAATTTGTACCTACTTAGGCTAACTGTGTGATTAGTATACTTTGGTGTTAAGGTGTCATTTGGTATATGTTGGCAAAAACACCGCTAATTGCAATTTATTTAGTAACTAGTATATTAACTAATATTGCAATTAGCATTCAAATACTAAACTATTATCTAGCAATTACAATCAAAAATATGGGAAATTATCTCTGGAGTATTGCCAAAATCAAACAGAAACATGTATGACAGCATTACTAAATGGTGCTACTAACTGCTAGGAGAAAAGGAAATGACAGAATCTGTTTAGATGTTAACACTTTAGGAGATGAAGCGTGTGCAATAATAAATGAATTAATAGATGGTATAGCAGAGAAAGACAAATAAAAATACTGCCAAGCACAAATGTTCTTAAATTGTACTGGTGATTATATATTGTTTGTCCTGTTTGGTATGTATAGATTTTAAAAGTTTTTTTTGTATGACTTGATTGTAATAACCTTGTATTGAACAAATAAAATTCTACTACTACTACTACTACTACACATTATTAGTGATTTAATCTGTGGGAGCAAGTACTTTTAACTAATGGATTTTGTGGTGTGTGTCTGTGTGTGTGTATATGTGTGTGTGCTGGGAGGACAGTTATGGTGGTGACACTACTGTAGCTTCCCTGAGTCAGAGGACATTAACAAAATAAAACTGATGGTATGCTCTCTTTTTCATCTGTAAACACATCCAATTTTTTTTTTTTTTTTGCAAATAAAGCAAATGTGATAATTTTGAAGCTGTAGTTCACACATGATTGTCTGACATTTCTGGCAAAATGAACAGCTGAACATGTTGGTAAGTACTATAAACATGCACATTATTAAATAAACAACTACTGAACAGGGAAATGATTAGCATTATGTAAGCAACAATACAGGATAGGGTGTGGATTTCTTTTGCTGAACTAGAGTTCATACCTGGGTGAGTTGTGAGTCACAAGGTGCTTCCATTATGTGCCTTCATCCACCAAGAAGTGTGGTTCAGGAAAAGAAAAACAAACCATAGAGTGACAAATTGCACTTATACAATAGGTAACTAAAAAGTAACATGATTTTTTTATTTAAATTAGGATTTAAAAAAAGAAAAAGTAAAAAAGCCCCTGCAGGGGCTATCTGACTGTGTGCTGATTTCAGTAATGCAAGTGACGGTGTTATGTGGCTGGGTTTGGAAGCTGAGTTTAATGAGCCCCATGCCTCGCTCTGTTGTTAGGGTTTGCCCTGGCACCCCTACAATGTTTGGAGTGCAGTTTTTATTCTGCAATCGCTGGATTAGTGGAGGCATGGCAGTTTGTTGTAAGAATATTTTGTTCAATAGTGCAATGGAAGTCAGAGCACATGAAGTGCACCAGCTAGAATACCATTCAGAAAGTAGGGCAGTAGAAGTATTGTTCTGATTGGAGGGATTGCAGTGACAGTTGAAAGCTATAGTGATTCTAGCTTATTATCTGTGATTACAAATGGATGGGGTGGGTGGTAAGTAGTCTGCCAGCAGTCCAGTAGGTGGACAGCAGTCATAGCCATAGCAGGAGAGGGGGTGCAGTACTGTTAGAAGTGGCAGGCAGAGTCACACTGAAATCAAAAAAACAGAATTAGGGCTTGTATCTGAAAGTAAGAAAAAAGATTTTATGCAGCTAAACATTTAGGAAATGTGTTGAATGGAAGCACCATGATTTGTCTTGGAAATATGATGTCAAAACGTTATTTCTGAACTTATGGCAAATAGCAGTGGTAGGCATATGTACTGTAGCATACCAAAAAAGGCTACCACAAAGTAAAAAAAACTTTTGGAGAACTATTGACTATAGATAACATGGGCAGATATAGACCATTGGTCCATCTTGTCTGCTTGGTTACTACCTCAGTCCAGGTACTTTGATAACAGATGATGATGTGTCCTGGTTGCCGGAGGAAGTGCAAAGTCATGGATTTCTTTTCCTGAGTTACATGGTTTTAAAATCTTCTCAGCCAAATTAGGATGCAGGAAAATTCTTACTCATTTTATAACGCATTGTGATCGTGTGTATGGGGGTTATTTATTTGTAGTAGCACTTTTTACATTGAGATCCATTCAGCAAATCTGAGAATTATAAATCTGAAGGAGAGTATTGTTTGATTGAGTAATAAGGGTAGTGGATAAGGGTCATGCTGTGGATTTACTGTGCTTCAATCTCAGCAAGGCCCTTAACTCTGTGCCTAACAAAAGTTGCTGAAGAAGCTAGAGCAATGGTTCTTAGACTTTGTCACAGTGAGCCTCCCCAAATCCATGGAAAAGATTTTGAGCCTCCCCCAGAAACTGAAATAATCTTGGGCCTCCCCAAAGAAAAATAACATGCAGTACCCCATGAATAAATTGAAACCTCTTTGAATACTTGGCTCACATTCAGTTCTTTGTCTTATACTGATGTGGAACCTTTGAAGAACAGCTCTTGTGCTCAAAGGTATTATCTGAATAACAAATAAATAAAATAAACAAATATTATTATTCAGTTTATTGTAACATCCCCCACCACCGCCAGCCTACTTGCTCCTTATTTTCATTCTTGAACCATTGTTACCCCTTGTTGCAGTACCTTCATGGGTCAGACTACTTTCTGTTTCCTCTCTATATGAAATAACCTTCCTGCATACTTTGCCTCTCCCCCTCTTTCCCTGTTCCGAATAAACTTCTCTGGGATTACTTTTCTTCTTCCTGCTATTGCTCTTAGCACTTCTATGCTCGATCATTGTATTTGGGCTGTTCTGCCATCAGTCTACAAATTGATCAATTATCACCACTCATTAGTTTATTGTTCATATTTGTTTGCACTATTGTTCATTGTATATTTCTTGATTGTTTTGCAGTTACCTTTTGAAATGTATTCACTCCCTACCCTTCCCCGGGTACACCTGAAATGAGCTTTGGCTCACTCACCTTTCCTTGTCACCTATTAGTAAATAAATACATTAAATTCACCTACTATTATCCTCTTTCAGTTTGCTTAATCTCTTCACACAAAATAGATAAAATCAAAATTTAAATACTGTACTTTTTCAGACTTGCTTGAGCCTCCCCTGGAACAGGTTGGGGCCTCCCCAAGGAGGCTGGCCTCACCATCTGAGAACCCCTGAGCTAGAGGATCTGGGTACAGTGAAGGACATTGTTAGACATGTTAGAAATTGGTTGGAATGTAGACAGCAGAGGGATGTGGTTAACAGAGCCAAATCAGAAGAGAGGGAGGTCACCAGTGAGGTGCCATAAGGATTGGTTTTGGGTGCAGTCCTTTTCAGTATGTTCATTAGTGACATGGGAGAAGGAATCCAGGACAAGATGTGTCTCTTTGCAGATGATGCTAAACTCTGTGGAAGGGTGGACAGTGAGGAGAGGGTTAGGGAGATGCAGAGAGACTTGCAAAAGCTAGAGAGGTGGTCAAAGGTTTAGCAGTTGAAATTCAATGTCAAAAAGTGCAAGGTGACACACATAGGGAAAAACAACTTGAGGACAGAGTACTGGATGGGGGTGGGGCAAAGATGGGCATCTGGGTTGGGCATACTCTCTGAGGAAAGAGATCTAGAGGTCATCATCAGTGACTCCCTAAAATAATCAAACCAGAGAAAAAAATGCAAAGACTTTGTTTGTAAGACAAACAGGATGCTGGGGTGTATAGAAAGGGGTATTTACAGTAAAAGTAAGGAGGTAGTACTACAGTACCTCTCCATATATCACTGGTAAAGTCCCACCAGGAGTACTGTGCCTAGTTTTGGAGTCTTCTCCTAAGGAAAGATAAGGAAAGGCTGAAGTTGCAATGTAGGGTGACTAAAATGATTCAGGGCCAACAAGGCAGATCTCATGAGGATTGGCTCAAAGCACTGAAAATAATGTCTCTTCCAAGGCAGCACTGTCTCCACATATACTTGCTGGAGGCCAGGCAAGAGAGGGGAGGTATAATTTATTTATTTATTTAAAAGAGATGTACCAGGAAAGACATACTGAGCCATAAAGCTCATTTCCAGATGTGTCCTGAAGGAAGGGATGAGGGAATAATTACATTATAATTCAAAAAGCACAGTAATATGATAATGCAATAAGGCACAGCAATGTACAGTAAACACACAGTAATGTATTGGCATAATTAATAACAATACGCATTGATTATAACAGGAGTGTGAATTACCAGCACTCCCAGGCTATAATGTCAGAAACAGGACAGGGTAATAAGAGGTCAATTAAAAATAGGAGGGGCCACAGGTAGGATATGGGAGGAGGAAAAGGAGAGAAGGGGAAGATGGATTTGGGTTGGAAATAACAAGTATAGAGGAATGGAGAGGGATAGATTGATGGGAATAGGATAAGGGGAGAGGAGGAGAGTGGGAAAGGTAGAGGGGGAGAAGAAAGTGGATGCAGGATGAATGGGAATAGGCTGGAGGTAGTAGTGGAGGGGAGTGATGGGGAGGAGAAAGAAAGAGAGAGGTTGAAGGAAGGGAGGGATTTTAGGGGTAGGAGGGGCAGAGGAAGGGAGGGTTGAGACGGGAGAGGATAAGTGCAGAGGATGGAATATGTTAGAGGTGGGGCATGGGAGGTGCAGAGAGGTGTAGGAAATTTGGGGGCAGGTAGAGTGTAAGGAAAGAGGAATGGGGTGGGAGGACATTGGGCTATGGGCATTTGCAGGAGGGTGTGGTGTGGGCTTGGAACAGAGAGGAAATAGGGGAAAAGAGTTCCAGGTACTAGGAAAATGAAAAAAGAAAGCATTCTGTCCAGCAATGGATTTATGAGGAGGAAGCATTAGGAAGTGATAGCCCAAGTTACAAAGAGAGTAAAAGGAAGGAGGCATAGGGGAGAAAATTGAGCTGAGATAAAGGGTGAGTGAAGCCAGCAAGAATTTAGAAAGGAGACACAGTGGGTTAGGTGGCGATCTACCTGGGGTGGGGGAAGGGAGAGGGAAAGAGCAGAGTATAGAGAATAGTTGTAAATACGGGGAAGGCAAGTCAAGGCAAAATGGCAGGAATGGAAGAGAGGGTTTGGTCTGGACAAGTTGGACTTAGGTGCAGCACCATAGACAATGTTGCCATAATCAAAGATGGGAAGGATCATCTTAGAGATGGTAGCTAGGTGAGCAGGTATAGGGAGGCAGCTTTTCTTCCTATACAGGGCACTGAGCATGGGGTGGAGTTGTTTGTGAACTGTCTCTACATGCTGAGAGAAGCCATGGTGCCAGTCAAGACAGACACCAAGATATTTAAAGTAGGGCACTTTGTCTGTTGTAATTCAATCTAGGGTGTGGAAGGTGGGGTGGGAGTGAGCCTAGCCTAGACAGCCTCTGCCTTGTGCCAAAGCAATAACAGAAACCTTTAAATTCCTGAAGGAACAAGGTAAACTGAGAGGAATTGTTCAGTATAGGTAGCAGATCAAGAACTTGGGACATGAGTGGAAACTGACGGAGAGGAGAGAGTCAAGAGGGAAGTGAGAAGGTCTTATTTTACAGAAAGGGTGGTGGAGATATGGAACAATCTGCCGGCTGATGTGGTGGACACCAGAATGATCAATGGTTTCAGACACAGCTAGGACAGAATAAAGGCCTTAGTGATTGCTCATGGAGACAGGAGTAGGGTGTGAGCATGGGGGTATTAGTGGTTAGAACCCTGAATAGACAATAGGTCCAGGGTTTGTTAGGGTTGATGAGCAGCCTGGATGGACTAGTGATCTTTTTCTGCCATCACTGTCTATTTCTACATTTCTATGGAAGTATTTTGCACATATATGTTGCCAGTGACGTTGGTGCTAATGTTAAAAATACACGAGTTTAAATACATGAGGAATACCTATAAGGAGAGACTAAGGGACCTCACTATGTACACACTGAAGGAAAGGAGGGAGAGAGGGTGTATGATAGAGACTTTTAAATACCTCATGGGTATAAATACAGTACAAAAGGGAAGCATTTTTCAGAAAAAAGATGCTCAAGGACAAGAGGTCATGCAATGAAGCTGGGGGGGGTAGATTCATGGGGAATGTGAGGAAGTACTTCTTCACAAAAAGATTGATGGATACCTGGGACTGCCTCCCAGAGGAAGTGGTTGGGGTTAAAACTGTGACGGGATTCAAGAATGCATGGGATAGGCATAAGGGAACCTTAGCGGTTAGGAAAGGGAGTGTAAAGCCGGAAATCAAGTAGGGTCTGCGTTTTTACAGTAGGTAGAAAAAAATGGCAGACTGGGTAAGCCAAGCAGTTTTTATCTGCAATCAAATTCTGTTTCTAGGACCTTCAGTGCCACAATATCAGAGTGTAGATTTTAAAAAGCTACTGCCACTTAATTTCCAGCTTACTCTCATTTAATACTATACACCTATTTAATTTATAGCAAACATATTTTAGCATGGCAGGTGTTCCAGCATTTATTCATGCAAATTAAACTTCTTGCATGCACCTTTTCTACAGTCAGTAAACACTGCTATTGCTATTTACCTACCAACTTCATAATTATCCACAAATTTGCTGTTAATTACAGTAATTGGTGCTGGCCAGAGGTGATATGATTGAGTGCTCTATAAGGGCAGTCCACCCCACCTCTTATCTTCTACGTGATTGCTGACACACAGAGAGGCAGTTTGTGGAAATGTCTTTATTTAAATGGCTCTCTTAATGGAAAATCAGCAAGAGGGACTTTTCTACAATGAAGTAAACAGATCCAGAATAGCTGAGTGCCAGTGTTGGTGTCCTTCTCAAAATATCAAAGGGTGTTGTGCACAAATTTACACAGGTAACCCCACCAGCCAAACAGAGACAATCTGAATCCAGAAGCTACTTCAGCAAGCTCTATTTCGAACAGCGCAAGTACTCAACAGATCATGGCATGATGAGTTGTGTCTGTTACTACGCTACAGAATACAGGGACAGCATAAACAAAAATACTATTAGAAAAAAAATTACTTATCAGAACTAAAAGAGACCATGGACTCAACTCACTAATTCACTGAACCTGAACATCAACTCAAGGTCATAATCATGGCATGGTTTCTGTATTAAATGCTTTAAAATTTAAAGGTCAAATGTCTACATTTATGTAGGCCAGACACTGTGTGCCAGTGGGCTATTACCCCTGCATGTTGACCCTGGTACAGGTTAAGGGGCCTGGCTCCCACTATGGTGACAATTGGGGGTTCTTTCCCAAAGTTATAGAAAATAGCATAGTGCCTCCACCCAGAGTAAGTTATAACTAGGTCAAATGACTGATTGGTATAGCTCCCTGGGATGCTGCACCTACCCACCTCCACAACCATCCGCTCTGCACACTGGATCCCCAAAAACCTTTTGCCACCATGTATCTTAAGTCTGTCAGAATACAAAAGGAAATAAACTTTCCTTGACACAGTAATTTCAACAATTAACTCATAGCTTTATTTGGGGGTAAGGGCTAGGAAAAGGGTACCTGGAACAGGGATCGCTGTAGAACAAAAAAAAAGTTATTGGCAAATTGACAAACAACACAAGTAGGGCCCATATGCCAGTCCACCCCCTGGCTGATCTCCCCCACTAGTACCAGTGTTACACCAATAGAAGTCCCTGGGTTACCCACTAATGGCAGACCTGGATGTTGCCATGGATTGGTCGGCTATTAGGAACCTGAAAACTTGGAGAAACTGTTTAAATTAAATTCTCACTCCCTTGTTTTATTTCCAGGAACTAAGTCCTGTAGATTCAACGTTTGCAGATTTCAATGCTTTTGGAGTAGCAATTCCCAGGTGTCCTGGAGTGGGGAGCTCTGCTCAACTCATGCAGCAAAGGGCAAAAGAGGGTATCGTTTCTGTTGCTTTGGCAGGTTGGATCTTGCCCGAAGGTCTTTCAGCTTGTCCCCTTGATTGAAAGTCTGGCTGCTGGTCACCTTCAGACACTTCTGGCCCATTGCAGTACTCAATGGCAGGCCCACACCAGCCCCAGAAGGCCTAGACCTGGGAGTAGCTCCATAGCCTGGCTCCCCACAAGGGTCATAGGTGCCTTAGCACCCCAGCAAGCACCGGTGACCTCCCGTGACAGTGAGTCCCACTTGGAAGGGGTTGACTGGTTCCCTCCCTGGCTCTAGGAGAGGATTCATAAGCAGTAGGAATCCCCTCCAGTCCCTGCACTGAATCTGCAAATAAACCAGCAGAAGACAACTCTCCTGGATAACAGAGGTGACAGTTCACCATGGATGCTAGCCTCTTATAAACAGCTTCAGATGGAACTTAGATCACTACAGTCAGCAAGGGGTTCAGAACTGAATAGGCCCCTGCCCACCCTTTTGTACTTTCAGGTCCTAAAAATGTCCACAGCAGTTTATCTTCAGCCTCAGCTGGGACCCAGGTCTCAGCCACTTCAATCAGTTCATACCGCAAATTTACAGAAACTGGCTAGAACCCTGCACCTGAGATGCTTTGCCTTTCAGTCTCTTAAACAGTCCCAATACTTAAAGCGGTTCCTCTGCAGCAACTGTTTACTTTCAATCAGCAGCACTGCACAGTACTATCTGATCATTCCTATATACAATGCAGGGTCTTTGCAACTCTAATCCTCTCCAATCCAGGCAGCACAGTTCGCAATACCTGGAGAGTGGAAGGAATCAGTCAAGTCTCTTACTCTTTTTTCTTCTGATATTCCTTTTCTGCAATGGCAGTCTCCAGTGGAGGCCTGAGCAAGGCCTCCCACAGTCCAAATCCCCTTACACAGAATCTTCCTGACTCAAGAAGAGTCGAGGAACAGACTGACTCGAACCCAGAAAGTTCTTAGGTTTTCACTCGAGAATCCAGTCTCATGATTGGCTGTTCAAGCCTGTCAATCAACAATAACCATAATGTCAGTATTTCCTGATTGTTCATTGGGGCATGTTTTAGGTGCCTTGCTTAATGAAACTCCCTCTTCCAGAAGTCCTCTGGCTTCATTTTAGGCACCTAGACAATTGACTGTCTGCTGGCAGGGGTCATAGTATCATCAACATGTCAGCCCCCGTAGAGTTCCATGCAGTCCCATAGTGGTCCATAGTTCAAAGTGTCACTGCAGCCCAGGTATAAACATTATGAACAAGATTTCCCCAGTGCATAATAGGAGCATCTATCCCCTATCAAGCAACTGTATATTTATTTACATAACCCCTATCAGTCCCTTGTCACTAGCTCCATTTTTAC
This sequence comes from Neoceratodus forsteri, assembly GCA_016271365.2. NCBI lineage: Eukaryota > Metazoa > Chordata > Ceratodontiformes > Ceratodontidae > Neoceratodus > Neoceratodus forsteri. The sequence goes on from CM028133.1 coordinate 981,350,072, forward strand.
CTGACCTCCAGGAACAGCGATTACAGTGCTCACTAGCACGGTTCTTTTATTAAATTAATTCCCTTTTCTGCCTCTCCAGGTGTCTGATTGCCATGTAGGTGTACAAGGGTGTCGTAGCACTGGGGAAACCTCTCGGCAACTGAAAATATGCCCCACAAAAATGGCCCCTAAAGGCTAGGCCACATGCAACTGTGCATATGCAGACCTGCAGACCTCATTTAAACAAAACTCTGAGGTTGCATTGGACCCATGCAGCCAATATTTGGCTGGAATCACCAGCGGGAGCTCCAGAAAGCAAGGTAAGACCCATAGGGGGGTTACACTCCTTCCCCCTTGAATGCTTGGCTTCCACGCCAAGTTTAAGAACAATTTTATAAAAAAGTATAAGAAGATAAATTGAAACACCAATGCAGCAGTTCTAGCTAGACATCAGGCTTGTAACTATTATACAATAACCATTCAAGAACAGGAAACAGTACATACAGTGCACTAAATATCCTCCCTGACCAAGTCAGTGGCCACCTAAAAGGTGGCACCCATATGTTTAGTACATTATCCTATAGGAACCTTTTTCTGCCCACCATAGTACACTTTCCCTAATTTAGTCTTCCCTGTGTACTGTCTCACCTCCCTTTCCTTCTCTGGACCATCTTCCCTTCAAGCCTAGTGGTTTTAGCATCAGTGGGGCACATAATCACCTTCTGCAGAGACCTAGGAGTAACGTATACCCCCTTTGTGAACCACAAACATGGGTAAATCAGATGGAACCCCAAGGGCATCATAAGTTAACTTCAATATGGATCTAATTGTCCTGCCTGACCTTCTTGCGGTTTCTTGAATCTCAGAGTTAGCAGCTGTCTCCTGTCAGGGGCAGGTTCCCTGTCATCCCCACTTTGACCAGTACCTTCAGCATCTATTGGGGCAGAGTGTTCTAGTGCTTCCTCCTCCTCTCCTCTCTTATCCTTCCTGTGCCTCAGGGTTAATGTAAGGCCATTCAGAATATGCAGGAGAACCTTTAGTTCCAATATGGGTCCTTCAAAAGGTGTATCTGCAGGGGAACTGATACCACTTTGAGGGCACAGCTGGCATAGTGTTCCAGTCCTGAGTGGTCCCTCAAAGAAGAGTAGCAGGAGCAGCCTCCCCATTCTCACCTTGTTCCCCTGGGTACAGCTGCATCTACTATTGCAAGGGGCAGTTCCTGAAACAACCTGGCTAACTCTGCGGTGGAGTAGAAACTCTGGGGGGGGTACGATAATTTTACCCCTCAGTTTCATCATCTGTCCAGCTCTTATGGCATCACTATCTTCATGCCTCCGTCTCCTGTGTGCAGGAGTTTGAGTAGTGGGGGGTGAAGGAGGATCTTCCATGGTACTTTCAGTGTCCATTATTTGGTCACCAACGGTCAGCAAGTGATTCCGATGGATGACTTTGTGCCCTCGAGTCTCTCCTCAGGCCAGAAGCCCCTCTGACTTTTCCAGCACAATGTACGGAGTGCTTCCCCATTGGTTAGCAATCTTGTACTTTCCTGGTATGCCTAGACATTGTTGCAATACTCTGTCACCTGCCTCCAGATCCTGCACCCGCACCTTCTTGTCATAACGGTCTTTATTAGCCCAGTTTCTCTTGGTGGCCAATTCTGAAGCAAGGTGCCAGGCATCATTCAGTTGCTGTTTCAACTTTCTCACATACTACAAATTCTCTCCTGCCCCAAGACCAGCAGTGGAGACCCCCTGGAACATAGATCCACGGGCAAACAGGTTCTCTCCTGAACATGAGCTGGTTGGGAGAAAACCCTGTGGTGTCATTCCAGGTGAAGTTGTAGGCATGGACCAGGGTGCTCCCCCACTGACTCCAAGCTTATTTATTTAAAAACTGATGACCAGGAAAAGCACCGTGAACCAAAGGCTCATTTCTAGGTGCGGCCCAAGTACGCTAGTCTTGGGGATCCAAGATGCCCTGCATGTCTAACAAAGTCTGATTGAATCTCTCAGGTTGGGGGTCACCTTGGGGATGATACAGGGTGGTCCAAGACTTTCTGATGCCCACAATGACAAGAGTTCCTTTATAAGTCAAGTCTCAAAGTCACGGCCCTGGTCTGAATGGATCCTCTTAAGGGCTCCGTAGTGGACAAGGAATTTCTCCACCAATATTTTGGCCACTGTGGAAGCTCACTGATCCTTGGTGGGGTAAGCCTGGGTGTATCTCATAAAGTGATCGGTGACCACTAGTATAGTTGAGATGTTGCATGAGTCTGGCTCCAGTGTGAGTAAGTCGATGCACACTAATTCAATGGGATCAGTGGTTCGGATGTTGACTAATGTGACTGCCTTTTGGAGAAGTGCTTTCCACTGTATACATCTCCTGCAGGTCCTGCACTAGATGCTATTGGTTTTCAAGATGGCAGCCACGTTGGGCTGGCCATGTTACAGCAGCTGTAGTTTACTTGTTTTAAATGTAAATTTTTGTTATTTATGCTCTAGCTTATCAACTTTTATTTTTTAATTTTTGGAAATACCTTGCGATAGTTGTCAGCAGAGATAGCGACAGTGTGTGGCATTGCTGTTGCGTTGCTGCTGTGTTCCCCTTCAGGACTGGACATTATCCTAGGAGCAAGAGTTGAGAACCTTGTTGGAAGTGTTCCGATTAAAGTCTGGGAGGCTTTTGCCAAGAGTCGATAGTCTTTGCACTGGGATTGTTGGCTGGTCATCTGCCTTGTGCTGCCCTGGGACTGCTTACAGATCTTGTGGGAGTATCTGGGAATGTGATCCAGAGTCAGAGACTGGGACTTTGAGGCTGGGTTTCTCCTCTGAGACTTGGCGGTTTTCATTCTTGGGCTCTGTGGACTGCTGCATCTTCTGTGCCGTCTTTGGAGTGGGTGAGCCTGCCGGGATTTTGTTCTGAACCCAGGGTGGTTTGCTGGGGTGGTTGGCCGGGGCAGACTGTGGGTGGTGCTATCAGAGGACAGGCCCCAGTGTTTCCATGGTTTCTGGGCTTTATGGTGGGCAGGATGGAGAGCCTGCTCATGTGGATTCCACTTTACTGTCTGATTTCCTCAGTGGCAACTTGGGGGACGACTGGCGGCGGGGAGATTTTCTCTTTTGGTTGGAACTGCTTATTTAAGCAATATTGGCCTGAACCCAGGGTGGTCTACTGGGGCAGTTAGCCACTATGAGAGATCGGGGGGGTGCTGTCGGAGGACAGGCCCCAGTGTGCCTGTGGTTTCCGGGTTTTGCGGGGGGCAGGCTGGAGAGCCTGCTCGTGTGGATCCAGTTGTTGGCTGACTTCCTTAGTGACACCTTAGGGGTCGACCCAAAGGAGAATCTCTTTCTTTTTGGCTGGTCGAGTGAGCTCTCCATTAAATGCCTGGAATAAATCCTGAGGACTGGAAGATGATCCTTTAGCTGCAGTGAAGGTTTGCTTTATCTACATGGAGCTTATGGAACAGCTAGAAATTCAATCTTCATTTGAGTACTACCCAGGTCAGATTGTTCCTTTTTCCTCCTTCTTATATATTTTGGTGAAGCAGTGAGACGGCTTAGTTCTTTATTCAAGACCTGATTGTATGACTGTTTATTCTGCCTATGTGAGAGATAGGCTTTGGGACAGATTCCTCAGGGGTGAGAGCTCTGAGGGTTTTTCACTATTCTTGTTTTCAGTGGAGTATAAGCGGGAAGAAATTGTGACTTTTGTGTTCAAACTGTTATTAACTTTTCCTGAGGAGTTAAAACCTGCCCAGACTGCTTAAGACTTTCTCTGAGAAGTTTCCCTGAAGTGGAATTGCTGCTGTCTAAGATATTTAAATTAGCCTATGGTTTTGACAGTATTTAATCAAATTGGTTGATTAATAATTGTTTTTAAATATTCGGCAGCAAGTGCTGGGACCGGGCTTCCGTGGGCAGGCGTTATTCCCCCTCTAGGCTGAGGGATCTGCACCCTTTTGATAGCCCCCCATTGCAACCTGAGGTATATAGGCAGTGTCGTGCCTTGGGGATTGCACAGAGGAGGTGGAGGAGGTGTTCCCTGGCTGTGATGGGGGAGTGGAGTGGGCGAATAAGGGTGGTGGGGTCAGGGAGATGCCCTGGGGTGAAATGGGCCAAGGATAGGAGAGTGCGATGCCTGGTTCCCATACTCAAGGGCTCCACTGACAGTGGGCAAGTGGCCCACTCCTCCAAGGCCTCTCATCCAACCTGGGCGATGTTATGCAATGCCAGGTCTATAAAAAACAAGACAGCAATTATTGCTGATCTTGTTGAGTCATCTGACCTGACTTGCATTACTGAGACCTGGCTGGATGAAAATGCTGGTCCCATATTGGAGTCAGCTGTTCCAGCCGGGTACTCTTTAATACATTGCCTGAGGTTGTATCGAAGGGGTGGGGGAGGTTGCTATTTGTTTTAAATCGGAATTGGGCCTTGTGAAGGTTCCAGTGGTGTCCCCTAGATCCTTTGAGTGTGTCATGGGAGCAAGTGTGGGCTGCAGAATCTTACTAGTCAACCGTCCACCTGGTGATGAGAAAGTTTTTCTGCAGGAAGTCGCAGACTTCATTGTCGACCTGGTGTTGGAGCCCTCCAGGTGGCTTGTCCTGGGGAACTTCAATGCCTGGGTCGACGATGAACTCTCGCATTTTGGTCAAGACTTCCTCCAATTGATGATTTTGTTGGGCTTCACACAGGTTGCTACTTCTGCTATCCATATTCAGGGTCACTATCTGGATCTGGTATTCACCCTGGGGATGGAGATCAAGGAACTGGTGGTGGAACCAGTTGGGTGGTCTGATCATCACTCCATAAGGTTCAATTTTGCAGCCTGCCTTGTGATACCTACCCCTTTGGAGATGGTCCAGTACCGCCCTTTGAGGGGAGTTACCCCTGAGGGTCTGAGGGAGGGGCTGGACCTATTGAGTTGGCCTATGGAGTGCATGGAACCAGATGCCTTAGTAGTGCACTATAATAATATGGTGCTGAGGGCACTGGACTCCATAGCACCTGTCTGTGTTTGCCGCCTCTCTCTTCACCCTCGGTCCCCTTGGTTTGATGGGACATTGAGGGAGTTGAGGAGAGTGGGGTGAAGATTGGAATGTTGTTGGTGGAAATCCGGCCTGGAAAGTGACAGACTTAGATTGATGGCCCATTACCTGGACTATCAATCAGAAATCTCCCATAAGAAGGCAGAGTTCCTGTCCAGGGAGATAGCTGCATTAAGAAAAATCAACCTGCTCAGCTTTTCCAGACCATCGACAGACTGTGCAATCCAGCCTGTTTACGGGGTTGGAGAGCTTTTTGACAAATACAGTTTGACGAGTTTGCTCGGTTCTTTGAGGATAAGGTGTCATCGATCAGGTCGGAGATCCACAGTTCACGTTCAAATGAGCATTGCAGTGATCGATGTGGGGTTACAGACCCTTGGTCTACCTGGACAGAGTTTGACCAGCCAACGATCATGGATATCATGAAGATTGTCCAGGGCTTGCGACCGACTTGCTGTAGTTTGGATCCTGGTCCCACGCGCCTCCTTGTGGGGTGCATGGATGCGATCGGACCAGTCCTTGCGAAGATAGTCTGGGGCTCTTTGGACCAAGGGATGTTTCTGGAGTCTTTAAAAGAGGCTGACGTGACAACCCTTTTGAAGAAATCTTCCCTTGAGCCTGACTGTCTCGCTAACTACAGACAGATCTCTAACCTGCCCTTTCTGGGCAAGGTTATTGAGAAAGTAGTCACGTTGCAGCTCAATGACTTTCTTACCACCCATGAGGTCTATGATCCTCTCCAGTCTGCTTTCAGGAAGAGGCATAGTATCGAGACAGTGTTAGTTCGGATACTTAATGATCTTCTAATAGCGAGAGATCGGAGGAGCCATTCGATCTTGGTTTTCCTTGATCTCTCTGCAGCATTTGACACCTTGACCTTGGGATGTTGCTGGATCATCAGTAGCTACTCTGCGGACTGTCAGGGACAGTCCTCAGATAGTTCCACTCTTTCCTCACAGGCAGAAGTCAGGGAGTAGTTTCAGGGACGTCTTCCTCTGCTCCCTTTGCTCTGTCCTGTGGGGTGCCACAGGGCTCTGTGCTTTCCCCCATGTTGTTCACGGTGTATATGCTGCCGTTGGGAGACATTATAAGGTATTATGGGCTGAGTTTTCACTGCTATGCAGATGATACTCAGCTCTATATGTCTTTGTACCCAAACATAATGATGCATTATCGGTCTTTAACAACTGCCTCGCTGAAATTCAGGATTGGATTAGTGCAAACTGGTTGAAACTGAATCTGGATAAGATTGAGGTGTTGGTTGTGGACCCAGGTCATCATGTAGAGAAGTTGACTCCTGGACTTTCCTCTGGTCTTTTATAAGGGGGTAACAGGTTGAGGCCTTCTGAACAGGTGTGGAATCTGGGTGTAATTTTTGACAGTGAGCTGACACTGAAGACACAGTTATCGTCCGCTGTCAAGTCTTCCTTTTACCACCTGAGGAATATTGCCCCGATAAAACACCTTGTTTCACATGATGATCTCCCTGTGTTGGTCCACGTCTTTGTTTCCTCGCGTCTTGATTACTGTAGTGCTCTATATCTAGGGTTGCTGGGGGAAGATCTCCATCACCTGCAGCTGGTGCAGAACACTGCAGCCAGGTTGTTGACTGGGTTACAGAGAACTTGTCATATTACACCTGTGCTGCACGAACTGCACTAGCTGCCAGTGCGGTGGAGAATCACCTTCAAGGTCATGTTGCTGACCTATAAGACCCTACGTGGTCCGGGACCAGGCTACTTGCAAGATCTCCTTCATCCCTACTGCCCTCTCTGCCCACTCCGCTCCACTGACGAAGGATTGCTAGAGATTCCCAGGGTTCGTCTTCAGTCATCTGGGGACAGGGCTTTTTCTTTCATGGCCCCAAACCTGTGGAATTCTCTACCTCGTCAGATTAGAGAGTGTCTGTCCGTGGAATCATTCAAGGTGTCTCTGTAAAGTTATCTATTTGAATTAGCATTTGAATAGGCTTATTGCTGCTTTTATTGTTTTTATGTTGTTATTTATTATGGTTGATGTCATTTTTGATATGTGTTTGCACTTTGATACGTTGAAAAGCGCACTACAAATAACATTTGATTTGATATGATTTGATTACAATAGTTTTTCACATCTGCTCCCATTATTGGCCAGTAAAACCTGTTCTTGATCAATTCCAGGGTGTGCTCAGCACCCAGATGGCCCATATTGTTATGCAGTGCCTTTAACACAGCCTTTATATGTCACTCTGGTAACATCAATTGCTCATGGAGTTCTCCCTGCTGGTCTTTCATCTCTCAATAGAGCAGTCCTTTCTTTAACTGTAGCTTAGGCCATTCTCATAACAGAAGCCTAGCGGGAGAATAGATGGCGTCCACTTGAGTCTGGTCCCCGTTCTATTGAATCACTCAAATTATCTCCCCTGTGACAGGACTGGCTGTCTGATCCCTTTTTAAATCTTAGGTGGTCAGTTGGGGGAGGAATCTCAGATCCAAGGCAGACAGATGGCAATAGGCAACTGGGAGACAACTTCCTGAGGCCCCCAAGCATTCCACCAGGCAGGGGGTATCCTCTACAGGGAAGGTTACTTCACCATCGTACTTCTTTCATAGGGCCTTCACTACTTGTTCTGAAATTATCATGCAGCTCGAGTGCACAGTGGTGTAAGCGAGGAAGCATCCTGACAGAATGTCGGCATCCACATGATTCAGATTGGGACGATACTCCATGCAGTAAACATAGGTGGACAAAGCTGACAGCCACCTACAACCAGCTGCATCCAGTTTGTTTCTAAAAGTTTGTAAAAGTTTATTCCTTAAGAACATTCCAAGGAAAAGGATAGCCCATTTGAGGGTCAACTCATTTTCAATGGGGTCCATGAGCATTCAATACAAGTTTCATTAAATATACAGCATATAAAATACAACATATAAAATACATGTATTACATAGACATACAAAAAGACTTAAATAGTCACATACATTCACAAGAATGGGTATGACCATAAAAAGTGAAGAATGTTAATGGCAACAACAATTTTTTGGTTGTGCAAACTTTTGGGACAACCAGCTTTTGATCTTATTCCATGGGGCAATTGCCTTTGTTCTCAAGTAGTCTGGAAGCCCATTTCAAATTCTTGGGCCACTGGCCATTATGGTAGAATTTCCCTTTATAGTTCTCATTTTGGGAATCGCCAGTTCTAGGTTTTGTGTTACTCGCAGGTCTGTTCTAGAAATATGTATCTCAAATAAATTATCTAGGTATGGTGGTGTCTTTTTCTTTAAGTACTGATGAGTCAAGTGCATTATATGTAGATGTCTAAGCTCCATTAAACTAATCCAATTCAAGGATCTATGCATTGTGCAGTGATGTGTTAACCAGGCGCATCCAGGACAAACAGCAAATCTATTCAAGGCTACATTCAGGCGATCTAATTCAGCCCTGGATGCCCCCACGTAGACTACATCTCTGAATCAAACAATGGAATTATTATGGTATTAACTATATCTTATCTAGCTTTAAGTGGTATACAGTGTCTCAGCCTGTATAGTGCCCCCAGACTGGAATGTAGTCTTTTAATCAGATTGTCTAAATGCACTTCCCATTTCAACTGTGCATCTAACCATACTCATAAACACTTGTAAGAATTCACCTGTGTTAATAGTTGATGTGTGTGTGTGTTTTAATTAGAAGTGTATTTGAAGTGACAACCTGTTTATTCCCAAAAAGCATAACTTGTGATTTCTTATTGTTTAATATTAGGTTTTATGATCTAAAGTACTCCTGCAAGGCATCAAAATTGCTTTGAAGTGTTTTCTGAATTTCCACAATAGATGCCCCTTCCACGTACAGAATCACAACATCTGCATATGAATGGTGCCCCATTCCCTTTATGAGGGCACAGGAACCATTTGTATACAGATAGATCAGTATTGGGCCTAACGCTGATCCTTGAGGGACCCCAGATTTATTACACTCAAACTGTGATGTAAAAGGGCCCAAGGTGACTGATTGTGTCCTGCCAGTCAAATATTCCTTGAACCAGTTTAGAGTCACCTGGTTGAGGCCAATGTGCTTCAGCATATTTAATAAAACTAGATGGTTAAGCAAATCAAATGTTTTGGACAGGTCTATGAATAAGACCCTGACCAGGAGGCCCCTGTCCAGTGAAATCTGAATGTCAGATGTTACCTTTGTTAAAGCTGTTAGTGTGATGTGATTGGAATGGAAACCTGATTGATACAAATCAAATAAATTGTTATTCTCCATATAAGCCTGTAGCTGTTTCCCTATACATTTCTCAAAAAGTTTGAATATTATCAGAAGCAAAGATATGGGTCTGTAGTTCTGTATATCATTTTTTGTTCGGATTTGTACACAGAGATTACCTTTGCCAATTTCCAGGCACTGGGGTATGTTCCAGTAGCTGCAGACAAATTAAAAATGTTGGAGATGTTTTTAACCGTTGTCTGCACGTAGGTAAGAAGATTGTTGTCTGTTTTCACTGTGATGTTGGCCCCATACAGAAAGTTGTGGAACTGATCCACAGTAGCCCACTTTAACATCAAAAACTTGTTTGCAGACTGGGTTCCTCCACTCTGACAGGTTCAGACTCTGGCTTGTGAAAGCTGCTCGGTGCAAGCCCTCCTGGTACTCTTGATATAACACTGCTCCCAGGCCACTGAAACTGGCGTCAGTGTGAAGAACGTAGGGTTTCTGCAGATCTGCATATGCAAGCACTGGGGCATGTGTTAAGCAGTAGATGACATCTTCAAAAGACTGGTTACATCCTTCATTTCATTGGGAGTCAAAAGGTTCTGATGGACAAAAGTAGCTGAATTGATTAGCTTTGGCCCCAGGTGAGGTGGTTTTCTTGCTTTTGTTGATGAGGGGACACTGCTGTAGCAGACTCAATAGGGGCCGAACTATCCTGCTGTACTCCTTCATGAATCTTCAATAGTATCTGCAGAAACTGAGCAGATGATGGAGCTCTTTCAATGTCCGGGGCTTAAGCCATGTGGTAAGGGCTTCAGTCTTACTGAGGTCAGTCTGGGTGTCCTTAGCAGAGACTATGTGTCCAATGTATTTAACTAAGGCCTGAAAAAATTGACATTTATCAATTGACTGTTTCAGTCTAAACTCCTCTAAGCAATCCAATACCTTGAGCAACTTGGCCGCGTGTTCTTTCTGGGTCTTCCCAAATACAATGTCATCTAGGTAGACCAAACATTCCAGTAAGTTCATGTCACCCTTGGCTTTCTCCATTAGATACTGAAAGGTAGCTGGGGTGCGTGAAATCCTCTGTAGCATCCTGATGAACACATAAAATCTGAAGGGACATATAAAAGCCATCTTCTCTCGGCCCTAGGGGGCCATCAGGATCTGATAATAGCCGCTCCGCAGATCCAGGACTGAGAACCACTGGCTACCATTTAAACAATCCAGAACATCCTGTATTCTGGGCATAGTGTACTGATCTGGCAAAGTCCATTTGTTTAATGTATGATAATCAACACATATTTGTATGGCCTCACTCTTTTTCCCCACTACAGCAACAGGGGATGCATATGGGTTCCTTGATTCTTGAATGATCCTGGCAGCCATCATTTCCTGAAGATGCCATCAGACATCATTGATGTCAGCTTGGGCAAGCTGTCTGGATCTTTCCGGAAGGACCCCTCATCAGTAAGACATATGTGATGCTGTTCTCCACTCACTCACCCCACATCCCATTCATGTAGAGAAAACACCTTCGTCTGGGTAGCCAATTTTCTGTCGCACTATCTCTTTCCAGTCCTCTGGGATGGAGGAGTCACACAAGCTAAATAATCCAGGAACAATCCCTGGGAACGGAGGCACCCCCTTTCAATGCAGCGGGTTGCACAGCCAAATCGGTGCAGCAAATTCTTGACAAAGTTCAACCCTTCCTCATCACTACTTCCCAGTCTGTGACATTCTTCACTTGCACAACAACCCTTTGAACATAGGCATGCACTCTCACTGGCAAGATACTGGTCTTCACCAACAGTCCACAGAAACCCATGTTCCTCCAGGGCATCTAACATCAACAATCGATTTGTCACATCTTTCTTCAACCTCACCACTCCAGCCATATTGCATTCCACTTTGGGTGGCAACACAATTTCATAAAAACATGGAAACAGAAGTTAATGGCAGATAAGGACCGCAAGGCCCATCCATCTGCCCATTTTTTCTACCTTATGAATGTACCATAGGCCTGTACTCTGTCAATGGCCTATCTATTTGTACTCATCTGTATTGCTCTCTTATGCCTATCCCATGCCTGTTTGAAGCCCTGCACTGTATTCATATTCACCACTTCCTGAGGTAGGCCGTTCCATGCATCCACCACCCTTTCTGTGAAAAAGAACTTCCTCACATTTCAGCTCCATCTCTTTGTCACAAACCCACTCAGCAGGTCAGGTCCTCTACTCCCAAAGCGCCAACCTCCGAGTGCAGTCTTGTGAACAGTTTAACAGAACAAGGCAACCCTCATGTCTGTTTTGTGAGTTCAGATCAACCTTTGGTCTCAAGTCTTGGAGGGGATTCAAACTGTGAAACTCTTGCTAGCGTACCCAATATACAGGGTCAGATATTTCTGTCTTTGGGGGGCCAGATATCTTTACCTATGGGCACCTAGCTAGGCATACAGAGCTGAACCCTTAAAAACTTTAATAAAGACCTCAGATTTAAAATGCTTCTCTTTCCAGTTTGGTATCACCATTCAAGCTTATGTCTATTGTCTGCTTTAACCATATATACTTTTCTTACAAATAAAAAAAAGAAGTCAAAGACAGACCAAGTATGCTCTTAAAAGAGTTATACCAAAAATAGATAAAAATATGTGAAACACAAAATACAGAAGAACTCTTATATCACAAGACATACAAATCTTTTAAAAAGAACAAGGTTTAAAGAGGAGGTTCCTACTTTCTGGCTGCTAGTCTCCCTCATTCCATTTGATCCCTTACCAGATCAGTAGCTCTCTGTCAAAGTCTTGCCTAAAAATTCCACTTTTTTAATAAGGTACATTCCTCATAAATTTGTATATTGGTGTGCTCAAAAAAAGACCGACTTCCCGGTCCAAAAAACACCCCCCCACGTCGGCCCACGCAGCCCTGTTTTGTGATGTCACAAAACGAAGGCTAGATGAGTGTGCCCCATTCAGTTTTACGGGGCAGGTATTTTCATACATAGTTATACCCTTTACTTCTGGGGATTTAGTATATCAAAGTGATCGATCGGTAATTGGGTCCCAGATAGCCAATCGATTGCTTTGATATACTAAATCCCCAGCAGTAAAGGGTAAAACTATGTATGAAAATACCAGCCCATGGAGCTGAGGACATGCTCATGCAACCTTCATTTGGTGACATCACAAAAGGGCTGCGTGGGCGGCGGTAGGGGCATGTTTTCAGACGGGAAGTCGGCCTTTGAGCACTCTACCAATATACAAATTTACGAGGGATATAACTTCTTAAAAAAGTGGAATTTTTATGCCAAACTTTGACAGTGAGTTTCGCATTTGGTAAAGGATCAAATGGGCTGAGGCAAGCAGCTACTAGGATCCTGCTCTTTAAACAGTGCAAATTCCTACTTACAGTACTTAGATTTGACTTTCTCTCTAAATACCTGTTTAAAAGTGCTCACAATCTTTCCTTGTCAGAGTCTAGGTAAAAAAAATGCAAGTGAAACAAGAGTATTCCTTAAAGCAAACTGTATTTGCCAACCCCTTTTGTGTGAGGTCATCTAGCACCTCCTCTGTCAGATTATATAAAAAATATGTATCTTATACAAAAACAGGATGCCTTTCCAAAGTATTACATTCTGCAACTTCAGCATAATTCAAGTCCTTCAAATGACACTTTGTTGATCTCATAATAAGTTTCTTCCTTCCAGGACATGAAAGCATCTTTATGATTTCGCACTTCTATGTAATAACCTGGGTTTTCCCTCCAACGTCATAAAATGGATATTGATCTTCCATCTTAGCACCTACACCTGTAATTAATTCAGACCAACAGGAGGTCCTTGATTAAGGCCTTCCACATAACACATTGTCTCTAAAACCTGTGTGTGTGATCTCACATGCTGTTTTCAGCATTTTTCTCATGGCTTTCATCTCTCAGCTGAAACCGGGGGGGGGGGGGGATGAGTGAGATCATTCCAAGAGCACCAGATGTTTCAGCAGAGACAGTCAGTAATACATTTTATATTAAAAAAAATTATACAGCGCTCAGAATTGGCTGTCCACGTCACAATTCCTCCCCACCTAGACTGAATTTGGGGTTCTATCCCCTACATGGGATGAGTTTCCCAAATCAGTTCACTCCTCCATAGACCCTAGACAGCCCATCTGAGTTCTGGTTCTTCACTCCAGCCCTATGTACGATTTTCAGATCATACCCTTGTAAAGCAAGACTCCATCTTAGCAGTCTGCCATTGTTCTTCCACATCTGTGTCAGCCAAACCAGAGGGTTGTGGTCAGTCTGCGCCACAAAATGCTGCCCATACAAGTATGGCTCTAATTTCTTTAGGGCCCACACTATGGCAAGACACTCCTTTTCCACCGTGGAGTACGCTTGCTCCCTGGGAAGCAGTTTCCTACTCAGGTACACTACTGGGTGATCTGTCCCTTGGCTAGATGTCTGGCTCAGCACTGCCCAATACCCACGTCTGAGGCATCCATTTGAACTATAAAGGTTTGCTGAAGTCAGGACTTGTCAAAATAGGAGCACTGCACAGTGCCTCCTTTAGTCTGGTAAAGGCTTCCTTACAGGCTGGGCCCCAGGTAATTTTCTTTGGCATCTTTTTCTTTGTCAGGTCAGATAGGGGAGCAGCCAGGGCACTGTAATTAGGTACAAATTTCCTGTAGTACCCTGCTGTCCCTAGAAAGCTCCTGACCTGCTTCTGGATTTCTGGTCTTGGCCATGCCTGGATCACCTCTATCTTTATTTGGTTAGGACTGAGCTGTCCCCAGCCTACCACAGGCCCGAGGTATGCCACTTCCCCCATGGCCACTTGGCATTTCTCAGCTTTGACTGTGAGCCCGGCCCTCTGTATCCTGCCCAGCACTTCCCTAAGGTGGGATAGGTGTTCCTCCAAGCTGGTACGAAAGATGGCAATGTCATCTAGGTATGCCATGGCATACTCCTTAGCACCACTTAACACCTGGTTCACCAACCTTTAAAAATTGGCTAGGGTGTTCTTCATTCTGAAAGGCATTACTTTAAACTCAAATAAGCCTATTGGAATGATGAAGGCTGACCTCTCCCTAGCTCTGTCTGTCAACTCTACCTGACAACACCCCTTGGTCAGGTCAATAGTCATAAGGTAGGTCACCCCTCCCAACTTGTCCAGAAGTTCGTCCATCCGGGGCATCGGGTGTGAGTCTGACTTTGTGACTGCATTCAGTCCATGATAGCCCACACAGAAATGAGTTGAGCAATCTGGCTTGGGCACAAGGACTACGGGTGAGGCCCAGGGGCTGTGGGATCTCTGGATTACCCCTAAATCCAGCATCTCCTCCACTTCTCTCCTAATGTCCTTTTGGACAGCCTCTGACTCCCAATATGCTGTCTGCTGTATGGGTGTCTGTGTCCCTGAATCCCCTCCCCATGACTACACACTGCAACCACCAGTCAGCCCTATTTGCATATGGCTTCATCATGTTGCCATGGTACATCCTTACTGTCTGTCTTCTGTCAGGTAACTCCACAATGTAGTTCACATCATTTACCTTCCTAACCACTTTGTACAGTCCTGCCCACTCAGCTTGCAGCTTGTCTTTCTGGACCGGAATAAGGTCCATGACTCCCTGACCCACCATGTATGAATGAGCTCTGGCTTTGTGGTCATATCACACTTTTTGTTTCAGTTGGGCAGCTGCCAGGTTACTCTGAGCTGTCCCCATAAGCTCCTTCAGTCTTTCCCTAAACCTAAGGACATAATCCACAATAGGAGTTCCCTGGGTGGCGTGCTTGCCTTCTCAGTCCTACTGGATCAAGTCTAGGGGCCCATGTACCCAGCATCCATATAAGAGTTTGAAGAGGGAAAATCCTGTCGACTCTTGGGGCACCTCCCTGTATGCATGCAACAGGTGGGGAAGGTATTTCTTTCAGTCAGTCCCATGTTGTTCAGCGAATGCCCGGAGCATTGACTTTAGGGTACCATTGAATAATTCCACAAGTCCATTGGCTTGAGGGTGATACGGTGTTGTGAATCTCTGCACCACCTGACACTTCACCCATAAACATTTCATCAGGTCTGACATGAAGGAACCCCCTCGATCAGTGATAACCTCCTGTGGAAACCCAACATGGGAGAAAATCCCAAGTAAGGCATCTGCCACTTTGTCTGTCCTCAGTAAGGATAGGATGACTGCCTCTGGGTACCGGGTGGCATAATCCACCACAGTCAGGATGAATCTCTTCCCTGAGGAGCTGGGGGTATTTAAAGTCCCCACAATATCCACTCCCACCCTCTGGAATGGCTCCTCCACTATGGGCAAGGGGATCAGGGCAGATTTGGTTTTCTTGCCCACCTTCCCTATTTCTTGGCACCGGTGACAAGACCTGCAACACTCCTTCACCTGCAAGGTGAAGTTAGGCCAGTAGAAATTCTGGGCTAATCGCTGCATAGTGCGTGCGATTCCCAGATGACCAGACAAGGGAATATCATGTGCAGTTTTGAACAACTGCTCATGATACCCCTGGGGAATGACAAGCTTCCTGCCTAGCATCCCTCCCTCTGTCTGTACTGCCTGAGTATACATAAGTCCATTTTCCCAATAAACCTTATGTCTGCCATCACCTCCCTGTGCTCCGTCAGAGTCTGCCCAAGTACTCAGCTTCTCTAAACTAGGGTCACCCCTCTAAGCAGCTGCTAACCCCTCACACATTCCCAAGGCATGGGATGGGTCCCCTTCAATCACTAAACTAGGGTTCCTAGCACTAGCGTCAGGGCCCTCAGGATCACTGTCAATCCCAATCCTCTGACAAGGGGTCACCCCTCCCTCTTCGGAGTAACCTTCTGTAGCTGTGTGGTCACTTGCTACCTTGGAAATTTCTACCCCTTCTCCATCAGTGTCCTTATCAGGAGACACAGGCTGGCAAACCAGCCTCCCAGTGGTTTTCACAATGGCTTCTGAGGGGTTCAGGGAACTACAATTTTCACTTGCCGCTTGGCTATGGGTAACTGCACATACCATCCTTGGTTGGAGATTGTTACACAGGATCACATCCACAGCTAAAGCTTTGGCTACAGCCACCATTGCACAGTTCCCCCTGTTTCACACCAGTCTAGGAGAACACTAGCAAGAGGCAATGTTTTCACCTTACCTGTGAAGTCCTGTACAGTGACGTATTTATTGGGTATAAGCTGACCAGGCTATACCAGATCCCCCTTTACCAAGGTCAGGGATGCCCCTGTGTCCATTTAACCCTTGTGTCTGCACACCATTTACCATGACTGGGTGCATGTGTTCCCTCTTGTTCACTGGCATGCTCCCAGGGACACACAAACAACCCACTTCTTTTCTAGCACCCTGCTGTGTATTATGGCTCACCTTTTTGGGACACTGTCTGGCAATATGCCCAGTTTCTTTACACAATCAACAGGCATTTCTTACTTCAGAGAAATCTTTTAATTGAAACCTGGGGCTAACTGGTTTCGGTGGAGACAGTGAGGGTTTTGGCTGCCCTCAAGGCACGCTTTTCCTTTTCTGTGCTGCCACTCACCCCATTCACTCTCAGATTAGGTCTGCTCTTGGCATAGTGGTCCGAGAGTTCAGCAGCCTCTTGCACTGTTTTGGGATCTCAGTCCTCTAGCCAGGTTTTTAGCTCTGCTGGGCAAGCCCAATAAAACTTTTCTAATAAAATCACATTTGCAATTTTATCAACAGAGTTTGCCTCAATACCTTCCCACCAACATTTTAAAAACTGACGTAGTTTCATGGCTAGCTTCTCATAGCTCATATCAGGGCTTCTCCTGAGTTTACAGAATTTAGCTGTGTATGATTCAGTAGTTAATTCAAACTTTTTTAACAGTGCAGCGTTTAGCTTGTTGTAATCATTGCTGTCTGCATTGTCCATTTGACCCAATGCATCCCGAGCTTTCCTGGTAAGTAGCGGGGATAGCTGGAAGCTCAGGACTCTCTAGGAATTTTAGTCTAAATACAAACTTTTTCAAAAGAATTTAAAAAGGTATATATGTCCTCCCCCTCTTTAAACTTGGCTATTAATTTGGAGTTCAATTTGTAACCCAGTCCTACAGTCCCAGTTAAACCCAAGCCACTTACCTGCTCTGGTGCTGCTGGTCGGAGTCGTATCTTCTCCAGTTTGTGTTGCCTCTGGCGCTCCTGCTCCTCTCGATCTGTGTCTCTGCATTCTCGTTCTTTCTTCTCCTCCTCAGCATCTCGCTGGTGCTCATGCTCCTCACAGTCTGTGTCTCTCTGTTCTCACTCAGACTCTCGGAGTTCATGTTATCTCTTCTCCTCTGCAACTCACTGGCAGTCATGCTCCTCATGGTCTGCCTCCCTCTGTTCTCGCTCTGCCTCCAGTTCCATCCTGCACAACTCAGTTTGCTGCCTGAGTACCTCTGGATTCAGGATAATGCTGACCCTCTCCTGCTGCTGAGGTCCTTCACTGACAGTGGCCCTGCTGTCCTCCTCATCGGCTCTGGACCCTTCACTGGCCACTAGCCCTTCCACACTTGAGGTCTGGTTCTTTTCAGGCATGGTTGGTGACTCACTACTCTGGGTATCTGCTACCATCAGGGCATCTATGAGGCTCTGCTTCTTTCTTTCACCTCGAACAGGACTCCTCTGTCCCCGCACAACTGCCTTAAGTAATCTACAGTGTGCCTGCGGTAGTTGGAAGTCATCTTCTTCTTTGGCTATGGCTACTCTGACTTGCACTTTAGTGAAAAAAAAATAAAACGGGTAGGAACTTGACTGCACGTCAAGTGATATATAGTTCTGTTTCCTTTTTAAAATAAAACTCTGTCTTTTTCTTTCTTTGCAAGAGAGCTTATGGTCTCAGCTGACACAGAACAATAAAAGCTTGTGATACCAAAATGATGCCACCGCTGCCAACCAATTTTTCACAACCCCACTCAGCAGGTCAGGCCCTCTACTCCCAAAGTGCCAACCTCTGAGTGCAGTCTTGTGAACAGTTTAGCAGAACAAGGTAACCCTCTTGTCTGTTTTGTGAGTTCAGATCAACCTTTGGTCTCAAGTCTTGGAGGGATTCAAACTGTGAACCTCTTGCTAGCGTACCCAATGTACAGGCTTAGATATTTCTGTCTTCAGGGAGCCAGCTATCTTTGCCCATGGGCACCTAACCAGGCATACAGAGATGAACCCTTAAAAACTTTAATAAAGACCTCAGATTTAAAATGCTTCTCTTTCCAGTTTGGTATCACCATTCAAGCTTATGTCTATTGTCTGCTTTAACCACATATACTTTTCTTACAAATAAAAAAAGGAAGTCAAAGGCAGACCAAGTATGCTCTGAAAAGAGTTTTACCAAAAACAGATAAAAAGATGTGAAACACAAAATGCAGAACCCTTATATCACAAGACATACAAATCTTTTAAAAGAATAAGGTTTAAACAGTGCAAATTCCTACTTACAGTACTTAGATTTGACTGTTTCTCTAAATACCTGTTTAAAAGTGCTCACACTCTTTCCTCATCAGAGTGTAGGTAAATAAATGAAAGTAAAACAGAGTATTCCTTAAAGCAAACTGTATTTGCCAACCCCTTTTGTGTGAGGTCATCTAGCTCCTCCTCCTCTGTCAGATTATATAAAAAATATATATCTTATACAAAAACAGGATGTCTTTTCAAAGTATTACATTCTGCAACTTCAGCATAATTCATGTCCTTCAAATGATACTTCGTTGATCTTATAATAAGCTTCCTGCTTCCAGGACATGAAAGCATCTTTATGATTTCGCACTTATGTCACAAAATGGATATGATCTTCCATCTTTGCAGCTACAGCTGTAATTAACTCAGACCAACAGGAGGTCCTTGACTAAGGCCTTCCACAAAACACATTTTATCTGAAACCTGAGTGTGTGATCTCACATGCTGTTTTCAGCATTTTTCTCATGGCTTTCATCTCTCAGCTGAAACCTGGGAGGGGGGATGAGTGAGGTCATTCTAAGAGTGCCAGATTTTTCAGCAGAGACAGTCAGTAATACATTTTATACAAAAAAAATGATACAGCACTCAGAACTGGCTGTCCACATCACACTCTTCTCCACACTATTCCTACAGGGTCATCAGGCTCTTCAGTGAGGGGCTTCCCCTTCCTTCTGTAGGCCTCTCTAACCAAGTGGTGCATTGGGCACTTTTTATCTTCCCTTTCAGCCTCCCCAGCTTGGCACAGTTGTGCCAAATGTCTAAACATATGCACATTCATGCCCACTAGCACAGGCACTCCATTGTAGATTCCAGACTCAGGGCAGATCAGAGACAGGATTTCTACGGCATCTCCTATACCAGCCACATTAGCAGAAAAAAGCCACCCACACTTTTCTATAGCTGAGTTAGGGATATTTATT
Organism: Neoceratodus forsteri; assembly: GCA_016271365.2. Classification (NCBI taxonomy): domain Eukaryota; kingdom Metazoa; phylum Chordata; order Ceratodontiformes; family Ceratodontidae; genus Neoceratodus; species Neoceratodus forsteri. The sequence continues at coordinate 981,369,669 of CM028133.1, forward strand.
TATTTTTATTTATTTATTCTAGGATTGCAAGTACCTTTGCACCAAGGCTCATTTACAAAGGTTCCACATCAGAAATAACAAGCAACAAGGAAGCAACAGTGAAATAACAGTAAACAATTCATGTACAACAGTGATATTGAAAGGGGTCAATTATAGGAAGAGAAAGGGGTAGAGGATGAGGATAAGTGTAGGTAGTTAACAGAGGCAGCTATAGTAAGATGGTGAACACAGCTAGGACGCATATGCCCACAAGGAATGGGTAGGGTCAGGCACCCGGGGGTGGCAGATAAACAGGGATGAGAGGAGAGAGGGAGGATGAAGATGTAGCCAGAGGCATTTGTCAAAAAATAAATGGAAAGGAGTGATAGAAGAGAAAAAGGGGGCAGGGTGAGGAGTAAGTGCTGTAATAGGGCAAAGAGAGACTAATGAGGTGGTATGAAGACCTGAGATTTGAAGTGGCGCCTCAGGAGCTGGGGGGATGGGGACTGGGGGCCTGGGGTTAAGCAGTACATAAGTTAGGATTTAAGCGGTGTAGGTCAACATCTAGTAGAGGCAGTCACAGGAGCTAGAGGCAATGAGATGGGCCCGGGTCTGACTTTGAACAGACCTAGTGTTGAGACAGAGTAGATGGTGTGGCTGAGACCATTCATCCATAGAGGAGCCCTTTAGGTGAAGGAGCTTTGGCCCTGCGTAGTTTGATAGTGAGGAACTTGTAGAATCTGGATTGTCGAGCTCCTGGTGTTCTGTTGGTTGGTGTTTTGATGTAACAAGGCAGTAACACCGGGGGGTGTGAGGCCAAGGTTGATTTTTCCCGACATAGCACATGTGAGATACTTTATACGGTTGGAGAGCTGGAGCCATCTAGATTGCTCATAAAGGGCACAGGTGTGGGTGAGGTGGTAGGCACCAGTTGTGAGTCAGCATGCTTTGTTAAGAGCAGTTGTCATACATTGGAGAGCGGACGTCATGGTGGAGCCATAGATAATAAGGCCACAATCAATATTTGACACCAGAGAGCTCTGGACGGCAATCTTTAGGGCCTCTGGGGTGAGGTGCTGTCTGTGTTTGTAGAGTAATCCAAGGTGTGTGCTGGCACCTTTAGCCATGCTGTCAGTGTGAGCTGTGTAGGTGAGATTGGGGTCAAGCAGAATCCCTAGGTATTTGAAAGAGTAAACTTGTTCGAGGACAGTCCCCTGCTTGGTGGAGATGGCAAGAGGGTGTTGCTTGTAATGGTTATGTAAGCTGCAGAATAGTAAGGATTTGGTTTTCTTGTGATTGAGGATTAGTTTGTGATTAGAGAACCATGTTTCAACGGCACTGAATCTGAGTTGGAGGCTGTGTTGTAGTGGAGAAAGGTCCTTGTGCGTAGGAAAGACAACAGCATCATCCACATACAGGATGATTTGTTCTGAGCAGGATTGTGGTAGGGAGTTTAAAAAGAGGCTGAAAAGGAGAGGGCCCAGTATGGACCCCTGAGGTACTCTGGAGTGGATAGGCAAGTTGTCCGAGATAGCATTGGCAATTTTCACTCTTTGAGAGCGGTTGTCAAGGTATCTTCTGAACCGGCGGGCTGAGCCTGGTGCGAGGCCAGCAAGGAGTATTTGGTCATACAGCAGCTGATGATGGACCGTGTCAAAAGTCTTCAAGAGGTCGATGAAGACAGCCCCTGTAAGAAGTCCTTTATCAAGGGAACTATGCACTGTAGCATTAAATTCAAGCAGGGCAGTGGTGGTACTATGCCCTTTTCTAAAACCGTGCTGTTGTGTGAACAGAATATTATATTTGTCCAAATAATCAGTGAGCTGGTCCACAACAATATGCTCTAGGGCCTTGGATAGTGGTGGCAATATATGAGATCAGGCAGTAGTTAGAGTGGAAGGTCTTATCCACACTTTTGTGGACCAGGGTCACAGTGGCAGTTTTCCATATTTCAGAGAATGTACTGGTGTGGAGAGAGAGGTTAAGAATTTTAGTTAGGGGACTGAGGACCTCATCAAGTGTAAGTGATAGCAGCTTAAGATCCAGGGTGGCACTGCTGATTCTGGAAGTGGAGATTGCTGAGGCGATGTGACGGTGAGCTTCATTCATCTTAATCTCCCTGAAGTGGAAATGAGGGTGGTTTGACAGAGTGCAGGGTGAGTTAGAGGAGGTGTGACTGACTGTGAAGAAATCAGGTGGTAGAACAGTATTGAGGTCAGTAAAAGCCATGTTAAAGGTATTTGCAATGAGCATAGGATCAAGGGTAGTGGACCCTTCAACAATTAACATGGCTGGAGAGGACTTTGATTGTTTGTCAGTAATGTCCTTGATATTGTCCCAGAAAGCAGGACCATTTCCCCAGGTGTTGGTGAGGACATCCTTATAATATGAGCTTTTTGTGAGACAAATGGATTTTGTGCAGGCATTATGGGCATGTTAGTATTTTTGGATGTTAGATTGTTTGCCTGTGGCTTTAGCCACTACCCACAGGTGGTCCCTAGATTTCAGCTGGGAAAGGAGCTCCGCAGTTATCCAAGGGTTGCAGAGGGCTTTTGTTTTCCATATTTTTGAAGGAGTGAAGAGGTCACAGGCCTTAGTGAAGACAGTGATGAAGTAGCCGAGGGCCAGGTTAACATCCATTGCTTTGTAGATGGGCAGCCAGTCATGCAAGGATAAGTGCTGTTTGAGATGGGTAAGTTGACCATGGAGGAGGACTCTGCTGATAATGATTATAGGGGTTGGCTTTAGAAATGTATTTGACCATTCACATATAACCAGGGAGTGGTCACTGAGAGGGTCTGGGAGAATGGAGGTATGAGAGATCCAGGTAGGGTGACTGGTGAGAACCCAGTCAAGTAGGGTACTGGTGCCAGTTTTGTAATTTATCCAAGTTGGTGTGTTGACCAATTGTGACAGGTTGACAGCTGCAAAGGCATCCTTATGAGTGTAGACATCAGATGCGAGCCAGTCTATATGAAATCACAAAGCAGAATGTGTTCAGAACCAGGAGGTTGGGAGCTGACAAAGTTAAGAACTTCTTTAATGCCAAGATCTTGATCTTGAGGTGGAACATATACAGAGATGATGGTGAGGGCTTTTTGACTGGGACCTAGAAGAATTTCAATGGGTAGAAGCTGGGCCGAGGAGGCAGGGACAGGGGTTGGAACAAGGGCCCCAGGAGATTATCCTTAATGAAGATGGCACAGCCCCCTCCCCTTTTAGAGACACGGTCCAGTCTGAAAACATTGTAGCGCTGTAAGGTAATTGCCAGATCAGGAACTTTTGATGTCAGCCATGTTTCAACTACAGCAAGGATGTCAGGATTATGTTTGCTGACAAAGGCTTGGAGTGTATCAACCTTTGGTAACAGGCTGCAGATGCTAATGGTTATGATGGTGAGGTCTCCTGCCTTTTTCAGAAGGCTTGAATAGCCTGGGCCAGGGTTCGGATGGATGTTGCCTGAGATCAGTAGGAGAAGTAGAAGGAGCTTCATTGAACAGAGGCGCAGGTCCAATAGTTATAATTTGTGTTTCCTTTTAGCGTATGGGCAGTAGGTAGAGTCAATATGACAGTCCAGATGATATACCATGTGGTACAGTAGGGATAGGCTGGCTTTAAGATCAATCTTAGTGGTGTTAAGAAGCAGCCAGATATTTCTAAGAGGAGGCCCCTGGGGTGGACTGGTCGAGAAGTGGAGCATTCCCAAGGTACTGCTGGTATTGATTAAGTAGATAGTGGGTATGGGGTGGGAGTGGCAGGGGCCTGGGAGAGAGAGCAAGGGAGGAAAGACAAGGAGGGAGAGAAGGGGAAGGAGCAAGTGGAGGAGGGAACTCAAAGCTGGTGTAGGGCAAGAGAAAAGAAAAAAAGAAACAGGCAGGGAGTGGTAGTAAAAAGAGAAAATTTCGACAAAATAGAATTTCGTAGGGAGGCAGTACAAGAAAGGTATATAGCAAGTAAAGCAACTGTGACTTTAAGAGGGCAGACTTTTTTTTTTAAATGAAAGAACAAGAATCCATCCAGTGGCAGATCTGTATAACCTGCTAATGGAAAACTAGTCACTTAAAAAAAAAACCTTCTATTAGACACTTGAATTTTGCTTAGTTGCAGCTAATTCTATTTTCAAAAAGGGCATGTGGCAAAAGCAGGGGGAAAGTCCTGGCCAATCAGATCGGGTTTGCTGGAAGTGCCCGTGTTATGATTGGCTGCGGTCATGTTGCTGTACCTTCCAAGGAGCTGCAGGCGGACGTCCTGGTCTTGGTCGGTGGCTGGCTGGGTGCTGACCGACCATGGGGAAGCTGAAGCAGCCCTGTTCAAGGGCAGGCAGGCATCCTGGTCTCGGTCGGTGGCTGGCTGGTTGCCGACTGCCCATGAGGGAGCTTAAGCAGCCCCATTCAAGGGCAGGCAGCTTCCAAGGAGCTGCAGGTGGGCGTCCTGGTCTCAGTCGAAGGCTGGCTGAGTGCCGACCAACCGTGGGGGAGCTGAAGCAGCTCCGTCAAGGGCAGGCAGCTTCCAAGGAGCTGCAGGCAGGCATCCTGGTCTCGGTTGGTGGCTAGCTGGGTGCCGACTAACCATGGGGAGCTGAAGCAGCCCTATTCAAGGGCAGGCAGTTTCCAAGGAGCTGCAGGTGGATATGACTTTTCACTAAGTCTGCATATGTGTAGTCCCTCAAGTGGTTGCAAGTCAACATCAGATAAGTGCTGGTCATTCCAGGATTAAAAAACAATGGTGACTTGTGAACCACTATCAAGAACAGCCCGTGTGGAGATGCTGTTGATGGTAATGGTGGTCTCAGTCGACAATCTCACTAACTTACTCCTGTCAGCTGAAGCTGATGTGATGGTTCTAGCTGCAGAGGCTCTTACGTGAGCCATGGAGCTAGATCTGCCAGAGCCCTGCTGTCCTTCTTTACTGGACCCCTTTGTAGTTTCCCTGGTTCTGGCTCAGATTCTCAGGTGGCCTATCTGTAATGGGTTCAGTGACATCCTACACCCCTTCTGTATATGGCCCTTGCCCCCACACTGATGGCATATAGATAAATAGATAGATATTTTTATCTATAACGTGCCCAATTCCTGGGGCTCTGGGCTCAATACAGTAAAATTACAATGCAGTATTATTTAAAAACACCAACATACATAATTAAATCATTAAAATTTCATTCCAACTACCAAACAAACTCACATAATAAAAGCCAGTTTGAATAAATATGTTTTTAATCCCCTTTTAAAGGCTTCCACTGATGGGGGCCCCCTTAGATAGTCAGGCAAAGAGTTCCACAGGGTTAGTGTAGCCACTGCAAGTGCTCCATCTCCTGAATGCCGCAACCAAACCCTGGGAACCCCCAGGAGGCCCCCCTCAGTGGAATGAAGCATCCAGGCCAGATGGTAAGGGTCAAGGAGATCTTGCAGAGAGGTTGGGTCCCCATCATGCAGGATCTTATAGGTAAGGAGCCCTATCTTGAAGACAATCCTCCACCTGACTGGCAACCAGTGTAGTCTGCACAGGACAGGGGTAATATGCCTCTTTACCCTGGTCAGTAGTCTTGCCATCGCGTTCTGCACCAGCTGCAGTCTGCAGAGGTTGCCTCCAGATAACCCAAGGTACAAGGCATTACAGTAATCTAGCCTGGATGTTATGGAAGTATGCACCAGTGTTGGCAGGTCCTCAGGAGGGATCAGGACTCAGATTCGAGCAATGTTTCTGAGAAGATTAAAAAACACTTTTGACCGTTGCTGAGAATCAAGTGTCAGGCCATCATCCAGGATCACACCCAAATCCTTTGCCTGTCTAGAAGGGACAAGGGTAATGCCGCCCCAATACTAGCTTAGGGGACAACCCCCCCCATGTCCCCCTCCTCCATGAGGACCTGGCTCCACTACCAGTACTTCAGTCTTGTCTGGGTTGAGTCTAAGCCAATTTTGAGTCATCCATGACTGGATTTCCTCGAGGCAGCTGTTAAAAATGGAGTCTGACACCTGGCCATCAGGTGCACAGGACAGGTACAGTTGGGTATCATCTGCATATCATTGAAAACCCAACCTGTACCACATGATAATGTCCCCTAATGGCAGCATGTACACCATGAACAATAAGGGCGACAAGACTGACCCCTGTGGCATGGCACAGCTCAGAGGCTTCGAGCTAGATCAGATAAGTTCCATTTTCACCCTCTGCACTCTGTCCATCAGGTTTGACCTGAACCATCTGATGACATTGCCAGCCAGGCCACACCAGAACTGCAGGAGGTCAAGCAGCACCTCATGTTCCATGGTGTCAAATGCCACAGAGAGGTCCAGGAGAACCAAGATGGTACAAGCTCTCCTGTCCCTCACCATCAGGAGATCATTAAGCACCCTCACCAGGGCAATCTCCATACTATGCCCCATGTGGAATCTGGCTGGAAAGGCTCATAGGTAGATGAAGATGTGAGGTGTCTCTCAAGCTGAATGGCCACCACTTTCTCTATAACTTTCCCAAAAGATGGGAGGTTTGAGACTAGCCTGTAGTTGCTGAGGCAGTCCGGATCCAAAGAGGGCTTCTTTAAAACAGGTCTAACCAGAGCCTCTTTCAAGGACACTGGGAAGATCACACTCCTCAATGAACTCCAGACAGCCTCAGCAATCACAGGTCCTATCAGGTCCAAATATCCAACCACAAGTCAGGTCGGACCTGTGTCCAGATCACAATCTGCAGGCCGCAGCTTTGAGATTATCCCCATCACCTTTTCTACCCTAACTAGCTCAAACTCATCCCAGACAAGAGGAGTGTTTCAGCATAAATCAGGTCAGACACTGCACCCCTTTCAAGAGATACTCGAGGAGAACACAGCCATGACAGAGGACACCTTGTCAGAGAAGAACAGAGCCAACTCCTCGAACTTAGTGCTAGAAACTGCTCCTCCTGCATGGAGACTGACAGGATGTAAAAGTCTGTCTACCATATGGAACAGCTGAGCTGGTCTGTTCCCTGCCACAGAAAATCTCTCTAGACAGAAACTCTGCCTTCTTTCTGGGGATTGCCCTCTGATAGTCAACATAATGTGACCTCAGAGCCAGTTTGTCCTCCATCCAGCCAGATCTCCTCCAGCATCTCTCCAACCTCTGCCCCTTAGCCTTTCAGCTCTAGAGCTCCTCATCATACCAAGGGAATCTCCAGTGAGTAGGCAAGGGGTGGACAAGAAGGGTGCAACTGAGTCGAAGACTGCAGTCACTGTCCCATTATAGACCACCACTGCTTCCTCCAGCCCAATCACACAAGCCATCCCCACACTCAATAGGTCCGGCACCACCAGCAGTCCCATAGAGGAAACTTCTCTTAAAGGGTGGGACTGGACCATCTCCACAAGGGTTGGACCATTGAAGGGGCTACTAAACACAAACCATATGGTTCTGTGATCTGACCAAACCACCAGATCAACAAAGAGGTCAGCAATTTTGAGACCCACTGAAAATACTTAGTCCAAGGTGTGACTGCCCGATTGTGTCACCGATGTGACATGTTGTGTCAGGCCCAGAGGCTCCATGCACTTCAGGAGGTTGCTTCCAAACTTCGAAAGCCTGTTGTCAATCAAAGCATTAAAGTCCCCCAGGATCAACCACCTGAGGAACTCCAACACCACTATAGTGACGAGCACCTTGACCTCCCTCAAGAAGTCCTCAGCCATTCCCGGATGATGATAGAGCAAGAGAACCCTGAAACCTGCATCCACACCTCCCTGGGTGGCCACATATTCAAAAGATTGTATAAGACCTACGTTTAGCACTGTGAGGTTGAGGCTAGACTTAAAACAAATGGCCACCCCCCTGCCCCTGTGATTCTCTTTCAGGGTGTGTATCACCGAGTACCAAGCTGGAACTGCCATCTCCAAAACAGGAGCAGCATGTTGGTCCAGCCATGTCTCAGTGATGTAAGCCAGGTCGACTGAGGATATCAAGTCTGCCATAATAGCAGTCCAGTTCCTCATCAACCTGGCATTACATAACACAGTCTGAGTAGGATGAGGTGAGGTGGCTGGACCTGTCATCTGCCCACCCAAAGAGGTGGAGTCCTTGGGTACAGGAACTAAACATGGCAACCCTCTTTCAAGTTTCCATTTCAACCCAGAGCGTCTGTCTTCTTGCCCTTACCACTCAAATCCCTGACACTCCGGCTGCCACCCTGGAATAGCCCCCTCTGGCCCTACCTCTCTTGGCTATCCCTAAGGCCCTACACCTCCTGTAGGCCTCAGACAGGAGCACTGGAAGTTGAAATTGCCAAAGGTCACAGATGAAGCCACCCAAGTAGTTGTGCCTTAGGGTTTTCTATCCCAAACACATTTCTAATATAAACAGTATCACCCCATCCCAAATAAACCCCCCCAAATTTTAAAAATAAACCCTTCCAACTTCACCCTTAACAGTCACCCACTGCCCTTAAATAAACAAAAATAAAACTAGAAACACAAACAAATTATAACATTTCAAATAATAACAGTAACTGAAAATACTCAAAATACTGTCCACTGAGGGGATATCAGTCTTAACCCACTGAAAATAATTAAAATGTCAGCAAACCAATGCCACGGTTTCAAAAATAAATTTGTAGTTGAAACTGATGAGGAGGGCTCTCATTACCTCCTAATCAAAACTTAGTCCAAAGGATGTGACACTCTTACAGTAATATCCAAAACTCTTTATAAGATAGCAACTCAGAAAAAGAGAGGCCCTCTCACTGCCTCCTGGCTCAGTCAGGATAATCCGTAAGACCAACCTCCAGCAAACATTAAAATCCAAACATCAAGACAGTGGCACAGTTCAGTTTGATGGAGATTATGACTTCCAGGTGGGGAGTTCCATATGATGGGCCCCTGAGGCTGCAGTCTATCCTGCGCTACAAGACAGGTTCCTGACACTCCGACTGGGGCACTTACAGCTATGGGACTCCATTCCACAGCCTGTTCACTGCCCTGGACCATAACCAGCACCCCTGATCTCTAGTTCTGCTACTCTCTGAGCTAGCTCATCCATTTGAGCCCTAAACCCAAACTCAGGAGTAGTTACTTGCATGGGGAGCCCAGCGCCGTAAGTCATGAGGCCTGTGCTAGGGACCATCCCACTCACCCCTTGAGGCTCGCCTAATCCCTGATTCACCATCAATTTGGCCAAGGTAACCACATCCTTACTCTCCTTCAACAGGGTCAATTCCTGTAGTTACCAGAGGGCACCTCTCTTCCTACCTGGATAGTGGCCACTGGAGCACTCTGTATTCCCCATTGCCCTTGCTCCTTCTCTGCCTCTCTGACCTCTCATACTAATACCAGTAAAGGGAGGGTCACTCTTTCTATGAGCTAGATGTAGTTGTAATACAAGCAGGGTGGAATTGCAGGCAGCTTTCACCACATGCTCTAGCCTCACCCAGTTTAGATCCTGAACTGCCACCTCCCCTTTCTTAAATACACTTTGCAAGGGTCTCTACGCCCAAATTAGGAAAGCAGACAAATGTTTCCCCTCCCACTGGTGAGTGGTTTTGAATTTTCACATGAGGTCCTAGTAGGACTCTGGGCAAACACATACGTTTCCAAAGCTGTCAGGAATACCTGGGCCGGAGCATCAGGGTCTGTGGCTTGAAAAGAGTGGATGACCTCTAAGGTGGGACCATGGAGGCTCTCTAAGAGACGCTTCCAATTTTCAACCTCAGAACAATGTCAGTCCTACACTAAAGGGGTGGCACAATCCACCCAGTCCTCCAGATCATCTTCACTATCCAGGGTAGGCTTGACTCATGAGACTCAATCTCAGCTTATGGTAGGAATCAAAAGCTATGGGTTCATGGCCAGGCTGAGGTTTCTCAGTCTTAGGGGACCTTGGAGTGGGCCTGGATCCCCATCCCCCATCCCGCAGGGAAGTGATACTAAAAGGGTCACAATAGACAGAGCCTCAGACAGCCGCTTGGCCACCAGAGCCTCAGGTGTCCAGCCAGCTTCAATCACGTTAGAACTTTCCATTAACACAGTCAATGTACCTTTATCTGAATCCAGCATTTTCCCATGTACCTTCTCTATTCCCAGTCTCAATATAGTGGACACATACTTCTCTAGGTCTCCCTTGTCCATCTCTCAGGGTGATCTCAGCATGAGAAAGGGCTTCCAAGGGTCTATCTTCATGCCTGTACTCCATTCCACCAACCTCAATTTGTCCTCTTCAGTGGCTCTAAACCTGGGCCTTGGTCGAATGGACTTGGGTGCTGGGGACCCCACAGCGATCTCGCCATTTGGGTTCTCCATGGCAGGCATGACTGGCAAACAGGCAATCCCAGTGGTGCCTCCAAAGATTTAGCCCAGGAGCTGTGTGCCGGTGGGCTACTACCCCTGCCAGTAGACCCTGGTACAAGTTAAGGGGCCTGGGTCTTGCTACAGTGACAATTGGGGGTTCTTTCCCAAAGTTATAGAAAATAGCATGGTGCTTTCACCCAGAGTAAGTTATAAGTAGGTCAGATGACTGAATGGTACAGCCCCCTGGGATGCTGCACTTACCCACCTCCTTGACCAGCCATTCTGCACACTGGACCCTCAACAACCTTTTCCCAACAAACATCATAAATCTGTCAGAAGACAAAAAGCAATAAACTTCCCTTGACACAGAAATTTCAACAATTAACTCATAGCTTTATTTGGGGGTAAGGGCTAGGAAAAGGGTACCTGGAACAGGGATCGCTGTAGAACAAAAAAAAAGTTATTGGCAAATTGACAAACAACACAAGTAGGGCCCATATGCCAGTCACACCCCTGGCTGACCTCCCCACTAGTACCAGTGTTACACCAATAGAAGTCCCTAGGTTACCACAATTGGCAGAACTGGATGTTGCCATGGATTAGTCATTATTAGGAACCTGAAAACTTGGAGAAACTATTTAGAATTAAATTCTCACTCCTTGTTTTATTTCAAGAATAAGTCCTGTAGATTCAATGTTTGCAGATTTCAATGCTTTTGGAGTAGCAATTCCCAGGTGTCCTGGAGTGGGGAGCTCTGCTCAACTCATGCAGCAAAGGGCAAAAGAGGGTATCGTTTCTGTTGCTTTGGCAGGTTGGATCTTGCTCGAAGGTCTTTCAGCTTGTCCCCTTGATTGAAAGTCTGGCTGCTGGTCACCTTCAGACACTTCTGGCCCATTGCAGTACTCAATGGCAGGTCCACACCAGCCCCAGAAGGCCTAGACCAGGGAGTAGCTCCATAGCCCGGCTCCCCACAAGGGTCATAGGTGCCTTAGCACCCCAGCAAGCACCGGTGACCTCCCGTGACAGTGAGTCCCACTTGGAAGAGGTTGACTGGTTCCCTCCCTGGCTCTGGGAGAGGATTCATAAGCAGTAGGAATCCCCTCCAGTCCCTGCACTGAATCTGCAAATAAACCAGCAGCAGACAACTCTCCTGGATAACAGAGGTGACAGTTCACCATGGGTGCTAGCCTCTTATAAACAGCTTCAGATGGAACTTAGATCACTACAGTCAGCTAGAGGGTTCAGAACTGAATAGGCCCCTGCCCACCCTTTGTACTCAGGTCCTAAAAATGTCCACAGCAGTTTGTCTTCAGCCTCAGCTAAGACTCAGGTCTCAACCACTTCAATCAGTTCCTTACCGCAAATTTACAGAAACTGGCTAGAACACCTGCACCTGAGATGCTTTGCCTTTCAGTCTCTTAAACAGTCCAATAACTTAAAGCGGTTCCTCTGCAGCAACTGTTTACTTTCAATCAACAGCACAGCAGTATATCTGATCATTCCTATATACAATGCAGGGTCTTTGCAACTCTAATCCTCTCAATCCAGGCACAGTTACGTAATACCTGGAGAATGGAAGGAATCAGTCAGAGTCTCTTACTCTTTTTTTCTTCTGATATTCTCTTTTCTGCAAATGGCAATCTCCAGTGGAGGCCTGAGCAAGGCCCCTCCACAGTCCAAATCCTTACAGAATCTTCCTGACTCAAGAAGGTGGGAACAGACTGACTCGAACCCAGAAAGTTCTTAGGTTTTCACTTCAGAATCCAGTCTCATGATTGGCTGTTCAAACCTGTCAATCAACAATAACCATAATGTCAGTATTTCCTGATTGTTCATTACGGGGCATGTTTTAGGTGCCTTGCTCAATGAAACTCCCTCTTCAGAAGTCCTCTGGCTTCATTTTAGGCACCTAGACAATTGACTGTCTGCTGGCAGGGGTCATAGTATCATCAACATGTCAGCCCCGTAGAGTTCCATGCAGTCCATAGTGGTCCATAGTTCAAAGTGTCACTGCAGCCCAGGTATAAACATTATGAACAAGATTTCCCAGTGCATAATAGGAGCATCTACCCTATCAAGCAACTGTATATTTATTTACATAACCCCTATCAGTCCCTTGTCACTAGCTCCATTTTACCTGACCTCCAGGACCAGCGTTACAGTGCTCACTAGCAGGTTCTTTTATTAAATTAATTCCCTTTTCTGCCTCTCCAGGTGTCTGATTGCCATGTAGGTGTACAAGGGTGTCGTAGCACTGGGAAACCTCTCGCGTGAAAAATAATGCCCCCACAAAATGGCCAAAGGCTAGGCCACATGCAACTGTGCATGTGCAGACCTGCAGACCTCATTTAAACAAAACTCTGAAATTACATTGGACCCATGCAGCCAATATTTGGCTGGAATCACCAGCAGGGAGCTCCAAGCAAGAGTAAGACCCATAGGAGGTTACACTCCCTCCCCCTTGAATGCTTGGCTTCACGCCAAGTTTAAGAACAATTTTATAAAAAGTATAAGAAGATAAATTGAAACACCAATGCAGCAGTTCTAGCTAGACATCAGGCTTGTAACTAGTATAACAATAACCATTCAAGAACAGGAAACAGTACACACAGTGCACTAAATATCCTCCACTGACCAAGTCAGTGAACACCTAAAAATGGCACCCATATTTAATACATTATCCTATAGGAACCTTTTTCTGCCCACCATAGTACACTTTCCCTAATTTAGTCTTCCCTGTGTACTGTCTCACCTCCCTTTCCTTCTCTGGACCACCTTCCCTTCAAGCCTAGTGGTTTTAGCATCAGTGGGGCACATAATCACCTTCTGCAGAGACCTAGGAGTAACGTATACCCTTTGAGAACCACAAACATGGGTAAATCAGATGGAACCCCAAGGGCATCATAAGTTAACTTCAATATGGATCTAATTGTCCTGCCTGACCTTCTTCTTGGTTTTCTTGAATCTCAGAGTTAGCAGCTGTCTCCTGTCAAGGCAGGTTCCCTGTCATCCCCACTTTGACCAGTACCTTCAGCATCTATTGGGGCAGAGTGTTCTAGTGCTTCCTCCTCCTCTCCTCTCTCATCCTTCCTGTGCCTCAGGGTTAATATAAGGCCATTCAGAATATGCAGGAGAACCTCTGGTTCCAATATGGGTCCTTCAAAAAGTGTATCTGCAGGGAACAGAAATACCACTTGAGGGCACAGCTGGCATAGTGTTCCAGTCCTGAGTGGTCCCTCAAGAAAAGGAGCAGGAGCAGCCTCCCCATCTCACCTTGTTCACAAGTACAGCTGCATCTACTATTGCAAGGGGCAGTTCCTGGAAACAACCTGGCTAACTCTGCGGTGGAGTAGAAACTCTGGAAGTGCGATAATTTTACCCTCAGTTTCATCATCTGTCCAGCTCTTATGGCATCACTATCTTCATGCCTCCATCTCCTGTGTGCAGGAGTTTGAGTGAGTGGGGGTGAAGGAGGATCTTCATGGTACTTTCAGAGTCCATTATTTGGTCACCAACGTTCAGCAAAGTGATTCAGATGGATGACATTGTGCCCTCGAGTCTCTCCTTCAGGCCAGAAGCCCTCTGACTTTTCCAGCACAATGTGGAAGTGCTTCCCCATTGGTTAGCAATCTTGTACTTTCCTGGTATACTAGACATTGTTGCAATACTCTGTCACCTGCCTCCAGATCCTGAACCCGCACCTTCTTGTCATAACGGTGCTTTATTAGCCCAGTTTCTCTTGGTGGCCAATTCTGAAGCAAGATGCCAGTCATCATTCAGTTGCTGTTTCAACTTTCTCACATACTACAAATTCTCTCCTGCCCCAAGACCAGCAGTGGAGACCCCCTGGAACATAGATCCACGGGCAAACAGGTTCTCTCCTGAACATGAGCTGCTGGGAGAAACCCTGGTGTCATTCCAGGTGAAGTTGTAGCATGAGCCAGGTGCTCCCCACACAGACTCCAAGCTATTTATTTAAAACTGATGACCAGGAAAAGCACCATGAACCAAAGGCTCATTTCTAGAGTGCGGCCCAAATGCACGCTAAGTCTTGGGGATCCAAGATGCCCTGCATGTCTAACAAAAGTCTGATTGAATCTCTCAGGTTGGGGGTCACTTTGGGGATGATACAGGGTGGTCCAAGACTTTCTGATCCCACGATGACAAGAGTTCCTTTATAAGTCAAGTCTCAAGTCACGCCCTGATCGAATGGATCCTCTTAAGGGCTCCGTAGTGGACAAAGATTTCTCCACCAATATTTTGGCCACTGTGGAAGCTCCACTGATCCTTGGTGGGGTAAGCCTGGTGTATCTCATAAAGTGAAGAGTGACCACTAGTATATTGAGATGTTGCATGAGTCTGGCCCCAGTGTGAGTAAGTCGATGACACTAATTCAATGGCATCAGTGGTTGGGATGTTGACTAATGTGACTGCAGCTCGGAGAAGTGCTTTCCACTGTATACATCTCCTGCAGGTCCTGCACTAGATGCTATTGGTTTCAAGATGGCAGCCACGTTGGGCTGGCCATGTTGCAACAGCTGTAGTTTACTTGTTTTAAATGTAAATTTTTGTTATTTATGCTCTAACTTATCAACTTTTATTTTTTATTTTTGGAAATACCTTGCGATAGTTGTCAGCAGAGATAGCGACAGTGTGTGGCATTGCTGTTGCGTTGCTGTGTTCCCCTTCAGGACGGACATTATCCTCAGGCAAGAGATGAGAACCTTGTTGGAAGTGTTCCGATTAAAGTCTGGGAGGCTTTTGCCAAGAGTCGATAGTCTTTGCACTGGGATTGTTGGCTGGTCATCTGCCTTGTGCTGCCCTGGGACTGCTTACAGATCTTGCTGGAGTATCTGGGAATGTGATCCAGAGTCAGAGACTGGGACTTTGAGGCTGGGTTTCTCCTCTGAGACTTGGCGGTTTTCATTCTTGGGCTCTGTGGACTGCTGCATCTTCTGTGCCGTCTTTGGAGTGGGTGAGCCTGCCGGGATTTTGTTCTGAACCCAGGGTGGTTTGCTGGGGTGGTTGGCGGGGCAGACTGTGGGTGGTGCTATCGAGGACAGGCCCCAGTGTTCCCATGGTTTCTGGGCTTTATGGTGGGCAGGATGGAGAGCCTGCTCATGTAAGATTCCACTTTACTGTCTGATTTCCTCCAGTGGCATCTTGGGGGACGCACCGAAGGGGGCAGATTTTCTCTTTGGTTGGAACTGCTTATTTAAGCAATATTGGCCTGAACCCAGGGTGGTCTACTGGGGCAGTTAGCCACTATGAGAGATCGGGGGGTGCTGTCGGAGACAGGCCCCAGTGTGCCCTGTGGTTTCCGGGTGTTGCGGGGGCAGGCTGGAGAGCCTGCTCGTAATGAATCAGTTGTTGGCTGACTTCCTTAGTGACTGCCAGGGGTCGACCACAGAAGAGATCTCTTTCTTTTTGGCTGGTCGAGTGAGCTCTCAATGAAATGGAATAAATCTGAGGACTGGAAGATGATCCTTTACCTGCAGTGAAGGTTTGCTTTATCTACATAGACTTATGGAACAGCTAGAGAAATTCAATCTTCATTTGAGTACTACCCAGGTCAGATTGTTCCTTTTTACTCCTCTTATATTTTGGTGAAGCAGTGAGGCAGCTTAGTTCTTTATTCAGAACTGATTGCTGTATTGTTTATTCTGCCTATATGAGAGGACTAGGGGATAGATTCCTCAGGTGAGAGCTCTGAGGGTTTTTCACTATTCTTGTTTTCAGTGAGTATAAGCAGGGAAGAAATTGAGACTTTTGTGTTCAAAGCTGTTATTAACTTTCCTGAGGAGTTAAAACCTGCCCAGACTGCTTAAGACTTTCTCTGAGAAGTTTCTGAAGTGAAATTGCTGCTGTCTAAGATATTTAAATTAGCCTATGGTTTTGACAGTATTTAATCAAATTGGTTGATTAATAAGTGTTTTAAATATTGACGCTAAGTGCTGAGACCGAGCTTCCGTGGGCAGGCGTTATTCCCCTCTCAGCTGAGGATCTGCACCCTTTGATAGCCCCATTGGAACCACCAGGTATCAAGCGGTGTCGTGCCTTGGGGATTGCACAGAGGAGGTGGAGGAGGGGTTCCCTGGCTGTGAGGGGGAGTGGAGTGGGCGAATAAGGGTGGTGGGGTCAGGAGATGCCCTGGGGTGAAATGGGCCAAGGATAGGAGACACGATGCCTGGTTCACCACTCAAAGGGCTCCACTGACCGGTGGGCAAGTGGCACTCCTCAGAGCCTCTCATCCAACCTGGGCGTGTTATGCAATGCCAGGTCTATAAAAACAAGACAGCAATTATTGCTGATCTTGTTGAGTCATCTGACCTGACTTGCATTACTGAGACTGGCTGGATGAAAATGCTGGTCCCATATTGAGTCAGCTGTTCCAGCGGGTACTCTGTAATACATTGCCTGAGGTTAGTGTCGAGAAGAAGGGTGGGGAGGTTGCTAGTTGTTTTAATCGGAATTGGGCCTTGTGAAGGTTCCAGTGGTGTCCCTAGATCCTTTGAGTGTATCATGGAGCAGGTGTGCTGCAGAATCTTACTAGTCAACCGTCCACCTGGTGATGAAAGTTTTTCTGCAGGAAGTGCACACTTCATTGTCGAACCTGGTGTTGGAGCCTCCAGGTGGTTGGTCCTGGGGAACTTCAATGCCTGGCTCGGCGATGAACTCTCACATTTGGTCAAGACTTCCTCCAATTGATGATTTTGTTGGGCTTCACACAGGTTGTTACTGCTGCTATCCATATTCAGGGTCACTATCTGGATCTGGTATTCACCCTAGGATGGAGATCAAGGAACTGGTGGTGGAACCAGTTGGGTGGTCTGATCATCACTCCATAAGGTTCAATTTGCAGCCTGCCTTGATACCTACCCCTTTGGAGATGGTCAGTACCGACCTTTGAGGGAGTTACCCTGAGGGTCTGAGGAGGCTGGACCTATTGAGTTGGCCTATGGATGCATGGAGACAGATGCCTTAGTAGTGCACTATAATAATATGGTGCTGAGGGCACTGGACTCCATAGCACCTGTCATGTTTACCCCTCTCTCTTCACCTCGGTCCCCTTGGTTTGATGGGACATTGAGGGAGTTGAGGAGAGAGGTGAAAGACATGGAATGTTGTTGGTGGAAATCCAGCCTAGAAAGTGACAGACTTGATGGCCCATTACCTGACACTATCAACCAAAATCTCCCATAAAAGGCAGAGTTCCTGTCAGGAGATAGCTGCATCAAGAAAAATCAACCTGCTCAGCTTTTCCAGACCATCGACAGACTATGCAATCCAGCCTGTTTGCGGGGTTGGAGAGCTTTTGACAAATACAGTTTGGCGAGTTTGCTCGATTCTTTGAGGATAAGGTGTCATCGATCAGGTGAGGAATCCACAGTTCACGTTCAAATGAGCATTGCAGTGATCGATGTGGGGTTACAGACCCTTGGTCTACCTGGACAGAATTTGACCAGCCAGCGATCATGGATATCATGAAGATTGTCCAGGGCTTGCGACGACTTGCTGTAGTTTGGATCCCAGTCTCCAGCCTCCAGCCAAGGTGCATGGATCTCGATCGGACCAGTCCTTGCGAAAGATAGTCTGGGGACTCTTTGGACCAGGGATGTTCTGGAGTCTTTAAAAGAGGCTGGCGTGACAACCCTTTGAAGAAATCTTCCCTTGAGCCTAGACTGTCTCGCTAACTACAGACAGATCTCTAACCTGCCCTTTCTGAGCAAGGTTATTGAAAAGTAGTCACATTGCAGTCATGACTTTCTTACCACCCATGAGGTCTATGATCCTCTCCAGTCTGCTTTCAGGAAGAGGCATAATATCGAGACAGTGTTAGCACCTCGGGATGTAATGATCTCCTAATAGCGAGAGATCGGACACCATTCGATCTTAGTTTTCCTTGATCTCTCTGCAGCATTTGACACCTTGGACCTTGGGATGTTGCTGGATCATCAGTAGCTACTCTGCGGACTGTCAGGGACAGTCCTCAGATAGTTCCACTCTTTCCTCACAGGCAGAAGTCAGGGAGTAGTTTTAGGGACATCTTCCTCTGCTCTCTTTGCTCTGTCCTGCAGAGTACCACAGGGCTCTGTGCTTTCCCCCATGTTGTTCACGGTGTATATGCTGCCGTTGGGAGACATTATAAGGTATTATGGGCTGAGTTTTCACTGCTATGCAGATGATACTCAGCTCTATATGTCCTTTGTACCCAAACATAATGATGCATTACCAGGTCTTTAACAAATGCCTGGCTGAAATTCAGGTTTGGATTAGTGCAAACTGGTTGAAACTGAATCTGGATAAGATTGAGTGTTGAGTTGTGGACCCAGGTCATCATGAGAGAAGTTGACTTCTGGACTTTCCTCTGGTCTTTTATAAGGGGTAACAGGTTGAGGCCTTCTGAACAGGTGTGGAATCTGGGTGTAATTTTTGACAGTGAGCTGACACAGAAGACACAGTTGTAAATGCGCTGTCAAGTCTTCCCTTTACCACCTGAGGAATATTGCCCCGATAAAACACCTTGTTTCACATGATGACCTCCCTGTGTTGGTCCACGTCTTTGTTTCCTCAACGTCTTGATTACTGTAGTGCTCTATATCTAGGGTTGCCGGGGAAGATCTCCATCACCTGCAGCTGGTGCAGAACACTGCAGCCAGGTTGTTGACTGGGTTACAGAGAACTTGTCATATTACACCTGTGCTGCACGAACTGCACTAGCTGCCAGTGCGGTGGAGAATCACCTTCAAGGTCATGTTGCTGACATATAAGACCCTACGTGGTCCGGGACCAGGCTACTTGCAAGATTTCCTTCATCCCTACTGCCCTCTCTGCCCACTCCACTCCACTGACGAAGGATTGCTAGAGATTCCCAGGGTTCGTCTTCAGTCATCTGGGGACAGGGCTTTTTCTTTCATGGCCCCAAACCTGTGGAATTCTCTACCTCGTCAGATAGAAGTGTCTGTCCGTGGAATCATTCAAGGTGTCAACAAGTTATCTATTTGAATTAGCATTTGAATAGGTTTATTGCTGCTTTTATTGTTTTCATGTTGTTATTTATTATATTGATGTCATTTTTGATATGTGTTTGCACTTTGATATGTTGAAAAGCACTCACAAAATAACATTTGATTTGATATGATTTGATTACAATAGGTTTTCATCTGCTCCATTATTGGCCAGTAAAACCTGTTCTTGATCAATTCAGGGTGTGCTCCAACACTCAGATAGCCCATATTGTTATGCAGTGCCTTAACACAACCTTTATATGCCACTCTGGTAACATCAATTGCTCATGGAGTTCTCCCTGCTGGTCTTTCATCTCTCCAATAGAGCAGTCCTTTCTTTAACTGTAGCTTAGGCCATTCTCATAACAGAAGCCTAAGCGGGAGAATAGATAAGCGTCCACTTGAGTCTGGTCCCGTTCATTGAATCACTCAAATTATCTCCCTGTGACAGGACTGGCTGTCTGATCCCTTTTTAAATCTTAGGTGGTCAGTTGGGGGAGGAATCTCAGATCCAAGGCAGACAGATGGCAATAGGCAACTGGGAGACAACTTCCTGAGGCCCCCAAGCATTCCACCAGGCAGGGGGTATCCTCTACAGGGAAGGTTACTTCACCAACGTACTTCTTTCATAGGGCCTTCACTACTTGTTCTGAAATTATCATGCAGCTCGAGTGCACAGTGATGTAAGCGAGGCATCCTGACAGAATAACTAAGCATCCACATGATTCAGATTGGGACAATACTCATGCAAAACATAGTGACAAAGCTGACAGCCACCTACAACCAGCTGCATCCAGTTTGTTTCTAAAAGTTTGTAAAAGTTTATTCATAAGAACATCAAAAAAAGGATAGCCATTTGAGGATTAACTCATTTCAATGGGGTCCATGAGCATTCAATACAAGTTTCAATAAATAACATATAAAATACAACATATAAAATACATATTACATAGACATACAAAAGACTTAAATAGGCAAATACATTCACAGAACGGTAGACCATAAAAATGAAGAATATTATAGCAACAACAATTTTTGGTTGTGCAAACACAGGACAACAACTTTGTCTTATTCCATGAGGCAATGCCTTTGTTCTCAAGTAATTGAGCCCATTTCAAATTCTTGGCCACTGGCCATTATGGTAAATTTCCTTTATAGTTCTCATTTGAGAATAGCAGTTCTAGGTTTTTGTGTTCTACTTGAATCTGTTCTAGAAATATGTATCTCAAAAAACTATTCGTATGGTGGTGTCTTTTCTTTAAGTACTGATGAGTCAAGTGCATTATATGTAGACGTCTAAGCCCATTAAACTAATCAATTCAGGATCTACGATTGTGCAGTGAGAACAAGCATCAGGACAAACAGCAAATCTATTCAAGGCTACATTCAGGCGATCTAATTCAGCCCCGGATGCCCCCGTAATACAACTCTGAATAAAACAAAGAAATTATTATGGGCAAACTATATCTTATCTAGCTTTAATGGTATACAGTGTCTCAGCCTGTATAGTGCTGAACTGAAATGTAGTCTTTAATCAGATGTTAATGCACTTCCTATCAACTGTGCACCCAACCATACCATAAACACTTGTAAGAATTCACTGTGTTAATAGTTGATGTGTGTGTGTTTTTAATTAGAAGTGCATTTGAAGTGACAACCTGTTTATTCCCAAAGCATAACTTGTGATTTCTTATTGTTTAATATTAGGTTTTATGATCTAAAGCCTCCTGCAAGGCATCAAAATTGCTGAAGTGTTGAATTCACTGGCCCTGCCCACTGCCTTGTCACACTGTCTCCCACCTTACGGTCATCAAATATGATAATCCCAGGGTTCATTTCTTGTTGTCCCTTTCCTGTTTAGTGACTGTCAATACCTCTTCCCCCATTTTATACACCGCCCCTGGATTTCTGTGCCATAGGTGCATGATTTTATACTTTTTTCACTCTGAAACCCAGTTGCCATACCCTCAACCACTCATAGGGTTTCCTCAGGTCACTACTCATTCTCTTCACCCCCCTCTGGAGTATCTGCCCTATTGCAGATTTTGGTGGCATCTGCAAAGAGCTATACCTTATCTTCCAACTCTTTTGCAATGTTGCCTATAAAGACATTTGAAGAGGACTGGTCCCAGTGCTGATTCCAGGGGTACCCCACTGGTTATTTCCCCTCATTACAATGAGTAATTGTACTCCCTCTGTTGTCTATCAACCAGTTCCATACCCAGTTTACCATCTCCTGTTCTCGTTCCATACCCAGTTTACCACCTCCTGTTCTCATTCCATATCCAGTTTACCATCTCCTGTACTCGTTCCATACCCAGTTTACCATCTCCTGTTCTCGTTCCATACCCAGTTTACCACCTTGGGTCCCACCCCTGAACTGCTTAGTTTTCTTATTGGCCTCCTATCAGATACAGCGTCAAAGGCCTTGTGGAAATAATTGTATCTTCCTCTACTGCTGCCCAAGTCAAACAAAATCTCTTAAAAGTTGAAGATTCCCCTGACATTATGACTAATTTCATGAAATTTAACAAAGAACTTGATTCTTCCCTTTATAAACCTAATACAATGATGACAGTTTGGCAAACTTGGTTAACCACTAGATATCAGAGAATTAAGCACATTTTCCAGGGAAAATAAACATAAACATTTAAAAAAAATTAAAATATTGAGTTATAAAAGGAAACAATACAGGAAAGGATGAGATATCAGGCCAGTTCTATGCTGTAATTAAGATATTCAGTACTGAATAAAGATATGAAATGTTTTTGGTCCCTAGTTGCAAAAGAACATGGAAATTATTCACCAGTGAAGGGAGAAGAGCATAGATATAGTGTTGTTCCTCAAATACAATTATAACAGATAATATACCCCCATAATTGTTATCACATATACAGTAAGGATATATCTAGAGCTGTGTCCTCTTATGATTTTAACAAAGCTCCGGTCGGACAAGATCTTGGCAGATGCATATAAAATTAAGTTTAACTGCTGGTTACCCATTTTAAGTTACCTATTTAATGCAATTTTATAAAGTAGAGATATGCCCAGAGTTGGTCTGGTAATATTTTTTCTATACACAAAAAAATGATCCATTCTGGACCCATGCATGTATAGCTCAATTAGTTTTATTTATTCAACACTAACACTTTTCTCAAGAATTACATTGATAGATTAAAGGCATGGGTTATTGAATTTCACCAATCTTGTGAAAGCTTAAAATGGTTTTCATGATGTATGCTACATGCTGTACTTAACATAATTTGTTTTTAAGCCTTCTAATATTTATACAGATGACTATTTAAACAAACTCTGGTCAGAGCCAATATGGCTGTGGGGAGCTTTTGGGATGCTTTTACCCATTATTCTAATGAATTTTCACAATGCAGATCTGCAGAGAGGCAGTTTCAATGTGGTCTTCCTTTTACACATTTTACAATGTGCTTTCCTCGAATATGCCTGCTGATTGCTATATATTAGCCTGGATAGTTCACAGAAGAAATGTCATCTTATTTTCAGTGGGGCTCTACATCTACACAATATTATTCTGCATTGTGTAAAATCAGAACGCACTAAAAACAATATTTTACATCTGGGGGGATATATTAAGTGCTGGATCGATGCACAAGCAGAAAGATGCATTGCCCAGAGAGGGTGTGCCAGTCGGCACTGATACAACACTCAAAGAGAATGCGCCACTGGTACAGGGTGTGCATACAGTGAAGCCCACCAGGATGAAGCACGGAACTGTAGAATTCTGCAGTACAGTTACTGCAGCAAACAATGCAAATTCCAAGGGTGTTAATCCCTTTTGTCATGCAATAAACCTGTGACACTGTGCTTCATCCTGGTGGGTTTCATCTGTCCGGTTGAAAATATGACCCTGGGCCGGAGGACAGTGCAGACAGCTGCCAAAGTCAGGTGCATCCAGGGTGACCCCAACTGAATGCCTTCAGGGGAATGCTTGGCACATACCGGTATACTGCAGCCTCCATGGGTGATATTCAGCCCAGGAATACAAATAAACTGGTTGAGCATGCAGGGTGCAAAGGGGCCTTATGCATGCTCATTTCAGCCCATTTGCATGTTGGCATGGGATGAATGCACTGGAGCAGCTCTCTCCCCAAGCCCTGACCTCGTTACTCCCATGTGGGATGGGCCCTGAAGTCTCTAATGGTATAGTGGCACCCCCCACCTGTTCCACAAACCCTGATCATACTAGAGTCCAGGCTCTATTGGTTCTATATTGTAGGGACCCAAATGTCATCCCTAATTGCACCTGAATACACCCACATTCCATGTCCATAGTGTAGTGGCCCATGCTCCCCTCAACGGTGCACAGACAGCCCCTCCTGCCCCCATTCATCCCATTGTGATGACTGGCTCTGTAATGGGATCATACCACTGTATCAGTGGGTGGTAGAGCACTCACAGTAGGATGCTGGAATATGTGTATATGTAGAAGCAGAGCTGTGTGTGGGTGATAACACCAGTGGCATACTCCTCAGGCACTCGCATGGGATCCATCATCCTGGTGACATTGCACTGCTCACTGTGGTGCTGGCCGATGCTGTACCCATGCACGCAGATCTCTAAACAGGCATGTTAAAGCCAATCTCCCATTCATTTGTACAATTTGGGAACTACGGATGAACTGTCCATAGCCTGATGCATACACTGCAAATGGCATTACAGGATACTGCACCCGATGACACCTGGGATACTTCAGAATTCAGGAGGATGGTATGTTACACTGGGGAACAGGGAAGAATGTGGACTTGCAGTGGTGTATGACAGCAGTAAGATACGGCATTGACAAGGCAAGTATTGGAGGTATGTAAATTCCTCTTCAGTTTGCCATGGATGTATGCACAGCTGCTACACTGGTGGAACCTCAGGTGGCATGGTGTCCCAGTGCAAGGTACAGACAGTTGGGTCATTCAAAATGCAGGTCCCCAGCCCAGGTTCAGTGCAGTCAATGGCTGGCCATGGCAGGGTGTGAAGGGCAGTGCCAGTCTTTGCAACAGATTGGGTATGAGGAGAGTGAGGGTTTCTGTACAGGGGAAGTGGATGCTCTAGACTATGGATATGGATCATGGTTTCCTCTGGTGCAATCGGGTCTGGGGGGCCCTACACTATGGAGCTCTTCAGGGATGGAGTTGGCTAGAGTGGGGATTGAAAGGGGGTACCTCTTGTCTACCAGGGCTGTCAGGCTGTTGTGCACATGGGCGCACATCTGCAGCCTACCTGTGGGTGGCTGGCCTGGCCTAACTGTGGGCCACAGTGCTCTGGACTGTGAGGGGCACATTCCCACTGAATATGCTGCAGCACGGCATATGCATGGAATTGCCCCCTCACCTTGAATGGCATGCCATTTGTGTGTGCCTTGGCCCATTCCATTGCAGGCACATCCCATACATTTGAATATCATGCTGTTGTGCATTTTTGGAGTTGTGTGGCACAGCTCGTTTTTCCACCAATATGCACTGCGTATCTCCTTTGAATATAGGGGCCCTGTACTAGGTAGCCTGAATACATTATAAAAATGATAAAATCAAGACCCCACTGAAAACAACATATTGCATCTTATCTGGGACAGTCTGAGTAAATACAGTGCAAAAATGTGTAAATGAACATTCCTGTGACAATGAGATATAACATTTCCCCTGCCCAATCCAGGAAATAAAATATAGGATAAGAAATATTCAATGCTCCCATATCCAAATAAACATTACTCTGTAAAAGCCCTCATTTCCTGTGTTTTCCCACATAGTCTGAATCAAATCCCTGTAATTTTTCCATAAGCCACTGGTTCTTTATTTATGACTTTGTTCAGCCTTTTATTAGAAAAGAGCTCTGATTTGGTGCTCAGTGCTAATATTATATGTCACAATGGCCTTAGAATGATTTGATGTATATGCTATGCATAAAGCATAATGGGGACTATATGAAATAAATATCAAGCTCATTCTTTCATGAACTGTACTCAAAATTAATAATCACAAGTCAGAATCTTTCAGAAGATACTAGAACGACTGTAAACAAATTTATTGCAATATATATATATATATATATATATATATATATATATATATACATATATATTACAGTGACGCAGTAGTGCCGCTATACATTAAGGTTAGTACCATTTAAGGTTAAAGTATGAAATGTTGAAGCATAATAACTTTGCCACTGTATGATGGATTTGCCTGAAATTTGGCAGGCACGGAGCAGTACCATAGGTCTCTGGATCTGCCATGTTTTGTAATGGTCAGCTATATGGTTGAGGAGCTATGCAGTGCAATAGAAAGTTGTATTTATGCTTTTTTTGTGCATTCTTTGCTCTTGCCTGCAGGTTGCATGGGTTGTGCAACTGGTCTGAAACCTTCAGGAAACATGCAGCTGGGGTCCCCAACGTGCCTTTCAAAGATTTCGTGAAAACATATTAAACGGTTCAAAAGTTATTCAAAAAACAAATTTCCCATTATAGTCAATGTGAAAAGTTAACAAAAAGTTTGACAGTGTCACAAATGCCATTTAAGCGTCGCAAATGACCCCTGTAGTGTCATGAGTCAGCCATTTTGTTTTCAGTTACTGGTCATAGAAATGCTTGGCATTTAAATGTGAGACCCTCTAGGGACACAATTCTTTTGTGTTCACCTAGTCAAGCCCTGAGGATGCGAACCGTGTCTTTTTTTTTTTGGGGGGTTAACACCCCAAAATATGTTTTCAAATTTTTGTAAACTGTAGTGTCACAGCAGTCTTCGTGACTTCATGACACTTTCGTGATTTTTTTTTTTGCTAAAGTGTCGGATTTGCTACACCACTTTGCCACACTATGCCCCAAATAGTGGAACTTTGCCACCATGCTGCAAAAGAATGGTTGAGAGTTAGGGCTGATGACCCCAATGCACACCCCGATGCCTGTTGGTAGGGACGGTGGGCATGGGGTGCAAGTGATTGGCAACCCCAACAATCAATTTCCTTTACTTTTGTCGCCAGGGAACAACCCCAACTGATGCATTAAATGGATTTTTTTGCCATGAATATATATATATATATAGATAGATACACATGTACACACATGCATCTTATATTCATTAGTTTTCAGACAAATGCTCATAGACTTTTTCTGTCCACCTGATAGAATCTTGAATGAGTTAAGTAAATGTTATGATTTTATCAAGGCCCTGATCCAGCAACTTAATAAATACACACTTGGTATATCATATTATAAAATGAGAAAAAAACTGTCTTCTATTTGCAGTTTTTTGATCAGGAATGTTGTAAATGGAATAAGTTATTTTTGACACATCTATTTTGGTCCAATACAAGGTATCAAATCATTTGCTTCTGTATCACTCATGGTTTGTCAGCAGTTAATTCATTAGATGAGGTCTCCCTTGCCTAGGGTTTGACTGTTTCTCCACCCCTCCTACAAACACACACCACACACACACACACACACACACACACACACACACACACTTACTATAAGATATCTCAGTAGCTCTTATCTGTTATGTTTGGGAAGCAGGCCTCAGGCTTTTATGTAAAAAGAAATTTATGTTTTAATCTGGGTAGTTCACTGAAGACCTGGCATTTTATCAGATAGGTCTTGAGAGGTTAGAAAGTATAAATCTTTACAGAATTTGCTGGGAAAGGGTAACATTTTGAGGTATGAATCTTTCTTGAAAGATATTCATCCATAACTGAATTAGTAGCAAAAAATGTTTAAATGCTAATCATTTAAATGTGCAAGCTGTTGCATTTCAAAGAGGGTAAACAAATCTGCAGTTTAATAGGCAACCTATATTTAACAAGCTGTTTCAGTTTCCTAATGGCCATCAGATAAGCAGCTTGGAGCTATGTCTCCAACATTCTAAGCAGAAAGAAGGGATTATTTTATTTCACTTGTCATAGTGATTTGTAGATGTGGAAGAATAGATTGAAATGTCCAAGAAATGAGGTCCATGAAACTTCATTTTCAAGCTACAGATAGAAAAATTGCTGGAAGGCTCCTCACAGCCATAAAAGAGCTTTATATTGTTGTTTTGTGGATTTTAAAGCAGCTTTAGATAATTTAAGTAGAAAAGGTGTCATCTACTAGCATTGAGTATGGACCCCTTGCTGTTAGATATTATAGTTGCACTATATGTAAGTCACAAGTCAGATACAATTTAGCCAGCTCAGTAGCACAATAGATCTTCTAATAGCTATGCCAGCAATCCAGGTTTGGGAATGGACTTGAGTTGCTTGGGGGCTGGTGAGGAAGGTAGGATTGATCATTCCTGAACAGCTCTTCTCCCTTGGGGATGGGAAACATTCATCCTGCTGGCCAGCTACCACCTGAAGCAATCAAGGTGGCAGTACAGTGGAACTGCAGACACATGTGAAGGGACTCCATGCCCAGATGTTTGGATCACCTCCATAAAGGAAGAGAACACAGATAACATTGTTGCATGCACACGGACCCAGGGCACAAATGGAGGACAAAATCTCCAAAATAGCTGGGTGAAGCCTGTTCCCCTGCAGACTCTGCTCTGATGATTGTGTTCTTCTAGAACAAGTCCCAGGGAAGTCAGGTGATGGGGCTGGGGTACCAGTTCAGGTGTGTGCTGGTCAGAGGAGAAAAGTGACAAAGAATCAAAAGTAAAAACCAAGTTAGATATGACCAGTGTGGGAATCTTACAAATAAAATTGAAACCAACGTGGCATCTGTCAGGGGTGTATCTTGGCTCCCCTGCTCTTTAAATTATTCCTAAACACCAAGAAGAAGACATTCTGACTATTCCAATGGGATAGGTCTGACAGAAAAAGGAGTAGGTGATTCTCTTTCAGTGGAGTGTGTTACTGTAAAGAACAAGGAGGCTATTGGGGACCAGTGGTTCAACTTAGGCTATCTGGTTAAGCTAAGATAGAAAAAGAGGATGAGACAAAATAGTGACCCAGAAGGAACCATAGGACTGGAACAGCTCAGTCCAGCTTATCAGATTATGTATAATAGCGATATGTGCTGGGTGAATGTTGTTGTTGTCCACAAGAGGAATTCTGGCAGCATAGAAGCATAAACTTTGATGGCAGATAACGACCACTTGGCCCACCCAGTCTGCCCATTTCTCTACCTAATGGATAAGCTGCAGATCCTAGTTAACAAACAGCCTACTTCCCCTTAACCCCCACTAGAATTATCTTATGTCTGTCCCATGCATTCCTAAGTCCCCCCCACTGCTTTTGACAAGACCTCCTCAGGAAGGCTGTTTCATGTGTCCACCACCCTCTCCAAGAAAAAAAAATAATTCCTCACATTGCCCCTGAGATGTCCACCTCCTCTGTCTTCAGATGGTGTCCCCTTGTTCTTGCACATCTCCTTGTCTGAAAGATGCTACCCTCTTGGACTTTGTTAATTCGCTTGAGGTACTTGAAAGTTTCTATCATGTCCCCCCTCTCCCTCCTTTCCTTGAGGGTATACATATTAAGAGCTTTTAGTCTCTATTCGTATGGCTTCTGGAGCAGACACTGCACTATTTTAGTTGTTCTCCTCTGGACTGCCTCCATTCTGTCTATGTCCTTGTGGAGACGGGGTCTCCAGAACTGCACACTGTACTCCAGGTGGGGTCTCACCAACTGTCTGTACAGAGGGATAACAACTTCTTGTTTTTTACTGGTGATGCTTCTCCCTGTTCATCCCAGTATCCCTCCCCCACAGCCCTCCTCTCCGCATTCTCACATTGCTTGCTTACCTTTAGTTTGTCTGATATAACTACACCCAGGTACTGTTCCATTTTGTTTTGTTGTTAATCCTCCCCATCACTGTGTACTCTTCCCGGGTTTTTGTTTCCCAGGTGCATTACTTTGCACTTCTTTGGACTGAATCTAAACTACCATACCTCCAACCTTGCCAAGTCCTTTCTCGTCCTTTCCAGCCCCCTCCCTGTGTATCAACCCTGTTGCAGATTTTTGTGCTATCTGCAAAGAGGCATACTTTTCAATCTAGTCACTTCGCAAAGTCACCTATAAAGCATTAAAGAGGGCTAGTCCCAGTACTGAACCCTATCGTACCCCACTAGTAATTCCCTTTCTTCGGAGTGGACTCAATTTACTATTACCCTCTGTGTCCTGTTGTCCAGACAATTTTTCACCCAGGTTACCACCCTGGAACCCACTCCCAGGCTGGCTAACCATTTTTTTTATCTTTTGCGTGGGACTGTGTCAAATGATTGCTAAAGTCTAGGTAGTCCATGTCCACAGCCCCTTCCTGGTCCACTACTTTGGTCACCCAGTTAAAGAAATCTATTAGATTAGTCTGACATGACCTTCCCACTGTGAATCTATGGTTCCTTGGGTCCTGTGCCCCGATGGCCTCTAGGTACTCAACAATTCTTTCTTTCATTTTCCCTACCACTGAGGTCAAACTAACAGGTTTATAGTTTCCTTCCTCTGCCTTGCTCCCACTTTTGTGAAGGAGAAACACATCCCCCCTCCTCCAATCCTCAGGTACCATACCATCTCCCCATGATTTGTTAAAAAGGGTAGTCAGTGCTGTCACTAGTTTTCACCTTAGTTCTTTAAGAATTCTGGGGTGAATCCCATCAGGTGCCATTGCTTTCTCCACCTTCAGATTAAGGAGTTCTTTCAGCACCCTTTACATAGATACATAGATACTGTAGGTAGATATGGTCCACCAGGCCCATCAAGTCTGCCCATTTATGTTACCTGATGAAGTGGCCAGTGACCTATCTGGTCCCTGACTTTTGCTTGTTCTTCCGTCTCTAATATTTCTTTATTCTTGTCCCATGTGTGTTTGAAGAATGCCACCATATGGGCATCCACCACTTCCTGGGCAGATCTATTCCATGTATCCACCATCCTCTCTGTAAAAATAACTTCTTGACATTTCCCCTTATGCAGCCACCATCAGTCTCATATCATGCCCTCTTGTTCTGGCATTACTTATAAGATGCAATATGTTGTCCTCTTCCACCTTGTTAATGCACTTGAGGTATGTGAACATCTCTATCATGTCACCTCTCTCCCTCCTTTGCTTCAATGTGTACAAATTGAGGTCTCTGACTCTTTCCTCATAAGGTTTGTGATGTAGACCCTTCACCATTTTGCTCACCCTCCTCTGCATCGCCTCTATTTTGTCAGTCACCACCTTGGACACCTGCCTTGTGGCCTTGAGGTCTGTCACCAGGTATGGGTATACTGAAACATAGAAAGATAGAAACATAGAACATAGAAACATAGAAACATAGAATTTGACGGCAGATAAGGACCGCTTGGCCCACCCAGTCTGCCCATTTCCCTACCTAATGGATAAGCTGCAGATCCTAGTTAACCAGCAGCCTACTTCTTCCTACCCCCAACCCCTAGAATTGCCTTATGACTGTCCCATGCATGCTTGAATTCCACCACTGTTTTTGACTCCACAACCTCCTCGGGAAGGCCGTTCCATGCATCCACAACCCTCTCTGTGAAAAAATACTTCCTTAAATTACCTCTGAGCCACCCCACCCTTCTATCTTCAAATTGTGCCCCCTTGTTCTTGTGCACCTCTTTTTTTGAAAGATGCTACCCTCTTGGACTTTGTTGATTCCCTTGAGGTACTTGAAAGTTTCTATCATGTCCCCCTCTCCCTCCTTTCCTTGAGGCTATACATATTCAGCTCCTTAAGTCTCTCTTCATATGTCTTCCGGTGCAGACCCTGCACCATTTTAGTTCCCTCCTCTGGACAGCCTCCATCCTGTCTATGTCTTTGCGGAGATTGGGTCTCCAGAACTGCGTGCAGTACTCCAGATGGGGTCTCACCAACTGTCTGTACAGAGGGATAATAACTTCTTGTTTTCTACTGGTGATGCCTCTCCCTATGCATCCCAGTATCCCCCCAGCCCTCCTTGCTGCCCTCTCACATTGCTTGCCCACCTTTAGGTCATCTGATATGACTACCCCCAGGTCCCTTTCCATTTTTGTTGTTGTTAGTATCTCACCCCCCATTGTGTACTCTTCCCCTGGGTTTTTGTTTCCCAGGTGCATTACCTTGCACTTCTTAGCATTGAATCTAAGCTGCCATACATTTAACCATTCCTCTAACCTTGCCAAGTCCCTTCTCATCCTTTCCACCCAACCTTGTGCATCAACTCTGTTGCAGATCTTTGTGTCATCTGCAAAGAGACATACTTTTCCTTCCAGTCCCTCTGCAATGTCGCTTATAAAGACATTGAAGAGGACAGGTCCTAATACTGAACCCTGCAGTACCCCACTAGTAACCCCCTTCTTCAGAGTGGACTCCCATTTTACTACCTCTGTGTCCTATTCTCTAGCCAATTCTTTACCCAGGCTGTCATCTTGGGACCCACTCCCAGGCTGGCTAACTTGTATATTAATCTTTTGTGTGGGACTGTGTCAAATGCCTTGCTAAAGTCTAGGTAGGCCATGTCCACAGCCCCTCCCTGATCTACTACTTTGGTCACCCAGTCTAAGAAATCAATCAGATTTGTCTGGTATGACCTTCCCGCTGTGAATCCATGCTGCCTTGGGTCCTGAGCCCCTCTGGCCTCTAGATACTCAACAATTCTTTCCTTCAGAGTGATTCCATTATTTTCCCTACCACTGAGGTTAAGCTAACAGGTCTGTAGGTTTTCTGCTTCTGCCTTGCTCCCCACTTTTTGTGAAGGAGAACCATCTGCCCTTTCTCCAGTCCTCGGGTACCACCCTATCCTCCATGATTTATTAAAGAGGGTAGTCAGTGGTGTCACTAGTTTCTACCCTTAGTTCTTTTAGAATTCTGGGATGAATCCCATCAGGCCCCATTGCTTTGTCCACCTTCAGTTTTAAGAGTTCTTTCAGAACCCTTCCTTCTGTAAATGGGCTGGTATCAACTTCTGTATCCAGAGTGTTTCTACTGTTTGTTTTAGGTACCTCCCCCACCTCCTTTGTAAATACTGAGCAAAAATATTTATTTAGTATCTCTGCCTTTTCACAGTCACCCTCTGCCCACCCTCCCTCCTCTTTATTAAGCCTCACTAACCCTCCCTTGGTCTTCCTTTGCTCCCTGATGTACCTATAAAGGTTTTATCCTCCTTCTTAACTGAGTTGGCTATATTTTCCTTGGTTTGGGCCTTTGCTGTTCTGACTGCCTTCCCAGCTTCCTTTTGCTTTAACTGATACAGTTCTCTGTTCTGCTCCTTCTGTGATTCCTTGTACTTCCTGAATGCTTTCTTTTTCTCTTGAACCTTCACTGCCACTTCCTTTAGAGAACCATAGTGGTTTCATACATCATTTCATTTTTGTTTATTGCTTACCACAGGCTTGTTACCTCTGTGATGGCAGTTTTATTATTCCCATTGTTCTTCCACCCTCCCTTCCTGCCCATTTGCTAGTGCATTCCTTAGGCACTCACCCATTTTAGCAAAGTCAGCCCTCCTAAAGTCCAGTACTTTTGCCTTTGTATGGCACAACTCTATTGCTGTGTTTATTGTGAACCATACTGTTCGATGGCGCTAGTTCCCAGATGGCTACCCACTTCTACATCTGTGATCCTCTCTTCATCTCCATTTGAGAGAACCAGGTCTAAGATTGCTCCCTCAGTGGGCTCCAATACTAGTTGTCTAAGGCATGCTCCCTGTGGGGCATCTAGAATAACTCCACTCTTTGAAGTGGCTGCTGCAACTGCACTCCAGTTAACATCTAGTATATTCAGATCACCCATCAGCAATATCTCCTTTTCTGCCATTCTAAGAATTCTTTCTATCATTTCCTTGTCCATTTCCTCCCCTATGAGAGGGGTCTGTAACCCCCTGTGTGATTGTGGTGCCATTGCCAGTCTCAAATTTACCCACTGTGCTTCTTCTCCTCCTGTTTTCCTTTTGTTCTGTTGCTTTGATTTCTTCCCTTATGTAAAGAGCTACTCTCCTCCTCTTTTTACCCTCCCTGTCCCTCCTGTAGATAGTGTATCTGGTATGTTTATGTCCCAGTCATGGTTTGTGTGTACCATGTTTCTGTGATTGCCATGATATCCAGATGTTCCTCCTCCATCAAGGCCACTAATTCAAAGCTTGTTACTCAGACTACAGGCATTGGTACTCATTGCTCTCCATTTTTGATGGCTTTACCTTCTTTTGCAGCATCCCCCACTGACCAGTCTGGTCGTTTTTCTCATTTAGTACCCTGTTTTGTAGGGGAGGCTGGGATTTTCCTGCTGCTTCGGTGCCTCCCTTTGACTAGTTTAAAAGCTACCAATGAAGCATTTAAACTGATTGCTCAAAAGATGTGTTCCTTCCTGGACAGATGCAGACCATCCTGCCAATATAGGCTGGTGTCCCTCCAGGTGGAACCCCATTCCCCAATGAAGCCAAACCCCTGTGCTCCACACCATTTTTTCAACCATTCATTAAACTGCATGGTGCAAAGTACCCTCACCTCACTCACGCCATTGACAGGTAGCACCTCAGAGAAGGATATTGTGTGTGCTACTTGTCTTCGGCCCCTCCCCAATTCTACAAAGTCCTTCTGCACTGTTCTAATCTCATGATTAGCCAAGTCATTTGTCCCTAGGTGGACAATGACGTCCAGCTCAGACTCCTGTGCAGCTGTTCTCGTGATCCTGAGGATGCGCTTCCTGTCTCTCCAAGCCATGGCACTAGGCAGGCACCTTACTTCAGTTTTCCCTGCTACCCCCAGTTCTATCCCCCTAATAATTGAGTTCCCCACCAGGAGCTGCTTCATTTCCTTGTGGTGTCCTCTGCCTCCTTTCTGTGGGCCTCCCTTGTGACAGTTTTCCTCAGCCTCTTTAGTCTCCTCTGCAGGTGCATCCATAGGGGAGCTCTGCTCCCCCAGAATGGCGTATGGATTGTGGTGTGGAACAACTGACTGGGTGTGCCTCTGTTCCACCATCCTCACCTTCCCTGAGCCCACTGTGGTCCAACTACTGTGCTTTTTTTACAACCTCTGAGGTAGTGGTGGTGGCTCTTGTGCTCCCTGGATGGGGGAGGTTCCCTTCCTAGTTTCCAGTGTGGCCTCGGGGAAGGTCCCCTTACTACTGTCCAGTGTGGCCTGAAGACGGGAAATTTCCTCCCTCAGGGCAGAGAGTTGTCTGCAACTAGAGCAGCATCTCAGCCTCCAGAAAGACTCCCGGAAAACTGCTTCCCCACAGCCATTACATTGCACTACTCCCCACATTTGTGTGTGTGTGTGTGTGTGTGTGTGATTGGTTTGTAATATAGAAATATATATATATATATATATATATATATATATATATATATATATATATAATACAATGTGTATGCTTATATTGTCAGTGCAGTGTGCTAGAGAGGATATGACAGTGATATGCACCTTGCACTCTTCAGGAAATGATGTCAGAACCCCAGGTATAAAGGAACTATTTCAAGGGTGGGTGGGGTGAGGGTGGAAGGGTTGGGCCTAAACTGTACCCTCACAAAACAATCAGCTAAAAGCTCTGACCCACCACTGCGATGAGTGCCTTCCTGTCAGCAAGATGCCCTACACAACAATTTGACAGAGAAAATACCCTGCTAGTCAAACAGAGAAAAATCCACACATCCAAGTCAGACACAGGTAAACCTACCCAGCCCTAAAACAGGCCTGGTGATTTTTGCTCTGAAAGCTGTCAGCCCCAAAATAAGTCAGCTCTGCTTTAAACTCTTCCTGCACTGAAAATGTTAAGAATTGTAACAAACAAACAAATGTAATCCTAGATCCACCTCCCTCTGTTGCTTGAAAGACTGTCTTTTCCTGTTTCACACTGCAGGTTTTTCTATGACAACTCCTTAACCACAGTAACTTATTTAAAAATAGTTTAACTATCACAAACTCCTACGTACCAGTAAATTATTTAAAAATAGTTTCTGTCCCAAAATCCTAGTAGTCAATCCAGCTACCCCCAAGGTACAACCAAAATGCAGTATTCAAACACTTGTGAAGTTACTTCCAAGATAAGCAGAGTTTGCAAGCTCCTTTTTCAACTCCTCAGCCACCTGTAATTTATTTAAAAATAGTTCAACTGTCAGAAAATCCTAGTAGACAATCTAGCTACCTCCAAGGATCTACCCAAATGCAGTATGTAAATCCTTCTGAAGTTACTAACAAGATAAACAGAGTTTGCAAGCCCCTTCTTGGTTAAACACTAAATAAATATGTGAATAAAAAGCAATTACCAAGGGTACTTAGTTTCACCTCCCACAGAATTAAGCAAAAGTGCACGTTTGTTGCAGATATCAAGCGCAATATAGAATTTCCCCTTACATTAAACAGGCAGGCAACCATTCAAGTGCATAAAAAACACCTGATGACATTTGTAATTTTATTTCTTCATAAAAATTGAAATAATAAAGTAAATATATACAGAAAGTAAAACAAAAACAAAAGGAAAATACAAGGTGTTATTGCAATACACTTAACGGGCTTACTATAGTTAATTTCACAGATACTTTTCTGTATCCTTCCAGCACAGCCTGTGAAACTGC
Source organism: Neoceratodus forsteri (assembly GCA_016271365.2). Lineage (NCBI taxonomy): Eukaryota > Metazoa > Chordata > Ceratodontiformes > Ceratodontidae > Neoceratodus > Neoceratodus forsteri. The sequence continues at coordinate 981,405,395 of CM028133.1, forward strand.
ACACCTTCTTCCCTCCAAGATCAGCTACCTACCTACTGACCCATCCTATCTAAAACTAAACCCTAGGGGCAGGTTTGTGTACATTTTGAGGAGTTGGCATGTGACATTATGCCCTTAACCAAGAATTATCCCTCTGAGGCTCATAACCTGACCTATACAAAATCAAAATAGTTATTTCAAAGCCCTTGTTAAAGAAGTCTCACAACAGGAAAAACACATATTTTACAATGCTGGCCAGAATTATTATCAACAGGAGCTTAATTAATCAGGAAGGCTAAGCTCAACCCACTGGCCAGCTTGCTAATTTTATTTACATAATTAACACCCGGCTTGCTATACTGGGAAACATACCAGTCTTTTACAAAGTGGTTTCACAGCTTCACTCCTGAATAATCTTTTCTAACCAGTTCACCAGCATTTTAAAAGCTATATGGCTTCAAAATTAAAGCACTTTAAGTAACATTAGTATTACATAGCTCTAAGCAATTTTATCAGCTCTATATACATATACAGCACCTTATATTCAAGGCCCCTGGAATTCTGCGGTTCTGCGGTTGTGGAATTTGCCACAGAATTTGTATCATGCCGCAGAATATATATAGTGCTGGAGAATTAATTGTTTTTGGTGAATTTTCATATAAATATACTGTTTTCCCATAGTGTCAGGCTTTCTTTCCCACCTCGTTTATCCTAAAGCCCCTCCTCTATGCTCAGCATATGATGTCATCGATGACATCACATCATATTTAGCCAATGACAGGACTGCATTCTGCCAGAGAAATGAATAAATCATGCCGCATAAATCAGAAAATTCTGCAGCAGAACACCAGGGACCTGCTTATATTCTTTTAAAGCACTGTAAGCACCTTAAACTAGGGCTGCACATTTCATCAGTTATGCATGTACAGCGTCCCTGTTTCATTTCCACAGTTTTCTGTATTTATTATAGGTCTAATTTATTGGAGACCAATTAAATCATTTACATAGGAACAAGGTATTTAAACACTAAATGGGAGTTGGGGTAAAGAAAGACATTCATCTCCTTACCAGGGTACTATCCTAAGACAGGGGTCACCTTGTCACACATCCCCCCACACAAAAGGGCAACCTCCCTATAGTTTTCCATCCCTCAATCAATAACCTAACGGGGTGTGTGGAGCTCCGTCCCTCTTTCACCATGAATCTCTACCCCAGGGTCCCATAAACCTGCTTTAGTATTGTCTATCATTCAATGATTCACCAACGACAATACATTCAAACATTACCCTGGTGCTGATATAGAAATCGACATAGTAGTTAACTATGCACATAGAAGACATACTTCAGTCTGTAGTGACTGTCTACTGTCCCATAACTATTTCACTCTGGATATTAGAACCCAGACACTTCTCATGTAATATCAGAAATACCTATTCAAAGGTGCACGCACTGATATGCTCCCAGAGGTTACACTCCTTAACCTCTTTAGTCCTGGACCTCCAGAAAGATATAGAAAGATCAGCAGAAAAATAGATAAGAAGAGGGATGGGAATTCGCCTGAAGGTGGCCAACCTACGAGACTAGAAAATACTAAAATGATAGCCAACAAGAGAGGAAATACTTGCAACAGCAGTTTTGTACAGAGTTAGGAAAAAGTGGTCCAATTTTCTGTGGCATGGCGTATCCACTTTCCCTCTCCCTGGAAGAGTATGGAGCTTAGGACCACCCTCACCATAATGCTCTGCCTCAGGGTCCCTTTAATTAAAACACATTCAACAAAGTATCTTGATCATCATAAGACATATACCCTGAGAGTTGTATTTGTACCTTCATCAGTACATATAAAAGAGAAAGTAATTTTCACAGCAGTTTTATGCTAATGTCAGGCTTCCTTTATCTAACTAGCTTGGTGGTCATACTGTCCCAAACCATAACTTTCTCCTGACAATACATACCCAGCCTTAAAAGGTTTGTACATTTCAGTATTCCATACATTTCAATGCATACAATTTCACCTGGACCCCCCTAGCCCAAGTCTTCTTATCTCAGGTGGTCACTAACCCCAGCAGGCATGTCAGGTATATCCCCAAGCTAGACAAACAGCTTGTTCCTCTAAAGAAACAACTTTGGGATGTTATTCTGTTTAAATGGTCCAAGTATCCAATCAGTGGTGTACAAAAGTAACAAAAGGTACCACCGTGATCTGACTGTCCTATGTGGGAGTCTCCCACACTTCCATGGATTCCACTTTCATCGGCCTTCTACCCTACGAGTTACTCCTCCGCTACACTTCTCTGTACCACCAACTGACCATACCCAGCACCAGCCTTCAGAAAACCAGCCACCTGCGGTACATACCAGGCCAGTAATAGAATGGGGTCATGTGTGATAGAACCTCCCCATGGCTAAAGGTCTCAATGGACTGCCACTTGCAGTCTCAGTACCTTTTCCAAAGGCCACTGCACCACAACCTGGCAGCCACTCATCCAGTATGGGGATTAGGCTTCATGTGGTACAGCACTCCCTTTTATGTTTGTACCACCACAGCTGGTTAACCCCCACAATACCATTGACCTGCCTTCCATTCTGTATTTTATATAGTCTCTAACTGGCTACTCATGATCCCTGCCTGTAATTCTCCCACATCAGTACATTTCATTTAGGTAATAGAATTGTTCTCAACTTTAGAAACATAAGTCCCTTCAACCTCCTCGGCCTCTTCTCACTTGCTTGAAGCCTTCACCCCAGGAGACACTAGGTTGGAGACAGGCTTACCTGGGGATTTAACATCTTGTGCACCGTTCTCTAACAAATAGCAGTCCAGAAAAATGGGCAACAATGGGATCTCCAGAAATGCTGGCAGCAAATGTTGCATCAGGGAGTCCTCTTCCTCCAGAACCCATGAATCTTGCTCCTCCTGGAACTCATGGATTCTCCTCCTCCTCCTCTGCTTCCTCCTCCACTTCCTCTGGTTGGGAGCCCTCAAGCTGCACCGGTGCTCTGCCTCTGTCCAGTGCTGGTCCGCCTCTAACCATTGGCCACTCAACCAATGCACCAGCCACCCAGTTCTTCCATTTGGTCTCCGGATCCATGTTCCCTCCATGATGCCTCACCCAGATCACTAGGTCCAGCTGTCCACATCACTTCTGGTGCCATGCACCATCTGCCATTATTCTTGGTACCAGGCTTGGTACCTCTAATGGAACTCTTCCTTTTCCATTAGACGTTTAGTCAGTATCCCACTCTAGCACCATATGTCACTTGGTGTGGGTATACTGTATAACATTAACCAGGCAGACAACCATTCAAGTGCATAAAAAAAATGCCTGATGACATTTGTCTTTTTGTTTCTTTATAAAAATTGAAATAATAAAGTAAATATATACAGAAAGTAAAACAAAAACCAAAGAAAAATACAAGGTGTTATTGCAGCATACCTACCAACCTTCCTATTGCTAATTTCAGACACTTTCCTATGTCCTTCCAGCACAGCCTGTAAAACTGCACACCTTCTTCCTTCCAAGGTCAGTTACCTACTGACCCACCCTATCTAAAACTAGACCCTAGTGTTGTCAGGTTTATATACATTTTCAGGGGTTACATCACCTATCATGTGATCATCTGTGATTATGACCCCCAAATCCAGCTCCTCCTTAGTAATTACCAACAGCCTTCACCCCAACCTATAGCTTGCTCCAGGGTTCCTGCTCCCCACATACATGATTTTGTACTTCTTTGCATTAAACCTTAGTTGTCACTCATCTGACCATCTCTCCTACCGCTTTGTCTGTTATATGTGATGTATTCTGAAATATACCTCATATGCCTAGGTGACATTATTGTATAAACTGCATTTACTGTATTTGCCTATTGTGTAAACCAGTTATATTTGGTGTACAGTATACGTAATTTAGTGCATATGATCTAACCTCCTGTAACCATGGATTTTCACAGTTTCTGCATTAGCTTTTGTATCTACTTTTTGTATTTGTTATTGTTGTTGTCAGGCGCCATTGTGAGACCCAGGTCATGCCTAAAAATGGTCCCCTGAATCAGTGCACTTACCCAGTTACCAAAGACATAAATAAATAAATAAACCCTTTCTTCTGTGAATAGACTGGTATTGACTCCCCTATTCAGAGTGCTTCTATTGATTGGTTTAGATACCTCACCCTCTTCTTCTTTTGTGAATACTGAGCAGAAGTATTCATTCAGTATCCCTGATTTTTCACTGTCACCCTCTGCCCACCCCTCTTCACCTTTATTATGCCTCACTATTCCTCCCTTTGTCTTTCTTCACTCCCTAATGTACCTGTAAAAGGTTTTATCCCCTTTCTTAACTGAGTTGGCTATCTTTTCCTCAGTTTGGGCCTTTGTAATTTTGACTGCCTTCCACATTTCCTTCTACTTTAACTGGTACAGTTCTCTGTCCTGCTTTTTCTGTATTTCCTTATACTTCCTGAATGCTATCTTTTCCTCCCTAACATTCCCCGCCACCTCTTTTGAGAACCATAGTGTTTTTTTCTTTCATTTTGTTTTGTTTATTTGCTTCATATAAAGGCTTGTTGCCTCTGTGATGCCAGTTTTGATGTTTCCTCCTTGTTCCTCCACCCCCCTTCTTGTCCGTTTGCTTGGCTTTTCTGAGGCATGTTCCCATTTGCTAAAGTCAGCCCTCTAGAATCCCAAACCCTCACTTTTGTGTAAGCTTGATCTAGGTTTTATTTATGATGAATCCACACTGTTTGGTGGTCACTTGTTCCCAGATGGCTACCTACTTCTAAATCTGAGATCCTTTCTCCGTCCCTGTTTGAGAGTACCAGGTCTAAGATTGCTCCCTCCCAAAGTGGGTTTCAACACTAGCTGTCTGAGGCATGCGCCTTTAGGTAATCGAGAATGACCCTGCTCTTGGATGTGGCTGCAGCAAAGGTGTTCCAATTAACATCTTGTATATTCAGGTCCTCCATCAACAATATCTCCCCTTTTTCTGCCATTCTTTTTTTTATCTGCATTCTTTGTGTGCCTCAACCCCCTAATCCTTCCTCCAGAGGTCAGCCTGTACCTGTCCACACACCCCATGCCCAGGCTTACACACCAGGGCAGGGCTTTGGGGGGGCCCCCACCAATGGTCATTGTAGGCCAGCCTCAGCTTACCCCTCAGGTTGGGGCAACAAAAGAGGGACCCCCTGGCAGACATCCAAGGCAGTGAGGATGGCAGTAGAGCAGGATCATCATGCCAGGAGCTGGCAGTTTTTGCATTGGTGCTGAGACCCAGGGGCATGGATGTGCAATGATGATCAGCGTCCACTCTGCCCCATCTACATTCTGGTGCTGGCTATGCAGCACCCCCAGCCTCCACCAGGGGCCAATAAAGCACCAGACACACTTTCCCTCTCTCCCCAGAGAAGGATAGAAGTTGCAAGGATGCTTAATCCTTCTCCCCCAGCTGTCCCTCTGACTCCCAGGTCCATTCCTGAACTTCGGTTGTCCGTGTCGCAAGCATAATTCCAACCACTGCGCTGGCTGGCCAGCCTTTTTCTGCCATTCTAAGGATGCTGTCTGTCATTTTGTTGTCCATTTCCTCCCCCTGAGATGGGGTCTGTATACAACCCCTGTGTGGATTGTGGAGCCATTTCCAGTCTCCAGGGTGACCCACAGTGCCTCCTCTCCCTCTTAACCTTTATTTCCATTGCTTTGATCCTTCCTTATGTAGAGAGCCATTCTCCTCTTTTACCCTCCCGTTCCTCCTGTAGATTGTACCCTGGTATGTTAACATCCCACTCATGGTTAACTGTGTACCATGTTTCTGTGACTGCCATGATATCCTGGCATCCTTCCATCAAGGCTGTTAGTTCAAGGAGCTTGTTACCCAGACTACGGGCATTGGTACTCATTTTGTTCATGGCTTTACCCCCTTTTAGCTCCATCCCTGTCCTTACTGCCTTTGCCTTTTTCTCAATTTACCCCTGTCCTGCTCCTTATCAATGGCTCTACCTTGGTGTTTACCTCGCTAACTACCCCGTTTTGTGGCAGAGGGGCTGGGATTTCCATGCTCCTTTTGAGTGCCGCCTTGGCTAGCTTAAATGCTTGCCAATGAAGCATTAAACCTATAACCTAGGATCCTGGTTCCCCTCCTGGACAGATACAGACCATTGTGCCAGTATAGGCCTGCATCCTCCAGGTGGACCCCAGTCCCAGTGAAGCCAAAACCCTGAGCTCTGCACCAGTTTTTCAACCAGTCATTGAATCCCATAGTATGGAGTACCCTAGCCTCCTCCATGCCATAGACAGACAGCACCTGCAAGAAGGTTACCATGCATGCTACTAGTCTAATGCCCCACCCCAACTCAACACACTCCTCCTGCACTGCTCTGATCACATTCCCAGTCAGATCATTTGTCCCTAGGTGGACAATGACATCTAGCTCCATCCTCCATGCAGTTGCTTCCACAATCCTGAGGATTCACTTCCTGTCCCTCCAAGCTAGGTCAGGTAGGCATTTTTTCTCCCTCTCCCTCTCCCAGTTTTACCCCTAATGACTGAGTCCCCCACCAGGAGTTGTTTCCTTCCCATGTGGAGTCCCATGCCACCCTCCTGTGGGTCTCCTTTGTGGAGGTTCCCAGCATGCTCCTTGATCTCTACTGTGGGTGCCTCCTTGGAGGAACCATGGTCTTCCAGAATGACTTATGAATTTTGGAGCAGTACATCTGGAGGGATGCACCTCTGTTCCACCACCCACACCCTCCCTGAGCTCACTGTGGTCCAACCACTAATCTTTCTTGGCAACCTTTGAGGCAGCAGCAGTGGCTCTGATGGTCCCTGGGTGTGGGAGGAGGTTTCCCGAATCCTCACCTGGTCAGCCTGGAGATGGGCCACCTCCCTCCTCATACCAGAGAGGTACCTGCAAATAGAGCAGGATGACAGCCTCCAGAACATCTCCCAGAAGACTGCCACCCCACAACTAGTGCATTGCACCACCCCTCACGTCTCTCTACCTTCCTGTTTATTTATTTATTTTTGTTAGTGTTCTGGGCTGTTATGGTTATTTTTTTCAGTCTTTTAGTAACTGGGTAAGGCCCTCTAGGCACAAGTGCCTGTTTTCAGGGGCGATCTGGGAGCACTGGGTGGTTAAATGACTTGCTCAGAGTCACACAGTATGCAAGAGGAGGCTGTGAGATTCAAACTCAGGTCTGATCTACTGGATGCATCAAGCTTGTTCACATCTTGTTCCTATAACCTCTAGGCTATACTGCCAGCCACAGGTGTATGTTATTTGCCCATTTGGGAAGTGATGTTGGAACCCTGGTATATAGCAAATTATGCACTTGGGGTGAGTGGAGTGAAGGGCAGGGTGGTTGGAACCAAGCCAGACCCCCCAAAACAATCTGCTACAGCTCTGACCCACCACCTTGGTGCATGCTTTCCTTCTTTTCAGTATTATCTAGTATGCTACATTAAATATTTGAGAACATGGTGGCTGAGTTATAAGCACATAAATATTTTCATGAAATGTTCCCTTAAAATAAAATGACAGATTTTGAACCCTATATGTTTGAAACTATTCATCTAAATGTCATGATATTTCACATGTCCTTAGGGCCCCATACTTATGTTGCACTATAAATATTTGAGAAAATGTTGCCAATAATAATTTTTGGTATTTGTACTGTAAATTTAAAACAAGTAAACCATTTTTCCAGTTTTGTTAGATAGCAGGATACAGCGACATTGAATCTGCATGAAAAATGTCACATCTATACCTGCAAAAGCAAAGAGGTTACAGTCATGTTTTAGACAGTTTTCACAAAAGTTCACAATTAATAACTTAATGAAATTCTGAATTCCTGAAACATATGTTTTTTAAACCAAATATTTCCATAATTAGTAAATTATTGATCCTTATAAAAAGGTTATGTGTGCTATATTTTTCATTTGTTGCTCCAAAGGTGGCTGAGTTATAAGCACATAAATATTTTCATTAAATATACCCCTTAAATAAAATGAAAAACTTTCAACCCCTATATGTTCAAAACCATTCATTGAAATGCCATGATATTTAACAAGTCCTTAGGGCCAGATGCAAGAAGTAATCATGCCGAACTGCAAGTCTCTAACTCAATAGATGGCTGAGTTATGATCAAATAAAGAAAATAAGAAATCTCCTTGAGTTTCTGATGGGATTCTGCAGAAGTTTTGCAGAATTGCCCCTAGCTTCTGCCCACCTAACTGCCTCCTCGCCTGATATATATTTCGACCATTGGCAATGGACTTCTGTCCAGCATTCATCCTCTCAAACTCAGATTGTTCAGGAACTGCACTATTGTATCATTTTATTTGCATAACATTGTTAATTGCATTAACTGTCTTGTTTCATGGTGACTGTTTATTGTACCTATGTATTACCTTGAAAAGGAACCTTTGTAATAGAGTCATGACACAAATGATTGTAATTCAGACATCACTAATAAATAAATAAATAAATAAAATGTCATAAATGTGGAAATTTCTGATGCCACACAGCTCGTCATTTAAGCTGCTGTACTTGTAGCAACAGAATGTCATTCTTGGGTTATTTATACACCCTGAACCCATTGGTAATTTAATTGTTTTTATAGCAGATGTGGGGATGGGTATTACCTGCAGGTCTGATCAATTTGCAGACAACACAAAAAAATCAGGAAATTATTTGTTTCTGATGAACAGTGTCGGAAACTACAACATGGAAAATATCAAACCCATCAAGCAGCTAACAAAGGTGTTGTTAGCTGAGCAATGGGATCAATTTTTTTTTCCAAATCAGCCATCTAACATTTAAAAAAGTAAAACAAAAATAAATCTTCATTATAGACTACATACCATGCCCCATGCTCTCCAGACTATTACATTAAGAAAAATGAGAGTGCAGGGGCATGGCTCTCAACCAGGAAGTGGAAGGGAGTGGGTTCTCAGCTCCTCAGAACCTAGCTATGACTTCTTCCCTTCCCTAACTCCTGAGATTATAAATATTATTTGGTGCAGCAGATGACTCTTGAGGAAGTAAGTCTTCATATTAGTTGCTGGTGCATGGTAAATGTGCTCTTTATGTTTAGCATTATGAGTAACAGACAAATACAGCAACAAATGTGGATTGTACTCAAAATCTAATTCTCACTAGATGTCATTCCAGACAGATAAGTCTGGGGAAGTTTAGAACCCCAAAGAGGAAGTACTACATTTCTCAAATAGTGGTGATCTTATAGAACAGCCTAAGTTGGAATGTAACTGACAGCCCCATTTTTTTTAACAAAATTGGCACACTAATCTGTAGGAGATTATTACCTAATTACTTCTATTAATAAGTGTGGGTTGTCATGTTGGGTCAGAGTGGCCTACTTGTGCTCTTAAATCCCAAATAATCACAAGTAAATGAGAGTGTGCTGATTGCAGATTGAGGGGCTGTTTAGCATTAAGGTGTTGCTTTTAATTCTAAAAGCCACTAATGGTTCGGTAACCTGCTATATTGCTAATAGCACTGTGCAACATTTTCAATTTTTGATGGAGCAGAATTCCATGGAAGTTTGGCAATTTGACAAACTGCAGAATTCTACTGTGGAACAGCCTTACACCATTCCATAGTTCAATATTTTCTCCTTGGAATATGTTCTGCCAGCATTATATACAAACTGTGTGGAAGCAAGTGGGTGAATCCCATCAGGAATATACCCACATGCTTCCTAGTGGCCCAGTGTTCTAGTCATGCACCAAGATTAGTCTCATACCCTAAATGCTGGCAGGTACCCGTGCTGTACATATGCAGAGGGCACAGTTAAAGGAATGGGTCCAGTGACCCCCGCATGGACAAAAAAAGAACTAAGCAGCACCCCTTTTCTTAAACATCTTTAATTTGGGATTTCTATTTCACCTGCAAAATTAATTAGAGTATAACAATACGTCCAATTTGCAAGGCTTGAGTGAGCTGAGGCCCACCTGGAACATAGCTCAGACCCACTGGTCAGAATAGCCACAATTACATACTACTGAGAAACACTTGCGGAGGGGTAACAGCTTATGTCGAAATTTGTGTGACTTGTAATGCTTCTCATAATCAACACATGGCCTTTCTGGGGTGTACTGGAAGCAACCATCTGCAAAGGATTGATTTTTAACATTTAAGGATCACTTTGCCTATTTCACACTCTCTCTTCCTCTATTCAAAAATCAGCCCTCAAAAGTGAAACTAAAAGCAATCACTTTCAAAACTGTAAACTCTGAACCAACCAATTACCTTATATTCCACTGTTTCTTTAGGTTGACCTTTCATAACTGTGGAATGCTCATTCTGTGTATAAAGCGGTACCACGAAAAGTGCATGCAGAATACTCTTCTGCACTTGCAATGGAAAAATCTCAGTGACACTTGAATGGCAGAATGGCACTCCACTAGTTTAAAACAGCACAACTGCAAAATCATAAACACACTGCTGAATTGCAATCTGAAGTTTCAAAACAATCCACAGAATAACAAGGGAGGTGGATCAGGAGGCCATGGCCATGCCTATCTGGACTTCAGCAAGGCCTTTGACACTGTGCCTCATAGAAGGCTATTAAACAAACCAGGGAATATGGAAATGGGCAGGACAGTAGTGTGGAGGGTAGGTAATTGGCTGGACAGCAGGACACAGAGGGTGGGGTAAATGACTGTAACTCCACAGATGGAAGAATGACCAGTGGGGTACCGCAGGCATCAGTGCTGGGACTGGTTCTATTCAACATCTTCATCAGTGACATTGCTCAGGACCTAGAAGGTGAAATTTCCCTGTTTGCTGATGACACTAAGCTCTGTAACAGAGTGACATGCCAGAGGGTGGACAGAATGAGGAGGGTCCTGCAGAAGCTTGAAGAATGGTTGAGGGTTTGGCAGCTGAAATTTGATGCAAAGAAGTGCAAAATAATGCATATGGGACACAAAAACCTTGGAACAGCATATCAGTTGTGGGGGATATATAGCATGCACCAAGTAGGAAAGGGACCTTGGTGTTATCATCTCTGATGACCTCAAGGTAGGGAAATATTTTGACAAGGCAGCAGGTAAAACAAATAGGATGCTGGAATGTATAGGCAGGAGCATCACCAGCAGGAAAAGGGAGGTCATAATTCCGCTATACAAGACACTAGTGAGGCCCCACCTGGAGTACAGTGTACAATTCTGGAGACCTTAACAGGTAAGGACATAGACAGGGTGGAGAAGGTTCAGAGGAGGGCAACAAAGATGGTACAGGGATGGCATCACAAGTCCTTTTAGGACAGTCTGAAGGACATGAATATGTGCTCCTGGAGGAGAGGAGGGAGAGATGGGATATGATAGGGACATAACAGTACCTTACAAGGAGGAACAGGGTGCAGGAATACATTATTTTTCAGTGAAAAAGATGTTCCGGTACTAGAGGACATGGGATGAAGCTGGAGGGAGGGTAATTCAGAGGAAACGTGAGGAAGACTTTCTTCACAGAAAGGGTGGTGGACAAGTGGAACACCCTGCCAGAGGAAGTGGTGTGGGCTAAAACAATCACAGGATTTAAGAATGCATGGGATAGACCTAAGGGAATTCTGGAGGTCGGGGGTAAGGAGCAGCTGACTTCTAGAAAAACATAAAGGTAACTTACAAGCTCAAATGGGCAGACTGCGTGGGCCATAGGCCCTTATCTGCTGACAGTATCTATGTATATATCTAGAATGCTTTAAGAATTCTCTGGAATTACACTTAAAATTCAAAAATGCATTTCAGAATGATTTCCATGTACTACAGAGCTTAAACTGCTAACCACTTAAACATACTGGGTGAGATATTCAGACTGCACCAAAAAGATGCGCAATAGAGGGAGCAGGCACAAGTCCAGTGCGCCATGGCACAACAGGCACAATATTCAAACCATGTGCAGGACAAGGTTCGCCTGCACAACATGGCTGAATATTGCGCCCGATGCACCATAGCGCAACAAGGGATGAGCAATGGAGCAGGGTTGATGCGCAATAGCACCCCAAGGATGCACAGGGACAAAGACAGGAAGCAGCTCAGCATCAGCCATGGATGTGCATGTGCCAAGGAGCATGTCACCAGGACAGGCAGACCAACCCCCATCCCCAGCCCTCACCAGGGCAAGGCCCCCATGAGCTGCACAACCAGATGGGTGCAGGATGGACCACCAGCCCATGAACCACGGCACTGAACCAACAGCAGATGTGACCCAGCAGACCCCACCTGCTAGGCAAGGTGCCCGTGCACCACTCCCTGGCCAACAGAGACTGGAACACAAGGATGTCCTGGCCCCATCCATGCCACGGCACCACACCAATGCTGACCACCCCGAGTACAGTGAGCCCGAGACACTTAGCCCAGAAGCATGACCAAACAGTGCATGGCACTGAAGGCATTCCTTCACCACCGTGCCAAGGCAGCTGGTTGCCCTGGGGCGCATTGCACATGTACCACATCCCCACCATGACCACCACCAGCATGTCGGTGACACCATCCACCGAACACCACCACAACTCACACAAGGCCTCCAGCTTGGCCCCACGGGAACACAGCAAGGTGGGTGACCTGACACCAGTACCCGAGGGACCCCGCACATGTGAAGGGCCGCCCTGGATGCCGCCACCAGCAGGAATGCACTCCAAACACAGGACCTGAGCATGGTCCACCACCCATACACACAAACCCCCAGTCTCAGCACCTGCCCCACCAGATACCACAGCACCCTCCTGTGGCACATGAAGGCATATGCCACACAGGAGGCAACACAGGGCAAACACAATGCCCTCCATCCCAGTCCCACAGGTACCCCGGCAAACAGACACACAAAGCAGTGCAACAAATGCTGCCATCGTGAAACCCATGTTGCTGTTTACCTATGGCCTGCCCACCACCATGGTGCCAGTGAGCCTGCCATGTGGCAGTCACCCCATGAGCCTAGCCACCCTGATGGCAGGTGCAGGGGCCTGTGACCAGGCCACCACCCACATGCAGCACTGACCCTATGTGACAGCCACCAGACCACAGGCACTGCCCCAGCCACCATGGACTGCATGGAGGGGGCAGACAATAGCACCACCCACAGTGGCAACAGGGACAGACATGCAATAGTCCCAGGGTCAGGATGCCAGCTGCAAGGGCACCGTGCCTGGAAGGTGGCAGGTATGGACTGCCCCTGAAAGCATGCCAACAGCCAAGCTTGTGGTGGTGGGGTCAGCATGACCATGCTTGCCACAGTTGTAAATGGTGGCAGTGTAGTAGCAATGGTTACAGCTGCACAGGCATGGCACACACCGACAGGGGTGCGTGGGACATGACACATGCACCCCAGCCAGCTGCACATAGGCAAACAGTGCACAGGGCACACCACACATTCCCCGGACAGAGCCCATGGGCCCCACCCACATCAGTGGAGGGCTCCGCTAGACACACCCACGGACAGGCCAGCACCACCCCACAGTAGCCATGCACACCACTGTAGCAAGGCTCCATGCGCCCACTGCAAATCAGAGACCAACATGGACATAGATATAAAAGTATATATTAATAAACAACACAACAGTAACAAGAACTATATACAGATATTTACAATGGGTTAGGGGATGTGCAAGGACGCTACAAGGGGGGAGGGGAAAGGGCAGGGGACAATGGGAAAGGCAAAGGTGGGGGACATGGGGGTGTGGAGTACAGTCCCTGGAGGGATGGAGTGTAGTCATGCACTGCAGGCCCTACTGGCAGCCCCAGTCCTCTCTTTCATCCCTGTGGTGCCTGTGGTGCCACTGACAGTTACCCCTGTTCATCCTCTCCAGCAGCTCCAGGGTGGCCCGGGTGATCTGCAGGATCTCATGGAGGATCTGCTCCATGGCCGACCAATGTGGTCCACCTAGGACAAGGGAGCAGAAACAGTATGAGTGACTGGCCTGACCAACGCAGCCCACCCAACATGCATGGCATGCATCAGTGGCCTGTGTCCCTGGGATGGCATGCGACCACCCACAGTGAGTGCGCCCACATGACCTGCCTACCCGGGCACCCACAGCCATGCAAACCACTGCACACCATCACCACCCATGAACTGCTCAACACCATCCTGGCCTTCCAGCATCATGGCAATGCAGTGGGAAGGCAGTGGCACAGCCAGGCGCTGAGTGCACCCACAGTCCACATACACACCCACCCACATGTGCAGTCCAACAGGACAGTACATAGGGCACCACAGGATGTGCCAGGCTGGAGGGGCCATGTGCAGAGGTCATGCCTCACCACCACCCCTGCAGCCACCATGCACAGGTGTATAGGGGATCACGGTATTCACCTGAATCCCGGTCAGCAGGAGGCTGCTGACCCCAGCACCACTCACTGTGCTCTGCCTGCATTGCCACACTCCGGCGTTGTCCTGCCCATGATGCTCCTGGGCCATCTGTGCCCTACGGTGGTCCTCTGGGCCTAGGGGGTTAACACAGAGAGAGGCTCATTAGTACACATCTGACCCATAGGCCCCCCGCTCCAGTGCCTGTGCCCACACAGCATGTCTGGGTTGCAGTGGCTCAGGGTGGACATGATGCACCCCTACAACAGACAACACAGGTGCTGGCCCCCCCGGCGGCATGGCCTGCTGAATTCTGTGCCATGAGGGCAGTCGGATATGACTAGTGATGGTGAAGGAGCACCTAACTGGCTGTGGCATGGCTCCCTGCAGGCAGCGCCTGCAGTCACCCCAGGAAGTTAGGGTCACGCATGCTGGAGATCCCTATATCAGTGGTGACACTGCTCCTGGTTCGACTGCTCCCCTGTGGCCTCATCAAGGCCTTCAGTGACCTCCTGCTACACCTCTGTCGTGGCCAAGGAGGGGCACCTGCATGGGGCTCCACAAAAGCCACCAGGTTCACAGGCTCAGTGGCACTCCACACAGGGGCTGTGGTGCGAGGCATCATATAGCCTCTGCTGAGCTCAAAATGGCACCCGGTAGCGCACGTGTCCCACGTGTTGAGGCAGCGTGGTACTGAGCTGCCAGTCGCAATCGCACTGGCACCAGACTGCACCATAGTTGGGGCAACCATGTGGCCACATGGTGCCTAGAGGGCAAAGGTCAGCTGCAGGGTCAAGGGTCTGTCCACGCACGGAGTGCCACTGCGCTATTGGGAGGCCCCTGTATGGTGCGCGGTAGGGAGCACGTGTGTGATGACGTGCAGTGGCCTACTGCACAGAGGCACCATGGTGCCCATGGCACACCATGGCACATGTGCCCCATCGGACATACTGTGCACGAGTGCCACAGGCACAGTAGTGGCTGTGCGCTGTGCTGCCTCCCACATACATTGCGTATGATGTGCCGCTAGTGTACGTGCCAGCACCGCGTGCATGCATGGTGTGGGTCCAAATGCACACGTCACAGTGGTGTGCCACAACTTGGGCATGCTTCAACACCATTGCACAAGGCACAGCCAAGCGCAATATTCAGCCAGGTTATGCAAATCAGTTCACGAGCCATTCCACACAGCTTCCACGGCATTTGCATCCCATTACAGTTGCGCATGCCTTCATTTGCATGCGATGTACTATAAAAGCGACATGGAAATGCACATGCCGTGGATCGGTATTGCAGCCTTAGGAGGTAGGTGCCATGCTGTGGAGACGTGGGGACAGTGGTCTGGGAGGGCTGTATGGGACTGCGCAGTCCATGGTAACACTTGTCTATCTCCCCAGGCACAAGCATGACCGAACATGAGGAGGATGAGGAGCAGGGGAGGGTGTGGAAGTGGAGGCCCAACTTCACCAGGGCTGAATCAGATGCCCTGTTCGAGGCCTGCCTCAACAAGGAGCCACTGCTCAGTGGACAGAGGGGCACACCACAGGCCCATGCGGCAGCATGGGGCGAGGTGGCACGTGTGGTCAACCATCAGGGCAGCCTCCAGCGTTCCATGCAGGAGTGCAAGAAGAAGGTTGGCGCAGACAGGAGAAGGATAACGGACAAGGTGGCTGCCATCAGGGCAGTGCATGCAGCCACTGGTGGGGGCCAGCAGGACGTGCCTCACCTGATGCCACTCAAGGAGCAGGTGACGGCAGCATGCAATGTTGTGCCATTGAGGGTGTTCCCGGCGGAGGCTTCCAGATGGGTGGCAGCCCATCACTGCATGGTAGGACCAGTGCTGGCAGTGTGTGGGAGGCAGGGGGAGTGGGTTCCAGGGCCAGGCAGAACCACCAATGGTACTGTGTTCCTTTACAGCTCCTGAGCATCTGCATGGGGCAGCGATGTTGGATGTGTCCACTGAGGAGGCGGCCCTGGAACCAGTGGAGCACCCATCAACCTCCACAGGTGTCCGAGGGACCGACTGCTTGCAGCCCTGTACAGCTGTCTGGACTGATGCCTGTGGTGCAGGTGTGGATGAGGCACTGGCTGTGTTCCAGTATGTCACTGGTCACGGTGTCCTGTATGTTGAGACACAGATCAGGGCCAACTCCAGTACCGATGATGACGTGACACACATCCCATACAGTGATGTTGGTGGGTCACAGGGGGGATCCCATGAATGGCATCCACCTAGGCGGCAGTGCAGGCAGCACAGGCATGGTTGCCTGCCCAACAGCCCTTGTCCTGGCCGTGTCTGTGGCATCCAGAGGAGCAGCACTGGTGTACAGACATGGTAGTGGGGTTTAGTGGCGTCACTACAGCTGGATGGGAAGCGGCAGCAGCTGGACTGTGTTGATGTGGGGACGAGGGCACGGGGTGGCAGCAGTGCACCACGTGAGGATGTACCCCAGGAAGGCACTGTTGTGTGGTGCCTACCATCATGAGGCGCTGTGCCTGAGGGTCAGGAACATCATGGGGGCCAGCATGTTGGCCATGCAGATGACCTCTTGGACGACCACAGCCATCTACTCCAGGCCTCTGTGGATCAGCAGGTGTGGCTCTTGGTAGCAGTGGATGCACTCTGTGCGGGCAGCACCAGGGAGGAGGTGATGCAGCAGGACCATGCCCTGCTCCTGGCAGAGTTAGCTCAACAGCGGGTGGATGTGACCACAGCCATCCGACAGGCACACCACTGTGATGGCGAATGTCAAGGCTACACTGGCCAACTGGCTGTGTGCCCAGCCGCTGCACACCCGCGAGTGCAATGTCCACCCCGTTCTTGGCATCAGACAACCTCTGCCATGTCAACGCTGGCTCAGCTGTGGGCATACCAAGCACGCCTGGTGTGGGCATGTTTGGTAGCCTGCAGACTCCTGTGCTGGCACAGTCACGTTCACACTACGTCACCCCTGGGGTACCATCGGTGCCACCCCATGAGGCCACTGGTCAGTCTGTTATGGCTGGCAGGTCTCAGCGGGCTGCCCAAGCATCCATAGTGGCCAAGCTACTGTGCTGCATGACTGACCCTTTCCCCTCCACGACCACTGTCTGCCGCTGCCCTGTGTGCACTGTGGTGTTCTGTCTGTGACACATGGGTGTGGTGCCCTGTCCTGCACTCACACGGTCCCTATGCACACCATCCAGACTGCTGGCCACTGTGGCATGTACATGATGGTGCCAGTGTAGCGCTGTCCACCACTGTGCAATGGTGCTCAGAGTCGGAGGCACACACAGTGCCAGCCACTGGGTGTGGTTGTGTTGGGTCCTTTGGGGGAGGCCTGTGGGGCTGGGTGTGCATGTGGCCCTGTGGGCACGGGTTGGGGTGTGTGTGCCTGTGTGTGCATGCTGCATGCTGCCCTGCTGTTCCCTGCCTTTGTGTGCAGGCCCCTGCCCATTCCCACACCACTGCCACAACCTTCCCTGATGTCCGCTACTGCCTTTCTATCAGTTGTGCCCTTGCCCTGTTGCATGCACATAGCCCTGTTGACCTACCTGTGTGGTTCAAAGTGCTCCTCTGCAATGGTGTTCCAGTGCTGCTGGGCCATCGGGCCAGCTGGGAACCCTCGCCAGGGGTGGCTGCCCAACATCAGCTGGACCAGCGTCCTCATCGTCCCACCGCTGTCCCCTCCATCGACCTCAACAGCTATCCCACAGTTGGTGGCCATGTTGTGCAGGATACAGCAGGCTAGGAATAGCCTGCAGGCCTTTGAGGGATGTACTGTAGGGCACCGTCTGATGTGTGCAGGCAATGGAACCATGTCTTCAGCAGTTTGAACACCCACTAGATGATTTTCCATGTTTCCATCGTGTGCCTCATTGTACTGTTGCTGCGCTGAGGTCCAGGGGCACTGGTATGGTGTGAGCAGCCAGGGGCCACAACAGATACCCACTGTCACCTGTGTGTAGAGGGGTATCATTAGTGTGGTGGTCTCTGACACTGTGCCACTGGCCCTTCAGGCCATTCCTCATGGCACCCTGCCCATGCTCCACACACCCCCATCTGCACCCATCATCCAGCGTGCACTGCATACTCACCTACCAGATGGCCAGTGGGGATGTCCCCACTCTCAAACCTATGGCACAGTGCAGACTGGTGCCAGATGAAGGCATCATGTGCTCCCCCAGGGTGCATGGCACTGACATTGATTATGCGCCCCCTGGCATCGCACACTGCCTGGCAGTTGACACTTGGGTATCCCTTGCAGTTAATATATGCCACCCTCTCCTGGCCAGGTGGCATGCAGATGCCAAAATGGGTGCAGTCTATGGCCCCAAGCACACCAGGCAACTGTGCTACCCTGTGGAATGCCTTCATGTTTGCTGTGTGCTCCGCCTGTGTGCTGGGGAAATGGATGTACTCCGCGCATGTGCCAGCAGTGTGCTGAGGAATTGTGTGAGTAGGCGTGGCGGCTGACTGGGTGATGCCTGTCATGTCCCCTGTTGGTCTCTGGAAGGTGCCCGTGGTGAGCAGGCACATTATGGTTGTAATCTTTGTCTCCACGGGCAGCGAATGACTGCATCGTGTGGGTGCCTGCATCTTCTCACTGCACAGCTCACAGACCCACCTCAGAATAGCCCAGTTCAGTCAGTACCAGCCCACGATCTTGATGTCACTGTACAGCTTGAAGCTGATGTGGGTACAGTACAGCCTGTTCTGGGCATACAACAGAAGGGCCCTTCCATGGCCGTGCCTCCCTGCAGCCTCCTCACACCCCTCATTACCGCCTCCATCTGGAAGGAGGCACTGGCCATGTCCCTAGTTGGTGTCCCCCCCCCGGGCAGCTGTCTACCTGGTCCTCCCTGACTGTGTGCTGCTGGTACTATCCCTGCACCGGGTGCACCCTTGGCACTTCACCACTGTGTGTCCTGCCTCTGACCACTGCTCTCCTTCCTCTGTGGCATGCTCAGGCCCTCACGCACATATGCACACTCACACTCACTCACTCACACACACCTCCAGTGGCCCTCTGTCCACCTCTTGGCCACACCTGCCCCCTGCTTCTTTGTGAGGCTTCCTGCCACTCTGTCTCCACACTCCCTCGCTATGGCTCCTCTGCAGCACAATTATCCTCCCCTCACTTGCTCCCTTTTATATTTGCTCATATCCGCTCTGGCGCAACTTCCACTTGCTCTGCTATTGCATGTCACCTGCCGTTGAATATCGCACTGCACATTATTCCGGTTCTACCCCCTGCACTTGAGCATGCATTCATTACTGTTGTGCTACGGTGCATTGGGTTTTGTACTGTGCATCCGATGCCACTGAATATCGCACTTTGGCGCATGTCTGCTCTTGCACGGGTGCATCCCTATTGCGCATGGTGCAACTGCTCTGAATATCCCACCCACTGAATACTGTTATCATTTAAATCTGTTGAAGAGTTGTTGAAAGGGCTACAATGAAGGCTGTAGTGCTCATCATCCAGTGCTAGAACTAACAACTGTCAGTCACCTGATGCCCCCTTCATTTTACATCCTACTGAATATAGCTTATTAGTATAGCTTTTCAAAATATTTGCATTATTTGTTGATGTTTAACTTATATGAAGTTATACTTTCCAATATATATCATGATATTTGTTGTGTACGGTTTCTATGGCACTCTAGCTAATGTGGTTCCATTTCAATAAATTCAGGTTCTATGATTTTGTCTCTTAACGTAGCAGTATTTGTAAGTGTGCGAAAAATTTTCATCATATAGTTTTTTTAGCAAAAATGTAATTCTGACATCGTAAGATTAATTCTCAGTATATTTTTAGTTTTCTCAGATATTGTTAAAACCACTTTTACAGCTAAGTTTGTAATGATTCACATCATTAAATGTGGCTACCACATGGAATATTTAAAATCTCCTCCGTTGACATAACCTGTTGAATGTACATGCTAGAGTCATATTGTGAAAGTATTAGGTGGAAACACCATACAAAGATTTCTCAATTATTTCCTGGTGGGTATGGAATGAGAATGGAACTTTTGAAAACTTCAATATCCAATATCTTGGTTCAGGAATGAAAGAAAATTAAAAATGAAAAAAAAAGTATCTTGATATTTTTGCTAGGCAAATATTATTGCTAAAAAAACTATATGGTTACTAACAAATATTGCTAGTTTAATGACTTTATAGCTGAATGGGATTAGGTTTGAAAGATGTGATCCTCTTGTAGAGGGAAGGAAGATTTTAAAGGGACACTGTCAACCCCATCAGGCCTTACTTTAAAATCACATTTTATGATTGGACACATTCTGTAGAGACTGCTGATGTAGCAGGTAATTTTATTCAGTTTACTTTTTTTATTTTTTAGAATGAAGAACACACAGCCCACTATGCTAGTGTCACCACACATAACTGTGTTTGTTTATAGTCCTTTACCAGCTCCCACTACATCTTCCCTGAACTTAGGAATATCTTTAACACAGTCAACCCACTCATGATGCAATGGGAAGAGAAGAGACTTTTGCATCACAGGCGGCTACACTGTATGGGAATGTTCTTGAATTTCAGGAAGTATGCAGTAAGAGTGTGTCAATGATTTAAAACAAAGCAAGGTTTGCTATAATTTCAGTATTAGTGTTCATTTCAGTTCTACTAAGAAAGGAAGCAAATAAAACAACCAGTAACATCAATGAATTTTAGAGAGGGTGTGCAATTGCAAAATGAAGGTTTTCAACTAGAAACAATATGCTGCAAAAAAGGATGACAGTGTCCCTTTAAATGGAGGCTATTTACATTTGACCACTACCTGTCATTAGGAGCATTCCATCATCAGGGGCATGCTAGTACAATACTTAGGAGTCGACTTGCACTGTTACCATAGCATGGCCTGCCACTGTGCTACCATTTGCCCTGTGACAGAGAAGTATACTTGATGACAAGCAGAGGCTACATGTAAATAGAGTCACTATCAATCAGGTACCTTCCAGCAACTTTAAGATGATTAAGCCTGCAGGGATATTGTAACACATCACTATTACTTTGTGTGATTATGGGAACCTTAGTGGCAAATCACATATAGGATAAACTACAATAAAGTAACAAAGGAGAAAATTAGGATTCTTTACCATAAGAAAAATACATTTCAACAATTTTTAATTCATTTCCAGAAGATGCTTCAATCATCTCTTACTGCAATATGAAGGCAATACTAACTCCACTTATCCTATTGTTTCTCCTTGCTGCTGTGGTAACAATGCATTTTCAAGACAAGATGAAGAAGAGTCAGTAAATACATATAGAAAAAACTCTTATGGCTACAGTTGCATCCCACGATGAAGCACTCTATAACCAGCTGTCACAGTTTCCTGCATGATTAATTGGGGTAATTACCATTGGATTGCATTGGTTCATCAGTAGTCTTCCAAAGATCATAGCTGAAACTGTGATACTGCACTTCAGCTTTTCTGGCAGCGTTGCTCATTTGTGTTTTGAGAGTACCTCTGTGTTTAAGTGTACCTGTGTTTTATATAAAAGACCCTTCTCTACATCTCCCTTATGATGGGATGTACAGTATAGCATTCACAAACCTTTTTTTTCTGCTATGATCTCAGACTTTGGAGATGAAATGTCTACAGCAATTAAATCAGGATCCTTAAAAGATCAAATTACATATATATTCATTGCAAAAAAAAAATGTGGCTAATGCACTATTTAAAGTTAAACCAGCAAAAGTAAGGAAATATGGCATTAGGGTTTCTAACCCTAACATCCCACCCCCACCCTGCAGGCAGCAACAGAAAAAAACATTATTGTTTGACCTCTCCTGCATCTTCAAAAATCAGGTGTGGGGTGTGCCATGGGGTTGTCAGCCCTAAAGCTCACTCCATTTCATCAGTAAATAAGCTAAGATGTGTACAGTGTATGAGAATGGGGTAAGTGTTAGGGTTGAGAACCCCAAGTCACACCCCATGCCTGATTTGCAAAGACACAGGAAATTCGGTCAAAATGTAATGTTTTTTCCTGTTGCTGCTTGCAGGTTGGGGGGGTGCTAGGGTTGGAAACCCTAACACCACATTTCCCTGCTTTTGTCAGTTTAACCCTAAATAGTGCAAAGTTAAAGTATTTTGTTATTAATTTCCTTACATTTTGAGAAAGTAGAATTCTATCCTCATTTGACTGTGGGAGTACAGGGCCCTGTATTTCCATCCCTCCACAGATGCATACATCTTTGCTGCTGTGAAGCCACAGGGCCCAGAGGGCCCTGTGCTTCCATTTTCTGCTAAAATAACAATTTATTTCCTTCATTGTATGGCTTGTTATAGTTTCAATGTTATCCTGTAGGAATTTGTGATTTTTAGACTTCTTTTTATATTGTCCCTAAATGTTTGGGAGGGGGAATGTGTTATTTATGTAGTAGTCATTAAGAGCTTTGTTTTGATATGTAGATTTTACTTAAGTCCAAATATTGAGGGAGTAATGACATTTCAAGTTCCAGTGTTGTCCTATGAATTTTCATTTTGTTATATTGCTCCTAGAAGTTTATGAAAAACATGTGTTATTTTGATAGTACTCATTAAGACCTTCATTTTGATATATAGATTGCCCCTTAAGTCCAAATATTGGTGGAGTTATGGCTTGTTGAAATTGCAATGTTTTCCTGTGGGAATTTTCATTTTTTATATTGCACCTTAATGTTTTTTTTTTCTTTTTGGTGGGGGCAGGGTATGTGTTATTGTTATATTACTCATTTGTCACTTAAGTCCAAATATTGAGGAAATTATGCCTTGTTAAAGTTCTAATGTCCAATGGGGATTGTCATGCCCATACAGGTTTGGGGCAAGGGATATGTGTTATTCTTGTAGTACTTATTAAGACCTTTGTTTTGATATATACATTTTATTTATTTATTTAAGAATCAGTTTACAACCTTTGAGCCATTGTCCCTTAAGTCCAGTTATTAAAGGAGTTATTGCTTGTTGAAGTTCCCTTGTTAACTTATGGGAATTTCCTTTATTTTCTTAATTTTTTTATTTGTATACTGCCCCTAAATGTTTAGGAGGGGATATGTGTTATTATTATACAAGGGCAAGAAAGAATCCTGTGCTCTGATTCGTCAGGCTGGCACTGGATCCATGATGTTATCCTGGCATAACATCACTGCTCTAGTCCCAGCACACTTCTGACCACATTCAATGTTAAAAAAAATATCACTCCGGCCTGCTGGCACAGAGGTTGGATTTCCGCTTCCGACGCCAGTGATCTGGGTTCAGGAACGAGCCTGGGTCACTGGAGGGCCGGCCGGGGGGAGAAGGATTGAGCATCCCAGGGACAGCTGTCCTTCTCTGGGGGGAGGGTAGGGGACTGGTCCAGTGCCTGCTGGCTCCTAGCGAAGGCTGGGAGTATCACAGGATGCACAGCCCAATACTAACTGGGGGAGGAGTGGACGTCGGTGTAAGCCGTGACGTCACTACGCTACCCCAAACAGAAAGCCAGGAAAATTGCTCGCTGGTCCTCTGGATGATGGCTCTCTGTTCCTAGGGGCCTCCAGCACCTTTCCGGTGCCTCTTGTTCCCCAGCAGCACCCCTGGGCCCTAGAAGGATGTGCTAGGGCTATCCCCACCGGTGCCTTCCCCATCGGAGGAGAGGGACCCGCCCGGTGAAGGGATACACTGGGATATCCCAGGGGTCGGCTGTGATCTGGGGACTAGAGGAGGGCCGGGCAAGGACAGAAGAGGTCAAGGGAACTTGCCAGAGCCTGAAGGAGTGGAGGATCAGCAAGCAAGGGGGCAGAAAAATAGATAATACAAAAAAAAATCACTCTGCTGCCTATGACCAGCTTCAGTGGTCCCTGGTCTGTCACTCTACTCACAATCCGCACTCCCCACCCCGCTCAGAATCACCGGCCCCCCCCCACATACAGTAAATCCACCCATTATTTCTAACTTTATTTCTCTTAACACATACACAAAAAAATAAATGCAAATGCATGAGCCAACTGAAAACAATGCCTCCCATGGAATCACTTCAAACAGCCCCTTTTGATCACCACTCGGCAGCCTGCTTCCCCGCATCCCACTCAGAGGCAGTGTTCAGTGTTCCAGTTCATATACTGGCCAATAAAAAACAAAAAGAACCAATAACCCTCACACAATCCCCTCAAATTGAGAAACATTTTTTTTCGTGCTTCAGGGACTGAGTGCATGGCGTGCCCAGTGAGTAGGTGAGAAAATTAATCTTCAACGGTCATCACGCCTCTCTTTACAAAATGCTCACTTGCTGTATTTTTTTTTTTTAAGGGGAACATGTAAAACAAATTGGAAACATTCCTAGTGCCACCTCCCTACCTCCTCTCCTCCTATGTCACAGAAATCTTCACAGCAGGAGGGCGGATGAAAGATAGGGATGAGCAGGTGTGCAGGAGGGGCAGTTGATGATACTGATTGCTGACCAGCTGCAGCATTCTGAGCCAGTCACCAAAAGGCAGAGACAATAAAATATTGACAAAAAAACTGCAAGGGCAGACTGAAAAAAACACTGGCACCACTGATAAAGATGCTATATGGAGTACAGATCCACACAGAAAACACAGCAGCTCCACCTATTGGCTGAAAGAGGAAATCAGCACTGTTTTGTCATAAAGTAAGCCTACACCTTCACAAAATGCCAAAAAAAATATACTTTATATATTGTTTTTCATCATTTTTTTTTGTTTGTATTACAAACAAGCCATTGTATAATAGGAATAATGCACTCCAGGGTGTTTGCCATGCTGGGATAATGTCACTTCTTGGGTGATTAGTCACACTCAGCCTGAGGCCTCATGTCTAATCACCCCAGGCATGATGTTATCCCAGCATGACACACACCCTGTCGTGCACTATACATTTATCCTTGTAGTATTCAGTACAACATTTGGTTTTATATATGGTTTGTCCCTTAAGTCCAAATATTGCGGGAGTTATGGCTTATTAAAATGTCAATGTTATCCTATGGAAATTTTCATTTTGTAATTTTTATGTTTTTTTAATGTGGGCCCTAAATGTTTTGAGGGGGTTATATGCTATTCTTGCAGTACTCATTAAAACCTTTGTTTTAATATATAGATTGTCCCTTAAGTCTTAATATTGAAGGAGTTATGTCTCATTGAAGTACAAATGGGGAAAAAACTGTCTAAAATCTTTTTTTTTTTGTATGAAACAAAAAATCCATACAAAAAATGATGCCTTCATATGAAAAAAGAATGGGGAAAAACAATAAATAAAAATTCTTTTTTCATATGAGGGCATCCTTTTTCATATGATTTGATGGGGATCTCAGGAAGTTAAAGATTAAGGGTCAAGGTTGGAGAGATGCTGGAGGGGCTCTGGCCTAATGGAGGTCAGATTGACCCTGAGGTCTTATTATAGGGACTATCAGGAGGCATTCTCTTGAAAGAAGGCAGAGCTTTTGTCCAGGAGATTGCTGCAGCAAGGAACAGTCTGGTTCAGCTCTTCCACACAGTAGATGAGCTATTATATCCAGACTGTCTCCATGTGGGAGGAGCAGGTTCAAGCACAAAGTGTGAGGAGTTTGCTGTGTTCAAAGTGCCCTCTATCAGAGCTGAGATCTCCTCCAGCATCACTTATAAGTATTGCAGGGTCCATGCTGAAGCGCACCAGAGCACTTCTCCTGTATGGGCTGAGTTTGAACTGGTTGGGATGGAGGAGTTGATGGGAGTTGTCTCAAGGCTGTGTCTAACACATTGTGAGCTGGATCCAGACCTGACTCAACTTTTTTGGACCTGATTAGATCTGTGGTGGCTGAGATCATCCAGAGTTCCTTGCGGAGTGGGGTCTTCCCATTGGCTTAGAAAGGGGCCCTGGTTAGACCTCTATTAAAGAAACCCTCATTGGACCCACACTGTCTCGGCAAATATAGACTGGTCTCTAACCTCCCATTTTTAGGAAAGGTTATTGAAAAGGTGGTGGCTAGTCAGCTCAAGGGTCGACTCACCTCATCCTCCACTTATGAGGTTTATCAGCCTGGGTTTAGGGCCAGGCATAATATGGAGATCACATTGGTGAAGGTGCTTAATGATCTCCTAATAGCAAGAGACAGGAGGGATCATACCATCTTGATCTTACTGGATCTTTTGGTGGTATTTGTCACCATGGACCACAAGGGGCTGGTGGACTGACTGTGGTACTGGTGTGGCCTGTCCGTTAATGTCATCAAATGGGTCAGGTCATACCTGACAACCAGGGTGTAGAGAGTGGTGATGGGGCTAGCCGTGTCAGTGGCTCAGTAGGTAGCACACTCGCCACTGAGGCCAGGAGATCAGAGGGCTGTGGGTTCAGTTCCCACATCTGGCACTTGGGTTAATATCCCAGTACTGACACTGTAGTGCAGCATGAGAGGGGTGCTGCACTTCAGAGGTGCCATCTTTCAGATGAGATGTTAAACCGAGGTCCCATCTGCCTGGATTGGTAGTAGTTTAGGTGGATGTTAAAGATCCCATGGCACTTATCGAAAAGAGTAGGGGAATTTCGCCGGTGTCCTGGCCAAATTTCCCTCATTCATTAAAAAAATACCACCAACAGCTTAATCTGGTTCAAGGTCAGTTGGTATTCATCTGTATCCCCCTCCCCGGGTCGTGCCTGAAAATAGGCAGGATTTGTCTAGTGCACTTACCCGGGCAACAAAAACTAAATAAATAAATAAATAAATAAATAAACCCTAAGCCTCTGACTTGTGGTGTGCCACAGGGATTGGTCTTCTTGCCCATGTTATTTAAGGTGTACATGCTGCCATTGGGAGACATTATCAGGTGGTATGGGCTGGGTTTTCATTGCTATGCAGATGACACCCCGCTCTGCCTGTCCTGTGCACCAAGTAACCAGATGGTGGATACCATATTTAACAACTGCCTGGCCAAGATCCAGACCTGGATGATTTAAAACTGGTTAAGACTCAACCCAGACAAGACTGAGGTACTGGTGGTGGATCTGGGTCATCGTGGTGGGGAAGAGAGATTGTGGGATCCACCTGGTCTTGTACTAAGGTGCTACCATGATGCTCAGGTGTCAGCCATCATAAAGAGTGGATTCTGTCATCTGAGGAACATCTCCCAGATTCGGAACCTCTTTACCCCTGAGGATCTGACCTCACTGGTGCATGCTTTCATCATGTCTAGGCTGCATTACTGTAATGCCCTGTACCTAGGGCTATCTGGATGCTTGTGCATAATGCAGTGGCTAGATTACTGACAGGTGCATGAAGGTATGATCATATTACACCTGTCCTTTATGAACTGCACTGGCTGCCAATTTTCCACCTGGCATTACTGGTGTGATGTGTGGAGCAGCACTCTGCCTGGAGGAAAAAAGTCAGTTCTGTTCCTCTCACTACATCATCAGAAATGAAACCAAACACTTTAAGGCACCACAATCCTTGCTGCCTGAGCAGTGACTTTCACAAAATACCAATGATAATGCAGGACATTGTGACATCACTAGTAACCAGGGAGATCCAGTCCCTGCTGCTTCATGTGAAAGTGAAACCAGGCAGTGAGAAATGGTTCTCATTGGTTATTAGTCAATCAAAATCAATCAATTAATCAATCAGTCAAAATCTTTATTTCACCAGGTGAACACCGTTGAGCAATCCTCATTTTCAAGATGGACCTGGACAGTATACATAGTCATAATTTAACACAATGTTTACAATAGTAAGAAAAAAAAAGTTTAGAACCATAGCAGTTACAATGAGAAAATAAAGCCTGGACTCCTCAAGCTGAAAGGTATGGCAAAAGCCGCTAACCAATTGGGAAGCGAGCGCTTTCGGGTACTGGCTTCCTATTGGCTCCTGCAGTCTGATTCAGTTTTCTCTTCCAAAGCCTGCTGAAATTGAACTTGCTCTCTAAACTGTTCCTAAAAAAAGATGTATTTATTTGATTCCTGTTGTTTAAAGTTTAATTTTTACATTGCTTAGAGTGTAAAGGGATAAGATTTAAGTGAGTCAGCTCCTCCTTGAAAGTTTTATGTGCACCAGACTTTAGGTGCCAAGGGAATACACATCCCTTTGTCCTGCAGATTTGACTCTCCTGATGGTGCAGACAGTCTTTGTCCATAGTCAGCTCTTAAAACCTGTGTTTCTCCCTCTTTCCCCCCAGCCGAGCTCCAGCTCTCCACAGGCTCCCTGCCCCACAGGCGCAGGCACTCGGACACGGGGCAGCCGGCACTTCCTCAGCCACTGCCTGAGACCTCAAGCCCAGACTCCTCAAGCTGAAAGGTACAGCAAAAGCTGCTAATTTTCCACCCACCCAGCCATCCCCGGCCCCCTCCACTTATTAAATACATTGTTTTCCCACCCACTTCTAAAACACAACTACGTAGGTTCTCATCACCCTCTCTAATTCATTGGTTGTCCCTTGAGAAACGCCCAAAGTTTGCCAGCCGACTCCACAGGCATTACCTCTTGAGACTCCATTACCCCATTCTGTAGTGCACATTCCCCTACTTTGTACAGAATGAGGGGTCTGGGTAGCACCCTTACGAAGGGCTCCTCACTATTATCGGCATTAATCATCCTCTGTTGTGCTCAAGTGGCAATTAATCCCCAGAAGCTGGTGCAGGCAGAGACTGACCCCTCGGAAACTTGTTACTCATACATTGATCTACCCATCAGCTACTTACAGTATGTGCCATGCAGTCTGGACTACTGTAAGAATACAATCTGGAAACTTATCGAGTCAGTACTCGTATTGAGCAGCCTCATCATGTTAGTCCCTCAATTCCATATGGTGTTAGTCACCCTCTACACATCTCGGTCAGGGTATTGTTCCATCTAGCACTAGGGCAGTACACCCCTGGGGGTGGTGATAGGCACACATATCATGATAAGAACCCTAAGTGCACCAGGACCAAGCTCCTCAGACTAATACTAGCTGCTTTAATGAAGATGCTACTTCTTTTACTAATTTGCTCAGGTAATATCGAACCAAACTCTGGTCCCATCTCTCCCCTCACTTCTCCGTCGGATACAGCCACCATCAAAGGAATGAACTTCTGGTATGTCAATGTCTGCAGCCTCCTAAAGAAGTTCACAATGGTTCAGACATGGCTCAGCCATACCCAACCTGATGTTCTGGTAATTTCTGAATCCTGGCTTAGGCCAGATTTCTAGGACAGTGAGATTAGCATCCCATCCTACCAGCTATTCAGAACCAACAGGCCTACTAGGGGAGGTGGAGTAGCTATATATGTTAAGGAAAGGTTTGTGACATCCTGTATGGATTCAAGCACTGTTATAAATGAGTTTGAATGTCTAACTCTCAAAATTGATCTATTCTCCTCTCTGGCCATTAGAGTGATTGGCTGCTATAGACCCCCATCTGCAGGTAATCTACTCCTATCTCACCTTACTAACATCACTGAGAAAGAGAACCTGGAAACTATCAGACTTGGGGACTGTAACTTTGATTGGCTCTCCAATGCCGCTTTACCTCTAAATATCTTTTGTGACTCTCATGGGTTAGCACAACTAATACAAGAACCTACACATCCGAATAAATAGAACCCATGTAACAGCTCATTGTTGGAAACATAGAAACATAGAATTTGATGGCAGATAAGGACCGCTTGGCCCACCTAGTCTGCCCATTTCCCTACCTAACGGATAAGCTGCAGATCCTAGTTAACCAACAGCCTACTTCCTCCTACCCCCCACTAGAATTGCCTTATGTCTGTCCCATGCATTCTTGAATTCCCCCACTGTTTTTGACTCTACAACCTCCTCAGGAAGGCTGTTTCATGTATCCACAACCCTCTCTGTGAAGAAATACTTCCTCACATTACCTCTGAGCTGTCCTCCCTCTATCTTCAAATTGTGCCCCCTTGTGTTTGCACATCTCTTTTTCTGAAAGATGCTACCCTCTTAGACTTTGTTGATTCCCTTGAGGTATTTGAAAGTTTCTATCATGTCCCCCCTCTCCCTCCTTTCCTCAAGACTATACATCTTTAGTTCCTTTAGTCTTTCTTCATATGTCTTCTGATGTCATACTAGTTGATAAGCCGCATCTCTACACGCATGCTGGAACTTTCTTCACCGATGTCAGTGACTATTGCTTTATTGCCGCAGTTAGGTCACTACATCACATAGGCACCACATCTAAATTCATCACTAAAAGGACTCGACGCAGCTTTGATGCAGCCACCAATGCATACGAACTGGGACATTCACCACGATGGCAAGATTTCTACCTAGCTACTGAGGTAAACATGGCCTATGACATCTTTAATGAGATTCTTGTAGGAGCCCTAGACGCACACGCTCTGAAGTTAAAAATCAGAATAAAAAGCTAAACCTGTCACTGATTCACATCTGAACTGAAAACCACCCTGTTACTCAGGGATAAGCTGAGGAAAAAGGCAAGACAAACAAAACTGGACCCAGACTGGTGCCAATTCAGAAAGGCACACAACGCATGCACGGAAATGATCAGAGATGCCAAAGCATCATTTTACCTCAAGGAATTGAATTCTGTTGCAAAGTGCTCCTCTAAATTCTGGAGGACTATTAAGGATATGTCCAGTCATATACCAGGCAACTCCTAGCCATCAAAAATCATGTCGGAAGGGAAAATAATATGTGACAAACATGAAATCCTAGAAGCCTTCAACAATTATTTTGCCACAGCTGGACTGGCCTTTGACAACTCCCCTGCAGCCCTGGCCTGCTCTAAACTAAGTGTCCCCTGTGCAGATACCATTACTCCAGTCCCTGGCTTCTCCTTCCAACCTGTTCTGTTGAAGGAAGTTGAAGATCTGATACTTTGGGTGGATGTAAAAAAGAGCACTGGAGCTGACTTCTTGGATCCTTACTTCATAAAAATCATGTATCACATCCTTGCCATCCCTATTACACACCTATTCAATTTATCTTTGTCACAAGAGTCCCTTCCAATCATTTGGAAAACTGCCCATGTTATCCCGTTGCACAAATCTGGGGATGCCTGTGACCTAAATAACTACAGACCGATTTCATTACTGGCCATCCTGTCTAAGCTTCTAGAAAAAGTTGTTAGCAATCAACTTAAAGCTTATCTGGAAGTTAACAACTTACTAAACCCTATGCAATCAGGTTTTAGGTCTAAGCACAGCACCATCTCGACACTTGCCAAAGTAACTAACAACTGGTACAGTGACCTGGAGAGCAGAAACTTTGTCTGTGCAGTTTTCCTAGACCTTAGCAAGGCTTTCGATACTGTGGACCATAGCCTTCTAATCTCCAGTTTGAAGAGCATAGGACTTGATCATGGATCCTTGCAATGGTTCACGGAATACCTGGTAGGTCGGCAGCAACAAGTCAAAGTTGAGGGGGAGCTCTTCCCCCCTCAAACATCTGCTCAGGGGAGTAACACAAGGATCTATTCTGGGTCAATTACTTTTCACAACCTATATCAACAACATCGATTTGGACATCAACAAGGCTAAAATACATCTGTTTGCGGATGAAACAGTGGTTTACATAAGTCGTCCGACTACTCAAGCCACCTGTGCAGACCTACAGGAAGAATTTGACCTGCTCCAGACTCAGCGTATCCACAAAAAGCTTCTCTTAAACACAAAAAAGATGAAGACAATGCTGTTTGTACCGTTAAGCCATATGACTAATCCTGCCAGCTTCGGGCACTGCCTCTGGTCACTACACTTCTAGGAGACAAATAGGATTATACCCCAAAGTTTAAATACTTAGGAGTGTGGCTTGACCAGAACTTTACATTTGCAGAGCATGTTGAAGAACTGATAAAGAATTAAGGCAGAGACTAGGCCTATTCTACAGAATTAGCCAATTCCTCACCAGTGATGCGAAACGGAGACTAGTCCAATCTACTTTTCTCTCCCTAATCAACTATAGTGATTTTTTTATATAGCCACTGTCCTAAAGCCTCACTTATCAAACTATACACACTATTTCACAGAGCCATCAGATACATTACCGGGTCTTCCCCTCTTTACCCATCACTGCCTACTGTACAAAACCATAGGATGGCCATCGCTTACGTTCAGGCATGAAAGAAATGCAGTCCTCTGGACCTACAGAGTGGTCCTAAAATTGCTCCCTCAGTACATTACTGAATGTCTCCCTATGAGTGAGCTGGTACTGTACGGCTTAAGGAGTTCATCGCATATCTCTCTGTGCATCCCTAGAGTCTTCACCCACTTTGGTAGAATGGCCTTTAGCTTCTCGTTGATGACCCTATGGAACAAAATCCAAAATATTCTAAAACTAAGTTACCTCTGCAGTGTTTACGCCTTCAAGGCACTATATGCCCAAAGCATGTGTGAATGCTGCAATTGTCACCTGGCTACTAATCACTAACTTCAATTAGATTTCCCCCAGAGCCTGGCCCTAAATAGGTCCAGCCATTCCCTATGTCATTCTTGTGCATGCATTATTAATCTGCATGTTTTCATTACTTCCAGTCCCTGCACCCATTGCATATTGTAGGTAAGTCTTTCTCAAATCTTTCTGAGTTTACTGAACAAAAAATCATATGTTATACCCCCATCGTGGTTGTACCCTCACAAGCCGCCTTCTGAGTTCTTCTGCCTGGTCTCTTCTTCAACATATTACCTCTAATGCCACCAACCAATCGGATCGTGAGTGCCCTCTGGTCACTGCTCCAGATTGGTTCATGCAATTCTCTTTGGCAATCCTCTGATACCAGCGAAAAATATCAAATGGTCCACCGCACTCCACTTACTCAGCTGTCACCACGTTGTCCCTGCCTGATGTAATCCCTCCACATGGCTAAAGTGCTCTCATTAGAAGTATAAGTGCTTAAACCCTCCTTTGAACCATAGACCATGGCTGGCCACAGGAGCTGCAACTTACACATCCTATCCCTATCCTGTGACTCTTCCCGTGGTCTGTTGGTATGATGGATCTGGCAAATAGTGATAGCACCTAGTACTGGACTAAATAAGTGGTAGATGCTTTTCCTCCCATGCCCAGTACCTCACTCACACCCCCTCTCCAGCATGCCGCGGTTCAGCCGGCCACAACCCCAATGTAAGCACCCCATGGGATTGCGGTATTAGTACCTAGCAGGCTACCGGCACCTTGCTCCCTCCAAGCATAGACTCACTTGCCCTACTCATTCATGAACTGGTCAAGAAAAAACTGTATTACTTTCATCTGCCTGTCCTAATAGCATTACCTGGGGCTAGTCCATCCTTTTTCTATGAAAATCACTGTACCACGATCCATTTCTGTATATCTCAGGTCTGCCTATTCCAACTGCTTACTGGTTAATGGCTATTATACCACTGGTATTGCAATGTATGCATGTTTTTGATTTGTACTGTATTGTATGCGTGCCTCTTGTCTTGCACTTCCACTATGTTTTTATTTCCACTGTAAGTATTGATAATTGTTTTGTAACGCAGTCTGGACTCAACCAGGTCCATCTTGCAAATGAGCTTGCTCAACGATGTTTCGCCTGGATAAATAAAGATTTTGATCGATTGATTGATTGATTGAATAACAACAGCGAGGCCTAAAAAAACAAAATGTCTACATATAAAAGTTTCATTGATTAATGTATAAAAGTATAACCCAACACAATTGCCTGAAGAGTACCAGAAAAGGGAAGAGAAATAGAGATCCAGAGAAGCGTAAAATGGATTAAAAATGGGGAGAGGGAGTGGGATAGTGAATGAAGTAAGAGGGATGAAGGAAGGAAGGAAGGAAGGAAGGAAGGAAGGAAGGAAGGAAGGAAGGAAGGAAGGAAGGAAGGAAGGAAGGAAGGAAGGAAGGAAGAAAGAAAGAAAGAAAGAAGGAAGGAAGCAAGCAAGCCCAGGGAACCACCGGAACTGTTGGCCAGCTAAACTGAGATAACAGAATATAGGAGCCAGAATGAGAGTGTGAGGGGTCAGGTTGCACATGGCGCAACAGTGTTGCACCATCGCAACCCCACTGATCGCCCTGGCAATCTTCAAAAAGGAAAGTGCACGCTGGCTGTCATGGCATTAATGTATGCAGGCACAGGTGGGGGGTGTGCCCATGCATAACCTGCACAGCCTGATATTCAGCCCAGGATGTGCAGAGTCATGCATGCGCAACCCTTACCTGCACCTGCACAAAGTTAAGCCAAAAAAAAAAGGAACAAGTGATGGCCACCCACAGGTGAGCTGCCGCATTGCAGGGCACAACACGGCAGCTGCCACCTGGCTGGGCCCCCCCCCCATATCCCATCATGGGCATCCCTGGATCGAAATCCCCCTAATATCCCTGGTGGTCCAGTGGACCTCTATGTGCCCGATCGTGGGCATCACTATAGTCCCCCCTCGTCCAATATCCATGGTGGTCCAGTGGACCTCTATGTGCCTGATCGCGGGCATCACTATAGTCCCCCTTCCAATATCCCTGGTGGTCCAGTGGACCTCTATGTGCCCAATCGTGGGCATCACTATAGTCCCCCCTCGTCCAATATCCATGGTGGTCCAGTGGACCTCTATGTGCCTGATCGCGGGCATCACTATAGTCCCCCCCTCCAATATCCCTGGTGGTCCAGTGGACTGATCGTCGCCTGATAGCGGGCATCTGTAACACAGAACAGACCCCTACCACCCTGGTGGTCTAGTGATCCCCTCCCACCCGCCCACTGAGCCCCACCGCCCGCCTCCCCCATCAGCGGCGGGCGGGCAGCACCACCGCCTGCTGCCCCGCCACCCACTGACTGACAAGTAGAGGGCTGCATGCCCATTGGTTCACAACATGAGCCAATGAGCATGCAGCCCATACCATACTACTCAGTCCAGATATGTGAATGATTCACTATAGTGATGCCCGTGATCGGGCACATAGAGGTCCTGAGGGGGGACTATAGTGATGCCCACGATCGGGCACATAGAGGTCCACTGGACCACCAGGGATTTTGGACGGGGGGACTATAGTGATGCCCGTGATCGGGCACATAGAAGTCCACTGGATCACCAGGGATATTGGACGTTTTTTGTTTTATATTACAGGAATGCCGAATCAGGCTGCGGGGGCGCCGGGTCTCCCCGACGGCTGCCAGGTTCGGCAGGGCCAGCACAAGTCATCGGATCGGCGCATCTGCATGCTAATGGCATGCAAATGGGGCCATAATGAGATGCTAATGGCCCCATGTGTGCCTTGCATAAATTATGGCCCAATTTGCATGTCCCCTTTTGAATATCGCAGGTGCTGTGCATAGTGCAATGGCACTTGTGCCAGTGCATCTCCATGCTCCACTCTGGCCACTTGCGCTGGCACAGTACCACTGTGCTATGCACAGTGGGTGTGGCCAGGGTGCGATATTCAAAGCTGCTGCACCATAGCGCAGCTCCATTGAATATCACCCAGGCCACACCCCTGCGCAACAAAGTTGAGCTGCGCCCAGGCTTGCGCCACAGCCTGGCGCAGTTTGAATATCCAGGCCAATGTGTTTTCATACATTAAATTGTCCATGCCTGCATGCTGCAAACTTCTTGGTACAAGTGGCCTGTGTGAAAACTTCAAAAGAAAGAGCCGTTGAACAGCTGATCACTGTTCAGTCATGAAACAAATATGTGTGGAATGTAGCTGATTCCACACATGTGCATTCACAAATAATTGCAAACAGCAATATGGAAACAAACACAAAAAGAGAGGGCAGTGACAATACACCATTCAACCACAAAGCAGCAAGATCAGTTGCACAATACAAGCACATATAGAAAGGCATGGACTGCATCAAAGTACACATGGAACAGTAACGGAGAAAGGCATCACAGAAATATATAAAAAAAAATAGTTATTGGTTTGCAGAACAGATGAAAAAACACAGGAAAATGAGCAATGAGTACCAAAACGGTGAGAGACACATAACAATTGGCGTAACTTCAGTCAGAGGGGGAGGGGGTTGGAGTGTCTGCAGTAGAAGGGGCAGGCAGAACGGTTCTGCCATAAAGTAAGAAAATATAGGTACATGAAACAAAACGTTTAAACACAAATAATGAATTTAAGACTTGAATACATTACATTTTGCAGGACTTAACCATGGGGCTGCTGAGATAAAGAAAAGACACAAGAATTCTGGACTGAGCAGTACACGGAATAACAAGGGTTAACACAAGCTGGGGACAGCAGGGTATTAGGAGAGGCTCCTAGACAAGGAACTCCAGTTAGGAATTTAGCATGCTGCAAGGGGATCAAGCCTTCAATATATTGTTGAAATTGCAGAAAGGAAAGACAGGCTGAGTTTATTTGTAAGTCGCAGCTGACATAACAATACAGGAAGAAACCAAATCAGGGAGTAACAGCCCTTCATATCTACAGACCAAGTCCATGCCTGTTACCAGCAGAAAATAAATAAACAAGACAACACAGCGCACCACCAAAAGCAAATACTTTGGTCTGCACTTCTACCTAAACAAGCAGTTTTTTAAAACTTCAAACTCCAGAATCTGGCTTCATAATGAGGTAAAGTAAAGGCTGCTTTTCACATTACTGCTAAAACTGTATTTATCTAAATAACATAAATGCAGTTTCATAGCTTTTGAAAACTGTAAACATCAGCCTTTCACTTTCAAAAAACAGCCTTGTTAGCTCCATAAAATGTCTGCCAAGTGTGTTAAGTGATGAGTCATGATGACATCACTGGAGCCAGAGGCAGAGACCCCCCTGGCTCACTATAGTGCTAACTAGTTCTTCTTTCCCCCTTTTTTGAATTATTTTACCAGAATGATCATCACCATTTGTTAACACATTGATTATTTTGATCAGTACACAAGTTAGGCTACGGTTTTGTTGATTTTGTTTACTTTAACTGGCTGAAAAGGTTTTGTAATCCATCTGACTTTCTCTTTGGCAAACTGCAGTGCGTACAGCATTTCAAATACCTGATGATCTAGTGGTTATGTGATGCCCTGAAATTTGTAGTGAAGTACTGGTCTGGTCCAATTCCAGAGCTCATGCTTTCTTGGTAATCCACAAATACGATTATCTTGTAGTCTTTTTCTACGTGAATCCCCTGCACCTAGCCTGCCTTCTGCTGAACACCCCACCATCCATACTCTGTCTTTAGTACTGCTTGGGGTCGCATATGAGCTTGCAGTCTCATGAAGAGAATTATCACACCTCAGATTTTAATCTTGTATCTCAGAGAGTAATGCACACCTATACTGATACGCTTCATCAGCTGGCACTGTTAAAAAATGCCTCCCAAATCACTCTCCAGTCCATTTTCTCAGTATTTGACTTCTACTCTCACAGTAAACATTGAGTGGATCACCACCCTTCTGCACAGTGAATGTGGTATGTACAGTCCCCCTGTTGTGTTTTTTTCCTGCCTCATTAACCAACAACTAAGTCTTCCTGGAGGGCCATGCAATAAGCATCAGGGCACACCAGAAAAACTGCTGTCCATACCCTCATAAGGGTGGCATTTACTATAGATAATAATATTATTAGAAGGAGAAGCATACTAATGCCTTGAGTGAATCCACCCAACTTCCAGAGTTGGTCTACTCCTTTACCTGTGATCTGCAAAACCCTGCAGGACAGTTCCCAGCAATTTTTCTCTAGTACTTTTCTGTGCCCTATTCCACAATGTGAATTGGCTTGCTACCACCCTTCCAGATCTTGAATGAGCTATCCACAGCTCCCGCCATACTGTCCTAACAAACATCAACACCCCCCCCACCCGAGGGTAATCTCCCTACACTGAATTCAAGTAACAGTTTAGGTGCAGTCCTGCCACTCTGAGTATTTGTCATTGCTGGCTGTTCTTATCCACAGTCAGGTAGTGTTCATGGTGCTGGCAGCCCCACATCTCAGATCTCACAATGATCTGCTCAACTTCCCTCTTCCTGTCTTCCCCTAACCTGAATATAGTTGTACCCTACTAGAATGGCCTCTTCAGTACCTGTCTGGCATTCATTCTTCTCACCTGCTCCCCACACCAAAAACTGGTGAGCTCACTGCCCTTCCATATCATGAATGCGGTTAGCACAGTCTCACGTGTTATTTTTACATATTAATAATAAACATGATTTTATGGTACGCCAGGCTGATAGCAACAGGGCACAAGGGTAAAAATAGGCTTTCCTTCCCATATAAGAGCTAAGCCAGCTATGATTAGGCAGTAGTAAATGAAGTGCATAATGATGTGCATACCCATTATTTAATAGTGCCTAATCAAAGGTAGTCTAGATCTCTTAAGGATAGGAAAGCCCATATTTCCTCTTGTTCCATGTTGCTATCAGCTTGACATACTGGAAAGTTTTGTTTATTTTTGATATGTCAAAAAACCCAGGGACTGTACTACCTGCATTCATGATGCAGAAGGGTGATGAGCTCACCAGTTCTTGGTGTGAGGAAAAGGACTGAAGAATGAATACCAGAGGGGGACTGAGAAGGCCACTCCTGCAAGGTACTGCTATATTCAGGGAAAGGGGAAGACAGAAGGGGAGAAATATGAGCAGATCACTGTGACATACAAGGTGTGGGGCTGTTACCACCATGATCACTACCTGACCCAATTGTCCAGGCCAACATTCCCCTTCCCATAAAACCAGTTCATGCAATTTTCCAAGGCTGTGTGTGGGTATTAATGTGTGACATTGCTGCCATTACATGTTTAGTCACTTCACTACCAGTCTAGCATTTCTTGTAAAGCACTTTGGGATACAATGTGTATGAAAAGCACTATATAAATGCTGATTCTTATTATTATTAGTATTCCCCATGGGAAAAGAAGACAAGACAAGCACATTTTTGATTTCCAAGAAAGTACGAACTCTGGCTTTGGACTACACAAGAACTTTTCTACAAACAAGTGGAGGAACTAAGGGGTGGTGAAGGGTGTGGCTTAACCCTCCCCCCCATTGTAACATATTTGCTTGCTGCTGCTGCATTTCACTTTGTTGAAGAAGTCTGATTTATATATTATACAAATGTTTACATTCAAAACTATGGATTACATTTGTAGGTTCTGTCACAAACGTGCTAAAAAAGAATAATAGCAGACAATATAAAGGTTTAATACAAATGTTAAAAAGTACATATTAAATATGCACACCACCCAGCATCCCCCATTGTAACATCCTGGATCCAGGATAACCACTATACTACCAAGTTATTTAAGATTTGTACTGCACTGTGGTTTGCCAAACAGAAAGTCGGTTGGATTAAAACACAATTACAGCACGTTAAAGTATACCAAATGAACAGAACCATAGCCTAACATGTACTGCTCAAAATAATGCACATGGTTTTGACCAGTTTGGTGAAACAATTCTAAACAAAGAGAAAACAGATGTAGATAGAATTGTACAGAGCCATATAGTTCTCTGACTCTGTCTCCAATGAGGTCATTGTTTAACACATTTGTCGACCATTTTAAGAAGCAGGCAAGGCAGTTCTTTGAAATTGGAAGACTGATTTTACATTTTTCAGATGCTTTGGAACCGCATTTAGGTAAATTATATAAATGTAGTTTTAGCATTAATGCATACAGCAGCCTTTCCTTTAGTGCCCTATGAAGTCAGATTTTTGAATAGTTTGTTGTCAAAATGTTGTTTAGGTATCCTTTAACTTTGGCAGCACTGATACAAAGTTCAAAGTGCACGCCAAAGTATTTCTGACTGAACTCTCTTGTGGGGTCACACTCAGGAAACACATGTTTAGACACTGTTGGCTGTGATAAAAGAAAAGCACTTGAGCACAGGAATACTTAGAACACTTCATTTACAAAAGTCATCATAGCCTGCAAAAACACTACTTGCAAACTAACCTCAGATTAGTACAGGTAATAAATCATTTTTGAGAAAACTAGTTTTTGCATCATTTGACGGTGAGGGAGAAAAATGTCACTTAAAGGTAGATGATTACAGGGAAGAATAAAAGTGGAGGTGTATTAGAACAAAGACAGATTCTTTGGGTTGCCTGCATATCAAGAACAGAGGGATTATGGGAGAATTCAGCAAAAAAAAGGAGCAATAAATGAAGCCTTGATGGAGACCCCCAGAGGCAATACAGCAGACTAACACAACCGGGAAAAAATACTTCACAAAACAGCTGTAAAAGGAAGGCAGGGAACAACAAGGAAGAAAAACAAAGCTCTATGCATGTTTTTGAAGCTGTTTTGGGTGTACTCCTTCTTTAATGGGGGCAATTTTTAAAAGCTTGGTTTTATACTTTCCAGTGATGACTTTGTTAAAGAAAGGCAGTCGTTTACCTAACAAGGTCTTTGTTAGTTAAGCAACTGCCTTTCTTTGACAAAATCATCTCTATAAAGTATAAAAAGCTTTAAAATGCCTCCATATCTATGAAGCTCATCACCGCACTGTTCATGCAGAATGTAGCCGAATCTGCACGCGTGCAGTAGTGCCACTGCTTCTTCGCATGTGCAAAAATGAACAGCATGGGGAAATACCCCATAGAGTTTTACATTTTTATAAATTACCCCCATTAAACTTTATGGAGTGTGTCTCCATGCTGTTCATTTAGTAATGCGGCAAAAGTTCGGCATTGACAAATGCTTGTTAATGTATTGTGACTATTGCAAATAGACACAACACAAGTATACAAGAAGTGTCATTGTTCATCCTTAGCTTTCTTATTTTAACCATATATATAACCAACCACACCATACCAGTGTGCGCAAGATGTGTCTGCATTATCAGTTTAAGTTCTGTGGCTGTGGAACCACACCCTGTTGAGTAAGAGTTGTTGAATACAGTTGGTCACTGAACAGTAACAGTAGGAGTCATTGTTCTGCAATGAGCTAAGCTTGTAAGGAGTGGTGGTGGTGTGCTGTGTACTCTAAATTTGGCCCTGTATGGTGTGGGAGTCAGAGGATTAAGTAGGAGGGATCTTTTTGCAGGGTAAAATTAAAAATAAAAAAACATGGATCAAAGTGTTCTGGCACATTCAAGGGCACTGCAGCTTCAGGGTCAAAAGACAGCAGCAGTCAGCCTGCACAGGGACAACAAAATCATTGAAACATAGAATTTGATGGCAGATAAGGATGGCTTGGCCCATCTAGTCTGCCCATTTCCCTACCTAACAGATAAGCTGCAGATCCTACTTAACCAACAGCCTACTTCCTCCTATCCCCCCACTAGAATTGCCTTTTGTCTGTCCCATGCATTCTTGAATTCCCCCCACTGTTTTTGACTCTAGGACCTCCTCAGGAATGCTGTTCCATGCATCTACAGCCCTCTCTGTGAAGAAATACTTCATCACATTGCCTCTGAGCCATCCCCCCTCTATTTTCAAATTGTGCCCCCTTTTTCTTGCACATCTTTTTTTCTGAAAGATGCTGCTCTTTTGGACTTTGTTGATTCCCTTGAGATATTTGAATGTTTCTATCATGTCCCCCCTCTCCCTCCTTTCCTTGAGGCTATACATCTTAAGCT
The DNA here is from genome assembly GCA_016271365.2 of Neoceratodus forsteri. Lineage (NCBI taxonomy): Eukaryota > Metazoa > Chordata > Ceratodontiformes > Ceratodontidae > Neoceratodus > Neoceratodus forsteri. Next base: position 981,447,078 of record CM028133.1, read on the forward strand.
CCTTTAGTCTTTCTTTATATGTCTGACCAGGTTATAAACCCAGCAACTTATCTGGAATGGATATCATTAACTGCAGGTACTGCAGAACACTTTTCAGGACAGTCTTACAGGATTTAGGACACTGTCCTACATGCTGGGCCATTGGAGATCTTAGGGCACAGCTCCGGGCAGCATGAGCAGAGACTGCGCACCTCAAATTTCATATTCAAGAGGAAATACATTATAAGAACCACCCGCTATTTCCCCAACACCCAACAAAAGAACCTCGACCGCAGAGGGTAGTTGGTCCAGGAGGTTGGCAGGTGGTTAGGAGGGGCAAATTGGGTGTCCCATCACTCTGTGCTCTCCAACAAATTACTTCCAAAAACCATATAAACACCACAAACAGGTATCTGCCTCTATCTCCGAAATCAAACAAAGGGGCAGAGGACACTGCAGAGCAGGACACTGCAGCACAGGAGCTAGCACAATAAAACTCGCCCAAATCATGAAACAAAACAAAAAAGCAAAAAGGAAATCCAAAAAACTTCTGATCATAGAATACTCCATGATTCGGGGAGTTGAGACCCATCTTCAACCAGGGGTAATGATCACATGTCTCCCAGGTACATCAGCATGGAGAGACACTGACCACATTGCTAAAATTGTTCACAAAGCAGAAGAAAACACTGACGTCCTGGTACACATAGGGACTAATGATCTCGCCAGTTGGTCAGTTGTGGAGACTAAGGAACACCTGACCGGGCTGGGTGACAAACTATCATCCATTTCATCTGACAACTCCTTCTCTGAGATCCTGCCAGTCTGGGAGATGGGGGCAGATGGGCGGAAGGTCAGAGAAGGGGAGATAGGGGAGCTAAACATGTGGCTCAAGGGCTTGTGCCAGGAAAAAGGACACAGATTTGTAGGGAGCTGGCAACAGTTCTGGGAGCGAAAGTTCTTTAAATTTGATGGACTGCATCTGACTAAGGAGGTAGTCAGCGCATTGGGGCAGAAGTTTGATGTCTTTGCAGAATATTTAAACTAGCAAATGGGGAGAGGGGTGCAGCACCCCATACATCGAATGGGAAGAACACCCCTTCCTCCCTCAGCTAGTGGTCAAACAGGGATTCAGCATGTTTGCAGTTCATTTGCATCTCCAGGTGAGAAAAAAGGTCTGTCTCCCCGTATGACATACAGGGGAAATGCCAAACCTCACCCAACAACTAACACACCAAAATCTGGCCAATGGAAAATCGTGTACACAATTGCTCACAGCCTTGGAAATAAGATCCCAGACCTGCAGGCAATAATGTCAGAGGCTAAACTGGACATAGTAGCAATTAGTGAGACATGGTTTACCAGTAACCACACTTGGGAGACTTCAGCACCTGGCTATGTACTGTTCAGAAGAGACCGAGGTGCAAAAAGGAGGGGGGAGTGGAGTGGCCCTGTATGTCAATGAAAATATCAAAGCTACAGAAATTCAGAATACACATAAGGAGCCAGAAGTGCTGTGGGTCACCCTGGAAACAGGAAATGGGACAGCCATAAGAACTGGGGTTGTCTATAGGCCCCCAGACCAGGGGGAGGACATAGACATATTACTGTTAGAAGATATACAAAAAATGACAGCTAAAGGGGAGGTTCTGATAATGAGAGACTTCAATATGCTGGATACAAATTGGTCAATACTAGCAGGAACATCTGCCAGAACTAGACACATGGTGGATTTCCTGCAGGGGGAGGGCCTCAAACAACTGGTACAACAAACCACAAGAGACAGGGATATCCTAGATCTAGGTCTGACTAACAGGGAAGGGATCACAGATCTCCAGGTAGAAGGTCACCTAGGGGCCAGTGACCATCACATGGTATGGTTCAATTTGGCCACTACATCTAAATCATCCCATTCCAAGGCAAAAAATATGGGACTTCGGAGGAGCTGACTTTGATAAGATGGCCAACAGAGTTAAGCTAGCCCTGGCAAAAAGAAACACAGGTGAGGGGGTACAGGTAAAGTGGGCAAGCATTAAGGATGCAATACTTGAAGCAACATCCCATTGTGTTAGACAGAAAAGGAAGTGCAAAAGAAGAAGGAAACCACTTTGGTTTTCAAATACAGTAGCAGAAAAGGTCAGAGCCAAAAGGCTGGCCTTCAGGAAGTATAAGGAAACACAGCGGGATGAAGATTAAGGAGGCATACCAAGCTGCCCTAAGGGAAGCAGGGAAGGCAGTAAGGCAGGCAAAGTCCCAAACTGAGGAAACACTAGCACGAACAGTAAAAGAAGGTGACAAGACTTTCTATAGATACATTAGTGAAAGGAGAAAGTCCAGAGGGGGGTATTGCTAAGCTCAAAGGAGAAAACGGGGCATGTGAGGAAGAGGACCTTGTAAAAGCATTTATCCTAAATAGATACTTTTGCTCAGTATTTACTGAAGAGAAGGTAAGGCAGGGCCCACAGCTCAGCACCATAGACACAGGGGGGAGGGAGGTGAGCACTACTCCCTTCACAAAAGAAGGGGTCCTACAAGAGCTCGCTAAGCTCAGGGTGGACAAGGCAATAGGACTTGATGGCATACATCCCAGAGTATGAAGGAGCTAAGGGTGGAACTAGCAGAGCCATTAGCAGAACTGTTTAGTGAGTCTCTGAGCACAGGAGAGGTTCCAGAAGACTGGAGAAGGGCTCATGTAATCCCGCTCCACAAGAGTGGTAGCGGGGACGAGGCAGGAAACTACAGACTAGTCAGTCTTACCTCAGTAGTGGGCAAGATTATGGAGGCACTCCTTAAGGAAAGGATAGTGCAACACCTGGAATCCATAGGGGCACAGGATCAAAGACAGCATGGATTTACAAAAGGAAGGTCCTGTCAAACTAATCTCATAGATTTCTTTGACTGGGTAACCAGAGTGGTGTACCAAGGGGGAGTAGCTGATGTCACCTACCTTGACTTCAAGAAAGCTTTCAACACTGTTCCACATAGAAGATTGATAAATAAGCTGGGTAGGCTCGGGGTGGGTCAGAAGTTGGTCAACTGGATGGCAAACTGGTTGACAGGCAGAAAACAGAGAGTGTTGGAAAATGGTATACAGTCAGAAGAGATGCAAGTGACAAGTGGGGTACCTCAGGGATCAGTCCTGGGGCCAGTCCTCTTCAACATCTTCATTAGTGACCTTGCAGATGGACTACAGGGTAAGGCTTGTCTGTTTGCAGATGACACCAAGATCTGCAACAGAGTAGATGATCCAGATGGGGAGGGCAGAATGAGAAGAGATCTGGATAAACTAGCAAAATGGTCGGAAGAGTGGCAACTGGGATTTAATGCAAAGAAGTGCAAGATCATGCACATAGGGAAGAGAAACCCTGAAGCCACCTATAGGCTGGGAGGGGAGTTGCTGGCAGTCACAAAGGAAGAAAGAGACTTGGGCATCATCATCACCAATGACCTGAAATCATTCAAGCAGACCTCTAAAGCAGTAGGTAAAGCTAGGGGGATGTTAGGGTGTATTAGTAGGGGTATCACAAGTCATAAGAGGGAGGTAATAATCCCTCTTTACAAGACACTGGTTAGGCCCCATCTGGAGTACTGCATGCAGTACTGGAGACCACACCTTCATAAAGACATTAACCAAATTGAGGCAGTCCAGAGAAGGGCAACCAAATGGTGCAGAGACTGCATCAGAAGACATATGAGGACAGATTAACGGAGCACAATATGTGTACCCTTGAGCAAAGGAGGGAGAGAGGTGATATGATTGAAACATTTAAACATCTTAAGGGCATTAATAAGGTGAAAGAGTCTAAAATGTTTAAATATAAGAAAAATAGAAGGACAAGAGGACACAGTATGAGATTCGAGGGAGGCCAATTAAGGGGGAATGTGAGGAAATTATTTTTCACAGAAAGAGTGGTGGATGCATGGAATGGCCTACCTCAGGAAGTGGTGGCTATAAATACAGTGCAGGGCTTCAAACAGGCATGGGATAGGCCTAAGGGAGCAATACAGATGACTATGAATAGATAGGCCACTGACAGAGCAAAGGCTGATGGCACATTTATAAGGTAGAAAAAGAAATGGGCAGACTGGATGGGCCTTGCGGTCCTTATCTGCTGTCAACCTCTATGTTTCTATGTTTATATGGTGCAGACCCTGCACTATTTTTGTTGCCCTCCTCTGGACAGCCTCCACCCTGTCTGTGTCTTTGCAGATGTGGGTTCTCCAGAACTGCACACAGTACTCCAGATGTGGTCTTACCAACTGTCTGTACATAGGGACAACAACTTCCTGTTTTCTACTAGTGATGCCTCTCCCTATGCATCCCAATATTCCCCAGCCCTCCTTACTCCCTGCTCACATTGCTTGCCCATCTTTAGGTCATCTGACATGACTACCCCATGTCCCTTTCCATTTTTGTTGTTGTCAGTATCTCACCCCCCCAGTGTGTACTCTTCCCCTTGGTTTTTGTTTCCAAGGTGCATTACTTTTCACTTCTTAGCATTGAATCTGAGCTGCCATACATTTGACCATTCCTACAACCTTGCCAAGTCCCTTTTCATCCTTTCCACTTCACCATGCGTATCAACCCTCTTGCAGATCTTTGTGTCATCTGCAAAGAGACATACTTTTCCTTCCATTCCCTCTGAGATGTCACTTATAAAGACATTAAATAGGACTAGGCCCAGTACTGAGCCCTGTGGTACCCCACTAGTAACCCCTGTTTCTTCACTGTGGACTCCATTTACTATTACCCTCTGTGTCCTGTTGTCCAGCTGATAATTTACCCAGGCTATCACCCAGGGATCCACTTCCAGGCCGGCTAATGTGTTTATTAATCTTTTGTGTGGTACTGTATCAAATACCTTGCTAAAGTCTAGGTAGGCCATGTCCACAGCCTCTCCCTGGTCTACTACTCTGGTCACCCGGTCAAAGAAATCAATTAGATGCATCTGACATGACCTTCCTTTTTTTTTCTCTCCAACAATTCAAATCTTTAGCCCCTCTCACTTATCATTGCGATTATCATAAGCTGGGCATATCTAATCATCATAATTGAAGGAAAAAGAAAGAGCGACGGGGGAGAAAGGGGGGGGGACCCAGACTTCAGAAATTATCTGAATTTTATATTCATATTAAACAATATTACCCAATCTTATGTTATCCCTGAATGAGGCCCAGCTTTTATCATATCTTTGTACCTGTCCAGTTTTGATATAATAATTTTTTTTCCAAATTCATAATTTCTATCATAAAGTCAAGCCAAGTTTGAATTTTTGGAGGATTTCCATCTTTCCACTTAAGTAATATGCATTTATTTGCAATTATTCTTGATATTGAAGTAAAAATACTCTCTTCTTCATCTAGTGGCATAGATGGTATCATTAACAATGCCAGTTGTGCTGTATTGGCTGTGTCCTTATTTAATGTTATTTGAATTTTCTGCATAACTTTATGCCAAAAACTTGAAAGGCATGGACATGCATACAACATAAGGATCAGTGTTCCAGTAGTTGTAGTACATCTAGGACATTTTTCCTTGATAGTTGCATTAAAATGATTTAATCTAGATGTGGAATAGTAAGTTCTAAAGAATGTATTTATTTGAATCTGTTGAAGCTTACTAGCTTTTACATGATATGTATATAATTTTATTGCATTTTGCCATATGGGTTCTGTTATATTTATACCAAAGTCCCTTTCCCATTTTTTAAATTATTTTCTGTTGTTCATTCAAAAAAAGTTTCAGCCAATGCTTTATATATAATTGTAATTATTTTTTTTTCCTTTCTATCCACTAAAGCATTAAGTAGAGATGAAAACTATTTTTTATTTTGTTTTTTATAAGATGCCTGTATGAAATTTTTTAATTGCAAATATTGAAAGTAATGTGTATTTGGTAAATTAAATTCTTGTTGAAGAGTTGCATGTGTCTTTAACTGATCTTTATCTATAGCATGTTTCAATTGCTTAATGCCTCTCACACACCAGCTTTGAAAAGCTTGTTCCATAACTGAAAGTTCAAATTTGTAATTTAACACAATAGGTGTACAGTATATGGAGAAATTGTATTATTTTCTTTAAGTAAGTTATGAGCTTTATTCCATGTAGCTATTGTAGTTTCGGTAGCCTGACTCAGTCCTCTATGTTTCCCTTTTCTATTGTAATCTGAGTATAATGATTGCATCATATCTATATATGGATGTGTTTTAATTTAAAATATTGTTATTTTGAATAAATTTTTATTTTCATGCATCCATTCCCATACCGGGACTATTTGTGCCACCAAAAAATATTTAAGCATGTCTGGCAACGCTAATCCTCCATTGGCTTTATCTTGTATTAAATAAGAATAAGCAATTCTAGATGACTTATTATTCCATATACATTTTGTTATCATTTTCTTTACTTGATGAAAATATGTTTGAGACTGCATTAATGGCAAAGATAAAGAAAGGAAAATATATTTGGGCAGTATCTTTATTTTTATTATATTTATATGGCCAATCAGTGTTTAAGGAAGACATTTCCAATGGTTTAATTCTTCAGATATTTGCAATATAAGAGGCTTGTAATTAAGTGCTATTGTTTGTTTATGATTATAAGTGATTCTAATACCTAAATATTTAATCTCTGTATCCATTTGTATCGGATAAATTTCTAGATATGTTATTTTATTGCTTGGGTCCAATAGCATCATTACTGTTTTATCCCAATTAATCTTATATCCTGATAATAAACCAAATTGTTTTGATGTTTCGATAATTTCTGGGATAGATGTTTCTGGCGAGGATCTATAAAGTAATATGTCATCCGTGTACATACTTAATTTATACATAATGTTGTTTATCATAATTCTTTGAATAGCAGAGTTTGCCCTTATTCTATCTGCTAGTGTCTCTATTACCATTGTAAATAACGTTGGAGAAAGTGGGCAACCTTGTCTCATTCCCTGAAAATGCTTAAAAGGTTGTGAATAGTTATTAATTTTAACTATAGCCATTGGATTTTTATATATTAATTGAAGCCACCCACTGAGCTGCTCCTCCACCCCATTTCTTCTATCACATTTAGCAGATATTTCCACTCTACCTGATCAAATGCTTTTTCTGCATCTAATGCTAAGAAAATTGCCTTTTGATCCTTGGCTAGGGACACTATATTGATGGATTGTCTGATATTTTTTCTAACAGTTCTACCCTTTATCAATCCATTTTGGTCAGTATTTATAATCATTGACAGAATAGTTTCTAATCTTTTGCTATAACTTTTCTGAAGACTTTATAATCTACATTCAAAAGGGAGATGGGATGGTATGAGGAGCAGCTCAGTGGGTCCTTATCTTTCTTTAAAAAGACATGAATAATTGCTTCGCTAAAATAATTGGGTATTACCTTAGATTTATTAAATGAGTTAAACAATATAAACATTATTGGAATCAATAAATCCTTGAATTGTCTATACATTTCAATTACTAACCCATCAGGGCCAGGAGACTTATTTGCAGGCAGTTGTTCAATGGCGGCTTTAATTTCTTCATACATAATACCTACCGATAATTGATTCTGAAATTTAATAGGTATATATGGTGGAGGTAATTCCTGCAAATATTCTTTCATTTGATCCATTGTATAATTAAAGCATTCCGACTTATATAAGTCTTGATAATAATCAAGGAAGCAGCCATTGATCTTATCTGGATCCTCAATTAGCCTACCCTGTTGATCTTTTATTGCTAATATATAGTCTTTTTGTTGTTCTCTCCTTGTTTGCCAAGCCAATAATTTCTGAGGCCAAGCAGACAAATATAAATAATTTGATTTTGTTTGCATTATTTGTTGACTAATTTGGTCTAATTGAATATTATTCAACTGATCTTTCTTTTGGATTAACTTATTGAATACTCTATCATCTAAAGTTTGAGTATGTATATATTGAAGAGAGTGTATTTCTTTTTGTAGCTTATTAACTTTTAATTCTTCTTTAATTTTCTTAATATGTTCTAAATCAATTACCCGTCCTCTTAACCAAACCTTAAGCGTAGCCCATATTATATTAATTGAAGTGTCAGATTCCAAATTATTCTTAAAAAATTCCTGAATTTCCATATGTAATTTCTGAGAAATACTAGAGACGCATATAAGTGAGTAATTTAATTTCCAATGCCTAAAGCTTATCTGTAGTTTAATATTTTTTATATTTAACAAGCAAGGTGAGTGATCCGAAATCAAGATACCCATATATTTTACTTCAGTGACCAAAAAAAGAATTGTTTCTGATATAAGATAAAAATCAATTTTAGAATATGAATGCTGTGTGGATGACTAATAAGAAAAAACATATTCCTCAGGATATTTACTGTTCCACGGATCCACAAGCCCCTGCTCACTCATATATTTTTTAATAATCAGTCGTGTGGATCTATGTGCTTTGTCTAACTTAGATGTTTTGTCTCGTGCATACAATACTAAATTAAAATCTCCTGCTATAATATATGGAGGTGGGAAATGTAGAAAGTGACAAAAGAAACTGTGTGTAAAAATTAGGACTGTTCTCATTTGGTTCATAAATGGTTGCCATTTTTATTTTTAAATTAGGGGGTTTTAATTCTACTATAACCCACCTTCCTTGACCATTAATATGATTTAATAATCTTTGGGTATGGGCTTAATTTGCTAAACAATATGGCAACACCCCTCAAATTATTTGTATAATTTGATAATATGCTATTCCCCCATCTGTTAATAAACCACGATGATTCTTTATCCTAAAAATGGGTCTCCTGTAATATCACTATATCTATTTTCTGTTTTTGCATAAATTTTATTATACTTATTATTATAATTTTATTTTTTAGACCTTTTACATTCCAGGGCAACATCTGCACAGAATTACTCATAATCTTTTTTTTTTTTTGAATGTTAGCTGGGCACCCATCCCTCCACCCCCCACCACCACTCTTGCCAATTAAACCAAATAGGCCCATTAAAGTTTTTTACTGTATAAATATTATAAATCACTAGAAAATTTGACTTTTTATTCATCTTCTTATTATGAAAACACTTCCCAGCCCCCACCCTCCACCCTAGAAACCCAAAACACTGGAATCAGAAAGGTTCCATATCCCCCGAATTCATGATGATTATAGATGGTCATCATTATGCTCTGAGCAAATAGATTGAACAAGACCAGAGCAAAGGTAGCTTGTGAATTCTTACAAAACTCCATACCTAATCAATTTCACATGAATACTAGTACCCTTAATTTAAGAAATAAGCATTCCTAACAGAGAAATATTCACTAAGAGCTATAATAGAGCAAAACAGCAACAAAAAAAATGTAATGCCTTAAACTCCCCCATTTCTTCCTTTTTTATATCCATTTACATTTCATATTTCCTTTCTACCCCACCAGAGCAAAAGCCCTCTTCCTGGTACTTAACCCATTACTATATGGCTTTTTTTTTCTTTTTCTCCCCTCTCTTTTTTTTAAATATATATAATTATTAACACCTCCTATGCTGACTTTCTATAATTCCAATCTCAATGTATTTATAATTATCAAGTACCAGCCATAGTTTTCATTAAATGCTGCCATTGCCTCTTCTGGGTCATCAAAAGTCTGTAATTTTCCCCCAGCCACAAAGTGCAGCTTAGCCAGATAGTTCACTGAGAAGCGGAGGCCTTTATGATACTGCTTTTCCTTAACTGGATTAAACAGCTTGAACCTTGCAATTGTTTCAGAGGACATATCTGGAAATGCATTAAATTTGATTGCTTCATATGTTAAGCCCTTTTCATTGTGAGCTTTGGCCAGAATCGCTTCTTTGTCCAGAAATCTATGAGGTTTAACAAAAACTGTTCTGGGAAAAACGTTATTGTTCCCCCCATGGCTGCCCACCCTATGCACATGATCCAAGTGAATTTTTTCCTCAGGATATTTATGATTCAAAACCTGAGACAGCATTTTTTCCAAAAAAAGGCAAAGGTTCCCCACTGTCTTCTGTACCTTCAGGTAGTTTTAGCAGTCGTAGGTTTCCCAGATGCGTTCTATCTTCTTGTTCCGCCACCCATTCCTGCAGCAACTCTAATTTCTTCAAAAAGCTTTTATTTTTTTGAGTCCAAGAGTTCATGCAGTCCTCTGTCTGAGACACCCATTTTTCCACAGCATCAGTTCGTATAGTTAATGATTCCAATTTGGTGCTCAAATCAATTATAGAGTTGTTAATAATATTTTAATTTCAGCCAGTGAACCCAAAATCTCCATTTTAAAAAGTGACATAGCTTCCAACATCTCATTTTAAATCTCTGTAACTGAATCTTTTACTGCATAATCTGCTTGCATTTCTTCAGAGGTATTGTTTAATGAAGGAATCAGCGCTTCTGTAGTTTTAGTCTGATTGTTGAGCTCCTTATTTTCTGAGCACCCCTCCCCACCCTTATTTGGCTGCATTTGAGTCCCTATTACATTTTGTGTGGATTCTACTTGCCTCTGAGGCATCTCCACTAAACTTTCATGCTGTTCTAGCATTATCTTTTGCTCCAAAAAAGATAAAATCTTACCAGTATATGTAGATTTTGTTTTTACCTTACTGGTCGGCATTTCTGGGAGCGGGGAAATCAGGGGCTCTTGAAAAATTGGATTCACATCAGTTTGCAGTGGCGATTCATTAGGCAATGTTGCAGAACCACTCGACTGTAGAGATTTAGGTGTTTGTTTCTTACTCCAGGGAATTCTCTTCTCAAGTAGATAGTTATTAGAAAGCTCACGGGCCCAACAAACTCTTTTAGACATGCCAGGTCACTAGCCACTCTTTAATGCATTCCATGGGGAAAATTTAAAAAAAAAGAATGAATTTAGCAAGTTTAACATGCAATGAAGAGATTTAACAAGTAAAGCAGAATTATCTGCGCAGAGATTATCCTCTATTGACAAAGTGTTTTTCCTTTTTTTCCTTCTCCTATCTGTTGTGTCAAACACTATCATTTTAAAATGTATGTTTTTTTATGCACAATACTTCTAACAGGTGATTTAAAGAGTTCACGAGTCCAGTGGTCTTTCTTTCCCTCCCTTTTAAACCATTCCTGAATGCTAATCGCTCTTTCATGTGCTCTATGGGGGGAACTGAAGGAGTTTAGCTAGCAAAGCAGAAAAAAAGGAAAAAGAAGAGGTTATTTGCACCCAGGTTAGCATCCATTGGCATACATATTTTCCTGTTTTTATTTTAACTATTGCTTCAAATACTCCTGTTTCAAGTTTTCTTTCATTTGCATTCCTTCTAGCCATCCACAGCTCCTACTCCGGTCCATTCAGCTTGAGTAAGCTCAGAGTTGCATCCACCTGGCAATCTCAGATGATGTCAGAAAGATGCTCTACACAGGTGTCAGGCTCCCCCATGACATGACCTTCCTGCTGTGAATCCATGCTGCCTTGGGTCTTGTACCCCACTGGCCTCTAAGTACTCAATAATTCTTTCCTTCTGAAGTGATTCCATCATTTTCCCTATCACTGAGGTCAAACTGACAGGTCTGTAGTTTCCTGCCTCTGTCTTGCTCCCACTTTTGTGAAGGATAATCACATCTGCCCTCTTCCAGTCCTCAGGTACCACACCCATCCTCCCATGATTTATTAAAAAAGGTAGTCAGTGGTGTTACTAGTTCTTCCCTTAGATCTTTTAGAATCCTGGGGTGAATCCCATCAGGCTCCGTTGCTTTATCCACCTTCAGTTTTAAGAGTTTTTTCAGAACACTTTCTTCTGTGAAAGGACTACTATCATCCCTTCTATCCAGAGTGCTTCTATTGACTGGATTAGGTATCTCCCCCTGCTCTTCCTTTGTGAATACTGAGCAGAAGTATTCATTCAGTATCCCTGCTTTTTCACTGTCACTCTCTGTCCAACCACCCTTCTCTTTATTCAGCCTCAGTATCCCTGCTTTAGTCTTTCTTTGCTGCCTAATGTACCTATAAAAGGTTTTATCCCCCTTCTTAACTGAGTTAGCTATCTTTTCCTTGGTTTGGGCCTTTGCTAGTCTGATTGCATTCCCCTCTTCCTTCTGATTTAACTGGTACAGTTCTTTTTCCTGCTCCTTCTCTGTTTCCTTATACTTCCTAAACGCTATCTTTTTCTCCCTAACCTGTATTTTTTTCTTTCATTTTGTTTTGTTTATTTGCTTCACACAAAGGCTTGTTGCCTCTGTGACGGTGGTTTTGTTGTTTCCCCATTGTTGATCCACCCCACCTTTTTGCCTGTTTGCTAGTGCTTTTCTGAGGCACTCTCCCATTTTGACAAAATTAGCCCTCCTGCAGTCCAGTACCTTTACTTTTGTATGGCTTAACTCTACAGCTAAGTTTATCATGAACCACACTGTTTGGAAGTCACTTGTTCCCAGATGGCTACCCACTGTTATATCTGAGATCCTCTCTCTGTCCCCATTTGAGAGTACCAGGTCTAAGATTGCTCCCTCCTGAGTGGGTTCCAAAACTAGCTGTCTAAGGCATGGCCCCTGTAGGGTATCAGGAATGGCCCTGCTCTTGGATATGGCTACAGCAAAGGTGTTCCAGTTAATATCTGGCATATTCAGGTCACACATCAGCAATATCTCCCCTTTCTCTGCCATCCTAAGGATGCCTTCTATCATTTCCTCATCCATTTTCTCCCTGAGATGTGAGTCTGTATACAACCCCTGTGCGGATTGTGGTGCCATTTCCAGTCTCCAGGGTGACCCACAGTGCCTCCTCTCCTCTGTGTTTACTCTTTAGTTATTTTGCTTTGATCCCTTCCCTTACATAGAGAGCTACTCCTCCTCCTCTTCTACCCTCCCTGTCCCCTCCTGCATATTGTGTACCCTGGTATGTTGACATCCCAGTCATGGTTCTCTGTGTACCATGTTTCTGTGACTGCCATGACATCCAGGCATCCCTCTTCTATCAAGGCCACCAGTTCAGGAAGCCTTTTACCTAGACTATGGGCATTGGTGCTCATTACCCTCCATTTTTTATGGCCTTATATCTTTTTGCCCCATCTCTGTCCTTACTGCCTTTGTTTTTTTCTCCATTTACCCCTGCCCTTCTCCCTATCAACTGCTCTATCTTGGCATTTACCTCACTAACTACCCTGATTTGGGGGGGGGCTAGGATTTCCCATCTCCTTTTCAGTGCCTCCTTCCTTGGCTAGTTTAAATGCTTACCAATGAAGCATTTAAACCTATCACCTAGGATCCTGGTTCCCCTCCTGGACAGATGCAGACCACCATGCCAGTATAGGCCTGTATCCCTCCAGGTGGAGCCCCAGTCCCCAATGAAGCCAAATCCCTGAGCTCTGCACCAGTTTTTCAGCCAGTCATTGAATCCCATGGTGCAGAGTACCCTAGCCTCATCCATGCCATAGACAGGTAGCACTTCTGAGAATGTTACCATGTGTGCTACTTGTGTAAGGCCCTGCCTGAACTCCACAAACTCCTGTTGCACTGCTCTGATCCCATTCCCAGCCAGGTCATTTGTCCCTAGGTGGATAATGACATCCAGCTCACTCCCCCTTGCAGCTGTTCCCATGATCCTGAGGATTCATTTCCTGTCCCTCCAAGCCATGACACCAGGCAAGCAGCTTATCTTCCTTTCCCCTCCCTCCCACAGTTCTACCCTCTAGCAATTGAGTCCCACACCAGGAGTTGTTTTCTTCCCCTGTGGGGTCCTGCGCCACCTTCCTATGGGTCTCCATTGTGGAGGTTCCCAGCATCCTCCTTGGTCTCCACTGCAGGTGCCTTCATAGAGGAATCATGCTCTGCCAAAGTGGTGAATGAATTGTGGAGAGGCACAACTGGAGTGATGCACCTCTGTTCCACCACCATCACCCTCCCAGACCCACCGTGGTCCAACCACTCCTCTTTCTTGGCAGCCTCTGAGGTAGTGGCAGTGCCTGCATGGTCCCTGGGTGGGGGAGCAGATTTCCCAAATCCATGCCAGATCAGCATGGAGATGAGCAACCTCCTCCCTCAGACCAGAGAGGTGCCTGCAAATAGGGCAGCAATGCAGTCTCCAGAAGGTCTCCCCCAGAAGACTGCTGTTCCACAGCCAGTACATTGCACCACTCCCCACATATCTGTCTCCCTTCCTGTTTTAGATGTTTTTTTGTTCTTGCTTTAGTGTGTGCAAGCTTGTGAGTGTCTCTACCCCTATTCAGTGCACTGTGCCTTTAAGATATGAACATGTATCTGTTGTTAGCAATTTTGGGAATGTGATGTCAGAACCCCTGATATAAGGAAGTTATGCACTTGGGATGGATGGGGTGAGGGGTAGGGTGGGTGGGAGTAAACCTGTGCCCTCCAGAAATAATCAACTACAACTCTGACCCTTCACCCCTGGGAGTGACTTCCTTCCTTTCAGACACCTATTTCAAAGAGGTTAAGTAACAGGTTTAGTCACAAATGACTGCAAATATCTACCAGATAGATTTCCTCCCTGGCAAATAAAAGTTAAACTAAGAATAGTCAAGCCTAAAACAGAGAATGAAAAATACTTACTTACACAGGTCCAAAATTAATAATTCAATTCAGTGTACTCTATTAAATTACCTCCTTGATTTAAGGAAGCTGGTGGCTGCTTTCTTTCTCTCTTTCTCATTCTTAGCAGACAAAGCCCACAAACAACTCCTGTTTTAAAGCCTCAGTTCCCCATGCCCCTCTCAGCTCTCCCCCTAAACTGACACTATTTCACAGAGGTTAAGTAACAGGTCTAGTCACAAATGACTGGTAACAGGTCTAGTCACAAATCAAACCTAAATAAGTGATTCTGGTAAGTCTTAAGTTTTACCTTTCAAACAAACGCTTGAATCCAAAAAAGGTGCATCTGTCGGATCTGTCCCAATTTAAAAAAAAGTTATGTAGTTAAAACTAAATGGTTAGTGGGTACCACCCACAGAGGCACCCCAAGGTATGAGGCAATTGCATGCTGTGCTACTGTCAGTCCCTCACACTCATCTGATTCTTCTACGGTTGAACCCAATGAGGGTAATAAATCTGAAGATGATGAAGACAGTGATCAGGCACAATGTTTACTGGAGAGAATGGAAAATGTAAATGAGGAAGAAACAGAAATAAATGTTTCAGTTGAGGAGGAGGAGGGCATTGGGTTAGAGGAAGGGAATAAATCATAAGAGGAACAGGCTCAAGAAAAATCCGGAGGAAAAAAACTGAAATGGTGACTGACCCACAGTGCTGTGCTGGGAAAAAAAATGAAAAGCTATCATCTTTTGTTTGGTCATACTTCTCCATTAGTGCTTCCAATGAGTTTGTGGCAACATGCACTATTTGTAAATGGCCAATCAGCTGGGGGAAACAGAAAGGAGTACTAGGAACTTCAGCACTGAAAAGGCATCTAGACAGATGTCATAACATTAATGAGAAATCCATTTTTGAGACTTGAAGAGAAAGTGACGGTGGTAGCTCATTACACTCAGGCATTGTTCCAGTAGATGAAAGAAGTGGCAGCCCCCACAGCAATACAGAAATACCTCCAGTACATCCTCCCATTCGAAGGACTCCTAGTGTTAATGAAAGTGACCATGTATTCAAAAGCTCTACTCCATCAAGCAGACAGCTTACTGTACCATCTAACAAACATATGAATGTAAAGCCAAATATGCCTCAACCCACCCAGTTGCTGTTACAAAAACCAAAAAAGTTCAGAAATGACAGCTGTTGATTTGCTACCATATAACATGCTTGAACATGTAGGATTCAGGTGACTGCCTGAGTACCTCGAACCTCGATATGATATACCAGGAAAACAATACTACTCCTCAACAGGGATTCTCAAACTCTATGATGTTGTATGTAAAAAATTGAGATGAGTTTTGTGCAGTGCTGTTGGGAAGGTGGTGCATCTCACAACAGATATCTGGACAAGCTGTCAGTCTGAGTTCTTTGTGTCTGTGGTTCTATGTCATAGGGGCGATTGCCGAAAGGCAATCATCCTTATGGTGAGTGTACATCGCCGAAATTCGGTGATGTACAAACCCGGTGACAGAGACAACAGCGCGAGGACCCATATTTTTTATTGTTATGTGGAGGGCCCCCACATCCCCTACTTTTAGATTCTCAACTCCAGGGGAGTGCATGTCTGGGGGGGTGGAACAGTAAAAGAAATATTTCACTGTCTTGGGCCAGGCACAACAAAATATACCTGTGCCTGGACCCGAACCCTGCATCTCAGCCACCCCAGGCCATCACCCACCCCACCACACCATGGAGCCAGCTCAGCAGCAAACTGCAGCACCACCCCTCACAAACCCTCCCACCCCTTACTCGGCGTGCTCACTCCCCTCCACACGTATACATGTAGTGACATCCATCACCTTTCACGAACCCTCCCCATCTGGTCACCATCTCTAGGCCCTCACCATCAGGGTAGTAACAGCAAGTGGGTCACCATTTCAGTAGGCATCCAATTGCGATGTGCCCACATCAGGGTATACCCATGTCTGTCACTGCACATTGGGCATGATTTGATAATTCTTGTAGGGACAGAGAAACACAGTTTGCTGTTCTAAGAATGTTTTATTTTCCATCTGAACATACCTCATACAACATCAGTGAAGAGCTCCAAAAACCAGTACAGCAATGGTTCACTTCACAGGGACTGTCAGTTGGCTTTATAGTTTCTTATAATGGGTCCAACATAAGGAAGGTCTTGGAAGAGGTGGGCCTTTGTTTATATCTGCTGCTTTGCGCATTGCTTATATTTAATAGTTTCCAGTTTTCTTGATGAGGACAGGGGCAGGGACTCTAGTTACCACTGCTAAAAGAATATGCATTCATTTCAATCACTCAAGCAAAGTCCATCACTTGTTTGAAAAAATACAGCAGGAGCACAATTTACCTTTGCACAGACTGATCCAAGACATTTATGCTCAATAGAATTCAACCTTTCTTATGTTCCAAGGGCTGCTGAAACAAAAGAAAGCTATCAGACTTTACACCTTGGAAAATAAAAGTGGTGATGCAGACATCTATATTACTACACAGTGGTCCATGCTGGAGTTTCTAATTTTTCTCCTTTAGCCATTTCAGGAAATCACCAGTAAGGTGAGTTCAAGCACATGAACTGCAAGCCAGGTGATCCTCCTAATAAAAAATGTTAAATTCATATTGAATCTGATTGGGGACAGTTAGAAAACCAAGACAACTCCATCACACATGGTGCCAGTGGTGCTGCTGACACACACAGGTTGCCACCCAGAATACAAAAAGATCTAACCAGATGTAGGATCAAAAAAGTTAATGAAGATGACAAACTACATAAAATGCTTCATTCTGAGAACTACATTAAAGCAATAATCTTGGACTCACAGTACAAATCAAAGCAACTACTGAGTTATGATGATATTTTTTTAAGATAAACAGGAAATAATCGATGAAGTGCATACTGTCATGGTACCGAGTGCAATAACAGCAGATTCAGAATGTTCTTCACAACACGGCACAGCATCAGGTGGCCCATCCTCTAGTGTTGCAGCGTGTTCTCTCTCTTCCTCTTTGGCCACTGTGGCAGGATCTGCTTCTTCACCACCATCCAAACATAACATTGCTCCACATCCACTTGGTTCAGCTTCATATCTCTAGAGTCACTTACAAGACTTAATTGTAATATCACAGCCTCAGCACAGACCATTGTTCAGTGTATGTCAAATAGCTTAGTGCTTGTGTACACTTGTGAGCTAACTGGTATGCTTGGTGTTATAACATGAGCTTTGGTGCTTCTCTGCAGCTCACCCTGGGTAAAATAGTGGGTAAGTGTAGACTTAAGGCCCAGTGTAGAGGGTGAGACAGGAGTGCTGGAGAAGTTGTAGGAGGCAGGCGAGGATGGAGGATGCTGCCAAAATGCTCTAAGCAGAGCAGGAGGTGGCCTGCTTCTTATGTAGGGAATGGGGGGAGAAGCTGCCCCCCCACTGAACAACAGGCCAAGCCTTCCAATTCAACATGTGGCAGGTATCTTAGTGCTTGTGTATAATTATGAGCTAACTGATATGCTTGGTGTTATAGCGTGAGCTTAGGTGCTTCTCTACATCTCACCCTGGGTAAAATAGTGGGTAGGTGTAGACTTAAGGCCCAATTCACCAATAAAAATACCACCAACAGCTTAATCTGGTTGAAGGTCAGTTGGCATTCATCTGCATCCCCCCATCTCCGCAGGACGTGCCTGAAAATAAGCAGAATCTGCCTAGTGCACTTAGTCGGTCAACAAAAACTAAATTAATGAATACATAAAAAAAAAAAAGAAGCAGTGAAATGACTACCTCCTCCAACTCTGGAGAGTGTGGTCAGTAGCACGCAGGAGAGGAAAACCCCCCTTGGGGGAAACCTTCGAGGACCCATGGCTACTGACCTGCCCATCCTCCGGGCATTCGAAGAGAAGAATAATCCTAAATGTGCTATGTTTAGGAATAGTTATGTCCAGGAGTATGATCAGGTATTGGCAGTGGAATCCGGTTCAAGGTTGAGATAAGCAAGAGGTCCACGTTGCAGATTAAAGTTCAAGCAGAGGAATATCTGACTGGAATTATGACCCGATGCTGTAACAAAGGTTAATCCAAGTCTGACATAGATGACTAATGTAAATCCATAGCATTGCCTTTGGATACTAGATAGAGCTCCATAGTGGGATTATTTGTTGGGATGGCTGGAACCTGCAGCAGGTGACTTTCATTGTAGGATGAGCTGAATCCAAGGATAGGAAGCTGAAAGCCTTTGTAGGAATGTCGGGATCCCACGCGGTCCGCCATTGTATCAGTACAGGTGCAGAACATGGAGGAAGAGAGTCAGTGAGGCTGACTGAAATGAGAAAGTACAAGATAAGGCCCGACATGGGGCATGCATATATGGGAGGGCGAGACCCCACATGGTCACCATAACCATGGAGATGTTAGGCATTCACCTGTGATACTGATAGTAGGCTCAGTGGTAGGCTAGCTAGGGAATGATATTTGCATGAAGTCCTGCTGAATGAAGAAGTCATGAATGATGGACTGAGCCCCATGTGGACAATACTGGAAGACGAGATCCCAACTAGGGTCTGCCATAGTGCGAGAGAATTCCATTTGTAGAGGATAGCCTCCTGTTGAGGGGGAAATACTCTGGAGGGATGATGATGATGATGACCACCAAGGGGTTTGTGGAGATAGCTGTATGACTTGAATTACTGATTAAAACTGGGTCCAATAAGTCCCTAACAATGACCTATTGGCAAGTTGGAGGGATGCAAAGGGCACAGAGTTGGACTGGGAAATAAGGAAATAAGGGGAAGGGTATCGAAGGTCATGTAGAAGAAGGATGGCGGAACCCCACATGGTCTGCCATCACGATAGAATGGAATGGATCTAGGTGGCAAGGGGTACCATCAGGAGCCAGAGTGTGTAGCAGTCCAAGGTAAGGGAGGCAGAACCCCCACGTATGTGCTCATTGAAGTGAATTGGAATACTTAAGAAATGGCAAGGTCATTTCACAGAATAGATGTATGGGATGGTGGGACACCAGGTGGTCCACCATTGCTGTAAATAGGCTGAATAAGGAACAGATGCAGGACTCCACTGATCGATGTACTGCCGCATGTCTCAGGGAAGGATGATCTGATGTCAATTAACTGCAGTACGGGGACTTGATGGAGCAATGAGTTGAATCCCGTGGAGTAGATGGTATGTGGGAAGGTGGGACCCTCTATAGTCCATTGTCATGTAGCAGACATTGTGCAAGAATGAAAGGCAGGTACATTTGCCACATAGAGTAGTGTGGGATAGGGATAGTGGGACCCCACCTGGTCGGCTAGCACAGTATCACTAGGAGAAGTATGAATGGGAAGGTGAGACCCTACGTGGTTCACTTTCACCGTGAAAGCAATAGTGCCTGATAGGGATGGTGCGACCCCACATGGTCCACCATTGCCTTATCTGAGTAATGCATTTCCTTCCATCAAGTAGTGTGCAGTGGAGATGGTGGGACCCCATGTGGCCTGCCATCACTGAATCATGAGCAGCACAAGATTGGGAAGACAAGACCCCACATGGTTTGGCTTCTCCATGGAAGGGTGCGATTCGAGGAACCATCCGAAATTAATATAATGAGATCAAGTCATAAATAAATGCCTTGTTCATTAACAATAATAACTGGTCCAAGACAAGGAAGGAAAGTCCGGGAGCTGACTATAATAGCAATATCAGTTATGGAGAAGGGCCCTTCAGCAAGGCAGTAGTAAAGGGGCACTAAGTCAGTAGGCCACAGACATCCATGCTCATAAAGCTGCAAAGTAAGGAACATGAAATAAATAACAAGAATCTGGTCATAGGATCCTAGAGAAGCAGCAGCTCATAAAGCTAGAAATATGTTAGACAGATTCCTGGAATAACGCATTACTCACTACCTCACCAGCCTAGCAAGGTCTGGCAGGACTGCAATAAACTTCTGGATGCAATGGGCTGTCTTTAAACAACAACAGAGCTGTGTGCTTCAACGAAACACTACAGGGTGTCTGGGCAGCCTTAGTGAAGATGCTAGAATTGAGGTAAGTAAAGGATGTGAAAATAATTGGCAATATTTGGTGGGACTAATGACGGCTACACCTACCTCAATAAGCATTTGAGACATAAGAGACATGCAATCACTAGATGAGTGCAAATAGTATCCACACAGCCACTTAATACAGTTCATTACACATTACAGAACCAGGGAATAAGCCAGGCATCAGGCCAACAGGGAGACCTGGGAACCTGACCTGCAGGTCACAGCATGCTGATGCCTACTTGAAAGTACTAGAGGGATATAGGTTCCCTTAGTCCCAGTAATTTTGTAAATTGTTCCATGTGTGGTACCTGAAGTAGCAATAGGGAATGAAAGGCAAATAAGAGTTATAGGCCAGAGCTATAATACTGCTGTGGGAAAATGAATAGGGGAACCCAGGACAAGGGAAATTTGAATGGAGAGGACAGCGAGTTATTCTTTATATTCGTAGGAGATATTGTCATATCTGTAATTGGAAAAGAGGGCTGCTTCTAGAAGTCAAATAATTCCAATGGTGGTTCTTTATGCAGTGACTGCTTTCCCCACAGCATCTGCAGTTCTGTGTAGGGTTAGGCTACAGAATTCAGCAGCTGAGCATCGAAGCGAAGGAAGGTGCTCGGGGCAGCGCAGCAAACAACAGCACACAAGAAGGAAGTCTGCAAGTTGTGGAGTAGCGAGAAGAGGAAGGAACAGGAACTGGGCGCAGCCGTATCGGCGAAAGACCTGAGAGGGAGGCAGTCCAAAGGCGGAAGCAGTGGGAAAACCCTAGTGAGGCAGCAAGGCGGCCGACTGGAAAGAAAAGGCCCAAAAGAAACAGAAAGGTACGGGGAACCAGATGAGGGAGAAGTGAGCACAACAAGGGGCAGACACCGGGTAGGGGGGACACGGGGTGGAACAAGCAGGAAACAAAACAGAAATGGGAGGACAGGACAGGGAGAAGGGAGAAAGAGAAGCATGCAGTGGGAGAATACAGGGGGCAGAGGAACCAAACAAGCACAGGCAAGGAGGAAACGGGAGAGAGAGAGAGAGAGCACAAAAGAAAGCACCAACACAATGGTGAAGTAAGCAAAGGGAGGAATGAATGACGAGGTGAAATAGACGGTACAATGAGAAACAGGGGAAGCCCTCAACAGCCAGCCAAGCAGCCGTCAAACGCTATAAGCAGAGCGAGGCAGCGCCTGTTGCTTATAGGAATGGGGAAGGAGCTATTTCCTCCCCATTGAGCAACAGGCCAAGCCTTCCAATTGAAATGTACCTGGCAGAGCCCAATATTACCTGGAATGCTGATCCTTTGAGATACTGGAAATCCGAACAAAGTATGTGGCCTGCTTTAGTAAAAATTGCAATGAAGTACATGAATTGCCCTCTGACTAGTATCTGTTTAGAATGATTGTTTGGTTCAGCTGGTAACATCATTACTGACAGGAGATCCTGTTTGACACCAGAAAATGCCGCACGTATGACATTTCTGAAAGTCAATGTTCCTCACTTTAATTTCAAATATGATACCTGAATGAAATGTTTACCAACTCTGAGCAGGCCCTAGTATTGTGCTAGTGATGAAACTCTTTTGAGAATAGGGTCTTTTTAATACATGAGGCATGCATAAGATAGTGGCAACAGTCAGGTCAAGAGGATTGTAGGACACTAGGCCAGGCCAGAATTACTTGAATGAACAAAATGAGTACAGACACATGAAATATAATAACATCAGTGGGTTCAGACTCCAAATTCAGCAAGCAACTGCATTACAAACTTATCTGGTAGTACCACTATCTGTCGTGGTAAGTAGGGTACTGCTGTCTACTATTACTACTTGTCACTTTTTGTACTCAACAACTGATTAAAAAAATAACACTTTACTACCTGACTATACTGTAGTATTACTGTTTTAATTTTCATACAACAGATTGCTTAGCAGAAGCCCGAACACTGAAACTGAATGCTCTTTCATAATATATTTCTCACATAGAAACATAGAAATATAGAAACATAGACTTTGACGGCAAATAAGGACCACTTGGCCCACCTAGTCTGTCCATTTCCCTACCTACAGGATACGCTGCAGATCCTAGTTAACCAACAGCTTATTTCTTCTTGCCCCCCACAAGAATTGCCTTATGTCTGTCCTATGTATTCTTGAATTCTCCCACAGTTTTAGACCCCACAACCTCCTCAGGAAGGCGGTTCCATGCATCCACCACCCTCTCTGTGAAAAAATACTTCCTCACATTGCCCCTGAACTGCCCCCCATCTTTAAATTGTGTCCCTTGTTCTTGCACATCTCTTTTTCTGAAAGATGCTACCCTCTTGGACTTTGTTGATTCCACTGAGGTACTTAAGTTTCTGTCATGTCCCCCCCTTTCCTCAAGGGTATACATATTAAGTTCATTTAGTCTTTCCTCATATGGCTTCTCTTGCAGACCCTGCACCATTTTAGTTGCCCTCCTCTGGACTGCCTCTATCCTGTCTATGTCCTTGTAGAGTTGGGGTCTCCAGAACTGGATGCAGTACTCCAGATGGGGGTCTCACCAACTGTCTGTACAGAGGGATAACAACTTCTTGTTTTCTGCTAGTGATACCTCTCCGTATACATCCCAGTATACCCCAAGCCCTCCTTACTGCCTTCTCACATTGTTTACTAACCTTAAGATCATCTGATATGATTACCCCCAGGTCCCTTTTCATTTTAATTGTTATTACTACCCCCCCCCCATTGTGTAATCTTCCCCTGGGTTTTTGTTTCCCAGATGCATTATTTTGCACTTCTTTTGCATTGAATCCAAGCTGCCATACTTCTGACCGTTCCTCTAACCTTGCCAAGTCCCTTCTCATCCTTTCCATGCCTCCTTGTGTATCAACCCTGTTGCAGATCTTTGTGTCATCTGCAAAGAGGCATACTTTTCCTTCTAGTCCCTCTGCAATGTCACTTATAAAGACATTAAAAAGCACTGGACCCAGTACTGAACCCTGTGGTGCCCCACTAGTAACCCCTCTTTCTTCAGAGTGGACTCCATTTACAATTACCTTCTCTGTCCTGTTGTCCTGCCAATGCTTTACCCAGCCTACCACCCTGGGACCCACTCCCAGGCTGGTTAATTTGACTATTAATCTTTTGTTGTGTGGGACTGTGTCAAATGCCTTGATAAAGTCTAGGTAGGCCATGTCCACAGACCCTCCCTGGTCTACTACTTTGGTCACCCAGTCAAAGAAATCAATTAGATTCGTCTGACATGACCTTTCCGCTGTGAACCCATATATGGCTATGATTACTTCACAGAGAAAAAATGGTACTAAATTGAATTAATTTCTTTATTGTGTATGGTGTGCTAGCCTTGCTCTAACACTACATCTCACCTATAGTAACTGGGCTGAGATTATTATATTTTACATACTTAAATTATTTGGCTCTGGCAGCAATTGTTTGGAGTTAGGAAGGATGCAATTGTGTGTCTTCGGGTAAACATGACACAGCAGTGGGAAACTGTTTCATGACTGCACTGCACTTAACTGATGTGATGCGACTGTCTGAGTGGTGATCAATATATCTTTAATAAACATGTTCAGTGTGTTGATCAGTTGAATTAGTAGTAGAAAACATTACCACCTGATGGACTAGGTAGTGTACTATACCACAATACACTGGAACATGGGATGCAGTTGCATCACGTGGGTAGGGTTGGTGGGCTCTTACTGCTGCACATTTGATCTTTCATTATATCTGTTTCTTTGTCTGGTCTGCTCTGATTGAAATATCCATCAAAATAATATACACACACAGCAGCAGCATTAAAAAAAATCTTAGCTGCTTGGTATTACGATACCTACTGTAGGTACTTGCATTCTCTCTCTCTCATATATATATATATATATATACAGTATGTATATATATATATACACATAGAGATAGAGAGAGAGATCTCTATCTCTATCTCTCTCTTTCTCTCTCTCTCTCCCTTTCTCTCCATCTCCATATCTCTCTGTCTCTCTCTCTCTCTATCTATCTATCTATATATATATATATATATATATATATTTATTTATTTATCTCACTGGCCCAAGCAAAACATGCTACCAGTACAGGTCAGCCATGCAGTAGCTAGTAATTGCTTTTATTTAGCAGTTTTACTTAAACATTTATACAAATTATGCATTAAATTATTTCCTTTAGGCTTCTTTGTTAAGTATGACTGAGTTTGGTCACTTTTATGCAATTTATCACAGCTTTTCAAATATTTATAAATAATAAGAACTAAATAGATCCCCCATATTCTGGTTCTTATTTAATAAGGGTCAGAACTTCACCAAGTTTTCCCAGCCCTAGTTCCAATTCAGGTGCAGTTTTTCAAGTGCTTTTTGTCTGTTTGGCCCAGGTCTAAGTGGTTGTTAAGTCTCTTACTATCTCTGGGTATACAGTATGGTCTTTATTCTCCACTCTTGCCTCCATTAATACTACCTATCTGATGTTATTCTCTGTTGTGGCAGATTTATTAAAAAAGGTGAAATAAGCAACACGCTGAAACAAATGGTAGTAAATGCTGCATTTATTGCATGTCACATTAGGTATACAGTATGCTGCATGTAATTATTAGACTTTTGCCAGCCTTCTCAATGTGTAATAAAGTCAGAAATATTATATGTTTTAAGCCCTGAAGTAGCATGTTGTACTTACCTGCCTAATCAATTTTCAGGGATGACAAATGTGTTCATTTTATTCAAACTCCCAGTGAACTATAGTGAACATGTCCATAACCATAATTCATATGATTACATGGCAAAACAACATGCCATGGGAACTTTTTAAATGATAACAAATGGGTTATGTTTCTGCTTTGCTTAAGTCATTGTTGTAATAATAAATGTTGCCATGTTCACATATATGATATGCTCTGTGATGTTGCATTATGTCATACTATGACATGTGATGCCCCTTGCATGGCTGTCTCTTTCAACTGGTAATTCTCATTAACTCTCACCTGGTCATTAAACATTAAATAAACAAAGGAACAAACAAACAAATTAAATACATACATATGTAAAGTATTACACATTACTGAACAC
This sequence comes from Neoceratodus forsteri, assembly GCA_016271365.2. Taxonomy (NCBI): domain Eukaryota; kingdom Metazoa; phylum Chordata; order Ceratodontiformes; family Ceratodontidae; genus Neoceratodus; species Neoceratodus forsteri. The sequence continues at coordinate 981,472,661 of CM028133.1, forward strand.
AACTCTGGACAATCTTTGTTCATAACCACTAAGAGGTTGGTAAGTGCATTTCAGTTCATTATTAGCAAAATTTTAAAATACTGCATATTAATTGCCATGAAATTTAACTTTACTTTAACATGAATTTATGTTAAAAATGCACATTTATTGCCTACCCTGGGCTACACACAGTCACAATGGTGAAAATAAAAAAAGGAGGATATGGGCCATAATCTACCCTCCCTGCATTCCTTATAAGTCCCTCCCTGCCCTCACCATCATACCTTAAACTGTCCATGCAACTCTCACCACTGTACCTTGAACTGTCCTCCACACACTTACCACCACACCTTAAACAGCCCTCCCCACTCTCACTACTGTACCTTTAACTGCCCTCCTCACCCTTACTCCTGCTTCCTTTCACAAACCTAACTCTACACTACCATGAATGCTGGCATCTCTCTAACTTCTTTTCCTTCATCTTGAACTTTTGAAGGTTTGGGGTTCACTATCATTTAATACTTAGGCAGTTGCTGTTTGAACTGGGGAGATATCCCCATACAGATGGTAATGACTGCCAGACTTGATCTAGTTACACAGGTCTCCTTGGAGACGAGAATGGTTTAAACACCTGTCAGTAGCCAAAGTGGACTAACTCTGAAGAAGGACTGGCTAGTCACTCTGAAACATAAGCATACATGATGCCAGAGGGCACTGATCCCACGCTGAGTAGCTGCCAATAGCCTGGGGAGCCAGTGGAAGCCAATAATAAGCTGTGGTAGTTTAGAGCAATATATGGGTGCAAAGTGCAAAAATGAAAAAGGATAAATGGAACATTTGCAAGAAGCATTTTTGTATTAAGCAAGCTAAGCCACATAAGTGGTGAAAGCCATGAGAATCATACAAGCCTTGAAAATACACTTGTATGCTTGGTTGCTATGATTAAATTGGTCATGTGACACTTGGTGATATAATAAAGGACACACAGGGTAAGCTTATTCAAGTCTCCACTACGTTTTTTTTCTGAGAAGTGCTGACAGACTATGTCACTACGGTGATTTATTTTTCAACATTTATTTATTTACTTGCAAATGTTTCACCAAGTAAACCATAAAGAGAACAGCAGGCCCATATACAGATGTGACCTGGAGTGAACTATGCATTACTGTACTTTAATACTTGTAACCACATTGAAGAAGAATTAACATTTATTTGTTTGTCATACTCATTGTATCCCATAGCCTTTTTCAAGTCAGTAGAGACTGGTAATAAAGTGAATGTAAATGGCCTAAAATAGTCACCTAGTACTGTATTTAAATGCAAGTCTTTGAAGTTTGAGTCCAAGTCCTCGTAAGGGACTAAACTGCACAGCCCATTGTTCCAGACACAGATGCACCACCAATGGTGCCACGCTGACACCAGTATAATGAATTGATTTGTAATGAGCTACTGATACAGTATTTAAACTGCAGCATTAGACCTACAGTACAGTTGCAGCAACAGACAACACATTTTCAGAAATTTCAAGATATTTCTAAAGAGATTATCTCTGGTGGCCCTACAGTAGTACTGGAAGTAGACAGGCGGTGATTTCTCTATAGATATCACAGTAATCTCAGATAATATCTGACCATGCCAGCCACGGCAACTGAATGAATAACAAAACAGGTCATTGCTGTTACATTTGGTGATAGGCGGGACATTTACCTAGCATGGCACATACTGATTGCAGCTACTATGACTACTGCCAAGTCACTGGTAGAAGGAAACTTCATAGAAAACAGGTATATAACTAAAATGTATTCATGATTATTTTGAACAATCATGGTGTAATATTTTGCATGGACTTCCTGTATGTGCTTTATGCATCATATCATCATTATTAATGACATTTATTTGTCTCTTGAAAGTTTTGTGTTCAACTGTAAAATTATTTGCACTTCTCCTTGCCAAAACAATGAGACCTTTACAGGGTATGTTTAATGCAGTTAAATTAACTTTTAGGAATTAGTGAGTAATATTTCTTTATTGATAACTATTGTATTTAACCAGGTAAATATACAGAGATGCAGCAGGAATATCAGACACAACGTGGGAGATGGAATTAAAAACTGAACATAAAAATGTAAATGCCAACAGCACTATATAGTGGTAGGCTAAGAAATATTAAAGTCAAAGGCCCCATTTTCACAGCCAGCTGTTTACACCACACACCTTTCAGCAGTATGCAAGAGACAGCACCTGGCCTGTAGGATATGCAGTATTCAGAGAGGCAGCATGCTCCTGACAGTCAAAAAAGGGGGCTATGGGAGTGCAAAGCACAGTGACATTGTACAGAGCTAATAAAGCTACTTGTAGGATCAAATGGAGATAGCTTGTCCCAAATGGTACACCCACTAGGTACAATGCCTGTGTTCAGGGGAAACCCGGAAGCACAGGGGAGATTAAATGATTTGCTCAGGGTCCTACAGTATGCTAGTAGAGGCTATGGGAATTAAAGTCACATCTGCTGGATGAACCAAGCTAGTTACTCTAACCTCTAGGCTACACTGCCTTTTAGAAGCCCCACATAATGTCTCCAGGTGTGGTCACCCCCATCACTGATCTGAACTGTTCAGTACTGGAACTGCCCTATGTCCTTGGCAATCTGGTATACCTTCCACCCCAAGCACTGGTCCCAACCATCAAATACTGGAAAATGCACCATATCCCTGGTAATCAGTATATCTCTCAACACCCAGACTCCAAGTCTAAACCGTTAGTGTTATGCAGTGCCCTATTCCCTGGTAATCTAGTGGACCCCCACTCCAATCCTTGGCCAGAACTGTCAAAATATGGTGACAGTTTTTTTCTGACAAGCAAGTGGATCGAAAATGGTCAGTTCTCAGAAAGACTTGTTTGACATATAAAAACAAAATGGATAAAGCCTAAATTAAATACAGAGAAATGTTCAGCAAAAAAGGAGATAGAAATCAAAGGATAGGCTGGTCCGCCGGCACAGAGGCAGAGCGTATCTCTGCAATACTGATGACCTGGGTTCAGAAATGGACTTGGGAAGTCAGAGGGCCATCTGGGGGGAGAAGGACTGAGCATCCTAAAGACTGATCTCCTTCTCCAGTGGGGAGGGGGATACAGTGTCTGACACACACAGTGGACCTCTAGTGGAGGCTGGGGGAACCCATTGTGGTGGCGCCATTACCTGCAAGGGGGGGGCAGATGCAGGATGTCATTGCACATCCCCACCTCCAGGTACTGCCACTCAGCTAACAAAATTTCCAGTCTCCTGGCCATGATGCCACCACTTCCACTGCCACCAGTGTCCACCAGGGGCCCGCACCCATGGCCCCACCCTAGGGGGGTAAGCCAGGGCTAGCCTACATTGTCAATGGGTAGGGAGCACCTGTCCAGCAGCCCCAGCCAGGGGTAAGCCTGGGCATGGTGGGTTGGTGTGCAGGGTACGGGCCAAAGGTCAGTCAGGAGCATTAGGGGGAGCCCGGAGGCAAAAAAAAAAAACACATAATAAATTAAAAAAAATTAAAAAATCAAAGCAGAGTATATAATATTGCTGATGTACAAATGAGGGAAACAAAAGGTGGAAAAAGACCTTGGAATAATTATTACACGGGACTGTATATACAGTAGGCAATACCAAGTCATGTATAATAAAGCAAACACAAATAAAGAAGCAGCAGAAGGGACTACACAGTAGACGTGAAAGGATTAGAGTGTCCCTATATCACAGATATGCTTGACCAATCCTGGACTAAGGTTCAGTTATGATCATTGTATCTAAGGAAAGATGTAAGAAAAATAGAGTGTATACAACAGAGGGCAACAAAATTGATAACTGGTATCTAACATCTGAAATACGATATGAAGAGAGGTTAGAGAAATTAAAATTAATGAGCCTAGAAACAAGAAGCCTCAGGGGAGATCTGCTATTTCTGTACAATGCTGTACAATATAGGGTTCTATTAAATGACATTGGGATAGAGCTTAGTTATGAACAAAATGCAACAAGGGATCATGACCAGCAATTAATTAGGAAACCTTGTGGACTACAGCACTGCTTCCTCATCTTCCCCTGCAAGACTGGACACCCACTGTAATAATGCCCTTTGTTGCTTTGCTACCAATTCTCCTTGTTGTATTCACCACTGCTTCCTATACTCCTCCCTATATATCCTCCCCTACCCTCATTTCCCCAGCCCCACTACACCTCCTTTATCTCTAAATCCTTGTTTGAGTCATTGCCCTCTTACCTGTCAAAACATAGAAACATAGAGTTTGATGGTACATAAAGGCCACTTGGCAAACTCAGTCTGCCCATTTCTTTTTCCAGTTATTTAACCAGGTGAGACACACTAAGCTGAAACCTTGTTTACAGGTGCAACCTGGGAGCACAAGAAAGTTAAGTGACTTGCTCAGGGTCACACAGTATGCAAGTGGGGGCAGTGGGATTCAAACCCAGGTCTCCAGATTTGCAGCTCAGAGCCTTAAACCACTGTGCAATACTACCTCCATTTTTCTTCTCTACATTATCACTGTAGACCCTATTTGACCTCTGACTCTTCCCCCTTCTTTCCCACTATGATTCCTTATGCCTATTCAATGCATTCTTGAACCCCACCACTAGTTTCACTCCCACCACCTCTACTAGAAGGCTGTTGCAGGAATCCATCACTCTTTCTGTGAAGAAGTACTTCCCCACTCCTCTCCTTTTTTTCTGAAAAAAATACTTCCTTCCTGTGCCTTATTCACCCCAGTGATGCATTTAAAGGTCTCTATCATATCACTCCTCTTGCTACTCTGTTCCAGGGTGTACATACTGAGGTCCTTTAATCTCTTGTTGTAGGGCTTTTAATGCAGATCCTGTACCATTTTAGTTACTGTCCTCTGGACCCCCTCCACTCTGTCTATGTCCCTAGGGAGATGAGGTCTCCAGAACTTGACACATTACTCAAGATATGGTCTTACTGGCAAACTATATAGAGGCAGCACCACCTTCCTCATTCTGTTGGTGATATCCATCCCTATGCACCACAATATCTCACTAGCCCTCCCACCAACAGCCTTGTTGCATTGTTTGGCCACCGTTAGGTTATCAGATATGATCACCCTCAGATTTCTATTTTGGTTGTCATCAATACCATTCCACCCATTTCATACTCTGCCCTGGGTTTCTGTGCCCTAAGTGCACTATTTTGCACCTTTTTGCACTGAAACCTAGCTACCATACTCTTGACCACTCCTCAAGTTTCCGCAGGTCTCTGCTCATCCTTCCCAACACCCCGTAGTGCCCACTGAACTGCAGATTTTAGTGTAATCCACAAAGAGGCAGACCTTCCATTCTAGCTCCTCTGCAATGTCACTTATAAAGACATTAAAGAGGATCAGTCCCAGCACTGATCCCTGAGGTGCCTCACTGGTCATCCTCCCCTCCTCAGAGGGAGTTCTGTTTACCACCACCCTATGTTGCCTATCTCCTAACCAGTTTTTTACCCAGTTTACAACCTTAGGACCCACTCCTAAGCTACCCAGCTTATTTGTTAGTCACCTATGTGGAATGGTGTTGAATGTCTTTCTGAAATCTAGGTAGGCCACGTCCACCACGCCACCTTGAGCAAATTCCTTGGTCACCCAGTCAGAGAAATCTATCAGATTCATTTGATATGACTTCTCCCTCGTGGATTTGTGCTGCCTTGGATCTTGTAACCCACTGGATTTAAGATATTCCACAATCCTTTCCTTTAGCAGTGATTCCATTAACTTTCTCACCACTGATGTCAGGCTGACTGGCCTGTAATTGCCAGCCTCCACCCTGCTATCACATTTTTGATGCTAGACTACTTTTGCCCCCTCCAGTCCTCCAGAACTTCTCCTGTTTCCAGTGAGCTGTTAAACAGGACTGTCAGAGGTGAAGCCAGTATCTCACTGAGCACCGTCAATACCTATGGATGCATCCCAGCAGATCCATTGCTTTGTTCCCTTTCAGATTAGTGAGTCTTTTTTTCAATTCAATTCAATTTTTATTTTTACTATGAAATACACCATTAAGATGCTCATTTGCAAGGTGATCCTGGGTGGACAACACAAGTTACAATAAGGAACACAAGTACAAATCAAAATTAAAACAACATCAAAGCAGACATAACAGTTACACAGTATAGAAGGCCATAACATGAATACAACATTATAGACCAAGCAATTAGCTGCTAGAAGATAAGGTACTGAAGATATCAAAGTTTAAGGGTGGTGGGGAAGTATGGGAAAGGGGGATTGTGGGAACTATGACAAGGGGTACTATCTTTGAGAAAGGGCAGGTGGGTACTCCAGGGCTAGAGGATATAGGGAGGGTGATCAAGGGCAAGAGGGTGTAGGGAGGCAGAGGTTGTTGGGAGGGTTAGGGAATAAGTAATGAGAAGGGCAACAAGGAGAGCCACGACAGTCTAAGAAGGTATAAGTGCATACAGGACCACATAGAGGGAGGGGTTAGGCCACACACTGGCAATTCTCCTTTATCATGGAGTTTAAAAGTGATTTCAAGGAGGATATTCTGACAAGGTGAGTCAACTATAAGATCTTTTGGAGTGCATTCCACAGAGTGGGTAGGGAATGACTGCCATTTCAGGACTCTCTCCTCTGAAAAAGGACTAGTGTCCACATTCCTGCCTTCAAATCTCCTGTTACTTTTCTTTTGGCTCCCCTCCCTTTCCCCTTCCCCTTCCTATGTGAGCAGTGAACAAAAGTATTTGTTCAGGATGTCTGACATTTCCTGATCCCACTCTGTACAGTCTTCCCCTTCCCTTTTTAACCTTACAGTCCTACCCCTGGTCTTCCTCTTTTCACTTTCTTACCTAAAAAATATCTTGTCCTCTTTTGGTATCACCTGGGCTATTCTGTCTTCAGTTTCTGACATCACACTCCTTACTGCTATCCCGACTTCCCTCAGATTCCCTAGATACACCTCCTTTTTCTCTTCTCTCTGCATTTCCTTATACAGTACCATGTGAATGCTGTCCTTTTAGCTATTACCTTTCCAGCCACCTCTTTCAATAACCATAGTGGTCTCTTTTCCTCTTGCTTTTGCTTACTTGCTTGATGAAGAGATGTGTTGCCTTCACTGTGCTCCTTTTTAGCTTCAGCCACTGTTCCTCTTCCCCACAAAACTCATCTGCCCCAACACATCATCCTTGAGGCAATCACCCATCTTTATAAAATCTACTGTCCTGAAGAACAGGACCCTCGCCCTTGTGTGGATTGATTTGACAGCCATCCTTATACTGAACCATACTGCATGGTGATCATTGACATCGGGTGACCTCTCACCTTGATGACTGCAACAATGTCCCTGTTAGTGAGTGCAAGGTCCAGTATTGTATCATCATGAGTGGACTCCCAGACTGGTTGCAAGAGGAATGCCCCCATAGGGAGTCCAGGATGTCCCTGCTTCTAGCTGAAGCTGCAGCTGTAGCTGGGGGGCTCGAGTCTACATCCAGCATATTGAAGTCCCCCACCAGCAGTGTCTCTCCCTCTTCTGCCATCTTAATAATGGCTTCCACGGCATGGGGTCATAATGTTGCAAGACATTATGTCGCATGGCAAAATTGCGCCGCTAATACAGTCGACATTGCCATGCGGCATGCATCTTTTTTCTGTGGGGGGCTCCGCCCCCCACACCACCTGTTACAGGTGGCTGCACCCCCTGACCCCCCTCACTAAAGATTCTCAACTCCGGGGGGCAGTCCAGCTCAGGGAGCACACAATCTGTGGAGAAAAATAAAATGTTTGGGACCAGGAATCAAACCCGGTCCCAGATGCAGCGCCTGGGTTACTGCTGTTGTGGCTCAGTTCAGTGAGCCGCAACAGCTGCTTGGCAGAACCCACTCCCAGCAAAGGTCTTATCCACTGCCTGGGAGTATGGGAATGGTGCAATACCTCATACAACAGTATACGCGGTATTGCACCATTCGCTATCATGCACAGCGCTGTTGAGGGTTAGCACTAATGTTGTATGCTATTAAGCATACGACATTATGACCCAGTAGAGGCTTCCACCAATACCTTATCTAATGCCTCCCCTGAGCAGGAAATCTGTAGATCACACATGTGCAAATAGTGTCTATGTTCGCCATCCTCAGGGTGACCCATAGTACCTTGGCCCTCCATATTCCCTGTATGGCTACTTTTATGTTTTCCCTCACATAAAAAAAACACACCCCATCCTTTCCTTCCCACCCCGTCCTTCCTGAACAGAGTATAGTCTGGTATGACCATGCACAAGTCTTGTTTCTTAATGCAGCATGACTTGGTATATAGCTGTAATATCCAGAATAGCCTTCGCCATGATGGCCTTTAGGTCTGGAATCTAATTTCATAGACTTCCGGCATTTACACACATGACCTTCCAGATTTTCTTGCCACTCTGCTTGTTGCTGACCTTTTTTCCTTTGTGCCCTTCCTTCTCCCACCAACTTTCTTTGTAATGCTTCCTTTCCCATCCCCTTAATTTCTATTGCCCTGCTTCCTTTATCAATTTCCAGTCTAAGGAATTCCATTCCCCTTGGATTCTCCCTACTTTCTACATCAGCCTATGGGGGGGGGGGCAGTTACTGTTTCCCTGATTTTCTCCACCACCCAATATGGTTAGTTTAAATATTCGTCTGTTACCATCTAAACTGTCTACTGAGGACTGTGGTTCCATCCTGGATGGATGCAGGCCATCACTCCTGTAAAGACCCTTATACCTCCAGGTGGGTCCGCTGAACCCCTGCTTTCTGCACCATTCTTTCAACCATGAGCCAAGGGGAGGAGGGGTAGCAATGATAGTCAAAAACTGCATTGGCATGGGGGAGTAGAGGAGGTGGAGGGAACCGTGGAAGCAATTTGGGTCACCTTGATAACAAGGGGGGGAAGAGAGTAAAAATAGGAGTGGTGTATAGACCCCCTGCCCTGGCAGAGGAGCTGGAGGAGAGTCTGGTGGCAGATGTTGGGAGATACTGCAGACTGGGCAGAGGAATGGTGGTGGTGTTGGGGGACTTAAACATGCCAGGAACAGACTGGGAGACTATGACATCTTCTGTGACCAGGGAACAGAGGTTGTTGGATGTCTTTCAAGACACGTTCCTAACTCAGCAGGTGGGGGAACCGACCAGGAAGGCACAGGTACTGGATGTGGTCCTGGCAGACAGTGATCAGATTAGGGGCCTGGAGGTAAGGGACCCATTGGCAGGGAGTGACCATGCCACGGTCTGGTTCTGCCTGGACCTAGGAGGGCTAGAAAGCTGCACAAAGATGGAGGTAATTGACTTCAGGGGAACGGATTTTAAGGAAATGGGAAGGATCCTTAAGAAGCATTTGGATGGGATTGGGTCAGACATGGACACTGATAGTAGGTGGGAAATCATCAGGAGAGGGGTGCAAGATGCTACCAGCACCTGTGCAAGAGTAAGACGAAATGCGGTAGGGATCTGAAAACTCTGCTGGTGGACCAGGAGGTCCAGGAGGTGGTGCAGGGAAAGAAGGCAGCCTATAGGCAATTCAAGTGCTCAAGGAGGAAAGGACTCGAGGGAAGTATGAGCTGATTACTAGAGGGCCACTAGGGTGGTGAGGGCGGCTAAGGCAAGGAAGGAGCAGAACCTGGCCAGGGAATCAGGAGGAAACAAGGGTTCTTTAGATACACTGGGGAAAATGAAGGGTGAAGGGGCAGATTAGCAGGATTAAATCAGGGAGAGATGGGCACAAGACCTGGGAAGCAGGCTGAGGTACTAAATGAGTACTCACATCAGTTTCCACCAAGGAAAATGGGGTGCTGCATCATACATGGAGGAGACAGAGATACTGAGGGAGGGGGGACCTCTACCGATCGCGGGTCTGGGGAGAGGGGAGGCATCACTGGCAGGAGGGGGGAGGCCAAGCAGGGAGAAGAGGTACTGGAAGTGGAAATCACAGCAGAGAGTGAGGGAAGACCTTTGCTCCCTAAGATGGAGAAAGCACCGGGCCAGATAAATTACATCCCAGAGTGCTGAAGGAACTTCGTGATGTCCTGTAAAACCCTGGTGGAGCTTTTCACCATCTCTCGAGGACTGGAGTGGGTGCCCCAGGACTGGAAGGTGGCGCATATAGTGCCTATCCACAAGGGGGGATCAAGGGAGGTGGCAGAGAACTACAGGCCTGTCAGCCTGACATCGGTGGTGGGCAAGGTGATGGAGGGCATTGTAAAGGAGAGGCTAGGGGGGAACCTGGAAAAGTCAGGGTGCCTGGATGATAGACAGCATGGATTCATCTCAGGGAAATCATGTCAGACAAACCTTGTGGAGTTCTATAACTGGTTGACGAGTGCCTTGGACCTTGGTAGACCAGTGTACGTCCTCTTTCTAGACTTCAGCAAGGCATTTGACTCTGTTCCTCACATGGGCCTGTTGGATAAGCTGGGAGAAATGGGGGTGGGGAACCAGATGATCAGATGGATAGGCAATTGGCTCCAGGACCGGACCCAGAGGGTCGAGTTGGTGGATAGTCTCATCCCCAAAGAAGGTCTTTAGTGGGGTCCCACAGGATCAGTCTCTGGGCCCCTCCTGTTCAATGCCTACGTCTCTGACATAAGGACAGGAATCAGGAGTGAGATGAGTCTCTGGGGATGACTCCAAACTAGGGAGGTGGGTGGATGGGGTGGAGGGAGGGTGGCCCTACAGGGGAACCTGGAGGCTCTGGAAAGATGGTCTAGAAAGTGGAAGCTAAGGTCAATGCAGAGAAATGCAAGTACTCCACCTGGGGGCCAGAAACCCAGGCAATGGCATACCTGGGGGAATGCTACAAGTCTCGATGGTTGAGAAGGACCTGGGGTGATGGTGGATGTCAAATGAACAACCTGGAGACTTGTAGGAGGGCAGCAGCCAAGGCCAACAGGATGCTGGGATGCATCACTAGGGGGATCACCTCCAGAAGGAGGGAAGTGATGCTCCCTCTGTATAACTGCTTGGTGAGGCCACACCTTGAGTACTGCATGCAGTTTTGGAGGCCACAGTTAAAGAGGGACATTAAACTCCTGGAGAGGGTCCAGAAGAGGGCAACCAAAATGATTTGGGGCTTGGGGGACAGGACCTATGAGGAGAGGCTCAAAGAGCTAAATATGTACACATTGGAAGAGAGAAGGGACCGGGGGGACATGATAGAGGCCCTCAAGTACATGAAGAGGGTAAATAGGGAGGAACAGTCAGGGTGCTTCAAAGGAAGGAGGAGGGGCCACTAGAGGGCATGGGTGGAAGCTGGAGGGCGGAAGATTCAGGGGAGAAAGGAGGAGGTGCTACTTCACTGAGAGGGTGGAGGAGCCATGGAATGCACTGCCTAGGGGGCTGGTGGAGGCAGAGATGGTGGAGGGGTTCAAGAGGGGCTGGGACAGGTACAGGGGAAGGGTTCTGGAAGCAAAATCCAATGCAGCAAGAATATCCGGAACTGGGAAGGGAGAAGCCAGAGAAGGCGAGGGGGTGGCAAAGTCAGCACCCAGGGTGAGGGCTGACCAATTGAGCGGACTCGAAAGACCATTAGGCCTATTCTGCTGGCATTTTAGTATGTTAGTATGTTAGTATGAATTGACGGTCTTAGTTGAAGATCCCTCTCCCCCCACATCATAGATCCACAGCACTGTGCATGCTACCTAAGACCCATTTCCAGTTCCCAAAACTCCCCCTGCACTGTCTCAGCCCTGTCCATAACCAGGTCATTAGACTCCAGATGGGCAATGACAACCAGTTCTCCCTCCTGTCCTGTTGCCCTAGCAGTTCTCAGGATCCGCTTCCCATCCCCAAGTGTCATGGCACCATGTAGGAACCTAACCTCCCACTCCTCCCTTCCTTCCTATTCCCAAATCTATCATCCTCACAATCAAGTCCCCCAGAAGAAGTTGCTTCCTCCTACTCTGGGGTCTTCTACCACTCACCTTAGGGTCTCCACTTTGGAGGACCTCCACATCCTCCCTGGTTACTACCACAGATTCTTCCTCTTGGCTGTCCCACCCCACCAGATCAGAGTAGGAATAAAGTAGTGGTGCTGGTTGAGGAATGTGCCTCTGAACCACAACCCCCACCCTTCCAGAGCCCACTAAAGTCCAGCCATTCCTCCTCCTTGGCATCCTCTGGGATAACAGAGATTTAGAGGCCCCTGGGTGGTGGAACAGGTCCCTTGAATCCTAGCCTACTCAGCCTGGTGTCTAGTGACCTCCCCTCTCAACCCAGAGAAGTGCATGCAGATGGGGCAGCACTGCAGGCTCCAGTAGGTCTCTCTGAAAAGTACCACACCACAATCACAGCACTGCACCACTCCTAGCATTCCCAATTCCTCCTCTCTTTGTGTCACCTGGAAATACTTTTGTACCCATAACTTTGATAGGGTGTTTCTAGTTTTCTCCCTTCTTGCTCATTTTGTTCCTTTGAACCTTTACTCCAGATAGGTTATCCCTTCTACCACTTTCAACAAGTAGTTCCATCTTGCCTGAAGTGTTTTCCTTATTCCTTTACCCCTTACCTTTGTCTGCCTTTTCTACTGTGGTAGAAGTACTTTCACCTTCTCCTAACTGTTTGCTACCTAACACTAGATAGTTTGCTATTAGTGTCCTCCTGTACACCACTTAAATCCTTTTATACTCCTACCCAAGATAGGGTGTTTCACTCATTCTTAGTTTTGGTCTACGTTTGACCCTCTTCCCTTCACAGCAGTGAATTTTATGAAACTACTCAGTCCCCTTGGGTTACTAGAATCCCATTAGTACTAGTGTTAGGGAGGTAGGAAAGGCAGCTGGTAAGGAGCTCATTTAGGGGCTTCTTACATAATGACATCATTGTTTACTCAGCTAGACTGAGTGGGGATGATTATGTCATTTAGAACTCTCACAGCAGCATAACCATTTTTGAGTCAGCTGTTCTGGGCAAGTTTTAGAATGTTCAGTTAGCAGTCTGAGTTTGGAAATCAGAGTGGTAGGAGGTCTGCCAGTGGGGCTCTGTGTCAGAGAACCCTGTGTTTCTCACCCTAGTTTGGATTACATCTCCAGCTCCCAGTGAAGTGGCCGAGACCTTTCTTCAGCAGGATTCCTTGATTTTCACTCCAGGAGAAGTGAGAGGAACTGCTAATTCAGTGGATCCAAGGCACAATCCACTGAAGGTCCTAGTGTGTATACAGCTGCTTTGAGAAGGTCTTTGTGTGAAATTTCTAACAAGCTACCATGGAAAATGCTTTCTGGGTTGTTTCCATGCTTAATGGAAGGAACAAATAATCTGTGAATACAAAATTGAAAACAAGTTCTCAAGTTGAGAGGTTGCATGGGGTGTGTGTGCCCAAGATAATGCTAGATCACACTGACCAGGACCCTTTTCACCAAAGTGTCTCAATGTGAAGTAAAGTTCAGAGTCTTTAGCAGTTCAGTAGGGATGGATGGCTTCTGTGGTATAACCCTGAAGGAATGGCAGAGACTGTCAGTTGGGGCAAAGGATGGGAGAAAGGCCATGGGGAGTCTACAAGGCAGGACTAACTGGTTCGTTGAAGGGCACCATGGTCCCTGGGCAAAGGCCATTGCCACAGGAGGATGTTCTGAGTGTGTGGGTTAAATCCACAAAACTACACTCATTGGGAAAAAGAAGATGTCCTGAGTGTGTGGCAATGGTCCATAAAAGTACACTCTTGGGAGATGGAAATATTCGAGTGTGTGGCAACAATCCATGCACATACACCAGGAGAAAGAGAAAGAAATTGTTTCTGTGGAAAACTGTACTGCCTAGCAAAGAGTTTTGGAAAAGAGCATGTACTTGTTTGCCATGACCACCCCTTGGGGGTCTACTGGTGCTTTAGTAACATCTGTGAATAAAGCCATACTGCACAATCCCAGCTGCTGCATTGGACATTTGATCATTGCTTGCTGTATAAAATTACTGGGGCCCCCTCAGCAGTTAGGTCTAGCATACGTCTAGCATCCTCTCCCCTGGGCCTGGTTGTAGTTTACAAATGTTCATTTTTGGTAACTGTACCCCCACCCCCTTCCTCTAGATAATGAGACTGGTAACAACTCAACAGCTAGGGAAAGGTACCAATCTGAGTATTTCTCCTAAAAATCAAATGGCATGCCACATGTGGGTACTAGTTCTGTTTTTGGGGGTGCCAACTTGCCAAAAGTGGCATGGGGGTTGCAAAAAATGTGGAGGCTTGTCCTTGGGATATGTTTTCGGGAGAGGTAAAATGCCGAGGGTATGGCTAGGATCTTCCTGTCTGGTTGTGGTACACCTAAACAGAAGATCATTGCAAGAAAAGCAAAGTCTGTGCCAAGGAAAATGCCATCTGAGAATATTTTGCTGCCTGTGGTTCTGTGAAAGAAAGTGGAAAAAATGTGCTGCTTGTGTGTTTAAACTGAAAAAATGAACTGTTGAACTGAGCAATGATTGCCCTTGCTTTGCCATTTTAAGTGCTTAAAAAGACCATTAAACATTGCAAATTTACAGGAAAAAGTATTTGTGGACTTTTACAACAGTCATTTCTAAGTGACCAGAATGTTTCATGTGTGTACAGTGAAAATTGGGGGAGTCGCTAAGGAAAATGCACCAAGAATTGTGTCAAAATGCCTTAAAAGTGCTTTGCTCCACTGAAATTGCCAGCTGAGAAAAAAGTGACAGTTTGCTTTTTAAATTTGCCTTCTTGAGGATCGCCATGCAGGAGTGTGACTAAGACAGAGAGAGAGGGAGAGAGAGAGAAAGAGAGCTCATTTGCATGGTGTCATGTGAATGGTCCAGCAAACCTAAGCCCCGCCTTTGCCTGGGTCTCAGTGTTGTGGAGCATTCGAGGAAGAGCAGCAAGCAGTGTACGAGCAGCATGCTAGTTCAAGTAGTAGCAGGGGGAATTACCGAGTGAGAGAAGCGTTCCTAAAACAGCATTCTTTGGACTTTCACAATTAAAAATGGGCTCAACATATTCTGCAACTGCAAGCAGCAGCAATTGCAGCATTGTTGCAACTGATCCAAAGATCTGCCAGCCTCAGCATCGGAAATGCCTTACAAACCGGCAGCAGGCCATTCACCATCAGTGAAGGGAATCAGCTACTGCCTAAGTAAGTACCAAGTGCAAAGCAAAATAAACTGTGATGCAAAAAAGTTGGAGAACTGTAAAAACAATTCAGCCAAGTAACAGAGAAAAGTTGTGAGCATTTAAAAGTAGACTGTGTGTAGTGACTGTTTCAAGAGAGAGAGAGAGAGCTCCGGGGCAGTGTTGATCCAACAGGTCAAGAGAAATGCAGAGACAGTATGAATGTGCTGAATTGTGCTAACAGTGAAATTTGAAGTAAAACAGTTAAATGTAAGATCAACAAGCATTCTAGCAATTTTGAACTGAGTGCAATGGAGAAAAGTTACTGCTTCCTTTTTGTGGTGCAGTCAGCAAATGTAAACAATGCAGTACCATCTTGGACTAGTGTCTCAAATGCAGAAATGTTTCAATTGGTTGTGCTAAATGTTGTGGAACAAAATGCAAAAGTTAGGCAGCCTGTTAAGGAACTGTTGCAAGTCTGTGTTTAAAGCCAAATCTCAGTTTGATTGCAAAATAGTAACACGGGGCTTGTGTGTTCATTTACAGAAAATGGCATCAAGGGAGACCACATGATGCAGAACTCCTGGTAGCAGCTCCATTTCATCGCTCCAGCCACCTGCTCACTTTCAAGTTAATTTTTCACTGGTAAACTCATTACAAATCCTCTAAAAATCTGGTCAAAAGACTTAACAACCTACTACCTGAACTTGGTCCATGAAGATCGCATCATGGAAGTAGAAATGCGGACAGCTCCACCTAAGCATACTCCTCCAGCTACGCCGGAAAAGGCCACAAAGAAACCTCAGGCCTCTGCTACTGCAAATATACTGTGATCAGCTCCTCTTCTGCCAGAACAAGAACCACTAACACTTAGCAGATTCTTAGAAGAATTCAAGCCTTTTCGGGTCGAAATTCATTCCATAACCACAGAATTAAAATCTCTGACACAAGCCATGGAGGATATATCAGTGTGAACCTCCAACAGTGAAGCCTGTATCAGTTCACTGGAAAAAAGAGTGGAGAGGGTGGACCCTGAACTGACTGCAACCAGACAAAAGCTAGCCAAAATGGAACTGAAGATCGAAGACCTTGAGGGCAGAAGCCATATAAACAATGCGGTCCTCATAGATCTGTCAAAAAATGAGGAAGGTCTTGATGCTATTCTCTTCATCCAGAAATTTGTTAAGAAAATTGCGGGCCCCTCTCCACTTGGAACTAAAAATGTGATCAGGAGGGCACATTGGGATCTCCGCCCGATCCCCCCAGCAGAAGCCCCACCATACCCGCTTATCTTCCACTTCCTCAATTTCTTAGAGCGGCAACACTTTTTATTAAAAGTGTGAGATTTGCAAGAGGTCCACTGGGTAGGAGCTAAAATCAGAGTGGCACAGGACCTATCAGCTTCGATTAGGCAGCAACACACTGCTTTCCACCCCTTGGTTTTGAAACTGATAGCTGCGGGAATAAGGTTCCATATGAACTATCCAGTGAGGCTTCAGGCTCTAGTAGCAGGGACCTGGCTATCCTATGAAACCCCAGAAGCAGTTCTGACTGGGCTTAAAACAGCCCTTCCCAATCTTTTCAGAGATACCTGAGTTAAGATAGAGGTTCTGTTCAATAATTTTTTTACTGCATGAAAAGATTGCTGGTTGAATAGTGGAATAGTAAAGACTATCTACTGGAGAGCGGATAACTTGTTCACCTGATTAGTCTGCAACCTGCCTCCCGGGAACTTGCCAATTTCAACGTTGAAGAACAACACACTTAATGTCTGGATGGACAATTTATTGTCCTACCAGTCTTTGGCAAATCAGGAGCTGTATTAACTGTGAAACTCCTTCGGCACATTTCTAGCGCCAGACCAGGTTAAATACAGGCTACTCGACTGTGCACACAGTCATGCAGCACCTTTGCATATCCTTTCCACAGCGGCACTAGCTTAAAGCTGCCATTAGATGGTGAGAGACAATCATGATGCAAGCACTCATGCAAACAGCAGTGGGGATTTAAATAACTACCACAGCCATTTCTTTTATGTTGGTGCTACATATACTTTACTTGAACTGATCTTGAATAACTTTAACTGGCTGGCTTGTGGATTGCTTATGAGAACACCGGTCTAATGTTAATTTACACCATTCCTCTTTTTCTTTTATGAGGTGTTTCATGGGGGGACTTCTAACACAGGACAACATAGGATTACAGAGGTTTTGTTTCACATTTCTTATTGCATTTCAAGCAGGTTTTGGGCTCACATCAGCTGGTCAGTAACACTCAGTTTCGGTTTGCAACATATTAGGGGCATTACTATGTTCATGCACATTATTAAGTTTATGCATATTTTAGTTTTATAATCTTCATGTATCATCTCTTGTTATAGCTACAAGGTGATTCTTTAGCTCTTCATGGCACCACTTTATCCTATACTGTAGTAATAGTGAAAGCCTTAAAAATAGTTACAGGGGGCCTACAAAGTTTACGGGGTTTTCTGCCTTAGAAAGTGCCTAAGTTTGCTCTATGAAAGATCCTTTTTGTATTCTGACCTTTCCTTCATATTTCCATGGGGTAGGATCACATTTGGGTGGCTTGAGGAAGGGAGCATTGAAATGGTGTACTGCAGAGCACAGTTTGAGACAGTAAGGGAGGTAAGGAGGGCAGGGAGTGCTCATCATTTTGGAATATAGGCTATGTTCATTATGGGTTTTGGGGATTTTTGGAATACTTCGGGTTTCTTCGGGAACTCCAGGGGGGGTTAAAATGCACAGAGTTCGCTGGGAATTGGGTACCTGAGTCAAGGAAGTACTATAAGCCATCTGAAAGACTCCTAGTTAGCAGTTTGGGGATAAATGGCTAGGGATCTGCTGTTGGCTGCATGCAATATTAAAGGGGCTAGAAAGAAAATTAAGCAATATAACGTCTTGAAACATCTGAATTTATTAAAAACTGAGATCATTTTTATACAGGAATCTCATTTATTAGATTCTGAGGCTATACACCTGAGGAGACAACAAATATGACAGATTTATTCCACTGGTGGTACTACCCAGAGCTGTGGGGTTATGCTACTGGTAAATAGAAAGGTCCCATTTTCCTATATTCAACTTATTACTGACCCTCAGGGCAGATTTTTATTGGTCAAGGGTAAAATACATGCTATAGAAATTCTTCTGGGAAGTATATACGGTCCAAATGTGGATACTCCAGGGTTCTTCATGCAACTGATCAATATATTATGTCCTTTCATTTCAATCCCAATAATTATTGGAGGAGATTTCAACTTAACTTTTGATCCTATACTGGATCGGTTGGGATTAGCTCGCAAAGGGCTCTCCCTGACTTAAAGGGCATTTCGAGACCTACTGGACCAGATGGGTCTGTGTGATGTCTGGTGAGTCCTACACCCCTCTGACAGGCAATACACATTCAAGTCCCAGGTACATGGGACATTGTCCCCAATAGATTATTTACTTATTTTTCAAACTCTTCTCCCAGGGGTGCTGGGATCATATATTCACCCAGATCCTCCCTCAGACCACTCCCTGGTCACATGTCAGCTCTCTCTCTCTCCACCCTCCCCAAAATTGAGGGACGTTAGAAGATTAATAATCAACTATTAAAAGAACCTGAAGTAATCAAACATGTGGCTGACCATATTATTCAGTTTGCCACCATTAATCTAAACTCCACGATCTGGCCAGATATGGAGTGATGTGCATTTAAAGCCTATTTGCGAGGCATAATCATTGGTCTAGCTTCAAATTACAAAAAAACAGAAAGACCAAAAATTACTGACCATCCTTGGTCAAATTCAGGACCTTGATGCTAAGCTTACCCCACACTCTCCTGACTCTCTCAGACAGGATTTGGTTAAGCTGAAAAATACATATCTGGAACTGCTGAGAGAAAAAGCAGAATTTGCAATCCTGAAAGTTAAGGCCTCTTATACAGGTCAAGGGGAAAAGGCAGGTCAATTGCTGGCCCTGAGAATAAAGCAGCAAGAGTCTCCCAGGCTAATTGTGGCAATCCATTCACAGGGGGATGGCTTCTTGAAGATCTCTCCTGAGGACATTGTCACTGAATTTAGCTCTTATTATAAACAACTATATGGTCCCATGTCTAATACACCCCCTGACAGCTATCTGGACAAATATCTGGAAGTTTCTTGTCTGCCCTTCCTCTCGGAGACACAACAACACTCCTTACTATCCCCCATCTCACAAACAGAATTGTCTAACATCATTAAGAACCTCCCTATGGACAAGACTGCTAGGCTGGATGGGTTTTCCCTGAATTTTTATAAAAAATTTGCTGATAAGTTGATCCTCTTGTTACTACCCCTATTTCAGCACATCCTTTCGGGAGTGGATAAATCTTTGTTTGAAGCCTTGTTTGTTCTTCTGCCCAAATCCGATAGACATCTGGATCTAGTGACACGTTATTGACCAATTTCCCTTCTTAATCAGGATATTTAAAGTCTCACCAAATTACTAGTGGATCTCATTAGTTTAGTTCTTCCTGACCTTATTGGCCCAGAACAAGTGGGATTCATGAAGGGTAGGTCCCCAGTGGACCACTTGCGTATGTTGGCCCATGTCTTCTCAGTGTCCAGAGACGCCAATACCCCAGCAGCCTTGATCTCTCTGGATGTCAAGAAGGCCTTTGATAGGGTCAACTGGAATTTTCTCTTGCAGACTCTCAAGGCATTTAAATTTCCCTCAGAATTTCAGAGGTGGATACAGGCCTTATACAAGTCCCCAGCCACCCGTGTATCCAGGAATGGAGTGATCTCTGAGTATTCCCATTACATTCAGGCACACGGCAAGGGTGTCCTCTATCCCCTTTACTTTTTAATCTTTATTTGGACCCTCTCATACATAGACTGACAATCTGCCGAAAGAACCAAGGCATTATTATCCAAGGCCACGGAGTTAAGGTCTTAGCCTGTGTGGATGACCTGGTTTTCCAGGTTTCTTACCCAGCTTCGTATATCCCACCCATGTTGGATATTATTGAAGAATTCAGTACTGTTTCTAATTATAAGTTAAATATTGACAAGATAGCAGTGTTTACCCTTAATCATAAACTCCTAAAAACTGAAATTTCAGACTTAGGGCTCTCTTGGAAATCCGATTCCTTAAAGTATCTCAGAATTTAACTTGCCAGAAGCCCTTCTCATCTTCAAAAGCTTAACTTAGACTCCCTTCTGTGCATCATTACCCAAGATCTGAATGGGTGGTCCCTTCTTCCTATTTCCCTTTGGGGGAAAATCAATCTAGTTAAGATGAATATTTTTTCTGTCTCTTCTACCCTCTCAACTTATTAAATATTTGGCTTCCTCTTTCCTGGTTTAAAAAAGTCCACAGTCTTATTGATGATTTTATTTGGTCTGGTAAACAGCCAAGGATGGCATTCCACAAATTGGCCACCCCAAGGATGAGAGGAGGTCTATGACTACCACATATTGGTCTCTATTATTGGGCAAGCCATGCTAATAAATATCTCAGATGGATCTCAGAGGCACACTCTCAGATCTCTCCTCCTTTCTCACCAGTATGGCTCAAAATCGAGCTAGCTCAAATAAAAACTCATAATCTCTCCCCTCCAGTGCTTTTATTTACACTGCTTAAATTTATTTCCTCACCTTTAAGAACTTGCTCAGTAGCCACCTCCATAAGGGTGCATTCTCAACTTTGCTCATTTCTTAAGTATAACCATACTCAGGACTTGACGCAGACTGTTTGGGGCAACCCTAAACTCAAGATAGACAACAAAGTGCTTTCACCACAGTGGTTACCTCAACTAGGAGATTGCCCACTTACCCACTTTGTAAAAGAGGATGGGACGTGGATTTCTTCTCCTGAAGTTATGACCAAATTCAGTATCCCCAATTCTATGGTTTTCAAAATATTCTAAATAAGGCATACGAAAATACGAACATACGAAATTTGCCAGCAGATAAAGGCCTAGAGGTCTATCAAGTCTGCTCGAATGTGCAGCTAGCACCCCTTATTCTGTAGCTGCCCCTCCCTTCCACCCTTCCCCTTCATTAACCCTCCCCCTTGTCCTGTCCCATCCTCATTTGAAGCAGTCCACTGTTCTACTGCATACCACTTCAGCAGGCAACGATTCCACCCAGCCACCACCCTGTCTGTAAAAAGTGTCTCCTCATCTCCCTCCTGAACCTTCCTCGCTCCAGTCTCATATCATGGCCCCTGCAGGCCCTCCCCTCCCTTACTTTGAACAGTCCCTCTGTACCCGTCTTGTTTATTCCTTTCATGTATTTAAAGGTTTCAATCATGTCACCCCTGTCTCTCCTCTCCTCCAGTGAGTACATGTTCAACTCCTTCAACCTCCTCTCATATGATAAGTCCCCCAGCCCCTTGATCATCTTTGTCGCTCTGTGCTGCACCCCCTCCAGTAACTTAATCTTCTGTTGAAAGTGTTTGGGTCAACCCCTTCCCAACCAGCAAATATTTCTCTCCACTCAGACTTGAGCCCATTGGTGGGGTTTCCTAAAGCTGTGTCCAAAATATATAGCTCTCTATATGACCAAAGTTATCCAGAATGTTTTGGTCCAACTGGCTTTTGGTCCTCTCAGTTCCCAGAATTATCTATAAATTGGCTGGCTTTGTGGCACAATTGTCACAAATACATGACCCAAGACAGGCTCCGCCTCATGCAATTTCATATATTGCATGATCTGTATTATTCCCCACAAAAATTAGCCACATTTGGAATAGGGTCTTCTTCCTCATGTTCTCATTGCATGCAGGATGAGGGCACTTTGTTTCATATTTTCTGGTCCTGCCCAAAGGTGGCCTCCTTATGGACTCTTATTCAGCAAAGAGCAGATCCCCTCCTGGGTCTAGAGGGCCTATTCACTGCTGAAATCTGCTTGCATGGAGACTTTATGGGGGTCACAGTTCTCAATCATAAATATTATATGGCCTTAATATCAATGTCTGTTAAAAAACGTGTTCTGAGACATTGGAAAGATAGTGAGATCATCACCTATTCTGAGTGGCTCCATGAGTTATTGGCAAATTTACAGAAAGAAAGGGCAACAGAGAGCCTCTGCAATAGGACTAATAGATTTACAAGAGCCTGGGGCCCCTTATATTCTCTTTATTCCATACAGGATCTAAGATTGGTGCTTTTTACAAACTAATGGTACAACATATGTTACTCTGTGCATGGGGTTGGGGAGGGAGGGGAGGGAGGAAGGGGTGGGAGGAGGGATCTGACAGACTATCATGTACATGTTTTTGGAATATGAACAAACTGTGGATCCTTTCTGTGTATTGTATAACTTCAATAAACTTTTAATTAAAAAAAAAAAATGCTTCAAGGTTCCCTCATTACCTACTCCATGCCAGTGTATAGGTTGCACAAGAAAAAGAGTTAGCTCATTTTGAACAACTGTATACATACATAGATACATAGATACATAGACAGTGTCGGCAGATAAGGGCCTATGGCCCACCCAGTCTGCCCATTTAAGTTTGTAAGTTCAGTTTATGTTTTCCAGGAAGTCTGTTGCCCCTTACCCCTGACCTCCAGAATTCCTTTATGTCTATCCCATGCATTCTTAAATCCTGTGATTGTATCAGCCCCCACCACTTACTCTGGCAGGGTGTTCCACTTGTCCACCACCCGTTCTGTGAAGAAATTCTTCCTCACGTTTCCTCTGAATCGTCCTCCCTCCAACTTCATCCCATGCCCTCTAGTCCTGGAACATCTTTTTCGCTTAAAAATAGTGCATTCCTGCACCCTGTTCCTCCCTGTAAGATACTGTACAAATGTGAGTCAGCACCATCTGATGTGACTTTACTGAACTTTCCTGTCAATGTATGCATTGTTTATTTGAAGCCAGTGAGGGATGTTCTGCTAATTCCCCATTGCACAGTGTCACAAGCAATTTGGGATGGTGGAAGCAGGTGGCACAGTAGTAGCAAAAGCAAAAAACATCCTCTTAGCCCCAAACATGAACACTGGCAGACCCTGCTGGATCAGAACAGCAGTAGGCTTGGTGCAGTCAGAGGGACCCCACTGAGTTTGTCAAGGAATGTTTGGAGAATCTCTGTGCAGATACTTTGCAAGGGCAGGAAGAGATAAGATTTTCCACACTGCAGGGAGCAGATTTGGACACTGCAGATGCAGGTTCTGTGGATCCATAGGTGTAAGGCCAAAGTGTCATGGGTAAGTCTGAGGTAGAAGAAGTTTTGTGTTGGGAGGCCAATGCCTCTGAGTGCAGTGAGGAATGGACAATTACAGGAGCTGGTGTAACTGACAGTTCCTGGGCAGAGATCATATAACAGAAAGAAGCTGCAATAGCTACGGTGGGGCCCCATGAGTTGCCACTAGCATTGGCTTCAGTGGAGCCTCCTGAGACAGAGATGGAGAAGGGTTCTAGAGATGTACCACTGAGTGCAGAGGTGGACTGCTTTTACCCTGCATTGTGTGTCAGAAGCTGGCTCAACCAGGAATGGTCACCCCCAAGCTGTGCTTGTTGGTTGGCCCTGATCAAAAGCAGCAAGGAAGAATGAATAATTTGAAGACAGGCTATGGCTGAATATGGACAGACATATCCTTTCTTCCCTCAAAACATTTGGTAAGAAATAGAGTGGAAGAGGCATGCCTGGCTGTGGGAGGAAGCTAGTGCCAACCTGCACCCAAAAGTAAACAAATATGTGAGAATAAATGTATGCAATGAGAGACTCCAGTTTTGGAAGCATGGCAGAACTTTGTTAATTGATTCTGTGTGAACTGTGGACAAGACTGGCCAAGGGACATTTTACAGTGTTCCTGTGGTTCATCGTGATGGAGAGACAGCCTATGCACCACACTTTGAGTGGTACTACCCATGAATGGTGTCACTCATCAGTAAAAATGCCTGCATGCCAAGTTGAATGTAGCAATGTCGCCTCAGCAATCTGCCACTAAAGTGTCAGCAACTGAGGGAGGAGGTGCCTTTCTTCTGGTGTTCCAGGTTCATCTGCTGCAGCATCCAGGTTCGGCTCCAGCAGCATCCAGGTTGACCTGCAACAGCATCTAGGCTCATCAGCCCAGCAGTAGAAAAATATTTCCCATCCAGATCCAGTTGGAGGTCTTGGAAGCATCTGATCCAAAGATTTTGTCTGTCCAGCAACAGAAGATCATCAGGTCACAGGCCCTGAGAGGTAGTGTAGACATCCATCTGTCTCCTAGAAAATGGTAAGATGCATTTTACTTTTTAATTTGACTGCTTTGACTACAATTGAGGATGTCCCAAGAACTTTGTTTCACCAATAGGCACTCCTGAACTGGACTGCAATGCTAACATGCCTCATGCCTGTCCAAGAACTGTGTTTCAGCAGGTTTCAACCTGGGAGAGATTTTATGTGTAGTGCCATGGCACTCTGGACTTCCTCCTTAGTATATTGAACTTTGTAGGGCTTCCCTTCCCCAAAAATGTTTTTTTAAATGTTTTATGTTTTCTATTTTTTGTACTTTTATAAAACAAAAATCTTTAAAAATAGCTTTTTGGGATTATGTAGTATCTGCAGTGGGAGATTTGGTCACTGTGTGGTTTACGGTTGTGTTTGTTTGCAGAATGTGTTTTGCAATGTTTTCTTTTCCAGGTGTTCCTAAAAGACAAGAAGAGGATTTTTCAGGACTCATTGGAGTCTTCCTTTTAAAGTTGCTAGGCTTTGTGTAACTGTACAATACAATGCTAACCATTTTTTCTGCTTTGCAGGTGTAGAGTTTTTGTTGTTCTTAGTTTTAGGAAATGTAATTGAAATGCATGTTTCTAAAGTGGGCTACAGTTATTTTAGTGTAAAATGGTTTGGGGTATGGACACCTGGTAGGTAGCATAGGTCAGATAGTTTTTCCTAGAGGGCTAAAGGAGAAGGCAGGTTGGTGGTCCTGATTCAAAACAGGTGTCACCAATGCTGTCTGTTAGGACATGCTTCAGGCAGTTTCTTGGGGCTACTGGAAATCTCTAGATAGTAAAGTAGAGGGGTGGAGCTGAGGTTTCTTCAGCAGGCCTATATCCTTTAGTGTTACCTACTTATGCCTAGCACATGGTAGAGGAGGACCTGATCAACCCTCCCTGTAGGGAGTGTGGAGGCAGGATAGCCTGGTACTGGGCTGTAATCTGGGAGCGGAAAGCCAGTAGTCTGGTGGCGGTGAGTGTAACCACCCAGTCCCCTGGGGTTACTAGAATTCCATTAGTATTTGTGTTAGGCCAGTAGAAAAGGCAGCTGGTAAGGAGCTCATTCAGTGTCTTCTTACATAATTATATTATTGTTTACTCAGCTAGACTGAGTGGGGATGATTATGTCATTTAGAACTCTCACAGCAGCATAACCATTTTTGAGTCAGTTGCTCTGGGTAAGTTTTAGAATCTTCAGTTAGTAGTCTGAGTTTGAAAGTCAGAGTGGCAGGAGGTCTGCCAGTGGGGATCTGTGTCAGAGAGCCCTGTGATTCTCATCCTAGTTTGGATTACATCTCCAGCTCCCAGTGAAGTGGTGGAGACCTTTTTTCAGCAGGATTCCTTGATTTTCATGCCAGGAGAAGTGAGAGGAACTGCTAGGTCAGTGGATCCAAGGGGCAATCCCCTGAATATCCTGGTATGTGTACAGCTTCCTTTGAGAAGGACTTTGTGTGAGATTTTTGACAAGCTACCATGGAAAAGGATGCTTTCTAGGTTGTTTTATGCCTAAAGGAAGAAGCAACTAATTTGTGAGTACAAAATAATAATATAATAATAATATGCTTTATTTTTAATGCACCTTTCAGGTATCAAAGTGCAGTACAATTAAAACAATTAAAACAAGTAAAAACAATACAGTAATCCCATTAAAATATACAATAAAATCAAAGTCTGCAATCTTCATCACCGTATGCCTTTTTCCAAAGAAAGGTTTTTAAGGCCTGTTTAAATCCCCCCCACGGTCATGCTTTCCCTAATCCAATGGGGGTAGAGAATTCTGGAGGGTAGGGGCCATGAACATAAATGCCCAGGCCCAAGCATATTTTAAAGACACCCTTGGAATCTCCAGCAACCCCTCGTCAGCTGAGCAGAGCCAAATTTTCAAGTTGAGAGGTTCCTTGGGGTGTGTATGCTCAAGATAATGCTAAATCACTCCAGCCAGAATGCCTTTTCAGAAAAGTGTATAAATCTGAAGTAAATTTTGGAGTCTTTAGAAATTCAGTGGGGATTGAAGGCTTCTGTGGTGTAACCCTGAAGGAATGGCAGAGACTGTCAGTTGGGGCAAAGGTTGGGAGGAACACAATCTGGAGTCAACAAGGCAAGGCTAACTGGTTTGTTGAAGGGTGCCAGGTTTCCCTGGGCAAAGGCTATTGCTGCAGGAGGATGTTTTGAGTGTGTGGTTAAATCCACAAAAGTACACTCATTGGGAAAAAGAAGATATTCTGAGTGTGTCGCAACAGTCCACAAAAAGTACACTCTTGGGGGATGGAAATGTTCATGTGTGATTGACAACAATCCACAGGCATACACCAGGGGAAAGAGAAAGGAATTGTTTCTGTGGAAAATTGTACTGCCTAGCAAAGAGTTTTGAAAAAGAGAATGTACTTGTTTGCCATAACCAACCCCTGGGGGTCTACTGGTGCTTTAGTAACATCTGTGAATAAAGCCATACTGCACAATTCCAACTGCTGCATTGGACGTTTGATAATTGCTTGCTATGTGCAATTAGTGGGGTCCCCTCAGCAGTTAGGTCTGGTATATACCTAGCATCCTCTTCCCTGGACCTGGTTGTAGTTCACATATGTTCATTTTGGTAACTGTACCCTGACCCTCTTCCTCTAGATAATGAGCCTGGTATACACTCTAAAGCTAGGGGTGGTACCAATCTGAGTATTTCACTAAAAAGTAAATGGCATGCCATATGTGGGTACTAGTTCTGTTTTTGGGGCTGCCAACTTGCCAAATGTGGCATGGGCATTGCAGTTAGAAACATAGAAGTTGATGGTAGAAGGAGACCGCTAGGTCCATCTAGTCAGCCCAATTGTTTTAGACCTGTTTTGACACTCTAGTTGTCATTTGTAGTTAGGGCTCCCTTGTGTCTATCCCATGAATTCTTGAATCTCCCTGCAGTGTTGACCTCCACAACCTCTTGGGGCAGGCTGTTCCAGGCATCCACCACTCTTTCTGTGAAGAAAACCCCTGGTGTAGGTAGAGAATCTCCCTCCTTGCAGCCTGAGGTCATGTCCCCTGGTCCTGGAGCTCTTCTTAAAGTGAGAAAGTTCCTGTGCCTGTACCTTGTTAATGCCTTTTATGTACTTGGTTTCAAGCATGTCCCATATTCAGTTCCCTAAGTTCGTCGTAGGACATGTACTGCAGAGTCTGAATAATT
The DNA here is from genome assembly GCA_016271365.2 of Neoceratodus forsteri. Taxonomy (NCBI): domain Eukaryota; kingdom Metazoa; phylum Chordata; order Ceratodontiformes; family Ceratodontidae; genus Neoceratodus; species Neoceratodus forsteri. Next base: position 981,500,065 of record CM028133.1, read on the forward strand.
TTTGTCATCTATCTCTGTACTGTTTCCATCCAATGTCCTTCCTGAGGTGAGGCCTCCAGAACTGGACTCTGTATTCCAGGTGAGGCCTGACCAGCGATCTTTACAGTGGTAGTACCACCTCTGTCCTCCTGTTGTGATTCCCCTCCCAATTCAGCCCAGATAATTCTGTTGGCCTTCAATGTTGCCTTCTCATGCTGCTTACTAAACTTCAAGACATCTGAGATTATGATTCCAAGATCTCATTCCTGGTTTGAGGCTGCCATTCTTTTGCCTCCTAGGTAATACTGTTCTTCTTTCTTGGATTTTTCATTCCTATGTGCATGACCTTGCACTTTTTGCATTAAATCTCAGCTGCCACACTCCAGACCATTCTTACAGTTTCTTGAGGTCAGCTTCCATCTTGCTCACTTCTTCTGAGGTGTCCACACTGTTACATATCTTGATGTCATCTGCAGCCTTTCAGGTGCAACAAACAATACAGTTACAGCAGTATTGAACAGGTACTTATCTCAGTCCACCAGCAGAGTCCACCTGCCTCCCTGCTTCCTCCTGTGGATGTCTGCCAACACCTAAGATGCCAATCTCACATCTGTTCCACTCCTGTGCTGTTTCACTCCCATGTTGGGACATGAGCTTCCTCACTCCTTTCTCCAATTCCCTCTTCCTCATACTACCACTGCTTCAGGGTTTCTCACACTTTCTAAAGACAATTGAACATCCACACTCTCTGGTGCAAGTCAAGGTGCAGTCCGAGGGGCTGCTAGCTCCTAGGCTTGAACAAGCCACTCCAAAGAAAGGGCTGCACTCCTGTGGTACAGTTGATAGCACAGCCACACTTTAAATCAGGAGACAAAAATGGCAAGTATATGGTTGTCAATAAGCTCTATTCTGTGAGATAGACAAGACAACCAAAAATTGTTGGTGACAACAAACAATTCATCACTGCAACCAGGTGATCCAGTGCTTCACTCAGTAAAGCTTCATCAGGGTGTTGGTACCTGGTGTCATCAAGGCATAGGTCAGGAAGCACAGGAAAACCTGGGGAAGTTTCAAAGTTCTCAAATAGCATTTTATTTTTCTCAATAACAGCAAAATAAATAGTATTTGGTATAACTATTTACAAAGGCAGAAGAAACAGAGAAAACTAAGTCTTCCTTCTGAGGGTATCTCTTAATTCTGAGTTTCAGTCTCTCAGTCTCCTTTGCTCTCTAGTAAAAGCATTGCTGCTCTTTTTATAAGTCTTTGCCTGGGAACCTCATTAAAGGGACACTGTCAACCCCCTTAGGTCTCAAAGTGTCCCTAGTTTAAAAAACATATTTTATGATTGTCAAAATTCTGTAAAGATTGTTCACGTAGCTGGTAGTTTGATTCTAACTGGCATTCTCTTTAAAAAAGTAAAACAAAATACTGCCCACCATACTGGTGTTATCACACCAAAACAGGTTTGTTTACATTCCTTGATCAGCTCCAAAGACATCTTTCTTGGACTTGGGAACACCCACAAAACAGTCTAGCCCCCTCGTGATGCAGTGGGAGCTAATGATGCTATTGCCTTATGAGTGGCTGAACGGTTTGGGTGTGCTTCTTATGCTCAGGAAGTATGCAATAAGAACAGAACCAGGATTGCAAACAAAAAAAACATTGTTTATAAATATACAGTACATTGCCATGCATTTCAGTTCTACTAAATAATGAGACAGACAAAACAAACAGCAACATCAGTGAATTTTAGAGAGGGTAAGCAATCATAAAATATGAGCTTTCCACTAGAAATAATATGATGAAAAACAGGTTGACAGTGTCCCTTTAAGAAATGTTCTGCATCTAACAGAATGTTCTTGTCAGTTTACAGAATGTTCTTGTCAGTTTCCTTGCAGGTGCATCAAACAGAACATAGCAACCCAGAACTGACTTCTTGTTCAAAACTCTGCAGAGAGTTTGTAAACTATATCTCAGGGTAACCCGTTGAGTTCCAAATAGCTTTTGCAGTCATTTCAACAGTATTACTACATGCATTTTAAACAAAGGGATCCTTGTATCAGTTACATTTCCACAAAAAAATTCACATATTTTTATAACTGCAGATATGCAAGGGGGAAGAAAAGACAGAAACAGCAAGTGAAGGCAGAGAGACAGCAAGAAGCAGAGAATCACGAAACCACTGGAGTGATCAGTTCCTAGGTCTTACAAGAAAATTTGGTTGCGCAACCAGACAGACAAGAGACAGAAAAGGAGAGGATAGAACAGATCCTTGCATTTAACTCTATCTGTATAATAATTGGGACAGGGCTTTATTCAGCCCTCACATACCCCCCTTTTTAAGTGACAACCTGTTTTACAAAACAGGTTTCCAAAACATTCTATTACTTCTCTATTAACATTAGCTTATAACATTTACAGTTAAGCTCATTTACAGTATTTTTTTTCAATACAACAGTACTGCAAACAGTGAAGTTTAAACTCACACATTTTTTTTAACCTTCGGAATTCTCAATTCCTGATCCATATCTTGTCAGAAAATGAGCACTGATCTTCTCTTTCTGAGATTTGTGCACCACTTTAAATTTAAATGACTATAGTGCCAGGCACCACTGTGTGATTCTGGAATTGTTATCCTTCATTTGGTTAAGCCAACAGAGAGGACTGTGATCTTTTATAAGTACAAAGTCAAATCCTAGCAAATAAAACTTAAAGGACTCCATGGCTCACATTGCTGCAAGGTATTCTTTTCCATGGTGGAGTACCTTTACTGTATGTCACGCAATTTCCTACTTATGTATAGAATAAGATGTTCTGACCTACCTATATTTTAATGCAGGACTGCACCTAGGCCTACCTCTGATGTATCTGTGTAACAAAAATGGTTTCTCAAAGTCTGAACTTCCTAAAAAAGGGGCTCAACATAATTTTATTTTATTTTATTTTATTGAAATTTTGGAAGTGCAAACCTTTGAGTCAAAGACTCCTTTGCAAAGGCTCTATGTCAATACAAACAGAACAACACTTAGAAACAAATTGTTCATAGTTTTCTAGTCAAACATTACATTAAGACAAATATTACAAGGTTACTCCACACAGAATATTTAACTTGCTAGGTTAGTTTCTCTAGGTTTCTCAAGGGTTATATGGGGACCCTGTGTCATTGCGATGAAGTGGGGTTGTTTGCCAAATTCAGAAGGTAGCAACTAGCCGAGAGATAGTGCTTTAGGTACCAAGCGCTATATTGGCTGTGTTTGGAGTTGAGGGAGACGCAGGTATTCTGTCTCCAACCTAGTGAGGGAGGACAGGTTGTAGCAGCCATAAGTCTCTGAGTCTAGGAGAAATCACTTGATGCCTTTTTTAAATAGGCTAAGGCTGGGGGCCTGGGAGATGGAGGAAGAAAGTTGATTTAGCCAGAGTGGAGCTTGATACCTGAAAGACCTTTGCCCTAGTGAAGTCCTACTGTGGGGGATCAGGAGTGTGGTGTTAGCCGGTTGCCTAGGGGTGCTCCTATGAGGGGTTGGTTGGATGAGGTGGTGAAGGCCCAAAGGTGCAAGTTTCATCAGGATCTTTTTTGCTTGTAGGCAGGTGTGGTACATTAGTCTCCCTTCAAAGGTCAACCAGTCAGCTCAATTGTAGAGCTCACATGTATGTGTTAACCTATCACTGTTAGTGACCAATTGGCAGGCTTTGTTAAGGACTAGTTTGATACTATTTAGGGCTGTGTTATCAGTGGTGCCATAAATTGTAATCCCATAGTCGACCACAGATAGGACTGAGCAGGTTACTGCCAGTCTTACCGCCTGGGAGGTAAGGCAGTGTTTGTGCCTATATAGGATCCCCAGCCGAGTGTTGGCAGAGGTGGACAGGTGTTTAATATGTTGGTAGTAGGTAAGACATGTGTCCAGAGTAATGCCCAGATACTTACAATTAGTGACCTGTTTAATTTGGATGCCCTGTCGATTAGAGATAGATAGCAGGGCATTACTGTTGGGGTTTTGGCGGTGAGCAAAGATCATAGATTTGGTCTTGTTGTAATTAAGTAATAACCTATGATCAGTGAGTCAGGTTTCTAGTTCTCTAAAGCAGCTTTTCAGGGTATTTTGAAGAGAGATTGGGTTGGAGTGATTCCAGTATACTACGGCATCATCTGCATAGAGTAGTAGTTTTCCACTACAGGCCTGAGGAAGGGAGTTTAGAAAAAGAGTGAATAGTAGGGGGCCTAAGATTGACCCTTGGGGGACACCTGAGCGAACAGGTAGCTTAGCAGAGAGAGTAGTGTTGATTTTGACTTGTTGAGTCCAATCAGTGAGATAGTTATTGAACCAGGAAACTGCTTCAGGGGCAAGATGGTGGGAGGGGAGAGAGTGGATAAGAAGAGCGTGCCTGATGATGTCAAATGCTTTGGTCAGATCAACAAAGATTGCTCCTGCTAGTGACCCCTGTTCCAATGCTTCATGTGTGTAAGAGGTGAATTCGAGGAGGGCTGTGTTAGTGCTGTGCCCAGTTCTAAACCCGTGCTGTTCATGGCACAGCAGATTGTATTTGTTCAGGTATTCGGTGAGCTGGTCAGACACAATTTTTTTGAGCGCTTTAGAGAGGGGGGAAGGATTGTGATGGGTTTATAGTTACCAGGGTCAGTTGGATCACTCCTTTTTAGGCTGGGGTGATGATTCCCCTTTTCCAGAGCATGGGAAATTGACCAAGGCTCAGTGAGCAGTTTAATATTTTGGTAAGGTGAGGCAGGGTCTCATCGAGTGTTAGTCTGAGAATTTAAAGTCTAGGGAGTCGCTACTGAAACGCAAGTTGCACAGGACTTTGGTTAGGTATTGTTTAGCCTCATTACAGGAGATGATTCATAGCCAGAAGGGAGGGAGTGTATTAACTGGGGAGGCGCTAGAGGGGCCTTTTGGGATAGGGTCGAAGAAGTTTTGTGGTAAGATGTGGCTAAGATCGGAGAAGGAATTGCTTAGGACATTAGCTATGGTGTTAGGATCCTGGGAGAGGGTATCATGATTAAGAATCTGCGAGGGGGTAAGGGAAGTGGCTTTCCCACAGAGTTCCTTTACATTGTTCCAGAATTTATTTCCGGTGCCCCATGAGGAGGTGAGTGCGTGCTTAAAGTAGGTAGACTTAGCTAGTCGAATTGCCCAGGTGCACTTGTTTCTTGCATCTCTAAAGATCTGCCGGTCAATGGGAAGTCAGGAGTTCAGTGCCCTGTGCCAGAGGTTATCTCTGTGATGCATTAGTTTTAGTAGGGTGTGCGAAATCCACGGATTAGCCGTGTTTTTTATAACCTGTTTAGTGAGAGGGGCAAATATGTCACAGACGGTGTTAAAGATTTTAATAAAGGAGGTGAGGGCAGTGTCTATGGACATGGCAGTGTGAATGAGTGCCCAGTCACAGGAGGAGAGATAAAGTTTGAGTCTAGAGAGGTCCCCTTTTTTGAGGTGCCTTTGGGTGGGTATTTTAGGTTGGCTGGGAGTGATTTTATTTGACCAGCAGCAGGAGACAGGAGAGTGGTCACTTAGGATATCAGGGAGCACTGTAACTTTGGTGAGGTGGGTGGGTTGATTCGTAAGGATGAGGTCAATAAGGGTGGAAGTCCCTGATTTGGGATCTTCCCTGGTAGGAGACTGAACAACCTGAACTAGGTCATAGGCACGGACTGCATCTTTAAATGTGGCCAGATGCAGGGGATAACCAGTTCACATTAAAATCACCCATAATAATCAATTCGCTCCTGGGGGGGGAGGTGGGTGATGCTAGCCAGAATAGAGTCAAAGGCTTCTTTCTGGTTAGAGGGTGGGATGTAGACTTCCATAATGTACAGCGGTTTACCCTGGGTGCCTATGGTGGCTTTGATTGTGATGGATTGGGCACCATGAGCCGGCATGGGCAGGGGAGGGACAGATAGGGGCTGTAGAGAGGTTCTTGCATATATGGCGCATCCTCCTCCTCTTTTGCATGTCCTATCTGCTCTGAAAATAGAGTAGTCATTAAGAGAGACAGAGGCATCTGGGATAATGCAGCCTTAATGGCCCAAAAAGCTTCATCACACTCTAGGGACCATTTCATATTATTCAGGTACCATTTTTTGTGAGTTTATTGAGGGGAGTGGCTAACTCTGCAAAGCTGGGAACAAATCGCAGATAATAACCAGCCAGCCCTACAAATGACCTGACGTGTTTCTTTGTTTTGGGGACAGGACTGTTAGCTACAACTTCTATCTTGGAAACCTATGGCTTGACTTCTCCACTTCCCAAAACATAGCCCAAATATTTGGTTTCTTGCATGACCAATGTACGCTTGGTAAGATTAATTGTCAGACCTGCCTTTTTGATCAATTGCATAACTGCTCATAGGTGTTCCAGATGGCTTTTCCACTCTGGACTGTACATTATAACATCATCCAGGTATACAGCACAGTAACCAGTGTGAGGAGATAAAATTACATCCATGTACCACTGGAATGTTGCAGGTGGACCATGTAAGTGAAATGGCATAGTGGTGAACTGATAGAATCCTATAGCAGTGGCAAATGCAGTTTTGTCTCTGGATTCTTTAGCTAGGGGGATTTGCCAGTAACCCTTGGTGAGATCGAGAGTACTGATGTACTTGACACTTCCCAATCTGTCCACCAAATCATTTATTCTGGGATTATGTTTCCTAAAATCAAGGCAGATTCTTACACCCCTTCTTTTTTGTTTACTTTTCGATGCTTATATAATTCCCAATTCTTTCATTTTTTGTATTTCCTTAACCTCGCCTGCTCTTAACTACTCTGGTAATCTGTATGTCTTTTGTCTAATAGGGCGAGCATTCCTTGTCACTATTATGTCCTCAACACCTTTAGTTTGGCCTAGCACTGTGGTAAAAGTACTGATAAATGTCTATAGCAAGTTACAAATTTCTGTGGTTTGTTCAGAAGTTAAGGAAACATTCACATTTACAGCATCAGCAGTTACAGTTTGTTCTAGTCTATCATAAGCTACATCAATATCTTCTTTATCAGTTTCTGGTAAATCTAGCAAGGTAGCTTTTGGCATTTTTTTAGCCCATTTATTGAGGATGTTAGCATGGTATATCTTAGTAGGCTTTCTCCTCTCAGTGGTCTCAATCTCATAGATAACCACGCCAGTATGTCTAAGCACTTTATAAGGCTCTTGCCACTTCATTAACAGTTTATTTTCTGTAATGAATAACAGCAGTAAGACCTTTTCACCTGGCTCAAAAACTTTTTCTTTTACCTCAAGGTCATAATACACTTTCTGCTGATTTGGGGCCTCTTCCTAATTACTATGGTTGATTTCAACATATTTTGCCATCTTCTTTCTCAGGGCACACACATGAGATGTGATGGATTTTTTCTGAGTGGGGTTATCTTCCCATGTTTCCTTTATTACATCTAGTGGCCCTCTAGGTTGTCTACCATACAGCATTTCAAATGATGAAAAACCTGTTGATGCCTGTGGCACTTCTCTGTATGCAAACAATCCCAATCTTTCCCTTCCCATTTTACAAACCTTTTTCACATTGGTTTTAGGGTTTGATTAAAATGCTTAGCAAGACCAACTGTCTGAGGGTGATAGGGGGAGGTTCTTATGGCAGCGATAACTAGTAGTTGGTACAGCTCCTTCAGTAATGCATCACCAAAATTACTACCCTAATAAGTAATAATCTCTTTAGGTATACCCACCCTGCTGAACATTTTGGAAAGATCTGCTGCCACTTTTGGGACAATGACAGTATGCATAGGAACTGCCTCTGGGTATGGAGTAGTACAGTCACATACTACCAGAATGAATCAATTACTCTTCTTACTTTAGTCTAAGGTGCCAACCACATCCATTGCAATTCTCTCAAAAGGCATATCTAGTAAGGGTAGGGGCACCAGAGGCACCTTACCTTTTAACAGCAGCCTAGGCCAAGCCTGCAGCCATTTTGCGGTAGCTCTAAAACTGAGCTACCAGATTCAGACCCTGGAACGCTTCTGTTTTGGAGTTTCTGAATGATCCTTCTGAAACTGCAAGCCAATCAGAAGCAGTCCGCCAAGTCCACACTGCTTCTCATGTAATAAGCTTCTGAGTGCCTCTCTCCTCGCTAGTACAGTTTTTCTTATTTTAATTATTTTTATATGCTGCCTTGGTTAGTGACAAAAGAGTGAGAGAGAGAGAGAGAGAGATGATGCTTCTCTTTTGTCACAGTATTTCTCATTTAATATGCTACTCTATATGCCTGTATATGCATGTCTCATTTAATATGCTTGCCTCCTTGGTATTCCCTGGTCACAAACATGAGTACAGTTTTCCTTATTGTAATTAATTTTATATGCTACCTTGGGTAGTGACAATGTCTTAGAATAAGAACAAGGGAGAAAATAAAATTAACATTTTATATTTTCCATTTAACTGGGAGACCTGTCATGATCCCATGGCAGTGCCTTACAGAGTTGCTGGTGGAAAGAAAGGAAGAAAGAAAGAAAGAAAGAAAGAAAGAAAGAAAGAAAGAAAGAAAGAAAGAAAGAAAGAAAGAAAGAAGGAAAGATATTTGAGAACAAGTTACGGGTCCCTCAGAGCAGCAGCTGCTGAACATTAATTGGGTTAAAAGATGCAGGCTATGGAACAAGCTCTTCAGAATGCTATAAAAAATTAGAAAAATATTATAAAAAAATTTCTGTCATATAACAAGTGTAATGATACGCCGACCCAGTGGAGCAGAGCCACTATGCACCTTACCTCCCACCATGCCGGCGATCCAGGTCCTCTCACGGGGGAGGGGGAGAGTCATAGTCTCACTCCTTGGCTACCACCTGGTGGAGCCCAGGTAGCAGTGCCAAAGCTTGAGTGGCATGGAAGGGAGTGGCTGCAATTCTGTAGCATGTGTGCACCTCCATGCACACATGCTTATATGCTGCCATGGCAAGGGGATGGGGGAAAAAGTGGAAAAATGGCAGTCACAGTCCATATGAAGCCTTGACTGTCTTCCCTCTCCCTGCACTGTCACCAGCTTGTCAACCCACCAAATCCAGATGCAGGTTTCTGGGTAGGGGTGAGGATGGCCCGTCCCTTCTCAGCCCCACCATGGGCAGCAATCTGTGGGCGATATGGGGCTTGGTGGACCAGAGAGGCAGTTGTCAGGTGAGGGAGGCAGGGACAAGGCTGAGCAGCTGCATGTGATGCATCCAGGAGCAAAGACTGTATATTTATTTATCTATTATTTATTTATTGCAATTGTTTCACCAGGAAAGGCACACTGAGCAACAAGATGCTTGTCTCCCGGTGCGACCTGGGGGGGTACACATAGATATGATAACACGCAGGTCATCAAGTGAACAGTTAACAGAAGCAAATAAAAAGCAGCATAAGGATACACAATTGCATTAATATACAAGCAGCACACATTGAATGCTTAGGATATTATAGTATCAAATAACAATTTTGTGACATGAAGCAGCAGACAAGGGAAATTAGCACAGTAGTAACATCTGTAAACAACAGAGGACGTATATCACAGTTATACAGTTATACACAGTACATAGGGCAAAATAGGCCCAGGACATAAGTGCAAGGTTGGGATTATATCCCAGCTTCTGTAGCAAGGCTAAGGCTGCTGGTCAGGCATTGGGGAGGGGATAGTGGGGCATGGCAGGTTCAGGGGATAGTGAGGCAAGGCAGGTTCAGGGACAGGAGCAATTTGTAGAAAGGAAGTTTGCTAGGGTGGTAGACAGAGAGTAGGAAGAAGAGGAGGAGTGCCGACTTTGTGGTGGGAGGGCGTTCAAGAGCTTGGGTAGCCAGTGTGAGAAGGCAGCTTGACTGGCAGAGGTCTTCTACCTTGGGACTGAAAGCTGGCAGGAGTCACTGGATCTAAGATGATGGGAGGAGGGTGGGGCATCTGTGAGCATGGTGGCAAGGTAGGAGGGGATGGATCTGAGCCATAGGTTGGAAACAAATTTAGCACAGTGAGAGATGCAGCGGTTTTCAATGGGCGGTAGTGCCAAGGCTCGGTAGAGATTGCAGTGGTGGGTGAGGGGAGAGGCATTGAGAGCAAAGTGGCAGAAGGCATTATAAAGTATGTCTAGTTTAGATACAGTGGACTTAGGGGCTGCACTGTATACAATGTCGCAGTAGTCGATGGAGGGGAGTAGCATCTTCAGGACCAGTTCACGTCAGACTCAGGGAGGGAGGCTGCTGCAGTTCCTATATAGTGCACTGAGCATGGGGCATAGTTTTTTTGAGATAGCATCTCACAGGGAAGGAGAGATGGCTGTCAAGCCAGACCCCAAGTAACAGAACAAGGAAACATCTTCAAGTTTTTGGCCATCCAGGGTGGTGAAGTAGGGAAGGGAGGGGAATCTGGACAGGCGTTGTTGTGTGCCGAAGGTCATAGTAACAGTTTGTTTCGCATTTAGGGAGAGCTGGTGTGAGCTAAACCATTGCTGTTGCTTGTTGAAGTCAGCTTGGAGGTTTGATTGTACCACATCAGGGGCAGAGCCCGAGTAGTAGAGTACAGTATCATCTGCATACATGTGGATTCAGGAAGTAGAGCAGAAGAGTGGCAGGTCATTTAGGAATATAGAGAACAGAATGGGACCAAGAACCGACCCCTGTGAGACACCGGTAATTAAGGGAAGGGGGGTGGAGATTACATTTGAGAGTCTAACAGACTGAGTTCTATCAGAGAGGTATGATCTGAACCAGTTTGTGGCTGTGACAGAGAGGCCTGATTCAGCGAGATTCGAGAATAATATGGGGTGGGAGATGGTGTTGAAGGCTTTTGCAAGGTCAACAAAACCGGCTGAGGTGATCAGTCCACTGTCCATGCCTGTCAGGATAATGTCTGTAAGCCTTATCAGGGAGGAGGTGGTGGAGTGTCCCTTCCTGAAGCCAGACTGGAATGGCATGAAGAATTTGAAGTCAGTGATTAGGGAGGTAAATTGGGTTAGCACAATGTGCTCTTGTAGTTTTGCTAGGGCTGGGAGGAGGGAGACAGGGCGGTAGTTAGAGGGGGAGGTAGGGGCACCTCTTTTTGGCAGAGGGATGACAATGGTGTGCTTCCATGCATGGGGGATGGCAGCGGCAGCAAAAGATTGGTTTAGGAGTTTGGCAAGTGGAGTTGCAATAGCTGGGGCGGAGAGGTATAGAAGTTTGGGGTCTAATCCATCCGCAGATTTGCCCTTTGAAGGGTTGAGAGAAAGTAATGCATCTAGGGCGTCAGTTGCAGAGATGTCTTTGAAGGAAAAGGAGCGAGGCCTAGTCTGGGTCTTTATGTCTGTAGGTGGTGTGAGAGGTGTAGTGTTGGGCAGGGAAGAGAGGAGGGTGGCAGCACAAGTGGAGAAGTACACATTGAACTCAGTGGTGACTGCTGTGGGCTCTGCTAGGAAAGAGTTATTAATGTCCTATTAGAATTTTAACGGTTTATTTAGGTTTGACTGGAGTGAGCTGCTGAAGTGCTCTGCTTTTGCAAGACGAGTGGCTCTGGTGCACTTGTTACGAAGCATGCAGTATGTGGAGAGGTGTTGTGGGAGGCGTGAGGATTTATTCGTTTTCCAGGCTTTGTTCCATGCGATTTGACATGCGATCAGTTCTGGGTGATCCGAAGGTAGGTGGTTTCTCGCATTTTGTATGACGAGTGGGGTATCTGTGTTCCAGATGCTGAGGAATGTGTTTCAAAGTGTAGGAAGGCATCATCTATGGAGATCATAGGGGGCAGGGGCCCAGTTTGCTAGCCAAGGTCATCTAATGACAGGGGCTGACTGAGGATTTATAGGAGCGTTGGACTACAAATTTAATGGAGGATTTTGGGCGGTGGATTTTACGCACTAAGAAGGTTACGTGGTGGTCACTGAGGGAGTCAGGAAGAATACCGGCTTGTTTGACCTGGTGGGGGTGTGTGGTAAGACCCAGTCAATGAGCGAGTGGTTACCAGATTTTAGGTTAAACCAGGTGGGCTCAGTAATGATTTGTGAGAGGTTTAGGATGGAAATTTCAGTCCTGGTTTTGTTGAGGGCAGAAGCTAGCCAGTTGTGGTTAAGATTGCCCATAACATAGAGCTTCCCGGTTGTGGTTAGGCAGGAGATTTGGTTGAGGAGGTCAGTGACAGCAGAAGCTGGTGCACCACATCGGCTGTATATCCCAGCAATGTAGATTGGTAGTGAGAAGGGAAGGACAAGCTGAATTAGTATTACTTCAAGGATGTTTGGTTCGGACTTGTTCAGGACCACTGAAGAGTGCAAGTTTGAGTTTACGTAGATGGCTATTCTGTCGCCTTTATAGGCTTTATCCTGGTGGGCCATAGTGTAGCCTAGGATAGCAACAGAGGAGTCATTGATGTTTTTGTTGAGCCAAGTTTCGGACAGGGTAAGGATATCTGGAGCATAGTAGGTGGCAAGAACCTGAAGGGAGTCAAGCTTGTGGACAAGGCTTCTTATACTTGGGTGCAGGAGACACTGGCCACGTGAGAGAAGGTCCCCAGAGTGAGGTGAAGAAGAGGCCGATGCTGGAGAGGGGCATGGGGGCTAGTATTTGGGCCAGGGTTAGGGTGGATGTAACCTGCTGCAAGAAGCAGGAGAGCAAGAGTTAGGTAGTGAGCTACCTATATGACTGACTGAGCGGTCGTCTCTTAGATTGATAGTGTGTATGAGCTGGGTATAGGGAATAAGTTGAAAATGACCCAGGGGAGCGATGGGGTTGAAAAGAAATGGGCTGGGACATGTGGCAGAGTGTGTCCATGCTTGGGTGAAAGGGAAGGTGGATGCCGGGCTGAAGGGGTGGGAGAGTTCAACGAGGTTTGGCAGGATTTGGAAGGGGGGCATGGGAGAGATGGGTGCCATATTGGAAAGGAAGGGAGGGAGGGAGAAGAGAATAGGGATGAGCAGGGTCAGGTGGCCTGGTAGAAGGATCATGGCACAGATCAGGTGCTAGGAGGACTCTACTGCTGTGGTTACTTAGCGGGGAAGGTAGGTGCTGCAGTTACTTAGTGTAGAAGGTAGAGGGCTGGGATGAGAGGGCAGTAAAATGATAGGGACCTGTGAGGACTAGGAACCAATGGGGGAGCAGAGGAAATGAGGGTTTTAGGTAGCCAATGAAGGAGCGAGCAGTGCTGCTAGGTTTATGAGCCAATGAGGGAGCGAGTGCTGCTAGACTTACTAACCGACGATGGAGTGAGAGGGAATGTGGGCGGGCAATTGGTGTATTTAATCAGTGGAGGGGTGGAGGTGGGGGAGGCCGAAAACCCTTCTATTAGACACTTGAATTTTGCTTAGTTGCAGCTAAATCTATTTGTAAAAAGTGCCAGGTGGCAAAAGCAGGGGAAATAGTCCTGGCCAATCGGAGCTGGTTTGCTGGAAGTGCCCATGTTCCGATTGGCTGTGCTGTTGCTGTACCTTCCAAGGAGCTGCAGGCATGTGTCCTGGTCTCGGTCGGCGGCTGGTTGGGTGCCGTCTAACCATGGGGGAGCTGAAGCAGCCCTGTTCAAGGGCAGGCAGCTGGAGAGAAGAAACATAGCAGGGGTTAAATAGCGTAGAGGCAGAACAGGTTTAGATTGAGCAATTTAGTAAGACAAAGGAGAGTGAGACTTTTCAGTGCCAAGGCAGAGTGCTTGGATAGGGGTGGAGGTGTAGGAGCAAGGAAATAACAGAAGAGCTGTAAGCACTTTAAAACAGTAGTAGAAATTACAATCCAGCTAATACAGTTGAAATCCTTCTATTAGACACCTGAATTTTGCTTAGTTGCAGCTAAATCTATTTGTAAAAAGCGCCAGGTGGCAAAAGCAGGGGAAAAAGCCTTGGCCAATTGGAGTGGGTTTGCTGGAAGTACCCGTGTTCCGATTGGCTGCACTGTGTATAGAAGGAACAAGCATAATAATACATCCCGTGCAATAAGATGGGAGGCTGTGAAGGCATGTGTCAAGGGGCAATCCATAGCCTATTCTAGGTATAACAAAGTAGGTAGGCCCAGGACATGGACAAGCTTAAAAAGAAAGTAGCCAAGGTGGGGAGACAATAGAGATCTGTGGATCTGAGAAAATTTCACTTCGACAGAAAGTTTGAAGTGCCGACTTCACATAGTGTTTGCCAAGTGAAGTGGCACTTTTTCTGCAAAGTGTGACTTCAAGGAAGAAAGTGCCACTTCATCTGAGAAAGTGTTTCAAAGTTGGCAGAGCTGAAGTTGGTGATGCCAAGAGGAACTTCACGAAGATTCATGAAGTCAAAGTTTCACAACTTTTCCACAGCTTCAACATCAAAGTTTAACTTTGCTGCATCTCTAAGAGACTGCACATGGCAGACCCTCTCACACCTTGTACAACCTGCAAAAATGTACATGGAAATTTAATATCCTGAGTAGTACAACCATGGAGAGGACCATTTTACTAAATAAGGCAAGCAATATATTGACAGGGATGGGAGGAATGTGGCCTGGCAGCTCAGGTTTAGGGAGGGAGAAAGGAATATTGCTAAGCTTTGCCATCCAGAGAAAGGTCTGGAATCTAGCCACCAAGAGGTAGGAGAAGACTTTACTAATTGTTATAAAATCCTGTATACTTCTGAAACATCCCTTACTGCTAAGGAGTACCAGACCTTCTTTCGAGAAGCTCCTGTCACCACATGGAGTCCTCCTGGATATAAAGTTTGGAGTATCACCGTTCAGTACAGGAGGTGTGAGCAGCAATTACATCACTGCAAAGGGGTAATGCACCAGGGCCAGATGTTCTGCTCATTGACTTCATGAAGCGGTTATCAGAGGATCTGGTCAACCCTCTGATATGCTTGAAGAGGGCTTTGAAGAAGGATGTTAGTCCCCTCTGCCCAAGCTATAACTATCACAGTCCTCCCAAAACCAGGTATGTACCCAGCTTTCTGTGCCTCATACTGCCCTATTTCATTACTAGCAGCAGAGTATAAAATCACTGCATGGATCATAACTTCATGCTTGGATTGAGTCCTCCCCCAGTGCATACACCCTCACCAGGTGGGTTTTGTCAAGGGAAGACAGGGCAAACATAACATCAGATGTACCCTAAACATAATTTATAAAGTGGCAAAAAAATAGTAAAACATGATGCAGAGGTCCTTGCCTTGGACGCTGAAAAGACATTCGACCAGGTGGAGTTGGGGTATAAGTTTGAGATCCGATGATGATTTGGTGTGAAGGATCAGATGATTCAGTGAATTGGCACCCTTTACAAGGAACTGTCCAGCTGAATTCAAATGAATGGGGGCCTAACAGATGACTTTCCCCTTACTAGGGACCCTCATGAGGGCTTCTCTCTATCCCCATTGCTGTATGTATTATCACTAGAATCCCTGGCATCCACAGTTAGGTACCACCAGGGAATAGAGGACTGCTATATGGGAGGCTGCATCCACAAGGTGGCACTATTCTTGGATGGCCTTTTGTTTAATTTACAAAAGTCTGCAGAGGGCCCCACTGCAGTACACTCCTTTCTGACAGAATTTGGAATGCTGTCTGAGCACAGCATTTATTGGTCCAAAAGTGAAACCCTACCAGCAGGTAGGCAGCAGAGGGACTGGGTGGTGAACTACCCTATTCAGTTGCAGGTAGTCCAATTAATCAAATACTTGGGTGTTAAATCCCTGCAAAAATCTCCCAGCACAAGCAAATGAACTCCTCCCTCCCATTAGCTATTATCAAAACCAAATGCGAGAGGTATTAGACAATGCCCCTATTCATTACTGGTAGAGTGAATATAATAAACATGTGTATGCTGCCTAAATGCCTATATATGCTGTTGTCCCTTCCTATATGCATCCCAAATGCCTTCTTTGCTCATCTGAACAGCATTATACACAGGTTTATGTGGTGGGTCATGTCAGCTAGAGAAGACAGCAATCCTAAAAATGCTGGCTTATAGAGCTGGTGTGCCCTACCACGTTTTAAGAATTATTATTCAGTTTCCCAGCTCAACTTTCTGCCCACAGGACAACTGCCAGTGAATCCAGCCTGGGTAGAAATGGAGGAAGATGAACTGGGATGTGGCCTGAGAAAAGGAGTATTGTCAGCTGCCTGAAACACATGGTACTCCCATGAATAACCAATCCCTTCACTAGCGCCTTTGCTCAGATATGGGTAGCAACCCACAAAATAGGACATGTGACACCTTGGGACAGACCTCCTTGAGGGTAGCCTTAAAGAGGGAAACTGCAGCACAATGTCTTCCCCCACCAGCTCCTACTCAAATGGGAAAAGCTGGGCCTCAACTACATGAGTCAATTATATGATGGAGAGGGCTTTAGATACATTGCAAGTTTAAAAAGGGATTGGGGACTGTCCACATTGGGGGGGGGGACTTTTTTCATGAGTGTCAGACACATGCTAAAGGGTGAGGTACTGATGGGAGGGGAGGAACTGTTTGGCCCCCTGCCTCTATTATCACTGCTGGAGGAGGAGGAGATGTATTTCCCGCAACCCCTCATGAAGCCCCTTTCAATATACTATAAAATACATTGAGGGGGTGCCCTCCCCTATCTAGCAAATCCAAGCTATGTTGGTGGAGGATCTGGGCACATGTGATGATTATCAGGTTTAAAAGAGGGAATGTCCACTCTTGAAATAAGGTGGAAATAAAGATTCAAGTTTATTTACCAGTCTATGCTAGAAAATACTTCAAAAATAACTTCTGGAGCTGGATGGAGCCATGGAAGATAGGCACTCTTGAGTCTAGCAACAAACCAGTATGGTCCACCTTAAGCTGAGCATGTATGGTCCACCTTAAACTGAGCTGCAACACAGAGCTCTATACTCCTTGAAGCATTGAACTGTGCTAAACTCAGGTTCACAGTCTGTGCAATTTAACTAAGTGTAGAAAGATCTGTTAGGTAGGGGAGTGGCTTAGCTAGAAGGAAGCCAGGTTACAGCCAGATTTAAACACTGCCCTAGATAACTTCTGCCAGAGAACTGGCAGAGAACACCAGGGCGATGGAGCTGCAGTTGTGACTGGACTTCACTACTGGGACTATATTGCCCTCCTTCCCTCCTCTCCACTCCCCCCACCCAAAGCCAGTTCTACTTTTATAGGCACAGGATTTGACTGACAACAGAAACTTTCTGTTTGGGAGCAGGAAGTGAGCAATCACAGAGCCACCAAAGACTCATCATCATAGAAGGACAAGAGTAGCTCTCCATCCCCCCCCCCCAGCTGCCTGAGGTCTGCCTCTGAGCAAGTAAGGAGACTACTGAGAAATATTGGATCTTCTTGTCTCAGAACAGGAAGATCAGGAACTTAAAGGGCACAGAGGCAGTAAGTAAGTAGGGAGAAAAAAGAAAATAAATAAAAAATAAATAAACAGAGGAAAGAGTAAGTATTCCAAACAACAGTGAAGGGGCCAGAAATAAGACATGATGGGAGTGGTGCAGTGCAGTGGCTGTGGAGCAGCAGTCTTCTGGGAGATGTTCTGGAGGATGCGGTGTTGTCCCATATGCAGGCACCTCTCTGGGCTGAGGGAGGAGGTTGCTCATCTCCAGGCTGAGTTGGCCAGGATTTGTGGGACCTCCTTTCCCATCCAAGGACCACCAGGGCCACTGCCGTTGCCGCAGAGGTTGCCAAGAAAGGGGAGTGGTTGGACCACAGTGGGCTCAGGGAGCATGAGGGTGGTGAAACAGAGATGCATCCCTCCAGTTGTACCTCTCCACAATTCATATGCCATTCTGGAAAAGTGTGGTTCCTCTATGGAGGCACCCACAGTGGAGACCAAGAAGAATGCTGGGAATCTTCATAAAGGAGACCCACAGGAGGGTGGCATGGGACCCCACAGGGGAAGGAAACAACTCCTGGTGGGGGACTCCATTGTTAGGAAGATAGAAATGGGGGAGGAAAGGTAGAGGGAGGTAAGGTGCCTGCCTGGCGCCATGACTTGGAGGGACAGGGAGCGAATCCTCAAGATCGCTGGAGCAGCTGCACAGGGGAGGGAGCTGGATGTCATTGTCCACCTAGGAACAAATGACCTGGCTAAGAAAGGGATCAGAGCAGTGCAGAAAGAGTTTGTGGTGTTAGGGAGGGGCCTTAGACAAGTAGCAGGAATGGTAACCTTCTTAGAGGTGCTGCCTGTCTATGGTGTAGGTGAGGCTTGGGTGCTCCACACCATGGGATTCAATCAGTGGTTGAAAAACTGATGCAGAGCTCAGGGATTTGGCTTCATTAGGGACTGGGGGTCCACCTGGAGTGATGCAGGCCCATACTGGCATGATGGTCTGCATCTGTCCAGGAGGGGATCCAGAATCCTAGGTGATAGGTTTAAAAGCTTCATTGGCACACATTTAAACTAGCCAAGGGGGAAGGCACTGGAAAGGAACAGGGAAATCCTAGCCCCCTCCCCAAAAAAACCAGAGTAGTAAGTGAGGTAAACACCAAGATAGAGAGGTTGATAGGGAGAAGGGCGGGCCAAATGGAGAATGTGGCAGAAGCAATAAGGACAGGAATGGGGCAAAAAGGGGTAAGGCCATCAGGAAATGGAGGGTAATGAGCACCAATGCCCGTAGTCTGGGCAACAAGCTCCCTGAACTGGTGGCCTTAATGAAAGAGAGATGCCTGAATATCGTAGCAGTCACAGAAGTATGGTACACAGAGAACCATGACTGGGATGTTAACATACCAGGGTACATAACCTACAGGAGAGACAGGGAGGGGAGAAGAGGGGGAGGAGTAGCTTCTCTATGTAAGGGAAGGGATAAAAGCAACTGAACAAAAGAGTAAATAGGGAGGAGAGAAGGCACTGTGGGTCACCTTGGAGACCGGAAATGGCACCACAATCTGCACAGGGGTTGTATACAGACCCCCATGTCAGAGGGAGAGAATGGACAAGGATATGATAGAAGGCATTCTTAGGATATCACAGAAAGGGGAGATACTGTTGATGGTAGACCTGAACATGTCAGATGTTAAATGGAGCACATTTGCTGCAGCCACATCCAAGAGCAGGGCCATTCTCAATGCCCTACAGGTGGCATGCCTCAGACAGCTAGTTTTGGAACCCAGACTTATTAATAATGTAAGACTGAGATCCAGTAATTCATTTCCATTTGAAAAGTTTTTATTGTCTCTTACTTTCACACTATATATTAAGGCAACAGTTCCGTAGCTTGATGCCACTTCTTCAGGCCCCAAAGAAAGACAGCGTTGTTTTCTGCAGTGTTTAAACATATGAATAATGAAGTGGGAAAAGGATAACAAAAATCAACAACACTGGATAAGTGAGATTTAATTGATAATGAGAGAGTGAAGAGGTTTAAAAAAATTAATAATAAACACTGCAGAAAACAACACTGTCTTTATTTGGGGCCTGAAGAAGTGGCGTCAAGCTACAAAACTGTTGCCTTATCATATGGTGTGAAAATAAGAGACATTAAAGACTTTTCAAATGGAAATGAGCTACTGGATCTCAGTCTTACATTATTAATAAGTCTAGTATATTGCCAAGTAGGATGATCCAGGGGTACAAGAGTTATTAATACTATAGGGCAACCTGTACCAGCACTAAAGAAACTACTTTTGGAACCCACTCGTGAGGGAGCAATCTTAGACCTCATACTCCCAAATGGGGACAGTGAGAGGATCTCAGATCTAGAAGTGGGTAGCCATGTGGGAACAAGTGACCACCAAACTGTGGTTCACGATAAACTCAGCTACAGAGTCAAGCCATACAAAAGTGAGGATACTGGACTTCAGGAGGGCTGACTTTGGCAAGATGAGAGAGTGCCTCAGAAAAGCACTAGCAAACAGGCTACAAGGAGGGATGGAGCAACAATGGGGAAATATCAGAACTGCCATCACAGAGGCAACAAGCCTTTGTGTGAAGCAAATAAACAAATCAAAATGAAAGAAAAAGCCACTATGGTTCTCAAAAGAGGTGGTGGGGAAGGTCAGGGAGAAAAAGATAGCATTCAGGAAGTATAAGGAAACAGAAGGAGCAGGACAGAAAGCTGTACCAGTTAAGGCAGAAGGAAGCAGGGAGGGAAGTCAGAATAGCAAAGGCCCAAACTGAGGAAAAGATAGCCAACTTGGTTAAGAAGGGGGGATAAAACCTTTTATAGGTACATCAGGGAGCATAGAAAGACAAAGGGAGGGATAGTGAGGCTGAATAGAATAGACGGTGGGTGGGCAGAGAGAGGGACAGTGAAAAAGCAGAGATGCTGAACAAATATTTCTGCCAGTATTCACAAAACAAGAGGAGGGGGAGGTGCCTAATCCAATTAAAAGAAGCACCCTGGATAGGGGGATTGATCCCAGTCCTTTCACAGAAGAAAGGGTTCTGAAATAACTCCTAAAACTGAGGTGGACAAAGCAATGGGACCTGATGGAATTCACCCCAGAATTCTAAAAGAATTAAGGCAAGAACTAGTGAAACCACTGACTACCCTTTTTAACAAATCATGGGAGGATGGTGTGGTACCTAAGGACTGGAGGAAGGCAGATGTGATTCCCCTTCACAAAAGTGTGACCAAGACAGAGGCAGGAAACTACAGACCTGTCGGTTTGACCTCTGTGGAAGGAAAAGTGATGGAATCATTTCTGGAGGAAAGAACTGATCTTACTTCAAGAGGGTTCCTTCAGTAGGTCAACACATATAGGAGTTCTTTCCCATTGTTGCCTCATGTCAGTCACATTGCAACTTCCATATAGCGATCGTCATGAAAGGTTGTTGCATCGGTTTCCCCTCGCTGTTTTTTTCTCTAAAAATCGTGTTCTGTTGTTGATGTCTTCTCCCAAGAAGAAGTGCTCATCCTGCAGCATGCAGATCCTGCACAAAGATGGTCATCTCAAGTGCGTCCTCCGTTTAGGCCTGGATCATACAGTCTCCTCCTGCCCTGAGTGCCAGACCTTTAACCAGGCCACTAAAAAGAGGAGACAGTAGGCTTTGGAGGCCCAACCACTAAAAACCCGCCTGGCTTCCCTCGAGAAGAAGATGGATCGTCTCAGAGATTCATCTGAAAAATCTTCTCCTTCAAAGAAACATAAGGAGAAATCCAGGAAGTGGGATCACTCCACGGACAACGCCAGGCCCTCAACGAGCAAGGCCCAGCTGCTGCCCAGAAAACTGGATGGTAAGTGTGGCAAAATTTTAGTGGATCAGTCGGCTGTTGGCTCCTCTGAGGACCACACCACCTCAGCCGATAAGTCGGTCCCCGGCTCCTCTGGGGATCGCGCGGCAGCTGGTAAGTCATCTACCCAGGCAGTGGGTACTTGCCCGCCTCCGGTCGATAAGCTGGCCGGGGGCTCCTCTCCTGACTGCCCAACCTCACCCGCTAAGTCGGCCATCCCTGATGACCGCTCAAGTTCGGTTCCCCTGTCGGGGCCTAATGACACCCCACCCGATGTCTGGCAGAACCAGAGGGAGAAAGCCCCTCTCCCTCCTCCTCCTCCTCTCTCGCCCATACCCTCCAATTCCCCGGCGGGTACATCTGGCAATGGCAGTGGAGAGCCCATCGACCCTGTTGATGCCTCAGGGTCTACTCTGCAGTCCCCTTCTGGGGTCAAGGAGAAGGAGACTCCTTCATGGCCTACAGGCCTAACTGTGGAGGCCCCTCCTCTGCCTCCCGGTGGGCTTCCAGCATCTCCTCCTACGCTGGTTATCCTGACGACAGTCCAGCAGCCAGGACCAACTGACCGGCCTTTGCCTTTAGCCCCGACGCCAGCATCCGGCCCCAATGCCAAGGCCCCTTCGTCCGGTTCCGACACCGGCCACTCCAATGCCGGACCCCCTTCAGGTGCTGGATCGGGTGGTGCCGGTTCTGATGTCAGTTACCCGAAACCAGTGACTACCCTTTTTAACAAATCATGGGAGGATGGTGTGATACCTGAGGACTGGAGGAAGGCAGATGTGATTCCCCTTTACAAAAATGGGACCAAGACAGAGGCAGGAAACTACAGACCTGTCAGTTTGACCTCTGTGGAAGGGAAAGTGATGGAATCACTTCTGGAGAAAAGAATTGTTGAGTACCTAGAGGCCAGTGGGGCACAGGACCCAAGGCAGCATGGATTCACAGCAGGAAGGTCATGTCAGACGAATCTAATCTATTTTTTTGACTCGGTGACCAAAGTAGTAGACCAGGGAGGGGCTGTGGACATGGCCTACCTAGACTTTAGCAAGGTATCTGACACAGTCCCACACAAAAGATTAATAATCAAATTAACCAGCCTGGGAGCGGTAGCCTGGGTAAAACATTGGCTGGACAACAGGACACAGAAGGTAATTGTAAATGGAATCCAGTCTGAAGAAAGCAGGGTTACTAGTGGGGTACTGCAGGGTTCAGTACTGGGTCCAGTCCTTTTTAATGTCTTTATAAGTGACATTGCAGAATGATTGGAAGGAAAAGTATGCTTCTTTGCAGATGACACAAAGATCTACAACAGGGTTGATACGCAAGGAGGCGTGGAAAGAATGAGAAGGGACTTGGCAAGGTTGGAGGAATGGTCAAAAGTATGGCAGCTTGGATTCAATGCAAAGAAGTACAAAATAATGCACCTGCGAAACAAAAACCCAGGGGAAGATTACACA
Organism: Neoceratodus forsteri; assembly: GCA_016271365.2. Taxonomy (NCBI): domain Eukaryota; kingdom Metazoa; phylum Chordata; order Ceratodontiformes; family Ceratodontidae; genus Neoceratodus; species Neoceratodus forsteri. Next base: position 981,522,557 of record CM028133.1, read on the forward strand.
GTGGGGGAGGGAGGTAGTAACAACAACAAAAATGGAAAGGGACCTAGGGGTAGTCATATCAGATGACCATAAGGTTAGCAAGCAATGTGAGAAGGTGGTAGGGAGGGTTGAGGGGATACTGGGATGTATAGGGAGAGGCATCACCAGCAGAAAACAGGTAGTTGTTATCCTTCTGTACAGACAGTTGGTGAGACCCCATCTGGAGTACTGTGTCCAGTTCTGGAGACCCCATCTCTGCAAGGACATAGACAGGATAGAGGCAGTCCAGAGGAGGCCAATTAAAATGGCGCAGGGACTGCAAGAGAACCATACAAGGAGAGACTAAAGGAGTTTAATATGTATACTCTTGAGGAAAGGAGGGAGAGGGGGGACATGATAGAAACTTTTAAGTACCTTAGTGGAATCAACAAAGTCCAAGAGGGTAGCATCTTTCAGAACAAGAGATTTGCAAGAACAAGGGGACACAATTTGAAGATGGGGGGGGAGGTTCGGGAGAAATGTGAAGAAGTATTTTTTCACAGAGAGAGTGGTGGACACATGGAACAGCCTTCCTGAGGAGGTTGTGGGGATTAAAACTGTGGGAGAATTCAAGAATACATGAGACAGACATAAGGCAATTTTTATGCGGGTAGGAAGAAATAGGCTGTAGGTTAACTAGGATCTGCAGCTTATCCTGTATGTAGGGAATGGGCAGACTAGGTGGGGCAAGTGGTCCTTATCTGCCATCAAAGTCTACGTTTCTATGAGAGATTTTATAGTCCTCCCCCATCCCAAGAGTTTTCTTGAATGTCTCATATCACTGTCCTTCATAAGACATCATCAAATTTATAAAGATTTTAAATAAAATACAGTGCTTATTTCATTTTCTACACTTTCATAGAAATGTTTTCTTCACACAATAAACATAATGAGAAAATAAAAATATTAGTTTAATTAGTGCAGTACCCAAGCTAGTCCTGAGAACTACCCCAATTAACTATTCAAATGATGGGGTGAATTGACCTGCCTTTCCCCTAAAGGTGACATGGTGAATGGAAGTAAGGAACAGGCCTCCAAGAGAATCTAGGGGTATTCAAACACCTATACCAGCATCCTGTTTTTTCAGGTAGGTTATTTACAACTACTAAATATTTACATATGTACAACGTGCACCAATAACCTGTTGTCTGAAACTAGGAAGCAAAGATTAGAAAAAGTCTTTACCACTGTAGACCACAATATTTTGCTGAGTAAACTTATAGCTACAGGTATAGGCCCAAATACTGTTGACTGGTTTAGGGAATATCTTATAGGGAGATGCCAACAGATAAAGTCAGAAGGACTATCATCATCCTGTGCCCAAATTTATAACGGTGTGCCACAAGGGTCAATACTGGGACTGTTGTTGTCTATGATTTATACAAATGAGTTGGGTGCTACTACTGTAAATGCTAAACTACATTATTGTGCAGGTGATACTGTGCTTTATGTTGCACATCCTACACTGGAGATGGCTGTCAATGCTCTTCAAGAAGCACTTGAGCAACTCTAGATTAATCCATGTGCATCAAAACTCTTTCTAAATACCACAAAACCAAAATGTATGGTATTCAATCAGTCAATCAATCAATAAAAATCTTTATTTAACCACACGATCACCATTGAGCATAACTCATTTTCAAGGTGAACCTGGGGTATACAGGATAAAACAGATCAGAAGATACAGTTAACAATATACAAGGCAGGAATAAATACAATACTAGAAAAATATGTACAGTTATTAACAACAAGAGGCATGTACACAAATGAAGGACATTTGGGATCTGGGTCAGGGAACTAAACTGGTAACACATCATACAAAGTATATATGAATATCAACATGAAAAGATATAACAGTCGATGGGTACAGCAGATTAATAAGCACTCAGTATACATTAAAGTAAAGGTCCAGGGTAGGGATGAGGGTTAAAAGGCTAAGCCAGATGGTATTTCTAGAGGAGGTAATAACAACAGAATAAGGGTACGGTCAGGAACAGGGACATAGGGGAACTGAATGAAAAAAAGAAAAACATGATGTTGATAATTGGACTGCCGCAGTAACAGGGAATCTAGGTTCAGCCAACAAAACGATTCTGGAGGAGGAGAGAGACAGGGCAGTTAATAGGATGTCAAGTAACTAAATTCAGGGTTAAACAAGTCAGAGATGATAGAAGAGGTGAGAGCAGGGATAGTGGGTAGGGGAAGGCGGGGGGAGGGGCCCAAAATTATAAATATTAAACACAGTGTATCTGTAGAGGCAGGACTCATCTGGGCTAGGGTTATAGGATTAACGGCATCAAGTATAACCTTCTAAACCCTTCATACCCACCCAACTGCACCTTAGGAATTACTATCCTGTGAGGTGAAAAATTCGAGCAGTTGACTCCTTTAAGTATTTTGGCATGTGGCTTGATAACAAGTTATCCTTCACCACTCATATTGATAATCTCTGTCAAAAACTACGTCAGAGACTTGGGTTTTGCTACAGAAATAAATTCTGTTTCAGATGTGAAGCAAAATAAGGGCTAGTACAGGTGATATTTCTCCCCCTGTTTAACTATGGTAATCTGATATATACAGGTGCTGCTGTGACTCAGCTAGCTAAATTAAACATGATTTATCATAGAGCACTCCATTTCATTGCTGGGCTGCAGGCCAAAACCAATCACTGTCTTCTCTACACAGAAGTGGGTTGATCCTCGCATGAAACCTGAAGACTTAGGAATTTCCATTTATGGTCATTAAAAGCCTTACAGAAATACTTGCCACCTCAGAAAATTGGCTTTTTATTTCCTGGTATCTGATTGGCTAGTACCTTTGCCAGTGGGGTACATTAACTTTCAATAGATACCCAGGAGATAAAAAGTGCCAGCCTATAGTGCCCCTTAACCCACTGAATTATCCTAGTGCCCACCTTGCCTCTAAGTTGGGTAAAACACCTTAGACACCAAAAACACTTAAAACACCAATAGAGGCAGTCCAGAGGAGGGCAACTAAAATGGTGCAGGGACTGCACGAGAACCATACAAGGAGAGACTAAAGGAGCTTAACATGTGTACCAATATATATCAACAAATTTACAAAGATTTTAAATAAAATACAGTGCTTATTTCATTTTCTACACTTTCATAGAAATGTTTTCTTCACACAATAAACATAATGAGAAAATAAAAATATTAGTTTAATTAGTGCAGTACCCAAGCTAGTCCTGAGAACTACCCCAATTGACTATTCAAATGATGGGGTGAAACACCTCATTTGCATTTCAGATCAACCGCATGTGTTTACCCTCGCTTAGCGAGAGAGCTAGCCAAAGCCCCCACCCCCACATTCAGTCCTTAGCCAGACACTATTCTTAGTAATGTAAAGAAAAATACCACCAGCATAAAAAGAAAAGGAAAAAACATAACTTTTGTTTTTGTTCTTTCTCTTCCATTCGCTGACAGAGTGATAGATCAAGTGTGCCAATTCCCTGCTAATGTCCTTCCAAACTGTACTATGCCCTCGATCTCCCTGTCTGTTAAACAAAGCAAAAAAAAAAATTACCATCAAGAAATTACCACAGCCCCTTCCAGGGATATCCCAAACAACAGTATCTAATGTTTTATGTCCACTGGCAGGGCTGTTGTTTGTAGCTCCTCTGGTTCCAGCCAAATCACGCAACTGAATGACATTCCTCTTCATACTCCCAGTCCTCAAGGCAGGCAGCGAGGACCAGGAACTAGTAAAACACCAATAAATAAAAAAAAACAAAGAAAAAGAAAACAGTAAGAACTGACTCCCAGTCCTCAGGGTAGGCAACGAGGACCGGAAAACTGTAAAAAAAAAGCTCTTAGTAAAAATCCTTATGACAAGCAGCAGAGATTGGAATGCATTTCCTGCTTTTACGTGCAAAGTCAAATAAGGTCACACTCCTAGCAGCTACAAATTCTGACAATTTCTGCAAGTGAAAAGACAAAATATGGTACAAAACACTTGGGGAGGGATATTCAAAGGGGTTGCGCATGGCGCAACAGTGTTGAGCCATGCTCAACCCACTGATGCGCCCCGGCGCGATATTCAAAAGGGTAGGTTGTGCAGCATGACCCCCGATGAGCCAGGGTGCACCAGTAATGTATGCAGCGTGGCACATCCCGATATTCAGCCCGGGATGTGTGGCACATATGCAGGCACAAACCCGCCTTGCACCGCACAGGGAGGCACAAAGATGTGCCCGTGAAAAACAGGAACATGTTGGGGGACACCCACAGGCCAGCCGCCATATTGCTGGGCACAACACGGCAGCCACCTGCTGTGGGTGGCCACCCGATCTCCCAGGACACAGACCGGCCATCGTGCCCCCCCCACTCAATCATGGACATACATGTTAGAAAATATCCCTGGTGGTCCAGTGGACTTGCTCCCCCTCCCGATCATGGGCATAATTAAAATATATCCCTGGTGGTCCAGTGAACCTGCTCTCCCACCTGATCATGGGCATAAGTGTTACAATGAACTCCCTGGTGGTCCAGTGGACCCGATCCCCTGCCTGAACACGGGCATAAGTGTTGAAATATAACCCTCATGGTTCAGCGGTACCCCTCCTCCCCACCCGCCCACTGAGACCTGCCACCCTGCACCTCCCATGATCAGCGGCGGGTGGCAGCTCCCCACCCACAAGCTGCCCGCCGCCTGCCGACTGACAGCCGCATAGTACAGATATACACCTATTGGTCCACTGCATGGGCCAATGGGCGTGCACACCATACTGTACTACTCAGTCCTGAAATGTGAATGAACCAATCACATTTCGGGACTGTGTGGTACAGTACGGTCTGCATGCCCATTGTCCCACACAGTGGACCAATAGGCACACCGCCATACTGTACACTGTCAGTCAGCGGGCGGCTGGGTGGCTTGCGTGGGGAGCTGCCACCCGCCACTGACAGGGAGATGCAGTGGCAGGTCTCAGTGGGCGGTGGGGAGGGGGTACTGCTGGACCACCAAGGTAATATTTGAACACTTATGCCCACGTTCAGGAAGGGGATCAGGTCCACTGGACCACCATGGAGTTTATTTATCTATTATGCCAGTGATCTGGCAGGGGAGCAGGTCCACTAGACCACCAGGGATATATTCTAATTATGCCCATGATCGGCCAGGGGAACAGGTCCATTGGACCACCAGGGATCATTTTCTACTATCCCCGCAATTGCGCGTTGGGGCTGCTTGCCCACAGAGGGGCAGGGGGCATCGGTCCCCAACGGCTGCAGCCTGGCAGGGCGCCAGGCGCAAGTCTCCGGGGATCAGTGCACTGCATGCAGATGGGGCCATAATGACATGCAACTAGCCCCATTTGCACCTTGCATGCATAATGGCCTCATTTGCATGCCCAGCACTGCACTAAATATCGCAGTTGATGCACCTAGCCTACCCATACTTGTGCTGGCGCATCCCCCTGCTACTCACCTACCACTTGTGCTGGTGCAGTTCTACTGCACCATGCGCAGTGCGGGCACCCCCAGTGCCATATTCAATGGTGCTGAGCCATGGCGCAGCACCGTTGAATATCACCTGAACTATGCCCTGGCTCAACCCAATTGTGCTGTGCCCAGGCTTGCGCCCCTGCCTGGCACAGTCTGAATATCTGGCCCTAGGATTTTTTTTATTTTTCTTTGTACGATAACGATGGCAGCAGACTCCTATATGGGAAAACTTGTTCCAGAGGTGGTGGTAGAGGGAGAGCAAAACTACAATAGAATGACTGTAGAGGGGGAGGCAACAGGAGATGGAATACCACAGAAACAAGGGACAACTTTACAACCAAATGACTTAAATTTCACTCTTTTTGTTTATTTTTTGTAATTTTTTAAAATCCCACATAAAACTACCACAGGTAGCCCATTTTCTAAGCACAATAATGCCCTCTAGAGTAGGTGGTATGGGCAATATCAGACCTTCCAGGGGCTATAAGGCTCAATGCCTGTGGCATCAGGCCTCATTATACTCCTGGGTGATCCTGTATAGCTCAATACCACCCACCCTGCTGGGTATTATTGCTTACATAAATATCATGCCTCCTCTGGAGATCCAGAGGGTTGAATAACCTAAAAAAACATAGTGCTATTCTGCTTGATGTTCCCAGACACTTCTCAAAATATGGTAAAATATGGTAAAATATGGTAAAATGGCCTTCAGTTGGGCTGTCTCCACAGACTGGAATGCCTTACAGGATTTACATAAACTAAACTCAATGGCTATTCCCTCGTATTTCAAGGTATGTCTTGGTCAAGTTTGTGCTGACAAATATGAATGTTATTGAAGTACTATGAAAATTGTGTTATATCATTTTTGTACCACTGCATTTCTGTGTATTCCTTGCTGCCACTTATAAAACGGGTCAAAATCACTGATGGAGTGATCTGTGTCCCAGTTGGCTGAGAGGTGCCAGTGGTCATGTCCTTATCAGGGCACATTGTGCCAACTGGCACCTCTTCAGCCAGTGAGGATGCAGCACCTTTTAAAATCCATGCCTACAAGAAAAATCGTAAAGTAGATTACTTCACTGCCATGGGAAATGGATCTTTTTTGCCTTTCACTGTTCCCCCTGAAGGACATCCATGCCTACCAGAAAGGTTTTAACAAGTTTACAGCAGCTGTCCCCACAATCTATGGTCACTGCCTGCCAGCCTGTCTCCCCCCCATGGCATGGTCTTTTGTTTGATTAGTGAATCCCCCCAACCCGGGAAATGCAAACTTTCAAAAGAACAATCTGACCTTAATTTATGTCTGTGTTGAGAACTTCATCCTGGGTTGTGGATCCACGGCTGTTCCGCAGACTGTCACTGCTGCAGATTTATTCCTCACAGTGTTCCTTCCTTTCCTCCCGCTCCCTGCAGTCCCCTCATCACGCTTCATCCTCAGCCTCCCTGACCCAACCCAATGATAGAAAATGGGGAAAACAGACACTCTCCTGTCAATGTGGCTTTCCAGTCAGCAATCAAAAATGGACTCTCGCAAACTCTCCATCTGAGGGTATGAAAGCCGACCATGATTAAATGACCATACCACATGCTGCCAGAACATGCCTTTAAAAATCATAATTGCCCCCCCACACACACACAGTGTAAAGATATACAAAAGGTCACCACATTATTGCTAAATGAAAACTAACCAGAGTTTCCTTTGTTAAATAAATAACTTCTAGTTTCTCAGTCAGTCTATGGTGGCTGTTAAATGACACAAATACATCAGCCCAACTGATTGCACCAGTGATGTGCAATATGGGATGGTATGAGAGCCACAAGTGCAGCCCTCCTGTGATCTGGAGGGCCACATCACTACGTATGCTCCATATTCAAAACTAAATTATGCAAAATACTCATGTTAATAATGCAAAACCTTTATTAAATGTCACAAGTTATTAAAATGTTAAAACAGTATTAAATAGTGTTTACTTATTGTTACTTTGTGTTAACTTATAAATAATACATAAACATAATATGCAATATTACTGTAACTTTTATATATATATATATAGGGGTTGACTTGACTCAAGTGTGCACAAATGATGCTAATTAATACAAGTAATTTACTCCCTTTAGCCTGGTATTCACAGATTAAAAACCGTTGATCACCAGCAAAGCACAGTAAATTATCAGTAATACGGTGTGCGTTAATTTAAGTGGGCATTTAAAATCACGATGAGATAGTAATGATAAATTACAGCTACAAGTATTCTGCATTCAATTTCCTCCCAGGTACTGCTTGCACAGCATCAGTACCTTGGATTAATGGCACATGTATTCAATGCGGTATAGCTGGCTGCAACAAAATAAACAGCACAATATCTGTTCAGAGTTTTTAGTTCTTTAGTGCAGCTCGCACTCACGTTTTAAATTATTAGGTATCTGCCCTCTGTATTTCTTGTTGTTTCACTCTTTCACTTGCAACGAGTGAAGAACTGATGAACTGGGACTGGGATTGGATTCATAATGTGCGTATGTATTGGACGCCGTAAGGCTACACCACTATTTGTATTCTTAAAGCTACATCCCCATTTGTCCAGCACTATCATCCAGTGCTATTTTTTTCATTTTTAAAGCTTCTCTGAGGGCTGCAAAAATTGCATCAAGGGCCACATGTGGCCCGTGAACCACAGTTTGTCCATCACTGGGTAACATGCTCTGTCCTGGGATGCAAATCAAACTGTGTGGGAACAGTAAGAAATATTTAAAAAAAACATGCTTTTGAGCATTTATGTGGGTGGATAGTGTAGACACAGTCAATGGGTGAGTACTGCAGACAAAAAGAGGCATTGATCTTTTGTAGTGTCTTTTAATTAAAGAGCTGCAATCCAACACAAGGGCTACTTTTTCTATTTTCTACAGATGTAATCATGTTCTTACTGATTTTATGTACATTTTTATTTCCATTTCTTTTAAAGTTAATGTCTTTACCGAGGACCCATTTTATAAGTGCAATAACACACTCTGAGGTGTGGGTTATGTCCTAATAAGAGCACGCCCAGGTGCATAAGGTACTCGGTGCGAGTGCCTCATAACACAACTGGGCATGCTCATATCAGGACATAACCCACACCTCGTTGTGTGTATTGCTTTCATAATTTATTTTTCCTTCTTTTCTGATATTACCCCTTATATTATTTAATATCAGATTTCCTGTATTTATGATCTAACCTTAACTACTGTGTTATATATACTGTTACATAATCTTTTGTACTGTTACCTGTCCTAACCAGGGATCTCCTTATAAATCAACTCTGCTCAGTGGAGCTTTTTTCTTCTAGAATAAATAAATACAAAGCACAGTGGTACAAAATTAACTCACATACTTTATTCCTGATCTCTCCCTCTAAACAGCTAAACTGAGTGAGGGTCTAGCTGGCAGCTAACTTCAAAGAACTTCTTCTTACAATGGTTCAGAAGAGTTAGGGAAATGGTAAGTTAAAGGAATAGAAACAGGGTAGGTCACAGCAGTTGCATCTGTTAGCAAGTCAGATTTTTCAAGAAAACAACTGTGGCTGCACAACATGTTTTAGTTTCCACTGTTGCTCTCCTTGCTGAGAGGCAGCCCAGCAGGAATGTCTGCAGGGATGGGGCAAAAAAAAGGAGAAAAACACTTAGGCAGACAGTCATTTAACTAGCCAGCTTTACTCTGTAAACTCACACATAATACTACCGCTGTTCCTTAGAGCAGTCTGAAAAAATATTGGCCACGCTACCTACAGATAACCTCTCTGCCAAGACAAGGACTCAATGAATGTTCCAACGGAGATTGCAATGAGGGAGAAAGTAGAGAAAGTGAAAAAAATTGGGGAAGGGAACGTTGCACATATCACAGACAACCGGCATTTCTATAAACATGTTTTTCTTTTCAAATGATCATGATGGTTAAATAAGATACATATCCACAAATTAAGTAACTTTCTTTTGCATAGTAGTTTGAACATGTACAAAATGACTGATACATAGCTCCAACTTCACCACCCTGTCAGCGCTCTATCAGACTTAAATTTCAGTCTCAAAGAAAAAAAGAAATGTGGTAGCCGTGTTAGTCCAGTCAACAATGTAGAGAAAAAAAAGAACAAATAAGTTGCAGGTAATACCTTTTTATTGGATTAACACCATTATTTCTAAGACTAGCTTTCGAGAGATAAAACCCTCTTACTCAGGTCAAAGTGGAAACAGCTGACCAGCATGACAGATATAGAGGTTGGAGGTGGATTCAAAACATAGACTAGCAGTTTACACATGAAAGCATTACAGCCAATTCACACTCCTTATAAACAGGAAGATTCTGATTGTCATTGGAGAGTGGCTGTTGAAGAGCTCAACTTGTAAGATCAAAGGGCAGCTTAATTTTATTCTGACTCTGAACCATCAATTAACATTTGTAAAAAATCAAGACAGGAAAAAAATACATATCATTGTCTTTAGAAGGTACCTGTTAAAAGAGCCAGAGGGCGCTGATGTGAGGGTTTAAAAAGAAACTCTGAAGCAGTGTTTTAAGCATAATCATGATAATGTGCTAAAAAATCAACATCTTTATTAAGTCCTTTTTCTTTAGTGTGAAAATATTGTATCATTTTTAGTTCAAATGTTTGCCATTCCTGACTGTTTCTGAAGTTTCCTTTTAACACTCTGATAGTGAAATCACTGATGGAGTGATCTGGTCTTGAAAAATTTTCTCCTACTGGTGTATTTTCATTTTTATGGGTATCTGTGAATCTGTGGTGATTCATTTTTGTTTTGAGTTCCCGTCCAGTTTCAGCAATATAGCAGCCTTCCTCACATTTTCTGCATTGTATCATATATACTACATTACTAGAAGAACAGGCATACAAGTTTGGGATTTTAAATGTTTTTCCATTAAGAATGACACGTGTCTCAGGAGAGATACACATATGTGTACATAGTTTGCAATGAGGTGCTTTGTATGGTTTTGTGCCTTTGTCACCTAGTTGAAACTCAGTGGGAAGTTTGCTTCACATCCTTTTCTGCTTCAGGTTTGGTGGTTGGTGGAAGGCAAGCACTGGTGAAGTGGGAAATATATTTTTAGAGTCTCATCTTCAGACAGTAGAGAATGTAGATCTTTAATTAGTTTCTGTAGTTTGTTTCAGTTCTGGGTTGTAGGTTACTACCAGAGGTGTGCGGTCAGATACTCTCTGTGGTTTGTACCTTAGTAGTTCTTCCCTAGGCCTATGGAATGCAGAATGGATATTCCCGTCAATGATGCTGTTTTTTTTTTCCTTCATAGTTTTTATTTAAAATTCAGTTAGTTTAAATATATATCATATATAATTACATCACAGTATCATCAAAGACAAATACATAAATCACATTTTCAATTAGTTTCTGGTTACTCATCATAATAAAGGGTGATCACGAAGATCAATATGTAACTTAAGCATAACTTAACTAAAAACTATAGTTTTCCTCCTCTCGATTTGACACAAAAATAAGTCTGAATCTATTAATCTTAAAGGAAGCATCAATAACATTGTTTTGGTATATTCCAACATCATACGGCAGTGTTCATTACTCTGTTTACTAATTTATAGTTCAGTAATATACTAACTGAAGGAAGGGTACCTATATCTCTTCAAACTTTTCTCTCTTGCCTAAGATAGTATAACTTGACTTTTTCATTGCTGGCTACTACGGCCATCATATTATACTATTCTTTGATAGCTGGAGCTACTGAGTTTTACCAGAGTTTCAAGATAATTCTGTTTACTGTCAGTCCTGCTGCTAATAACCATAACTTCTGGGACTGAGTAAAAATACAGTTCTCTTTGAAAATACCTAATAAATAAATAAATCTCTGGAGTTGGTTCAAAATCTATTTTAATACATTTGGTGGTGGCCCTATGTACCTCTCTCCATAATGTTATCAACTCTTGACAGCTCCATAGCATATGCAGAAGTGTTCCCTCCTCTTTTCCACATCTCGTACACCTATTGTTATTCTCAAATCCCATTTCAAACATCTTCATTGGAGATAGATAGTAGTGATGCAGAACTTTAAATTGAATTATTTTACCTTGTGTGTCTCTCTATTGCTTTGGTATGCTAATTTCCACGAATTAAGCCAGTCTTCTTCTATTGTTGGATTATTCCGTTCTTTTTCCCATTTATCTTTAGCTGTTAAGGTCAGAAGGAGGGGATCAGACAGGTTAAAAAGAAGTTTGTAAATATTACTTGCACCTCTTTTAAGTACACCCCACTTTATTAATTGTTCCCAATGCAGGTTGTTGGAAATAGAGAAGTTTGAACGTAGGACATGTTTTGATAAGCACGCTTTTAGCTGCAGGTAGTAGTGAAATTAGTATTTTTGAATTTTATACTTTTCTCTTAGGTCTGAGAATGAGATTAAAATATTTGATCCTGTATCTAGTAAATCTCCTAGGCGCCTAATTCCTGCCTTGTCCCAAACTAAATTATTCAACTTAGTTTTGTCCTTAACAACTTTGGATAACCCCATAGGGGGGCAAATCATAGTGCAGAGAGTTCTGGATTAACTTTCTGATTTATTTTTTTTAGCAGTCTAAAGGATGTGGATAGACAGCAGTTATCTGCAAGCTTATAAGGTGTGGGGTAGTATATGTAATCTGCCAGTATGTTTGGTGACATTATCTCCCTTTCCATGTCTAGCCATAAAGGATATTGTTGGGAGGTGGAGGTTTCCTGGAAGTGGAGAAACATTTGTTTAAAGATAAATGCCATTTGATAGTTCTCCCAACATGGCAGAGCTAATCCACCTGCTTCATGTGGGGCCTGTAATATTTGAAGACTAAGCCTAGGTGCTTTTTTATTCCAAAGGAAGATCCTGGTTATGGAGTGTAACATTTTTAAGTGTGCTTTATTCATTAGGATCAGTAAATTCTGGAACACATAAAATAATTTTGGAGCGATAATCATTTTAATTGCATTAACTTTCCCCCATAGGGAAAGGTTGAGCTAGCCACATTTTATTAAATCCATTTCTATTTCAGTTAACAGGGGTTTTACGGTTGATTTCCATCAGTGTATCTAAGTTAGGACACATTTGCAGACCTAAACAATTTATTTGTTTGGTTATTCAGTCTGGATCCCAGGTGTTAGTAACTTGGTCAGTTAGATTGGTGTTCTGATGCTTCATTATGGCCTGGGTTTTATGTCAATTTACTTGATGTCCTGTCAAAGTATGGAAGGTTGTTAGTAATTATTTTAGCACTGCACATGAATGCATTTGTTTTGTCAATGTTAAAAGCAAGTCATCTGCAAATGCAAACACTTTGTGGGTTTTTTAATTACTTGTATTTCATGAATTCCTTCTTGTGTTTATATATGTTTGATGAGAGGTTCTATTGATAGAATCAATAGATGGGGGATAGGGGGCATCCTTGCCTAGTCCCCTTGGATAGCAAAATTGTGTTGAATATGACTCTGTTTGTAAGAATCTGAGCTTTTGCACCATTGTATAAGAGAGAAACCCATTCTCCAAACTTATCTCCACATCCATACTCTGTCAATGCTGATTGCATAAATGACCAATCAAGGGAGTCAAATGCTTTTAAAACGTCTAATGATAGGATTACATAGGGTTGTTTGTTCATATTTGCAGACCAGACAACATTAAGAAGCCTTCTTACGCTATCAGAACCCACCCTTCCTGGCATAAAGCCCACTTGTTCCCTGCCTACTAGCTACCCAATGACAGACTGGATAGAAAAAGTTAGAATTTTAGCCAGAATCTTGTAATCTGTGTTCATAAGTGAAATGGGGTGGTAACTTGTGCAGTCCAGAGGGTCTTTTTTTTCTTGTAAATCAGAGTTATCATGGCCTGTGTCATAGTAGTGGGTAAGCATTTATTGTCCCAAGCCTCTTCAAACATTGCTAGCATTGATGGAATAACTTTAGAGTTTAGTGCGGTGTAAAATTCCCCTGGTAATCTGTCCAGACCTGGATCTTTACCATGAGGTAAGGAGGAAATAGCTTTCTCAATTTCCTGAATGGATATTTGTTTATCTAGGGATTCTTGCTGAATTTTGGAAATTTTGGGAAGATTAGCTGCTTGTAAAAACTTAGTTACTGAGTTCTTGTCGAGTTGATCCTTTTTTTTGTATAATGTTTGATAGAACTCTTTAAATGCCTTATTTATCTCAGAGTTCTTGGTTAACAGTCTCCTGGTGTTGTCTTTAATGCCTGGGATAGCATTTTGCAAGTGCAGGGTTTTTAGTCTAGATGCTAATAGTTTACCCAATTTTTCTCCTGCTTCCACTGTACTTTTGCCTAGTCTGGAATAGTGCATATTCTGCCTGTTCAGATAGCATAGCATTGAATTCATATTTGAGCTGGGTTATCCTGTAAAGAAAAGAGTGATCTAGTTTTGATGAGTGTTTAAGTTTATAATCCATTTCTAGTAAAGGTCTTGTTTTTCTGTCAAACGTTTCTGTCTGATCTTTTGTTTATTGATGTATAACCAATAATTCTACCCCTTATATATACCTTGTAAGTTTCTCACAAACAGCTTTGAGAGACTTCACCATTATCATTTATCTTAAAAAAGCTTTTGGTTTCCTCAGATAGCCACTCAGTGAACTTGTTATCTTGAAATAGGTGAACATTCATTCTCCATCTCATTTGCTTGTCTCTCTTTTCCCCTAACTGCTAGCATAACTTAATCATGCCATGGTCAGAGATAATAGCCGGGTTTATGGTTTTATGTTAGAGTCTATTACCGAGTTATTTGGTGAGTTGGCTGTAAGAAACATGTCTATTCGGCTAAATGATAAGTGTCTGTGAGAGAAGGAGGAATAGTCTCTATCCACAAGGTGTGACAGGCACCAGATGTTGGTAAGTTTTAGTGAATTTATTAGATCAGCTAGGGCCTGTCTTGACTTAGTTTGTTTTATAAATTTAGTTGAGGGTTGTTTGTCAAGGATTGGATCCATCATGACTTTAAATTCCCCGAAATTATGATTCATATTCTACTAATGAACTTAATGTGGTTGTCAGGGCAAGAAAAATGTCAGCTTGTTGAGAATTTGGTGCATAAACATTACATATGGCTATTTTCTGCCCATCTATGGTTCCTGATAGAATCTGAAATCTGCCTTCTGGGTCTGCCTGATGGTTATCTTTCACAAAGTTAATCTCTTTCAGAATTAAAATGGCTGTCCCCCTTTTTTTTTTGAAGAAAATGAGCTATATTCGACTGAGGCTACCCAGGATCTAGTCAACTTGACCACTTCATCGGCCTCTAAATGTGTCTCTTGGAGTAAGGTGATGTCAGCTTTGTTTTTTATTCAAGTAGGATAATATTTTTAATCTTTTAATAGGGGAACCAATACCATTAACATTCCATGAGACCACCTTATATGTGTTTAGGGCCATCTCAAAAAATGGATAGCTGTAAGGATAGAAATTGTAACTGGAGCTTCCTCAAATATTGTCCCCCCCCCCCCAAAAAAAGGGTGATCTCTAGCTTTCGATAAACTATAATAAAATAAAGGTAACGATTTTCACCAGAACAGATCTACTCAGCTTATTACACCAATTTCTCTGTGATATGTTTGTCTTAAAAAATTTAATTATTAAATAAAATATGTTTCTGACGTAACAGAACTATAAAGATCTGTACTATTATATATCTTAATAAAGCAACTTTAACTTATCAGCTTATATTAGGTTGATATGTCAAAAAATGTAGTTTTAAACAAACAACAAACAATATAATTAAAATTTTGTTCTAATAAACTATATACAGAGAGGATAAAAGGGCAACTTAAAGCTAAAAACAGTAGGTTGTTATCTTTCATTTTTATTTACATTTTTATTTTTTTATACTTGTAAATCCAAATGAGCAAACTGCCCGTTTTCATTGGAGACAAGTTTAAAACTAAAAAAAACAGACAAAATATTAACAAACAAACATAATACAAATAAAACATTCAATCAATAAAATACAATACATAAAAATACATCATGTTTCCAAAGATAGCCACTGTTTTAACTGTCTTAAAACCCTGACAGGAGATATTATTAACAACTTCTGAAGATTCCATATGAACCTGAAAATAACTATTCTATACAATTTCTAATGGAATTCTATTAAAAAAAACTAGGTGCTCTAAATAATAAGGATCTTTGCCCAAAAGTAGTCTTAAAAAATGGTATTTTAAATTTATAATTGTGCTGGGACCTAGTAAACAACGCACTAACTAATCTAGGAAACATTAAAGAAATAGAATAAGGAAAAAAATTACATTTAACTTTAAATAAGAAAATGCCCATCTTATAAAGAACTCGATTTTCAAAAGATAAGGAAGATGACTGATTGTACAGATCAGAGCAATGGGTTCGAAAGGGTAAATTTAGCCAAAACCTCGGATCTGAATGGTAAATTACTTTAAGAGGACTCAAAACATTAGTACATGAGGATGTATAAATCAGTATGCCACAATCGAGTATGGAAAACAGAAAGCTATGAACTAAGAGCTTTCTGGATTCCAAAGTCAAAAACGATTTAACTCGATAAAGCATACCCAACCTCTGATGAAGGATTTTCCTAAGATTCTGAATATGAGGTTCAAAAGAAAAATGTGTGTCCAACGTAATACCTAAGTATTTAAAAACAGATACATTTTCAATTATGTTTCCTGTCCTATCAGAAATTGGAAGCAAATCAATTGGTACATTTTTCTTCTTAGAAAACACCATTACTTTGGTTTTCTGAGAATTCAAAACCAGGTGACTTAAGGATAACCAATCCTGCAGGAAATTAAAATCAGTTTGAAGATAGAAAAGGGCGACATTGGGTCTGGGATCTGAACAAAAAAGAACAGCGTCATCTGCGTAAAGAATCATTTTAGTTTTTGTACATATATCAGATACAGAATTCATAAATAAGGAAAAAATAAGTGGTCCCAGAATTGAACCCTGGGGCACACCACAAACTAAGGGAAGAGAATGGGATAAAGATGAACCAATAATAGTTCTAAATGATCTTTCAGACAAAAAGTTTTGATACCACATATTTACTTCATCAGAAAAATGAAGACCCTGAAGCACACCGGGAAGAAGATCAAATTCAACCAAATCAAAAGCCTTGGTGAGGTCCATGAACAGTTCCGCACTTGAAAGTCCACTATCAAGTGCTCCATGGACACTGCCCATGAACCTCAACAAGGCTGTTTCAGTGTTACATCCTGGCTTAAAGCCACATTGGTTCTCTGATAACAAAGAATACCTCCCAAGAAAATCCAAGGTTTGGTCCATAACAATCCTTTCCAGAATTTTTGAAATGGGCGATAAAAGGGAAATAGGATGATAATTAATAACTAAAGAAGGATTTCCATTCTTTAGGATGGGCTTTATAACTGCTCATTTCCAGCTACTCAGAAAAACATTATGATATAAGGAAAAGTTAAAGATATGAACTAATGGATAAACAAAACAATCAATACCTATTCTAATTATCCTAACATCAACACCATCCTGGCCCTGAAAATGTTTTGGATTATTTTTCAAAAAGTATTTTTTTACTGAGGAAGGGGAAAGAGACTTAAAATAAAACTTTGGATTAGTGTCATTATGAATATCATTGTTATCAGATACATCATCCAAATCTATGGAGTTCTATAGGGGCATAAGTTCCCAAAATTACTATTGAAAATATTAGATACCCTAAGATGATCAGTTATACTTTGTCAATTATGATGAAGAATAGGAACGGAATCTACTTTACCCTGTCCCAAAATTTTATTTAAGGAACTCCAAGTCTTTTTTGGATTGGCCCTGGAATGCCTTTGTTCATTTAAACAATAGGCGACCCTAGCTTTCCTAATTTCAGATTTACACTTATTTCTAAGTGTCTTATACTCTTGAAGAGCAATCAGGGTTCTAGAAAGAGTATAAGATTTCCATGCTCTACTTCTGGGCCAGATACCACCAGGTACACATCCAAGGTGGCAAG
Source organism: Neoceratodus forsteri (assembly GCA_016271365.2). Classification (NCBI taxonomy): domain Eukaryota; kingdom Metazoa; phylum Chordata; order Ceratodontiformes; family Ceratodontidae; genus Neoceratodus; species Neoceratodus forsteri. The sequence continues at coordinate 981,540,035 of CM028133.1, forward strand.
AGAGAAAAGTGGCCCTCAACCTATCGAAGTACACTAGAGAGCTGCAGGCAGTAGATGTTGCTCGATCCGTTTAAATCACAGTAGCATAAAAGGATAAACACAACATTTGCAATAAAGTTTAGTCTTATAACCTAACAAAATGTGAACATATAACACTGAATTGCCATAGAACATGTTTCATTGTTAGCCGTTCCTAGAATTATATGATTCAGAGCCATGGGAAATAAATGTAAATTGAAATGCCCAGACATAAGCAATTATTTTAAAGTTGTCCTAATGGGTTATATAAAAAGGATTACTTGAATATCTGCTCAGTATCTACTACATGTTCAAGGCACCCACCGGCCATTGATCACATCTCAGGTCCCAAGACAACACCACCAGAAGGATCTTCAGTATAAATGTAATAGAACCCTCACTATGGCTAGATCCAAGAATGCAACTCTACCCCCATTACTAATTGGCTCACAGCTTCAGTTACTACAAACAGGTGTATCAATATGAGTGGTTGGAATGGAGGAGGCCCTGTATGCCCTAAAACCGAATGATTATTCCTTGTACATAGATTGATCCATAAAACTCTTCAAAACTCTTCAAGGACTACAGTCGATTAAACTAAAATGATTTTGAATTTCAGAGTCAACCTGGTAAGCCTACCCGGTGGGCTCTTCAGTCCTCAAGATATGAATGAGTTTCCATGGACTTTGATCTTAAATTTCAGGGTTTTGGTTTTTTTTGAGGTGCATTAGGGGGCACACCACCATTCTTGCCATTTACCATCAATCAACCATCTATATCTCTACTGCCATTTGACTGTAAAGCAATATGTTCCTGAAGATATAGGGGGAGTGCATAATATCCAGTGTTCTAGTCTGAGTTGGGGTTGTAATATATGATCCTTTAATGCATTCACCTGCAGGGGAGGTAGGTGAAAAGTGTACGAAGGCCAAAGACTGAGCAGTTCAAATCACCCTGTATTCTTTCTCTTCTTACAATGTCTTTTGACTCTGTCACTTTAGGAATTCAATTTACTATAGCTATGCCTAGTTGAGTAGGAGTAGGTCTTAACAGGAAAAGAAACTCTTAGCTTAAATAGTTATGAATAGCACAAAAACAATGGAGATATTACTTATTTTAAACACTTAACATACAAAGCTGAACTTCTATACATGCTCTAAAGTCCAGAAAAACAGGAGCACAACGAATAAAGTAAACTGTTTTTTTAATAAGAGATTGTTCCTATGGTATGAATTGTTGCCATATTGTGGGCTAGTTAGTAAATCTTAGACCTATTAGCACCCTTGAGAGACTTTCCCTGTATTCAGTTAGGATCGAAAGACTCACCGATAGTGAGAATTAATACTGGAAATCTTTTGTTATAATCTGCATCTAGAGCAAGCGTATACAAAAAAAAATGGAGAAGATGTGGTTTCTTTAAGCTTATTGAACCAGTGCGACATGGGGGCGGAGGTCAGAGGTTGAAGTACGTGGTTCTCGATAGTCAGTTGTCCCCATACTGTTTCCTGAGTCATGCTGGACTGATCCTTGAGTTTTTTTTGGGCGAATTGGATCTTGTGCTCATTTCTGTGGGGCCACTGTAGGGCAAATCCTCTTCTGGCTCCACCACAAATGAATTATTGGATGACGTGCTGCTAAAGGTTCCTTGGATGCGTTGTCTGCTTCTGCTTCTACTTCTTAATCTTGACGAGGATTGCACTATTTGTCTACCTTACCTTCAAACTGGGATCGATGATCTAGAGGTAGATTTTACTTTTCTGAAGTTAGGTGATTGCCAGCTATTTTTCCCTGCAGAGGATTTTTTAGTAGCCATGGAGTAGAGGTGGGGGTTCACTCTGCTGATTTATACAGCTCTTTTTGCTGAGGGGAAGTTGGGGTGAAACATTTTTTGGTATCCATGGACTAGTCCTTTTCAGTGGGTGCACGAGCTGAGGGGCGAGACATAGTGGAAGCTTCATGCACAGGAGACTGATTTTTTGAACTCCTATGGTCGTTATCAGGTTTATTAGTAGCCTCTTCAGATAACATATGCAAATAGTCCCAAGCATCCTCGACAGTTGAATAAGTAACCACACCTCCCCCTTTTCTCTGATAATGAAAATAGCAGGATATTTAAAATTGTACAAAATACCAAGCCTTTGACATTGTTGTTTTACTTCATAGAAGCCTTTTCTTTTTTTTACTACTTCATCAGAAAAGTCCTGGAAAACAAGAATTCTTTAACCTTGACACTGTAGTGATCTTCAGTCCCTGGCAATTTTCAATATTTGTTCTTTGATGAAATACCTCAAGAGGTAATCCACAATTGGCCAGGGGAATGTATTATGGGGGGATTTGGGATCCAGAGCTCTGTGGGCACACTCAATCTCAAGTGGGAATGGCCACTGGAAGTTTAACATTTCTGGAATAAAAGTTCGTAAGAAGCTGATCATATTATTTCCCTCCCAACCTTCTGGTACTCCGACTATCCTGAGGTTGTTTCTTCTGCCTCGGTTCTCTAAATCATCAACTTTCTCTAAAAGGAAAGATATTTGTTTAGACTGCTGTTCAGCAATAGCATTTTGTTTGCTATTGTTTCTTTAAGGTCACCCATCTGTTGTGAGGATTTATTTACTGCTTTTTTAACCCAATTAGTTTCTTCTTGAAGATTTATTTTGTCATTTCTTACTTCAGCAATATCGGATTTAATGTCTATTTTTAACTCAGCAATCATGTTTTGTATTTGAAGGCTATCTACTTTACTTGCGGTTTCAGTCATGTTGAAATGAGCACTTGAAGCTTCTTGTGGCTTTCCGTCAGTTGTCGGCCTCCGTTCGCTATTTCAGTGAGCTGTGATTTTAAACTTGAACAGAGTTGCTTGTAGATGATAATGCGATCGGAGAATAATACTTTGTTCCTGGTATGTTCTTAGACAATAAAATTATATTTTGGACACATACAGGCTAGCTTTATTGTGTGCTTTTTAAAAAAATGTACATAAATGGATGGGAGCACAATTCTTCAAATGACCATCATCGGCCACACTCCATCATGTGCCCTGAATGGTGTTGGTTTTATATCCCTTCTGCCTGAAAGATTCTTTTAGTGTACTAAGGTATCTGTCCATGTCATCTTGGTTTGAACAAATGTGGTGGTACCGGATGGCCTGGCTGCATATAATGGATGTTTTGGTATGTGAGGGATGGTAGCTCGAACTGTGAAGGTAACTGCATCTGTCTGTTTGTCTTCTGTACATAGATGTTTGCAGTGTTCCATTTTTTAGTGTGACTGTGGTATCCAGGAAATGCACACACTTTGAGTAATTTATTTGGAATTTAATGGAAGGATGGAATTTATTGAAGCTATCAAAAAATTGTTTTAGGTTTTCCTCTCCTTCTGTCCATATGATAAAGATATCATCGATAGATCAATAGTATTTTAATGGCTTGTGATGTTCTGTGCTGAGGAATGTTTCATCTAGATCTGCCACGGACAGGTTGGCGTACTGTGGTTCCATCCTGGTGCCCATAACTGTCCACATATTTTGAAGGTAAATCTCAGTGTTTAAGCTGAAATAATTGTGTGTAAGGATGTATTCCATAAGTTTGGCTATCACATCTGGTGGATATTTGCTTTCTATGGTGGCTTTTTGCAGGTATTCATAGCATGCCATTATGCCATCTCTGTGAGGGATGTTGCTGTATAAGGATTCAACATCTAATGTGACCAAAACAGTGTTAGGTGCTAACTGGTCAATACTGTGCAGTTTGTTTAAAAAATATGTAGTATTTTGTATGAAGTTGTTTATGTTTTGCACCAGTGGTTTGAATATACCTTCTATGAGTCCAGAAATCCTCTCCATTAATGTGCCAGTTCCTGATATAATTGGTCTGCCAAGATTTCCAGATTTGTGAAATTTTGGCAACATGTAGAAAGTTGCTAGTGCTGGCCTTGTTGGTATCAGATTTTCCAGTTCATTATGTGTATGTTCTGGAAATGTGTTGATTAGTTATTTAAATTATTTAATGAATTTCTTTGTGGGGTCTGACGTCAGCTTCCTATACTAGGTGTTGTCTGAAAGTTGTTTGTAGCCTTCCTATATGTAGTTGGTTATATCCATGATCACAACTGCACCTTCCCCCTCTTGTCAGCAGGTTTAATGGTGATGCTTTTACTGCTTTGTAGGTTACCAATTGCTTTTCTTTCCAAAGGACATACACCTCTGGTAGTAACCTGCAACCCTGAACTGGAAAACATGATGGAAAATAATTAAAGACCTATAGCCATTACTGCCTGAAGATGAGACTCGAAAAATATATATCCCACTCCACCAGTGCTTGCCTTCCACCAACCACAAAACCTGAAGCAGAAACTGGTGCAAGGCAAACTTCCCACTGAGCTTCAGCTAGGCGACAAAGGTACAAAAGCATGCAAAGCACCTCACTGCAAACTATGTACACATATCTCTCCTGAGATATGTGTCATTCATAATGGAAAAACATTTAAAATCCAAAACGTGCATACCTGTTCTTCTAGCAAAGTAGTTTATATGATACAATGTAGAAAATGTGAGGAAGACTGCTATATTGGTGAAACTGGACGGGAACTCAAAACGAGAATAAATCATCACAGATTCACAGTTACCCATAAAAATGAAAATACACCAGTAGGGGAACATTTTTCAAAACCAGATCACTTCATCAGTGATTTTACTATCAGAGTGTTAAAAGGTAACTTCAAAACCAGCAAACATTTGAAATAAAAATGATGCAATATTTTAACAGTAAAGAAAAAGGACCTAATAAAGATATTGTTTTTTTGGCACATTACCAGTGATTATGTTTAAAAACTGTGCTTCAGATTTTCTTTTTAAACTCTCGCATCAGGCATCCTCTGGCTTTTTTAACAGGTACTTTCTAAAGACAAATGGTACAATAAGCCCTCGCTATAATAAATGGTTTGGGAGCCTTAACCTGCATTTGTTATATCTACACATTCGTTACAATGAGGGATGCTAGAAATCATTACTATCAGCCAGCACATAGTGTATAGTATGTCACCCACACACTATTCTATACTGTGCAGTAGTTAAGTGAAGAGAGATTCCTGTAGTTTTGTTTTGTTTTGTTTTGTTTAGTATCTGTTTTGAAACATAACAACCACTAAAGACTGTAATGTAACATGCCCCCAACTCCTTCACTCACCAAACTGCAGTCCCACATCTGAAACCATGGCACTGCTCTGAGGAACCTGAATCTCAGCAACTGCCCCCCCCGCCCCACACACACACACATACACTTGAAAATCACATCAGAACACAGACCACATGTACTAGGCAAAAAATAAAAACAAAAATACGCCATCTCCCAATTTCAGACCTCTTTTGCTGCTTCTTCTGGTTTTGGGGCCAACTAATGTACGGTACATACACTCTGCAAATGGACCCACCCACCATACTCAAAGACCATGGCTACAAATCTTCAGTTATTTGCTTAGTACATACACAGTGTGTTGTTCTGCATAATAAAGAAATTACAATAGCAGCTCACAGTGTGGAAGTAGTACAGTAGGTGGCTAGACACAGATAGGAATTCCATTATCAGGAGTCACATCGGAAACCATGAGGGGCATTCGTTATAACTGAGATTTTGCTATAGCATGGTTCGCTATAGCGAGGGGTTACTATATGTATTTTTTTTCCTGTCTTGATTTTTTATGAATGTTAACTGATGGCTCAGAGCTATAGTAAAATTAAGCTGCCCTTTGATCTTACAAGTTGAGCTTTTCAGCAGACACACTCCAAGAACAATTAGAGACTTCCTTTTTGTAAGGCGTGTGAATTGGCTGTAATGCATTGATGTGTAAACTGCTAGTCTATGTTTTGAATCTGCATCCAACCTTTTTATCTCTCATGCTGATCAGCAGTTTCCATTTTAATCTGAGGAAGAGGATTTTATCTCTTGAAAGCTAGTCTTAGAAATACTTTTGTTAGTCCAATAAAAGGCATCACCTGCAACTTATTTGTTGTTGTTTTTTTCTCTACAGTCTCAAGGAAAAAAATTGGTGCTCCATTACAGGGAATTAGACCATTTGGAAAACATGTTTCCCTAGTCCAATTCCTGGAGTAGATTGTATTATGTGCACTCCTATTACAAGACACAAAAGAAAGAGATGAATTTGTACCCCTTTCATGCTCTGTTCTTTAATTGTGTCTTAAAACACACTGACCATACAGTGCAAAACAATACATACCACTTTGATGCATTGTCCTTATAATTTTAACACAATTTCTTTGGCAACAGCATACAATATCTTCATGGATTAATTGTCTGCATTCCACTTTTGTGTTTCTCAAAAATAGCCTATCAAGATCTCTGTACTGTCTCTAACTCAGTTTTCATTTTGGCGTCAATCCTTTGTCATGGAATCTGGCTTCCATTGACAAAGGGGAGAAGTGATATGTACTGCACTGTGTGATTGGTGTTGAGGCAAAATTAAAGAACAGGAAATTAAATGGATACAAAATGAGCCTCTAGCTATTGTGTCTTTTAATAAGAGTGCACATAATGCAATTAACCCTAGTAACTGGGCTAGGGGAATGTTTTTTTCAAACAATTTCAAACAATTTACTGAAACATAGCTCATATTCTGGAATTCCAAAGCAGCTCATGCTATGAGCCTGCTAGTTCTCAAATGGGTTGCTGCCAATAGAGGGAGCTTCATCACAGCCAGCCCATCAATGAAAAGATCTGGGAGAGAGCTGCCACCCACTTGGCAAGCTATTGCAGAAACAACAACCTTAGGCAAATCCCATTGAACTACATACAGTATATTTTGCCTATTTTACTCCACTCTGTCTCCATAACAGATGCCCCAAGAGATCCTCAGAGTATTCCAAATGCCGGGTGGAAGGTTCATTTAAATTAGTCAATGTTGGCACACCATCCATGACATAATGAAGCATGTCCTACAGTTTAAACATTCTGAGTCACCACTAGAGCTTTTACTGGGAGCAGACCAGAGGCATGGCAACCAGAAAGTGCTACTCCTCTGTGGTCCATAGCTTTCTTTAATGACAGAAAGATAATAGCTCAGTAGTGAATATCCATTGTCCCACGTCCATCTTGCAGTGCACCAGCAATGTGTGTAAATTGTTGGAAAGAATACAGCTCTCAGCCAATGGCCAACAGACCAAGTTTCACAAACTCTGGGCCCTCATTGTAAGAGCTACTGAGGAAGCTATTTGGCCTCTCTGACTGACACATAGAATTTGCCTCTATTTTAACACTATTAGTCTGAGGTATCTTTTTCTCAGTAATATGTAAGGAATTTCACATGTGCTAGAGGCTCTGTTAAACTTTGATACAGGGAATTCAGTCTATGTACTAGTACTTACAACTGCAAGCCTTGTTTAACTCATTCTATCTGATGTGCCCATTTTGACTCAGGTTAAGCAATGGATGGTTCTGATGACATATGGTGCTAATGGATATAATGGGTTAACCCAGGTAATATTTGTAATGATTAATGGCCCTATTTTCAGAAGGTTGGCATAGCACAAACCAGGTTTGTGTCATGCTAGCCTGGAATAGCACTAGCTGTCAGGGGCGTGTCCCTATTCAAAGGACACATATGCACAGTGCATCACCGACAGCACCATTTCACACAGTATTGTGCTGTGTTTATGCAAATGAGGGTTCCCTCATGCATGTGCTTTGCAGCACAATACTGGAAGTTTACAGAAGCATTAAATGGCCCACAGCAGCAGTGCCATTTAACACTTCTGAAACCTAGCCCTTAATAGTGTATAGACCCATTTGCCCACTGTGAAGGGCTGGGTAGCCTGGTCTCCAGAGGTCCCTCCCTTGCCCCAATTCCTGTCTCCCTATTTAAAGAAATTACTATTGGTGGTACAGTGGTCTCGTCCCCCTTCCTGTTCTCAAGTTGATGTACCTGTGTCATACAAATACATCCCTGGTTGTGCACTGGTACTCCCCCATTCTCAGTCACAATCCCAATGAAACCCACAATACTCTGGTTGACTAGTAGCCCCACCACCCATCATCCCTCAGCCCAACATATCCTGTGACTTTCACGGCCCTCCCTCACACCACCACAGCCAACCACCAACGGAACCACCACTGAGTGTGTAAAGTAGACAGTATACTCTCATTGGTTGACCAGTCAAACAAGGAGGGTGTACTGTCTACTGTACACACTCAGTGTCAGCTCCATCAGTGGCTGACCAAGGTGGTGTGAGGAGTGCTGTGCCTGTCACCAGCACTAGTCTGGTTGAGGAGGAACAGGGTGGTGAATCATACTTGCCAGGGTGGGGTGACACTAGACTACCAGGGTATTAAGAATTTTGTTGGGATGGCGATCAAAGAACAGGGCAGGGAGATGGGAGAACTGGACCACCTGGGATGTATTTTTATGACAAGGGAGCAGTGATTGGGGAATGAAGAAGGGGTGAGGGACCACTGGACCATCAATGATAATTTATATAGCGGGAAAGGGATCAGGGATTGGGGAAGGGGTGGGACTGCTAAACCACAAATAATATGTTTATTCTATATGGGGCCTACGATCGGGGCAGGGGAGGGACCGATGAGCCACCAATGTTATTTTTTTATATATGTGGACAGGGATCAGGGATTAGTGCAGGGGATGGACTGCTGAACCACCAGTGTTATTTCTCCTATATATAGGGACAGGGATCAGGGTAGGGGTTGGACCGCTGAGCCATCAATGTTTCCTTTAAGGGATTGAGGCTTGGAGGGGACGTAGCCCAGTGCACTTGGATGGCACTCACATGCCCAGAATGGACATGCAAATGGCCCCCCAAGTGCCATGCATACCCAATGGGATCATCTGCATGTTTGGGGCCTGTGACAGGGAGCCCCTGCCACTCTTGAGGACCGACCTTTTCTTAAATCTGTTGCAACAGTTCTTCTATTTCTTAGCCTAATCTATCCTTTACAATTTCTAGTCCATAAGGTTGGCCACCTAAGGGCACCCCCTTCCCTTTCTTGACTATGCTATAGTGTCCTCTTTAACTTTCCTTTTCCTTTTCAGGTTCTCATACTGGAAGGTTATTGTTGTGACCTCTGAGCTGATATTAAACAGACTGTGATCCTCATTGTTGAATTTAGCAGGCAATGCCACTATGTCATAAAATACTTTAATGTATATACCTTATGTGTATAAAACCTTTAAATGTTAAAAATACCATGGCACTAGGCATTTATGATAAAGGTAAAAAGTACTAGATAACTGTATATTATAAAAATTTAGTTGTACTATTTAAAATGCATGTAAATTGCTGTAAATTGAACAAGTCTGAAATATAATGGTGATTTACATATATCCCATGATGTCTTGCATTATGGAAGTATGTGTGACGTGTTTCTTTGAAACATGGCTTATTGTCATTGCCCTTTGGAGTAACCCATGTTTCAGTGCTTCTGCACTGAAGTTCTTTATTATTTAGCTTTTTTTTATTATTTGAGCCCCCACCACCCAAGCAAACAAGTCATGTATAGAGGTGTAGGCTGAATCTCAACTGCTAAGTTAGATCAGAGATCAGCGAGTCAGTAGGTGCTGGTTAAGTGCAGAAAAAGGACATAAATAGTCTGTTGCTGCAAACTGATGTACTAAAGAAGGGATATGCCGTTGCTTAAAGTTATCTCCTGCATTTTGAATAAACATCACACAGAGATTGTGTGTTGAACTTGAAGTTTGGTGTCTGGTCCATCTGTTATCCCTCAACCCCTCCACAGGGCCACATCACTAAGGAGGTGGTCTTCAGCCTAGTGGTCTAGAAGTAGTACACAAAGCACTGTGGCTGCTTGATGTGTGCCATGCATCCATGGCCCCATATTCAGACAGATAGTATGGACAGTTTGGGTTTTACTATCTATCTGAATATGGCCCCAGACCCAGCAGGCCCTATTTTTCAGCACAGCACACCTGTTTGCACATGCAGCCAGCCAGCTCTGAATATGGGACAAGAGTGTATAGGAATTTGGTTTCTTTGTCTAACTATTTGTGATTTGGAAATGTTGCTCTCTACCAATATGTGAATATATGACCTCAGCTTTACAAATGCTGTGACAGTTTCTAACCATGCTCAATATACGTATGTTAAAAAAACAAGGTAAATCATGGGGAATTATTTAGCTGGAATATCAGTTCACAATCATGTGGACATAAGTGGAAACTGACAGGAGGTAGGTTCAGGAAGAATATGAGGAAATATTATTTTACAAAAAATTTGGAGTAGTAGAACAATCTACCAGCTGAAGTTGTGGGAGCTAAAACCATTGGTGGTTTCAAGCACTGTTGAGACAGGAGGAAAGGAATAGTGGTTGTTCAGACTAGCAGAAACTGAGAGGAGAATAGAGGGGAAGGATGGGGAGGGCCAGGACACTAGTAGGACTGTACATCACATGGCTAAATAAGGAACTTGGGCAGAGTGGATGGAGAATTGGTCTTTTTGTGCCATGATGAAAACCAGTAGTGCACTCATGGACTTCACATGCACAGACTGACAAAATGAGATGGATAGTAAGGGAAGCAATGGAGGGAACAGAGAATATAGGGGCAGTGGGGGAGTTATGGCAATCTATCAAAGGATGGTTACTGAAAGCCATGGAAATGTGCATAACAAAGGTTAAGAAGAACAAAAGGGGAAGGAGACCACTTTAATTTACAAAGGATGTTGCGAGGGCAGTCAGGGAAAGGAGGTGGTCTTTCAGAAAATTTAAGAGGACACTCAGTGAGGAAGACAGAGAAGCATATAGGCAAAAGAGGAGACTGGCAGGGCAGAAGACTAGGAGGGCAAAAGTGGATACCAAGGAGAAAATACCCAAAAAAGCCAAAAGTGGATAAAACTTTTTCAGATACGTGAGGGAGAGGACGAGGAGGACAAAGCAAGGGATTACAATGCTGAGGGAGGAGGGAGGGATAAAATTGGAAAGGGACTGAGAAAAAGCAGAGGTATTAAATAAGTATTTTTGCTCTGTATTCACTGAGGAGGAGGACAGTAGGGGACCTGAGCTAAAGAAGATGAGGAATGAAGGCAAATGGGTGGATCAGAGCCCATTCACTGTGGATAGGGTTAGGGTAGAGATATATAGATTGAGGCTGGACAAGGCAATGGGGCTGGACAGGTTACATCCCAGAGTGATCAGGGAATTGAAGGAAGAGTTGGCAGCCCCTTTGACAAGGCTCTTCACCTTGTCCCTGGACACAGGGATAGTGCTGGAGGACTGGAAGAGGGTGGACATGGTGCCTTTACACAAGAGAGGAAGTAAGGAGGTGAAGGAGAACTGTTGACCTGTCAGCCTGACCTCAGTGGTAGGGAAGGTAATGCAGGCATTACTCAAGGAGAGGGTGGTGGACTACCTGGATGAGAAGTGGCTTGCAGGAAAGCAGAGAACATGGCTTCATGAAGGGAAAGTCATGCCAGATGAACCTGATTGAGTTCTTCAATTGGGTGACTCAGATGATTGATCAGGGAGGAGCGGTGGATGTGGCCTATCTGGACTATAGTAAGGCCTACAACACTGTCCCCACACACGAGGCTGGCAAGCAAGCTGGAAAGTCTAGGGGTGAGTGGGAAAATAACAGGGTGGGTGGAGGCCTGACTAGTGGGAAGAACTCAGAGGGTAGATCTGAATGGGTTGCACACAAAGATGGCAAGGGTGAGGAGAGTAGAGTGATGCAGGGGTCAGTTTGGAGTCCGCTTCTTTTTAACATCTACATCAGCAATATTGTGTAGGGTTTGAGAGTGAGGGTGTGCCCATTAGCTGATGATACAAAGATCTGCAATAGGGTGGACACCCAGGGGGGTATAGGACATGAAGCAGGACCTGAAGATGCTCGAGGGGTGGTCAGAGATATGGCAGCTGAAATTTAATGCCAAAAAGTGAGCTGTGATGCACATGGGGAGTAGAAACACAAGTCCATGATACACCCTAGGAGGGGAGGAAATCAAAGTAACAGAACTGGAGAGGGATCTGGGAATCATAGGCTCCTCCAACATTAAGGTAGGAAACCAATGTAGCAACAGGGCAATGGGAAAGACCAATGGAATGTTGGCATGCATAGGCAGGGGCAGAAGGAGGGAGGTAATAATGCCCCTCTACACAGCCATGGTGAGGCCTCAACTGGAGTATGGGGTCCAGTTCTGGAGACCACACCTCCACAAGGCTATAGATGGGATGAAGAGGGTTCAGAGGAGGGCAACCAAGATAGTGCACCATATGAGCAGAGGTGTAAGGAGCTGGATCTGTACACACTGGAGACAAGGGAGGAAAGGGGAGACATGATGGAAACTTTTAAATATGTGAACGGGCCAATAAAGTAGGGGTCAGAGGTTTACTTAAGAAGAAGAAGGGGGCCTAAACTAGAGGGCATAGCCTCAGACTTCAGGGAAAAAGATACAGAGACAATGTGAGAAGGCAATTCTTCACAGAGAGGGTGGTGGAGCCCTGGGACAGACTACCAGATGAAGTGGTGAGGGCTGAATCGGGAGAAGGATTCAAGAGGGCATGGCACAGGCATATGGGGCTGAGTAGCAGGGGAAGGGTGGAGCTGGCAGGGAGGGGGAGGTGTAGGGGTGACATTGTGCAGACTAGATGGGCCAGTGTAGTCCTTTTCTGCCATCAAGCTTCTATGATTCTCTGATGGTCTACGTCTCTATGTTTTACTTTCCTGTTTATAGTATGACATGTTGTATACAGTTTCCATGGCACTCTGGCTGATGTGGCACTATTTCAATAAACTCAGATTTTGTTTTATGTCCTTGGGAGCACATTGATAGGACACCATCATCTGGGAAATGCCAGCACCACAACAAGCAGCTCTTTTGAGGTGACTTACAGCATTATTGTAGCACAGTCTCTCATGCCAGCATTTCTGTATGATGCAGTGGTATATTTGCTATGACAGACAGAGGCTAGATGTATAGTAAATTTATTTACTATATTGTAGAGCAGGTACCTTACAGTAGTTATAGCATGATTAAGCCTACAGTTACACTGTAACATATTTCCATCATCAGGTGTGATTATGGGAAACTCGGTGGTAACTGTCACATAGGATAAACTGCAGAGAATTTAAAAGAAAGTACAAAATGAGGATTGTTTAATATAAGAAAAGTACATGTTAACACTTTTTAATTCATTTTCAGAAGGTGCTGCAGAAGACACTTCCTCCATCTCGTACTGCACTGTGAAGGCTATACTAACTCCGGTTGTCCTGCTGCTCCTCCTTGCTGCTATTGCTGCAGTGCATTTTCAAGACAAGCTGAAGAGGGATCAACAAAAACATATCCAGAGAAATCATACATCTACGATACTGCCCCCAGAGTGAATCACTCTATATTTAGATATCATACCTGTAGTTTCTTGCATGATAAATTGGACTAATTACATAGACAGTGTTAGCAGATAAGGGCCTACGGCCCACCCAGTCTGCCTATCTGAGCTTGTAAGTTTACTTTATGTTTTCCTAGAAGTCTGTTGCCCCTTAACCCTGACCTCCAGAATTCCTTTATGTCTATCCCATGCATTCTTAAATCCCATGATTGTTTCAGCCCCCTCCACTTCCTCTGGCAGGGTGTTCCACTTGTCCACCACCCGTTCTGTGAAGAAATTCTTCCTCACGTTTCCTCTGAATTGTCCTCTCTCCAACTTCATCCCATGCCCTCTAGTCCTGGAACATCTTTTTCACTTAAAAATAGTGTATTCCTGCACCCTGTTCCTCCCTGTAAGATACTTGTATGTCTCTGTCATATCCCCCCTCTCTCTCTCTCTCTCTCCCTCCATCCTCTCCTCTCCTCTAGGAAGTACATATTCAATTTCTTCAACCTGTCTTCATAGGACTTGTGATGCAATCCATGTACCATCTTTGTTGCCCTCCTCTGAACCTTCTCTACCCTGTCTGTGTCCTTATATAAGTAAGGTCTCCCGAACTGTACCCTGTACTCCAGGTGGGGCCTCACTAGTGTCAAATACCATTGGACTGCATTGGTTCCTGTGGGGAAGCACCAAGGGAGGTCAACAGTGAAAATGCCTACTCCCACACAGTGACAGCACAATACCGACACTGGTATTGTGCCGTCCAAAACACATGTGTTTTCTGTGGGGAGGGGGGCCGTGCGCCCCACACTCCTCATGCAGGGGGCTCAGCCCTCTGCGCCCCTCCAGATTTTTAGATTTTCAACTCCATGTAGGAGTTGTCCTGGGGAGAGGGCAGATCACTGGGAGAAAGCATTATTCAAAAACAGACCATTACAGCGATTGTCACCATAATGAACTGCTTTCGAGTGTGGCTGTCGGGGTGTCAAGCCGGAGGGGGACACCGTTCCTATAGAAGCCTACTGCAGATCATTGACTGAAACTGAGGTACTGTCCTTCTTCTTTGCCAGCAACACTGTACATGTGCATTTTGAGAATGGCTCTGTGTTTAAGAGTACCTGTGTTTTATACAGAAGACTCTCTCCTTCATCTCCTTTTGCAAGAGGCACTGTGTATGTACATTTTGAGAGTGCCTCTGCATTTAAGAGCATCTGTATTTTAATAGAAAATCATCCTCCATCCTCCCTTCAAGGGTATGTACAATATTTTTAGCACTCAAAATAATTTCTTTCTTCTATGACACCCTTCCTTGGAATTGACATAGTTACTACATTTGAATCAGCAATAATACAAATTCAAAAGTAATAATAAGGATCCCAAATGAGTAAAATCTACATATTCTGAGCTTCTATCTGCATAAACAGATGATTCTTTAAAAAGTATGTCCTATTTTTGGTTTTACTATGAATAAGAATTACGACACACATGTGGGAGACAAAAAGTTAGGTTATAATTTATGCACCATAGTTAAAAAGGACAGGATTTGAAAAGGGCTATATCCCAGTTCCACATACCTCAATTTCAACTGCATCCTTACATCTGGCTTGCAGTATCCAGAAGTGTTGTTGGGGGGTGGGGTACAAGAAAATGTAACTCTAAATTCATATGGAATGGATTTTCAAAGGGATCTATCCCAGACCCATCTAACCTATTTACAATTAAAAACTGCTGCATCTAACATGTCTGTTCAGCCAAATGTGTGTCAAAAAGCAGATGCAAACTGAATTAGCTCTAATTTTATCCAGCCCGGTGGCACTGAGGGTTGAGGTGCTGGACGCCACACCTCACTCCATGCTGACAACTCGGGTTCGGGAGTGGACTCAGGTCACAGTTGGGTCGGCTGGGGAGAGTACGGCTTGCGCATCCCATGACAGCTCCCCGTCTCTAGGGAGGGTCGGGTGAGAGGGTCGATGCCCACTGCTCTTGTGTGACTCTGGGCAGAGGCTCAGGGAAATGCAAGCTTCCAATAGAAGGGAGATGGGCAGCCCAGGCATGCAGTAGATGTCAACATCTAGTGCCTTGACGTCAGGGGCTAACGGTGTGTGGGGAAGGAGAAAAAGTGGAAAAACTCCTATCGGCTCTGGGAGGACGGGCTTCCTGGGGCATACGAACATACGAAATTAGCCAGCAGATTAAGGCCTAGAGGTCTATCAAGTCTGCTCAAATGTGCAGCTAGCACCCCTTATTCTGCAGCTGCCCTTCCCTTCCACCCTTCCCCTTCATTAACCCTCCTCCTTGTCCTGTCCCATCCCTTTGAAGCAGTCCGCTGTTCTACTGGATACCACTTCTGCAGGTAACGCATTCCACCCAGCCACCACCCTCTCTGTAAAAAGTGTCTCCTCATCTCCCTCCTAAACCTTCCTCCCTCCAGTCTCATATCATGGCCCCTGGTGGCCCTCCCTTCCCTTACTTTGAATAGCCCCTCTGTACCAGTCTTGTTTATTCCTTTCATGTATTTAAAGGTTTCTCAATCATGTCACCCCTGTCCCTCCTCTCCTCCAGTGAGTACATGTTCAACTCCTTCAACCTCCTCTCATATGATAAGTCCCCCAGCCCCTTGATCATCTTTGTCGCCCTGCGATGCACCCCCTCCAGTAACTTAATGTCCCTCTTCAGATATGGGCGCCAGTACTGCACGCAGTACTCCAGGTGTGCTCTAACTAATGACCTATACAGTGGCAGAATCACCTCCTCCCTCCTCGAGGATATACTCCTTGCAATACAACCCAGCATTTTGTTGGCCTTTGCAGCTGTCTTCCTACATTGTGCCGAGTTATTCATTGACCCTGTAATGAGCACACCCAGATCCTTCTCGTCCTCTGTCTGGGCTAGCTGCACTCCCCCCAGCTGGTAACTCCTCCTTGGGTTCTTCATCCCAAAATGCAGCACCTTGCACTTTTTGGCATTAAACCCCAGTTGCCAGGTGTCTGACCAGGTTTCAAGCTTTGCCAGATCATCCTGCAACCCCTGCCATCCCCCTAGGTCATTTACCACCGCGCCTACCTTGGTATCATCAGCAAACAGACTGATCTTGCTCTTGATGTCCCATGATATGTCTGCAATGAATATCCCAAACAACACTGGTCCCAACACCGAGCCCTGTGGAACACCGCTTATCACTGCCCTTGGGTGTGAGAGCTCCCCACCCACCACCACCCTCTGTTGCCCTTCCTGAAGCCAGTTTCCTACCCATCTCACCGGCATGCCTCCGATTTACACTGCTCGCTGACTACCTCCAGACCCGAAGAAAGGTAGAATTATAGGGGTCCACCCCACCTCATCCCCACTCAGGGGGCAAGCTGAATCTACATGGGGGACTGGGAGGTAAATATCAGTGAGCAGGTGGTAGGAGGATGACCCCTTGAATGCCCTGAAGGGTCAGGGCTGACAGGCAGTAGAAGGGGAAAAAGTACAATTTCAAAAAAAGAATTAGCTCTAATTTGTGATACAGATTTCGACAATATTTGACTTGTCACAAATGGACACATCCTATTAAATGAAAGTCCAATTTCAGTAGTAACTTGGGATGCAAATTGTTGTTTCTGGTGGCATACATTTTGTTTATGTGGTCCCAGTCAGAATGGTTCTAAAATCTTTTACTCCTTTGGGTAAATGGTCTCTATTCTCAACATTTGCCTACTTTAATGCTACCTGACCTGATGCTATTCTATGCTATGGCAAGATGTAATAACATGAATGACCTTATCAACAAGCTAAATGAACCAAATGGCAATAAATGCTACATTTATTATACGTATTATCATAGTTTACAGTATGCTACATTGTGGCACCATGTTATTGTTCTGTTTGTGCTCTTCGCTTATCTAATTTAATTGTGTGACTTTTTGGTACCATTCTGAATGTGCAAATACATTTGAAGATTTATTTATTAATCCTTGAAGTTGCATGCTGTAGTCATCTGCCAAATCATCTTTCTGTGGGTGTCAGTTTTGTTCATTTTATTAACATACTCATTGAAATACCTTATAAAATGGACTTCAGAAATCTGATTGTCCATTACATCTTCTGAGCCATGTCCTCCTCAGAAGACATACTAGCCAACTGACACTAACCTCCTCTGCCCAGCCCCATAATACCCAAATATCACTGAACTGTGCCAACTGTAAACAAAAAACAAACAGTGGCACAGCTGACGTCACTAGCGGGAAACGGCACTTCCGTGAATGCAGCTGTCAACCTCTGAGCTGGCAAATGGACTGACTGGGAGACTATTTATTGACCTAAAAAAAAACTTGACAGACCTGACAAAACATCATCTACCATGCCAGTCAGTGTCACTATAACTCTTTCCAATGAACAAAAAAACGCACGGACCACTGCCAGTCTGACGACAATGAAGAAAGCAGACCATGAAGTAAAAAAAAAATTGCTACAGACCCAGATATGTTCGTCAGTTAGAGATGCAAGAATTGAAACATTTCACCTACCTGACTTAACAGTCCCTGCCACCAACTTGTAAAGTTACTGGACACTCTTTTACTTTCAGAAACACAAAGCACTGGAAACGCAGTTTACAGCAGCTGCTGAGGGACACGCTTGCTCCCAGTCCCTCTTGATCAATCTGTTCACATGTGGCCCTCCCTGGTAGTCCTCTTGCAAATGATAACTTTTTTCCCTGTGGCACAATGACAATACCCTGTAACTATACACCCACAAAGGAGGTAACTGCTATCTACAGCGGCTGATAAGGGACAGGCTAGTTCCCGATACTGCTGGTGGTTCACACTACCTCCCTTAAAAAAAACACCAAAAAAGTGAATAAAATAATTACTCAGTCTGTCTGCCACAGTTTTTCTGACTCTGGGTATGGGGAGCGGGGAGGAGGGACTAAGATGCAGCAACATCAGCAGGCACGATCTCAGCTGGGGCAGCTATCAGTGAAAGTGCATGCTCAGTGTTAATGAAACCACTACTCTCACCATTTAAACAGAACAAACACTAAAAAATGTCACAGGTGATCTAAGGTAGTAAACACAATAGTAGATAATCTCAGGAACACATAGCAACACTGTGCTGCCAAATTAACTGTGACGTAATAGGGGGACTATTTTTTTACTACTTGAGTTGTTGGAACCTTTTTTATATTTTTAAATTTTGTTATGTTTTTTGTTTTTACCCAATAAATAATTGGGGGGATCATTTTATAAGTGCAATAACACACTCCAAGGTGTGGGTTATCTCATGAAAAGAGTATGCCCATGTGCATGAGGCACTCAACGCATGCGCCTCGTGACTCATAACACATGGGCATACTCTTATCATTATTATTATTATTATACTCTTATCAGGTGATAACCCACACCTCGTTGTGTATTATTGATTGCTTAAACATGCCCATGCCCACAATTCATACAGTATAATTACATGACAAAACAACATGCCCGAGGGACCTTTTAAAGTGCTAGCAGGGACTTCCGGTGACATCATGGATCCAGAAGCAGCTTAATAGAAGAGCTGCTGGCTCCCCTGATTAATAAAATCTCCCAAACAATGGAAAGTCCACTAAATTACAAACTTTCAATGACAGAAGTTCATAGGGGAGAAAGATGTCAAACAAAAGCTTGAAGTAAGCAAATGAAAATGTCCCAACACAAAGGGGAAAAGATTACTGAAGAAACTGACTGAAGTTGCAGCATGTCTCCAACCAGCTTCAGAAACAGAGGGGATGACACTGATCAAGAATCAGCGTGTTTAACAAGGAGCAGGTAAGAAATGATTCTGAAAGAAATCAATTAATCAAGGAAAGAAAACTGGCAATAATTTAAAATACTAAATGAGCAAATACATGGCGTGGAGAAAAGATTGGATGAGGCAGAACAGAGAGTCAGAGAAAGAGAGGATGGAGTAACAAAGCTGGGGGATGCAATGGAGGTCCTATTATACCACGCAAATTCTTTGCCGGCTAAATGTATTGATTGAGAAGCACACTCCCGAAGAGATAATCCGAGACTTTCGGGGCTGCCTCAGGGGACAGAAACTGAGAATGTGGGGGACTTTGTTGTGGACTTGTTAAAAGATGTGCTGAACCTGCCAAATACAATGGACATTTAGAAAGAAAAGGCTCATCGCACCTTAATGCCACAACCCACTGATCCTAAATCAAGATCCCATCAAATAATTTTGAAATTCTCTTGCTTTTAGACAAAAGAGGAGGTATTGCATCAAATAACAGAACAGAAGAAAATTACTGTACATACAATGGGGTCTGTCTTTACATGGACCAAGATTATCCCTCAGAGATCCAAAGATAATGCTTACAATATATTGACATGATTAAGGAACTTCAGAAGAAACAAATCAAAGTGCAAACCCCATACCCAGCCAAAATCAGAGTTTTTGGGGAAGAGGGAACACAGCCATATACTACCCCAGAGGCAGCAATGGAGGCTTTAAAATAAAGGGGAGTGTTGGTGCGACAGAAGAATCCCAGGCCAGAGAACCTGCCCAACCCAGAAATCGGAGTGGACCACAATACAAAGAGCACAGATCCGAGGAGTGGGAATATTAGTGGCAGCCCAAACCATGACTAAAGTGAAAGATTCACAGAGATCCTTGTCGACACAAAGAAATGCCACACACTGGCAACACCAGAGCACTTGAAAGGGATCAGTAGGACCATCCTTGAGTTATTGAATCCCTCTTAGTTTTTTCTAATGATCACTTGAAAATGAGATTTTCTGATTTTAGGCATCTCGATCGAGCAGCCGGAGAGAAGAATGAACTCACTCACTTACATGCTTTAACTCTGTTCTGGTATTTTGGGTTTCCTAGCCATTGCTAGCAGCCCACAAACATTTCATGTTATTAAGTTCTCTTACTGTTTACTAATGTCAGTATAGCACAGAGGTTTAAGGCTCTGAGCTGCAAACCTTGAGACCTGTGTTTGAATCCCACAGCCCCCACTGGCATACTGTGACCCTAAGCAAGACACTTAACTTCCTTGTGCTCCCAGGTCACACCTGTAAACAAGCTTTCAGTGTAGTGTGTCTCTCCTGGTAAAAACCAAAAATGTCAGAATTTATTATAGTAGATAGGGAATATGCTCTCTTACGAGAAAGAAACAGGGGTAACATAAAATTCTGCACTGAATGGAGATATAATTTACTAAACCAGGCCCAGTCATAGACAAAATTGTGACTGCTCTATTAGAGGGGCTCATGGCAGTCTTTACAGAGATTTAGAGCTCATAATATAGGTCTACATCATATTGCAAGGTACAGTATTAGAGAAATTGCCAGTAGTAAATTTGCCCTGACTCAGAACATGCTTGTGGTTGTGGCATCTTCTTCTTGGTGGCATGTGTAGAAGATTTTATGGCTGTTAGAGAACTCTACTGCTTATATGCAGATTTAAAAGTATTAATTATGGCTGTGTAGGCAGAATCTGCAGCTGTTTTATGACAGCTCACAAAATGAGCTATTGGAACAGGCCTTGGAACTCTTCCAGGGGAGTTTCAGAATGATTTTTCTAAAACTGCACACCAGTCGGTAGCGCTCCGCCACAGCAGCTCACACCGCTGCTCCGTTGGCTGCAAATGGCCAATTTCATGACAGCTTCCATTGGACTTTGGAAGTAGCCTTCCTTAAACCTTAGCCTCCATGGTTGGGATTCCGAATAACAGCTGCACAATTTCAGCTGTTACTTCTGCATTCTGATGTGGAACTGTGCATGCACACAAGTCATGCGCATGCACAGTTCTGTCAGTGCCACCATGTTGGGAATGGCACTATGCCATTCCCTGTACTACAACCCCCCCCCCAATTCAGTATGTGTCAGGGGAATGGAAGGGGGTCATGTTATGCCCTACATCAGGGTGCCCGATCCCATGTCGGCATCCTGTGCACCCCCTTACCCATTCATGTGGCACACTGGGAGCCCATCCCAGTGTGCAGAAATGTGTTCCTTTTCTTTCATATCTGAAAATTAGAAAACAGTCCCTCATAGTGTTCCTTTTTCCCACTCTCGTGTCCGACATCGGGGTGCCCAATGCCCATGTTGGCATGGCGTGTAACCCCCTTCTCCATTCCTGTGGCACACTGGGAGCCCACCCCAGTAAGCCGATATGTGATTCTTTTTTTTTTCTCCTGTAATATAGAAAACGATCCCTCGATGCGTTTTATTTGATTCCTGTAAAACAGAAAACGGTCCCTCATCATCACTGCAGTCCCCATCCCAACCCTCCCACTGAGCACCCAAATCCCCACACACACACCCTTACCCCATACTCACCTCCGGAGGTTGGCGCTGTCATCTTGTCTAGACCGGGACACATCTGCACTCTTCAAAGCCCAACCGAATTAAAGGAAAGCATACTCTACAGTCATTTAATAGGATGTTCAACTTATGCTGATATCTCAGCCATGTTTTGGAATTTTTGGCCCAAATTTTTAACATGGGGTTCTTGGGACCCCATCTCATGAAAACAGCCACTGTAATTTTGTTACTCATTCCCAAAAGGTGATTTTACAGTCACTGTGCGGAATCACCTTCCAGGACCAATTTATGAAATGACAGTGCTACTGTTCATGAAGTGGGGTCCAAAAAGCCCATGTTGCAAATATGGTGACAAAATTCCAACAAATTATTGCGTTATGAGCATGCATTGCATAGTTTCAATGCATGCTCCTAACGTCACTACTTTTTAATATTTTCACTCCACATTTGTACCACTGCCATTTTTGCACACCTCCTTCAAACCAGTTCAGCTGTCATTTTCCACAACATGCTCAAAATGTGTTTTCACACTTGTGGCAGAGAATAGCGCATTTGCTCTGTGTAATCACCTTTTGAGACAATTGCACAAAATGACACTGACGCTGTTCATGAGGAGGGGTCCAAAAAAGGCCATGTTGAATATTTGGTGAAAAAAATTCAGAAAAATGACTGTGTTATGACTGTATGTTGCGCACTTTCTATGCACGCTACTAAGGTTGCAAATTTTTAATATTTTCACTTCACATTTTTAACACTGCCATTTGTGTACACCTCCTTCACAACAGTACAGCTGTCATTTTCCACAACCTGCCCAAAATGTGTTTTCACACCTGAGGCGCAGAATAGCGAGTTTGGTCTGCGCAATCACCTTTTGAGACAATTGAACAAAATGACACTGACACTGTTCATGAGGAGGGGTCTAAAAAAGGGCATGTTGAACATTTGGTGAAACAATTCTGCAAAATGACTGCGTTACGACCGTGCGTTGCACACATTCTATGCACGCTCCTAACGTTGCAAATTTTTAATATTTTCACTTCACATTTTTAACATTCCCATTTCTGTACATTTCCTTCACAACAGTATAGTTGTCATTTTCCACAACCTTCTGGAAATTTGTTTTCACACCTGTGGTGCAGAATAGCGAGTTTGGTCTGTGCAATCACCTTTCGGGCTAATTGAATAAAATGACACAAGCACTGTTCATGAGGAGGGGTCCAAAAAAGGCCATGTTGAAAATTTGGTACAACACCTCCAACATATGGCCAGATTACACCTGGGCGTTGAATGAATTCTATGCACATATGTAATTTACATCACTTGGTAGCACTTCACAGCCCTATCAGCTCTGCCCGCCATATTGCATGTGGCATTCACATGCATTCAGTGGCAGGTGTTTCCTCACGGCAGTGGCACTCCTACAAGCTCACTGCAGCCGTATTGGCTCTGGCTAGAATTTGTTAAGTTTAAAGATCTCCGCTTGAGTGTCTCAACTGTTCTCCTGCAGACCATATGGAATAAGGGTCTCTGAATGGGACACACAGTGTATTGGAATAGTAGCCTCTCAGGTAGTGTGTAATCATACTACCCAGTGACACGACTCAAACAGGTTCCCAGTGAAACACGACAGGCTACATAAAACTGGCACATGACCCAAAAGATTTTATAACATTGGAGGAGGATAGTGTCAGGATATTGCTGGATCATGGATAGGAAAAGATAAAGGAGGTAACTTTAGAATGTTAAAGGGGGGCCCCATTAAATTTACAATGACCTGAAGTTAAAGGTCCTGTGAGAGGACATTTCAATACAGAACTTAGATTCTGGTTTAAAAAAAAAAATGCTGACTCGCATGATGCCACTGTGATGAAATTAATGCCACAACAGTTCAAAGAAACCTTACTGATCTTGACAGATGACTGATGTCTTAATCCTAGCCTTTTGTTCCTTTCACAAGGAGAAGGCATTTAACCTATATGAGTCATTATCCTTCAATTAGTATAAATTATAAGTGGCTGGTTACTTCAGCTCAGAACATATCCGAGCTTTCGATAACATTGCAGTGAAATTATCTGCGCACTGATTCTTTAATTCCCCTTACTTTTAAGTAGTTAGACAGATTTGAAGATTTATAGTACTTTACCAAACTGGACATACTGCTGTTTTCTGTTCAGAAAGGTAGCACGGAGGTGGTGGTATCCAATCTGATTTACCAGGAGTCAGTTTTAGAAAAGGGATCACAAGCACCATGAGAGGATTCCAAGGAGACTCCTGGAGAGACACAACGAATTGTCAGTGACTAGCAGGTATGTTACAAAGCACTTCCCATGAAAACTGATAGAATAAGTATACATGGGAGAAGTCAGAGACAGATAATTGCAGTGCTTTTGTTAAAACTCCTTATGGACCCCGGATAATGAAAAGCAGAATAAAAATAGAAGTGATACAGAAGGTGAGACTATTTTACTGCAAGCCCAGAATAGTGGTTAAAGTTGCAATTTGACATGTTGCCACAGTATTGGAAGGGGGGTGGGCAAGCAAAAGCCAGAAAGCATATTTTTTGCAATGAATTCTTGCTTAAACATTAAACCTTAAACATTAAGCTGCTATAGTACAAGGCATGATTTTGTCATATAAACCCTGCAGGACTCTGTTTGCAGTGCAAACCCCACTGCCCTCATTTCAGTTTAAACCTCTTGACAGGAGATTACTCAGGAATAAGAACTAACAGTTAAGGGACTGCCCTACAATGCATGCCTCTCTACTGTCCCTGATTTTCAGGGATGTCCCTGATTTTTGCTTCAAACTTTTTCCTCTGTCCCTCACACAATCTGTGTTTTTGTGACTGAACAGTAGGAATTATAAGCACAAAGTAATGGCAAACATTGAAGTTATAGAGGAGGATATGTTATTTCACTGAAAGGGTGGTGGAGCCATGGAATGCACTGCCCAGGGATCTGGTACAGGTGGAGACTGTGGACAGGTTTAAGAGGGGATGGGACAGGTACAGGTGGAGGGTAAATCTGATCAGGCCAAATACAAGTGGAACATCTGGGACTTGGGACAGTATAACCCAAGGGGGGACTCCAAAATCGGCCCTCAGTGCAGGTGCTAAAAATTAAGCAGACTCGAGAGAAAATTAGGCCTATTCTGATGGCATTTTAGTATGTTAGTATAGACTTTTTCTTCTTTATAATATGCATCTTACAGTAATCCCCATGTTCTAGCAGCTTTCTGAGTTATATGTCCAATTTTTGGGATGTGTGCCTGGTTTTGGGTCTTTGTCCCTTTTTTTGGGGACTTGTTTGATTTGTGGGGCAAGAGGTTGAGAGGTACCATATGCTGCAATGAATGGCATTATGAAAAAGAAAGAATGTGCATAAGGAACTTACTGCCACTACGATTTAAGGATTGCTAACATTGTCTCTAACATTTGTGAAAGAAGGGATTTCGATGCCAGAATTCAAACTAAAGTACTGTAGGTTAAGAAGTATTCATTATTCTTGCATAAATGTGTTTACTAGGTTTACTGGGTAGAAATGAACAAAAGTAAGTCAAGGCC
Organism: Neoceratodus forsteri; assembly: GCA_016271365.2. Classification (NCBI taxonomy): domain Eukaryota; kingdom Metazoa; phylum Chordata; order Ceratodontiformes; family Ceratodontidae; genus Neoceratodus; species Neoceratodus forsteri. The sequence continues at coordinate 981,565,253 of CM028133.1, forward strand.
CATCGAGACTGTAGCCCACAAGAGTGGGACATTAAACCAGGTGAAAACTGACAGAGAGCCATCTGTCTATACCTTTTTTTAAAGAATGGAATGTGTTAGTATCAACCAGTTCCTGAGGGAGTTTGTTACAAAGTCTGGGGGTTCTTACAGAATAGAAGTGGAGTCTTTTGTTAGTTTTGGCCCCACTAACTAAAAGCTGTCTATTGTGAAGCCTTGGTACTGTTTTCCTTTGTGTCATAGTGATGCCGCAATGCTTCATTAATGTTGGCGATTTTAGTATTTTGCACATAAACAGAAGGTCACCTCTGCATCGCCTAAACTCAAGTGAGTGAAGACCTGTCCTCTGTAGTCTTTCAGGATAAGATAAATGTGCTAGGTATGGAAACATTTTGGTTGTCTTTCACTAAATTAATTCTATGAATATCTTTTAACAAGTATGGGCTCCAGGCAGGTGACCCATAATCTGAGTAAGGTCTAATGTGGGTTCTAAACAAATTAATTATACATGCTTCTGTTTTGGATATAAAAGTGCAATCAATTTTTCTAAGAAGTGAATTAGAAATGTTGGCTATGTGGTTACAGTGATTAGCAGAAGAAAGTTTACTAACCAGTATTCCCAGGTCATTTTCATATGTGGAGGATTTTAATGTAATGTTATTTAATTTGTATTCTTGTTTGGGGTTGTTAGGACCAAAGTGAAGAACTGTGCACTTATCCATGTTAAACGACACCCCATTTATATGAGCCCACTGTTGTAATAATGAAAGGTCATTAGTAAGTGCAGATCTGTTTATGTCGGAGTCCACTTTTCCGCCAGGTTTGGTGTCCTCTGCAAATTTTTAAAGTGAAATATTGGAGCTAATCTGCATATCTGAGATAAATATGCTAATATTGGGCCCAGGACCAATCCCTGCGGCACACCACTAGTTACACTCACCTCATCAGATAGTACTCCTTCGATTTTTACACATTGGGTTCTGTCTGTCAGCCAGCTATCTATCCACTTGACTATGTTTAGGGAGAATCCTAGCTGTATAAGCTTAGATATGAGGATGCTATGAGTTACTTTGTCGAAGGTTTTACTATAATCCACGAGGATGATGACCATAGGTGTATTGCTGTCTAACCCCTGATTAATGACATTATAAAAGCAGTCAGATTAGTGTGATTATCGTACTTAGGGAATAGATAAAGAAATGTTCAGTACTGTGCTTTGCCTATAATTCTATTCATAAAGAGACTGACTACAGCATATGCTGTGAATTGTTGATGGAAAGCATGCAAAACTTAAGATAGCACCGTTTAAAGGCACTAAGACTACAGCGTACTGTAGTAAATAGATATGAGGAAACACTGTATTATGAATCTCACTGCAGAAAACAAGCCAAAGTAATCCAGAAGGATAGCAAGGTGAAGCAAGCTGAAAAGTCATAATTATAGGCAATAAAGATGGGCTAGCTGGTCTAGCTAAGAACACAATTTGTAAGGGGCATGAAATACAGGGGCAATGCTATTGCAGTGCAAGATTTTCATCAACTGAAGTACACTAATCAGATGATTTATAGGATGAAAAGTTCTGGCACTTTAAGAGGGGTGCAATTGGATTGAATTTAAGCCATTACTGTACTACTTTCATTATAATTTGGGGACCATATACTCCTGGTTGTCACTAATTGCAAGTGCAGCCAGGACCTGGCAATATATAAGGCGAAGATGGCATTAAAATTAAGAATTGGGATTTGTTTAGCTATAGCTGAATATCTTAGACCAAGGGGAAAGGGGACATAATAACCCTTAATGTGTAGAATCACGCTGAATCATGACTTAAATACAAACTACACTAGTTAGAACTTGGACTGTTTAACAAAAATAAATATTTAAAATAATCGGAGGGAGCAGGAGTGTGGGCAAAAGCTGTCTCCACATCACCAATACAAAGATATTTTGCTGTTACTTTCTGGAGCACTCTCCTATTTGGACTGGCTCCTGTAGTGGTCCCTTGAAAAGGAGAAAAACATGCCACTACCTGCTTGAAATGAAGGGGAAAGACCCTGGAAGAGAGTTCTCCCTGTGAGCAAAGAGGATGTTCAGAAAGATTCTCCACTTTTGGAAGTTGTGTTAACACATACTAGTTTATAGTCAAGTTGGCCTCTGTTTTGTTTAAACTGTTTAGAAGACGTCATGGAAAGAGGCAAAGACAAATTATATTTATACCTTCCAGTGGGGGGAAAAGGCAGGGGAAATACTTGAGAAGGGCAACTAAAATGGTGCAGGGTCTGCAAGAGAAGCCATACAAGGGGAGACTAAAGGAGCTTAATATGTATACCCTTGAAGAAAGGAGGGAGAGGGGGGACATGATGGAAACTTTTAAGTACCTCAGTGGAATCAGCAAAATCCAAGAGGGTAGCATCTTTCAGAAAAAGAGATGCGCAAAAACAAGGGGACACAATTTGAAGATGGGGGGGGACAGCTCAGGGGCAATGTAAGGAAGTATTTTTTCGCAGAGAGGGTGGTGGATGTATGGAACCACCTTCCTGAGGAGGTTGTGGGGTCTAGAACAGTGGGAGAATTCAAGAATGCATGGGACACACATAAGGAAATTCTTGTGCAGGGGTAGGAAGAAATTGGCTGTTGGTTAACTAGGATCTGCAGCTTATCCAGTAGGTAGGAAAATGAGCAGACTAGGTGGGCCAAGCAGTCCTTATCTGCTGTCAAAGTCTATGTTTCTATGTTTGAGAAATCCAGAGTTGAAGAATCTCCATGGGTAACACACCAATCAGAATTATGACATATAATGTCAATGGACTCACACACCCAGTGAATAGGGTTAAAGTAATGACATGTTTGAGAAAGTCTGCTGCAGACTTAATTTTATTTCAGGAGACACACCTATCAGACACAAAACATCAGAAGTTAAAATCTGGTTATAGTCAGCCCACGATTCCTCCTATAAAGGGAGTGGAGAAGAGGTGTGACAATTGTAATTCCAAACATGGTTCCATTGACCATTAAATCTGTAAATATGGATAAAGAGGGTAGATATATGGTCCTCATAAGTACATACGAGGGAAAGACTATGACATTGGCCTCAATATATGTCCTCCTTCCCCCAGGAATGGATTTTGTTATTTTAGATGACTGTTGACTCTGTTGGCTGAAAAAAGGGGGAATGTACTTTAGTATGCAGAGGTGACTTCAATTTGACCATGACACCACAATTTGATAGTATCTCACGCATCCCAAGAAGGGAACATCAGGTAACCAAGAAAACAAAATCATTGATGGAGGAATTAGGACTGGTTGATGCCTGGAGGAGCACACATGGACAGTCCAAGGGGTATACGTTCTATTCGTCAGCTCACTAGATGTACGCCAGACTAGACCTATTTTTGGTCTCTAAAGAGCACGCAAATAACCTACATGCTGGAACTTAAGTTACAGCCTTACAAAAATACTTTCTGGAGGCCTAATGTTTTACTTTTACAGACTGAAGACATAAGGGATCAAGCTAAAAGTTTTATAGAATAGTCTGTGCAGGATAACAAAACCTCGGACATCTCTCCAGGTATCCTTTGGGATACCATAAAGGCCATGGCCAGAGAAAAATTGCTAGCCATAGCAGCTTCCAGAAAGAAAGCATGACAACAGAGGCAGCAGACACTGGAGGAGAAAATCAGATATATTACAACATCCCTTAATTTGGTCTCCTGACCTACACTATACCAGGGTTGGAAGACCGAATTTAGAAATTCCAATGGGGATTTGTGTTATGCACGGGGGCTTTTCCCCCCACACCCCCTAACTAAAATAACCAACTCCAAGGGAGAGCAGCCCTCAGAGTTGGTAGTAAAGTTAGGAAGGGGTGCAAAAATAAAATGTGCTAAATGTTCCCCTACCGGGGACAGAACCCCATCCCTGAAAGCCTACTAGCTGAACTGCAGGAGCATTACTGCTCCACACTATGGAACAGCTTGGCCAGCACCCCGCTCTGCCCCCCTCAAAAGGTTACACCAGGCAGAACCATGTTGCGCGGGCATAACCTAGCATTTCACTGAGTGAACTACAATTTCACCCAGCGAAATGTAATTTAATTTTCAGGCAGAAATTTCAGGACCTCAGCTTTGGTATCCTGATAGGATACCAGAAAATCTATTCCCTTGAACTTTCCCAGCAAATTAAGCTAGACAAAAAAAGAGGCCAGGAAACAGACCAGCTAAAAAAAAAGAACTCAATACGATATTAGATTATAAAGTAGACTTGAACCTAAAATACCTAAGACAAAGATACTATGAAGGAGAGCCACTTGCCTTGAGATTACTAGCATGTCATATTCGTGCGCATAGAAATAAAGCTCACATTTGTAAAATCTATCATTCTGGAAAAGATGGTAGAGTTACAACATCCCCTGAGATATCTGAAGCTTTCCAGCACTACTTTAAAAGGTATACTCTGTAACCACCCCTGCCCCCCAATCCACAGAAACTTTAAACACATTTTGGGGATCAAGCATTTAAAAAAGCCATGTGGCCCAATGCTTTTCACCCAATTAACACATTTTAAATAAATAAATAAAATAAATATAATTGGGACCAACAATTGGTCAAACCTATAACGTGGGGTTACCCCTTTTCAGTTCAAGTCCTGTGTGCACTTTGCTGAGATGACAAAAAGATTGATGGAACAAGCTCGGGCTTTGTGATACATTGGCTGATCAGCAAGTTGGAACTGACACCACAAAGTGCTTTTTACAAACAGGCCATAGCTGGGCATCACCCAGACAAGCATAAAACAAAAAAGAATACTTTTAGCAGGATGATGAAGAACTTGGAGATCCTCTGCAACTCTTGGCAAGAAGTTGAAGCCTCCTGGTCGAGCTGATGGTTCTCTGGATGATCTGCAGCAATGACCACTGGTAGGTCCCAGGTATCCAGGCCACCTCCCAACAAGAAGACAACTGGTAATGTGACCCTCAGGGCAGCCTCTATGGAGTGGCACTGATACATATGCACTGGAGGATGGGTGACAAAATAAGCAAATGATCATGCATGACATCAACTGTGGTCCCTCACCTTTGAGCCGGGGCAGCTCCAAAGCTGACTCACTTCTGGATACCTGACTAGCAGCTCTCTACAACTTACCATTGCAGGACTGATGCAATACTGTGGCAGAGATTTGAAGCAGATTGATGTCAATGGAGGCAGGTCTGCTGAAGATGGAGGAGAGCCAGGGACCTCCCAAGGTTGATATCAGGTGCTGAAGAAGCTGGTCCTGGCAACAGAGGCAAAGCTGGATATCAAGAACACAAGGGATGCAGTCCAATAATGCAATTTAGGTTGCAAGTGATACTGGTCAGCTCCTACACAAACAGATTCAGTCTTAAGGGTGCTAGGCATGCTATAGCCCAATTCAGTCCATATGGGGCTCAATACACCCTGCATAGCTCCATAGGCACCCAGGGCTTGTGGTTACTTTCCCATCCTGAGGGGATGCTGTGCCCACCCAAAGCCAGGGTCTGAGTGGTGGGCACCAAACATACAGTCCTTTTCATGGGTCAACAGTTTACTGGCACACCAGCTGCTGGTAAGCAGCAAGGGGAAACAGTGTGACTGATGGGAAACGATTGGGGTCCCAGGGAAACTGGTGGAGCAGCTGGAGTGATCCTCTAAAAAAAGTGGGTACTGGCCCTTTAACTCCCTGAGGGATTTTCCTGTATTGGCCTGCAAGAGGATGTACCACCTGGGCATGGGCCTACCCCTCCTGACTAGGAATGAGGGGGCTGCAGTCTGGCTATACAGTGGAACGAGGCTTAACCCTTCCTTCCAATACATAAATATAAAGACCTTTGTTCTTGGCCCTGCCCCTGAGTTCTAGGCATGGATCTGCAAATAACTCCCCTTTAGCATACTCTAACCTACCTACACTCTGCCTCTTGTTGAGGTGCCGATTTGGTGCCAAAGCTACCCCTGGGACTTATAACTTGCGGTACCACTCTCTTTTGCTATACGTGGGTGCTCCACCCATGCCTGTATTGTCTTCCCCTCTAATGGCACCTATAACACTAATTATAGTATGTTTGAGTGCACAACCCACTCACCACCTGGTCCCAGTCTCCTACTGCTGCTCAGATCGGTGGTGGGGTTCTTTGTGGTGGCTGGGGAGCAGTGCTTCCACTCGGTGTCTTGTGCTGCTGCTCTGCGCCTGTTGGCAGAGCTCTGGAGTCTGGGGCATTTGGTTCTGCCTGGACTTTATACGCCACCACAAGCCACGGTCCGTGCTCAGCAGCATTCTCCACCCACTCGATGAAACCGTGGGTAAATGGCTGCTGCGCCGCCGTGTGTGCTGTGGGAGGGTTGGAGGACTGCGTAGAAAGGGAAACCCTACTTACCACCATTTATCATAAAAGGAACTCTGTCTCAGTTGGGAGATGGGAGGCAAGCTCCTCAAGGGCCCAGAAGGCAGCCAACAGAGGGAAATCAACAGGGAGCCTGAAAAAGAGGAAAATAAAAAAATAAAATAAAATGGATAAAAGAAAATAAATGAAAAAAACATAAAACAAGCCAGAGGAAAAACAGGATGAAACAACCTGGATATGAGCGATAGGCCCGGGATCCAGTGGCGGGGGACTACAAAGGCAGTCAGCTGAGAAGCACCACGGGGCAGCCACAAATGCCAAACAAAAGGAAACTAAGGTAAAACAAATTAACCTGTGGACAAAAGGGAGGAATAAAAAAGAAAGGAGACTCCACTGAGTAAGAACAAGGAAGCCAATGCTAGATGCTGCTGGAAGCCTGCAGGAGCACTTGGCTGAAGAGGAGCAACAACCAAGGAGCCATGAACCTGATCTTCAGGTAACCTTCCATTTGTCCGTGTCCCTGAGTTTCAATTCAGTGAGCCACCCTGGTCCACAACTACCTCTCTGGCTGGTGGGGAAGGCCTTTTCTGGCCAGGGGATTAGGTCCCTGGGGCTTTAGGACAGCTTTCCTTGGCTGATTTATGGCCCTTAGGCCAGTCTGGTGTGATAGTTGGAAGCACCCCTAAGCATTGGGGGCCAGTGGAAGGGATGGCAGAGACAGGACAAAGGACCGGTGTGGGAAGACTGCAGAGAAGGGGAAGGGGGGAGAGAGAGAGAGAAAAAAGAGAAAAATAATGTATACAGTAAGAAGCCTTGCTGTTCAGGTGGGTGGGGGAAGGCAACCCTTTCGCTTCCTCTTACTGTCCCTGGGGTTCCCTGCTGGTCGGAGACCATGCCCTGCTGTACTTTGGGGCACTACATATCTGCCTCCCCTTAAACATGCATATCCCCATGTATGTGGGTCAATTGTCATTTGGAGTTTCAAAACACAAGCATATATTTTACCTCTATAAAACTATTGAACTAGTCTACATGAAAATAGTGATTCCTAACTGTTCTTCTTTAACATTTTTAGCATATCTAATAATATTAGCATCTTCATTAGTTTACACCTTACTCTAAACAGGCTAAGCATCTCTTGACTTTTAAAGGTATTTAACACTTCACCATTTTGTTATCTCTGGTACTTTTCTTGGTCCTATTCATCAGGTACTAGAATAACTACAGCAGGTTGAAGAATGAGTGTTCAACATATTTACACTGACGTCAACCTTGCCTATATGGTTAGCTAGCCATGAGGAGCCAGTACAGACAGTCTTGTGGTACTTTCCGAGAGTGGTTTCTGCCTCAACTGATCGATCTGCCCAGCTGACTCAACAGAAACCATGCAGGACTTCAGATTAGTTTGGAGTACTAACTGCTGCATTCCATCCAAAGCTTGGATCTGGCAGCTATGCAATCCAGAGAATGAGACGTCCACGATGACATATGGGTCACATAGAAACATAGTCTCTGATGGCAGATAAGGACTGCTTGGCCCACCCAGTCTTCCCATTTCCATGCCTATTGGATAAGCTGCATATCCTAGTTAATAAACAGCCTACCTCCTCCTACCCCCTACTAGAATTGCCTTATGTCTGTCCTATGCATTCTTGAATTTCCCCACTGTTTTTGACCCCATGACCTCCTCAGGAAGGCTGTTCCATGCGTCCACCACCCTCTCTGTGAAAAAATACTTCCTCACATTGCCCCTGAGCCGTCCCCCCTCTATCTTCAAATTGTGCCCCTTGTTCTTGCACATCTCTTTTTCTGAAAGATGCTACCTACTTGGACTTTGTTGATTCCCTTGAGGTACTTGAAAGTTTCTATCATGTCCCCCCTTTCCCTCCTTTCCTCAAGGGTATTCATATTAAGCTTCTTTACTCTCTCTTTCTCTCTCTTTGTATGGCTTCTGGTGCAGACCCTGCATCATTTTAGTTGCCCATCTCCTGATTGCCTCCATCCTGCCTGTCTATATCCTTGTGGAGATGGGGTCTCCAGAACTGCATGCAGTACTCCAAATGGAGTTTCACTAACTGCCTGTACAGATGGATAACAACTTCCTGCTTTCTACTGGTGATGCCTCTCCCTATGCATCCCAGTACCCCCCCCAGTCCTCCTTACTGCCTTCTCACATTGCTAGCCTATATAAATGGGTCAGGCTCCCAGTTTTGAGATGACTTTGTAACAGCCTAGATAGACTGTTCCACAAAAAAATAGGAACAGTCCCATAGTTTCACTGTATTTACAAAATAAATACTCAAGGATGCAGGTTCAAGACACAACATAGGTAAGAGCTGCCAGAGAAATATGGGTAGCCCCTGTAGGGATAAAGACTAGATTCAGTATTCATAATCATACCACAATAGAGATCAGTAGTTTAAAATAAGTTTGGTTGTAAAATACACTGTGCATATCACTAATTAAAGACAGTGGGACACAGCACAGGGGGGGGAGTGAAAAGAACTACTGGCCCTGCCATCTCTCACACACATGCAATTTTTACATCAAGTATTGCGAGTGGCTTCATTTTTGGGGAAAATTATAATACTGACTGGTAAAATAGTTTAATGATAAGATTGGTGGCCAGTGGGCTATTAACTGATCACCCTGGCTATTTGTATAAGCACTTGTAGCCCAGTGTAGAAATCGGACTGCCTAAGTTGCCTGTTGAGATTTTTACATTTAGTTAGTTGTTTAATATTTATTCAATCACTCCTGGAAGTTAGCTGCTATGTGATAAGTTTTAAAGATACAGGGTGGCAGCTCCAGGTGCTACAGGCGCTAAACAAAATGAGGGCGAGTGAGTGAGTGACTGAGCATCGGTCCCACAGTGAGAGCACTCTACACTCAGACTTGGAATCCCTGGTTCTGTCTAGTGTGGCCACCTCACTCTGCAGCTGTACAGAAGCTAGGCTTTGACCTAAAGGACTCTTCTGCTTCTCGCATAGCAGAGATAGACGCATGATGGTGTGCTGACCGCACATTGAAACATTCATAGCAAAATCCCTCACAGCGGCAATCTTGCCAGGGTTTGAGATTGTCGCTGTAAGGGACCCGAGGGCAAAATTTTGCTGTTTCACTGTGTTTTACCCCCCCTTCAAATCAACTCCGATTCAGAGTTGATAATCTATAGAAGGGGGGCATGGGGTCACAGCCCCCTGCATGGGGGGTTCGGGGCCACAGCCCCCCCCCCACATGGAAACACACCAATGTCAGACAGGCAAAATTTTGCCCATCAACATTGAGGATCTCGGTATGCTGAACTTTGACAACAGTGTTGTCGATTAGGCATAGGTAAACCACGCATGATGTGCTCCTTTCAAGGCAGGATCAACTAGATAAAAATTATTCCCTCTACAGAAGTTGGCAGGCGAAAAGTGCCAGGGAATGATGTTTGGGGACAAGCTCCTATTGAATAAAATTAATAAAAAATTACAGGGAGCACAGTCTGGAAATTGGGGCTCTGGAAGCCCAGACTCAGCGAAAGAAATGCACACACACTATAAAGAGCTCACAAGGGAGCCATTTTGTGCATTTAAGTGTGCAATTGTGGCACAGGGGATCAAGGCTTTACACATGGAAAACACACATAAAACAACTAAATAAATAATATAAATGGCATGTGGGTGCAGAGGAGACCTTGGCACAATACAATGTTATTCAAAAGTTGCAAAAGTGCACAAAAGCTAAAACGGAGCACTTTGAAGCAGACATCAACAGAAATAAAGCCTCTGTCAAGCTACAACACATTTGACATGTTCAACGTTGTGTTGCCAAGCTTAGTTTTGATAGAAATGAATCAAACTTGGCACACTTATTCCTTAGAGTGTCCTACAAATGAGAAAAATAGTTTTAGATGCCTAGGGCTAGATATTTAACAGTGCATCTGGCAATGGTGCAAGTGGTTGCTCCATGCAACTGAATTGTGCTGAAGCAACGAAGGTGTATATTCAAAAGAGATGTGCCATGGTGCAGCTCATCTGAATATATCAAAAAATCCATTTGGCACAAATACAATGTGCCGGTGCATCCTCCAGACAGGTCTGAATACCAGGAATGGAAAATGCACCAACTGCAGTAGAGATACGCCTGGTGCGGATTCCTAATATTTAGACCCACATATGTAAATGGGCCATAATGCATGCAAGGTGTAAATGGGGCCATTTGCATGTCATTATGGCACCATTTACATGGGTTGTGTAGGACTGGCCAGCAGAATGCACCTGGCGCCCTGCACAGCAGACAGTCTCTGTCCCAGGTACCACAATAGTACCCCCTCCTCACCTATAACCCCAATTGCCCGTAATGAAGAAAAATTAATTTCCCTGGAAGTCCAGTAGTACCCCTTCCCTGCCCGGAACCCCGATCACCCGTAATGAAGAAAGAGTAATGTCCCTGGTAACCCAGTGGTACCCTCTCCCTGCCCAAACCCTGTTCGCCTGTAAGGAAGAAAAATTAATTTCCCTGGTAGTCCTGTGGTACCCACTCCCCACCTGCAACCCAGATCACCCATAATGAAGAAGAAAAAATTACTCACCTTAGTAAGTATATTTCTTCTAATGGAGTCTTGCTGTATTCTGACAATTGCAGTGATTCCCCAACCTTTGAACTGCCCCAGAGAACTAAGGGTTAACTTTCCATGCAGGGCATGGAATGCTGAGCTTGAGCTCGGTTGAAGTCTCTGTCCGGAGTGTTTTGAACTCAAACCGTCAGATTCTTATGAGCCCAACTAAACTAAAAATTCTATGTGGAAATTGTAAAAATTCTACTAGCCAACTGGCTGAAAAGTTTTGGATCCCCAAGGAAGACTCAAGTCAGGAAACCCAAAAACTAAACCCAATGTACTTAAAAAAATAACAATAATAAAAAAGCACCCAAACAAAAGGGAGGAGGGTGCCAGCAAATACACCCCTGGGGTGCAACACTGCACCTGCCCACCCACTTCCCAAAAAACAGGTTCTGAGAGGGGAGGCAGGGATGGAGGTCAGAATACAGCAAGACTCCATTAGAAGAAATATAATTACTAAGGTGAGTAAATTTTTTCTTCTAACAACATGAAGTCTTGCTGTATTCTGACAATTGCAGACTACCAAGCAGTACCTCCAAGGAGGAGGGACAGAACCTACTTTGGGAATAGGCTCTGAAGTACTTCTGTGCCAAACCGAGCATCACTCCTAGCCTGAATATCCAGACAGTAATGCTTGGTAAAGGTATGGACTGTTTTTCAGGTGGCTGCTTGACAAATTTCTAAGAGAGGAATATCCCTGGCTGCAGCCAAGGAAGCAGCTATACCTCTTGTGGAATGAGTCCTCAGGCCTGAGGGTGGAGTTTTTCCCAGTTTTTCATAGCAGAATTGTATACAAGACACAATCCACCTGGCAATAGATCTTTTGGTGGCAGGATTGCCCTTTCCCACTTCTCCATAAGTGAGGAACAACTGGAGGGATTCAAACATGTGACCCTTGGTACGCTCTATGTAGTAACTAAGGACTCTTTTGATATCTAAACTGTGTAGCCTCCTCTCTCCTGAGGAAGAATGATCAGTGAAGAAAACAAGGAGAGACATAGACTGGTTTAAATGGAAGTCTCAAACCACTTTGGGCAAGAACCTTCTATTGGTTCTAAGGACCACTTTATCCCTATGAAAGGAGATAAAATCAGGTTCCATTGACAGGACTTGCAATTCACTGATACGCCTGGCAGAGGTAATGGCTACCAAGAACACAGTTTTCCAAGTCAAGTACTTAAGCTCTGCTGAAGACATAGGCTCAAAGGGGGGTTGCATAAGCTGAGCAATGCAAGCATTCAAATCCCAGGCAGGGGCAGTGTCTCTAAAAGGGAGATTGGTGTGAAACAATCCTTTAAAAAATTTACAGAACACAGGATGGGAAGATAGTGAGGAAGGCTTCCCCACAGACAAAAATGCAGAAACAGCTGACAAGTGTACCTTGAGAGTAGCTGGTCTGAGGCCTAGGCCATTAAGATGGACCATATAATCCAGAACCGTAGGCAATTCAGCAGTGTCTGGAGAAGTATTCTTAGAACACCAAATGCTGAATCTTTTCCATTTGGAGTTGTAAGTCTTTCTGGTGGAGGGCTTTCAAGAAGCCTTGAGGATGTCCAGAACCCCCTTGGGAAAGATGCAGATCTGCAAACTCTAACTCTTCAAGAGCCATGCCTTGAGATTGAGGGACTGAATATTGGGGTACCAAACCCTCCCCTGAGAGGATGTTAATAGGTTGTAATTTCTGGGAAGAGACAGGGGAAGATGGACTGCTAGGGACAGCAAAAGGGGGTACCAGGGCTGTCTGGCCCAATCTGGAGCAACCAGAATCACCTTGCAAGGTTGAGACCTTATTTTGACTAAAACTTTGAACAGGAGTGGGAAGGGGGAAAGGCATACAGAAACTTCCCTTCCCAATTCAGAATCAGGGCATCCAGGGGGACTGAGCCCAAGACTGGAGGTCTGCAACAAAAGACAGGGAGTTGGTGATTGTCTGGGGCTGCAAAGACATCTATCTCTGGAGTGCCCCACCTTGAAAAATCACTTTCAACACCTGAGGGTCCAGGGACCATTCGTGATGGCCCTGAGAAATCCTGCTCAGTGCATCTGCTAGCACATTGTCCTTGCCTGGAAGGTGAACTGCTACAAGAGAGGCTTGCAGGAAATAAGCCAGGGACCACAACTTCATGGCTTCTGTGCACAAGACCATGGACCGAGTGCCTCCCTGTTTGTTGATGTGCCACATGGTGGTAGTGTTGTCTGTTCTGACTTGAACCACCTTGTTCTGAACTGACTGTGAAAACTTTCAGAGCTAGAAAAACTGCCCCTGAGCTCTAGAAGATTGATGTGGAGAAGGGATTTTTGGGGCGACCACAGGCTCTGGGCAGTGAGGGACCCCAGGTGGGCTCCCCAGCCCAGAAGGGAAGCATCCCTGGTAAGGACCACTGAACAAGGCTGAGCAACAAAAGGAACACCGTGCCTTAAATTGTCCTGATCCTGCCACCACTGGAGGGGTCTGGATCAAGGTTGGAGTCACTGGAATCAGTTTGGTAAGGGAGTCCTTTGTCTGAGACCAGTAAGCTCTCAGGTGGAACTGAATATCCCTCATCTGGAATCTTGCCCCTTGGACCACTGCTGTTAAAGCTGCCATGTGGCCCAAGAGCTGAAGGAAATGCCTTGCTGGTCGAGATATGTGAAGGCTGAAGGAAGAAGCTAGTTCTATAAGAGCCCTTGCCCTTTCTAGAGGAAGAAAGGCTCTTGCTCTGAGTGTGTCCAATTCTGCCCCTATAAAGGTAAGGAGCTGGACTGGTTTGAGAACTGACTTGGGAAGGTTGAGAAGAAATCCTAGGGAAGTGAGCACTTGCTGGGTCACTTGCAGGTGAGACTTGACTTGGTCTGGAGACTGACCCACTAATAGCCAATCGTCCAGATAAGGAAATATGGAAATCTTTTGCCTTCTTAGAAAGACAACTACTACTGCCAGGCACTTTGTGAAAACCCTTGGAGCTGAGGTTAGACCAAAGGGCATTGCTCTGAACTGATAGTGGCCTGAGGGCAACTCGAACCTGAGGTATTTTCTGTGGGAGCACCTGATGGGAATGTGAAAGTAGGCATCTTTGAGGTCCAGGAAGGCTAGCCAGTCCCCTGGCCTTAGAGAGGGAAGGATTATTCCCAGAGTTATCATCTTGAACTTTGGTTTTAAAAGATGTTTGTTCAGATATCTGAGCTCTAGGATGGGTCGCCACTCCCCTGTCTTTTTGGGGGTCAGAAAGTACCTGGAGTACAGTCCTTTGCCGCAGTGTAGGGTAGGTACTCTCTCTATAGCTCTTAAAGCTAGGAGAGAAGAAACCTCTGCCTCTAGGGCAAGGGTTTCTGAAAGATTTGCAGGTGGAAAAGATCTGGCTCTCATCTTTGGAAATTTTTGAAGCTGAGAACCAGTCCCTGGCTTACTACTACAGGACCCACTTGTCTGTTGTAATGAGCGTCCAGTCCTGGACAAAGTAAGCCAGCCAGCCCCTACTGGAATAGGAGGGCTCGACCGGGCAGACCCATCAAGGTGTCTACTTGGCAGGGGCTTTAGGCTGAGGGGTGGATGCAGGCTTGCTCATACGCCTTCGGCCTCTCCCTCTGAAGAACCCCCTCTGCAAAAAGGAAGAAGAAGAAGCCTGTGCTTGGTAAAAAGGCCTTTGGAAAGGCCTGCCCCTGCCCCTGGACTGCTGCCTTTGAGGAGCTGCCTGCCTTTCCTTGGCCTGAGCACTCTTGTAAGTGGTCCTGTACTTGTCCATTTTCTTCATGTAATTCTCTGTCTGCTACCCAAACAGAGAATTACCCACTACAGGAAAATGTATAGTCTTTGCCTGGGTGTCCTGTAAGAGGCTAGTACATCTGAGCCAAGCCATCCTCTGAAGAGCCACAGATGTAGCCATAACTCTTGATGAAACATCATTAGAGTCCATGGCAGCATGAAATTGCACATTGGATGCCTCAATCCCATCTGCAGCCACCGCCTCCAGTTCCTTGGCTAGCTGGGGGGAGGCCTGTTTAGCCAGTGCCAGTACACTGTCCCACCTAGACTTCTGGTACCTGGCTGTATAGGCCATGTAATTCACCTGCCTGAGTCCCAAAGAAGATGCCATGTACTGCTTCTTTGCCATGGCATTAATCTTCCTGGAGTCCTTGTCAGGGAGGTGTGAAGCCAAGGGAATATTTGCCTTGTCACAGGCAGCAGCCTGCACTACCCCAACATGGCTGCATTGCTGATATAAGAACTCCGTGTCTGAGCCTGAGAGTGTATACCTCTTTCCATTCTTTTATCCACAGGAGGTATAGTGTTAGGAAACTTTAAGATTTTTTGTGTCTGTTTCCCAAAAGATTTATGGAGGGGAATAGACAGTCTCCTGGACTCTGGGATATCCATCATCTCTACATAATCAGGCTCTTCTTGATCTTCCACAGCCTCTTCCATAGGAAGCTGGAGGGTTTCAGCCACTTTCCTGTAAAACATAAAATGGGAAGGGGACTCAGAAAGCCTAAGAGGGGAAACACCTGATGGTCTTTCTGGGGAGATGTCTGGTTCCACAGGCACATCCAGACCTTCACTTACATCATAATCTTCAAATTCCCCTTCCTCTTCAAACTCCAGTTCATAAAATTCTTCAAGGGTATACTCTTGAATTGGGGGAACCAACCAAACTGAACCCATGCCAGAAGGAGCTGGATCGGTCGCAACCGAACAGAGCGATTTCACAATCTGAATTGCCCAGGCTATCTCTTCAGCGGTCGGAACATGAACCTCTGGATCTGAACTGGTCGACTTATCTTTGTGCTTTCTTTTTGTCAGAACAGATCCCTCAGAATTGGCTCTCCTTTTGCTCGAAGAAATATTGCCCTGGTCAGAGGGCACTCTTTCTGGTTCGGTCAAAACTGAACCAGATTGGCCATCCAGGTCAGTGGACTTCTCCCTTTCCCTCAGTCTACCTAATCTCTTCTCAAGGGTAGATTTGGGAAAATGTTTACATATTTGTCAGTCTGAATCGAGGTGGTCAAACCCCAGACAATAAACACAGGTGGTGTGGGGATCGGCCTTGGCAAAGACCTCCCCACACTCACTGCAGTGTTGAAACCCAGTAGGCCCAGTTTTTTTCTTGGGTTTCTCAGACATGGCCAACCTAATCAAACTTACCCTTTTTCCGGCAACTGCCAGGCAAGACTCCCTTACCATGTCACGGGTATTGGAAAAAGGTTAAAACATGTTTTTAGAACCGATAAGAACCAGTAACCACACACTAAATATAGCAAAATTCACAATCAAATGGTTGGTTCAGCCGAACCGACCACACTTTTACAAGTTCCACACAGAAATAATAGAACAATTCCTATCTAGTACTCACTGTACCACAGACAGAGACTGAACCGACTATGCAGAAACTTTTTTTTTGGTTTAAACTGACGAAAAACTGAAAACTTTAACCGACTTCAAACTGAGCTGAAGGAGAAATCTCTGCAGTGACCATTCAGTGAGGTGGAGTAAAGAATCTGACAGTTTGAGTTCAAAACACTCCAGACAGAGACTTCAACCAAGCTTGAGCTCAGCGTTCCATGCCCTGCATGGAAAGCTAACCCTTAGTTCTCCAGGGCAGTTCAAAGGTTGGGGAATCACTGCAATTGTCAGAATACAACAAGACTTCATGTTGTTTGAAAGAGTAATTTCCTTGGTAGTCCAGTGGTACCCCCCTCCCCACCCTTAACCCCGATCACCCATAATGAAGAAAGATTAATTTCCCTGGTAGTCCAGTGGTACCCACCTCCCCATCCCAAACCTCAAATCACCTGAAACTCACATCTCCACATCCATGGTAGTCTAGTGGTCCCTCCAGCACCCCACCCACACAGGACCCTACCCCACCCTGCCCCCCACGTGATCGGAGGGCAACAAACCCACCCACAAACTTCCATGGCTGCCTGTCAAATTACAGCTCACAGTACATGCTGAAAGCTCATTCATCCACACTGATGACCAATGGGCTTGCAGTGTGTACTGTACTAGTGATTCTCGACTTAGTGGATGAATGACTTCATGTGTGTGATGGGGTCCTCTGTGGGTGGGGGCTGGGGGACCACTAGAATGCCATGGATGTGGGGATGCATTTTTTGGGTAATTGGAGGCATGGGATGGGAAGGGGGTACCACTGGACTACCAGGGAAATTCATTTTTCTTCATTATGGGTGATTGGGGTTATAGGCGGGAAGGGGGTACTACTGGGTTACCAGGGAAATTTATTTGTCTTCCTTACAGGTGATCAGGGAGGGGGGTACTACTAGACTATCAGGAAATAATGTGGGAGGTTGTCTATGGTGTTCTGGGGAGGAAGCCACCCAAGGCTGGCAGCTGCTGTGTTGCGCCTTGCATTATGGCAGTTCGTCTTTGGGTGGCTACCACTTGAGCATGATTTTTCCACACTCAACTTTGTGCCCAGGTATGCAGCAAATCTCCAGGATGTGCCAGAAGATGCGCTGCACATGTCTGCTGAATATCGAGATATGCCACATATGCATGAGCACGCCCCTGGAGATGCACCATATACATTATCTTTGCACCACAGCACATCAGGAATTGTGTAGCGCAATTCCTCCTTTTGAATATAGCCCCAGGGAGCATTTCTGGGATTGCTCTGATGCAACTCCTTTGAATATCTAGACCCTAATGTATAAAATAGAGGCATGCCTAACCTTAATAGAGAGCATGGGTCCTGAATGAAGCTAATCCATGCAGGCAGTTACACTGGAGGTGGTGCTTAGCCTGGGAAAATGAATACTTAATGTCTGACAGAAAAAACTGTTGTACTTAGCACTGTTAAAGGAGAAACAACTGTTTTGACTGTAAAAAAAGGAAAGTGCTCAGAAGTGACTATTTAAGTACTTTAATAGTAAAAGAATAGTAGTCTTAGTGACTCAGTTTTCCTAGGGGCTACTGTGTATAGAAAAAGTTCAACAGAAAGCTTGGAAAGTCAGCTGGCCAGCCATCATAGTGAAAAAGTGCTTACCCTTGGGAACTTTTTTATTTTTAGTGACAAAGAAAATGTATTTTAAAATGACTTAGAATTATAAAAAAAGGGTGTGGGAGCCTTAGAATGTTCAGAGGGGCAGTTCAGCTTCAAATCTGAGAATTCCATTGGGGCTTATGCTGCTGCAGAGAGGAACTTGATTGGTGCTGAGCTGCTGCACAGGACAGTGTCCACTCACCAACCACATATTTAAATATGCTAATGAAAATGTAGCTATAAAAAGAGCTGCACAACCAGTGTGCAGTCAGTCTGAGCAGGGAGAGAGAGACCAAGAAGGAATGTGCCCATGTCATAGGAAAGTGCTCAGAAATGATTAAAGTACTTTAATAGTAAAGGAACAGTAGTTTTAGTGACTCAGCTTTCCTAGTGGCTACTGTGTATAGAAAAAATTCAGCAGAAAGATTGGAAAGTCAGCTGTCTAGCCATTATAGTGAAAAAGTGCTTAATCCTTCAGAAAATGTTTATTTTTAGTGACAAAGAAAATGTATTTTAAAATGACGTAAAGTTATACAAAAAGGGGAAGCCTTAGAATGTTCAGAGGGGCAGTTGAGCTTCAAGTCTGAGAATTCCATTGTGGCTAAGGCTGCTTCAGAGAGGAATTTGATTGGTGTGGAGCTGTTGGACAGGTCAATCCCCCACTCAGTGACCATAGGTTTAAATATGTTAATGAGATTTTAGCTATAAAAAGAGTTGCACAGCTAGTGTGCAATGAGTCTGAGCAGGGACAGCAACCAAGAAGGAATGTGCCCATGCCAAAGGGGTGTCTGTCTGAAGAGGCCTGATAAAGAGAAAAAGCCTGATAGAACCAGTTTAATTTAAATACAATGTAGGAATAAGGGATCACCTGTATCCCAGAGTAGGGTCAGATATTGCAGTAAGTGAGAACAGGGTACAGAATAGAAAGCCTGTTGCTTTAAGTGCCTGGTGACCCTGTCTAACTAGTTTTCCTCACAGAAGAACAGCTGCAAATCTGAATAAATCATCACTTCTCCTCACAGCATCTTCATCCTGCTGACTCAAAGGGGGCCCTCCAACTACAACAAGCTGCAACATCTCTACACAGAATTTCTACAGTAATTCCAAAGGAGTGTGGTATAGTAAAAACCTTGTTGATACAGTTTGGGGACTATTTTAAAAGCCACAGTGATGCTGTTTTACAGAAATTTTACCTCAATCCTTTCAAACTGAAGAAACTATTGTCAAAGTGAAGGACTGAACCTGAAGGGACTGAGGAGGGATTCTGTCACAACTTTTAATGTACTAGTATGCAACATTGTTTAATGCCATTGCTTACTTTAAATATTTTACAGTGATGAAATTATGAAAAATCAACTGATTTGAATGATTTTAGAGTATGAGAAGTACAGTATAGTAAATGAGTAATTGGATACCAGGGTAGTATCTGACAGAAGGGGTCAGGGGCTGACTGAAATAGATAAGGTCTAGTAGTCACTGTATGGCCATAAGGCAAGTGACATTGGATACCAGGGTGTTATCTGACAGAAGGGGTCAGTGGACTGACTGCTTGGAGGTTTGGTACAGTAGTCACTGTGTTCCTTATTTCTATATAGAAAGTGTACACAGTAATTGGCTACTAGGGAAGGTATCTGGCTGAATGGGTTAGTGGTCTGACTGCTCAGAGGTGGACCCAGTAGTCACTGATTTCTTTAGTTCAAAAGTGAATACAGCTCCAGGATTAAGGCCTAGATGAGTGATTATCCTGGGAAAGTGTGATACCTGGAGGGCTGGTGGGTGGTGAGTGCCTGCAGTCTGCAGGGGTGAGTTCAAGTTGATTAGTGGTATGTAAGTGCCCAGCTGGGTATAGCATATACAGTAATTCTGTTTTATGTGTTTGAATTGTCATTTTTATCTAAATTTAAACTGTTCTATCCGTGTCTGTGATTATCAAGATTTCTTTCACAATTTTAGTAAACTTTTATCTTTTTGCTCAACAACCCAAGTGTTAGACTCCTTGCTTGCAGTACCAGTGTCTCATATTCCTGCAGGTCTCCAGGTCAGTCTGGTGCAGCATTGCCTACTCTTGGCAGCTCATAGCTACTCCAGTTGGGGAAGTAAGGTACTGTACTCAGGTAGTACCCAACTGGGAAAGGGTTGTTACAGAAGAAGGAACAATGAATCCTTGATGTCACCTATCTCTCTGTGGAATGATGCCATCTGTGGCCAGTGGTTAATACAGTAGGGTGGGTGCTTCATCTTAAAAGTGTCGCCCAAATGTTTGACTGCACTGTGAATATTTTCTATTGCTTTGTGTAAGATTATTACAATAGCAAGACTGACCTATTCCAGGTTATGCCTAACAATGGAATATTCTAAACTGCTGTTTGTTTTGAATTTGGCAGGAGACCCTGACATTTTTTCTGTCTCTGGAACCTAAGTGTTACGCTATACACTAAAGGGATCTATTTTTTACAAACTCACCTGTGAGTACAACAGCTGTAGTGAAGTTGTCTTTACTTTACTAGGCCTTGGCTACTGTAAAGTTCAATGTCATTGGGTTACGAGAAAAAGGTATGGATTCCAGACTCTCAGGAATGGTGGATGAGTGTGAGAGATCTAGAGATTTAGGGGGAGCACACAGTCTAGATCCAGTTGTGGGAGCTGGAGTGAATTTTCCTTCTGTGGAAGCACCAGAATTTAATCTGAGAACCAGTGAATCGCTTATTGCAGAGAGGATGACAACACCTATAGGACGTGGTAGGAGTTTTACCAGAGAAATGCCTATGGAAACAAGGTCATTTGATGCTGAAGAGATGGAAAGGAGAATAAGTCACAAGTTAGGAAAGAGCATGGAGCAGAAGCTGGAAGTATTCATGGCCAAGGTCATGAATAGCCTTAAGAATTTGAATGGTGTGCCACAAAGAAGAGAATGTATGCCTAATGCTAGTGTAACCAGAAGATGTAAAGTATCTCAAACTCCAATGAAAAGGAGTGAGGACTAAACAACTCCTCAAGGAAGGCTGAATATGTCACAAAGCTATGAGAGAGCTATGATGCCCATAATTCCCATAGTTGTGTCAAGGTTTGGTGGAAATCTTTCAGTGTTCAGTGGAGAGAGATAGGAGGATGCTTCCCAAATTCTCAAGAACTTTGAATTTACATTACACCAAACTCATGTGCCAGAAGAAATGTGGGCACAACATTTTGAAGGAGCTGTTCAAGGTGTTGCAGGTAAATAGTGGCACTACAAGCAGGACCAAATACAAGTTTGGAGACAATGTAGAGTCCAATTCTTGGAATATTTTGACAAGGCTCATAGCTGACAGCTCCTGAGAAGACAGTTGGATCGTCCATGGAGGTACAGAGGTCATCTAGATGTGCTCATCCTAGACAAGTGGGACATGTACAAGCAGATATATCCACATGCTCACAAGAGAAAGATTGCTGAGTTTATTGTCTTCAACCTGAACTCCAAAACGTGTTAATGTGTGCAATGCCAAGAATTGTTTAGAAGCTAATCCAAAAAAGAAGAACACTGCAAGAGAATTTGAGACAGACAAAGTCTGTTAAGAATCACAGTTATGAGAGGAGAGAGAGAGAGGTTCCAGGAGAGAAGAGCTGAAGATCGAGTGAATGCAATGCCAGATAGTTCAATCAGATCAACACAGCAGAATTATCAACCGAGAAGGGCTAACCCATTAGAACTGAGAAGTTATGGATGTAATGAGCTAGGTCACAAAAGGTTTGATTGTCCAAAAGGAAAGCCAGATGTAAATGCTAACAAGTCAGCAACCTCTTTAGTTTGGGATGAGGAGAAGTCAAAGCCTAATCCAACAGAAATAATGAAAGAAACGAGTGTTCCAGAAATAGTAACATTAGTCACGAGTTCAAATTTGCTGTACTTGCCAATCAAGTTGGGAGACATGATCACCCAAGTTTTGGTGGATACTGGAGAAACTACTTCAGTAATTGTGAGACATATGTTAATGCAAAGTATCGACTCATGCATGTGGCTCCAGAGGAAACCACAGATGGAGTTCACATTAGCATCAGAAGAGTCATATAATCCATGGGCACAGAGAGATGTGAATCTCAGTGTACGCGACATCCTGTGGAAGAGGAGAGACACAATCTTTGTCACACCCATAGCTGAGGTAATCATTGGAACTGACATTCTTAAAGATTTACAGATGGTGATTGATATAGCAAACAAGACCATAGAGAGTCCTGAACCGATTGTAGAGAAACTCCAGAAAGAGACAGTAACTGAAGAAGAAACTGAGATAATACAGAAATCTTCTGAAGAAAGTGTGTTTGAGGAGCACCAGATTGCAACTGTAATTGCAATGGAACCTGAGGATATCCTGGAAGATACTGAGGTGTTCGCAAGACCATATCTAGAGGGGCTGATGGAACCAGACATCAATCAAGATAAGCAGCTTGAGACAGTGATAGGCAAATATCCAGAGGTAGTTACAGAAACAATAGGTCACACAGATCTGATTCAGCACACAATAGAAAATGGAAATGCACAACCTATAAGAAGCAGACCATATGCATAGTCACCTGCTGAGAGAGAGAGAGAGAGAAATTATTCAGAAACAGAGACAAAAGATGTTGGAAGAAGGATTTATCTGGCCATCTTTGTCAGCCTGATCATTGCCAGTAGTGTTGGAGCCTAAGAAGGATGGGACCACAAGATTCTGTCTTGATTACTAGAAAGTGAATGCTGTGCCAAGGGGAGAAGCCTATCCTATGAAAAATATCAGAGAGGTGTTCGATACGTTTACCAGAGCACAGATATTCTTGACTGTCAATCTCAGGAGTGGATAGTGGCAGATACGTGTAGATGCTACAGACTGGTGTAAGACAGCATTGGCCAGCCATGAAGGACTGTATGAGTTCAGTGTATTGCTGTTCAGACTAAAGCATGCACCTACTACTTTCCAGCAATGATCGATGAAGTGTTGAGAGAAATTCAATACTGATTCTGTTTTGCATACATGGATGATGTAATCATCTATTCAAGAAAAATGGAAGAGCATTGGGAGCATTTGTAATAGTATTATAGAGGCTCAAGAGTCATGGACTTACAATAAAGAGAGAGAAATGCAAATTCTTACTGTCAGAGATCAAGGTTTTGGGTCACATAGTAACTGGTGGAGGTATATTCCTGAGCAGGCTGCTGTGGAAGTTATCCAAGATTTTCCCAGGCAAAAAAAGTAAAAGATATTCAAAGATTTCTATGACTATATACTTGGTATGGATCATTCATCCAACAGATGGCAAATATTGCAGAATCTCCAACTCAATTGAGAAGGAGAAGAACCGAATGGGAATGGATGCCTGTACAAGAAAAGGCATTTCAGACAATCAAAGGATGGATAGAAGAAGCCATGACATTGGATTTTCCAGATTTCGATAAGTCATTCTACTTAGCTACAGACACAAGTGACAAGGGACTTGGTGCTGTGCTATACCAAGAGAGTGACAAAGAGAAGAAAGTGATCTCGTGTGCTAGAAGAACTTTAATCACAACTGAAAGAAAGTATCATGTATCAGAGAAAGAATGCTTAGCGATTGTGTGGGCCACCAAAAAGTACATAGGATACTCAGACAGCAAACCATTCACATTGTACACAGATCATAATGCTTTGACCTGGTTGTTCACCATGAAAGATTTAAAAGGAAGGTTTGGACATTGGTCATTGCTTTTACAGGAGTATGCATTCAAAATTCGACATAGCAAAGAGAGTGTGAATGTGATGGCAGATTACTTGTCTCGAAGCACAGACAGTGAGGAAGAAACAGAAGTTGAAACAGATGTTACCATCATGGAGAGAATAATCCCAGACTTGTGCTGTAGTGTCACAACAACAAGAGAGTTCATTGAAGAGGATGAAGAGCAGCTGCTACCTTTCAAACAAAAGGAAGTCAGAAGAGTACAGAGAAGTCATACTGAATTAAAAAGACTGATTGAGATCATCCAGAAGGGAGAACACATGGAAGGTTTACCTGCTAAATGCAAAGTGCCAAGTCAAGAGCACCAACATGTGCCGGTAGACAACATCCTGATGCTACACATTAAAAATCCAGAAGAATGGAAAGTGATTTTACCAGAGAAATTGAGAGAGAAAGCCATGCGACTAATGAACGATTGCACCATATCAGGGTATATGAGTAGATAGAAAACACTTGACAGTATGAGTTTACTGGCCAAAAATGCATCAAGATGTGATACAATATGTACAGTCATGTAGTACATGCCAAGACACATAGGCAAGCAACCAAAAGATGATGGGAAAAATGATTGCAAATCATCCCAGTGGACCGTGGACAACAATTGCCACAGATACAGTGGGACCATTGCCGAAGGCAAATAAGGGAAATGAGTACCTCATGGTAGTTGTGAATCAATTCACCAAGTGGGAGGAAGCTTTTCCTTTATGCAGAACCAATACAGATGTGATAGTGTGAAAAATAGAGATGGATATATTTTGCAGATGCGGAATTCCAAAGGGTACCGTAACAGATAATGGCCCGCAGTTCAGGTTTAAACAATGGGAACAATTTTGCAATGCTTGGGGAGTCAAGCCTATTTACACAACATCCTAACATCTGCAAAGTAACTGGACTGAGAGAAACAAATAGAAATATCAAAACCTATTTGCAAGCATGTGCAAAATAATCAGACAAGATGGGATCAGTATTTACCAAGAATGGTAATGGCCTTACGTAGTGCAATCCAAGACTCGACAGGATGTAGTCCAGCCTTACTATTATGTATGGAAGAGAAGTAATGCTACCTATCGATAGAGAGTTGTCAGGTGACTCAGAAATGTTGGAAGACATACCAGAATATAAGACTTCAACAGAAATTATGAAAAAATGCTGGGAAATTGCTAAGAGCAATCTGGACAATGCCCAGAGGCACCAGAAACAGTACTATGACAAAAACAAAAGAGATATAGCTAAGGACTATGGAGAGATGGTACTATTAAAAAGCAATCTGAAATCGGATAAGGCTAATACATTTTTAGCAAAACCTGCAAGAAGATGGGAAAGAACATATGTGATTGCCAGAAAATGTTCGGAGATCAAATACTTTCTGAGAGACCCATCTACTGGTCTAGATTGGGGTGGGTACACCACATTAGTAACCTTAGGAAGTTCAGAAATAGAGATAGGACAGACTACACCAGTATTAATTCTGGGTTGCACAAGGTGTGCAAACTTCTTCAGATGAGCCAGAAGGAGACCAAATTTCTGAAAAGCATAATACATGGAGTTATAATTTTAGGCATAGAAAGCATGAGGATTATAGCATCCTACATTTCGAAGGTATTCAATCTTAGTAGGTCTGCTACACTCACTAAGGGCATCAGAAAAAATGTACAGTCTGAAAATATGTACATAATGTGTACATAGTAAATGTGCTAAAGTCATTTTGTATGTGTAAAACTTAAGGTAACGGTTTTCTAGTTAAGGTAGGCCTTGGACAATGTTGTTGCCCTTTGGGGGGAAGGCTGTAACAACCTAGATAGTCTGTTCCACAAAGACAATAGGGACAAGCCCATAGTTTTACTGTATTTACAAAATAAATAGTCATGGACACAGGTTCAAGACCTAATGTAGGTAGGAGCTGCCCAAGAAATATAGGGAGACCCCTGCAGTGATAAAAAAGACTAGATTCAGCATTCATAACTACACCACAGTAGAGATTAGTAATTTAAAATAGGTTTGGTTGTAAAATACACTGTGAGCATATCATTAATTAAAGACAGTGGGATGCAGCATAGTGGGGAAGTGGAAAGAACTCCTGGCTCTGCTGTCTCTCACACACATACAGTTTTTACATAAAGTATTGTGACTGGCATCATTTTTGTGGAAAATTATAATATGTTCTGGTAAAATAGTTTAATGATAAAACTGGTGGCTAGTGGACTATTAACATATCTCCCTGGCAATTTGTACAAGCACTTGTAGCCCAGTGTAGAATTCAGACTGCCTGAGTTGCCTGTGGAGATTTTTATATTTAGTTAGTTGTTTAATGTTTATTTAATCACCGACCCTTGGAATAACCTACTGCAAGAGGTAGCAGACTCAAAAAATGTAAGGGAATTCAAACTTGTGTGGGATAAACACTATGCTCAAAAAAGGAAATTGTCTAAGAGGAGGGAGCAGGTATTCTGGGAAGACTAGCTGGATCAAGATATCCCCTTCTGCTGGCAAATTCTTATATTCACTCCTGAAGTGTTAGCTGCTCTGTGGTAAGTTTTAAAGATGCAGAGTGGCAACTGCAGGTGATACAGTACAGGTGCTAAAAAAATGATTGAGAGTGAAAGAGGGAGTGACCGCACATCAGTCCCACAGTGAGAGCGCTCTGCACTCAGACTTGGAATCCCTGCTTCTGCCAAGGGTGGCTGCCTCACTCTGCTGCTATATGGAAGCTAGGCTTTGGCATAGAGGACTTTCTTGCTTCTCACATAGCAGAGAGGTACATGTATGATGTGTTCCTCTTGAGGCAGGATCAACCAGATAAAAATTATTCCCTCTACAGTAGTTGGCAGGCAAAAATCACCAGGGAATGATGTTTGGGGCCTAGCTCCTACTGAAAAAAAATTAATAAAAAATTACAGGGAGCACAGACTCGAAATTGGGGCTCTGGAAACCCAGAAAAAGTGAAAGAAATGCACACACACTATAAAGAGCTCACGAGGGAGCCGTTTTGTGCATTTAAGGGTGTGATTGTGTCATGGGGGATCAAGGTTTCACACACATGGAAAACAAATATAAAATAATGAAATAAGTAATATAAAAGGCGTGTGGGGGCTAGATGATTCCTGGGCACTACACAATGCTATTCAAAAGTCACAAAAATGCACTGAAACTAAACCGGAGCAGTCTGAAGCAGACACCAACATAATTAAAGCCAGTCAAGCTACAACACATTTGACATGTTCAACTTCATGTTCCCAAACCTGTTTTTGATACAAATGAATCAAACTTGGCACACTTATTCCTTGGAGTGTTCTACATATGAGAAAATAGTTTTAAATGCCTAATGTATAAAATAGAGGAATTTCTAACCTTAATTGAGAGAGTGGGTCCTGAATGAAGCTAATCCATGCAGGCAGTTACGCTGGAGATGGTGCTCAGTGTGGGAAAATGAATATTTAATGCCTGAGAGAAAACAAACTGCTGTACTTAGCACAGTTAAAGGGGAAATGACTCTTCTGATTGGAAAAAAGATAGGAAAGTGCTCAGAAATTATTAAAGTACTTTAATAGTAAAAGAACAGTAGTTTTAGTGACTCAGCTTTCCTAGTGGCTACTGTGTATAGCAAACATTCAGCAGAAAGATTGGAAAGTCAGCTGTCCAGCCATTATAGTGAAAAAGTGCTTAACCCTTCAGAAAATGTTCATTTTTAGTGACAAAGAAAGTGTATTTTAAAATTATCTAAAGTTATACAAAAAGGGGAAGCCTTAGAATGTTCAGAGGGGCAGTTCAGCTTCAAGTCTGAGAATTCCATTGTGGCTTATGCTGCTTCAGAGAGGAATTTGATTGGTTCTGAGCTGTTGGACAGGTCAATCCTCACTCAGTGACCATAGGTTTAAATATGTTAATGAGATTTTAGCTATAAAAAGAGCTGCACATCTAGTGTGCAATCAGTCTGATCGGGGACAGCAACAAAGAAGGAATGTGCCCATGCCAAAGGGGTGTCTGTCTGAAGAAGCCTGATGAAGAGAAAAAGCCTGACAGAACCAGTTTAATTTAAATACAGTGTAAAAATAAGGGATAACCTGTATCCCAGTGTAAGGTCAGATAGGGCAATAAGTGAGAACAGGGTACAGAATAGGAAGCCTGTTGCTTCAAGTGCCTGATAATCCTGTGTAACTAGTTTTTCTCAATGAAGAAGAAAAGCTGCAAATCTGAAGAAATCATTGCTTCTCCTCACATCTTCATCCTGCTGACTCACAAAGGGGGCCCACCAACTGCATCAATCTGCATCATCTTTACCCAGAATTTCTTTAGTAATTCCAAAGGAGTGTGGTGTAGTAAAACCTTGTTGATACAGTTTGGGGACTATTTTAAAAGTCACAGTAGCACTGTTTTACAGAGAATTTACTTCACTCCTTCTGAATTTAAGAGACTATTGTCAAAGTGAAATCTTGTAATGTACTAGTATGCAGCATTGTTTAATGCCATTGCTTAGTTTAAATGTTTTACAGTGATGCATTTATGAAATATCAACTGATTTCAATGATTTTAGAGTATAAGAAGTACAGCGGCAGAAGGGGTTAGTGGTCTGACTGAGGTAGACACAGAAAGGCCTAATAGTCACTGTATGGTACGCCCATAAGGCAAGTAAAATTGGATATTAGTGTGATATCTGGCAGAAGGGTCAGAGAGCTGACTGCTCAGAGGTAGACCCAGTAGTCACTGATTTCCTTAGTTCAACAGTGAATACAGCTCAGGGATTAAGGTGTAGGTAGGTGCTTATCCTGAGAAAGTGTGATATCTGGGGGGCCAGTGGGTGGTGAGTGCCTGCAGTCTCTAGGAGTAATTCCAAATTGATTGGTGGGGTAGAGGTGCCCTGCTGGGATATAGAGTATAAAGTAATTCTAATTTGTGTGTTTGAATTGTAATTTTTGCCTGAATTTAAACTGTGCCATTCGTGGCTGTAATTACCAAGATTTATTTCACAATTTCAGTAAACTTTTACCTTGTTGCTCAACAACCAAACTGTTAGACACCTTGCTTGCAGTACCAGTGTTTCACATTCCTGCAGGTCTCTATATCAGTCCAGTGCAGCATTCCCTACTCTTGGCAGCTCTTAGCTACTCCAGTTGGAGAGGTAAGGTGCTGTGCTTAAGCAATAAGCCACGAGGGGGGTGTGGGTTATCAGGGATTTACCACAGCTGGCATGGTTTGCCCATGAGGTGCAGCCGAGTGGGTAAATCCTCACCAGCCATGGTAAATCCCCCATAACCCACATTTCCCAAATGGCTTATTGCGATTATACCATGGGAAGGAAGTGAAGGATTAAAAAAATATTAAAAAATCATATTACAAAAGTAAAAAAAATGATATTTTTTTATTGATTTTAAGATGATGTATCCTTTCTGTATAGTAAATAGTGTTGTGTTGTTAGGGAGATGGAACTGAACTTGGAAGGTGTCATGTGATGGGGGATGTCCCCTGAGTGATTTCCATTCGGCAGGCAGGATTTTAGTTTTTAGATTTTAATAAAATTTGTACATCAAACACTGTTTTGTGGTTCTACGGAGATAGAGCATGAGCATAGCTGAAGGGGGAGATGGCTAATGTCTGAATGAATGTCTGGTGAAACATTGGGATCCCCCAGATGTGTTTTTATGGGGGATTTCAATGTTTGGGTGGATGATAGAGACCAAAGATGCAGCAGCGATTTTCTGCAGAGTATGTCCTCTTTAGGACTGATGCAGGTCGTTGCTGCACCCACCCATCAGGATGGCCACATACTGGACCCGGTGTTCTCACTGGGGCTTGAGATCACTGATCTCGGGATTGATCAGGTTTCTTGGTCCGATCACTGCACGGTGAGGTTCACGCTTGGGGCTCCCACTATAAGCCCTTCCCCTGCGGAGATGATTAGCTGTCACTCTTTGCGGGGTCTTACCCCTGAGGGTTTTTTGGCGGCAGTTAAATTGTCTAGTGTGGGTGCTGCATGCATCAGAGGTGTTGATGCTGGGGTTGACACCTATAACAGGGTGCTTTCTGACACCATCAACTCCCTCGCACCTGTCCGTGTATGACCCAGAACTTTATACCTGCGGTACCCATGGTTTGACGGGGACCTCAGGGAGATGAAGAAGATGGGTCAGAGATTAGAGCATTGCTGGAGAAGGTCCTGCTTGGAGGTGGACAAACTGGTCCTGTGTGTGCACTATCGTGCATATCAGGAGGCAATCAACCGTAAGAAGGCAGTGTTCCTGTCCAGGGAGATTGCTGCCGGGAGGAACCGACCAGCTTCTCTCTTCCGGACTGTAAATAGACTTCTTCATCCTGTCTGTTTGCAGCCTGGGAGGGTTTTTTTCCAATGAAGATTGTGAAGAGTTTGCTTGGTTCTTCTCGGACAGGGTGTCTGTGATCCGGCGGGAGGCCTCTTCAGCCAGCAATACTATAGCTGACAGTGGTCGCCAAATGTGTACTGAGTGCATTCCGCCGAGTTGGGGGGAGTTTAGACTAGTGGAGGTGAGTGAGGTCATCAAGGTGGCAACCAATTTGAAGCATACCTTTTGTGAGCTGGACCCAGTGCCAACGCGTTTCTTAATGAGATGCGTTGACTCTGTTGGTCCGGTGTTTGTCGTGATTGTACGGTGTTCCTTACTTGAGGGAGTCTTCCCGGATGCCTTGAAGGAGTCTCTGGTGAGACCCCTTTTAAAGAAACCTTCTTTGGACCCGGAGATCATGGCAAATTTCCATCCTATCTCCAACCTCCCATTTTTGGGGAAAGTAGTGGAGAAGGTGGTAGTGCTTCAATT
Organism: Neoceratodus forsteri; assembly: GCA_016271365.2. Classification (NCBI taxonomy): domain Eukaryota; kingdom Metazoa; phylum Chordata; order Ceratodontiformes; family Ceratodontidae; genus Neoceratodus; species Neoceratodus forsteri. The sequence continues at coordinate 981,595,700 of CM028133.1, forward strand.
GGAAAAGCACCTCGTGACTCATGAGTTGTACGATCCCTTCCAGTCAGCTTTTCAGGTCAGACATAGCACAGAGACTGCACTTGTTTGGGTGCAGAATGATCTCCTCAGGGCTAGGGATCGGGGGGGGACAGGACAATTCTTGTTCTTCTCGATCTCTCTTCAGCATTTGACACTGTGGACCATTGTGTGTTGCTTGTCTGCCTCAGGGATCTGTGCAGACTCACTGGAACTGTCATCAACTGGTTTGAGTCCTTTCTTACTAACAGGAGGCAACGGGTTATGATGGGTAATTTCTCATCTACACCCTGTCTCCTTCCCTGTGGAGTCCCTCAGGGCTCGGTACTGGCCCCAATGTTGTTCGCAGTGTATATGCTGCCCCCTGGGGGGGATCATTAGGAAGTATGGCTTGAGTTTTCATTGCTATGCCAATAATACTCAGCTATACTTGTCCTTTGCCCCAGGAACACCCAAAGCAGTGGATGTGCTAAATATCTGTCTGTCCGAGATAAATGACTGGATGGCCTCCAGCTGGCTGCGACTGAACCCTAATAAGACGGAGGTATTGGTAGTGGAGTCGAACAGAGTTCATGATAGGATGGCCTCTGACTCAGCAACTGGACTTGTTCTTGGGGCTGTGTCATTGAAGGCCTCCTCCTGGTAGCGTAACCTTGGAGTGATTCTGGACAGGAATCTGACCATGGAGGCTCATGTATCTTCCATGGTTCATACCTGTTTTTTTCATCTCAGAAACATTGCCAGGATTAAGCCCCTTGTTCCGCCTCTGGACCTCCCTACCTTGATATATGCCTTAGTCACATCTAGGCTGGATTACTGTAATGCACTGTATCTCGGGGTCACAGGGGGACTTCTCCGCAGACGGCAGCTGGTGCAAAATGAGGCTGCCCAGTTATTGACTAGGCAGAAAAAATTCTGTCATATTACACCAGTATTGCATGAATTGCACTGGCTGCCAGTCAGGTGGAGAGTCCTCTTTAAGGTGGGTCTTCTCACCTTTAAGGCCCTACATGGCCAGGGCCCTGGTTACCTGTCAGTTCTCCTGATACCTACTCCCTCTGTCCGCCCTCTTCGATCCTCCAGTAGTGGCCTCCTGACTATTCCTAGAGCAAGACTGAAATCAGCCGGCGACAGAGCTTTTAGCGTTGCGGCTCCTGCTCTTTGGAACTCACTACCAGCTGTGGTCAGAGAGGCCCCCACTATAGATGTTTTTAAGGCCCATTTGAAGACACTACTATTTTCACAAGCATTTGATGTTTAGAATATGATTTTATAGCTTTGTGATTGTTTTATCTAATCTAATCTTATTTGAATGTTTTATATAATGTTTTAATGATTATACGGCGCCCAGAGCCTCTGGGATTGGGCGTCTTTTAAATAAGCTTGACTTGACTTGACTTGAATGAAAAAGTAGGGTGATGTCAGTGAGACTGAGTCTGATTTGGTGGGCATGCTAGCCTTTTTTTTTAAATGTTTGCAGCCAGAGTTTTTTGTTTGTTTCTTTTTACAGAGACACAATGTGAATGGAAGGGGGAGAGCATCGATGCCATGGTGCAGAAGTTGTGTGTGTGGTTCTGGAGTCAAGGTGGCTTTCAATTTGGGGGGAAGCAGTGGTGCAATTTCTGTGGGTTTTTTTGTTTTTCTATGGGTGATTATCATAAGGACTGTAGAAGGTGCAGCCCAACATTAGGTGAGTTGTGATTTCTGCACATGGCAGTCTGATGTGACGGTGAAGTATGGCGGGGTGTTTGTTAAAGTTGCACGGGGGGAAGTTAGTAAAGGAGACACGGCTTGAGTAGGAGTGGAGTAGGTGCCTGAGAAGGTATAGCATGGGGTGGTACTGTGGAGAGGGTTAGGAAATGTAATGAACGTGGAGCACTACATGTTTTAAGTAAAAATGTATTTTGTAGGCTGGTTGTTTTGAGGGAGCGTTTTATGCTTCTCTACTTTTGAAACTCAAGCATTACCATCATGCTTGGCAGGGAGACAATATGGTGGTTGAATGATTTTTTTTCGGAGGTCAGATGAGTTTGAAAATGGGATATTCTAGATGAGGCTGGCTGGCACCTTTTCCGTGGGTATATCATAGGATTGACCATGGCAGAAAGGTGCCAGCCAGCCAATTATCAATCAATCAATCAATCAATCAATCAATCAATCAAGTCTTTATTTAACCAGGCGTTCATCATTGAGCAGAAGCTCATTTGCAAGATGGACCTGGGTGGAGCATGAACAATTGTATATACAGGTCAACACAGGTATTTACAAGGCAATACAGATAATACTCTTTACAGAGAGGAAGAAAAAGAAGTTCATATATACATAGAATTATACAGATATTGTACAGATTACACGGTATTTACATACATAGAAAGTGTCTATAGGAAGATAAAGCAGGTTATCTAAGATTGCAGGAGAAGTAACGGAAGAAAAAATAAAAATAAAAATATACACAGGTAGAGGTGAAGGTAGGGGGAAGAGGGAGGGAAGTAGGGGAGAAAGGCTAGGAGGCACGGTGCACAGAAAGGAGTTGGTAAAGCTGGATGTAGAGAAGGTGGATGGAGAAAAGGAGTATGTGTGAGCCCTGGGATTGAATGCTATAGCACGGGCATGGTAGGATGTCACAACCCAGGGTAGTGAGCTCATCCGAGGTTGGGAAAGGAAGAATAAGGGGATGGATGGGCCTAGTGTTGATAAGACAGGGGGATAAGAGAGAGAGAACAATTAGGCTGGTGAGGAGCAAGCTGGGGGGGTCAGTACTTAAAATTGGGTCTAGGCGTGGCTATATATCAGTGCAGACACCGGTACTGGGTCTGAGTGGGTGAAGCAGTTACATACTTCTCTGATTGTATGGAAATAAAGCATCTTTAAAGCATTTATACTGATTAGAGTGCTTAATTTGAGGGTTTTTGTAGATCGCTCCATAAGGTAGGTAGACGGCTTATGGCTGCCTTCTGCCAAGCGGATTTTGCTTTGGGTACTTTAATGTAATAGCTGAGTAACTTCTTAATGCGTATTTCCCAATTATACTCAGGGAAGACAGCAGGAGATATAGTAAGGCAGCTTATTAGAGATGGCTCTATAGGTCCAGAGAGCGCTTGTGGCGCCTGAACTTTAGTGATGTCCATCCCACTGCCGCATATAGGGTGCAGTGATGTGTGTCGAAGGGGAGTCCCATTATAAACCTCAGTGCTCGATGGTAGAGTGTGTCCAGTTTAGCCATGTAAGAGTTGGGGCATTGGCTGTAGAGGAAGTCAGCGTAATCAACCAATGATAGGAAAATGGATTGGACCAGTTGTTTCTTGGCATCTCTGGTGAGAAATTGGCTGATTCTAAAAAACAGTCCAAGCCTTTGCCGAAGTCGTTTTAGCAAGTCCTCGATATGTTCAATGAAGAAGAGTCTTTGGTCTATCCAAACTCCCAGATACTTGAATTTTGTAACAAATTCTAGTTTTTCACCTAGAACTGTGGTAATTTGGGGAACTGTCCCACTGGACACAGGGTTAGCTGTACGGATAAAAGGAGAGAGGACCATCGCTTTAGTTTTTGTGGCATTAAGGAGTAGCTTTTTTTGGAGGAGTTGGCTTTGCAAAAGGTTGAATTCTGACTGTAGGTCATTGCAGGCAGCTTCAGGTGTTGGGCGACTCACGTAGAGAACTGTATCATCTGCAAACAGATGGATGTTGGCTTCTTTTATACAGTAGTCGATGTTATTAATGTAGATTGCAAAAAGTAAGGGCCCTAATATAGAACCTTGAGGTACCCCTCTTTGCAGAGTTTTTAAAGGGGACAGACCTCCTTTGGCTTTAACTTGTTGAAGGCGCCCTGTAAGATAATCAGTGAACCAATGCAGAGAGGAGGGGTCCACACCTATGGTTTGAAGGGTGGAGAGGAGCAGACTATGGTCGATGGTGTCAAAAGCCTTGCTTAGATCAAGGAAAACAGCACAAATAAAGTCTTTGCTCTCAAGATTACGCTGCTAGTCATTAGTAACTTTGGCGAGGGCTGAGATAGTGCTATGTTTAGCTCTGAATCCAGACTGCATAGGATTTAGCAGTTCCCTAGACTCAAGGTGAGTCCTCAGCTGTGCATTTACAATTTTCTCTAGGAGCTTGGACAGGACGGAAGGAGGAAATTGGCCTGTAGTTATTGAGATCGCCACGGTCACCTGATTTGAACAGTGGTATGACATGTGCTGTCTTCCATATAGGTGTTGGGTGCCCTGAGACAGGGATAAGTTAAAAAGGTGGGTGACAGGTATTGCTAGTGCGTGGTAGGCAATTTTAGAAAGTAACGGTCAAGGAGTCGGCCCCAGCACTTTTCTAGTATCCAACTGAAGCAAGAGGTCCTCTACCTCTTTCAGTGTGGCAGGTTGAAGTGAGAAAGGCGCGAAGCTATCGGAGTTTCAGGCAGTTGGCTGGCAGTCTGGGAGCGAAGTATGTTTGCAGGGGAGTTATCAAATGCCATGCCTGCAGTAGCAAAGTGGTTATTGATACGTCAAGTATATCCATCTTTTCGGTTATAGTCAAGTTGCCAGAGGTAATCTTGGTAGGGAGTGAATTTCTGGGAGTGGCCTAGCAGATCACTGATTGTGTTCCAGAGCTGATTGGGCTCTTTGTGGCAGAGTCAAGTTCGGATTTGAAGAAGGTGGCCTTGATTCTCTGATTGTTTTGGTACATAAATTTGTAGTCTCCTGAACTGGTTCAAATCCTTGCAGTGTTCAGTCTCGTGCTTTTTCCAGAGCTTATCTCTTTCTAGAAGCAAGGACTTGATCTGAGGGTGAACCATTTACAGGTTTTGGTCCTAGTTCAACTTTAATAAGGGGAGCATACTTATTAAGGGCCTTGATAGAATGTTGTGGAAGATATTGTAAGCTGACGAATCGCTTTGGCCAGGTAGAAATCACACCAGGGAGTACTTAAGCTCATTTAGGTAGGCATGTTCATTGAAGTTGCACCTGGATCTCTTCATAGAGAACTTCTGATGGGTGCTGGGTTGTTGGTGGATCTTACTCCCGCAATAAACAATGGTCGCCGCGCCTGAGAAGAAGACATCAGCGTGGGAGAAGAGATGAGGTTTGCTCACCATTAGCACATCCAAAAGTGTACTTTTACTGGGGTTCTTCACGCTTGGGTGTGTTGGTTCAGTAATAAGTTACGTCAGCCCATGTTCATCACAGAAGGATGCAAGGGGGGCAGCTGTGTTAGAAAGCCAGTCAAAGTTGAGGTCTCCTAAAATAATAGTTTCTGGCAGCCCCTGTCCCAACTTGTCACTTAGATATGACACAAGCTGTAGGCCAGCAGACGGTGGTCTGTAGCATCCTATTACGCAGGAGTGCAGTAGTCTGTGTAATTTCCACTTTGAGAATTAGGCATTGAATTGCTACGACAGATGCCGAGGATAAGCAGGAGGCAGAAAATTTGTCTTTAACGGAGATAGCTACCCTCCTCCTCTGGCATGCCTATCAGCTCTGAACAAGGCATAGTTGGGTATGTTTACTTCTCTATCAGTGGTGCTGGGTCTAAGCCAAGTTTCGGAAATCACAAGTATGTCAGGAGAAGCATGATTTACCCAGGTTTGTATTAAGGTTAACTTTTTAAGGAGGCTACATACATTAATATGCAAGAAGCTTATTCCTTTTAAATTTGCTAGTTCTGCTGGCAAAGCAATAGCTTCTGGGGGGCCAGGGTTGAGTTCTACGTTGCCTGAACAAAGCAGGAGGATAAGTAGGATTTTTCTAAGAGCGCTAATTATAAGCTTGTAATTCCTGCCTTTCTCCCGTCTAGTAGATCTGATGTTTTTAGGGACTGGAAAGTAGCCACCATAGAAGAGCTGATCTGTTGTAGCAAGAGCTAGTACCCCTACCACAATAGGCGGGGAGGAGATAGAAGTCTGCGTGGTGGGAGGTGGGCCTTGTGGTGGGGGAGTGTTATAAGTACTACTGGTATGTGTGGTCCAAGAGCAGGGTTCGAGGTACTGGTACTTGGAATCACGGAGGCAATTAAAGGATAAGTTGCCATGGGGTATACAGCACAAGGTGCCGTTGTAGACCAAACATGATGGTAGTTCAGGTGTCCAATGCTGGGCAGCTGGTATCAGCAGAAGAAGGGGCAGTAAAAGGAGCCATATAGAGCCCGACATGATGGTACCTCAAAAATTATAACACAGGATTGTGTCTTTTGTTTTGAGCCCATGGTATAATCAGTAGTACGCAAATGGGAAAGGATTGTTACAGAAGAGGGAACAATGAATCCTTGATGTCACCTATTTCTGTGTGGAATGGTCTCATCTGTGGCCAGAGGTTAATACAGTAAGGAGGGTGTGTCATCATAACTTCCCCCTACACTATGATTTCATCAGCATTCATTCTCCTATGAGTAAGGGCTTTTCCAAATCATGGAGAACATCTGACACTCTCCTGTTTTCTTGGTCTGTATGCACCCAGAAGCACATCCTACACACCACAGCAGTGACATTATGTGGACCCTCTGTTGCTGACACCATCGCCACATGCCTCAATGCCCAGCATCCATGGCATAGATGTTGGCTGTGGGGCAGCAACACCACTGAGCACACGTTCATGGTCTCAGTGCAGTATCCCTTCAGGGTTGGTGGCTATACCCCCTGTGGTTGGTGGTGGCACAACAGCATCCACCAGTCATGGCAGAGGCAACCCACATGTCCATGGTGGCTGCGGTGCTGCCCTGTAACATCCTCGTCCCCATTCCATTGGCAAAGGCACATACCACCAGTGTGCACCACATGCCTGGTGACCAGTGCCTGGGGTGGCATGTGTGGCAGGCACCCACCTCAGTGCACCACCACCACCAAGGGCTCTCTGTGCAGTGCCACCTGTGTGTATGTGTGTACCACTATTGTACCATGTGTCATGGACATGATGAGTGTGTTCCAGTGTCTACCGTGCCTGTGGGCTGGTTAAGTGCACACTGACCCATGACATCCCTGGCATGGTCCTGGTGGTACAGGTGTATTGCTGGCTGTGTGTGTGTGTGTGTGTGTGTGTATGCATGCCACTGTCTGTGTACTGTCCAGTGTGTCCACTATGCACAGCACGGCCCCTGTCCACACCATAGTGCACCTCCAGGATATGTATCTCCTATACCCACCTGTGGTTCCTGAAGTTCTCTACCACCAGCCTGCTGTGGTATTACCTGGCCCTTGCTGCTAGCTATGGGTCCCAGTGGCCCAGTGCAACATCTGTGCCATGGTCGTGTGGTGGTGTGACATCCCCCACACCCTCCTCCTCCTCCCTGGAACTGTAGCCCTCACTGGCCTCAACAGGTATTCCATGGTCTAGGGCCATGTTGTGTAGCATACAACAGGCCAGGAATACATCACAGGCCTTCTCAGAGCTATACTATAGGGCACCACCAGGCCAACACAGACACGAGACCACATCTTCAGCATGTCAAAGAACACGCTCTATGATGACACATGTAGCAATGTGTGACTGGTTGTGCAGCTCCTCCTCTGTTCAGGTCATTGGGAAGGGGTGAGGAGCCAGGGCTTCAGCGGGTATACTGCATCACCTGTGGGTGAGAATGAGTGTCCGTTAGTACATTGGTGGCATGTGTAACATGCACCCAGTTCCTGCTCATGGCCTCACTTGTGTATGCGCATGGCATGCATTACTATCTGTGCCTCCCCTTCCCTACAGTCCTGCCTCCCTACACTGGCAGCTGTTGTGGGCCACTGTCTGCCTGTGGTGTTCATGTCCCTGCCACACATGCACCGCCATGGCATTGCCCCACGCCTGGCATGATGTGTTCATGTGCCACACAGTGCCTGCCAGTGTATACCTGTGTCCACTTGCACACCTCCGCTGTCCCATGGCCTACTGTGCATTGTGCATGTTGCCCCCTACCGACCCCTCATGTCCTGCCAGTGGGATCCTGTTGTGCTTTTGTGTCCATGTCCTATGTACTTAATAGATGGCTGCTCAGTATGTCCCCTGTCTCGAACATCTGGCAGAGGGCTGATTGCTGCCAGATGAAGGCATTATGCATGCTCCCAGGATGTGTGGCGCAGACATTGCTGATGCACCCTGTGGCATTGCACACCACCTGGAAGTTCACCGAGTGGTAGCCCTTGTGGTTCACATATGTTATGGCCTCCTCACCAGGTGGTTCGTGGATTGCCACATGGGTGCAATCTGTGGCCCCTATGATGCCTGGCATGCATGCCACCCTGTAGAACCCCTGCATGGCTTCTGTCTGCTCCGCCTGCATACTAGGGAAATAGATGTATTCCGAAACATGTGGTAGCAGTGAGGTGAAGAACTGTGTGAGGATCTGGAAAGTGGAGGACTGTGATATGCCAGTGGTGTCCCCCAGTGGGCCTCTGGATGGTTCCCGTGGTGAGTAGGCACATAACTGTTGTCACCCTGGTCTCCACCAAGATGGCATGACCATGTGTGGTGGGTGCCTGCATTTCATCATGGCATAGTTCACAGAGCTGCTGCAGAATGGCCCTGTTCAGGTGGTATTGGCCAATTGTCTCCACATCTGTCAGCTGCTCAAATGACAGCCTGGCATGATACCGCCATGGGGCAGGCCACCTACAGTGCTTTCCACCTCCCCGTCTCCTCATCCTCATGAGTACACTGAACGTGGTGACTGGTGCTGCGACCATGCTGCTATTGGTGTGTTGTCTGTCTGTCTGTCTATGTCTCTGGCTGTCTCTGTCTCTAGCTCTGTCTCTCTGTCTCTCTGTCTCTCTCTCTCTCTCTCTCTTTCTCTGTCACCCTCTCTCTCAGTCGGTGTGCAGATGCTGCTGTTCAGTTGATGGCCTTTAGGTGGTTTGCACTTAAGTCTGCTTCTTTTATACTTAGGTGCATTTGGTGTTTGTACAGGGATTGATCTGTCACACCATCATCTGGCACTGTGAATCACGTTGCACTGTGTATGCATGTGTACGCCCTCTATTTATGTACCGCATATCATTATGATGCACCTACTGCACTTCTTGTTTGGTGCGGCACATCTGGGTTGCACTGGTGCATTCACCCTGTGTGTGTGTGTCGCTTCCCAGTGCATTTTCTGGATGCGCTGGCGCATCTCAATTGGGACCAGCACATCGCTTTTGTGAATCCTGCCCAGACTGTGAACTGAAGAAAAATGTAACATATCATCAGTAAAACTAACAACCAACAGTGGGGCATAGTTTGCCTTCCTAGGAGATAGATACTTAGGAGAAAAGCTCTGTTCAAGCCCTATACTTATCCATCTCGATCCTTCAACAGATCACCCCTTCAGTAACCCCTATACATACATCCAGTACCACTCACCTGATACCATCAAGTCTTGCTGAGTTTTAGCTATTGTCCAAGTCTGGCAAGTTTTTCGGCACCATTTGCACTGTTCACCTTTGGGTCCTCAGTGAGGGATTTGGTCTTGTCAGGTGACCATGACCATCCAGCCTCCAGACACCAACCTACAAAAAATTAAGCTAATGTTTCCACAAATGATGGCCCAGCTTAATAAACTGGAAGTCACCTCCCAAAATACAGCAGCTGACATTATTTCCCTATCACACAGGACAAATGTTATAGAACAGAGGATCGCAGACACCATAGACCACAGTGAGCAGATCACACCGTCAGGCTGCTGTGGCAGCTGGTCAAAGATTTGGAGAACTGCAGAAGGCAGAATAATTTGTGATTTATTGGCTTTCTAGAGGGCATAGAGGGATCCAATGCCATTCATTTTCTGCAGTAAATGATTTCAGCCATGCTCGGTCGTTCCTGTTCCAATCCATTAGAGATGGATAAGGCCCACAGATCCCTCATTCCAAAATCAGCACCAGGCATCCACCCTGTCCCTATCCTCACCTATTTCCTACATTTTCAGGACCCTGAGGCGATTCTGCTCACAGCCAGGAATAAGGAGTCCCTCACTTGGCAAGGACACAAAATATAAATCTTTCCAGATTATTCAACTGAGCTGCCAGAAAAAAGAAGGGTCTTTACTGCTGCCCATAGGGCCTGTGCTAAACAGGGCCTCCCTTACTTGATCCAGTATCCAGAGCTCCCCCCCCCCAGATGTCTGCCAGCAGAATCCCATGAACATTTGAGATATCGGAGGTGGCTGAGGATTATCTGGCTAGATTTGCACTCAGTTTCAACTGGACTAAACTCTGACCTCCCACCCAGCCACAGCAGACCCAGAATTCTTCCCTGGATATGAACACTACTCCTATCCTGAATGTATCTCAATCCGAGGCCTGTTCTGGCCTTATTCCAAGTGCCCACCAACTCTGATCCCTGAATTCTGTTTCTCAGGAACAAGTGTCACAACAGGAAGATGAGGACAGAAGAGGCTTGCAGATAGGGTCGCTCATCCCAGGCCCATTCCCGCAGCCGTAGTTGCAACAGAGATTCCCATGCCTCCGCTGGCTCCATTGGTCCAACCGGGGGAAGCAACTAAATTGCAGCTTTAAAAGACCTACCAAACAAGCTTCCTCCACTTCAATTATCTGCAGCTGTTCCATCTCGGGACCTCCCTCTGCTGCTTCACTGACAGCTCAGTCATGGGTAGAGAGTTGCCTCCTGGTTTCTCCAGCCAGCAACGTCCCTGGAGCTGAATCTCCAGGCTGCATGCATCAGCTGCAGAGCTCATCCACGAATTTGAATATAGGGTGACTGAAACCTGTGGATCCTCAATTTACTCTCCATCACACCCAGATTTCAACACCCCCTTTTTATAATGCTGCTTGGTGTATGCATATATATATATATATATATATATATATATATATATATATATATATATCACGGCGGGGGAGGAGTTAGACGCTCTGCTGAGTTGCCCTATCTGGGTGCATGGACTCTATTTTCTAGGAGTTGTCTGAAAAGTTCAACCTGTTACTAGTGCTTTGTTTAAATCTGTCTTTGTGGCTCCCTCTAGCATTTACATCAAATGAAGAGGCACATCTGCATTTTGATTCCTCCCCCCCCTTGCTCTCAACAGCCCTCCCCATCTTCATTCAGCCTGCTCATTTAATGGACTCTGGTCCCTTTGGTCAAGGCTGTTAACTCCCCAGTCCTTTTGAGGGCCCTTAGGCAATAATCCTTTCTGCTGTTAGCTCACCAGTCCCCATTTACGCTAAGTTGGTTTCAAAGCTATGTTTAAATGTTTAAATTACTGGTTACGCAATGGGATGCTCTTTGTAGTGAACTGGCTTGGTTCTCTCTATTTTGGGGGATGGGAAGATGAGCAACACAAAGGCCTTTTCTCCAGCATACAGTATGTGCCTACATGTGGGGCCCTTCCCTGCCCCCCCCACTCCTTGATGTCATTATTTGCTCTCTTCTCTAGGGAGCATTCTCTTCAGTATCTGCTGCCTTGTGGGTTGGAGTACTGCAGCCGACCTCCTCCCTTGGTGGTCCTTCTCTATCCACTACCCTTGCTCCCAAAATGCAGCAAGGCTGGCCCCTTCTCCCTATATTGAACAGGCAACTCAGATGTCCAGCACACTGCACTGCCCCTCTTCTTTCTCTAAACTTGCATACAGCCAAGGATGGGCTCTGGCTTTCATGCCCTAATTTTTGTACACCATTTTTGTCAGGGTGGTCATCATGATCCCGCCAGGTGGTGATGCTGAGCACCTCTTTTTATAGACTGAGGTGGTCTGGTGGTGCTGTATGAGGCTTGACAGGTTGATGCCTCACCACCATGTCTCCCCCAGCAATGGTCACTGGCATATGGGCCGTATTTATGCCTTTACCTAAAACAATAGCTGACTCTCCTTCATGGTTTTTTGGGGGGATGGGCTAGTTTTTTTATTGTTGGGGTTTTTTATATTGTTTATTATGGTTAGTGTTCATTCTAGTTCTGAGTAATTTTTACTGACGGGTATGTAAACTTGCAGTGCTTTCCCTCCTTATTGTTGGTTCCTATTAAGGGGGTTTTGGGGTCTCTCAGAAAACCACCCATGGGCCCATTCTGACTATTTTATTAGCTCCTTATGTCATAGAGCTCCCTTGTTTTGCTATGGATATTAAATTCATTACCTGTAATGTTCGGGGGTTCAACTCTCCAGTAAAATGTAAAAAAGTTCTGACCTACTTAAGGAAATTGAGACCCCATGTGGTGTTCTTACTGGAAACAAAGCTCTTCTGTCATGAGGAAGTGAAATGTAAGCATGGGTGTGTGGAGTTAGAGTAATGCTCCACAGTGCAGCTGTTGCAAAGAAACATGGGGTGTCTATTCTTATCCATAAAGACCTGGAATGCATGTTGTCTAACTCCCCAGCTGAAACGGGTGGCAGGTGGACCCTGGCCAAATTCTCTATTCCAGCAGAGGGTGGGGGGGCCTGATTCTTGCCAACATCTACTGCCCTAATGAAGAGGACCCCAGGTTTTACATACCCTTAATCAGGAGCTATTTGATTTTAAAGCTGGCCACTTTCCTATTCTATTGGGAGGGGACTTTAACCTTACTTTAGACCCCACTCTAGACAGAAGCAGGAGGCTCACCAAACCTCACAAAAGGGCAGCTCAGGTGGTTCCCAGACTCCTTTCTGAGCATGTTCTAATTGACACCTTGTGCACTCTATACCATTCAGCCAGAGACTACACCTGCTTCTCAGCCTCTCATGGTTCATCAAGAAGGACTGTTTCTTATCTCCCAATCTATCTATGAGCTCCTCTCCTAGACCTATCCCACCCCATTATCAGTGTTGGGTAAGTTACTTTCTCTATTACTTTTTATTTCTTTTAGAAACTTGATCCAGGAAGCTCTGTGCAGTCATTAGCAAGGATGGAGAAGTACTAGAAAAAGTAATACACCTGACAGTTACAGTTACTCATTTCTTTTTATACAAAAGCAATACAAAAATAATAAAAAACTATACCAACATTTATTTGAAAGTAATAGGTTAGTTATTAGTTACTTTCAAATAAATGTAATCAGTTACAGTTACGTATTACTTTTGTATAAAAAGACATAAGTAATTGTAACTGTAAGGTGTATTACTTTTTCCAGTACTTCTCCATCCTTCCTAGTGACTGCACAGAGATTTCCAGAACAAGTTTCCAAAAGTAATAGAAAGTAGTAGAAAAAGTAACTTATCCAACACTGCCCATTATCATCTTGGACTACGCCTCTGTAGAGCTTCGCCTTTTTTCAGCCCCTACAACTCATCCACCCTCTCTTGGTGGCTGGATCCTCTCCTCTCCTCTTGAAAGACCAACAGCTTTTCTAGTGGCCATGGACAGCTGAGCAGGAATATTGGTCAGACAATGATTCAGGAGATGTCTCAGATTCTTCACTCTGGGAGGCCTTCAAGGCCTCCATTCATGGGCAGATCATAGTGTATGCCTCTAACAGATGTACGACTCGGAGGACAGAACAGGCTTCTTTGGAGCAGAAGCTCACCACCTTGGAAGCACAATACAAATCTCTCTGTCCAGGCCAGGTCCCCCAGATGCTATGGGCTCAACTCATGAGCACTCGAGATAAATTAATAATAATAATAACAATACTACAGTTATAAAACTCAATTCTTAAAATCAAAGCGCTTTACTAGAGGAAAATACAGACAGTATAAAAAACATAAATAATTACAATTCTGAGCACAACAATTAAACCCATTATAACTTCACAGAAATGCAAGAATAAATAGATGAATTTTCAGAGTGGCCTTGAAGCTCTCCACCATCAGGCACTCTCGAACCCAGCAAGATAGAGAAAACCACAGGGTCAAGGCTACATAAGCAAATGTGAGCATACCAGATGACTTCAAATGAACCCTGGTAAACTTTAGCAATCCCTCATTGGTGGAGCGAAGTGGTCTGGAGGGGCAGTAGGGGCACAGAAGCTCTTGCAGGTAGAGCATTCCCAGATCACATAGGGCTTTGTAGGTCAGTAAACCAACCTTGAAGGTAATCTTCCACTGAACTGGAAGCCAGTACAACTCTCATATGTTAACATCTACATTAGTTTTTTTTGAGAGTGAATATGTCTTCAGTGACAGAAATGGATTTGTAAACAGACTGAGGTTGTGGAAACGGTTTATAGATGATATAGTGGTTATATGGACTGGAACAGTGGAGGAGTTACATGCCTTTGACAAATATCTGAATGACTGCACTGACCGTTATGTCTTTACCATGAATTTCAATAAATCAGAGATTCCATATCTCGATTTATTGATTTATAAGAATGATAGCAAATTAGCTGCAAAGCTATTTCCAAAAGCAACTGATAAAAATGAAGTTCTATGTGCACATAGTTTCTACCAAAAAAAACTGATTGAATCTATTACATATGAACAGATGTTGAAAGCAAGCAAAATTGTACTGACCCTTTAGAATTTGAAAGGGCCAAAATAGATACAGCATGTAGATTCCAACAAAGAGATTATAACTGTGAAACAATTCAAACAGCAGTAGAGAAAGTAGAGGCCAGGAGTAGGACAGACTTGTTGATCCCACGGCAGAAGAAACAACAAGACAAGCATGGCAGAATCATATTTTCTACAATCTACAATGAAAATTATTTCTCAATTAAGAACATGGTTAACAAATACTGGCGTGTCTTACAAGCAATCCCTTAGGGACCCCATGTTTTTGATCATCTTCCACTAACGGTACCAAAAAGAAACAGCACTTTAGTGAATAGATTGGTCAGAACTGAACATAAGGTACCATACAGTAGACCCCAACATGTTTTGAATTTGTCAGAGACCTGTGGTAGTTTTCAGTGTGGACACTGTATTAACTGTAGTAATACATATAAAATTAAGAGGGTCAGAAATACTGCAAAGGATGAGGATATCACCATTAAACAATGTATTAACTGTCCAACCAGTGGAGTCATATATTTATTTAAATGTTCATGTGACAAAGTGTATATTGACAAAACTGAGTGGATGCTTAAAAATTGTATTACTGAGCATAAGAGTGACATCAGGAGTCAGGATTTAACATCCCAAGTGGCTAGACAGTTTATAGAATATCAACACCAGGTACCACAATTATGTTTCTTTGGAATAGAGAAAGTATTACCAGATTCAAGAGGAGAATATTACAGGACAAAAACTCTTACAGGAGAAGCATATTTTATAGATAGATTTCAGGCAACAAATATGATATATGGGTTAAATGATTCAATAGATTTGCAATCTATTTTATGATTAATATAGACACACTAGAGTGAATGATACAAGCAGGGCTCAAACTGAATCCTGAATGTAAATAGTATGTGCATGAGATAGAGTAATGCAGATTCCCTAATGGCTTATGGAACAGGAGTTGAAATTACTGATAGGGGATTTTTTTGAAATTAGAACAAATAAACACAACAAACTCCCCCCTTCCCCCTTGTTTCCAAAACAATAAAATAGTCATATTTTGACCTTTTTTGAACTTTCACACATGTATGGGGGTTTCTGGCTAACCTCAAATTCATTTGGGGTAGTTTTTGAAAGTATTACCACACAGAAGGCTGCTGGAGAATATGGTAAAATACATCTTTCTGTTACCTTATCAAATTTCAGAGTGGTCAGAATGAAGTGTGTAAACTCCAATTTATATTATAGATGGCAATATTATAATGATGAAGTAATACAAACATTTTGAACATTTAATAAGGATTACATTACAACCTAAATGTATTAAATGGATAGACTCTTGGTTAAGAGACAGAGAACAGTGTGTCACTATCAAAGGACAATCATCTACCTCAACAAAAGTTACTAGTGGGGTTGCCACAGGGATCAGTCCTGGGGTCTGTAGTATTCAATATTTTGATATCAACTATGCAGACCTCCAGTGGTGACTGGATTCATAAGTATGCAGATGATAGCAAGATTGGTTGCATCACAAACGATATACAGTCAATCCAGGCCTTACAAAATAATATTGACTATCATCGTGAGCTAAACTTAACAAAATGACTTTCAACAGCGCCAAGTGTAAAGTAATGCATTTCGAAAAAATAATAAGTTAGCACAATATACATTGAATAATACTCTGTTACAAACAGTTACAGCTGAACTAGATTTGGATGTTACCATTACAAATGATTTAAAATTCAATACTCATATAAATAAAACAATCAAAAAATGTTATGGTATCACAGCATGCATTTGGAAACATATCAAAAGTTGTACTGCTGAAGTTATAATTCCTCTTTTCTCTAGCATGGTAAGATCACACAGTAACTATTGTGCCAACTTCTGTGGCCCAGCATCTAAGGGTACAAAAGCAATGATGGAACAAGTACAAAGAAGAATTTTAGTTATTTATGTAGGGATTCAGATCATACATTTGAGCTCAGAGCTCTTTTACAAAGGTTCCATGTCAAACAGTGACAACGACAACAATAACAAACAGTTTATTTACAATACTCGATTAGTAGGTAGCTAGTATACTGTACAATAAGGTTACAATGTTATTCATAGAATCAATGGTGATAGTACAGCATCAAGAGCATTCAACTAGGGTAAAGGACAATGTTTGTATGTAGCAAAGGAGATAAAGAGGTGTGACACCTAGTGTGAGAGTCCGAGGAGGAGTCAAGGTGAGGGTGAGGGTGAGGGGAGACTGGGGGGCCAAAAGAAGTGGCTTTGTCTAGGAGGTTGGGAGGTAGTGGTGGTAGGTTGGTTATAAGGTTGATCCAGTGGGTGAATGATTAAAAACATTCATAATTTACAAAATCATACATATGAAGAAAGATTAACTACCCTAGGTCTCTTTTCCTTTGAATATAGAACACTAAGGGGGGACCTTTGTGTAACGTATAGGGCATTTCAAGATAATGCTCTATTCGAATCATTGTGCTTTCAAAGAAAACAATCTGACAAAAACACAAGATTGCAAAAATTAAAACTTCAGACAAATATTAATCATACTACAAAAAATAATAATTTCATAACACAAAGAATACCTCCGATTTGGAATTCATTGCCTGAGTCTGTCATGATCAGTGCTAATACTGAGCATTTTAAAAAGAACTTGGATCACTATATGGGTGCTAGTAAATTCTTATTCCGCCATTAGGATTAATGGCGGTGAGTTCTTTAAGGGTTCTGCCCTCGAACTTGTATTTTCCTATTAACCTATTATGGTTATAGGCTAACAAATGAAATAATTGGAAATGTGACATAATAATATTTACAAACCGTTGCTGTGAATGCACTATGACCCTTGTATGGGGGCATTTATATACTAACATACTAACATAACATACTAACATACTAATTGTGAGCAGATTAGGCCTTACGGTCTATCGAGTCTGCTCGAACCTCAGATCCCTAGTTGGATACCGAGGCCCTTCTCCCCTTTGTGTTCCAGAAACCCCTATCATCCATCCCCAGCCCCCTGGGTCAGGCCATCATCTGATAAATCCGCTTTCAGTGTCTGTCCCACCCTCTCTTGAAGCCCTCCACTATGGATCTCTGAACCAGCTCACCAGGCAGCATGTTCCAAGGATCAGTGAAAATCCTCCTCCTCTTCCCCCCCCTCACCCTTCCACCTTCCAACTCCAAACCATGCCCTCTGGTGATAACTCCCTGCTTTAGTCTAATGATCCCCTCCCTGTTTACCCTATTTATTCCCTTGAGGTACTTGAAGACCTCAATCATGTCCCCCTGTCTCTCCTCTCCTCCAATGAAAACAGGCAGAGCTCCTCAAGCCTGTCCTCATAAGTCAAATCCTCTAGTCCTCATATCATCTTAGTTGCCCTCCTCTGTACCCTCTCCAGGAGTTGTATGTCCCTCTTCAAGTGTGGTCTCCAGTACCGTACACAGTACTCAAGGTGTGGTCTAACCAGTCCATTGTACAGTGGCAGAATCACTTCCCTGCTCCTAGAGGTGATCCCACTTACGATGAATCCCAACATCCTGTTTGCTTTGCTAGCTGCTCTCCTGCACTGCTCAGAGTTATTCATACATGCATCCACTGTGACCACTAGGTCTTTTTCCCCTGTTGAGGCCTCCAACGCCTCCTCTCCCGGGGTGTACCTGTGTTTAGGGTGTCCCTGCCCAAGATGTAACACTTTGCACTTGGTGATATTGAAATTTAATTTCCATGTGTGAGCCCACCTTTCCAGGGTGTCCAGGTCCCCTTGCAGGGCCAACCTCCCCTCTTCCCCCTCAACTACTGCTCCCATCTTGGAGTCATCAGTGAAGAGACTCATTTTGCACCCTATACCCTTCCTGATGTCTGAAATGTATGCATTAAACAGGATCAGACCCAGGACCGAGCCCTGTGGTACCCCACTACCGACCTGTCTAGGGTTCGAGAGCTCCCCACTGACCACTACTGTCTGAGTGCATCCAGCTAACCAGTTTTCAATCCATCTGACCATCAAAGGGCCTACTCCCAACCCCGTCAGTTTCTCCACCAGACCATTGCGGGGGACAGGGTCAAACACCTTGCTGAAGTCCCAGAATAATACATCCACAGGCTTTCCCCTGTCCAGTTCTGATGGTACCCATTCATAGAACTCCACAAGATTGGTTTGACATGATCTACCTGGCACAAACCCATGTTGCCAACTATCCAGACCTCCCACCTCCTCCAAGTACACCCCCAATCGTTCCTTTAGTATACTCTCCATTAATTTTCCCACCACCAAGGTCAAACTGATGGATCTATAGTTACCTGGTACTTCCCTCAACCTCCCCTTTATGGATTGGCACCACATGTGTCTCTTGCCAATCCCTAGGTACCCTCCCTGTCTCAAGCAACCTGTTGAAGAGCTCTGCCAGGGGTGCAGCCAGTATGCCCACCAATTCCCATAGTACTCTCAGATGAATGCCATCCGGCCCAGGAGATTTATCTTCCTTTAGGGCCTTAAGGGCTAACCACACTCTTTCAGTGGAGATAGCATCATCCGTCCCCTCCACCTTACTGGCCTTTTTATCCTTATCCTAATGTGACACCCCTGGGGTACCTCTCCCTCCCTCTTGCTCCATTTCTGTTGCTCCCCTGATCCCACTCACTATCGCTTCTATCCCCATTGTGCCTTGCTTTGTAGATATCCCATCCCCTTCCCTAGTGAACACAGAGGCAAAGTACTCATTTAATACCTCTGCCTGGTACCATGTCTCTTCCACCCACCCTCCTTCTGTTCTCAATCTGCCTAGATGACCCTTAGTTTTTCTCTTCTCCCCAATGTACCGGAAGAACCCCTTTTCCCCTCCCCATATCCCCTGTGCCAGCCGCTGCTCTTTACTGGACTTTGCCCCCCGCACCATCCGGGTGACTTTTCTAGATGCAAGATGGTACATTTCCTTTTCCCTATCCCCTGTCATTGCTTTATATTTTTAAAGGCAGCCTTCTTTTCTTTGACTGCTTCCTGAACCTCACTGGACCACTAGCATGGTTTATGTGACCTTGCTCCCTTACACTTCACCTTAGCGCAGGTCCTGACTGCCTCATGAAGTCCCCGTTTTATGACCTCCCATCTCTTTTCCACATTTGTCATTGTTGTAATCCTCTTCAAGTGATCCTTGAGACTATTTCCCATGCCAACAAAGTCTGCACCCCTGAAGTCCACTGCCAGTGTCCTAGATCTCTCCTCCACTCCCCCCATGCTTATTTGAAACCAGACAGTATTGTGGTCACTCCCAGTCAGGGGATCCTCTACAACCAGGTTTCTTACCAGATCCCCATCCACCAGAACCACATCCAGGACATGTGGACTTCATCACGTGCTGGGTTAAGAACACATCCTGGAAGCCGTCCAGCAGCCTCTGCTCCTTGGCCACCTTAGAGGACATGGTTCCCCAGTTTGTACCTGGAATATTAAGGTCCCCCATCAACACCACTCCCTCCCCTTTTGGTCCACACTGGGCAATGATGATGTCCAGCAAACCATCCTCCAGATCATCACCCATCCTGGGGGGCCTATATACTACACCCAGCTTGACCTTACCTCCTGCTGGGGTTTGTAAGGTGACCCATAAGGCTTCCACGTTTCCCTCTGCTTCTTCTATCCCAGCAATTTCTATGTCATCTCTAACGAACATAGCCACTCCACCCCCTCTGTCCTCCTTTCTTTCCTTCCTAAACATAGTGTACCCCTGCACATTTAGGTCCCAGTCATGGTTTTTGTTGGCCCACATTTCCGTGACTGCCACCACATCCACCCCCCTCTCGAACAGCATGGTCTAGAACTCTGGAAACTTGTTTCTCAAGTTCCTGGCATTTACTAACACCACCCCCCACCCCTTATCCCTGATCCCCTTTGTTGAACCCCACCCAGGTTCCTTATACTTCCATCCTCCCTCTGCTCCTCCTGAAACCTCCTCTCCCAGTCTGTTTCCCCCTCCCCCCCTTGGGGTTGAAGGCTACTCCCCTCATCTGGATGAGAGAGCTCTGCTCAGCCCCTCCTCATCCCTCCTCACAAGTTTAAACCCCACCTTTCTTGAATGTAGTCAGCCACCCCCTGTTTAAGGACTTCCTTCCCTAACGGGGCAAGATGAAGCCTGTCCTTGGCATATAGTCCCTTATCCTCCCTAACTCCTTTCCTGTTCCCTAATACCCCCAACCCACTTTCTTCACCCCACTTCCTGAGCCAGTCGTTAACCTCTGTGATCTTCATTTTTTTCTCCACTGAGGCCTTATACTTAACAACATAAAGGACAGCCCTTATATAATAGGGTTTATTCTTATTCATTCAAGATATTACTAAAATGGTGTGTAAATAAGTGAGCTAGCTGGTATATGTGCACTTTTTGACCAATTTCACAGTTCCTGTATTATTTAGCTATAGTGACTGTTCTTTACCTGCATAATTACATAGTGGTCATGTTCAACAGACCCAGAAAGGCAAATGAAGCAGGGCATAATATCAGATTATTTTAATTTAGTTCTCCAATTGGAAAAAATTATGTGGAATTGATGAAAAATATTTATACGTTTTATGAACCTGGAATAAGTATGCATAGCTCAATGTAGTCTGTCAATACTCTGGACTTGTGCACAGAGATCCCATACTACTTGAAATGAGTAAATAGATAAGAAATAGTATGAGGTATTTAAACATTACACAGGCAGAACACCATGTATACCTCTTGGTGCTGCATTATGCAGGTCGGGCGCCAGGAGCAAGCACTAGTATCACGAGAATGCCCTGATATCACGCGATGACACACATTGCTCAACACTCGATTTCATGCCTGTTGCTTATAAAAACAGAGCACAAAGCAGGTATGACACCTCCATTTCTACAGAGAAAGCAGGAGGTCATGCCACACTCTGAAAACAGCATTGAGTAAGTACAAACAAAATTTAACAGTATATTAGTTCATTTAAAAGCCGTATGGAAAGGGCAGATTTACAGGATTTAGGACACTCTCCTACATGCTGGGCCATTGGAGATCTTAGGGCTCAGCTCCAGGCAGCATGGGCAGAGATTGCACACCTCAAATTTCATATTCAAGAGGAAATATATTATAAGAACCACCTGCCATTTCCCCAACATCCAACAGAAGCACTTTGACCGCAGAGGGTAGTTGGTCTGGAAAGTTGGCAGGTGGTTAGGAGGGGCAAATCGGGTGCCCCATCACTCGGTGCTCTCCAACATATTACCTCCACAAACCATATAAAAACTACAAACAGGTATCTTCCTCTATCTCCAAAATCAAACAAAGGGGCAGAGGACACTGCAAAGCAGAACACTGCAGCACAGGAGCTAGCACAACAAAATTGACCCAAAACAGGAACCAAAACAAAAAAAGAAAAAAGGAAATCTCAAAAAACTTCTGATCATAGGATACTCCATGATTTGGGGAGTTGACCCCAATCTCCAGCCAGGGGTAATGGTCAGATGTCTCCCAGGTATATCAGCATGGAGAGACACTGACCACATTGCTAAAATTTTCAGGAAGTAGGAGAAAACATTGATGTCCTGGTACACATAGGGACTAATGATCTTGCCAGACGGTCAGTTATGGAGACCAAGGAACACCTGACCAGGTTGGGTGACAAACTATCATCCATTTAATCTGGCATCTCCTTCTCTGAGATCCTGCCAGTCTGGGAGAGGGGTACAGATGGACGGAAGGTCAGAGAAGGAGAGAAAGGGGAGCTAAACATGTGGCTCAAGGGCTGGTGCCAGGAAAAAGGACACAAATTTGTAGGGAACTAGCAACAGTTTTGGAAGCGAAAGTTCTTTAAGTTTGATGGACTGCATCTGACTAAGGAGGGAGTCAGTGCATTGGAGCAGAAGTTTGATGTCTTTGCAGAATATTTAAACTAGCAAATGGGGAAAGTGGTGCAGCACCCCATACGTCGAATGGGGAGAACGCCCCTCCCCTCTCAGCTAGTGGTCAAACAGGAGTTCAGCATGTTTGCAGTTCATTTGCATCACCGGCTCAGGAAAAAGGTTCAGCTCCCCATATGATGCACAGGGGGAAACGCCAGACCTCACCCAACAACTAACACACTGAAATCTGACCAATGGAAAATCATGTACACAAATGCTTGCAGTCTGGGAAACAAGATCCCAGACCTGCAAGCAATAATGACAGAGGCTAAACTGGACATAGTAGCAATTAGCGAGATGTGGTTTACCAGTAACCACACTTGGGAGACTTCAGTACCTGGCTATGTACTGTTCAGAAGAGACCGAGGTGCAAAAAGGGGGGGATGGAATGGCCCAGTATGTCAATGAAAATATCAAAGCTACAGAAATTCAGAATACGCATAAGGAGCCAGAAGAACTGGAAACAGGAAATGGGACAGCCATAAGAACTGGGTTGTCTACAGGCCCTCAGACCAGGGGGAGGACATAGACACATTACTGTTAGAAGATATACAAAACATAACAGCTAAAGGGGAGGTTCTGATAATGGGAGACTTCAACATGCCAGATACAGATTGGTCAATACCAGCAGGAACATCTGCCAGAACAAGACATATGGTGGATTCCCTGCAGGGGGAAGGCCTTAAACAACTGGTACAACAACCCACAAGAGACAGGGCTACCCTAGATCTAGTTCTGACTAACAAGGAAAGGATCACAGATCTCCAGGTAGAAGGTCACCTGGGGAAAGTGACCATCACATGGTATGGTTCAATTTGGCCACTGCAACTAAATCATCCCATTCCAAGGCAAACATATGGGACTTCAGCAGAGCAGAAATTGATAAGATGGCCAACAGAGTTTTATTTATTTATTTATTAAAGTTTCGGAATTACAACCTTTGAGTCAGTGACTCCTTTGCAAAGGCTCCACGTCTGGACAGACACACAGAATAAGCAAGAAAAGCATGTGACAAATGCTTGGTATAAACCATAGTGATTACATAAAGACAGCATACATTTAACAGACAGTGACTAAACTCATTAAGGGTTGCGTTGCAGCCCATGGTCAAGCATGTAACAATTGCTTGGTATATACAATAGTGATTACATAAAGACATCATACATATTACAGATAGTGACAAATCTCAGTAAGGGTTGCATAGCAGCCCAGGGTCAAGGAGTATGTTACATAGTGGTGAGATGTTAGTACTTTTTGATAAAGTGTATTTGCCATTGCAGAACTTAGGTAGTATCTAGGGGTTGGATGTCAACCCTGCGTCTGGTGGTGAGGTGTGTTCAGTTGCAGTTACACATCTCTGAATCAATGAGATGTCTCTTGATGTTAGTTTTAAACTGGCCTAGTCTTTGGGTCAGAGTTAAGCTAGCCCTGGCAAAAAGAAATACAGGTGATGGTGTATAGGCAAAATGGGCAAGCATTAAGGATGCAATACTTGAAGCAACAACCCATTGTGCTAGAGAGAAAAGGAAGTGCAAAAGGAGAAAGAAACCACTTTGGTTCTCAAAAACAGTAGCAGAAAAGGTCAGAGCCAAAAGACTGGACTTCAGGAAATATAAGGGAACACAGCAGGATGAAGACAGGGAGACATACCAAACTTCCCTAAGGGAAGCAGGGAAGGCAGTAAGGCAGGTAAAGGCCCAAACCAAGGAAACACTAGCACAGACAGTAAAAGAAGGTAATATGACTTTCTATAGATACATTAGAGAAAGGAGAAAGTCCAGAGGGGGTATTGCTAAGATCAAAGGAGATAAGGGGGCATGTGAGGAGGAGGACCATGTAAAAGCATCTATTCTAAATAGATATTTCTGCTCAGTATTTACTGAAGAGAAGGAAGGGCAGGGCCCATAGCTCAGTACTATGGACACAGAGAGGGGGAAGATGAGCACTAGTCCCTTCACAAAAGAAAGTGTCCTACAAGAGCTCGATAAGCTCAGGGTGGACAAGGCAATGGGACCCGATGGCATACATCCCAATGTACTAAAGGAGCTAAGGGTGGAACTAGCAGAGCCATTATCACAACTGTATAGTGAGTCTCTGAGCACAGGAGAGGTCCCAGAAGACTGGAAAAGGGTTCATGTGATCCCACTCCACAAGACTGGTAGCAGGGAGGAGGCAGGGAACTACAGACCAGTCAGTCTTACCTCAGTAGTGGGCAAGATTATGGAGGCACTCCTTAAGGAAAGGATAGTGCAACACCTGGAATCCATGGGAGCACAGGATCCAAGACAGCATGGGTTTAAAACAGGGAGGTCCTGTCAAACTAATCCCATAGATTTCTTTGACTGGGTAACCAGAGTGGTGGACCAAGGGGGAGTAGTTGATGTCGCCTACCTTGACTTCAGCAAAGCTTTCGATACTGTTCCACATAGAAGATTGATTAATAAGCTGGGTAGGCTCGGGTTGGGTCAGACATTGGTCAACTGGGTGGCAAACTGGTTGACGGGCAGAAAACAGAGAGTGGTGGTAAACAGTATAGTCAGAAGAGATGCAAGTCACAAGTGAAATACCACAGAGATCAGTCCTGGGGCCAGTCCTCTTCAATATCTTCATCAGTGACATTGCAGATGGACTGGAGGGTAAGGTTTATCTGTTTGCAGATGACACCAAGATCTGCAACAGAGTAGATGATCTAGATGGGGTGGGCAGAATGAGAAGAGATCAGGATAAACTAGCAAAATGGTCAGAAAAGTGGCAACTGGGGTTTAATGCAAAGAAGAGCAAGATCATGTACATAGGGAAGAGAAACCCTGAAGCCACCTATAGGCTGGGAGGGGAGATGCTGGCAGTCACAAGGGAAGAAAGAGACTTGGGCATTATCATCACCGATGACCTGAAATCATCCAAGCAGACCATTAAAGCAGTAGGTAAGGCTAGGGGGATGTTAGGGTGTATTAGTAGGGGTATCACAAGTCAGAAGAGGAGGTAATAATCCCTCTTTACAAGACACTGGTTAGGCCCCTTCTTTAGTACTGCATGCAGTACTGGAGGCCACACCTTCACAAGGACATTAACCAAATTGAGGCAGTCCAGAGAAGGGCAACCAAAATGGTGAGGGACTGCATCAGAAAACATATGAGGACAGATTAATGGAGCTTTATATGTGTACCCTAGAGCAAAGGAGGGAGATAGGTGATATGATTGAAATATTCAAACACCTTAAGGGCATTAAAAAGGTGAAAGAGTCTAACATGTTTCAATATAAGAAAACTAGCAGGACAAGAAGGCATGAGATTAGAGGGAGTAATGTGAGGGAGTTCTTTTTCACAGAAAGGGTGGTGGATGCATGGAACTGCCTACCTCAGGAAGTGGTGGATATGAATACAGTGCAGGGTTTCAAACAGGCATGGGATAGGCATAAGGGAGCAATACAGATGAGTATGAATAGATAGGCCATTGACAGAGCAAAGGCTGATGGTACATTTATAAGCTAGAAAAATAAATAGGCAGACTGGATGGGCGTTGCAGTCCTTATCTGCCGTCGTCAACATCTATGTTTCTATGTTTCTACATAACGGATCGAGTTCTAAAAAGAGTTTTTATGTTCCTTTCCAGATATCTAAAAAAATTAGAAATTGAGGAAGAAGCTTAAAGGAAAAAAACACTAAACAGGTATACTAGATTTAAACTTGTCCTACAGTATGTGAAAGTGAGATAGAAGTTTAACTAGGGAGTTCCCAAGTTTATGGGAGATACTTGATTATACATACATATTTAAAGCTCTAACATAGGTTTAATATAATTTCCAAAAAGGAATTCAGTAAAAAGTGGGGAATAAATATTAACGGAAGTATTAATATGACACAGAGTGATTTAGGATAGTTCTTAAAAATCATTAAGAACTATTAAACTGTAAGGAGCAGAATAATAATTTTTGTATAATGTTTGATTACAGATTAAACAAAAAATAGAAAAAAATTACAAGCTCAAGGCAAACTGTCTATGAAATTGGTGGCAGGTGAGCACAGGGTATTACATATTTTATGTGTTATAAGTTAAACAAGTAATTGTTATTTATTTTATTTATTTATTGAAATGATTCATCAGGAGGGCACACTGAACAGCAAGTTGCTCATCCCATGGTGCGACCTGGGGGAAGGGGTTATATAGGGTTGTGAAGGATGATCAGTTACAGTAGTATGTGGGTAGTACAAACAATCCAACATTGTAAGATTCTGCAACCATTGGAACACAAGGTATTGTACAATAAACAGTAGTGGAACATTGAGTAAACTACAATACATGTCCAAAATCATACGAAAGAACATATAAACATACAAAACAGAATGCAACAGATCCATTATAGTATATGAGAGTACCAGGAGTAGGCATGAGGTAGTACTCAAGTGCTGTTGGAGTAAAAAGGATGGGGTAGGTTGTGCACATGGTGTTTAATATCAGGATTGGTGGCCCAATAACTGTAAAGGGTATTTATTGTACTTTAGATGCTCAAATCAAAGTGGGCAAAAACAGTGGGTTGAAATAATTAAAACATTCTGGTAAGCAGAATTTGATGTTCAGTGTCCTATAATATGCTTATGTTTACAAATATTTATGATTTTGGAAACAATGTAGATTGTGATAATATTTTGAGAAATATGTATTCTTTTTTGCAATTGATACAGTAGAGCACTGATGAAGGATGAATTATGAAACGTTTGCTTGTGTTTTGTATACTATATCTAAGATCAAGTAAAAATAATTATATGAAATAAAATTCACAGTGTGAGTGGGCTTATTATAATCAACTTGTTGAGAATGTTTTAAGCACCCAATTGGTTCAGGCTCCTCCCCGTTTGAAAAAATATATTTATCTTTTTATATCGAGGCTGGCCGAGCTGGACAACTACTATTCGTAGGATGCTCCACGCTTATTTGGAGGGGGGAGAAAAATCCAGCAAATTGCTGTGTTACCAGTTTCAGTGTCACCAAGCTGCCAAAATAATTACAGGGCTGACTGACCCCTCTGGTGCCCTCATTTCCTCTCAGGAGGGTATAAGCAGGATTATGGCTAAATTCTATGAGAAGCTCTATGCCTCTCCATCACCTCCTAATCCTAATGATATTAATGCCTTCCTATCCAAACTCCCTATTCCCCAAATTCCTCCATATCTTGCAACCACTTTGGATGCTCCTATCTCAGTTTCTGAAATACAGAATGCCATTCAGTCTCCTAATGTGCATAAAGCTACCACTGCTGATGGTTTCCCAGTCAGTTTCTACCAGGCTTTGGGGGGGGCGATGTCTCCATTTACCTTCAACATGCCTATTTAGTTTTTCTTGCCAAGGACATATTACCCACTACCATGCAAGAAAAGAAGCAGTGATTTTCTCAAACTTGCTCAGCCAGTCAGCCCTCTACTCCCAAAGTGCCAACCTCTGAGTGTATGATTTGTGTACTGTGAACGGAACAAGGTAACCCTCTTGTCTGTTTTGTGGGTTCAAGACACCTTAGTCTCAAGCTCTGGAGGGACTCAAACTGATAACCAGGGCCACTGGAAAATTGCGGAAAAGATTACCCCAAATTGCGGAGCATTTTGAAAAAATTGCGGGGGTTCTGCTATATACCCTGAGTGCTTCACAATAAATATTTTAATGTTTTCTGCAGCATATATTAGTCACTATAAATTACTAAATGGATACACTGACACCTGAATATGTTTAAAACATAAAGAAAAGTTAATGTTCCTAGCAAGAATACTAAACTGATAAGCTATCATAAGCGTTGCCTATCTTCCAAAATTTAAAAGCATCTGCCTCATTCAGTGCTAAATAGATTCTATAAAGTGAGCTACAACAAATAAATATTATATAAAGCCAGAAGAATTATTTTTTTTTTGTTTCTGGCTGTAGAATAATGAAGCCTAATCAACAGCTGTTTACAGTGCTCTGCCAGCTATGGTATTCACCCACTCTGGTACAAGAAAAAATAAGCAGACAGAGTGGCGAATAACTGAGTTTTAGTAAAATGCTGTTAAAGTGTTTAATGGTCATAATTTGTACTGTAGATACTGTACACTATTTGTGAAATCACATATTTAAACATTAAATCTGGGGGTTATTGGGGCTGGCAGTATAATCTAGAGGTAAGAGTAACAAACTGTGAATGAGCTGATGACATCTAGCACACCTGGGTTTGATTCCCACAACCTCCACTTGCATACCATGTGATTCTGAGAAAATCACTTAACCTACTCAGTGCTCCTGGGTTGTACCTGAAAACAGGCACTTGTGCCTAGTGGGCCTTATCTGATTACCAAAAAATGTAAAAAAAAAATACCAATATATTTTTACTGCATCATACAGTAGTCAGGGCACCCTGTAATTTACCTTTGTTTTAATCTGGCTGCAATGATTTTCTTTAGTTAAAGATAAATATTCAGATACATTTTATGTGTTTTATAAGCTTGTTTTTAGACTTTAGCCTGTTTTTATTGTAGTCTTTGCACGTGTGCATCTATGGTGTAGTTGCTAAGAGTGAGATTATTGTTACCAACTAGCTTATTCAAGTTTAAAATCGGCAGGGTCATCCAAAAATCCTCAGCTGTTTGAATCAAAACTAGTCTGAATGAAAGTATGCACTTACAAAAAGGCTTCATAGTTAGCACCTCATTTAAGTGAATGGGATAATTTGCACCTTTACTCCCATCTTTTGTTTCAGTCTGTGTGTTAGCAAAAAGTTTCCTGATAGACTGCTTCAACACAAAACAAATGTTAAGTGTTTAAATGTACTTATGCTTGGCCAGTGGATTTTGAAACCAAACAAAACAAAGATTCAAAAGAAATCAGTGTCACATAAAACCCTTGCTCTACCTTGCACTGCATTGTTTCGGCCAAACCCAAGTCTGCATCCAAAATTGTCACTATATTGAGAATATTTTTTATTTAAAATGTTAATACTTTTTACACAGTTCAATATAAAAACTCAAAAATTGCAAGAAATTGCCGAACATGTCAGTTTTTGCAGAGAATAGTGAAAATTGCGGATTCTGCAAAAAAATTGTGGGCTCAATTTTCCAGTGGCCCTGCTGATAACCTCTTGTTAGTGTACCCAATTATCAGGCTCACATAATTTTGTCTTCGGGGGCTCAGATATCTTTGCCTATGGGCACCCAACCAGGTCTTTCAAATGAACCCTTAGAACTCTATGCAAGACTTTAGAGAACTCTATCTGTTTCCCAGTTTGGTATATCAATAAGCTTAAAATACAGTGTCACTTATAACCACTCTAAGCTCTACTTAAATAAAAAGAAATGTCAAGGCACTCCAAGCAATTTCAGTGGTAAAATTTATCTTTACTTTAAAATATCAAAACAGAAACAATAATTACAGAACAAATATATCCCAACACATACAGCCTTAAAACAAAAAGGAAAAAGTTCAGTTCCTACAATACATACATTCAGACTGGTCTAATCTAATGCTTACTTTCTTTCAGTGCTTTGAGGGTCTCTCTTCTCTTAGTCAGAAACATTGTCTTGTGTGTCTCTGTCCAGGTTCTCTCAGCAATTAAACACAGTTCTGAGCCGGCCTTCTCATGAGGTCACTAACTCCACCTTGGTGTAACAACATCTATATTTTATCTCACAGGATGTCCAAATAAAATATTTAAAAAAACATGATAGGTGACCTCACTGCCTTTCCTCCCTCAGGTTAACCAGACCAAACCGGTTTGTGCTCTGCTACACATACATCTCAAAAGTTTATTTGATCTAAGTCACTATATTCAAGCAAAAGTGTATTTGCCTCTTTTAATCCCATCTAGACCTTGGAATCTACACCTCAAAGGTCTCTCTGATGTAATTCAAGGGTTCCCAGAAAAGTATATTGGACCTTCCAAATTCATCTGGGTCCTCCCTGGCTCAGACATCAACCTCTCCAATGTCCATTGTGGCTTCTCTCTGATACCCCTCCCTCTCAAGTTCTTCCTGACAACTATTGTAAGTCAAAGGATTTTCCCTGAGGGAATTATGAATGGCTAATCTTATTTCCTGGGATGAAAGCAAATTGACAAGGTAATTGCACCCCAGATATCTGCAGTTTAGCTATGTCCTGTCCTTTGAATTTATCCCTGGGGGATCTTGATGTGTCAGTTCCAGTAAGACAGTAGTTTCCTCAAACTGACCTTCCCATCACATATTTTATATGTAATAAAAAATTTGATACAGCACTCAGATCTGGCTGTCTACATCACAGTGATCAGTGTCCTTCCAAAAAAAAGGCAGGGATCCTTCTGCTCCAGGCAGCCCATCTTGTTCATCAACGTCAATGCCAAGATCCTAACAAAAGTAATGGCCACCTGCTAGAGGGCACTCTACTAGTCTGATCCATCCCTCCCAAGTTGGATTTGTTAAGGACTAGCTTAGATCCAACCATTTACAAAAACTGATTTCTCTCATACATCACACCCAGGATTTGGCTATTCCAGTGGTGGCCATGGCAATGGATTTTGAAAAAGCCTTTGAATCGGTTGAATGGCCTTATCTGATGGCCACCCTGGAGTGTATGGGTATTAAGAAATCCTTACAAAGATGGATTGCCTTCTTTTAATCCTCACCCATGGCATCAGTCCTAACCAATAGAGTAAAAGCCCCTCATTTTAGTCTTCACAAAGGAATGAGGCAGGGTTGCCCCATGTGGCCTCTACTATTAGTTCTTGCCATTGAACCCCTGGCCATCTCCCTCTGTGAATACTCAGATATCCCTGGCCTTAGCATAGAAACTAAAACCTTCAAAACCTTTCTCAGTGTGGATGAACTCCTTCTCATCTTTTCCCAGATGTCCCAGATGGTCAGTCATGTGCTTCCCCTATTGACACCCTTCTCTCAGGTATCTGGAGTTTGGATCAATCAGTTCAAAAGAGAAGTTGTGCCACTTAATATGCCCTGCTCAGCAGAACCATTTAAAGCTCTTGGCCTTAAATGGGCTTCTGAGGGTATTACTTACTTAGGAATGAAATTGCACTGGGGCTGCTCCATATTAGTCTCCTTAAACCTTACAGGGCTCCTAGAATCCACCCGGGTGAATATAGACAGATGGAGGGCCTTGCATCTTTCCCTCGCTGGCAAGACTGAACCAGAGAAATAAATGGTGGCCCATAAATACCTTCATATCCTTACACACCTACCTGTTTACATCCCTGACAAATGGTTCCAGAAGACTGATGCCCTTATGGGGCATTTCCTTTGGGAGGGTAAGACCCCTCTGCACAGTAGGCAAAAATTATGCCAATGCTGGAGTCGGGGTGGGTGGAGCCTACATGGCTCCAAGAGTAACATATGGCTTTTATTACAGCACAAACCACACAATGGTTCTCCACTCCTCCTCCCAGTCTCCTATCTGGCTCCACTTGGAGTCTGCCCCTAGCAGATGCCCCTCCCAAAGGTGTGGCAGTACTTCAGTCATCACCACCCTTAGTCCTGCATTCCTCTTATATTTCTTTCTACCTCATATTGGAAAAAGAGTTCACAAAATCAAAATATGATAGCTGGTCAGCAGGGTAAGGCATATGAGGAAAGGTTGAGGGCACTGAACATGTACTCCTTGGAAGACAGGAGACAGAGACAGAGCGGCAGAATTGGGACCTTCAAGTACTTCAAAGGGATAAAGAAGGTTGATAAGGAGAGTCTCTTTAAGCTGAGTGGCAACCATAACACAAGGGGGCACAGTCTTAAGCTGGAGTGTGGGAAGTTTAGGAGGGTGGTCAGGAAGCACTTCTTTACACAGAGGGTGGTGGACACTTGGAATGCAGTGCCAGAAGAGGTAATCTCATTGAAGACAGTGGGAAGCTTTAAGAGATGCTGGGACAGGTATGGGGAGGGTAAAGGTCATGGGTAGGGAGGATGGGAGGAGCGGGGAGAGGTGGCAGGGACAGTAGCGCAAGCTGTGGACCCTGCAATATGAGCAGACTTGATAGACCAAACGGCCTTCTTCTGCTGGCTTCTTTGTATGTATGTATGTAAAATCCTCACTAAATCCCCTACCCTTTGGGTTACCACTCCTTTGTGGCGGAATAACCCTGCAGTAATGATTGGTGACTCCCTCATCCATTGGCACCTCTGGGAATCCCAAGGCATTTGCACAATACAAGACCTCCTTTTCCCAGGCTCCAATTCTATTGACTCCCTCTCTGCCCTCAAAGACCACTACCAGCTCCCTCAGACCCATTTTTTGAGGTACCTGCAGATTAGAGAAGTGGTCCGACATCTAGGTAGCAACTACTCTGACCCTGACTTCCACTAATTGGTGTACCCTGGGCTTACCTGGGCTAAGCTCAATAAAGGCTGGGCTAGTAAAATCTATAACTCCGTTAGACAGGCCCTCCCTGATCTCACTATCCTGGCCAAAACTCTTTGGGAATGAGAGCTGGGTTCCCTTATCCTCTGATACACAATGGGCCCACTGTTGGTACAGAATTCGTTATGCCTGCCATGATGGTACAGTAGAAGTCACCTTATTATAAATAAGACCCTGTTGTGTTGGTGTCGCATCCCATTCAAATTGAAGCAGCTGGGCCTTGTTTCTGATTACAGTTGCTGGCAATGTGGTCAAGCAGAGGCCATGCTTTATTATATCCTTTGGGCATACGCCTCCATACAGTCATTTTGGTCAGAGGTCATCAAGGTCTGTCAACAGGTTGTCACGCATAATCTCATTATTGAAATCCCCTTACTGTTATTTGGATGTGGTCTTGTGAACATGCCCAAGTCGGACCCCCATGCATTATGGGTCATGGCAATTGGGGCTGTTTATCAAGTGGCTTCTTCTTGTCAGTTGTTGCTCTGCTCAATACCCCTCCCCCATCCAAGAATGATTCCTTGTCATCAGACTGCTCGCAACATATGAGAGGATGTCCAACTTCGTAAATGTTTCTCTTGATCAGTTATACCATTGTTGGAAGCCCTTCTTGGATTCTGACTTCTACTGCAACCTTTAGAGTGGTATCTCTTTCCTTGCTCACCGTCGTCCCCCCCCCCCCATACACACACACACACAAACACACAGTTTTCCTGTATAGATACTTCTTGTGCTATTTGTTCACGGAATCTCCAAGTTTCTACATGTCCAGAGTGTATAGGTTATGTATTTGATGGGTTATGATAGGTTCACCAGCTTTGTATGCAATATAGTGTTAATCCTCAATTTATCTATTAGGTACAATACATATGTTATTTTTTCTTGGTTCGCTAGCTATATTATCTGATATGCCAGTGTGCTTTTCACATAATTTCTTATGTAATTCTCTCTTATTTTTCTGTGTTAATTCCTTACTTAATAAAAATCTCTGAACTTCAAAACTAACAACCAACATCAAACATGTTATACTAAACAACACATTTCAAAACAGCAGTAGTGCCTGATTTACAAAATTAACCAAGTTATAAGTTCAGAACCTCACATTTTAAATGAAAAGTTATGTATGAACATAACTTAAGATAACTTGCTTACAAATGATTGTGTCCTTCCATCATCATCTTCTTCATTTGCCTCAAAGAAACACTTATGGGGGACGTGGCTTAGCCCTGACTCAGTATGGAAGCATAGAGAGAGAGCTCCTGGAACACGGGGATAAATCTGACATTTGCCATCATTGAAACCCTCTATTTCTGCCAGAAATCACATCGTAGCAGAGACGAATCCCCTGGGCATTATTTTGGGACATTCACCGCAAGTGCTTTCCCAGAGATCACCCATTTTCTCTCTCTTAGAAGGCGGATCTGAAGTGTGGCCTACAACATGCAGCCTTCATAAGATACATCGAGAACTGAAGCGATGTTCGGTCAGTTCATGGCCCAAATGGCTCAACTCACAACTGCAGTCAATGCCACGACACAGACCTTGAAGGGACTGAGGTCAGAATTTTTCACAACGAGCAACGAATCTCTTCCCATGACATGGCCCTCCATCAAATAACTGCAACCCTGAGGGAACAGGCCAAACTCATCTACACACCACAAAACAAAGTAGACAACCTCAAAAATCGTAGTCCCCGAAACAATCTACGGCTTATCAGCTTTCTGGAAGATGTAGAACAGAAATCAGCAATTGACTTTTTACAGACAACCCTCCTGAAGCTGCTCAAGTTACCAATTGACTTTCACCCTCAGATAGAATGGACCCACCGCTCGCTTGCCCCGACACCAAGGCCTGGAGAAAGGCCTAGACCCCTGATTGCCAGATTTCTGGACTTCAGACAGAAAGATTCTATTGTGGCTGCTACTAGAACTGTGGGGAAAATTATTTGGCAAGGGCATCATGTCCAGATCTATTAGGACTATTCTAGAGAACTCTCCAATCACTGTAAGGAATATACCCAGGCACGGAGACTGCTACAAAAGCTAAATTACTCCTACTCACTGCGGTATCCAGCGACCATGCGGGTCATGTACAATGGGTCTCCCTTCTTGTTTGAGACCCCGGAGAGCATGATAGACTTTCTGTGGGCCAGACACCCTGCAGAGTTTTGGGGCCCTAATACCCAAGATGAGCAGTTACATTGATCTCCTCCTCCATCATCAGTGGATACCTCATAGGCTCCCAAGCAAGCCATACTAGGGCCTGGTGTGCGGACTTTCAATGCATCATTACCACCGAGGTCACAGAAACAGCAACCCTCCCATCGCCATGCCCGACGACAACATCCCACTGATAGAGCCAGCTCCCCGAGCCCACAGGTGGCAGTGCAATCGGATCAACTTTTGGATCAGCAAGATTCCATGGATCTGCAGGCCTTCTTCACACCTAACCCATATGCCATTCTACAGCCAGACTTGCAGGACTCAGCTACTGCACAAGGGATCTTTGAAGGGGCAGAGATGGATACGCTAAGGTCGACACTCTCAGAGCCTATGCTCTCCATGGCTCGAAGTAAATCCTGGGCCAACATTGTTGCCATTCATCCCAATTCTGCAGCCAGCCCTCCTGCTGTGAATTCACAAGATGAAGCTGTTGACACTACAATAGGTCTTCCTAGGCCTGGCTCAGAACCCCCGGACTGAGGACATGTTCTAACTGTATGGTACCAGTTTAATATGGGTGGTTTAGTAAGTAACACGGGAAGGGGGAGGATGATGGGGCTCTCTTTTATGCTTGGTTCTCCCTTTCTGAGTCAACAACCCTTCCCCTAGCCTGTCATGGGACTTATATTGCTGATGGTATTAAGTTTAGCTCTCTCTACCCCTCGCCTACCAGCTGGGCATAGTGGACCATTGTAACTCCATCTATGACATACCTTAGGGGGCATCCTACTACCTTGCTTAGGGACCCATGGTCCAAGGGGTATCCTATTATATGTCCTTGGGGGATCTTAGTTCTAATCATATGCCTGCTCCCCGTTTGTATGGTCAAGTTGTTCTGGAAGATATTTCCTTCTGTTCTGATCCCAGGACAACCCCCTCAGATACCAAAGGAGGTCTTGCAACTTTGGTCAGTGAAGTAATACCTTTGGGACTTCCAACGGCTGTGGACAGGCCGGTTTGTGTATGTAGCTGGATAAATGTTATTACAAGTCAATACTGTGTTGAACAAGTTGAAACTATTTATAGGTTTTTCCAGATCGTGATTAATA
Source organism: Neoceratodus forsteri (assembly GCA_016271365.2). Taxonomy (NCBI): domain Eukaryota; kingdom Metazoa; phylum Chordata; order Ceratodontiformes; family Ceratodontidae; genus Neoceratodus; species Neoceratodus forsteri. The sequence continues at coordinate 981,631,577 of CM028133.1, forward strand.
AGTGCTTATGGGTGGGGGGTTGCGTACGTACTCGGGGTGCCTTGCTGGCTGTGCGCAAATCAATATTATGAACTGAGGATCGTAAATAGAGGAATCTGATTGGCCAAGAGCTCTTTAAACCCGTGATGATATCGGGCTACATCATCATGGCTTAGAAAAAGTTCCGGCACCACCCGCCTACTTGCTTGATACTGTCTGAGAACTATTGTTTTCAAAATGTACTCCTACACCACCCAAAAACTTATTCATAAAATGTTTTAAAACCTGTTTCTTTTATTTATTTTTTTTTTAAACTCAAAACTCAGTTCATAATAGCAATAAGTCATGCCTGCGGCCTCATGCCCAACCACCCAAGGCGTGACGATATCCCATGATATACCACACCCTGTCGTGCCTTATTGCTTAAATAACAGATCTTCCATTTAAGGTGATATGGGGCAGACCTTCGCACTCAGTCTTTACTATTTTTTATAGCCTGTTCGCTCCTAAACCAGACATCCCACTCTTAGAATATGGCTGACATTCGCTATATCACCTGGAACGTATGGGATATTAATACCCCTATGAAACATTCTCAGGTGATGAACCCTCTCAAGAGACTGGTTGCGCAGGCAGCCCTACTACAGGAGACTAAGCTGAAAAAGTCAGACCATGATAGGCTGAAAGGTACTTGAGTGGGACAGGTTATTTCCTCCTCAGCTCCCACCTGCAAATGATGGGTAGCCATCTTACTTCACAAATCCCTTCAGTGGACTCAATTAAAAGTGCAGTGAGATAGAGAGGGCAGATGGGTGGCAGCTCTACTGGATACCCCGACAGGTACCCTAGAGATAGCCAACATGTATGATGACCAGCCTGAAGTGATCCATTCGCTGGCTCAAGCTATAAGCTCCTTAGCCTCTCTCCACAGGTCCCTATAATATTAGGGGGTGATTTTCATCTCCCCTTGGATCCTTTTTTAGATTGCGTTTCCGCCTGCCCAGACCACCATCAGATATCTCGCCTTTCTCTTCGACATTTGATCACAGATATGGGGTTACAGGACCCCTGGCGTATCCTTCACCCACGGGATAAAGACTATACATTCTTCTCCCTGGTGCATAATTCACATACTCAGCTGGACTACTGGCTTATATCCCCTTCTATTATGAACAGTACCGATGATGGCCGTGATCCATCCAATTATCATATCCGATCATGCCCCTGTTCAACTTCACATGCTACGTAACCCCCCAGCCCCTCGATCCCCCGAGCTGGCATTTGGATCCGCTACTCTTGAGGGACCCTGACTTCCCACAATGGCTTCAGATACAGATTACTAATTTTCTACAAGACCATGCCACACAACTGAGGTGCCCCCAACAATGGTCTGGGAGGCTCTGAAAGCCACCATACGAGGAGCTATTATGGGGTATTCTGCTCATCGCAGGTGGCAGGGAGAACATCTGCTTAACTCATTGGAATCCTGTCTCTTTAAACTTGAGGTTAAATTTAAAAGTATGCCACATATTTCCCTTCATTACCCAATAGACAAGGAAATAACTCAAATTCGTCACCAAATACAGGACCTACTTGCCAGAAAAGCTGAACTGGCCTTCCTTATACTAAGGCATAAGTACTGGGAGGGGGGAAAGAAGGCCGGGGAAATACTAGCCTATAGACTCTGGAAACAGAGGGCCGAGAGTCATATCTCTGGACTCAAGGTACCAGGTGGTCCTGTGCAAGTACAACCAGGATGCATAAATGAAATAATGTCACTTTTATAAACAGCTATCTTCTTCATCCAGCACTTTTGATGCTGCACAGGTATGAACCTTTTTGATGTCTATCCCCCTCTGTCATTTAACCCCTCAGTAAGCTGCTACCTTGGAGTCTTCCATTACCCCTCAAGAGGTCACAGAAGCACTCCACAATTTAAATCATTGGAAGGCCCCTGGTGGGGATGGATTTCCCCCTGAAATGTGGAGCCTAGTTGTACCATTGATAACTCCCCTACTTAGTGACATTTTTAACTTAGCTGTTACTTCTGGCTCTCTCCCCCCATCCCTTAGGGAAGCCATTATTGCTGTATTTCCAAAAAAGGGGAAAGATTCCACCTTACCATCCAGCTATCGCCCTATCTCACTTATCAATTCTGATAGAAAGATTTTAGCAAAAATTCTGGCTTCTGTGCTAAACCCTTTGCTCCCCATCTTATACATCCATCACAAGTCAGATCTGTCCCTGGTCAGCTCAGCAGAGATCATATACGTTCATTGATAAATATCATATACTGGGCTGGAAAGTACCCGGCACCTGCTGCTGCTGTAGCCATAGATTTCGAGAAGGCTTTTGATTCTCTCGAATGGCAGTACCTTCAACAGGTGCTAGAGGCCATGGGTTTTGGTCATAATTTTAGGAGCTGGGTAGCAGCTTTATACTACAACCCCATGGCCTGGGTCCTTACCAACTCTACTCTGTCCGCACCCTTACCTCTGGGGTGGGGCAAGAGGCAGGGCTGCCCCCTCTCTCCCTTACTCTTCATACTAGCAGTTGAACCACTTGTGACTGCTATACACCACTCTCCGGAAATAGCAGGATTTCCCTTTGGTGACACCACCTTCTCCACATTTATGTATGCGGATGATCTGCTAGTCCCATTAGTGGACGTCACCACCTCTCTCCCTGCCCTGCTTTCCCTCCTTGCAGACTTTATGAGCTACTCCAGCCTAAAAATCAACAGATCCAAAACAGAAGTACTCTCCCTCAATAGCCTGTGCTCTTCAGATCAGATAGCCCATCTTGGCCTTCATTGGACTCCACACTCCCTTATGTATCTAGGGATACGGCTTACAGTAGACCCTACCAAACTCTGGGATCTGAACCGTAAACCCCTCCTTGAAGATATCAAGACCGAGTTTGTGTACTGGCATGGTCTCCAACTCACATTAGCAGGCACAATATCTGTGATTAAAATGGTGGTAGCCCCTAAACTTCTATATGCCATCTCGCATTTACCTCTCACATTACCAGCATCATGGGTTAAAGTCATAGACCAGGCCTTTTCCAACTTTATTTGGGAAGGTACTAAACCCTGTTATATTAGAAATAAACTCAGATCCCACTGGTCACAGGGAGGCTGGGGCCTTCCTTGGCTGGAGGGATACAAATGGGCCTTTACTGCAGCCCAGACCCTAAACCGGTTCTTCCCACAGACAGCTGAGAGACTACAATGGATACACATGGAGGCATCTATGGCCCAGACACAATCCCTGGCAGTTTTACTTTACAACCCTCTCCCCAAACATTTGTGCTCCTGCCTGATGATAGCAAGCTCAGTACAGACATGGCATTTGGTAAAAAAGAAACTGGAGGCAGATCTATGCCCCCTTTTGGCTACCCCCATATGGGGGAATATACTTTTAAAAGTGGATGGCAAACCTTTGCATTGGTCTTTATGGCAGAATAAAGGAATTCTTACACTAAAGGACTTGATGGTAGATGACAGTCATATTATCAAATCATTTCAAATACTAGATCAGGAATTCCACTTAGGTAAGCAGGCCTTTTGGCAATATTTGCAGCTCAGAAGCTCAGTCTTAGCTTACATTAAACATTACCACAAGACAGACATGGTAGGGTCCCACCTGCTGACTAAATGGCTGACCCATAATGGGGGGTAAAGCCAGTCTTATATATGCTGATCTTAGGAACCATCTCCCCACACACTCATCTCAGGCTAAAAGTAAATGGGAACAAGCCCTCCAACAATCTATCTTGGATGCTCAATGGAAGCTCTGCTGGAAATATGCTCACTCTATGTACCCAGATATGAGAAGCAGACTTATGCAAAACAAGATACTGTCACATTGGTATCGTACTCCTGTGGTCCTTTACAGAATGCACCTAATGGACAACAGCCAATGTTGGCGATGTCTATCTGGAGTGGAAGATCTCTTGCATATACTTTGGCTCTGCCCACTTCTCACTCTATTTTGGATGGCTGTCTTGGGTCTGGCTCAACAGGCCTCAGGCTCTGCTCTGACTCTGGATCCCCTAGTTAGAATATTGGGCCTCCCTCCTGTGCTGAGGATATTCACCAGCCAACAGCATAGATGGCTAATACTACTTAGCCTCCAAGCTAAGAGGCTTATTCTCTGTAGGTGGAGAACCATAGAGGTACCCACTATTTCCGAGTTATATAATGCCCTCTCTAGTGTAGCAGCACTAGATCACCAGTCCCACCTAGCTACCAATACTCTTTCACAATACTATTTTACCTGGGCCCTTTATCTAACTTATCTCTCTCCACGTGCAGGGATTGGTTGAACTCCCCCTTTGGAATTATCAGGATTAATACAATAGATGCACCTGTATGTAATGGCTTAGAACCTCAGAACCCACCCCCCAGAAAGGACTTCCATTTCTCTCTCTTTTTAGGATAGGAATAAAGATCTGGACTTTAGTGTTGTTACTACTTTTGTTCTTATTCTTGTGTTTTTCAGACTTTATTCAGGTACCAGGAGACCCTATGTATTATGGCCGCATTATACTCCTTAGCCAGTCTAGATGTGGTGGTGATTATGCAGTTCTCCACACTTCCTCCTCTCTTTGGAATACTACCACAATACAACTCATTGCATAATATCTTTAGCTGTGTCATTACCTAGCAATATGTCTTTTCTTCTTATGGGCTACACTTTTGTTCATTCTACAATGGTATTGCAGTCAATATGCATGCATATATGTTACACTGTATTTTATCTCTGTACCTGGTTATGTCTGATGTTATCATTCAAAAAATCTAATAAAAATTATTAACTTAAAAAAAAAAAAAAGAAACACTTATACTGTCCATTTTCCTCAGGCCGCTTTGCATGGCTAGAGGACACCTCATAAGCTGGTATAACATGCATATCTCTCAACTATCCCAATTTTGTCAGGATTTCATGAATTCAGACCCACTGTCCAAATACTCTGAACAACCTTCAAATACTCCCGAATTTTCTGAACATCAGCATTGTCTTCGTCAGTAGAGGGCATCCTTGTTTCAGATGACGACGGCATCTGACATGATGCAAGCTCACCAACAGCCAACTGGGTGTGCTCACCCATCAACAACATTCATGCAACAAGTTTGAAAAAAAAATGTTCAGCTGTTTTCCTGCCACCACACATTTAGGTCCATCTTCACAAGACAAAAGGACCCCTCCCTGCCCCATTCCTCCCTACAGCCCATGATACTTCCAAAGCGGTTGTCACAATTTGCTCCCTGAGTCCCGGGGGGGGGGGACAGCTTCCAGCCAAGAGAGAGTATGCATCAGATCAACTAGAGATTTTGACAATCAGCTGAGAGAGGAGTATCCTCCTCACTACAAACATCTGCAATCAAAACTGAATTGCATCAGCAAGCACAAAATTAGCTTTAATCCACAATTTTTATTTTAAACCTAAAGCTGCAGTAGCAGAATGATTTGGAGTCTGCAGAATCCCATTGTCTGACACCAGTGTGTGTGTGGCCACATATAGGTGGGTTTGGTGGGCTAATAAGCACCAAAATATAGTATTCTTTTTTCCTTTAGAAAAATAAATAACCTATTCTGTAGTGCCAGGGCACAGTCTAGGGTATATAAATATTTCTGTACTGCAGGGAAGATTTTTGTGCTACTCATGGTCATCTATCTGCTGCATAATTCAGGAGAGGTTTATAAGACAGGGGAGGTTGCAAGGGTCAGTTTTATTCAGAGTGCTTAGAGTAGGATGTAAAATGTTGAATGTACTGGGCTATATTATCAGTCCTTGAGTTCCAAATGCAGAAAACTAGGGGGAAACTGTAGCCTACGTTTAATTAAATAATATAATGACTGTCTGCATTAAGTTTGAGTTTGCAACGTTGAGACAGCAGTCTATGTATGAAGAACATACCTCTCAACATCCTACCTTGCAAATCGTGGACAAGACTTAAAATAGTTTCAATGTGCTTATGCAACTTGATATAATGTTGTGCTTGTGCAAATTGTTGAATCAACCTTTGTGGCTGTTCACCTCTCGTTCCTCTGGAAATACCACTCTGTAGGGATGCTGAAGGCAAGGGACCCTGGAGGAGGATTCCACCCCAAGAGGTGCTGTGGAAAGGATTCCCTTAGGTTAAAGGTACCTTAAAAGGAGCCCTAAGGAAAGAGGTGAGCCATTTGATGAGGAGGAGGGGAGGATAGTGGGCCAAAGAAAAAATGCTTCTGAGTGAAGCAGGAAGGACAGAGTTTAAATAGCTCAGGCAGGGTGCATGTCTGGTTGCTTCAACCCACTGAACCACAGGCTAGGCCTTTCATTTCAATGTGCTTATGCAACTTGGTATAGTGCTGCACTTGTGCAGCTTGTTGAATAAACCTTTGTGGTCATTTGCTTCTCGTTCCTTGGGGAATACAACTCTCTAGGGATGCCAACAGCAAGGAACCCTAGAGGATGGTTCCACCCCTAGAGGTGCTGTGGGAAGGATTCCCTTAGCATAAAGGTACCAAAAAGAGTATACAGCAGAAAGCATTGCAGAAGGAGATGAGTAAGTATCTTGTATTGAGGATCTTCATATAGGTCAAGTAGCTATCATATATTTAAGACTTTCACATAGATCAGCAGGAGACAATGGGTAACATGGTTCCAAACCGTAGCCGCCCTCCCCCTGACCTTCAATTTATACGTCTAAACCCCAACCCCCCTTTCTCCCTCAGCCCATTCGCTCACCAGCTTTGGTCCTTCACGCCAACACTTTCCATTTTTCACCCCACACAGTGCCTGCCTTTTACCAAACTCTTTCTCCTCCTTCCTTGTAGCTTTCTCCACTGCCCTCTGATCTCCCTCTAACTGTTCTGGCATGGTCCTTCCCCCTCCCAACCCCCTGATAACTCAATGCCTTCCTTGTGGTCACTCTCCTCCCTGCTTCCTACTCTCCTCCTTCTCCTTGTTATGCCCCCATCTCCTCCCTCCCTCCCTAGTCCCTGCCTCCCTTGCCCACTCCCCCTCGATCTCCTGCCACGTCACAACCTTCTACTCCAAGTAAACCCTCCACTTCATGCCTCGTCCTCCTTGTGGCCTGCCTATGACCAATACCTGGCTACTGCTAAAGGAAACAAAGCCCTGTGGACTGGCTTGCCTATCCTTGCTAAAACTGATTGCATTGTCTGGCTGCTACCAACTGGAACCCACCTACGACTCCCTCAGCAAACAGCATCATAAATTAGGCCTTAAGAAACTATACCTATACTCCTTAAAACTGCTTCTTCTCATCCTACTAATCTCAGGCAACGTTCACCCGAATCCTCGACCATACAGCCCAAGTTTCAAAACAATGGCCAGTGCTCTTCTCCTAGCAACCCTAAACATCTGTAGCCTCCTGTCAAAGTTCGATGCACTTCAAACCTTCGTTAGGCACCACAACTCTGACATCCTATCTATGGTGGAAACCTGGTTGACGCTGAAAGTGCCAGATCATGCAGTAACCCTCCAAGGCTACAACATTTTTAGACTGGATCGAGTCTCTAGAAAGGGTGGGGCTTGTGCCATCTATGTCAAAGACACCTTAATGGTTCACACCCTTGATACACCAATGCCTGAGTTCGCGACCCAGATCCTACTCATCAAACTACTCCTTGGTCCTAATCACAAAGTGCTCCAAAACATCACCATTTACATTCCACCCCGGGACCAAGCCAACGGCCTTAACGATGTCCTCAACTTCATCAACTCCCAACCTCCTGACTACGAACTTATCCTCTTAGGGGACTTTAACATAAATTGGCTTGGATCTGATGTTGATGCTCATAAAGATGCCATAGCTGCTGCCAACCTCACACAGATGGTCAACACCCCTACTAGAACAAATTTACAAGACCAACACTAGCACCCTATTGGACTGGGATCTTACAACTCACCCATCCTGGAACTCTCATACCTCCATTCTCCCAGACTCCCTCAGTGACCACTTCCGAGTCATTTGCGAATGGTCCAACACATTTCTCAAGCCTCCTCCCACTATCATACATAGTAGGGTCCTTCCTCGTGGGAAGCTCTCCCATTTCAAACAGTACATACATGAGTCCACAAGACTGGCAACCCATCTACAATGCTACAGACATTAATGTGGCCCTCAACCTCTTCATTGCGACCTTTAACAAGGCCTGTGACCTATTTGCACCTGCTAAAAAATGTAAAGCCAAAACAATCAGCAACCCCTGGATAAACTCAAAGCTACTCTCACAACTGACAGCTAAGGACCACCTCTGGGTGGTGGCCAAAGCCACTGGCAAGTCATCTGACAATCAGAACTATAAACAAACCCAGAATGCCTGTACCAAAGCCATCCAGCTTACAAAAACCTCCTACTACAATGATACTCTCACAAACACCTGGGGCAATGGTCGTGCTTTCTGGGACAACATCAAGGAAATCACAGGAAAACAACCTAAAAAAAAAAAAGCCATGCTGATTGTTGACAATGTCACTACACTTGACCCCACGTCAATTGCTAACACCTTTAACGCAACATTCACTGACCTTAGTGCAGTCCTACCCCCTGATTTCTTTAATAACGACACCTGTTCCGCAAATGCCCGTGTTTCCCTTGCAAAAAAATCCAACTTCTATTTATAGCAGATCAACCTGTGTAACGCGTGACGCTACATCACAGTTGCCATCTCAAACCCCAGAGCTAGTGATGACACCCTCGACCTCAAGTTACTGTTGCTTACTATTGATGAAGTTCTACGTACCCTAACCAAAATCCTGAATCTCTCTCTCTGCTCCAGTCAATTCCTGGACAGATGGAAAGCTGCTACTGTCTCTCCAGTTCACAAAAGTGGTGATAAGACTAACCATGCTAACTATCACCCGATTTCTATTCTGCTCCCTCTCTCCAAGGCACTTGAACGTATCGTTGCAGACCAGCTAACCGACCAGCTCGCTAAATACAATCTAATGTGTGATCAACAGCATGTATTCAGAAAAGGACATGGTAACTTCACTGCCCTTCTTGAATTCACTGGTGCCGTACATAGTTCCCTAGACAAAGGCCTTCCTACTGGCACAGTTTACGTCGACCTCTCCAAGGCTTTTGATACTGTTCACCATCGGCTATTGGTCAACCAACTTCTAAATATTGGACTCTCTCCAGACTCAGCACTGTGGTTCAAAAGCTACCTGGATAACTGCACACAAAGGGTAAAAATTGCCAATACTCTCTCTGTTGCCTTACCAGTTTGCTCTGGTGTTCCCCAAGGTTCTATACTTGGCCCGCTACTTTTCAGCCTATTTCTAAATTCCTTGCTACAATCCTCCATGGAGAAAATCATCCTGTATGCTGATGATGCAGTCATCTTCTCATCCCACCGAGACCCCTTGGCATTACAACAGAATTTCCAGGTTGGCTTTAGTGCCATCGAAAAGTGGTTCCCTAATCACAAGCTCATCCTTAACTAAAAGAAAACAAAGTCTATGCTCTTCTGCAGCTCTCAAAATAGACACAAGCTTCACTGCCTAACTATCTCCACTGCACAAGGGAATATCCTTGAACAGGTCCATTCCTTCAAATACCTCAGGATACTGCTTGACACCAACCTCTCATACAAGGCACACACCGATACCATGGCTAAAGCAGCAAATACCTGCCTTGGCCTCCTCTACAGGCACAGGCAACATCTCACACCCCAAGCGCTGAAGTTTGCTGTTCAGAGTTCCATGGTCTCAATTATTGATTACGGCCTTCTCATCTATGGCTCTGCCACTAGGTCTACCCTCAGACGCATCACAACAGCCCTCAATAAGTCATGTCAGCTAGTCACTGGGGCACACCGACTTACATATACCTGTGAACTGTATGCACAAACTCGCTGGCTCCAACTCTCTGATCATGTAAAGTACCTGACCTGCATAATGGCAAGGAAAATCAGCCTTGGCCTTGTGCCGCCTGGAGTTACTGCCCTGCTCCACAATAGCAGAAACAACCTGCAGATCACCAGGAGGTCTAAAACACAACTCCTTCAAATCCCCTGCTGCCGCACTGCTCAGGGTCAACGTTCATTCACCTATACGGCTCCACTTTGGCTGAAAAACCTTAACCCTGACATCTCCTCAGCTCCTACTCTCGATACCTTCAAAACTCATCTACAGCTTCATCTTATTGCCTCGAGCTCCTGCGACTGCTAAACCTATGCCTGAGCTGACATGTCCAGCCGTTGATACCACCACTTCTTCCCCCTCCCTGCTGCTCTTATCCCATTTGCACTTATTATACTATCTACCCCTTTCAACCACCCTCCCTCCCTCCCCTCTCTCTCCACCATCCCCCTACCCTCCTTCCCTTTCACCCGTGTTTCTTTACCCTGTACCTCTTCTGACAACTGCCTCTGGCTGCATCTTTGTGTTTCCCCCTTTCATTTTCCTCCTTCATCTCTGTTCTGTCCGCCTTCCTACCGAGGCCTCACTGTTCTTCCACTGGTCCACTACTTGGCTCTGAACCTGAGTGTTCCATGAACCTGTCTCCAATTGAAATGTCATTTTACCATGTCTTTTTTGACCCTACCTCTAATCACCATATATTGTTGTACCATGACTATGTTTTCCTATTTTGTTTGTGTGTCAACCCTGTTGCTGTATTTACCTCTGACATGGAACCTTTATAAAAGTGCCTTGGCTCAAAGGTCTTTGTAATCCTAGATTTAAATAAATAAATTTAGAAACCTTCACGTAGGTCTGAATGATTAAATAGCAATAGGGCATGACATCCTATAGAGAAAGAGAATGGCGAAGGAGGGCCACCATCTATCTCCATCCAACAGTGGAAACCTACCTAAGTAACCTAGGGAATATGCTACTAAAACCTAACTGGGTATTATGACCTTTGACATGGAGGAGAGAAAAAACAACTTTTGAGGAGGAAACCTTTGAGGATCCATGGCCTAGGTCACCTTCTCTCCAGGCTTTGGGGTATTTTGTTTAGTCACAGCTCTAGTGCTGCAATTTAGGAACCCAGTTCAGGAGAGGTAGAAAATACCCCAATTTGGAGGAAGGCTCTCACTCTAGCTCTCTAAAAGGAAAGCGATGAAGGGTTGTGAGTGCACTCTGCAACAACAGGGTACTCCCACACAGGAGTACCATCCCTGAAGAAAGGAGGAGGAGAGTGGTGACTGTTGAGGCACTCAGCTGGCCTACATGCGCCTAAAAGCAGACAGGTGAACCAGAGGAAATCATAGGCAGAATAGTTTAGACAGTGCTTGGCTAACTAATGGAGCCCCCTTGGGCTTAAGGGGCCCTCCCCTCAGAGCTGAAGTTTTAAATTCTACATCAAGAGGTGCTGCCGATACATCTGCATGGCTAAAGCTCTGCCTAGAGTGAGAACATTCCCATTATGAGGCAGATAAAAAGGACCCAGCTCCGAGTTTCACATTCTCAAGATGCAGACTTCATGGGTGCAGAGTGAGACCATCAGCCACAGGGCATACCATAGAAATTAATAGTCATGGTTGACATGCCTCCAATATATGAAGGAGAGCATAAATTCAACTGTGAAGCATTTGTGGACCCTCACGTAGGCCATACATACTTTTCATCAAGCACAAAGAAGACTAAGGGCCAGATATTCAAAACTTAGCACCACACAAAACGTTTGCACTGGGCTAGTGCCCGATTAGTGTGGGAGTGCAATATTCAAAAGGGCCATTAGCGCACACAAACCACGTTAGCGCAGGGCAAACTGATAATGTATGCAAGGCACAAACAGGGTGGGCAGGCCATAGCAATGCAATATTCAGCACATAGCACTGGCCTAGGTGCCATTGTGTGGCTTAACGTGACACATTGCGTGTCAGAAAATACGCCTGGGAAAAGGTGGTTTTAACTGAAGGCAAAAGCATTGCGCTGCTTGCACACTGTTAGCACGGCTTTGCACAACCCCAGCCAATATGTGGGACACAGCAGGGGAGTAATTGTAGGGGTGGATGGGGGGACAGGTCCCCACCCAACATTCCATCATTGCAGTCATGGACAACGTACTATGTAATCCCTGTATAGATGTGTCCCCCTCCAACTATTACACCACAGTCACTCCTCTGACTCCTCTGGGACACAGCAAGGCAGTCATGGGGTGACAGATGGAGGGGGGCCTTCAGGACAGCATGGGACAGGCATGATGCACTCCAGGGGTGTGGTAGGAGTCCATAGGATGGTAGGATACTGGACTCTGCAGCCACTCCTATAGGTAGGGACTGGGCAGACTAGGTTGTTCAGGTGGTCCCCAGCAACCATCTAATGCACTGTCAGTGGTGCTGTGTATGTACTGTATGCTGCTTCAGATGGTGCAGCTGCCTGCTGACACCCCGCCCAGCAATGCATATGTCATTGTGGGCATACCATGCCAGTTTTGCAGCATCTGTGAGTTGCACAACAGCAATATGGTACAGACCATTGTCGGTACATACCAGAATGATGGGGCTGTCACTCTGTATGGTGCTGCAAGCAATGCTGCCCACCATGCCATAGGTAGTGCCGTGTCCCACACCCCACTGGCCCTCATGCCACTATACTGGCTGCAGTGCACTGTATGGCAAGACTTACAGTTGGACTATTGAAGCCAGTACCACCACCAGTGCCTGTGCACTTCAATCCCCTGGAGCACAGTATACCATGCAGTTCTAAGCATGTGTAGCCTGAAGCTCATACCATGCTCTTCCTGACTGACCTACAGGTGGAGCTGTGGCAGACCCTGCTGTCCCCTATACTTCCAGACTGACCAACAGATGAAGTTGTGGGGCCCTGCAGTAATGCTGAGCAAACTGCATGCAAATCAGGGCAAAATGAGATGCAAATGTGGCTGTTTGCCCACTGACTGAATAAGTAGGCTCATTTGCATGTCACTTTTGAATATGGCAGATTTTAGCCCCAGGCAAATGGCTTAGCACCACGCTAGACCTGTGCAAATGACTGTGCACCACGCAATCGTCAGGGCATCATTTTTCATTTCTGCTTATTGTACATTCACATGCACTGCTGTCTGCAGCTCTACTGATGCCACTCTGTTGTTGGCACACACTTTGGCCACATATTCCACCTCTACAGTCCTTCTAGTCACTGTGCACTGTGTTGCTATTGTGGTTTACACTTCCTGGTTGCTATATTCAGAGCTGTCTTTTTCCAGGGCTGTTTGCCCTGCACTCCCAGCACAGTTTGCCTGGCTTCATTTGCATGCTGTATTCAGAAGCTGTTTGCCCCGGGCTATTCCTTTTGAATATACTGTAGCAGGCTTTTGTGTCTGTGCTAAGTTTGCCCGCCGGGCAGGGATAATTTTGCTCTGGGGCAAAGTTTTGAATATCTGGCCCTAAATCTCCACTTAGGTCAGTTTAAGCAATCATCAGACCCACACATGGGTCTGAGAAACGGAGCAAAACAACAATTCCTATAACCTCCAAGGAATGCATGCCAACCATTTCCATTAGGGAAGTCAAATTATTGAGAGATTCAGAATTCTCATTATTGTTCATTATTAGCCAACATAGTAAATTAGGTAGTCCATTATTAGAAAATATAGTAAACTAAATAGTCTGGTGCATATATTCAATTTATTTTATAACATTTGTGCACAAGGTATATTAATATAGGAGAAATTCTCTGGAAGCAGCAATGAAACTGCTAGAAGAGCAAGCCCAAAAAAGAGGGTGAAACAGAAAACAGTGCTTATGAAAGCTGAGTAAAAGGTTAATGGTAGTCACAGATGTAATCAAGTAAATTAAATACACCAGATATGTCATAGCGTGACTATAGATTCATGTCTCCAGAGCCCACTGTAAGTGAAATGATTTCTTATTACTATTCAACAATGTCAAAGATAAGTTGAATACCTGAAACACTGGAAATGCTGTTCATGAGGAATGCAGTACAAATTATTTAGATTACTAAGGAGCAGGGTCAAATTCATACAACTTACATAAAAGCTTTCTCCTAATGCTACCTGAAACTGCAATACCTGCAGTGACAACATAGTCCCCCGCCAGGAGAATAACAGCAATGCTACAAGCAGACCACCATTACTGGTAGTTACTGACTCACTTTCAGTACATTAAATACATGAGAATGTACCGTAGCATGAGAATAGACTCACAATTTAGAAAACTGTGAAGCACTACAGACAGTGCTTCAAATTCATAAAGTTTACACATAAATACTTTAATTCATTGCAAAACGTGAATAGGAAGTCAATACCAATTCTGACGAATTTTAGTCCCCCATGTAGCAAGTAGACTGAGGGAAACCAGGTGTAAATAATTAAAGGTGTACACTCCAAATTATACAAAACTCACTCTGTGTGCTAGGAGAGGCAGTAGAGCAACAGTGAAACTGCTGGAAAAGCAAGAATACGTGAATTGAAAATTAAGGAGTTATAGCTGCAGAGTGGAGCCAGGCACTGAGTGAAGTCCAGTCCAGGTGCAAACAATTAAGGGTGGATGTGCACAGGAGACTTCTACAGGCAAGGAAAACAACAAGTGGGGCTGAAAAGCATACAACTAACAAGTGAAGTTAAAGTAAGCGATTGCTAAAAGTTTACTAAAGTAAATGGGAGCCTGGATAGCACAATGCAAGCAAAAGGAGCAGCAGAATACTGGGAAAACTAGACCCCCCCCCCACAAAAAAATAAACACTGAATAAACTAAAGTATAGGAAAGCAGGGCAGCAGGCATAGACACCAAAGAGAAGCACAAGCAGCAGACAGAGGCAAAAGTAAAATACCTACCCAGATAGGCAGGAAAAATGCAAACTGGCAGAAAGGCAGCACAACCAAGCAGAAAATCCAAAACACAAGAGGAGGGAGACAAACGCTGAAAACTTGGGAGGGGCAGAGTCCCCAGCTGGGGAAGGTAGAGTTCAGCAGAACCTCTGGTCACAAAGAAAAAATGCTTTTGAGTGAAGTAGGAAGGATGGAGTTTAAATAACTTAGGCAAAGGACGTGGCTGGTTGTTTCAGCCCACTGAACCACAGGCTAAGCTTTTCATAACAAAATAAACTGACAAATATCGAATTGGGAGGCAGCAAAGCACAGTGGTCTAATGCTCTGAGCTGCAAATCTGAAGATCTGGGTTTGAATCCCACAGTCCCCACGTGCACACTGTGTGACCCTGAGCAAGTCATTTAACTTCCCTGTGCTCCCAGGTCACACCTGTAAACAAGCTTTCAGCTTAGTGTGCTAGTCCTGGTTAAACAATTGGAAAAAAAAATATTAGGTATACATTTATAAAATGGAAATATTTGCTCAAAAGCCTGCTGTATTGTATTGTTGGACTGAATATTAAAAGCATGTTCTGAAAGAGCACTTGACTAGCATTAATGCCAGGCATTACTTTACTGTATTATGACACATCTAAGAAGTCTATGATTTTATGCATTTAAATAAATGCATAAATTGTAAAACTGCAGTATATGTTGAGTACAAAATAGTGTCCCTGATTTTGAGCATTTGCCTCTGATTTTAATGGACAGTGTCCCTCCTGTGGATCCTGTCAGCTTGAGAGGTATGAAAATGTGACAAACTTTTCCCCTAGAATATCATGCACCCAGTGGGTGTGCTAAATATAGACTATAAGACGCACTGACCTGAAGGGTAAACAAAAGTGTACATCTCAAAATATTTATATATCTATATATATATATGTATACTGTATATGGGATATCGGCCATACAGCCAAATTTTAAAGGAAACACAATTGCACATACTCCAATAATGCAAAGTATAATGGGAAACATCTGCAAATCCCCATGAGAGAATTTGGACTGGCTTTACTTTAAGCAGAATTATATGGTACGAGAAGGCCTCACAGTGCAATCAGCAAAGGCTAAAAACAGCAGACACATACACGTGTTTTGTCCTCATTTGGACTAATCAGTATGCCATATCTGTGTCTTAGCCCTGGGAGAGGAAGCCAGCAACCCCTTAAGGGGCATGTTATTTGTTTGGGTCATGGGAAGCCCAAAATAGAGAAGGAGAAGAACTATAAAAGAACCCCAGAGCAAATGCCCTGAGGCATGGGTTATCCCGGAGGATATTGGCCATCACGGAACAACAAAGAGCTAGTTTACAGTATACTTTACGATAAATCAAGTACACCATTCTGGGAAGACAGTGAACATGTTTTCCCACTTGTTGAAGGTAGAACATGTATTCATGGGCCAGGGAGGGAGGGTAGGTGATATGCAGTCCCATGCCATGGAGGGATGGCAGTTAGATTTATTCCTGGTGCAGGGAGGGTGGGCAGGTGACACATACTCCCAGGCCATGGAGGGTGACCAGTTGATATGTATTCTGGGTGCAGGGGATGGGGAAGTGACATGTACTCCCTGACTAGGGTGGGGAGGCATTTGGCATGTATTTCCAGGCCATGGGGTAGTTGACTTGTATTCCCAGGCAGGGCTGGAGGCAGGTGACATGTATTCTGATGCAGGGAGTAGGGGCAGGTGACATATACTCCCAGGCTGGGGAGGGCAGTTGACTAGTATTCCATGGCCTGGAAGGGCATGTGACATGTAGTCCCAGGCTGGGGAAGGGGGGGGCGGTAACATGTATTCCTAAACTAGGGAGTTTGGGCAAGTGACATCTAGTCAAGATCCAGGAGAGGGGGAAGATGACATGTAGTCAAGGGCCAGGGATAGGGAGCAGGTGACATGTACTCCCGGGATGGGTAGGGGGTGTTCTCAGGCTGTGGATGGGGGTCAGATGACATGTACTCCTGGGATGGGGAAGGGGGCAAGAGAGACATGTATTCCCAGTGTGGGGACGGGGAGCATGTGACTTGTAATCTTGGGTCAGGGAGGGAAGGCAGGTGGCATCTACTCAAATGTCGGGAAGGGGGAACATGTGACATGAAGTCCTGGATTGGGGGGGCAGTTGACATGTATTCCCAGGTTGGGGGGGCAGTTGATATGTATTCCCAGGCTAGGGAGTGGGGCAGTTGTTAACTAGTCCTGGGAGAGGGTGCAGGTGACAGTTATTCCTGGTGCAGTGAGAGGGACAGGTGACAGGTAGTCCCAGTCTAGGAAGGGGTGGCATGTGACATGCAGTCATGGGCTATGGAGGGGGTAGGTGATGTACTCTCAGGATGGGGGGCATGTGACATTTAGTCCTGGGAACGGCAGCTAGTCACTTGTATTTCCAGTATATGGAGGGGGGGCATGACATGTACTTCAGGCTGGTGGGGGGGGACTCTTGGCATGTATTCCTAGGCTGAGAATGTGGGTCAGGTGGTAGTATAATCCCAGTCCGGGCAGGGTGGACAGTTGACGTGTATTCCCTGGCTGGGGAATGAGGTCAGGTGACTTGTATTCTCAGGCTGGGAGGGCAGGTGACATGTATTCCCGCTGTGGGCAGGGAAGGCCACGTGATATGTAGTCAGGAGCCGGGAAGGGGACAGGTGACATGTAGTCCCAGGACAGGGGGACATGTAAAAACTATACAATGTATTGAAGCAGAGCACTGCAATTACCTATTTGGACTGGCAATAGGAGGATAAGGATGCCTGTAACAGGCACAGATTGTTGTCAGTGCCAAACAAACAACAAAAGGACCCAGGAAACCAAAAAGAAACTGGGGGTGGTCAGAGATGCAGATCAAACCATCTAACTCATCATCCAATTGATGTACAACCTCTTGGCAACAAAGACACTCACAGACAATAGGCATAGTGTAGCAGTGACCACAAGTGCTCTAGGACGTCACATCATTGACTGTTTACTATCATCATCATCATCATAATCACTAGGTGCAGCTTCACTGGTTGTTGTAGCTTGTGAAGCGTGTGAAGGACTTCTAGGCTCAAACATGTAGGGCTGTATGCCACTACTGACACTGATGTTGAGCATATCAAGTAACACATCAGAAGTGTCACTTTACTACCACATTCAAACTCACTGTCACTCATCAATACAAGCAAGGCCCCTACTTTTCTGCAGCGCTTTGGGACCAAGTTCTACGCAAGATTACCATTGCCACAGAACTTCTGCGGTGGTGGTTTGTAATTTTCATGGATGTTTG
Organism: Neoceratodus forsteri; assembly: GCA_016271365.2. Taxonomy (NCBI): domain Eukaryota; kingdom Metazoa; phylum Chordata; order Ceratodontiformes; family Ceratodontidae; genus Neoceratodus; species Neoceratodus forsteri. The sequence goes on from CM028133.1 coordinate 981,649,614, forward strand.
GCAGCACTAATGAACTACCATATCACATTGTTAGCTTGTCATCCTGACTTCACTTCCACGGCAATGGTTATAGCAATCAGGATGGGGGAAAGCACATTAACACTAGTTCAAAAAATAACAGACTTATAAAGATAATTTAATGCCTAAAAATGCAAAAAAAAAATATCTATCCCTTAAGGTCCTAGCCTATTGCATAAATGAAATATGCAGAGGGGACCTTATATGATTTTCTATACTCATGCTATCTATACTACTCATGAGGTCCCCACTGTGCATCACTTATATATTTATATGCAATCTGTAACATACATGCAAATATGTGTGTGTGTGAGTGTGTGTATATACATATACACACACACACACACTATATATATATATATATATATATATATACGCATACACACACAAAAATATATATAGAGTGATAGAGAGAGATATATATATATATATATATATATATGCATTTTGTTTTTAATTTCCATGAAATTGTGTCCTCATTCATACAGGTCCCTTTGAAAATGGAATAAACGGAACAGAGGAGATATTGCAAAACTCAATTTTCATGCCAACCTGCTTCCCCTGACACACTACGTAACACCATCAGGCCATGACATGCATGTGAACCCATTGTGAGATAAAGCTCTCCAGCCCATCACAATGTGTTCTCCATGTGACAGAACACTGCACCGTACCTTCCCAGGCTCAGAGCAATGATGTGCTCCCCAAGTCCTTGTGCTGCCCAGACAGCTCCCAGAGCTCATCTCTGATCCTGAGTTGCCAGCACGGGAAAACAACATGCTACCCTCTGGTCCAACAGCTGGCCCTGCGCAGAACATTTCTCCATAATATTTAGGTGGTTCTATCAACCAATGACAATATGTAATCAATAACCCTGGCAAAAATGTATACAGCACAATTATTTATTTAACAGGTCTATTCTTTCAACAGGACTACACATTATTATATTCCACTTTTCTGGGCATAGTAACTTTAGTTTCCTTAAAAATGACAGGTTAATTCAATTTACCAGTTATTCATTTCAAATGGTATCTCTGTACGGTACATTTAAAGAGCCCCTGACACCATTGTGACAACTTTGAGAAAATGTAATGTTTAGCACAAGTAAGCTTATATTTTAATATTGTTTCTGCATTTCTCATTCTTTTCTTTTACTAAGGACATCTGCATGTAAACAGGATCACTGACCTGTCTGTTCTGGCTGCTTGCCTACATATGACATCACAGTTCTGTTTATGATGTCACAGTTTGTTGCTGTGGGGATAATTACGATACCATAAACGGGAGATTATTTATTTATTTATTTAAAAGTTGGTAACCAGGAAAAGCACCATGACCAGAAGCTCGTTTCCAGGTGCAACCCAGATTATGACATCATATGTCAAATAGCAGAAAGAGCAGATAAAGTCTAGGGGACAGTAAGCCTATTTCATAAAGCTGTCCTCGATAATAAAGAAAAAAGGTAAATAATTATGGAAAATACATGAAATATAAACTGAAATGTGTAAATCTCACATTTTTTCCAAGTTTTTCTAACCAAGTCAGGGGCTCTTTAAGGCAAAAATAAGTTTGTACAAAGTAAGGCAAGGACTTAACAGGTCTATGCTATTGTCAAGGTATTGTTTAAGTTGATCCTAGTGCAATAATGTAAGAATGAAAATTGTATTAGGCTGTAGTGCAGGTTGAACAAATATCACCATGCCTGATGTGCTGTGCCACCACCTCTGGCAGTGGGAGCTGTGGTAGATAAGTAACTATTCATTTCTGTGGCAGAATGCAGCCATTTCATTAGCTAATGTATGATGTTATATCATTGATAACATCACATTATGAGCATAGAAGGGTTTTGGATATGAGAAGAGGGGAATGCAACCAGGTTCTATGGATAAACAAAAATATTAATAAAGAATCACCAAGATCAGTGAATTATGCAACACTGCAGAAGCTCTGCGGTAGGTTGCAAGTTCTGTGCAAAATTCTGCAGACACAGAATTCTAGGGGCTTTGATTACAAGCCTCAGACACAGTGGCAGTATCATTGCTGGTACCTAGCACTTGCCATTCTTACAGAATATTGATAATACTGACCTACTTAACTGGAGTACAAATAAATTGGGCTAGCAGTATAGCCTAGAAATTAGAGTAACAAGCTGCAAATCAGTTTGGTACATCCAGCTAACCAGACCTGGGTTTGATTCTTACAACCTCCACTTGCATACTGTGTGACACTGGGCAAGTCACTTGTGCTGCCAGGTCACCCCTGAAAATAGATACTTGTGCCTAGTGGGCCTTCCCTGGTTACCAAAGACTAAAAAAAAAAATAAATAAATAACTCACTGCCATCTGTATTGCACCATTTATCCTCAAGATATTTTGTATGTAGCAGAATCACCGATATGTTGAAAATGGTTCTGCTAAAGAGGGTCCTTACTCTTTAGCCTCATTTACACCATCATGTTTGCAGTGCATCAGCTCATGTGCACCAGTTGATACACTGCAAACACAGAGGTGTAGACACTTACTGGAGCAGGTTAAGAGTGCAGCAGAGCCATTTTTGGCTCTGACTCAGAAGTGGGAACATGTATCGGATTGAGCGCATAAAGCTGTGGTGCAAACTCTCTTCTGCACTTTATCTACTGGGAAGCCATCTCTCTGCTGGCCAAATCCACCCCACGGAATGTCCAGACCCATCTCCACAGCATGACCTGCACCACAGCAACAGTGAGCCATGCAAACTAATTTGTCTGTGGAGTACACAGCACAGCAGGAGAGCAGTGACAGAGAATGAAGAATATTGTGACTGTGTAAATACATTTTGTTTAGACAATACTGCCTATCAATCCTGCAGATACTGAGTGCAGTCTTTTTTACAAGTACTGTAAACAAGAGCGGTGCAACACATATATCCAGTTTGCTGCAGACAATACAAATTATGTCCCAAATACACCTGAAAGTGAATGGTCCTTGTAGGATCTATATTTATATCTATGCAAAAAACTATGTTAATGCATCATTTAGGGTTAAAGCAAAAAAATGTCAGGAAATGAAAAATCTTTAGGGTTGCCCCTCCTTCACTGCCAATCATCCAAGATTGACAGATGAGGGTGAAATGTTAGTCGTGAGGCCTAAATGTCACCCCATTCCATGTGTAATCATATTGACAAGGGATAGCAAAAAAGAATGGGGTGACATTTAGGCCTCACGACCCCAATGACACATCCTGTCATCTGTCAATCTAGGGATGATTGGCAGGTGGGGTGGAGAGGCAACCCTAAAGATTTTTAATTTCCTGACTTTTTGTACTTTAGCCTTAAATGATGCATTAATGCAGTTTCTTGCATAGAATTTCATTACTTTTTGAAAAAGAATACAAAACTAAGAAGTTGTGGAAGTTGGTGGGAGTATGGGCCCTTTGGGCCCTGCACTCTCACCAACTTGTAAATGTGTCTCTACCATCAACACCCTCCAAATTAAAATTTAAAAGACCAAACCATGTCTGAGATATAACATGTTAAAGTTTGAGATTTTCATTCGTCGGCATTGCAAAATTCCACACCTATTGACATTTTACTGACACAACGACTGAAAAGTACATCCATAACACTAAGGCTAGGTACCCTATCAATTTTAAGGCACCACCACAATGCAAAACACTGTCTGCAAAATGTAAATTGTGTCACACAATATCTCTGCAAAAAATATTTTTTCTGACATATAATCACCATAATTCACATGTACAGGACATGCCGTCAACACCTTCCAAATTTCAAGTAAAAAGACCAAACCGCTTCCAAGATATTTAAACTTAAAGATTGTGAAAATTGGTCTGTCTAGTCCATTATAAAATCTGGCCATCTTATCCCTCCCTCGCGATCAAAGATGGTGATCAAAGAATCTCGCGATCAAAGAATTTGCAGGTTCATGATCAAAGAATTTGCAGGCTCATGATCAAAGAATAAAAAATGGTGAAACTGGAGTTCTAGGCAGAATTACATGAAACCACCACCGTGCCTCCATAGAACGAAGCCCCCTGAGCAAAACTCACCATCATTTGTGTTCCTAGGCCACCCCTGAGCTGAGAAATTTGATTTTTTAATTTGGCCATCTCGTCCGGCGCTCGCGATGCAGAATCGCAATCAAAGAATCTCACGATCAAAGAATTTGCAGGCTCGCGATCAAAGATTTTGCTTGCTTGGGATCAAAGAATAAAAAATGCTGAAAATAAAAAATCTGAACTAAATGCGGTAAACCACCACCATGGTTTGACAGAACGAAGCCCCTGAGCAGAACCCACCTTCATTTGTCTTCCTAGGACACCCCTGGGCTGAGATATTAGATTTTTTAATTCGGCCATCTCGTCCCTCACTTGTGATGCACGATCGCAATCAAAGAATCTTACAATTAAAGAATTTGTAAGTTCACAATCAAAGATTTTGCTGTCTCATGATCAAAGAATAAAGAATGCTAAAAATCAAAAATTTTAGATAAATGTGGTAAAGCACCACCATGATTCAACAGAATGAAGCTCTCTGAACAGAACCCACCCTCATTTGTCTTCCTAGGGCACTCCTGGGCTAAGAAATTAGATTTTTTAATTCGGCCGTCTCGTCCGTCACTCGTGATGCATGATAGCAATCAAAGAATCTCACGATCAAAGAATTTGCAGGCTCATGATCAAAGATCATTAGCGAGCCACGATCAAAGATTTTAAAACATTATAACTCTATTTTTAGACCATTTTAGGTGAAACCAAAGGCATGGGTCAACAGATTGGAGCCCCCTGAGTAAAGCCCATCCAAGTTTTACTTCAGGAGTGACCCCTGAGCTGAGATATTTGATTTTTTTTATGATCTGAAATGCAAAAACAAGATGGTGGACCTTGCGATCAAAGAATTCTCGGGGACAAAGATTATTTGACTTTGAGGCTGCAAATTCTTTGATCGCCAGGTGGGACGAGATGGCCCAAACCCCATCCTTTGTTCGCAAAACAACCATATAAATTTTCCCATTGACTTGTAATTGGAGCTTAAAAGTGGCATAACTTTTGAATGCCTTAATATCTTTTCACCAAATGAAAAGTGACATATTCGGCCAGCCAAGCTCTTTCAGATAAGCCATCTCGCAGACCAGCATACCACACGACTGCCATGCAGGGCCACGGACAAAATCACCCCAACTACCTCCAAAACTGGATAATTTTGCATTTTTCAGCATTTTCATGTACAAAGACCGTAAGTCCGACCAAAACGAAATGTGGCAAATCAAGAGAACTACCATGCCCCACCGTACATACCAAATTTCAGGCAAATCTGTTGAACAGGTCCAAAGTTATTAACACACAAAATTTTGACTATAACATAGAAGTGCCTTCATAACCCTAAATATATTTAAAAAAATTATGGAATATATAGCACTGTATGGCAGTAGTTTGGATGGTATACATGTATTATTCCTACAACAGCTTTAGAAATAATTATTACTGTGTTCTTCTCCCAATATCAGTGTTATTTTCCTCCATTTATTTGAAGTGCCTTTCCCTCATGAACACTGTGACTGGCATTAATACAGGAAGCAGCAGCATGGAAGTGATACACACGAACGTGGTTTCAGCACTGCTGCACTGTATGTCAACACCAGTGCCACACTGTGCAGACAATGCACTCAGAGAACATAGTGCTCAATAGCATACTGGTTGCAGCTCTGGCTGCTACTGTATATGACAGTGTCACCAAGCCTGGAACAGTAAAAACTGTTTTTAAAACATAAACACTGCTCCACAAAAATGACAAAATTACAGTAGTTCTATTAGCAGGTCCATAACTGGATAATTTAAATCTGTGGTTTTGACAGCTTTCAATAATTTTTTTACCAAACTGTATACAATTAAAGAGACTTAGTTTATACCTAAATGTAGTCCTGTGCTGATTTTCCCATGTGTAACTATTGCAACACAATACGCCTCTATTATCTGCAAGGCTTCTGCAGTTCTGAGGTTGTGGAATTTTACGCAGAATTTGCATCATGCTGTAGAATATACACAGTATCTAGTGCCACAGAATTCATTATTTTTGGTGAGCGTTCGTTCAAATATAGTTTTCCATAGCTCCAGGCTCCCATGTCCATCTTGTTTATCCTGAAGCCCCTCTTCTTTGCTTGGCATGTGATGTCATATATGACATCACATCATATTATAGCCAATGGTAGGACTGCATTCTGCCACAGAAATGAATAAATATTGCCACAGAAATCAGAAACTGCTGCCACAGAGCACTAGGGGCCATGATTGTCTGCCGCCCTCTATTATCCACCAAAATATTGGAGCACCAAAGTTAGCAGAGAATAGTGGGTGCACTGTAACCTGAGTTTTGTGATTATTTCAAAAACATTGATCAGTGGAGTTGAACGATTTCATCAGTATGTCTATGCATAGCAGTGTCCAGAATGGTTAAATAAAGGGCGATATTTGGGCTTGCAAGTTTAAACAGAATAAACCTAATTTAGATGAGGCACTAAGCCATCTGATACTGAAGTTAAAGCGTGGAAAATGTGTATCCCATAAAATGCTTGTCACTGTGCTGTCTCAGTTGTTTAGTGCTGTGCATGATGTGCTTTCTTCAGTATATTCATTACAGGAACAATGCCTTAGCTCAACAGCGAGAGAAACCTTTCCCAAAGTCAGTTGTATAATGCTGTGGAATTTTTTTTTATGTCGTCTTTTAATCCTTCTGCTGACTGACTGTACCTCTCTTCTAGACTGTTCCCCCCAACCCATCCCCCAGATTCTCACTGACTTAACTGCTGCCTCCAATATCTGTACTTCTCTTCTAGACTGATACCCCCCAACCCATCCCCCAGATTCTCACTGACTTAACTGCTGCCTCCAATATCTGTACCTCTCATCTAGACTGATCCCCCAACCCATCACTCAGATTCTCATTGACCTAACTGCTGCCTCCAATATTTGTTTCCGTGACCACCTCCCCCCATCCTGCATGGTAGGGATGGCAAGGCCTCAACTGCCTAGTACAAAATACAGTTGTTGGGAAACTCACTACGTAGCTGGTGCAAGACCTGTGAGGGGGGTTGCCAGTCAAGCTGCCCCAGGCCAGGCCAGATGTTTTTCTTCTTTTTCTTCCCCCAATTGTTTAACCAAGAGTAGCACACTAAGCCGAAAACTTGTTTACAGGTGCAACCTGGGAGCACAGGGAAGTTAAGTGACTTGCTCAGGGTCACACAGTATGCAAGTGGGGGCTGTGGAATTCAAACCCAGGTCTCCAGATTTGCAGCTCAGAGCCTTAAACCACTATGTTAGACTGCCTTGCTCTATTGCCGTTTCTTTGTCCCTGTCCCCCGAGAAGCTGATTCTGGAGGTGTGAAACAAGCTTGCTCCATGCAAGCATGCAGAGTGCATCATCCATCAACACTTAAAATGTGTTACATCCTCTCTGTTTGAATAAGCCTACTACTGCACACACTCTACTTTCTGACTACAAAACTGACTTTGTTAGTGGGTTTGTGAGTGCTGTCAGTGCACTGCCCATTATGATTTCAATTTTTTTGTGCCACAGAAACATAGAATTTGATGGCAGATTAGGGCCACTTAGCCCACCTAGCCATATTTCTCATGCATTAGCAAACTGACAATAAGTGACATATTTACCACACACTTCGATTTAACATACAGGGTATTGTGTATGTAAAAAATTATATACCACACCAATGGTAAATAAATTGGGTAAATAATTCATGTTATTTGGGGATAGATATTTATTTTAGCTTCTAACACTATTTATTTCACTTAGAGCACAATTTATTACACTTAGAACATGTTATTTCCACTGGAAATAGAACAAAGAGAACAACGGGTCGGATAGGAAATTTATAATGGAAAGAAAGGCAATTTTAATCTAAAACAAGGTAAAACAACAGTAGGAACATTACAAATGTTGTGGTATATATCAAATAAATAATGGGTTGCAGTAGAATAAAGCATTTATCTCCACACGAGTAGTAAGACCTCCATAACTAACTTGTGGCTTTGCCACTCCGGAGTTATTACCACTCACTACTGCAGATAAATGTGTTGTTCCACTGCAATCCATTATGTATTCCCTACATAGAAACATAGAAACTGATGGCAGATAAGAGCTGTTTGGCCCATCCATTCTGCTCATCTACTGCTGCGCTAACAGGGCCATTTCTATGTGCTTGCTTTAGCTGCATACCCTCCTTGATCTACAACACTATCTCTTCCACCCTCTTCATTTTCTTTATGATTCTCTTGTGCCTATCCCGGGCTTTTCGGAATCCCACCACTGCTTCTGCGGAAAGGCTGTTCCAGACATCCACCACTCTTTCTGCAAAGAAGTATTTCCTTACATCTGTCTTGAACCTACCCCCCTCCAGCTTCATATAATGATCCCTTGTTCTAGAGCACCTTTTTTCTCTGAAAAATACCTCACCTGTACCTTATTCATCCCAGTGAGGTATGTAAAGGGTTTCATTCCTATAACCCCTCCCTCCTCTCCTCCATATATTCATCTTGTGACTTACAGTCAATGCCTGAAACCTGCAGTCATGAAAATCTGCACATGGTGTTATTAAACACATACTAGGAAGTAAAGGAGAAAACCACAGCAGTGACTTCTGCTTTAACGCTTCAGTTTTGGTCACTTTGAAGAAGAGCAGAACACCATCATATAGCACATCTTTGCTTAAAAAACTAAGTTTTAGACAGCAGCTTCTTCAGAATGGATGTTCTGTCACCCATACCTCTGATTGTGGTCCTCATATTAGCAGGTAATGTGAATTTTGTGATTGTTTCAAAAACATTGATCAGTGAAGTTGAAAGATTTCATCAGTGTGTCTATGTCTAGCAGTGTTCTTAATGGTTACAAAGAGGGTGACATTTGGGCTTGCAAGTTTAAAGAAGCAGTGCAACAGAACTGGGCATAAAATATGACCCTACCCTTTTTAATTATAAACTATTTCAGGTACCTTCCACTTTGATTTGGTGGTAAAAATGCTCCAGTTCCACCAACATTTGAGTACGTTATAAATGTTTTAATTTTGTTTTGCTTTTTGTCAGGAAAAAAGATGGCTGCCACATTTGATTTTGAAATACCATTGTAAACCTGGCAAGGGTTAAGAATTAGAAAATAACAAAATAAAATTATAGTGCCCTGCATAGGAGGAACCTAGAAAAGTAGATTTGACAGGTATGCTTATATTTTTATTAACTGTGACAGAAACTAGATGTTTTGGGAAAACATTTTTCTTTGTAGTGCTACTTGAAACAGAATAACCAAATTTAGATGAGGCACTAGGCCACCTGTTACTGAAGATAAAGAGTAGAAAATGTGCATCTCATCAAATGCTTGTCACTGTGCTATCTCAGTTATTTAATGCTGTGCATGAAGTGCCTTCTTCAGTATTATCTTTGCAGGTACAATGCTTCAGCTCAACAGAGAGAGAAACCTTTTCCAAAGACAGCAATCTTATAATGCTGTGGATTTTTTTATGTGCTCTATTTATCCTCCTGCTGGCTGGCTGCACTCCTCTTGCAGACCAACTGCCCCCTTAACACATCACCCGGCTTCTCACTGACATACCTGATGCCTCCAATACCCCCCCCCATGGTGGAGGTGGCAAGGCTTCAACTGTCATAGTATAAAATATGATTCTTGGGAGAGCCACTGCTTTCCTGGTGCAGATTCTGGGGGGATTGGGCTCTTGTGCTGCACCAGGCCAGCCATTTGCTGACATTTCTTTTTCCTCTTCCCCTCAGATGCTGATTCTAGGGTGTGATACAAGCTTATTTCACTCAAGTTTCTTCTATTTAACTGTTCGCTTAGTGATACCTGTTATCATATAATGGAGTTGTCATCTCCCCATCGACCTAGCCATGTTACCATTACTACATCTGATGGGTTCATTGGCTTGCAATGTACTAACTATCTTATGTATTTAATTGGGACAGGGGATTGCCCTAGTTATTCGTTTATATGCATATCACTGCGGATCACTGTGTCCACACCTAGCAGGGGGGGAAAGTTCAGGTAAGTGTGGTGACACGGTTATGGTGATGGAGGGGGGGCCAGATCACAGTGTCTGGACCCCAAGAAGCAACATTGAATGATGAAGAGAACAAGAAAGAAGAACCACAGGATGGCAGACAGGACAGTTAGGTCCTATAAAATGATATTGAATTGATATGTCTAAATGTAAATATCAATTGTCTTGACAGAGCAATGAAATTGGGATATAAATATACACTTGTGCCTTTAAATAAATATTGCCAGTGAGCATCCAAAAGTGACAAAGTCGTAGCCTGAGTTATTTCTGGGTGGGGATCTGGGGTCAATTAAGCTTGCCACTAAAAGGCAAGCCAGGTTGTCCCAGGGGGCCAAGCCAGAAAGAAACAAGAAAAAGGAGGGGGTAGAGAGAAGGGGAGGAGACAGGAAAGAGTGGAGGGGTTTATAACATCACAAGCATGTCATTTGACTAGAGCATGGGGCTCGCTGGCCATTGGCTGGGGAAGGGGTCACACGGGGTCCTAATTGGGGTCCTTAGGGGCTTCATAAGGGCCTGCAGCCTGTTGGTAGCCCTCGTTCTTGCTGTAGAAATTCCCACCCACCCTCCCTGCAAGAAAGAGGTGGAACATGAAATAGGCATGGGGTAAGGGAAGACAAAAAAGGAAAGATGGTGGCCTTGAAGGGGGCCCAGCATGGGCCAGGTGTGCCGCAGATGGACGTCTGGTGGCCAGGAGGCTGGCAGAGACTGGCCGGCGGGCAAGAGACTGAGGGAGATGAAAGAAAAGGAGGAGGAAAGGGTTGGGAGCAAGGGGAAAAGGGGGCAGGTAGAGGGGCGAGTGGGGATGTAGAGCTAGTGGGTGGATCATTGTGTCCGCACCTAGTGGGGGGAGAGGTCCAAGTAAGTCTGGTGACCCAGTTATGGTGATGGGGGGGCTGGATCACAGTGTCCAGACCCCGAGAAGCAACATCGAACAATGACAAGAACAAGAAGAAAGAACCACAGGATGGAAGTCCGGACTGTTAGGTCCTATAAAATGATATTGGACTGATATGACTAAATGTAAATATTGATTCTCTTGACAAAGAAATGAAATTGGGATGTAAATATACACTTGTGCCTTTAAATAAATATTGCCAGTGAGCACCAAAAAGTGACAAAGTAGTAGCCTGAGTCATTTTTGGGCGGGGATCCGGGAACAATTTATTATTACAAGATGTGTAATTTGTAAGTTTTTTGAATAAGGAAATTGTGGCCTTCTTGGAAAGGATCTCCCCAGTTGAATTTTCATGGACTACAATCTAGGACTCCCTCAAAGCATATTTGATGGGCTGTATTGTATCACATGAATCCAATGTTAGGAAACAATATTGGAGTCTTTTGGATGGGTTGGAGTGAGATTTGGCCTTGGCAGAAGAAGTGTTTGCTACAACAGGGAGAGAAGAAGATAAAATAAAAAGGATGTTCTTGAAGGAAAAAATAAAGAGGATTAGTCAGGGAAAGCGGGAGACAAATGTAAAAATCAAGAGCCAATTATTATTTTTTTGTGGATTCACCTTCAAAGCTCCTGGCCTATCAAGTTACAGTCCTGGATAATCAGAATAGGATTGACTGTGTCACCATATCAGATGGAAGAAGGGTATTAGATCCAGTTGAGATTAATAACAAGTTTAAAAATTATTTTAAGACATTCTCTGAGGAGGATGGCTCTGCTACCATAATAGACGTTCAGGATTATGTTAAAAAGATTGATGTACCTAACATCTCAGAAGCTGATAGAATAAGTCTTAATAGGGAATTAAGTGAAGCAGAAATATGTAATGTAATATCCAATATGTCAAGTAAAAAGCCACCAGGGCCTGATGGTTATGCTTACGAATTTTATAAAGTATTTAAAGAAGAATTGGCCCCTCCTTTAGGTCATCTGTTTCAAAACATTCAGGTGCAAGCAGATTTTCCAACTTCTTTAATGAGGCTTCTATAATTTTACTTTTGAAGAAAGAAAAGCCTGCAGATATTCGTGGTCCTTATAAGCCCATATCACTGTTGAATAATGATTATAACATTTTTGCAAAGGTGTTCATAATAGAATTGCAAGTTATATTCCCAATATTGTACACACCTATCAGACTGGTTTTGTGGTAGGGATACGGTTAAATCATAATATTAGGAGAGTCTTAAATTTAGTGGATTCATCATTGAATATGGATTTGACAGTGATCTCCCTCAATGCTGAAAAAAGCCTTTGATAGAGTGAGTTAAGAATTTCTATTCAAGCTTCTTGTGGCTTTTGGCATCAAAGGAAAGTATCTGCAGTGGATTAAAATGATATATTTTTCACCACAGGATTCTGTCAAACAAATTATAATTCTTCTGAATATTTTAGTTTACAACGGGGCACTAGGCAGGGTTGCCCTCTATCCCACTTGTTATTTGCTTTATTTATAGAACCATTAGCTACCCTGATTAGAGGTGACCCTGAGGTTAAAAGAATTAAAATAGGTAAGCAGATACATAAATATCACTGTACGCAGATGATAGTTGACTTTTGGGGGGCGATTCAGTGCATGCTTATATGGTTTACTTCAATTTCTCACAACCTTCAGTAAACACTTGGGATATAAAATCAACTGGGTTAATACTGAGGCCATAATAATCTCAGATGGTAATGCCCCCAGTCAGGGGCCTCTTTTATATCAATTTTATAAACCTTATATGAAATATTTGGAAGTTCAGATTTTACTAGATGAAAATTTGTTATATACTTTTAATTTTTTATCTGTTCTCAATAAAATTGAACAAGATCTCATTAGATGGCAAAACCTTCCATTAGTTTTATAAGGCCAGATTAGTATCGTAAAAATGAATATTTTGCCAAGGTTGGTGTTTTTGTTCCAGGTCTTACCAATAATGATTCCTAAAACATTTTTTGATTCATTGGATAAGGTCATAAGAAGACTCCTTTGGATATATAAGGCACCTAGAATTGCCTATAAAAAATAACAGCTATCAAAGGAGAAAGGAGGCATGGTGTTGCCTAATTTTGAGCAATATTACTTGGCTGCTCAATTAGAATGTTTCGGCTATTGTTTTCAAGAGGGACAGAATTTACCAGCATGCTTCTGTATAGAGGCAGATAGAACTCAATTTCCTGCTTTAATACAAAGTTTGGCCTTAAATCTAAACATTAATAAAAATATTCTAATATGATGTATTCTACCAGGCGTAAAACTGGGCATCGAACTTAATAAAAATGTTTTGGGGAGAAGGGGATGTTTTGTCACTATCTACCCCTATTTCTAACAATATACACTTCCCTCCATCTATGAAAAGAGGTTTAATTCAAAAAGAGTTAGTGGAAAAGGGGCTATATACAGTGGAGGAGGTTTTGATTGAAGGCATAGTAGCCTCTTTCAAGGAGTTAAAAATCAAGTCTGGTTTATATTTAAATGCATATTTCCGGTATTTACAGATGAGAAATTTTATTTTTAAAATGGGAATGCTTTGCAATTAAAGATGGGGATATTAGAGCATTTTTTTAAGAATTTAGAATCCTTTAAACATTTGATTTGGGAAATCTATCATCTTATTAGTAAAAATTCATGACCCATATCTCTTCTTAAGCTTGAACAAGCTTGGGAAAAGGCTAGGACTCTTCCCATTCAGGATTCAACTTGGTAACATTAGTTAATCTTATGGAATTATCTATTAAAAATAATAGACTGAAGCAAATCTATATAAATATGCTTCACAGAACATATTTAACAGTGGTAAGGCCGCATAAAATAGGTAACAACTTACTGTATCTGAAATGTGTCAAAGATGTGGAGAGGTTACAGGAACTTTAGACCATATCTTAGTTTCATGTCAAAAACTGTAATTGTTTTGGCAAAAGATATTTTCCTTCTTTGGTAAACTTATTGAGTAGGATTTCCCCTTCAATCCGGGAATTGCTTTATTTGGGGTTTCCTACTCAAATTTGGACCTGGGCGATTTAGCCAATCTAGTAAATCTGGGTTTGACTGTGGCAAAGGAAAAAATTACTTACCTTAGTAATTGTGTTTCTTCTAATGGAGTCTTACTGTATTCTGACAGATGCAGTGATCCCCAACCTTTAAACTGCCCCGGAGAACAAAGAGTTAACTTTCTATGCAGAGCATAGAATGCTGAGCTCGAGCTCGGTTGGAGTCTCTGTCTGGAGTGTTTCAAACTCAAACCGTCAGATTCTTATGAGCCCAACTAACTAAAAATTCTATGTGGAAATTGTAAAATTCCTACTAGCCAACTGGCAGTAAAAAGTTTTGGATTTCCAAGGAAGACTCAAGTCAGGAAACCCAAAAACCAAAAACCAATCTAATATAAATAACAGTAATAAATCAACACCCAAACAAAAAGGAGGAGGGTGTAAACAAAGAGCACCCCTGGGGTGCAACACTGCACCTACCAACCACTTCCCAAAAACAGGTTCTGAGAGGGGAGGCAGGGAGGGAGGTCAGAATACAGCAAGACTCCATTAGAAGAAACATAATTACTAAGGTGAATAATTTTTTCTTCAAACAACATGAAGTCTTGCTGTATTCTGACAGATGCAGACTACCAAACAGTACCTCCATGGAGGAGGGACAGAACCTACTTTGGGAATAGGCTCTGAAGTACTGCTGCGCCAAACCGAGCATCACTCCTAGCCTGGATATCCAGAGAGTAATGCTTGGTAAAGGTATGGACTGTTTTCCAGGTGGCAGCTTGACAAATTTTTAAGAGAGGGATATCCCTGCCAGCAGCCAGGGAAGCAGCTGTACCTCTTGTGGAATGAGCCCTCAGCCCTGAGGGTGGAGTTTTTCCCAGTTTTTCATAGCAGAATTGTATACAAGACACAATCCACCTGGCAATAGATCTCTTGGTGGCAGGTTTGCCTTTTCCCACTTCTCCATAAGTGAGGAACAACTGGAGGGAATCAAACCTTTGACTCTTGGTACGCTCTATGTAGTAACTAAGGGCTCTTTTAACATCTAAACTGTGTAGCCGCCTCTCTCCTGAGGAAGAATGATCAGTGAAGAAAACAGGAAGAGACATAGACTGGTTTAAATGGAAGTCTGAAACCACTTTGGGCAAGAACCTTCTATTGGTTCTAAGGACCACTTTATCCCTGTGAAAGGAGATAAAATCAGGTTCCACTGACAGGGCTTGCAACTCACTGATACACCTGGCAGAGGTAATGGCTACCAAAAACACAGTTTTTCAAGTCAAGTACTTAAGCTCTGCTGAAGACATAGGATCAAAATGGGGTTGCATAAGTTGAGCAATGCAAACATTCAAATCCAACGCAGGGGCAGGGTCTCTAAAAGAAGGATTGGTGTGAAGCAATCCTTTAAAATATTTACAGAACACAGGCTGAGAAGACAGTGAGGAAGACTTCTCCACAGACAAAAATGCAGAAACAGCTGACAAGTGTACCTTGAGAGTAGCTGGTCTGAGGCCTAGGCCATTAAGATGGACCATATAATCCAGAACCATAGGCAATCCAGCAGTATCTGGAGAAATATGCTTCTTAGAACACCAAATGCTGAATCTCTTCCATTTGGAGTTATAAGTCTTTCTGGTGAAGGGCTTTTGAGAAGCTTTGAGAATATCCAGAACCCATTGGGAAAGATGCAGATCTGCAAACTCTAACTGTTCAACAGCCATGCCTTGAGATTTGGAGACTGAAGATTGGGGTACCAAATCCTCCCCTGAGAGGTTGTTAACAGGTTGTAATTCCTGGGAAGAGACAGAGGAAGATGGACTGCTAGGGACAGCAACAGGGGGTACCAGGGCTGTCTGGCCCAATCTGGAGCAATCAGAATCACTTTGCAAGGTTGAGACCTTATTTTGACTAAAACGTTGAACCGGAGTGGGAAGGGGGGGAGGCATACAGAAACTTCCCTTCCCAATTCAGAATCAGAGCATCTAGGGGGACTGAGGCCAAGACTGGAGGTTTGCAACAAAAGAGAAGGAGTTAGTGATTGTCTGGGGCTGCAGAGAGATCTATCTCTGGAGTGCCTCACCTTGAAAAAATCACTTTCAACACCTGAGGGTCCAGGGACCATTCGTGATGGCCCTGAGAGATCCTGCTCAGTGCATCTGCTAGCACATTGTCCTTACCTGGAAGGTGAACCACTACCAAAGAGGTTTGCAGGGAATAAGCTAGGGACCACAACTTCATGTCTTCCGTGCACAAGGCCGTGGACTGAGTGCCTCCCTGCTTGTTGATATACCACATGGTGGTGGTGTTGTCTTTTCTGACTTGAACCACCTTGTTCTGTACTGACTGAGAGAAAGCTTTTAGGGCCAGAAAAACTGCCCTGAGCTCTAGGAGATTGATATGGAGAAGGGACTCTTGGGGGGACCACAGCCCCTGGGCAGTGAGGGACTCTAGATGGGCTCCCCAGCCCAGAAGAGAAGCGTCCTTAGTAAGGACCACTGAACAAGGCTGAGTATCAAAAGGAACACCTTGTCTTAAATTGCCCTGATCCTGCCACCATTGGAGGGCTTGGATCAAGGTCAGAGTCACTGGGATCAGTTTGGTAAGAGAATCCTTCCTCTGAGACCAAAAAGCTCTCAGGTGGAACTGAATATCCCTAATCTGGAATCTTGCCCCTTGGACCACTGCTGTTGAAGCTGCCATGTGGCCCAAGAGCTGGAGGAAATGCCTAGCTTGTCAAGATACCTGAAGGCTGAAGGAACAGACTAGTTCCATCAGAACCCTTGCCCTTTCTAGAGGAAGAAAGGCTCTTGCTCTGAGTGTGTCCAGTTCTGCCCCTATAAAGGTAAGAAGCTGGACTGGTTTGAAAACTGACTTCGGAAGGTTGAAAAGAAATCCTAGAGAAGTGAGCACTTGCTTGGTCACTTGCAGGTGAGACTTGACTTGGTCTGGAGACTGGCCCACTATTAGCCAATCATCCAGATATGGAAAAATGGAAATCTTTTGCTTTCTTAGAAAGGCAACTACTACTGCCAGGCACTTTGTGAAAACCCTTGGGGTTGAGGTTAGGCCAAAGAGCATTGCTCTGAACTGATAGTGGCCTGAGGGCAACTCAAACCTGAGGTACTTTCTGTGGGAGCACCTGATGGGAATGTGAAAGCAGGCATCTTTGAAGTCCAGGGAGGCTAACCAGTGCCCTGGCCTTAGAGAGGGAAGGATTATTCCCAGAGTTACCATCTTGAACTTTGGTTTTAAAAGATGTTTGTTTAGCTATCTTAGGTCTAGGATGGGTCGCCACTCCCCTGTCTTTTTTGGGGTCAGGAAGTACCTGGAGTACAGTCCTTTGCCCCAGTGCAGGGTAGGTACTCTCTCTATGGCTGTTAAGGCTAGAAGAGAAGAAACCTCTGCCTCTACGGCAAGGGTTTCTGAGAGATTTGCAGGTGGAAAAGATCTGGCTCTCATCTTTGGGAATTTTCAGAAGCTGAGAAGCAGTCCCTGGCTTACTACTTCCAGGACCCACTTGTCTGATGTACTAGACATCCAGTCCTGGACAAAGTAAGCCAGCCTGCCCCCTCCTGGAATAGTAGAGTCGACCCGGGCAGGCCCATCAGGGTGTCTGCTTGGCAGGGGCTTTAGGCTGAGGTGTGGATGCAGCCCTGCTCATTCCCCTTCTGCCTCTCCCTCTGATGAACCCCCTCTGCAAAAAGGAAGAAGCCTGTGCTTGGTAAAAAGGCCTTTGAAAAGGCCTGCCCCTGCCCCTAGACTGCTGCCTTTGAGGAGTTGCCTGCCTTTCCTTTGCCTGAGCACTCTTGTAATCGGTCCTGTACTCATCCATTTTCTTCATGTAATTCTCTGTCTGCTCCCCAAACAGAGAATTACCCACTACAGGAAAACCCATGCCCTTAGCCTGGGTATCCTGCGAGAGGCTAGTATATCTGAGCCAAGCCATTCTCTGAAGAAACACAGATGTAGCCATGACTCTTAATGACATATCATTAGAGTCCACAGCAGCATGAAACTGAACTTCGGATGCCTCAATCCCATCTGCAGTCACTGCTTCCAGCTCCTAGGCTAGCTGGGGGGAGGCCTGTTTAGCCAGTGCCAGTACAGCGTCCCACCTGGACTTCTGGTACCTGGCTGTATAGGCCATATAATTCACCTGCCAGAGTCCCAAGGAAGATGCCATGTACTGTTTCTTTGCCATGGCATCAATCTTCCCACAAAAGTGGGAACAAAGAGGAAGCAGGGAACTACAGACCAGTCAGCCTCACCTCGGTAGTGGGGAAGATCATGGAAGCACTACTGAAGGAGAGATTGGTGGAACATCTGGTTGTCAATGGACTACAGGACCCAAGGCAGCATGGTTTCACCAGGAGGTCATGTCAGACCAACCTCGTTGAATTTTTGACTGGGTGACTAGGGAGGTGGATCAGGGAGGGCAGTGGACATGGCCTATCTGGACTTCAGCAAGGCCTTTGACACTGTGCCACGTAGAAGACTATTACACAAACTGGGGAATATGGGTGTGGGCAGGACAGTAGTGGTGGTGAGGTAACTGGCTGGGTAGCAGGACACAGAGGGTGGTGGTAAATGGCTGTCACTCCACAGAGGAAGAGTGACCAGTGGGGTACCACAGGGATCAGTGCTGGGACGGTCCTATTCAACATCTTCATCAGTGACATTGCGCAGGATCTAGAAGGCAGAATTTCACTGTTCACTGATGACACAAAGCTCTGTAACAGAGTAGACACAACAGAGGGTGTAGACAGAATGAGAAGCGACCTGCAGAAACTTGAAGAATGGTCAGGGTTTGGCAGTTGAAATTCAATGCAAAGAAGTGCAAGATAATGCATATGGGGCACAAAACCCTGGCACAATATATCAGTTGGGGGTGAGGATATAGCATACCAAGCAGGAAAGGGATCTTGGGTTGTCATCTCTGATGACCTCAGTAGGAAACAGTGTGACAAGGCAGCAGGTAAAGCAAATAGGATGCTGGGATGTATAGGCAGGGGCATCACCAGCAGGAAAAGGGAGGTCATAATTCCGCTATACAAGACACTAGTGAGGCCCCACCTGGAGTACAGCTGTACAGTTCTGGAGACCATACCTACGTAAGGACATAGACAGGGTAGAGAAGGTTCAGAGGAGGGCAACAAAGATGGTGCATGGATTGCATCACAAGTCCTATGAAGACAGGTTGAAGGAACTGAACATGTACTCCCTGGAGGAGAGGAGGAGAGGGGATATGACAGAGACATACAAGTATCTTACAGGGAGGAACAGGTGCAGGAAAACACTATTTTATGCGAAAAGATGTTCCAGGACTAGAGGGCATGGGATGAAGTTGGAGGAGGACGATTCAGAGGAAGCGTGAGAAAGAATTTCTTCACAGAACGGGTGGTGGACAGCTGGAACACCCTGCCAGAGGAAGTGGTGGGGGCTGAAACAATCACGGGATTTAAGAATGCATGGGATAGACATAAAGGAATTCTAGAGGTCAGGGGTAAGGGGAAACAGACTTCTAGGAAAACAAACTGAACTTACAAGCTCAAATGGGCAGACTGGGTGGGCCATAGGCCCTTATCTGCCGACACTGTATATGTATCTATGTATCTATGTATCTTCCTGGAGTCCTTGTCTGGGGGGTGTGAAGCCAAGGGAATATTTGCCTTGTGACAGGCAGCTGCCTGCACTACCCCAACATGGCTGTATTGCTGGTATAAGAACTCCACGTCTGAGCCTGAAAGTGTATACCTCTTGACCATTCTTCTATCCACAGGAGGTATAGTGTTAGGAGACTTTAGGATTTTTTGTGTCTGTTTCCCAAAGGATTTGTAGAGGGGAATAGACAGTCTCCTGGACACTGGGATGTCCATCATTTCTACATAATCAGGCTCCTCTTGATCCTCCACAGCCTCCTCCATAGGAAGCTGGAGGATTTCAGCCACCTTTCTGTAGAACATAAAGTGAGAAGGGGACTCAGAAAGCCTAGGAGGGGAAACACCTGAAGGTCTGTCTGGGGAGATGTCCGGTTCCACAGGCACATCCAGACCCTCACTTTCACCATCATCATCCTCAGATTCCCCTTCCTCTTCAAACTCTGGTTCATAAAAATCTTTAAGAGTATAATCTTGAACTGGGGGAACCAACCAAACCGAACCCCTGCCAGAAGGTGCCGGATCGGTAGGAACCGGGCAGAGCGATTCCACAATCAGAATTGCTCTGGCTATCTCTTCGGTGGTTGGAACATGAACCTCTGGATCCAAACCGGATGATTTTTCTTTTTGTCAGAACTGATCCCTTGGAATCGGCTCTCCTTTTGCCAGAAGAAGTATCACCCTGGTCAGAGGGCACTCCTTCTGGTTCGGTCGGAACCGAACCGGGTTGGCCATCCGGGTCAGCGTACTTCTCAGCCTCCTTTTCCCTCAGTCTACCTAATCTCTTCTCAAGGGTAGATTTGGGAAAATTTTTACATATTTGGCAGTCTGAATTGATGTGGTCAAACCCCAGACAATAAACACAGGTGGTGTGGGGATCGGCCTTGGCAAAGACCTCCCCACACTCACTGCAGTGTTGAAACCCAGTGGGCCCATTTTTTTGGGGGGGTTTCTCAGACATGGCCAACCTAACCAACTTACCCTTTTTATGGCAACCGGCAGGCAAGACTCCCTTATTAGTTCCTAACCATGTCACAGGTATTGGGAAAAAACACACTAAAACATGTTTTTATTTTAGAACTGATAAGGACAGGTAATCACACTCTAAGTAAAAATACAAAACACAAGATTTCACTATCAAATGGCCGGTTCAGCCAAACCGGCCCACACTTTTACAAGTTCCACACAGAAAAACAGAACAATTCCTATCTAGTACTCACGGCACCACAGACAGAGACTGAACCAACTATGCGGATAACTTTTTCGGTTTAAAAACCAACGAAAACTGAAACTTTAACTGACTTTCGAACCAAGCTGTAGGAGAAATCTCCGGAGCGACCGTTCAGTGAGTCGGAGTAAAGAATCTGACGGTTTGAGTTTGAAACACTCCAGACAGAGACTCCAACTGAGCTCGAGCTCAGCATTCTATGCTCTGCATAGAAAGTTAACTCTTTGTTCTCTGGGGCAGTTTAAAGGTTGGGGATCACTGCATCTGTCAGAATACAACAAGACTTCATGTTGTTTGAAAAAGCAATATTAATGCACTGGAAAGCTGTATTGCCACCAGAGTTCCTAGAATAGTTTCAACTTATGGCTGACTTGCATAAGGTGGAAAGGGCATATTATAGAATGGAGAATCAGATAGTTCAGTATCTTCAGATTTAGCTTCTATTCATGTGTTCAAAAGACTTATTTTAAATAGGGAGGTACAGGCAGCAAGGCAGGTGTTTGGTTATGATGAGAAAGTGGGGTGCTAATCATGAACATGATGAATTAAGGTATCCCACGCTCTGAATAAAACACTAAATGAAATAAAAAAAATGCCTCAGCTCAACAAAGAAAGAAACCTTTCCCAAAGGCAGTAGTCTTATAATGCTGTGAAATTTTTTTATGTACTCTATTTATCCTCCTACTGGATGGCTGCAACCCTCTTGCAGACCAACCACCCCCTTAACCCATCACCTGGTTTCTCACAGACATACCTGCTGCCTCCAACATTTTCCCCTGTGCCCTCACCCCTTCCCAGGGTGAGGGTGACAAGTCTCTAACTGTAATAGTACAAAATATGGTTCTTTGGAGAACCACTATGTTCCTGATGTAGGTCCTGTTGAATTGATCTGTCAAGCTACACCAGGCCAGCCATTTTTCTGACATCTCTTTTTCCCCTTACCCTCAGATGTTGATTCTGGGGTGTGATACAAGCTTGTTTCACTCAAGTATGTGGAGTGCTAATCTGTCAGCATCTAAAAACTCAATGAAAGAACATCCACTACAAATGCTACCAACAACTTAATCTATACAAGGTTATATTGAGTCAGAGCCTCCTGGATTCTGACCAATTACCTAGCTTGTTCATATCCTCCTGCAGTTTTTCCCCATCCTCAGGGGATTCCACCACACTTACTATATAGCAAACTTAACCATCATGTCAGAGACCCCAGCTTCCAAATAATTAATGAAGATGTTAAGCAGCAGTGAGCCAAGAAGGCTACTTAGTTCAGCTTTTCAATCAAAGTAGTGCCCGACCTCCACCACCTTCTGCTTTCTGCCCCCTAAGCCAGTGAGTAACTCACCTTGAGTAATTTTTAAGTGTATTACACTGGATTACTTTATACAGATGTTTGTTTTGAGCCACACTATCAAAGGCCTTTCTGAAGTCCAGAAAGATTACACCATGGCCCTGCCATTGTGCACCTACAGTAGTACCTGGTCACCCATTTCAAAAGGTGATCAGATTCAAGAGTTAACATTTTTATTTTAAAAACAGAAAATATGTCATGCAACCAATTGTGTATTTGCTAATTTACAATGGTCTCCTGAGAAATTTACAATTAAAAACGTGTTTCAATATACCAACATACATAATTCACAGTAGATGTATAACCAATAAATTATAACGACCTATCCTATGGTGCCAGACAAGGTCCAAATGAAACACTGCAGTAATCCTTGAACAAGGTTTTTAAACTATTCAAAGATTGAAGGTTGGTTTAGTATAAACTGCTGCTAAGAGTGGAAAAGAACCTCAACCAAGTACTGCAGTCAACTGTTCTGTCCTTGTAATGGCTTCAAAGAACATGCCCAATGCTTAGGCTGACTGGCAGTAGCTGCATTTAGCTAAGTCTGACTTTTTCCCTTCTTGACATTGGAGACCAAATAGGCCACATTGTGGTACTCTGGCACCAAACCTGTTGACACAGAGTCCTGAAACATTACAGACAGCGACCCTGCCAGTTGCTTCCTTAGCTCCAAAACTGTCCTTGGGTGTACCCCATCTGCCCCTTAGGACTTACCTGGATTCATATTTGCCAGGTAATCAGCTTCCAGGACAAGTATGATGTCTATTGACTGCATTGTCACTACTTCTGATGCCACAGCACCCAGTGAGTAGGTGATGACTGTAACAAAGTATTTATTCATCAACACAGCCATAGCACCTGCTTCTCTTGTAGGCTGCTCCCATTCTCTTTTTTTCTTTGGCACAGTCCCCTACTTTGCCTTTTTCCTTCAACTGATGTACTAGAAAAGGCACTGGTGCTATCTGTGACTCCTGCTGTTATTGGGGCTTCTAGCCAACCTCCGGCTTTTTTAATTCTTATTTTATAATCCTTCAGGGCAGTTGTATTCTCTCTTCTGGCCATAAAGAGCTTAAAGAGTTAGTGCACTGTAATAGATGTTTTTAATTTTTGACAACATCCCTGAGTGTGCAATTGCCTATTTAACAGTTGTTCTGCAGAGATTTCATTGTTTTCTAAGAACAGATACAGAAGCAAATGATTTGATACCTTTTAATGGACCAATATAGATGTAACAACAAGACCAAAGTGCTCAAACTTTTGGACCAACAAGTCCTTCATCAGAAGCGTAATGACAGTTATTTAGAAAAACAATACTTTATTTCCATCATTTTATTACATTAAGTATTTTCAGCATTTGCTCATCACAATTCACAAAGAATATTTGAAGGTGATGCAGTGGTGGGAACCAGGTCAATATGCAGCTCCTCTCTCCAAGAATGATTACAACTGGATACTAGTAGACTCATTCAAATGCATACTGGACTCGCATTGTATTTATATGCAATAAAAAAAGACAATCATCTATCACAAAAAAAGCAAGCTCAACACATTAAGTACTGCTATTGGTTACACCAAAATGAAAAGTAACCTGATGGCTAACAAACCTTTGCAAGACAGTGCCCTCTCAACCAAACTGTACATGCTCATGCACAACAATTTGCATGAAGTTATCAAAGCTTAGAAAATGTACGAGTTCCAAACTCAGATGAATATTTTGCATTTCAAATGGACTTACTCTTATGGTGTTTAAAACAAGGGAAACACAAATGTGTCAAATGCAGTTAGCTAATGCAGTGATAACATGCATACAAAATTACAAGCGTGGCCACAAACGTTTGATAAAATGTGACAAACTTTATAAATGTGGTGCAACACAATAAAATATGTGAATACTGAAATGCTATGCAACTTCAGAAATAAAGACACAGTAAGATGCAATGTGAAATGAGTAGCTGTCTATCTATTGCAATGTCAGTTTAGAAATACATGCTAATAGAAGTGTGATTTGTGCCCCCTGCACAGGATGCAGGAAAGAAGCGCACATCCAGTTTGCACCCGGCTGCATGGACAGCAATGTATCAAGGTGGATGAGGGCCATGCCAGCACTGTGTAACATTCACAAAGCTGCATAATGCATTTCACAGAGCGGCCTAGGGTAAAGTGGGATATGCCAGGAGGGATCCTGCTGTAACCGCAATATGTGGCCAGGCCCAGGCACACACAGGTTCTCTCCCAGTCCTGACAGCATGTGTCAAACATCCCCTCACCAGCAGACCCCAGCCCTGGCTGAGAACAAGGCACTCCATATTGCTGGTGGGATCAGAACCCGAAGTGTGCCACCCCACCACCCTGCTGCCCCAGGTATACACCCCAACCCATCCAGAGCCACACATGTCTGCCCTTCCATATGCTGGCAGCCATGCTGACCTGAGGTTCAGAGCTGTCTCCTGTTGACAGTGCACAGTGTCCAAGCTGTGGTATGCATACCACACTGGCAGGCTTCGTACCAGCCAGTACCATCCAGAGTCCCACTGTTATACCCCTCAGACCCACACAAGGGGCCCTCCACCCACACATGCATTCCAGCACTCCCCATATCTCCACCCCCTATCAGCAACATATCGCACTGGCTAGGTATTGCCGAACTCTGTATCTATAGGTGTTCTAATTCATGTGTGCAAGCACGTGTGTTGCATTGATGCCATGTCCATTGATGTGTGCCACGGCCCTCAGGAAAGTGGCATACTGTAACAGCAGTACCATTTGTATTGCGTTCAGCCAGATACCCCTCAGTGTATGACACCTGGACTGGATCTCCACAGTAGTATGTGTGTACATGCACGTAGGTGTGACCTGTCTTGCACTTTGTTAGGTCAGTGGTGCGCACTATGATTACCTGTTCCTACTGCATAATGGGGTCCCATTCCACAATAGCTGGAGTAGAGATAACTCAGGGAACTACATACCAGTCTCCCTATTCTTGATCCTAGAGAAAGACAGAAAGGATTATAAAACAGTATGTAGTGGAACTGATGGAAGCCAATGGGGTTCAAGACAAGTGGCTGCATGGGTTTATGTCAGGCAGAACATGTCAGTCAAACTTATAGCCATATAGCATAGTGGGCTAAGGCTCTAAGCTGCAGATCTGGAGACCTGGGTTTGAATCCCACAGCCACCAAGGTGCATAATGTGTGATTATGAGCAAGCCACTTAACTTCCATGTGCTCCCAGGTTGCATCTGGAAACAAGCTTCGGCTTAGTGTACTACACCTGGTTAAAAAAATGTTCCCTTTCCCCTTCCCTAAACTTGATAGAGTTTGCTTGGTCACAAAGGCAGCTGCTAAGTGTAACCCCCTACAAATTGGGGTTTACTATAATGTCTTCCTGGGCTCCTTTATGCCCACTCTCAGGCTGGTGTCCTGTTTTAAGTATTTCTACCTATTTGTGTGAGAGTGCCATATTGAGCCTCTGCACCTGTATCTTTAAGAGCATACCTAATCTGTGTTTAGAAATTAGTCTGGGTGGGGTCCAAGTGATTTAGGGTGTATGACCCACCAGACAGTGTGATATTTTGCTCCATTCTGCAGTCGCTATTTGCACAAAGGGAGCTCATATAGGAACTCTGTTTGTTTACTGTTCATTTGCTGTTATAGTAAAAATATAGAAGTTTCTCTACCCTGCTTTGATTTGCAGCTCAAATATTTGAATGGGAGACACCATGTTAGGTTCTAGACTTCCAGTATTTGGACCAAGCAAACCACTGGGGATCTAAAATGGATCTTGTTCCCAGTGATCTTGTGGGAAGAAAATTCTGTAATTTTATAGTTTTAAGTGTTGGCACCTTAAGAAACCTAGAGAGGGAGCCCTGACTGTGACTGACAGTTCCCTCAGCCACTCAAAATTTTGGATTACAAGGGAAATGCCCAGAACTGCCTAAAGCAGGGGATCAGTTAGAGTTGGTGGTGAAAGAGTGAACAGCTCAAGCTTTTGAGCTGCTGTTCCCTAAAGGAGCAAAGGGGAATCGGCGGGAGGAGGCTTAGCTGGCCTTCCTGCCACATTCTCCGGGAATCAAACTGCCTATTGCAGAGGCTGGATAGTAGCACTTCTTTTCTTGCTCAATTTTTTTTTCTCTTTTTCACTCTTGTTCCCAACATGATGTCTCATATAGCTCTGTTGCAATTACATGGAAGTGGTTGACTACACTTAACTTGGTACCTCCTACTAGAGGTATTGCTAGTTTTTCCTCTTGCAGTTGCCAACTGTGCTGCAAGCTTTGCCTCTGTAAACTGCATCTCAAGTTATGCAGTAGCAATGCTCTATCAAATTCTGTATCTCCTGCTACAGTCATGGAGAGTTACTTCCATGATGTATATAATATATTGTTCTGTTAGGTATTGGTTCTCTACTGCTGTTTATTTGACCATTAAACAGCTGTGTATAGTTACTTTCATTATATATATATATATATATATATATATATATTATATTATTGATGTTAGGCATGTTCATTGCTGCTGATTGTACTGTCTGTTAAAGCACTATTACTTGCCCCCCCCTTCCAGGACACATCTGGAAACAAGCAGTTCTGCTCAGTATGCCTTTCTCGTGAAACTACTAATTAATAAATACATTAATAAATAGTAGGTATGTAAGTAATTACCCACAACAGGGTATGGGGTTATAGGGATTTAATGCATGGCCCGGGTGTTGTGTACCTGCAGATGTCTTGCAAGCACAGTAGGGTAAAAGGGAGTTTACCGGATATCGGCTGGACTTTTAAATAGTGGAGGTGGATGACAATCACTGCGCATCCACCGCACTATTTTTTCCACTAGTCACCAGTGGAACATGGCACTGTCCGCTGTGTCCAAGATGGTCGGCAGAGTTCTCTGTGGATGCACAGTGACTTGCACATGTGCACTGAACATGTGGCATGGTGGCACAGTCTGCTATGTCCAAGATGGCCATTAGATCCCATTGCACATATGCAAGTTGTCAGACATGCACAGGGAACTCTGGTGGCCATCTTGGACATGGCAGGTAGTGTCGTTTTCCACCAGACCTTGGCTGCAGCCATATTGGCTCTTGCTAGAGTTTGTTTAAAGTTGAAAGCACAGTTAGGCAATACTGTTATAAAGAGCTGCCTGAACAACTTCTACCTTTAGTGTCTGCCATGTACTGAGCAAAGCACTGATACACCCAGAATTGCAGCATTGAGAACCCTATGGGTTCTCCTGAGCTGTAATCAGTCAGGTGCCACCTTACAGTGCACAGTGATTATACACACCAAGCCAGCCACTTGAGACAATGAGTTTCTGTCTCTGTCTGCTCCCTCCTTTGCTCCCTTAAACACAGTTCAGGCAGAACATGCTCCGCAAGATACTTCTCTGATCCACCCTCCAAAACTCCTCACACTGAGTGTGCTCATACAAGATGTCTGACTGCAGGAAAAAACAATCTTTGGCCAGAGCTGATAGGACTGCAAGTGAAGATTTGGGGTAAAGAATAGTGAAATGTATCAAAGTTAGGAGCCTGCACTTGCAAAATGTAATGTAAGCTTGTAAATGTTTCATTTTGTAATATTTTTTACACCAAATTTTTAACATAGCTTTGTTATAAAAAGATACAAAATAAGGTACAGGAGGGTAGTATTTTTTCAGAAAGAGTACTCAGGAACAAGGGGACCTGTTATGAAGCTGGAGGGGAATACATTCAGGAGAGATATGAGGAAGTACTTCTTCACAGAGAGAAGGGTGGATTCCTGAAACAGCATTTCATTGGAGGTGGTAAGAACAAAAACAGAGGTGGGGTTCCAGAATGCATGGGATAGGCACAGGGGAATCTCAATGGAACGGGAGAGGGAGAACTGACTGGAGCTCGTGCAGGAAAAAATGGGCAGACTGGGGGGGGAGACAAACGGTCCTTATTTGCAAGCAATCTCTATGTTTCTAGATTTCTTGTTCCTAAAGGAGGCCACAATACACTGTGCAGGGCTGGTGCTCAGAGAAGTAGGGCAGCCAGCTCTCAAACTCAGAAGCAAAGAATCCAAATGTCCTGAGCACTCACAAAGAAACTAGTAGCCAGGCACAGCTTAATGCTGAAAATTCTTTAATAACAGTAAAAGCGCAAACCGCGTTAAGTACAAATATAATTCAATATAAGCAAGAAAGCTGACAAATGTAGTAAATGTTAGATCCAAAGGTATGGCTACAGGTGCTGTAAGTAAGACTCCATGGCTGTAGGAAGCCCAAGTGCTTCGACTCTCGATGACTCTTCCTCAGGGGGAAGTTAATCTTTTAAAAAAGATTTCAAATTCCATTGCTTGTTTAAACCAGCAGGTATAACACTTTGTAATTTAAAAATCTAAGTTGATTTTTTTCCACAGTCGTTTATTCACTTGTCCCCCGCCATACAAAGGACCCACTCTCTCACTGCCTATGAACTTTAATTTCTAGGATGTGAATTATGGCAATCAAACAAATGACTACCAAGTGGAGCGCAAAGTCTGCTATTGGTCTTGTGTGCTAGTTTTCAAGCTGGGCACTGTTCTTCACAGTGGAACCCCAGAGATACGAATAACATGAGAAATCAGTTGTTCATAAGTCTGAAAAATTTGCATCTTTGAAATCATGTGTTTCAGCAATAGAGTGAATGCTAGCTGGTGGTCCCACCAGGTGTAGGGATAGTTTAGTTATTCAGATCTTGTTTTTTTTAGTACTGTGCACACAGATGTTATACCACAATTCATCTGTCATCTCATATTAGTTTATTGACTGAGTCGGTCTGGGTCAGCTCGTAAGCCCACTTGCTCCTGCACCTTTCCCCTCTCCCTTACTAGAGAGAGCACTGGTATTCCTTTGCTGCACTTACCTCCAAGACGCTGGGCTTGTGGTAGTGATGCTACTCCCTCAGATCCCGACCCAGCACTCTCTGAAGACCTTAGGTAGCTCCTGATAGTGAGAGCGGGGGGAGTGCTCCACCAGAAACAGACTTTCCCACATTCCTGGAAGTTGTCTTCTTTCCCCAGCAGCCGTTGAGTCTCTGAAAGCATGTGGCAGCTCTTGCGAGATCTCAGCCCCCATGGAAAAGACCACTCCAACACGGTTGGTGAAGTACAAGGGATCAAAATTTCAACTAGCATGGTGGCAAGGGCCAGGGATATTAATGTAAGAGTTGGGGAAGGGACACCCAAATTCACACAAACTTCATCTCAATTGCAGTGGGGGTGGGGTCGGGTCAGGGTAGGCATTCGTTTGACCTGTCATTCCGTAACTCTGGAGTTCGACTACATATCTTATTGCAGTTACACCATAGAACATATGTGACAAAGTCAATACTGCAATTAATAAATTCACATGTCTCTAACTTTAAATCTTCACGCAGGGGGTGTACAAACTCTTAACCAGGTTGTGCATATGTGCACACATTATAGTTGTGGCATTTGAAGAAACCTTTTGGTTTGTATGGTAACCACTGGTTATTATTGATAGCTGCCTAATTTGTCTCAAATCAGCTATGGACTTGATTTCAGCAAAGCTTTTGATGCCGTCCCACATATGAGGCTGATAAACAAGCTGGGTAAGCTGAACATGGGGGACACGGTGGTAAACTGGGTTAGAAACAGGCTAACAGACAGGAGGAAGAGGGTGGTGGTAAATGGGGTGTAGAGTGGGGAGAGGGGGATGACCAGTGGGGTTCCTCAGTGATCGGTCCTGGGGCCAGTCCTGTTCAATGTCTTCATTAGTGACATTGCAGAATGGCTGGGGGGAATGATTGCAGATTACTCCAAGATCTGTAACACAGTGGATACCCCAGAAGAGGTGGAGAAAATGAGGAGGAACCCAGGGAAGCTTGAAAATGGTATGAGGACTGGCAACTGAAGTTTAATTAAAAAAAGTGCAAAAGTATGCAGCTGGGACACAGAAACATTGGGGGAATGATACAGGATGGGGGGGGTTGCTGACAGTCACAAAGGAGGAAAGGGATCCGAGAGTTATTATTCCAGATGACCCGAAAATGTCAAAGCAAAGTGCTAGTGCAGCTGGGAGGGCCTGTGGCATGCTGAGATGCATAGGCAGTGGTATCACCAGCAGAAGGAGGGAGGCAGTGATGCCATTATATAAAACCACAGTCAGGCCTCAAATGGAGTATGGTATGCCATTCTGGAGGCCACACCTTTGTAAGGATATTAACAGGCTGGAGATCATCCAGAGAAGGGAGACTATATACAGGTCTTGTAACATAAGATTTATAAGGAGAGATTAAGGGATCTCAATATGTACTCGCTGGAAGAGAGGAGGGAGAGAGGGGACATGATAGAAACATTCAAGTGCCTCAAGGGTATAAACAAGCTGCAGGGGAAAACATTTTCCAATACAGGAGGTCTCAGAGAACAAGAACAAAGGGGCATGACATGAAATTTGATAGTGGGAAGTTAAACGGGAATGTGAACCCCAGTTGTTATTCCTCTGTACAGACAGTTGGTAAGACTCCATCTCTGTGTGCAGTTCTGGAGACTCCTTGCCCATAGAAGGCAGTCCAGAGGAGGGCAACTAAAATGGTGCAAGGTCTGCAACAGAAGCCATACGAAGAGAGACTTAAGGGGTTTAATATGTATACACTTGAGAAAAGGGTGGGAGGACATGACAGAAACTTCCAAATACCTCAAGGGAATCAGCAAAGTCCCAGAGGGTAGCATCTTTCAGAAAAAGAAATATGCAGGTCTGTCCCAGTGGTGCTGAGGGTTGAGGTGCTGGATGCCACTCCTCGCACCATGCCAGCAACCCTAGTTTGGGAACGGACTCAGGTCACCAGGGGCTGACAGAGGAGAGGAAGGATGGAGCATCCCACGACTGCTCTCCTTCCTCTGGGGTGAGTGGGTGCACCGCATCGCACTGCAGTGGCATCTGGCGGAGGCCAGGTGCACTACAGTTGCATGCTTGGCAAAGGGGAGGAGCGCAATGAGTGTCAGCATAGCTGTGCATTGATGCCATTGCATGTCATGCTACAAGGGTGTAAACATGGTGGAAAATAGTGGCAGATCGCAGCAGCTGATGGCCATGCCCTGTACCCCCGGACATGAGAGGCACATCCACTAGGTGTCTGTGCTACAGGTCCCTGTGGGGGGATCCTGTTTCCTGGTAGAAAGGTGTAATTTGCATGCCAGACCTGGTCCTGGGGTGCAGGTGCTGGAGGCTGGGTGATCACTGGTACCACTCCGGAGGGCTGGAGTAGAAAATAAGAGTAAGATAAAACCAAAAGAAAAAAAGATATGCAAGAACAAGGGGACAAATTTGAAGAAGGGGGGAAGGCTCAGGGGAAATGTGAGCAAGTATTTTTTCACAGAGAGGGTGGTGGATGCATAGAATGGCCTTCCTGAGGAGGTCACAGGGTCAAAAACAGTGGGGGAATTCAAGAATATATGGGACAGAAGGAAATTCTGATGGGGGGGTAGGAAGAAGTAGGCTGTTGGTTAACTAGGACCTGCAGCTTATCCAATAGGTAGGGAAATGGGCAGACTAGGTGGGCCAAGCAGTCCTTATCTGCTGTCAAAGTCTATTTTTCTATGTTTCTAAGTGAGGAGGTTCTTCTTCACAGGAAGGGTGGTGGACACATGGAATGATCTGCCTCAGGTGGTGGTGGGAGCGAGTACAGTTGCTGGAGTAAGTCATGTTTGGGACAGGCAAAGGGGAACCATAGAGGTACAGCAGTTGGTGGGTCAGAAGCAGTAATCCAGTACAAGGGCTTATGGACAGACTAGATGGGCCAGGTGGTCCTTATCTACTGACAATTTCTGTGTTTCTGTGACTTACTTGTCTCTCAGACTTTTTGCTCTACTGAAAGTAATGCATGGGGTATCACCCACTGCCGAAGTCACATCATTATCACCAAGCAGGGTAGGGCAGTTATGATAAATTATATTGTCAGTTTTACCTGCCAAATGATTGAATTTACTGACAAAGGTAACAGGGCCATGTTCATGAATTTTATTTTTATTTTTCTTGTGGCTTTTCATTGTTCTTTTTTTCAGTAAATCATCTCTGTTCAGAGCCTCAGCTTTATCTCTAGTGAAATAGCCCTGTGACTCACTTTGGCTTCTCCAGGGCCCTTAGGGTAGTTCAGCACACACCTACGAGGGGACCGGCCTAGGTTCCACAGTGATA
Source organism: Neoceratodus forsteri (assembly GCA_016271365.2). Taxonomy (NCBI): domain Eukaryota; kingdom Metazoa; phylum Chordata; order Ceratodontiformes; family Ceratodontidae; genus Neoceratodus; species Neoceratodus forsteri. The sequence continues at coordinate 981,682,026 of CM028133.1, forward strand.
TCTTATGTGGCATGATGCCTCCACATGGGGTGATGGCAAGGACTCCCGTGGATAAAAAACAAGTTACCACTCCCCACAAAATAGTATGCTGCCTTGATAATACTTTTTCCCCACTACGATAACAGTTTCTACACAATAGCCCCAACCCCCCAGCAGCACTCTTTCAATAATACAGTGACAGTGAGTAAAATGCAAACAACAACCTTATTTATTGGGGGGAGGCAAAGAGGAGAATGTCAACCACAGTTCACTCCAGTCAGTCAATAACTTTCCCTGTAGAACCCCTTCTCACCACCCCCGGGTGTACTCAGTTATTCCTGTATGGTGGGTACCACACTGCTAGGTGATGCAGGACTAGGGTCTTTCATTGGGGCCCTGTTAAACATAGAACACCTTCGGACTTGTAATCCTTGGCTTGCAACTTCTATGTTTCTAAGTCGCTGTGCAGGGATTTTCCCCAGACTCCTAACTGACTAGCTAACTAAAAAAATCCCCTGAGCCACAGCTCAGGGTTCTCACAGTTTGCAGTCAACACTGGGGGTTCACAGCCAGATGCACTTCATGGTACCATTGGAGGTTCTGTGTCAGTAGTGCACCACCGGTGGGAGACTAAAACTGGACAACTAGAGGGATGGTGATCTTCACCTGCATGGCCTTGCCAACTTCACCTATGGGCCTTTATATAAAGACTTCTCACAGGCAGGCCTGTTTCATCCTTCAACCTGGTACATCATCGTCTTCAGTCTGAGGAACTAAGATTGCTTATGTTCCTCAAGCCCTTATGATGCATGCCAAGCCACCCTCTGGACCAGAGAAGGGCTTCCACAGTCTCTACCTTACAGGCCCTCTCTCTGAGGATGCTTCCACTAGCAATACTGGGTCCTGTCCCAGCGGCTTGCCTCAGCACTTATAGACTTCCCCCAGCTGAATGTCCACTTCTCCAACCAATTTCTGTGCTATGGGGAGTAGGAGATCATTCAGAATCCACAGCCCATCTCTTTATCGCAGTTCAAACAGCTGTCCAACTATTTGGGCTGCAATAGAACACTTTTTTCTCTTGACTCTGTTTTAAGCCGTGTTTACATAGCTGACCTCGCTCCTTCAGTGGAGCGTTGCAGAGCTGCCCTGACCCAAAAGACGCTTGTCGCATGTGTCTACACAGCCCCCTCCAGGCCAATATAAGATGCACTGGAGAGGGGCTAGGAGTTTGGGCGGTCAGCTGATTGAAGTGCCTGCAAGGTGTTTCATGTGGGAGCGAGCAGTGCAGCCTCTCCTCATGGCTGCTTAATCCACTCGCTTCTGAACACGTCCCCCCAGACTTTCTGGGAACACGGAGCAGAGCAAGGGAGCAGCTTACTATGATTCTGTAAGTGTCCACACGGCGGCATTTGCACTGCAGCAACCTGAATTCTCGGGTTGCTGTGGTGCAAATGCTGCCGTGTAAACATGACTTTAATCTCACAAAAAACTGCTGTTCCTCCTGCACTCAGCTTATTAGCTGGATGTAGTCAGAGTTTACACAGCCATGCAGACTTGATAAATGAGAACAGTCTCTTCTCGCACAGCCACCCTCCAGCTCCTCTTGACTACAACCCCCTTTGGTGACCAAAATCTAATTGTATAGCCCCTGAGCAGCCTCCCTCTGATTGGCTGTGCTCACCAGGTGATCTCAGGGCTAGTTCAATTTGTTTTCCCAGCAGCCTTATTTTGTAGCTTTTTTGGGGCTGCCATCTAGTGGCTGGTAGGGCTCTAAACAGTGCCTGCCCTTAATTTTAAACTTTTAGCCCTTAATAGGGCTGATAACATCTCCCCCTGACTGGAAACCTTCTAGTCAATCATGATAATGTTCCCCGTCTGCTCTGTAGCCTCTGGAACCAGGGACATGCATTTTCTTCATCTGCTGCATGGCCAGAATCAAAAGAGAGCCATGGCTCCTTTAAATCCCCATAGCTGGAACCTCACATGTGCACTGGGTGCCCAGCCACCATATTGCTTATTTACAAAAGCATGGCTCAATTCCCCAAAATCACAGAGATCGCTCCAGCCATACCATAGTGCCTGGAGGCATGAAAACCCCAGTCGGACTGTGACTCCATCCAAAACTGCGGTTGAGATCCTGAAATTGGCATGACCACAGCCGCTGAACACTGAGGAGTATCCAGGCTGGAGCCCCACTGTGGCCCACATGGGGATGCCAGGCAGAGTGTTGGATGGCCATAGCCCTTATTTATTTATTTATTTAGTGATTCAGAAAAGACATTTGAGCACAAGCTCCTTTACAAAGGTTCCATGTCATAGATTGCAAAACAAAGAACAATAGGAGAAGGCAAAGTACATTACAATAAACAATACAGCTTGGATTCAGAACTTACAGAATAACTCAAAACATAGGTACAAGTTAAAATAACAAGAAAAACACTTTATGAGGGTGGGGGGGAATAAGCAGCGACAGAGTGCCTTGTCAGTAGTTCAGAGGGACGGGGATAGCTGGCAGTGGGGTGAAGAAAGGAGGTATGAGAGAGAGGTATTTAATGCGGTGGAGGTGAAGGGTGGGGGAAGAAGGGCAATAAGATATAGGGATAAATGGTGGGGGTGAGAGGATGCTGAGTGGAGAAAACATGCTAAAGTAAATGGTGGTGTGTGAGGGGGCATGGTCAGGCAGCCTGCATTAGTAGTGACTGTTAGGGAAACTCGTGGGACTGTTAGTTGGGGAAAGGGGGAGAGTGGGGTGGTGGGTGACAAATGAGCATAACGCAGACTGATTGCTGAGGCAAGTCATGAGAAGGGACAGAGGAGGGGGTACCTGAGGCCTGCCAAGCACTTGCTAGGGGGCAGAGAGAGCAGGTGTGGCTGGACTCAGGGACAGGTGAACTTAGAGAGACTTATTAGCAGGGCCCCTACTTTTCTGCGGCACAGTGGGACCAAGTTCTGCGGCAAGACTACCATTTGCCACAGAACTTCTGTGGCGGTGGCTTGTAATTTCTGTGGAAGTTCTGCGGCACTAACAAACTACCACATCACAGTGTCAACTTGTCATCCTGAATTCACTTTCATGGCAGTGGTTATAGCAATCAGGATGGTGGAAAACACAGTAACACTAGTTCAAAAAATAACAGACATAAAAATAATTGTATGCCTAAAAAAGCAAAACAAATGTCTCTCCCTTAAAGTCCTAGCCTGTTGCATAAATGACATATGCAGAGGGGATCTTATGTGATAAATAAGGTATTTCTATATGCATGCTATCTATCCCACTAATGAGGTTTCCACTGTCTATCACTTACATATTTGTATGTGCTTTCTACACCACTCATGAGGTTCCCACTGTGTATCACTTATATATTTATATGCAATCTGTAACATACATACAAATGTGTGTGTGCGGTGAGAGAGACAGAGATACTGTATGTGTGTGTGCGTGTGTGTGTGTGTGTGTGTGTATGTATGTATATATATATATTTTTTTTTAATTTCCATGAACTTGCATCCTCATTCATACAGGTCCCATTGGAAATGAAATAGAGGAGTTATTGCAAAACTCATTTTTCATGTCAACCTGCTTACCCTGACACACTGAGTAACACTATCAGGCCATGACATGTATGTGAAACAATTGTGAGATAGAGCTCTCCAACCCATCACAATCTGTCCACCATGTGACAGAACGCTGCACCATACCTTCCCAGGCACTGAGCAGTGATGTGTTCCACCAATCCTTGTGCTGCCCAGCCAGCTCCCAGAGCTAATCTCTGAACCTGAGTTGCCGGCACAGAAACACAGCATGCTACCCTCTGTCCCAACAGCTGTCCCTGCACACAACATTTCTCCATAACTTTTAGGTGATTCTGTCAACCAATGACAATATATAATCAATAACCCTGGCAAAAATGCGTACAGTGCAATTATTGATTTAACAGGTCTATTCTTTCAACAGGTCAACACATTATTATATTCCACTTTGGGCATAATTACTTTATTTTTCTTAAAAATGACAGTTAAATTCATTTTACCAGTTATTCATTTCAGATGGCATCTATATACCTTAAAGGCACAAACAGGTTTGTACAAAGTGAGGCATGGACTTAAATGTTATTGACAAGGTTTTGTTTAAGTTGGCCCTAGCGCAATAATGTAAGACTGAAAATTGTATTAGCTGTAGTGCAGGTAGAGAAAATATCACCATGCATGATGTGCTGTGCCACCATCTCTGGCAGTGGGATCTGTGGTAGATAAGTGACTGTTCATTTCTGTTGCAGAATGCAGCCATTTCGTTAGCTAATGTATGATGTTATAGCAATGATAACATCACATTCTGAGCATATAGGGGGATTTTGGATATAAAAGAGGGAAGGGAACCAGATTCTATGGATAAACAGAAATATTATAAAATCACCAAGAAAGAGTATGAATTCTGCGGCACATGAAAGTTCTATGATAGATTGCAAGTTCTGCGCAAAATTCTGCAGCCGCAGAATTCTAGGGGCCTTGGTTATTAGGTGCTGTTTGAGGTCAGTTTTGAATTGTGCCAGAAAATTGGTGGCCAAGAGGTGCCCAGGGAGTTCATTCATCCACAGGGGAGCCCAGTAGTCAAATGCATGTTGCCCGAGAGAGGTGCAATGGAAGGGGATAGCCAATGCCCCTCTAGTCCTCCCTCTGGTGATCTGTAATAAGTTGGCCACCTTGATCAAATTGCCTTCACAAGGTGGTGTTTTACCCAATAGAGCCTTCTTAGTAGCCCTAACAGGTAAGCCCAAATTGGGAGGCTTGCACACTCCTCTGGCTAAATGCTTGGTGTCCCAACAAGCCACTTAAGTGTAACCAACATTTTAACATGCACTTTTCTAAGTGGACACCTGATTCCTAGCTAGCACCAATGATAATCACATTCCAGTCACATTTTGCATCTCACAGATAGTGTCTATTCAACATCAGTGGTTAACTATGTACAGGTAACTACAGGTATGCACATACCTCACCCCACCCCATCCATCAGGCAACACAATAGGGGATAAACTACAGGGACCACAGGCTTGTGAATAACATGGAGGGAAGATCGAGGAGGCAGCCAGGGTATCATATGTAAGTTTAACAATTGGCCTGGGCTATCTGGCCAACCTCCTAGGCAATGCTGTGTCAGGTATGGGAATTTCCCCAGGAATAAAGGGCACCCCTACCCGGTTGGGTTCTACAGTCCACCCAAGGGACTGGTCAAGTAAAGCTACACTACCTTGAATCTGCTCATGAGGTGGGACTGGGACAAAGGCAGGGTAAGGGGTGGCTTTAGCATCAACCACAGGTTTGGTGGGGCCCAAATCATTGTCATTGTCAATTTCAAGGTCCAAATTGGGTTCATGAGTCATAGGGATAGCAGCCCTCTTCTCAGGAATGAAAGGCATGGCATTGGGATTCAATGAAAACAGAGAGTCTGGAGGTTCGGTACTGGTGGGTAGAGGTGAGTTTCGACAGTACCATTTCAATGAGGACTCGAGTAGCTCAGGATTTGGCTCACAAGAACAAAGTTCAAAATCCTCAGCCTCACGTTTCTCAGGAAAACTGCTAGCAGGCCACTCAGAAGGCTCAGCTGGACCAATATTCAGGTTCAATGTGGCCCTTTCAGCGGCATGTCTACAGTAGGCTCACTTCTGTGGAGCCTCTCAGAAAGTGCAGTTGGACCAGTATTCAGGTCAAATGTGTTCTTTTTGAGAGGCAAGAATGGACTTAGGTTTTGTTGTCTTTTCTGAGCAGCTTGACTACGTGTCATGTGCCTTCTTGCAACTGGAGTTTCAGGACCAGGGACAGGGTTAGGCATAATATCACCAATGGGGAGTATGTGGTTTTGATGAACAGTCTTTCCTAGACCCTGGCCTTGTTCTTGTTTAATTTGGTACACTTGCAATTCCAGTAGTTTCTCAACCAAAATGTAACTTTCTGGGGCCTTGAAGCTTGTGTTTGCCTTGCAACCCCAAGTTTTGAGGCAGAACATGATCCCCTACTTGCAACTCTTGATTATGAACTCAGTTATCATACCTCTGCTTGTTACTCTGGTTACTGCGGACTGCTGCTTCAGATGCTAGCTGGTATGCTTTTGTAAGTTGCTCTCTCAATTGATGGGTGTACTAGAGGAAGGTTCTATGGGACGTGCCATCGGAGGACACACCAAAACAAAGATCAACTAGCAGCCGGGCTTCTTGACCAAACATGAGGTAGAAAGAGGAGCACTGGGTGGCATCATTCTTGGTGCTATTGTACGCATGCATCAGATAGCTTACTTTCAGATTCCAGGTTGCTTTGTCGACTGGGTCCAGGGTACCCAACATGTTCAGCAGTGGGGGAGACCAAAACTGGACAACTCGAGGGATGATGATCTTCACCTGCCTGGCCTTGTCAACTTCACTCCTCTCAACTACAACCACCCTTTGGTGCCAAAAATCTAGTTGTATTGCCCCTGAGCAGCCTCCCTCTGATTGGCTATGCTCCCCAATTGATCTCTGGGCTAGTTATATATGTCTTCCCAGCAGCCCAATTTTGTACTTTTTTGTGGAGCTGCCATCTTGGGGCTCTAAACAGTGCAGCCCTGAATTTCAACTTTTAGCCCTTAATAGGGCTGCTAACAATCCCCATGATCAGAAACCTTCTGGTCAATCATGCTAATGTTCCACGGCTCCTTCATAGCCTCTGGAACTGGGGACATGCATTTTCTTCTTCGGCTGCATGGCTGGAATCAAAACTGAGCCATTGTTCCTTTAAATCCCTGTAGCTGGAGCCACGCATACATGCTGGGCATGCATCTGCCATATTATTTATTTACAAAAGCATGGCCCAGATCCCCCAAATCATCGGGACTGCTCCAGTCTCCCTGTAGCATCCAGAGGCATGGAAACCCTAATCAGACCTCGGTCCCATCCAGAACTTGGGTGAAGGTCCCGAAATCAGCTTGGCCACAGCCGCAAAACATTGAGGAGCAGCTAGGCTCGAGCCCCACCATGGCCCACATGGGGACACTGGGCAGAGGGTTGGAGGGTTGTAGTCCTAACAGATGAGCCCAAATTGGGGGACTTACACTAGCCTTTATTAGTAATGTTTTGTTATAACTCCTGTTTAGAAATCTCATCTCCAGTTCATTAGCCTGTCAGTCTTATTTATTTATTTATCAAAATGTTTCACCAGAAAGGAACACTGAGTGACAAGTTGCTCATCTCTTGGTGTGACCTGGGTGGAAGGGGTACAATAGGAGTGAAACATTAAGCATTCAAGTTACAAGATCAACATTAACATACAGTTGTAAGGCAGGTATTACAAGCAGTTACAAAAGTGTTGCGCATAATAGGTAGAAAGCATGGACAATAATAAGTGCTGGGTTAATAAGTAAACAAGTGTTTAAATGAAAGAAAAGGGGGAAGGAGAGGGAGGCGTGAAGTGTGGGGGGGAGTCATGTTCAAGTTACATTCACATTACAAGATCAACATTAACATACAGTTGAAAGGTAGGTGTTATAAACAGTGTTAAAGCAGTGTTCCGCATAATATGTAGAAAGAGTGGACAATAATAGGTGCTGTGTTAATAAGTAAATAACTGCTTACATGAAAGAAAGGAGGGAAAGGAGAGGGAGGGGTGAGGTGGAGGGATGATGGGGAAAGGGAGTAGATGAGGGATACAAGCTCCTGGGGAGTAGGGGAGGGACCCATGGAGAGCATCTGGGGTCCTTTTCATTCTGTGAAGATCAAGGGAGGCCAATAAGGTGGAGCAATTTGAGGGGAAGGGGAGAAGAGCTAGACATTTGAGGAAGGGGGTGCACAAGGTAAAATGATGGTGATGGTAGAGTGGTAGGGTTTATCTAGGGCTTAGAGGAGGGAATTAATGAGGGACATGGCAGGAGCAGCTAAGAGCAAGATAATTATTGAGGACAGAGCTGATGGAGAAGGCAGAGGATGAGTGTCATATTTGAGGGGGGGAGTGAATTCCAAAGTTTTGGGAGGTGGTGAGAGTAAGCGGATTGGCCAATTAGGGTGGATCTGGGGGGGACTACCAAGGTGCAGGAGTTGGTTGATCCAAGAGAATGGGAGGATGGGGTGGTGGTTGTTGTAAAGGAGGAAGTGAGGTAGAAGGGAAGCTCACCCAACCAGTGCTTGGAGGTGAATTTAGCACAGTGGGAAAGTCACCTGTTTGTAAGAGAAGGGAAGGATAGGGCAAGATAAAGATCACTGTGGTAGGTGGGAGAGGGCAATCCAGGGCAAAGCAGCAGAAGGAATTGAAGAGGGTGTCCAGTCTGGCCAGTGCAGACTTTGGGGTAGCACCATAAACTACGTCACAGTAGTCACAAATCAGCAGTATTATCTTCTGAACAAGTTCATGCTTAGCCGTAGGAGAGATGCAACTACAGTTTCTGAAATTTGGGAGGAGGGGTGCACAGGGTGAAATAAAGGTGACAGTAGAGGAGTAGGGTTTATCCAGGCTTAGAGGATGGAATTAAGGAGGGACACAGCAGGAGCAGCCAGGAGCAAGGTAATTATTGAGGGCAGAGCTGATGGAGAAGGCGGAGGATGAGTGCCAGAGTTAACTCATTGCCTCCACAGGAGCTCTCTGAAGTTGCACCACTTGTCTTCTGTGTACTGTTAACAGTAAATCCTGGGTCTTTCTAAGCAAAATCAAGCTATAGTCAGCATGCCATAAACAAATCATAATAGCTCAAGAACCATAAGTGCTAGACACAAAGTATGAGCGGCAAAGTTATTCAACACAAAATTATCTTTCCAATGGTGGTATGCAAATAATAATATGCTATTTTTTTTATGCTGGTTGAAACAGCAAAAAAAAATATTTTTTTCACTGAAACAGGCAACATAAGCCATATACACCATACCATAAACAAATGTGAATAACTCCTAAAGTATACATGTTATACACAAAATATCAGTGGCAAAGTTGTTCAGCACAAAATTACCTTTCCAATGGTGGTATGCAAATAATAATATGTAATTTTGTTTTTTTTTCTATGCTGGTTGAAACAGCAAAAAAAAAAAAATATTGTTTTCACTAAAACAGGCAACATAAGCCATACACACCATACCATAAACAAATGCAAATAACTCCTAAAGTATACATGATATACACAAAATATCAGTGGCAAAGTTGTTCAGCATAAAATTACCTTTCCAGTGGTGCTATGCAGTCAAATATATATTATATTCTGTTACACTATATGTTAAAATATATAAGTGACTTCTCCAGATGTTGCAAGGGCACACTGGGAGTCAGTAGCCGACTTCTGCAGGCATTCTCAGGACACACCAATGTTTTTTACTGATGACTACAGGCATCTGCTAGGAGACAATGAGTTAAGGGGTGAGTGAATTCCAAATTTTTGGGAGGTGGTGAGATTAAGCGGATTGACCAATTAGGGTGGATCTGCAGGGGACTACCAGGGTGTGGGAATCAGTTGATCTAAGGGAATGGGAAGATGGGGTGTTGTTATAAAGGAGAAAGTGAGGTAGGAAGGGAGCTCACCCAATCAGTGCTTGGAGGTGGATTTAGCACAGTGGGAGAGTTGCTTGTTTGTAAGAAAAGGGAAGGATAGGGCACAATAAAGACTGTAGTGGTGCGTATGAGGTGGCATACTGGGCAAAACAGCAGAAGTAATTGAAGAGGGTGTCCAGTCTGGCCAGTGAGGATTTAGAGGTAGCACCATAGACTATGTCACAGTAGTCAAAAATCATCAGTATCATCTTCTGAACAAGTCACGCTTAGCCATGGAGGGATGCAACTACAGTTCCTGAACAGGGCACCAAGCTTGGGGTGCAGTTTTTTCTGGATGGAGTCAATATGTCCAGAGAAGTTTAGGTGTTGGCCCAACCAAACACCTAAGTATCTGAAGGAGGATGTGTCCACAAGTAAAGTCCCATCAAGGGTGTGGAAAGTGGAAGGGAGGGAAGCTTAGAGAGTCTCTGCCTTGTGCCAAAGGTCATGGAGACAGTTTTCTTGGCATTGAGGAAAAGTTGATGGTTAGCAAACCAGAGCTGAACCTTGTTGAAGTCTTGCTGTAAGCTGGTTGTAACCTCAGCAGGACAGGAGCCAGATGCATACAAGACTGTATCATCTGCATACATATGTATAGGGGAGGAGGAGGGGGAGCAAACAGAGGGAAGGTCATTTAAGAAGATGGAGAATAGAAGGGGCCCTAATACAGAGCCCTGGGGGGAATGCCAGTGCTAATGGGAGGGGAGGTGAAGTGGCATCCAGGATTTTAACTGATTGGGTTCTGCCAAAAAGGTAGGCCTTGAACCAGTTTGTAATGGAGGGAGATAGGCCAGCTGCCGGAAGTGAGTCAAGGAGAAAGGAGTGAGAGACAGTGTTGAAGGCCTTGGCCAGGTCGACAAAAATGGCAGAGGTAATTTGGACATTGTCCATCCCAGTTAGGATGGAGTCTGTGAGCCATAGGAGAGAGGTGAGGGTTGAGTGTTTTTTCCTGAAACTAGACTGGAAAAGGTTGAAAAAGGTGATGTCAGATAGAAAAGAGGTGAGTTAGGAGAGGACAATGTGTTCTTGATGCTTGGCAAGAGTAGGGAGGAGAGAAATGGGGCAGTAGTTACCAGGGGATGAGGGGTCACCCCCTTTGGGTAGAGGGAGGACCACTCCATGTTTCCATGAAGACAGGACCGAGGCAGCAGAGAATGAGAGATTTAGTATTAAAGAGAGGGGGTAGGCAATGGCCAAAGTGAAGAGGGAGAAGAGTTTTGGGTCGAGACCAACAGGGGAGGCACCTTTAGAGGGGTTGATGGTGAGGAGGGCACTTAGGGAATAGTTTGGGGTTACAGTAGCAAAAGAAAAGGGGAGGTGGGAGGGTGGTGGAGGGGGCACACCAGTAGAGGGTGGCAAGGGTTAATGGGTAGGAGCGGAGAGACTTCAGTAGGTCAGTGGCACAGCAGGTATAGTAGGAGTTAAATTCTGCAGCTACAGCTGGTGGGTCAGACACTAGTAAGCCATTTACTTTAAGTACCAGGGGGGTGAGATGAGGGGGGTAAATAGGGCATGGACCACCTTCCAGAACTTTGAAGGGGAATTTATGTTGGCGATGAAGGCAGATTTGAAGTATTCGGTCTTGGCTAACCTTGAAGCCAAGGTACAAATGTTTCAGAGAATGCAGTAGTCCACAAGGTCACTAGGGAGCTGGGTAGCTTTATGGCACTTCCAGGCTCGATCTCTAGCCCTGAGACAGGCCAGAAGTTGTAAGGCTATCCAAAGTAAGTGGTTACCTCTGACTCTGGTTTGTTTGAGTGGGGCAAAGGCATTCCAGTTTACAAGAAAGATTTATTTGAAGTAGGCAAGAGCCTTATCAACCGAGGGGAAGGAATTTAGGGAGGACCAGTCAGAAGTGACAAGGTTACTCAGGAAAGGTTCAAGGTCAAGTGACTTGAAAGAGCATAGTTGTATGTGTTTTTTTTTGGTGATTCAATTCTGTGGACTTTCCTAACTATGAATATTGGGTTATGTTCACTGAGAGCATCTGGGAGGATGCCAGAGGTGATGATATGGTGGGAGTGGGAGGTAAGGGCCCAGTTGAATAGGGAGTGTTGTTGTGTCTTGTGGTTTGGGAGGGTGGGTTCAGAAATCAGTTGGGAGAGATTTAGGGCTCCAATTTCATTTTTAGATTTGGTATTTTTAGGTGACAGCCAATTTATATTGTAACATGGCAAAATATAGTAGTTTGAAAATGAGGAAAGTGATTGGTTGAAACCTACCACATGATACAAGTTGGAGATGACATTAATTCCCTAGTAATGCCTGCTCCAACTTGTATAATGCCATGTCCAAGTTGTATCATGTTGTCGAGAGCGTGCTTACTAAACCATTGAGCAGTTCCCTGTAGTTGTTGCTGCACAGTGAAGAGCGATCCTGACAAGCACACTGAAAAGTGGAGACTCGTACTCACCCAACCACGCGACCTGTAACAAAACAGCGATCAGCTTCAGTGTGGAAAAAATGTCAAATTAAGCCGCAGAGAAAGATAGAGAAAGGCATCCATGGGAAAGAAAATGATAACGTTGCACTTTTGAAGCACAGTGGAGTGATCGTCAGGTTGTAATGTTTTCAATCCAGCAATGCATTGTGGGGATAGTACAAATAGATGCCATATATGCAAATATTTGTACTTTTCCCCTAATGCATTAATCACAACACAAAAGGAAGAAAACGAGTGAACATACCACTCCATTAGCACAGAGAAGTTCATCTTTTTTCATATCTCTGTGTTCAAAAAGTGTAAACAATATGGTTAAAACTGTGTAAAATGAGCAGTCACAATATAAATGTGTATTGTGTACTGAACATGCATGCACACAGCAGCACATTTAGACACCCCATCTGGCAACTGAAAAGTGCTTCCCTGAACAGCATGTAATATTGCATTCAGTAATATTGTGACTTGCTGTTCATTTGTGTCCCCTATATAATGTACTTGTAATACTATTTATCCTGCATTTGCCATGTTACAGGCACATTAGTCCATTCCAAAGTCGGGCTTTACTCAGAGAATTAATGCCTGGTTGGAGGCACTCAGCCTGCGGCCTCATGCCCTGCCCCCCCCAGCCAGGCATTAATTCCCTAGTAGAGCCCTCCTTTTTTGTGGATTAATGCTTACTTAAAGTTGCTTAGGATGAATAAGTCTCCAGTGCGAGCAAGGGAAGTGATGGAGGTCAGGAGGTCTAGTACGACCAAAGGATGAACATTTGGGTGGCAGTAAATGCCAGCTACGAAGATTGGGAGAGTGAAGGGGATGGACACATGGATAGTTAGGGCATCATATCATATGGTACAGATGAACTACAGTTTCTTTTTAATCTGAAAAATTGACTATAAGGGATATAATTTTTCAAAGGCATCAGATATGCACTATCTGCTCTCAGGACCACATTTGTAGCACTGTTTTTCTGTAGCACTGAGTTTCAGATATTTCTTCATTATGGCAAGCTGTTAGGGACATAATTCATAATCTCTGGCTGTATAGTAAAACACATACACTATATGGTGAAATACATACATCATATAGTGAAATATATACATTATATAGTGAAATACATACAGTGTAGTGAACCACATACAGTATCTACTGAAATATATACATCATATAGTGAAATACATATACTGTATACTGAAATACATATATTATATAGTGAAACACATATGCTATATAGTGAAATGCTCACATTGTATAGTGAAATACATACACTATCTACTGAAATCCACATACTGAGTACTGAAAATCTACATACACTATATACTGAAACAAATGTACTATGTACTGAAACATATACTCTATCTATTGAGATACATACACTACAGACTGAAACATCCACATAAACTATCTACTGAAACAAATACTCTATAGATTGTAACACATGCTCTATATATTGAAAAAATCTGCATACACTATATACTGAAACAAATACACTATATATTGAAATGCATACACTGTCTATTGAAATGCATACACTACACACTGAAAAAAGTGCATACATTATATACTGAAACAAATACACTATATATTGAAACATCTACACTTTATATTGAAATACATACACTATCTATTGAAATAAATACACGATGCACTGAAAAATCTGCATACACTATATACTGAAACAAATATACTATATATTGAAATGCATACACTATCTATTGAAATAAATACACTATGCACTGAAAAATCTGCATACGCTATATACTGAAACAAATACACTACGTGGTGAAACACATACACTATCTATTGAAACACATACACTGTAGACTGAAAAATTCACATACACTGTATACTGAAACAAATAAACTATATGCTGAAATGGACTATGTTCTGAAACTACCCATCCCCCTGCCCTCCCCCTTGAATGATCTGCAGCTGAACTGCTTGTCTGCTGCATTCATTTAGCTGCTGGCTTGAGATGATGTTTAAAACTGCAGAGCAGGTAAACAAAACAGGGCTATCTCTTATTCTACTTCTTTATGGGATTTTACATCTTGTTTTGCTTGCACACCTTTAATCAAATTTCACAACATTGTGATGTGACAAGAAACTTTTAGAACTAATTTAAAATGCTCTGTTTTATTCTTTTAAATAAGTGCTGCCTTCATTTACTGTTGTAACATGGCTCTAAAGATAGGAGGCAAATGAAGACTCGAGATTGGTGCAAAGGCATCATATGACGGAAAATGAGTGGTGATTAAGCCACCAGTAGAGCCTGCTTGTGTAGTACCCAAAGTGTCCAGAATGCTAATATACCATTAGAGCCCACTTGTGTAGTACCTAGGGTGTCCATTAGCCACAGGGTGCAGCACTTGGAGGGTAATGAAGAGGATAGAGATGCAATAGTAAGCTAGAGCCCGGCATCAGAATCGCGCAAAAGCAGAAGAGAAACAACTAGTACGTGCTGCCATCTGTCTTTTTGTATCAGAGTGTGTGTGTCTGTAGGTGGGGATCATATATGAATGCAATATCTGCACCAGCATGAGAAAGTCAGTTGCCAAAAGCTGAATGACTACACACATCCAAACAGCAGTCGAGGTGGCACAAAACAAAAAGAATGACTGAAATGATCCCCCTTGTGCTGACATCTATTTGTGTATGTCATGCACAAGTGTGGAGAAAGTGGGAGAGATATTGCTCGACACAATGAGAGCTGAGTATATCAATATGTAGTGCTGTAAGTCTATCTACGCAAAGAAATTACCCATAGTGCAGTGCCACTCTAGAGCATCGGGATGTCACGATGAAGGCTTAAGGAGTCAAACGGTCGCTAACAAGTAGTCATTTGTACCATAGTTTTTCTCACACAGGTACTAATAGTCTGGTGCTCGGAACTGTGAAATGGCAGGCACTATGTAAATAAATGTCTATCGCGACATGGGGATGCGCACGGTCTCACATCATGTCACTATCCTAGACGAAAACTAGCGGCGCATACCATAGCATCCAGCAATAGTACTGTCTGGTAACGTTTGTCTACTGTGATGTGAAATACTGGCGGCACACTATTCACGTTGCACTTGCCATGTTACAAGCGCATTAATCACCTCCAATGTCGAGCTCTACTCGGGATTAATGCCCGCTGGGTGGTTGGAAGCACTTGGCCTTCTGCCTCGTGCACCAACCCCCCCCCCCCAAGCAGGGCATTAATCCACTGGTAGAGCCCTCCTCTGTTGGTGAATAATGCTTACTTAGACAACATATTTGTATAGGAAGCTAATACAGGATATTCCTAACATACCTGTATACATAGGGGGCTGCATGCAATTTTCCAAGTTAAATTGTTGATTGGTTTTACATGTAATTAATTACTGTGTAAGTCCAGTAACTTATCTGAGATGAATGCTTGGGAAGTATACTGCAGGAGTTGAGAAAGTGTAAGTGAAATGCTTTTGTAGTTTGTACCCTACTGAGTTAGTTTTGATTTAGTTTTTGTTTTTATTTGAATGTGTTATTTAGTAAAGGTTCTTGGTTAAGAAAAATACATATATTGCAGCAATCGCAGGGCCCAGTTCTCGTCAGGAGCTCAGCTGGCATATGCATAATTTGCACTTTCTGTTCTGAATAACTTCACTGTGATGCCTCACTGGTGGCTCTCACAGCTCCTAACCTCCCCATTACATATCTGCAGAGCATTGCAAGGTGAACAGAGCTTTGCCAGGCACTTTGGTCTCCACTAATAAACCTGCCCTGGTCTAGCCTCATAGTGCATAATTACGCTGTTTATATGGTATGACTGTGTTACTGAGTCTGAGATTCCCAAACTATGTTTTATTTCTTTTTCAAATGAGATGTTTGTCTTCAAGGTCACCCACTGACCCACTTGTGCACTGGCCTGTCCATCCACATCACTCAAAATCACGAGGACTTACCTGCTCTGAGAGCTCCCATGCCTCCCCCCCCCCCGTTTTGGGGCCAGAAGAGAGGCCATTCACAAGGAGCCACATATTCAGGAGCAGAGCCTGGTTGGTAGTGTAAAGCATGTGGCAGGTTGGTGGATTATTTTGCCAGTGGAGGTTTTCTACCTTTGGCTTATCCCCTGGGCCATGAAGCATGCAATGATGCCAATCCAATTAAAGGCAAGTACAGCTTTGTGCCTGCCTGAGCCCTGCCAGCATTCCTCACCTAGGTGGCTGTTTGAAGAGCAGGGTGATCAGACTCCCCTTCCCTGACAGGAGAGCAGTCCCAGAGATGCTCAGTCATCTCTCCTGTCGGTTAATGCCTGTTTGACACAGGTCCTCCCCTGAAACCGGGCCACTGGCATGGGAGGTAGTACAGTTACCACTAAGCCTAAACTAAACCACTAAACCAGACTGTATTTTTATAAGTAAATAAAAACAGCACTCGGATGAAAGAAGAAATTGTATTTTAGCTACAGTTGTTATAAATATTTAAGACACATCACAATGTTTTGAAACTGATTAAAGGTTTTCCAAGGAAAATAACATAAAATAATATATAAAGATGTAGAATAAGATAATCCATTTTTGTTTACTTCCTGCATCATAAGAGGCATCAGCAGGGGATTTTTAGTCAATTAGGGATTATTGAGGGAATTTATATTTTAGTGCAGTTCCTTAAGGGAGGAAAGAGGAGGTGAATTATTTTTTTATATAGTGCCTTTTATGCAGACTGTATCCCAAAGCACTTTACAATCCAGGAGAGACTACTGAGTTAGTTTTCAGTGCACAGGGAAATTCAAACAGCAAAGAGAGAGGTTAAGTGATCTGCTCTGGGTCACACACTAAGCAAGTGGCAGTCATTGGATTCAAACCTGGATTTCCAGGTGCATAAGACTGTGATCTTAACCAGTAGGTCAAATGGCTTCCTTAAGAAAAATAATCTTTTCTGTAAAGTTTTTTTTTTAAGTGACTAGTAATGAGACTGAAACTTACTTATCCATTTGAAGGGCAGAATAGTGTTGAGGTTAATAAATGTTTTACAATGTAATAAGTCAGTCTCATGATGGAAGGATATTTTTAGCACATTGTTAGCTACTTCTCACCATTGCAAAGCCCCACAGTAGTGATAATTCAGAACTAAACCCACACCCTAGAATCCCCTCTAGGGGCACTGTATTAACCAAACAAAAGGGTCATGGGATTTCAAGCTAACCCTGTTGGCTTTGTAGGTATTTGATGAGGGGCCTGGGATTGTTTCTCAGTTACGTCATTCAATTAAACATTTGATTTTAGGAAATAAAAAAAGATGACTGGTCCAAATAGTTTATCCCCCCCCCCCAAACACCACCACCACCAGGCTGTGGATATCCTGTTGGCCTGTTTTTACTTGCTGAAACTTGCTTGTCTGAACATAATAAGGATTCATCTCCATCCATCTGAACACCAGAACAGCAGCAATAATTCTGGCAGGCCAATGAAATGAAATGTTTGGATATTCTGCAGGACTCTTTTGGGGAAGTAGAAGTTAACACCTGAGTTCTGCACTTCTCTTTTGAACCTAGGAGGTTAGGTTTAACCCTTTGGCTGTACTCAATGCTACTGTAATGAAATTTAACTTGGACTTGTTCAGATGGTTTAACCTATCTGCTGCATTGAATAAGTCATGATATATTGTGATGTATAGTATTTTGAATATTTGGGACTGAAGCAGAAGGTACTCGATGCTACAAGGGGTGACAATATCCTGGATGTTGTGCTTACCAATATGGGGGATGCATTATGCAATGTTAGGGTGGAGGGTCCACTCAGCAATAGTGATCACACTTCAATATATTTTGGAATTAAGGAACTACAGATTTTAAGAGAAGAGGGATCTACTATTAAGATAAATTTTAGCAGGGCTGATTTTGGTCAATTTAGGAATGAGTTTGCATTGTGGGACTGGGAGAAGTAATTTGAGGAGTTGACATTGAATGAAGTGTGGAAGCATTTTACAACAAAATTAATAAATCTGTTAAATAAACACATGCCCACTTTTAGGAAATATACAAATTCTTGTAATAAAAATCTTAGTTGGTTTAATATTTCTTAAAAAAAAACTAATTAACAAAAAAAAAAACAGAATGTATAAAATATATAAAACTGACAAATCTGGAAGGAATCAGAGGGCCCTTAGAGATCTTAATAGGGAAGTGAAAACTGCTATTAGAAAAGCTAAAGTTCATCATGAGTTATTATTGGCAACTAGGATTAGGGATAATAAAAAATCCCTTTTCAGCCATATAAATAAATCAAAAACAATCCTAGTGTGGTGGGTCCATTTAAGAAATCAAGAGGGCTAGTGACATCAGAGAAAGAAATGCTGATATACAAAATTAATATTTTTGTTCAATTTTTAATGATAAAGCTTCATCATCATTTACAATGAAAAACTGTCCATCCCCTGGTAAAATATCAATAGACCCGGTTGAGGTTTTGAATAAGCTTTATAAGATGGATATTAATAAGTCATCAGGCCCAGATAACATTCATCCAAGGGTGATTCACAAAATGGCTAAACACATAGTATTACTTTTGATGTATATTTTCCAATCATTCCTGGATAGGGGGGAAGTTCCACAGGATTGCAAAGTTGCTAATGTGGTACCAGTATTAAAAAAGGGGCCTAAAAAGATCATTAGCTTCCTGGATGAACAGGGTTTGGCTGATCTGTACAGCATGGCTTTACAAAATATAGGTCTTGTCTATCCAATCTCCTGTCCTTTTATGAGAAAGTTAACAGGGAATTGGATAATGGAAATTCTGTGGACGTGGCTTTCCTAGATTTTGCAAAGACTTTTGACAAACTGCCTCATTTGGAATTATTGAATACATTGTTGGAGAGCAATCTAGAAAATAATATAATACATTGAATATCAGATTGGTTGCATGATATGAAACAGAGGTTCGCTATAAAGGAGGTACACTCGGACTGGGCGTCTGTTTCTAGTGGTGTGCTGCAGGGGTGGTTCTGGGACTTTGCTTGTTCAATATTTATATTTCTACCCTACAACTAATGAATGTTAATGTATGGCTATATAAATTTGTGGATAACTGCAGAGTAGGAACAGTGGTAAACCATGAGGAGAATGGGGGTCAACTGAAGGGAGCATTAAATGAGATCATGGAATGGACGGGGACAAATAAACTAGAGTTGAATACTTCAAAGTGTAAAATAATGCATTTGGGTAAGCATAATATTAATCTGTGTTACAAATTGGGTATGGATATATTGATAGAGACGCAGGAAGAGAGAGATTTGGGAATAAATATTTCAAACGATTTAAAATTTAACACGCATTGTAGTGATCAGACTAGGAAAGCTAATCAGAACCTAAACTGTATACTGTGACATATCTCAAGTAGAGAAAGGAAGGTGATAATACCTATGTATGAAGCTCTGGTAAGGCTTCCCTTGGAGTATTGCATCCAAGTGTGGTCCCCATACAGGAGGGAAGATATCCTAAGAATTGGGGGAGTACAGAGAAGGGCCGCCAAATCAATTGACACACTAAAAAATAAGACATACAACGAAAGGCTAGGGATATTAAACCTATACTCTCTTCATTATAGAAAATTCAGAGGTGATATGTGTTTACTGTTTAGGGTTATGGGCGATGTACAGCTGAAGAATGAGTCGGTATTTATATCTAGAATTAGCAGGGATGGCAGCAGAAGGCATAACAAACAGTTGTATGAATCTAGATGGAACCAAAATCTATGAAAATATTGGTTTAATCAGAGGGTGCTAGCAGAATGGAACAAACTCCCACAGACATTAGTTGACAGCCCAAACATGGAAGCTTTCAAAACAGGGTTGGATGAGCTTTATAAGGATAGAAATACCAAATTTTAAAATAAGGAATGGCAAACTATATGGACAAGTTGTCTTAAAGTTTGAAACTTCCTATGAATCCTATGAATAAGAGTATAAAAAGGAAAAAAAATCATATGCTTTATATAACCATATACACTAGGAATTGCACAAGTGAAGAATATTAATTCTTGAATACCCTGAATAATGATTGAATTGGCAGCCTATACTCATCAGTGATGCATGCTGTTCCTCTCCCTTGCCCAGATGGGTGCACAGCTGCAGATAACAGTGCATCTGACTTGAAACAAGACAGTGTGGGCTAAGGATTGAGGCACCAACTGTTAGGCCATTTTATGAGAACTTTGTTCACCCCTCCCAAGATCATATAGTGGGGTCAGAGGAGGCTTGTAATAAATGACACATAGGGTTTGGGGCAAAAGAAGGCAATGGGACAAGGGTGGAGGGCACAGTAATAGGACAGTGTCTGCCCCAGGCAATATGTCAACATTTGTATTAAAGAATCTTTGTGGGAAGGGTAAGATGCAAGGTGAGAGTTAACTAGTGGTGGGAAGAAGTGACCATGGGGATTGTGTTTGCTACCTGGGCAGGGCTATAAGTTTTATTTTTTATTATTATTAAAGGGGGTTCTTTATTTTTAATACAAAACAATTAATAATTTTATTTATTTTTTTATCGACCGGGTAAGTCCACTATACAAATGCTTACCTGTTTTCAGGCACAACCTGGGAGGAGGGGGATACAGATGAATGTCAACTGACTTTGAACCAGGTTAAGCTATTGGTGGTATTTTTGTGAATCGGGGGAAATTTGGCCAGGACCTTGGGGAAATTCCTCTACTCTTTTTGAGAAGTGCCATGGGATCTTTAACATCCAGCTGAACAGGCAGATGGGACCTCAGTTTAACATCTCATCCAAAAGTCGGCACCTCAGGAGTGCAGCACTGCAGAGTCAGTATTGGGATATTAACCTGAGTGCCTGGTGTGGGGATAGAACCCACAGCCTTCTAATCTCCCGGCCTCAGAGGGGAGTGTGCTACCTACTGAGCCACTGACACTGTATCCGTGAGTTTGGAACAAAAAAGCTTGTTGAGGATTTGAAAAAGGTACTCACAGTCCACTAGTGAATTCCAAAGTGTTCTGCAAGAATCAGAGAGACTGGAAGTATAGTGACTGTTAGAATGTTGTGGCATCCATCTAGTAATATAGTGACTGTAAGCATGTTGTGATAGCAATCTGGTACTATAGTGACTGTAAGCATCTTGTGACATCCATCTAGTAATATAGTGATTGTAAGCATGTTGTAGCAACCATCTGCTAGTATAGTAACTATAAGCATGTTGTGACATCCATCTAGTAATATAGCCTACTGGGACATATGTTGTGCAGCTTAATAGCGTACAGCATAATAGGCAACCGGACTTAATGCACTCCCGAGTTGCCCCCCCCGGAGTTGAGAATCTTTAGTGGGGGGTCCAGAAGGCTCAGCCCCACATAACAGAGGTGTGGGGGGGGCAGAGCCCCCCACAAAACAAAGACATATGTATCATGGCATAAATCGCACAGCACAGTTGTGCCATGCAGCATTATGTCTTGTGACATAATGATCTCGTGCCATAATATAGTGACTGTAAGCATGTTGTGACAACTGTCTAGTAATATAGTGACTGTAAGCATGTTGTGGCAACCATCTAGTAATATAGTGACTATAAGCATGTTACAGTATATGGGTGCCATCGATTATGCATGGATTTCAGCAACTGCTGAAATCTTGTTGTTGGACAGTTCAAAGGTCAAAAAAGTTGTTGTATGTTCGTTCTGACATCACATCGCTAGTACAACAACTTTTTAACCTTAACCCGTTATCTGATTGGCTCAGCCGAGCCTCGATGTACAAAAGTAAAACAAACATGGTGGTGCGATTTAGCGAGCACCTGACAGCGGAGCCACTGAGTCGGGACATGGAGAGCCATACATGGCTCCCTTTCAGAAAAACAAATTCTTTTTTTTTCTAATTTTAAAACTAAGCGATGCAGAAAAGTGAAAGTGAGAAGTGGGACTAGACCGAGCAGGAGTGGCAGCAGCAGGAATGAGGAGGAGCACCAGTGGCAATGGAGCAACACCCACAGCAATTAATTTTATATATAAAATAATGAGAAACAAAACAAAACAAAAAAAACATGTACTATATAAAACAGTGGATGGCTGAACATCCACAACTAAAGCTACATTTCCATCTCAGGCAGCTAACGACATCAACGAGACCTCTCGAGCTTTGCTCTTGAGGTATCTATGATGTCATCAACTCCGTCAATGGAAACACAGGCTTTTTGTGGATGTTCATCCATCCACTATTCTATATGTGGTAACCATCTAGTAGTACAGTGACTGTAAGCATGTTGTGACATCCATCTAGTAATATAGTGACTGTAAACATGTTGTGGCTGTGACGCTTGGCCAGCTGGTTATAATTATTGTATGATATTTGTAAAATAAAAAATATAGTATGTGATTGTCTCACATAAGACAGCCTGTGCTTCCATGGGTGCCCCCCCTCAGGTTTCAGTGAAGCTACAGGATATGTAAACTGACCAGAGGATGTGTGAAATTGACCAGTGAAGGG
The DNA here is from genome assembly GCA_016271365.2 of Neoceratodus forsteri. Classification (NCBI taxonomy): domain Eukaryota; kingdom Metazoa; phylum Chordata; order Ceratodontiformes; family Ceratodontidae; genus Neoceratodus; species Neoceratodus forsteri. The sequence goes on from CM028133.1 coordinate 981,704,434, forward strand.
GAAACCTAGAGTTTTCTGACTGTTCTTAAAGGAGTAGTCCACCCAAAACTTGCAAAAAATATATGTTGTGCAGAGTTTTTTCATTTGTATGTGAAGTTCTTGTGTTTTCTTCCCTCTGACTGCTAATAAGAGTTTTTCCTAAATTAGCCTGCTAGCTTTATTCTAGTTTTACGACCCCGAGAATTTTCATGTGAGGCAGCTTAATTGTATTCCTTGTTTCCACAGTGCATCTTGTCTCATGTGACAGTGATGTAGCAGAGACCCAACATTCAGCACATACATGTCAAACAAACTAAATATCTTGGAAGCTTCACAAGCTGCACACAAATTACCAGCAGCAAAGTTCTTCAAGACAGTACGACCTTTACGATGAGGGTAGTCACTAAGCTGAATTCTACTGATTTTAAAATAAGCCATCTCTACTGTTGTGAACTGACTGTAAAGCAGTGCTTTCTGCTGGATTTATGGTCGCTGCTACGTCACTGTCACATGAAACAAGATGCATTGTAGGACAAAGGAATATAATTAAGCTGTCTCAGATGAAGATCTCCAGGGGTCATAAAACTATCCTAAAGCTAGCAGGCTAATTTAGGAAAAACTCTTACTAGCAGACAGAGGGAAGGACACACAACAACTTAACATACAAATCAAAACACTCAGCACAACACATGTTTTTTGCAAGTTTTGGGTAGACTACTCCTTTAATTAAGGCTCTGGCCATCTGCCAGAGGATAAGCCTGATAAACTTTTATGATTTCCTAGAGGAACCTATTGATAACATCAGTGTGTTAAAACATCATACAACCCTTTGATCTCCTTGGGAAAACAGGAACCAGCCACCAGTTCAAAGGAAAGGCTTGATTAAAGACTGTCATAATTTAGGAAATGTCTTTTTTCTTCTGAAATCACATTATTTAAAATACCTCCTGATAGGGCATTGTGTTTGTGTTTTTTTGATTCTAATAGGAAGAGCTAGATGACTCATAGAAGGGTTGTGGAGACACAGTGTAAACTGATACTTGTGTCTGAAATGAATATTATATTATTTTGGGACTCCGAGAGAGACACAGCTCTCTGATCTAACTTTAAAAGGCACTTACAGAGGTAATACATTAGATAGAAAGGATCTAGATGCATTGTGGTAGGAATTTTGCTTTGCAATTTTCCCTTGCTCTTTTATGTGATTGTGAGCTCTTTGATATATTGTTCTGTTTTTACATTTTTCAGATTTTTATCATCTTTTAGTAAATAATCTTTTGTTTCAAGATACTGCCTGGGTGAGTCTTCCAAGTTCTTTTTGCATGTGATTTATACATGGTTAAGTCTGACAGCTGTTTTGAAGGGCTGGATGGTGTTACTAAACTGGGAAAAGGTAAGAATATACCTAAGGTCTCTTACAGAGTTTTAAGGGATCATTTTGGAAATCTGGCTTCGTGCCCCTGGTGAAAGATTGTGCCACAATCAACGAAGAGGGTATGTGTCTGAGCCTGTACATTGGGTATGCTAGCATAAGGTTCACAGTTTGAATCCCCCCAGAACTTGAGACTAAAGGAGATTGGGACCCAAAAACAGACAGGAGGGTTATGCTGTCTGTTACCTGTTCGCACTATTGCACTCTGAGGTTGGCATTGTGGGAGTAGAGGGCCTGACCTGCTGAGTATGTTTGTGACAGATTTGGTTGGCAGTGGTGAAATAAATTTGGTAACACAAGCTTTAATGGTTCAGTGTGTCAGTTTAATACTGTACAGCTCACTTGCAAAATAAGGCTATAAGGATCTACTAACCAAAACCTGGGGTTCTGGAAGAGACTTTTGGTGCTCTCTTAAATCCTTAATGGGCAAAGCCCCCAAGACCCCCCCCCCAGATCTACTGTTGACTGTGAAGGGGGCCCCTACAGGAACCCATCAAAATTGCCAATGAGCTCAACAACATGTTCACTGACCTTTCAAGTGTACTCCCTGGTGACTATCTCAAAGACATGCATGTTCAGCAATGCCCAACTGTCCCTCAAGATCCCCCACAGAAAGATGTACCACCCTTTTACTTTAGACATGTCACCAAAGCCAAAACCATCAAGCATATTAAAAGGGCACTTGGCAAGACCTGGATGGGGTCAGATATGCTTGACATAAAGCTGGTTGGTCTACTCCTTCACAAACTTGCTGGTCCTCTTACCATGGTGTTTAATGTCTATCTAAAATCAGAAGTATTTCCAAAAGTCAGCTAACATAACGCCTGTCTTTAAAGTGGGGGATAAAATCAAAACATCCAACTACAGACCTATAGCCATCCTTCCTCCCCTATTAAAAGTATTCAAAAGAATGATATCAGAGCAGCTTACTGAATACCTTGATAACCATAACCTACTCTGCCCACAACAGCATGGCTTTGGTAAAAAGCACTTCACACTCACTGCTCTAGTTGATTATTCATCCCAACTATATAACGCCTTGGATAGTGGTCAGGCAGTTGGATCAGTCTTCATCGACCTCATGAAGGCTTTCGACTCTGTTAATCACAACCTCCTCCTAAGTTGCCTTCTGTCTACAGGTCTAGCCACAGATACGGTACTATGGTTTAGCAACTACCTCTCTAACAAATCACAATGAGTCAAAATTGGTGATACCCTATCCACTGCTAAGGAGGTGCGTCTTGGGGTTCCACAGGGGTCAATCCTCGGTCCTCTACTCTTTAGCCTCTTCATCAACTCCACCCAATTGCTTGCTCAGCAAGCAGAGCTCTCTATGCTGATGATGCGGTGATCTCAGTTGCTGGCAAAGACCAACAATCCATCGCAATTGAACTTCAAGGCAGCTTCCATCAACTTGAATCTTAGTTTACGGAAAATAAGCTACTATTAAACATCAAAAAAACCAAGAGTATGTTCTTCACCACCTCCCAAAGCAAAAAGAAATACCTGCCCCTGCGCATTCATAACCAAAAGGGTGAAATCCTAGACCAAGTATCTAACTTCAAATATCTCAGCATTACCTCTGATGACCTGCTCACCTTTTATAACCACATTGACTCTGTTCTCAAGACTGCAAATATAAAACTTAGTGTACTTTATTGTCACAGACATTCAGTGACACCGGATGCACTCAAATTAGCCACCAGTAGCTCAATACTGTCTACCATTGACTGTGGGCTGCCTATATATGGGGCGGGCACAAAAAATGCTCTTAGCAGGATCAACACACTCCTCAATAAGGCCTGTTGTCTTACTTTGGGGGCTACTCTCAACACCCACAGCTGCTCACTGTACACTGAGACTGGGTGGCTCCTACTCCATCTTAGAGGGCAATACAAAACCAAGTACTACTTGGACTGACATTCCCCACACTGGGCAGACACTTTAAGCTGACCATCCCAATGAAATCTATGCATAGTGCAGTCACTGACAAGACACTAACCGTTCACACCTGGCACTTGACCGAGTTATAATTTGTCCATTTTGTAAACTACAATTTGTCCATATCGAAAATCGCCAGTTTTCTTTCACCTCACACTGTCGGAAATTGGAGGAAAATCAACCAGTGACTCTGTTTTACCTCACACTGTCTGAAATTGATGTTTACCTAGAATGCTTTACCACTGTTGATATCTTTTAAGTGTCACCTTGTACTGTTCCTTTCTAGTCAAACTATCTGCTATGTTGTTTTCTGTATAATCCCTGTACCACTATGTAATTCACAATGTTGTACTCTCCCGGGTCATTCCTGAAAATCGGCATATTACTTGTCTAGTGTACTTACCTGGTCACCAAAAGCTAAATAAATAAATGGTAATTCCCTTCAAAAGGATGAAACTTGCCCAGAACTCCATCCTGTATCAAGGTCCAAAATGGTACAATGAACTACCTGCTGTCCTCACAGATACTACCAAGATTAGTACCTTCAAAGCTGGGCTCAAATCTCTCCTTGGCTATAAAATGAATTGTACCTGCCTGCACTAATGTGATAGCACCTCTCCCAGTTTTCCATTTGCCTACTGCCCTCTACATCTTTCAGCTATATACCACTTTTTTTCTTAACCCAATCCCCTACCCCCAATTACCTGACGATGGCCTCACTTGGTTGAAAGCTCCACCTCTCTCCCACCTCAGATGATGCCACCTGCCTATGCTAATATGATAGTACCTTGCCCCTGGTTTTCCATTTACCTACCCCCTCTACATATTTTTGCTACAGTATATACCACTTTTTTCTTAACCTACTCCAATTACCTGACAATGGCCTCACTTGGTTGAAAGCACCACCTCTCTCCCACCTCAGATAATGCTACTTTTGGCTGATCCCCCAACTCCCTCTTATCTAATCAGTCTATCTGTTAATATTTACTAATTTGATGTGCATAAGTTCAAATTTTACTATTATTGCCTGTGTATATGCTTCAATGTTTTTTCTCTTTTTTTCTCTATAAACCTTGTATTTTTGTAATGTTTGTTCAGCACTGACGTGGAACCTTTAAAAATGAGTCCTTGACTCAAAGGTAGTAATCCCAAACTGAAATAAATAAAATAAAATAAAGGCAGTGATTTATTTTTAAAAAGGAAACAGAACTATATCATTTTGCTTACAGACAAGTTCCTACCTGTTTTATTTTTTTTCTAAAGTACAAGTTAGAGTAGCCATAGTTAGGGAAGAAGATGGCTTCCAACTACAGCGGGTACACTGCAGACTACTTGAGGCAGTTGTGCCAGGACAGAGGAGTTCTGCATGAGGGGAGAGCCACCAAGCAGAATCTCATGGAGGCTCTGCTGGCAGCAGATGCCCAGAGCATTGAGTCACAGAATGTGACTGTAAAGAACCAAACCTTGGGTGTGGAGGGGCCACCGGCCAGTGCAGTGTCCAGATCCAGTGAGCAGGACAGCAGGGCCAATATAAGCTAAGGACCACAGCAGCAGGGGAAGGTCACAAGCATTCTGGAGCTAGAAGCAGTCAGGCTGCAGATAGAGTTGTGCAGAATGGAGTTGGAGTTCTAAAGGGAGGCTGAACGAGAATGGCAAGAGGCGGAGTGAGTACAATGAGAAATGGAGTGAGAGAAACAAGCTGCAGAGGAGAAAAGGGAGCGTGAATGGTGAGAAGCAGACAGAGAGGAGAGTGAGCACCAGAGGCAACATGAACTGGAGAAGTTACAACTCCAACCACCAGCACCAGAGCAGGTAAGTGACTTGGGTTTAACTGGAACAACAGGACTGAGTTGCAAATTCAATTCCAAATAGATAGCTGAATTTAAAGAGGGGGAGGATATGGATGCCTTTTTAAATTCCTTTGAAAAAGTTTGTATTCAGGCAAAAATTCATAGAGGGTCCTGGAGCTTCCAGCTATCCCTGCTACTTACAGAGAAAGCTCAGGATGCATTGGGTCAAATGGACAATGAGGACAGTAATGATTACAGCAAACTAAAAGCTGCACTTTTAAAAAAGTTTGATTTAACTGCAGAAGCATACAGTGCTAAATTCTGTACGGTCAGAAGATGCCTTGACATGAGCTACGAGGAGCTAGCCATGAAACAACGTCAGTTTTTAAAACATTGGTGGGAAGGAATTGTAGCAAATTCTGTAGATAAAATTGAAAATGCTTTATTGTTAGAGCAGTTTTTTGGGGGCATGCCCAGCAGAGCTGAAAATCAGGCTGGAGGACCGAGATCCCAAAACAGTGCAAGAGGCTACTGAACTCTTGGACTGCTATGCCAAGAGCAGACCTGCTCTGAGAGTGAATGGGGCAGGCATGGCAGCACAGAAAGGGAAAAGTGCACCTTCAGGGCAGCTAAAATCCTCACTGCCTCCACCAAAACCAGTTAGCCCAGGTTTCAAAGAAAAAATTTCTCTGAGAAAAGAAGCGAATGTTGGGTTTGTAAAGAAACTGGGTATATTGCCAGACAGTGTCCCAAAAGGATGAGCAATATGCAAAATGGAGCTAGGAAAGAAGTGGGTTATTTGTGTGTCTCTGGAAGCATGCCTGTGAACATGATGGAACACATGCACCAAGTCACTGTGAATGGTGTACAGACACAAGGGTTAAGAGACACAGGGGCATCCCTGACATTGGTAAAAGGAGACCTGGTAGAGCCTGGTCAGCTTATACAAAATAGATTTGTAACTGTACAAGGGTTCACTGGGGAGGAGACAACATTGCCACTTGCTAGTGTTCTCCTAGACTGGGGTGAAACAGGGGGATCTGTACAACAGGTGGCTGTAGCCAAAATTTTAGCAGTTGACATCATCCTTGGCAACAATTTCAAACAGGGAATGGTGTGTGCAATTGCCCATAGCCAAGCGGCCAGGGGAAATTGTAGTTCCCTGGACCCCATAGAAGCCAATGTGGAAACCACTGGGAGGCAGGTTTCCCAGACTGTGTCCCCTGATATGGAGACTAATAAAAAGGGGGTAGAAATTTCCCCGGTAACAGTTAACCAAACAGCTATGGAGGGTTACTCCAAAGAAGGAGGGGGTGACTCATTGTCAGAGGGTTAGGGATGAGATTGATCCTGAGTGCCCTGATGCTAGTGCTAGGAACCTTAGTTTAGAGACTGAAGGGGACATGTCCCATCCCTTTTGAATGTGTAAGGAGTTTGCAGCTGCCCAGAAAAGTGACCCTAGTCTAGAGAAGCTGAGGGCTTGGGCAGACTCTGACAGAGCACAGGGAGATGATGGTAAACATAAAGTTTTTTGGGAAAATGGACTGATGTATACTAAGGATGCTAAGGCAGAGGGAGGGTGATAGGCAGGCAGCTTGTCATTCCCCAGGGATACCGTGAGCAGTTGCTCAAGATTGCACATGATATTCCCTTGTCTGGTAATCTGGGAATCATGCACACTGTGCACCAGTTGGCCCAGAATTTCTGCTGACCCAACTTCAACCAGCAGGTGAAGGAGTATTGCAGGTCTTGTCACCGGTGCCAGGAAAGAGGGAAGGTGGATAAGAAAACCCAAGCTGCCCTAATTCCATTGCCCATAGGGGAGGAGCCATTCCAGAGGGTGGAAATGAATATTGTGGGACCTTTAAATACCCCCAGCTCCTCCAGGAAGATGTTCATCCTGACTGTGGTGGATTATGCCACCCTGTATCCAGAGGCAGTCACCCTAGCCTCACTGAGGACAGACAAAATGGCAGAAGCCTTACTTGGGATTTTCTTACATGTTGGGTTTCCACAGGAGGTTATCACCGATCGAGAGGGTTCCTTCATGTTGGACCTGATGAAATGCTTGTGGGAGAAGTGTGGAGTGCTGCAGAGGTGCACACCTTATCACCCACAAGCCAATGGGCTTGTGGAATAATTTAATGGTACTCTGAAGTCAATGCTCCAAGTGTTTGCTGAACAGCATAGGAGGAACTTGGAGAAATACCTTCCCCACCTGTTATTTGCATACAGGGAGGTGCCCCAAGAGTCAACAGGATTTTCCCCCTTCATGCTCTTATAGGGACACTGGGTGCATGGGCCCCTAGACTTGATCTGGGAGGACTGGGAAGGCAAGCACGGCACCCAGGGAACTCCCATAGTGGATTACATCCTTAGGTTTAGGGAAAGGCTGAAGGAACTTATGGAGACAACCCAGAGCAACCTGGCAGCTGCCTAAACAGAAACAAAAATTGTGGTATGACCGCAGAGCCAGAGCTCGCTCATACACAGTGGGTCAGGAAGTCATGGTCCTTATTCTGGTTCAGAAAGACAAGCTGCAGGCTGAGTGGGCAGGACCATACAAAGTAGTTAGAAAGGTAAATGACATGAACTTTATCATACAGTTACCTGACAGAAGACATACAGAAAGAAGGTACCATGTCAACATGATGAAGCCATATGCTAATAGGGCTGACATGGTGTTTGCAGTACGTAGTCCTGGGGAGGGGACAGATGAAGAATACCCCCTTCTGGACTTGCTGGAAGCAAGCAAGTGGGAGTGCTTTGTGGAGGCAGTTAAATTGTCACCCCAGCTGGCCCTGGACAAGATCCAGGAAGTAAGGGAAGCTTTAGCAGACTTTGCCCCACTGTTTAGCACCAATCCTGGACTAACCCCCTTAGCAATGCATGATGTGGAGACAGGGACACAGATGTCCATACAGTGGACAGCATATGAGGTGTCAGAGGCTGTCCAAAAGGACATTAGGAGGGAGGTGGAGGAAATGTTAGATTTAGGGGTAATCCAGAGATCCCACAGCCCCTGGGCCTCATCCGTAGTCCTTGTGCCCAAGCCAGATGGCTCTACTTATTTTGTGAGGACTATCATGGACTGAATGTAGTCACAAAGTCAGATGCCCACCCTATACCACAACAGACGAACTCCTGGACAAGTTGGGAGGGGTGACATACCTTAAAACTATTGACCTGACAAAGGGCTATTGGCAGGAACAGTTAACTGCCAGAGCTAGGGAGAGGTCAGCCTTCAGCACTCAGATAGGCTGATTTGAATTTAAAGTAATGTCTTTCGGAATGTAGAATGCCCTGACTACTTTCCAAAGGTTGGTGAACCAGGTGTTAAATGGTGCTGAGGAGTATGCAGTGGGGTACCTGGATGACATTGCCATCTGTAATGCCAGCTGGGAGGAACACCTGTCCCACCTTAGGGAAGTACTGGGCAGGATACAGAGGGCCAGGCTCACTGTCAAATCTGAGAAGTGCCAGGTGGCCATGGTTGAAGTGGCATACCTCGGGCATGTTGTAGACTTGGGGCAGCTCTGTCCCAACCAAGTAAACATAGAGGTGATCAAGACATGGCCCAGACCAGACACACAGAAGCAGGTCAGGAGTTTTCTATGGACAGCAGGGTACTATAGGTAATTTGTACCCAATTACACTTCCCTGGCTGCTCCCCTATATGACCTGGTAAAGAAAAAGATTCCTAAGAAAATTACCTGGTAACCAGCCTGTGAAAAAGCCTTTACCAGACTGAATGCAGCACTGTGCAGTACTCCTGTATTGACTAGTCCTGACTATAGCAGACTCTTTACAGTCCAGACTGATGCCTCAGTCATGGGTATTGGGGCAGTACTGAGTTAGACATCCAACCAATAGAAAGATCATCCTGTAGTGTACCTGAGTAAAATGTTACTTCCTTTTACTGTTACTGGTTTGGCTGACACAAATGGGAAAAACTAATGGTAGACTATTAAGATGAAGTCTTGCCTTGCAAGGGTATGACATGATGGTCTTACATAGGGCTGGAGTGACCAATCAGAACACAGATGGCTTGTCGCATCCATATGAGGAATGAACTGACTTGTGGAGCTCATCCCATGCAGTGGATAGAGCCCCCAAATTCAGTCTAGGTGGGGAGAAGTGTGATGCTTGGCCAGCTGGTTATGATTATTGTATGATATTTGTAAAAAACAAAATATAGTATGTGATTGTCTCACATAAGACAGCCTGTGCTTCCTTGCCCCCCAGGTTTCAGTGAAGCTACAGGACATGTAAATTGACAAGAGGATGTGTGAAATTGACCAGTAAAGGGGAAACCTAGAGTTTCCTGTCTGTTCTTAGTTAAGGCTTTGGCCATCTGTCAGAGGATAAGCCTAATAAACGTTTTATGATTTCCTAGAGGAACCTACTGAGAACAGCAATGTGTTAAAACATTGTAAAACCCTTTGATCTCCTTGGGAAAACAGGGACCAGCCACCAGTTCAAAGGACAGGCTTGATTAAAGACTCATAATTTAGGAAATGTCTTTTTTCTTCTGAAGTCACATTATTTAAAATACCTCCTGATAGGACATCATGTTTGTATTTTTTTTGATTCTAAAAGGAGGAGCTAGATGACTCACAGAAGTGGTGTGGAGACACAGTTTAAACTGATACTTGTGTCTGAAATGAATGTTATATTATTTTGGGACTTCAAGAGAGACACAGCTCTCTGATCTAACTTTAAAAAGCACTTACAGAGGTAATACATTAGATAGAAAGGATCTAAATGTATTGTGGTAGGAGTTTTGCTTTGTAATTTTCCCTTGTTCTTTTATGTGATTGTGAGCTCTTTGATATATTGTTCTGTGTTTTCATTTTTCAGATTTTTATCATCTTTAGTAAAGAATAGTTTTTTTCAAGATACTGCCTGGGTGTGTCTTCAAAGTACTTTTTGCATGTGATGTATATGTGGTTAAGTCTGACAGCTGTTTTGAAGGGCTTTATGGTGCAGAAAGCCTGACCTGTAGAGTGCATTTGTGATACTAATTACTTAAAATTAAAATGTGGCCTAGACATAACCTCCACTCCTAAACAGATAGTGAGTGTTGAGGAGGTTACACAGTCATCTAAAAATATACAAGAAACCATAGAAATATCGAACAAAATTTTAGAGCCATCTCCTAGGCTGTTTCATGAGGAGGATAGTGTGAGTATACTTGTAGGTGAAGATTTTTATTGCAAAGATATAGGGTACATGGTATGTGACAGTGACTCAAATCCATCAGTAGTAAGTTATAAAAAAAAATAAATGTCTAAATATGCCTTTAGAGAAGATAGTAAAGAACTGAGGGAGCAAAGGAATTTTTTATTGATTCCAGAAAAAGAGTTGAGAGGAGTTACTATGGAACTGCAGCAAACTATCTTAAATATTACATCAGCTGTGGAAGATATGGAGCTTAGTAACTCACATAATTCAAGAGACATAAAAGTGAGGACAAAAATAATGAGACTGAACAGAAAAATTTAGGATCTGAGAAGGCTAATGTAACAGAAACAAAATTAAAATATGACCTTGATTATTTAAGTGAGGAAGTGGCTAAATTACTTGGCTATCAATATTCAGCAAATTTGCTCCTGATGGAGCAATTGGTCACTTTAAAAAATGAAATAGAGAATGTGAAATATGATATTGCAGTGGTAGATGCGAAACTAGTTACAGTCATGGGTAAACTAGATGAATTTCCACCCACAAAGCAATCCAATTCATTAATTTTTTTATGAATCTCAGGAACCTAATAAAGCCAATTATAGACCAGATTTTTCTGAATTAATAATACTACTTACCCCAAATAATGTGAATGCTAATAACAAGGGAAAGAAAAAGAAGAATAAAAAGAAAAAGAAAAAAGGTTTAAATAATAAGGGAAAACAAGGATAGTAATAAAGATGTCCTAAAGGAGGTCACTAAAAATATGAATAGGAAAGAAGTTGAGAAAGAAGCCCCAAAAATTAGGCAAATAGAAATTGAGCAGATGCAAAATACAGGGGACAAGCCAACTGTACCCCCAGTAAAACTAGATAAAATATCTGATGTAAATATCCCAACCTTAGAAGAAGGAAAAATGGAATGGGAGTGGCACCAAGGGTTTTGGAAATGTGATCTTGGATGCATGCTTCAAGATCTGGAATAAGAACTCAGGTGCCTAAATGAACAGTTATGTAAACAGGGGACTGAGATAAATCCAAAATCAATCAGATCAAATACATGTTTGAAAAACATATGGAAAACCTGAAAGAAATGCATCCTGTAAACCCTGGAGCACAGAGAAATGTCTGGCAATCTGTGCAAGCTAGTAATATAGATTCTGACAATGCATTTTTGCACTTTACCACAAAAGTAGATTGGCCATCTTTTTCAGGCAAAATATTAACACAGTATGTAATACAATAATTTTTTGTACCAGCAGAATTAGAGGTAATAGAAGAAGACATACTAGAAATAAGGAAGAGTGAAGATGGTCATATAAATACCAACAAAATATATTTTGCCCCACCTATAATAGCAAATTATATTTGGAGGAATGAGCATTTGCTGAACTTCAAAGGGTTAAAAGTAACTTTTCCTAATTGAGAGCATTTTAATGCTCACCAAGATGAACCAGAGATCATTGAAGCGCTAGTGGTATTGTCTTTATTTTGAATGATGTGAATTAGAAGAGAAAATTATTTTAAGTTAAAAGGTTTCATTTGCAACCTGTTTGCTAATTTTATGGGGGTGAGTTGGGCAAACCGAGGGTCCAGTATGCACATAGGAATAATGAGACATCACAAATAGATATTACTATTAAAAACAAGGAATTAGCAGATCCACTACTGCAGAAAAGTATGACCTTGGATGCTTTGGGTTTACTGTTAATTGATCTGAATAAAACAATGGAAGAATATCAACATAAAGATCAGGAAAATAAACTGACAGAAGGAAAAAATCTAGGAAATTTACAGGACTGACTTATTCCAGCAGTAACAGAAGAAGAGTGTTCTAACATAAGTTTTATAATTGAGGACAAAGTGAGAATTAAGATAATATTATGGAATTTAGCAGGTTATACTAAGAAGTTAGGAGAAAAAGATTTTGAAGATTTTTTTCACCAAGGTGATATAGTTTGCTGCCAAGAAACATGGCACGAACCCAAAGAACAAATATATTGCAATGGCTATGAAGTATCCCATGTGCTGGCAATTAGAGATAACAAGTTTGGAAGATCTTCAGGTGGGCTAGCAACCTATACTAAAATAAATATATGTGAATTGCAACAAAATCTATATTTGGAAAATAATCTTTTAGTTTCTCTTATAAAATCTCTGGAAAAGATATTCATATTGTTCAGTGTTTATATACCACATTATGGATCTAAATTACGTCATAAGAAAGTGTGGGATGGGCATGAAAAAATAATAACAGAGGTAATGATAAGTTACCCTAAATTAGATCTGATGGTGCTCTGTGATATGAATGCCAGAATTGGTAATTTCAATGGATTACTGAATAACTCTTTTTTCAGGCATGTAAAAATTGAAGGAGATTTTATAAGAAATACTGAAGACTCAAGATGTAATCACGCAGGACACAGACTTCAACAAATATTGACATTAGCCAATGTGTACCCTCTAAATGGGAGGCTAGAGGGAGACCGACAGGGTAGAAGAACATTTATAAGGTTTTTTGGAACCTCACTACTCGATTTAATCTTTTGGAATGGGGACCCGTCCTACTGGCATACTATGCATATTCCAACTAGGACAGAAAGTGACCATTTGCCAGTAGTATTGACTGGGCTTCTGACAAAAGAGAAGGATATCAGAAAGGAATTGTTACATTAAGAATGTATTATGGAAATAAGAAACAATAAAAGATGAAGTGGGAAGGTATGGTAGAAGAAAAGGTATATTATACAATGGCAAGAAAGAATCCTGGTCTCTGATTGGTCAGTCTGGGATTAGACCTGTGATGTTATCCCAGCACAACATCACAGGTCTAGTCTCAGCCTCACTCTGAACCTGTAGATAACCTCTTCAAACATTGGGATATACTTTTTTTTTGCATCTTCTCTTAAGAAACAAAAATATTCTTCCACACTAACAAAAACATTCTTTAAAATTATTTTTTTTATTCTGTATTACAACATGCCATTGTATAGCAGCAATAATGCACTCCGGGGTGTGTATTGTGCTGGGATAACATCACGCCTCAGGTATTGGATGCACTCGGCATGTGGCCTCGTGCCCAACCACCTGAGGCATGATGTTATCCCAGCACAACACACACCCTGTTGGGCATTATTGTTTAGTCAAATATTACATTCTGAAAAGGTATAGATGTAACCCCCCTACAAATGTGGGTTCCTAATAAGCCTCTGTGGAGCTTGCCTAGGTGTTCCCCTGCCTGCTGGCGTTTGGCGATTAAGCCGATTAAGAATGGCACCATGAGTGCTGGTAGAGCCTCCTCATACTGTCTCTTTAAGAGCTGTCTGCTTACTGTTTTCTAGGGGGGCTGGTGTTTCTCTGCTCGAGTCCCACCTGGACTGCGAGGAAATTGCTCTGTTTCTACAGTCGCTAAGAGCGCAGAGGGAGCCTAAATGGAAGATGTAACTGCTTGCCTGAAACCAGTCAGAGTGTCAGTAACAATGCAGCTTGTCTAACCTGCCTTTCTTGCAGCTGGGATTCTGTGTGTTTTGCCCCTCCATTTTGGATCTGAACTGCTGAATGGGTCCAATTAGTGAGGGGGGGGGGCCTTTAAAATGGAGTCTTTTGGACCAACCAGAATTCAGACTCTCCTGGGAGCCGGCTTACAATGAGGAGGTATAGCTAGTAATTCTGGGAAGTGAAGTTCTGGACCTTGGCACCTATTTGCACCAATGGAGAGAGTTTCTGAGTGATTGACAGCTGAGTCTACCAACTGGACCGGGTGACGCCCGAAGAGAATGCTCTGCCTTATGACTGGGGGGTCAGATCCATTGTGACCGTGAGGAAAGAAGGAGCTCTGTGCTTCTGCATTGTATAATTTCATGCAGGAAGCTCTTAAGAGGCCTAAAGTCGGGCCGTTGAAAACTCGAATCGGAGTGAATCCGAGAGTACCTAAAGGAAGGAAATCTGAAAGAGCGGAGACCAGGCTCATCCTGTAGAAGACTGGAAAAACTGCTGAATCGCGCTCAGTCTGTCAGGAATTGAAGCTGCTGTGTGAACTCCCTGGTATTTGCAGTAAGTGCGTTGGGACCGGAGAGCAGCTGCCTGGTATAGTAATTTCCTTTACATATAATTGTGTTGAATGCTCGTGAAGAACAGCTATTCCGGTTCTCTTGTCACCATGCAGTGTAAGCTGAATGTTGAGCTGAGTGTGTTCAGACTGAATCCATCTGCTGATCAAGGCAGTGTAGCCTGGGTGGTAGAATCTTGTCTACCTACTTGTGTGTCTGGCAATCCAGAACCACCATCTGCACCAGGTTTCATCAGCATGGGGTAGCATGAGTACAAATCAGGGCATCCCCTGCGACCTGTTAACAATCACCAGTGTTTCATCTGATTCTCTTTCTTTAATTTTCTCAAGGACTGAGCCATCCAGCTCCGGATTATAATTGGGTATTGTGCATATCTCTCTTACAGGGCCCTTTCCCTCTGCACCTGCCGGCCAGCCCTGGGTAACGGACCTGGCTAGTCCCCCAACCTGGGTACCCAGAGTAAGACTTTTATGACTTTGTATGAGTGCACAGTACTGTGATTAATTTTTGCCAATCAGCTTGATCTCCCCTTCCCTGTGTTTCACTCCCCAAATAAACCAGATTGGATGCTATTGACTTTAACCTGTTTAGAGTGTCAGTACCTATATAGCAGGCGTTGCATTATTTTGTGTAAA
The DNA here is from genome assembly GCA_016271365.2 of Neoceratodus forsteri. Classification (NCBI taxonomy): domain Eukaryota; kingdom Metazoa; phylum Chordata; order Ceratodontiformes; family Ceratodontidae; genus Neoceratodus; species Neoceratodus forsteri. Next base: position 981,719,464 of record CM028133.1, read on the forward strand.
TTGATTAACCTTATTTCACAGGGGGTCCTCTGAGACGATTTGTAGAATTGGTCTCGAGGGTAAGTGGTACCTTATGAATAGTTATAGTGTACATGTAGGGTATTGGTATTGCAATTCTTGCATATCGTGTGGACCATTAGAGGGAACAAAAGGGGGTCTCAGTGCCCCAGAGGGTTGTGACCAAATTCAACCAACTAGTACAGACCCTGACCTCTGGGTGGAGGCAACCTTCCTAGAACCTAGGCCCCCCAACCTGTCCGTAGTCAAACAGGCAGGGGTAGTAGCCCTTGGGATAGCACCACCTAGGGGTTACATATGACTTTCATGGACAGCTTTCTATTATGACTAAATCACAAATTACTGACTATTTGGTGAGGCTTTGTGATGAAATTAGAAGCCATCTATATGAGGAAATTGAAACTGGGATAAGGAACAAGAAAGAACATGCTTGGTTCGATAAAGAATGTCAAATACAAAAGAAAAGACTGACTGCTAAAATTAGAGAAACTACATGATCTAGGGAGAAACAGAAATATCAGCAATTAGGATAGGAAAGGTTAAGATATAAGAAACTATTGGCACATAAAAAAACTCAATATGCCAAGGGAAACTGGCTAAAAATGCTACAGACAGTGAAAAAAGGAGATGACAAAGAATTTTGGACCTTAATAGGCAAAGGCACTACTAACTGTAAAACAACAAGTGATACATTTATCCAGGAAGCCAGCTGGGTGGAATATTATTCTAAATTATTTATTTATTTATTGAAATGTTTTATCAGGAAGGTACACTGAACAACAAGTTTCTCGTCTCCCGGTGCAACCTGGGGAGGAGGGTACATTTGGAATAATCTATTTAACATATTTAGTTGTGACATTGTACGGGCCCAAGACCAAGATCCTATGAGAAGAGAAGAGAAGAAAGTATCTAGATTCTGAGAGCAGATGTTTACCTGGCCATACAGGGATTGAAAAGTAATAAAGCCCCAGGACTGGACATGATAACCGCAGAAGTATATATGTCAAATGCTTCATGGTAGTCTGATTTTTTGTTTTGTTTTATTTAATCAAAGTCTAACAGACTTAGTATCCCTGAAACCTGGAAAGGTGCAATAATTGCATAAAAATGCATAAAAATGGAATTGTCATGGACACACAGATGTATAAACCTATTAGCTTATAAGACATTAGTCTAAAAATATTTTCTAAAATTTTGCTAGATAGGTTGAAGCTGGAAATAGAGCTAATTGGTGGTATAAGGAAATCACAGGCAGGCTTCAGGGAAGACTCTAGTAGCTTGGATAATTGTTTCATTTTCAGCCATTTGTTAGAGACGTATACAGTATTAAGGAAAAAAAATGTTTGTGCTCAATGTTGATTTCAGAGCAGCATTTGACACAGTTAGTAGGTGTATTCTATGGACTATTATGGAAAAAAGAGGGATTGACATTGAACTAATAGCGATTATTAGAATCCTATATACAGATACATGGGCTAAAGTACGACTAGGTTACAGTGGTTAACTATCAAAAGCAATAACAACCATAAAAGGGGGTGCAACAAGGGTGTGTAATGGCCCTTACACTATTTTCATTATATATAAATGGCTTGTTAGAGGAAATTCAGAAATCAGAAACAGACTTGCCAAAAATAATGAATGAAAATTGTAGAATACTGGCCTTTGCAGATGACTTTCTTTTATTAGCATTGACTAAATCAGGATTACAGAAAAAGATTGATATACTACAGAATCTGCCTGCATTACTTGAACTAGAGATAAATTTAACAAAAACACAAATAACATATTTGGAAAAGGAAACAGAAAGGGAATGTTCACTTATAAAGGTGAACAATTGGCAATAGTTAATTCATATCAACACCTGGGCTTAAGATTTACAGCAAATGGCTAAGGGGTAGAACACATAGAGAGAACCATAGACAAACTAAAAAAGATAGCTAATGCCATGGGTAGATTTAACTATGCCTATAGGGGATTGACAATTAAACCCATGGTAGAAGCAATAAAAATGAAATATCATGCTCAATTAGCATTTGGATCAGAAATATGGGATATCCCTAACTGACAAAAACTGATGACCCCGATATACAAGATTATAACAAGAATGCTGGGAGTAGGGTACTCCTTTTCAGCTATGTAGATAGATAGATAGAGAGAGATAGATAGATACTTTATTTATATAGCACTCCTTTTCTGAGACTCACAGTGCTTCACAATCAATACAATACATAAATATCAAAAGTATACAAACACACAATTAAAATCTACACAATTATCCAATTACACATAATAAATAAGATTATCTATCTAATCAATTTCAATAAACACAGTTATCTAAAAACTTAATTGAAGGCCTGGTTAAATAAATACATTTTTAAACCTTTTTTGAAGGTATCCGCCAAGGGCGCCTACTGTAGCTGTTTAGGTAATTGATTCCACAGGGTGGGTACATCCACCGAGAATGCTTGATCACCTGAGTGGCACAACCTCATCCTAGGAATATCCAAGAGACAACCCTCAGGGGAATGAAGAGCCGGGGACAGAAGATGAGGCACAAGGAGATCTTGCAGGTAGACTGGTCCCCCTTCATGTAGGGCTTTATAGGTCAGAAGCCCGACATTGAAGGCAATCCTCCACCTAACTGGCAGCCAGTGCAGCTCGTGGAGGATGGGTGTGATATGATCATACTTATGCACACCCGTCAGTAGTCTTGCCACCGCATTCTGCACCAGCTGCATTCAGCAGAGGTTACCTCCAGATAGCCCTAGGTACAGGGCATTGCAGTAATCCAATCTGGATGTTACAAAAGCATGCACTAGTGAGGCTATGTCCACAGGGGGTAACAGGTTCCGAATCCAGGCAATGTTCCTCAGATGGTAAAATCCACTCTTAACAATGGCCGACATCTGAGCATCAAGTGTCAAGCCACTGTCAAGGATCACACACAGATTCTTCACCCATTCAGATGGGGTCAGTGGCACCCCCCCAGTACAAGACTAGGTGGCCTCCACAAACCCCCACCCACCCCCACGATGACCTGGATCCACCACCAGCACCTCTGTCTTGTCTTGGTTGAGTCTCAACCAGTTATGGGACATCCAAGTCCGGATCTCAGACAGGCAGTTGTTAAATACAGAGTCCGTTTTCTGGTTATTTGGTGCACAGGACAGGTATAGCTGGGTATCATCTGCATAGCAGTGAAAACCCAGTCCATACCACCTGATAATGTCTCCCAATGGCAGCATATACACTGTGAACAATAAGGGCGACAAGACCGACCTCTGTGGAACACCACAGGTAAGAGGTTTTGGGTTAGACGAGGCCAACCCCATCACTACCCTCTGCACTCTACCTTGCAGGTATGACCTGAACCATTTGATGATTTTACCAGACAGACCAATCTAGAACCACAGTCAGTCAAGTAGCACCTCATGGTTCACAGTGTCAAACGCTGCTGAGAGATCCAGGAGGACCAAGATGGAATTATCTCTCCTGTCTCTCGGCATTAGGAGATCATTAAGCACCTTCACCAGGACAGTCTCCATACTATGCCCAGCCCTAAACCTGGACTGGAAAATCTCATAGGTGGAAGAGGAAGTGAGACGTTCCTCAAGCTGACTTGCCACCACCTTTTCTATAACCTTCCCTAAAAATGGGAGGTTAGAGACCAGCCTGTAGTTGGCGAGACAGTCAAGTCCAATGAGGTTTTCTTTAATAGGGGTCTAACCAAGGCCTCTTTCAGGGCCAACGAGAAGACCCAATTCCTCAAGGAACTCTGGACAATCTCAGCAACCATAGGTGCAATCAGGTCCATACACCCAACCAAAAGTTGTGTTGGACCTGGGTCCAGATCACAATGTGTTGCCTTCAGTCTCACTAGAACCCTCACCACCTCTTCCACCCCAACTGGATCAAACTCAGTCCAGACAGGAAGAATGTTCTGTAACACCTCAGAGTGGACACCACAATGTACCTAAGAGCTGAGTTAGGGACTGACAAGGTTAATGTACTTCTGGATGCAACAAGAGTGAATTTTTGGCTGAGACTAACTCGATTACCCCCAAAGAGATTATCTAGTTTATACTGTAGGGGAGCAGAAGTATTGTTCTGATTGGCTTTGAAGGGATTGCAGTGACAGTGACAGTTGAAAGCTATAGTGATTCTAGCTTATTATCTATGATTACAAGTGGATGAGGTGGGTGGTAAGTAGTCTGCCAGCAGTCTAGTAGGTGGACAGCAGTCACAGCCATAGCAGGAGAGGGGTTGCAGTACTGTTAGAAGTGGCAGGCAGAGTCACACTGAAATTTAGAAAACAGAATTAAGGCTTGTATCTGAAAGTAAGAAAAAATATTTTATGCAGCTAAACATTTAGGAAACATGTTGAATAGAAGCACCATGATTTGTCTTGGAAATATGATGTCAAAACATTATTTTCTAAACTTATGACAAATAGCAGTGGTAGGCATAAGTAGCATACCAAAAAGGCTGCCACAAAGGAAAAAAAAAGCTTTTGGAGAACTATTGTTTATAGATAACATGGGCCGATATAGACCATTGGTCCATCTTGTCTGCTTGATTACTACCTCAGTCCAGGTACTTTGATAACAGATGATGATGTGTCCTGGTTGCCGGAAGAAGTGCAAAGTCATGTATTTCTTTTCCTTAGTTACATGGTTTTAAAATCTTCTCAGCCAAATTAGGATGCAGGAAAATTCTTACTCATTTTATAACACATTGTGATCATGTGTATGGGGGTTATTTATTTGCAGTAGCACTTTTTACATTGAGATCCATTCAGCAAACTGAGGATTATAAATCTGAAGGAGAGTATTGGTTGATTGGGTAATGAGGATAGTGGATAAGGGTCATGCTATGGATTTACTTTACTTCAGTCTCAGCAAGGCCTTTAACTCTGTGCCTAACAAAAGTTGCTGAAGAAGCTAGAGGATCTGGGTACAGTGAAGGACACTGTCAGATGTGTTAGAAATTGGTTGGAATGTAGACAGCAGAGGGATGTGGTTAACAGAGCCAAATCAGAAGATAGGGAGGTCACCAGTGAGGTACCATAAGGATTGGTTTTGGGTCCAGTCCTTTTCAGTATGTTCATTAGCGACATGGGAGAAGGAATCCAGGATAAGATGTGTCTCTTTGCAGATGATACTAAACTCTGTGGAAGGGTGGACAGTGAGGAGAAGGTTAGGGAGATGCAGAGAGACTTACAAAAGCTAGAGAGGTGGTTAAAGGTTTAGCAGTTGAAATTCAATGTCAAAAAGTGCAAGGTGATACACATAGGGAAAAAGAATTTGAGGACAGAGTACTGGATGAGGGTGAGGCAAAGTTGGGCATCCGGGTTAGGCATACTCTCTGAGGAAAGAGACCTAGAGGTCATCATCAGTGACTCCCTAAAACAATCAAACCAGAGAAAAAAGGCAAAGACTTTGTTTGTAAGACAAGCAGGATGCTGGAGAGTATAGAAAGGGGTATTTACAGTAAAAGTAAGGCGGTAGTACTACAGTACCTCTCCATATATCACTGGTAAAGTCCCACCAGGAGTACTGTGCCTAGTTTTGGAGTCTTCACCTAAGGAAAGATAAGGACAGGCTGAGGTTGCAATGTAGGGTGACTAAAATGATTCAGGGCCAACAAGGCAGATCTCATGAGTATTGGCTCAAAGCACTGAACGTGAACTCACAAGAGACGAATTTTTAAAAATAATGTCTCTTCCAAGGCAGCACTGTTTCCACATATACTTGCTGGAGGCCAGGCAAGAGAGGGGAGGTATAATTTATTTATTTATTTAAAAGAGATGTACCAGGAAAGACATACTGAGCCATAAAGCTCATTTCCAGATGTGTCCTGAAGGAAGGGATGAGGGAATAGTTACATAATAATTCAAAAAGCACAGTAATATGATAATGCAATAAGGCACAGCAATGTACAGTAAACACACAGTAATGTATTGGCATAATTAATAACAATAGACATTGATTATAACAGGAGTGTGAGTTACCAGCATGTCAGAAACAGGACAAGGTAATAAGATGTCAATTAAAAATAGGAGGGGCCACAGGTAGGAGATGGGAGGAGGGAAAGAAGAGAAGGGGAAGATGGATTAGGGTTGGAAATAGCAAGTATAGAGAAATGGAGGGGGACAGATTGATGGAGATAGGATAAGGGGAAAAGGAGGAGAGTGGGGAAGGTGGGGAAGAAGAAAGTGGATGCAGGATGAATGGGAATAGGCTGGAGGTAGTAGTGGAGTGGAGTGATGGGGAGGAGAAAGAAAGGGAGAGGCTGAAGGAAGGGAGGGAGGGATTTTAGGGGTAGGAGGGGCAGAGGAAGGGAGGGTTGAGACAGGAGAGGATAAGTGTAGAGGTTGGAATATGTTAGAGCTGGGGCATTGGAGGTGCAGAAAGGTGTAGGAGATTTGGGGGGCAGGTAGAGTGTAAGGAAAGAGAAATGGAGGTGGGAGGACATTGGGCTATGGGCATTTGCAGGATGGTGCGGTGTGGGCTTGGAACAGAGGGAAAATTGGAGAAAAGAGTTTCAGGTATTAGGAAAATGAAAAAAGAAAGCATTCTGTCCAGCAATGGAGTTATGAGGAGGAAGCATTAGGAAGTGATAGCCTGAGTTACAAAGAGAGTAAAAGGAAGGAGGCATGGGGAGAAAATTGAGCTGAGATAAAGGGTGAGTGAAGCCAGCAAGAATTTAGAAGGGAGACTCAGTGGGTTAGGTGGCGATCTACCTGGGAATAGGGGAGGGTAGAGGGAAAGAGCAGAGTGTAGAGAATAGTTGTAAATACGGGGACGGCAAGTCAAGGCAAAATGGCAGGAATGGAAGAGAGGGTTTGGTCTGGACAAGTTGGACTTAGGTGCAGCACCATAGACAATGTCGCCATAATCAAAGATGGGAAGGATCATCTTAGAGATGGTATCTCGGTGAGCAGGTATAGGGAGGCAGCTTTTCTTCCTATACAAGGCACTGAGCATGGGGTGGAGTTTTTTGTGAGCTGCGTCTACATGCTGAGAGAAGCCATGGTGCCAGTCAAGACAGACACCAAGATATTTAAAGTAGGGTACTTTGTCTATTGTAATCCAATCTAGGGTATGGAAGGTGGGGTGGGAGTGGGCCTAGCCTAGACAGCCTCTGGCTTGTGCCAAAGCAATAACAGAAACCTTTAAATTCCTGAAGGAACAAGGTAAACTGAGAGGAACTGTTTAGTATAGGTAGCAGATCAAGAACATGGGACATGAGTGGAAACTGATGGAGAGGAGAGAGTCAAGAGGGAAATGTGAAGGTCTTATTTTACAGAAAGGGTGGTTGAGATATGGAACAATCTGTCAGCTGATGTGGTGGACACCAGAATGATCAATGGTTTCAGACACAGCTAGGACAGAATAAAGGTCTTAATGATTGCTCATGTAGACAGGAGTAGGGTGTGAGCATGGGGGTATTAGTGGTTAGAACCCTGAATTGACAATAGGTCCAGGGTTTGTTAGGGTTGATGAGCAGCCTGGATGGACTAGTGATCTTTTTCTGCCATCACTGTCTATTTCTATGTTTCTATGGAAGTATTTTGCACATATATGTTGCCAGTGATGTTGGTGCTAATGTTAAAAAATACACAAGTTTAAATACATGAGGAATACCTATAAGGAGAGACTAAGGAACCTCACTATGTACACACTGAAGGAAAGGAGGGAGAGAGGGTATATGATAGAGACTTTTAAATACCTCATAGGTATAAATACAGTACAAGAGGGAAGCATTTTTCAGAAAAAAGATGCTCAAGGACAAGAGGTCATGCAATGAAGCTGGGGGGGGTACATTCAGGGGAATGTGAGGAAGTACTTCTTCAGAGAAAGAATGATGGATACCTGGGACAGCCTCCCAGAGGAAGTGGTCAGGGCAAAAACTGTGACGGGATTCAAGAATGCATGGGATAGGCATAAGGAAACCTTAGTGGTTAGGAAAGGGAGTATAAAGCCAAAGATCAAGTAGGGTCTGCGGTATTACAGTAGGTAGAAAAAAAAATGGCAGACTGGGTAAGCCAAGCAGTTTTTATCTGCAATCAAATTCTGTTTATATGACCTTCAATGCCACAATATCAGAGTGTAGATTGTAAAAAGGCTACTGTCACTTAATTTCCAGCTTACACTCATTTAATACTATACACCTATTTAATTTATAGCAAACATATTTTAGCACAGCAGGTGTTCCAGCATTTATTCATGAAAATTAAACTTATTGCATGCACCTTTTCTACAGTCAGTAAACACTGCTATTGCAATTTACCTACCAACTTCATAATTGTTTACAAATTAGCTGTTAATTATAGTAATTGGTGCTGGCCAGAGGTGATATGATTGAGTGCCCTATAAGGGTAGTCCACCCCACCTCTCATCTTCTACATGATTGCTGACACACAGAGAGGCAGTTTGTGGAAATGTCTTTATTTAAATAGCTCTCTTAATGGAAAATTAGCAAGAAGGACTTTTCTACAATGAAGTAAACAGATTCAGAATAGCTGAGTGCCGGTGTTGGTGTCCCTCTTAAAACAGCAAAGGGTGTTGTGCACGAATTTATGCAGGTAACCCCACCAGCCAAACAGAGACAATCTGAATCCAGAAGCTACTTCACCAAGCTCTATTTCGAGCAGGGCAAGTACTCAATAGATCATGGCATGATGAGTTGTGTCTGTTACTATATTACAGAATACAGGGACAGCATAAACAAAAGTACTATTAGAAAAAAATTACTTGTCAGAACTAAAAGAGACCACAGACTTAACTCACTAATTCACTGAACCTGAACATCAACTCAAGGTCATAATTATGGCATGGTTTCTATATTAAATGCTTTAAAATTTAAATTCAAATGTCTGCATTTATGTAGCCCAGGTGCTGTGTGCCAGTGGGCTATTACCCCTGCCTGTTGACCCTGGTACAGGTTAAGGGGCCTGGCTCAGACTATGGTGACAATTGGGGGTTCTTTCCCAAAGTTATAGAAAATAGCATAGTGCCTCCACCCAGAGTAAGTTATAAGTAGGTCAAATGACTGATTGGTACAGCTCCCTGGGATGCTGCACCTACCCAACTCTGCGACCATCCACTCTGCACACTGGATCCCTAAAAACCTTTTGACACCAAATATCTTAAGTCTGTCAGAAGACAAAAGGAAATAAACTTCCCTTGACACAGCAATTTCAACAATTAACTCTTGCTTTATTTGGGGGTAAGAGCTAGGAAAAGGATGCCTAGAACAGGGATCGCTGTAGAACAAAAAAAAAAGAGTTATTGGCAAATTGGAAAACAACACAAGCAGGGCCCATATGCCAGTCTACCCCCTGGCTGCCTTCCCCCACTAGTACCAGTGTTACACCAATAGAAGTCCCTGGGTTACCCACTAGTGGCAGACCTGGATGTTGCCATGGATTGGCCGGCTGTTGGGAACCTGAAAACTTGGAGAACTTGTTTAAATTAAATTCGCACTTCCTTGTTTTATTTCCAGGAACTAAATCCTGTATACTCAATGTTTGCTGATTTCAATGCTTTTGGGGTAGAAATTCCCAGGTGTTCTGGAGTGGGGAGCTCTGCTCAACTCATGCAGCAAAGGGCAGGAGAGACAGCGGTTTCTGTTGCTTTAGCAGGTAGGATCTTGCTCGAGGGTCTTTCAGCTTGTCCCCTTGATTGAAGATCTGGCTGCTGGTCACCCTCAGACACTTCTGGCCCATTGCAGAGTTCGATGGCAAGTCCACACCAGTCCCAGAAGGCCCAGACCTGGGAGTAGCTCCATAGTCTGGCTCCCCACAAGGGTCATAGGTTCCCTAGCACCCCAGCAAGCGCCGGTGACCTCCTGTGACAGTGGGTCCCACTTGGAAGGGGTTGACTGGTTCCTTCCCTGGCTCTGGGAGAGGATTCATAAGCAGTAGGAATCCCCTGCAGTCCCTGCACTGAATCTGCAACTAAACCAGCAGCAGACAACTCTCCTGGATAACAGTGGTGACAGTTCACCGTGGGATGAAGATTGGAACGTTGTTGGCGGAAATCCGTCCTGGAAGGTGACAGACTTAGATTGATGGCCCATTACCTGGACTATCAATCAGAAATCTCCCATAAGAAGGCAGAGTTCCTGGCCAGGGAAATAGCTGCATCAAGAAATCAACCTGCTCAGCTTTTCCAGACCGTCGACAGACTGTGCAATCCAGCCTGTCTGCGGGGTCAGAGAGCTTTTTCACAAATACAGTGTGACGAGTTTGCTTGGTTCTTTGAGGATAAGGTGTCATCGATCAGGTCGAAGATCCGCAGTTCACATTCAAATTAGCATTTGTAACACAGCACTGGGCAGAGTTGTGGAAGGGCATTATCTCCCAGCACGTCTGTTCCATTTTCTCTCTGCCAGGACTACAAAGCATGGTGCACACACTACAAGCCCCAGAAGGCATTGCACCACAGCTACACCTAGCTGAGTGCTTGATTAAGAACAGGTGCAGGAGAGTGACTGGCTGCATAAAAGAGAAGGCTCAAACAATTGCTCTCTCTCAGTACCTGATTAGGAAACAGGCGTGGAGGGTGGCTGGTGAGCATTTGTAGCAAGAAGGAAAGAAAGAAAGAAAGAGAATTTTGAATCAACTGACTTCCCGGCTTTGACCTTTTGTTTGGCGTGCGACTACGAATTGGATCTTGACTTTGGACTGGCTGAAAACCTGACACTGGTAAATGACTTTCGTTTGAAACAAAGACCAAGAGACTCTTTTCTGATTTTGTTTGTTTGCCCCAGGAAATAGCTTAGCTATCTGGGCTATAGACAGGGAACTGAAAATTCACTGTGTAGGTAGCACTCAACAAAGAGCTAGGTATTATTTTTCCTTTGTTTGTTTGCATCCTGCATTGTTTTGAATGTACCTCTCTCAGTATTTTTACTACTAAACATATAGTCATAGTGCTGTATGGCCCTGAATATCCTGTGTCGTGGTGCAAAGTGTGCTCATATCCCTGCCTACAAGATCCCAGTGCAACAAAACCCCCCCCCACTGTGTTACACATTGCAGTGATCGATGTGGGGTTACAGGCCCTCGGTCTACCAGGACAGAGTTTGACCAGCCAGCGGTCATGAATATCATGAAGATTGTCCCGGGCTTGCGACTGACTTGCTGTAGTTTGGATCCTGGTCCCACGTGCCTCCTTGTGGGGGGCATGGATGCGATCGGACCAGTCCTTGCGAAGATAGTCTGGGGCTCTTTGGACCAAGGGGTGTTTCCAGAGTCTTTAAAAGAGGCTGTCGTGACAACCCTTTTGAAGAAATCTTCCCTTGATCCTGACTATCTTGCTAACTACAGACCGATCTCTAACCTGCCCTTTCTGAGCAAGGTTATTGAGAAAGTAGTCGCGTTGCAGCTCAATGACTTTCTTACCACCCATGAGGTCTATGATCCTCTCCAGTCCAGTTTCAGGAAGAGGCATAGTATCGAGACGGTGTTAGTTCGGGTACTTAATGATCTCCTAATAGCGAGAGATCGGAGGAGCTGTTCGATCTTGGTTTTCCTTGATCTCTCTGCAGCATTTGACACCATGGACCATGGGATGTTGCTGAATTGCCAGCAGCTACTCTGCGGACTGTCACGGACAGTCCTCAGATGGTTCCACTCTTTTCTCACAGGCAGAAGTCAGAGGGTAGCTTCAGGGACGTCTTCCTCTGCTCTGTCCTGTGGGGTGCCACAAGGCTTTGTGCTTTCCCCTATGTTGTTCACGGTGTATATGCTGCCATTGGGAGACATTATAAGGTGTTATGGGCTGAGTTTTCAGTGCTATGCAGATGATACTCAGCTCTATATGTTCTTGGTACCCGAACATAATGACACATTATCGGTCTTTAACAACTGCCTCGCTGAGATTCAGGATTGGATGAGTGCAAACTGGTTGAAACTGAATCCGGATAAGACTGAGGTGTTGGTTGTGGACCCGGGTCATCGTGTAGAGAAGTTGACTCCTGGGCTTCCCTCTGGTCTTGTATAAGGGGGTAACAGGTTGAGACCTTCTGAACAGGTGTGGAATCTGGGCGTAATTTTTGACAGCGAGCTGACGCTGAAGACACAGGTATCGACCGCTGTCAAGTCTTCCTTTTACCACCTGAGGAATATCACCCAGATAAAACACCTTGTTTCACATGATGACCTCCCTGTGTTGGTCCACGCCTTTGTTTCCTAGAGTCTTGATTACTGTAGTGCTCTATATCTGGGGTTGCTGGGGAAGGATCTCCGTCGCCTGCAGCTGGTGCAGAACACTGCAGCCAGGTTGTTGACTGGATTACAGAGAACTTACCATATTACACCTGTGCTGCATGAACTGCACTGGCTGCCAATGCGGTGGAGAATCACCTTCAAGGTCATGTTGCTGACCTATAAGACCCTACACGGTCAGGGACCAGGCTACTTGCAAGATCTCCTTCATCCCTACCACCCTCTTTGCCCACTCCGCTCCACTGACGAGGGATTGCTAGATATTCCCAGGGTTCATCTTCAGTCATCTGGGGCCAGGACATTTTCTTTCATGGCCCCAACCCTGTGGAATTCTCTACCTCATCAGATTAGAGAGTGCCTGTCCACAGAATCATTCAAGGTGTCTCTGAAAAGTTATCTATTTGAATTAGCATTTGAATAGGCTTATTGCTGCTTTTATTTTTTTTATGTTGTTATTTATTATGGTTGATGTCATTTTTGATATGTATTTGCACTTTGATATGTTGAAAAGCACACTACAAATAAAATTTGATTTGATTTGATTACAATAGTTTTTCACATCTGCTCCCATTATTGGCCAGTAAAACCTGTTCTTGACCAATTCCAGGGTGTGCTCAGCACCCAGATGGCCCATATTGTTATGCAATGCCTTTAACACAGTCTTTATATGCTACTCTGATAACATCAATTGCTCATGGAGTGCTCCCTGCTGGTCTTTCATCTCCCAATAGAGCAGTCCCTTCTTTAACTGTAGCTTAGGCCATTCTCATAACAGAAGCCTAGCGGGGGACTAGGTGGCGTCCACTTGAGTCTGGTCCCCATTCTGTTGAAGCACTCAAATTATCTCCCCTGTGACAGGACTGGCTGTCTGATCCCTTTTTAAATCCTAGGTGGTCAGTTGGGGGAGGAATCTCACATCCAAGGCAGCCAGATGGCAATAGGCAACTGGGAGACAACTTCCTGAGGCCCCCAAGCATTCCACCAGGCAGGGGGTATCCTCTACGGGGAAGGTTACTTCACCATCATACTTCTTACATAGGACCTTCACTGCTTGTTCTGAAATTTTCACCCAGCTCGAGTGCACAGTGGTGTAAGCCAGGAAGCATCCTGACAGAATGTCGGCATCCACATGATTCAGACTGGGACGATACTCCACGCAGTAAACATAGGTGAACAAAGCTGACAGCCACCTACAACCAGCTGCATCCAGGTTGTTTCTAAAAGTTTGTAAAAGTTTATTCCTTAAGAACATTCCAAGGAAAAGGATAGCCCATTTGAGGGTTAACTCATTTTCAATGGGGTCCATAAGCATTCAAGACAAGTTTCATTAAATATACAGCATATAAAATACAACATATAAAATACGTGTATTACACAGACATACAGAAAGTCTTAAATAGTCACATACATTCACAAGAATGGGTAAGACCATAAAAAGTGCAGAATGTTAACGGCAAGAACAATTCTTTGGTTGTGCAAACTTTTGGGACAGTCAGCTTTTGATCTTATTCCATGGGGCAATTGCCTTTGTTCTCAAGTAGTCTGGCAGCCCATTTCAAATTCTTGGGCCACTGGCCATTATGGTAGAATTTCCCTTTATAGTTCTCATTTTGGGAATCGCCAGTTCTAGGTTTTGTGTTACTCACAGGTCTGTTCTAGAAATATGTATCTCAAATTATCTATGTATGGTGGTGTCTTTTTCTTTAAGTAATGATGAGTCAAGTGCATTATATGTAGATGTCTACGCTCCATTAAACTAATCCAATTCAAGGATCTATGCATTGTGCAGTGATGTGTCAACCGGGGGCATCCAGGACAAACAGCAAATCTATTCAAGGCTACATTCAGGTGATTTAATTCAGCCCTGGATGCCCCCACGTAGACTACATCTCTGAATCAAACAATGGAATTATTATGGTATTAGCTATATATTATCTAGCTTTAAGCAGTATACAGTGTCTCAGTCTGTATAGTACCCCCAGCCTGGAATGTAGTCTTTTAATCAGATTGTCTACATGCACTTCCCATTTCAACTGCGCATCTAACCATACTCCTAAATACTTGTAAGAACTCACCTGTGTTAATAGTTGATGTGTGTGTGTGTTTTAATCTGAAGTGTATTTGAAGTGACAACCTGTTTATTCCCAAAAAGCATAACTTGTGATTTCTTATTGTTTAATATTAGGTTTTATGATCTAAAGTACTCCTGCAAGGCATCACAATTGCTTTGAAGTGTTTTCTGAATGTCCACAATAGATGCCCTTCACACATACAGAATCAGAACATCTGCATACGAATGGTGCCCCGCCCCCTTTATGAGGGCACTGGAATCATTTGTATACAGATATATCAGTATTGGGCCTAACGCCGATCCTTGAGGAACCCCAGATTTAATACACTCAAACTGTGATGTAAAAGGGCCCAAAGTGACTGATTGTGTCCTGCCAGTCAAATATTCCTTAAACCAGTTTAGAGCCACCTGGTTGAGGCCAATGTGCTTCAGAATATTTAATAAAACTAGATGGTTAAGCATATCAAATGCTTTGGACAGGTCTATGAATATGACCCAGACCAGGAGGCCCCTGTCCAGTGAAATCTGAATGTCAGATGTTACCTTTGTTAAAGCTGTTTGTGTGATGTGATTAGAATGGAAACCTGATTGATATAAATAATATAAATTGTTATTCTCCATATAAGCCTGTAGCTATTCCCCTATACATTTCTCAAAAAGTTTGAATATTATCGGAAGCAAAGATATGGGTCTGTAGTTCTGTATATCATTTTTTGTTCAGATTTGTACACAGAGATTACCTTTGCCAATTTCCAGGCACTGGGGCATGTTCCAGTAGCTGTAGACAAATTAAAAATGTTGGAGATTTTTTTAACCGTGGTCTGCACGTAGGTAAGAAGATTGTTGTCTGTTTTCACGGCGATGTTGGCCCCATACAGGTAGTCGTGGAACTGATCCACACTAGCCCACTTTAACATCAAAAACTTGTTTGTGGACTGAGTACCTCTGCTCTGACAGGTTCAGACTCCGGCTTGTGAAAGCTACTGGGTGCAAGCCCTCCTGGTACTCTTGATATAACACTGCTCCCAGGCCACTGAAACTGGCGTCACTGTGAAGAACGAAGGGTTTCTGCAGATCTGCATATGCAAGTACTGGGGCATGTGTTAAGCAGTAGATGACATCTTCAAAAGACTGGTCACACCCTTCATTTCATTGGGAGACAAAAGGTTCTGATGGACAAAAGTAGCTGATTTGATTAGCTTTGGCCCCAGGTGAGGTGGCTTTCTTTGCTTTTGGTGGTGAGAGGATACTGCTGTAACAGATTCAATAGGGGCCGAACTACCCTGCTGTACTCCTTCATGAATCTTCAATAATATCTGCAGAAACTGAGCAGACAATGGAGCTCTTTCAACGTCCGGGGCTTAAGCCATGTGGCAAGGGCTTCAATCTTACTGGGGTCAGTCTGGGTGCCCTTCACAGAGACTATGTGTCAAATGTATTTAACTAAGGCCTGAAAAAATTGACATTTATCAATTGACTGTTTCAGTCTAAACTCCTCTAGGCAATCCAACACCTTGAGCAACTGGGCCTCGTGTTCTTCCTGGGTCTTCCCCAAATACAATGTCATCTAGGTAGAACAAACATTCTAGTAAGTTCATATCACCTATGGCTTTCTCCATTAGATACTGAAAGGTAGCTGGGGTGCCTGAAATCCTCTGTGGCATCCTGATGAATGCATAAAATCTGAAGGGACACATAAAAGCTATCTTCTCCCGGCCCTGGGGGGCCATCAGGATCTGATAATAGCCACTCCGCAGATCCAGGACTGAGAACTACTGGCTACCATTTAAACAATCCAGGACATCCTGTATTCTGGGCATAGTGTACTGATCTAGCAAAGTCCATTTGTTTAATGTACGATAATCAACACACATTCGTATGGCCCCTCTCTTTTTCCCCACTACAGCAACAGGGGATGCATATGGGCTCCTTGATTCTTGAATGATCCTGACAGCCATCATCTCCTGAAGGTGCCATCAGACATCATTGATGTCAGCTTGGGCAAGCTGTCTGGATCTTTTCCCGGAAGGACCCCTCATCAGTAAGACATATGTGATGCTGTTCTCCACTCACTCACCCCACATCCCATTCATGTAGAGAAAACACCTTCGTCTGGGCGGCCAATTTTCTCTCGCACTATCTCTTTCTAGTCCTCTGGGATGGGGGAGTCACTCAAGTTAAATAATCCAGGATAAATCCCTGGGAACGGGGGCACCCCCTTTCAATGCAGTCAGTTGCACTGCCAAATCGGTGCAGTAAACTCTTGCCAAAGTTCAACCCTTCCTCACCTCCACTTCCCAGTCTGTGACATTCTTCACTTGCACAACAACCCTTTGAACATAGGCATGCACTCTCACTGGCAAGACACTGGGCTTCACAAACAGTCCACAGGAAGCCCGTGCTCCTCCAGGGCATCTAACATCAACAACCGATTTGTCACATCTTTCTTCAACATCACCACTCCAGCAATATTGCATTCCAATTTGGGCGGCAGCACAATTTCATAAAAACATGGAAACATAGAAGTTAATGGCAGATAAGGACCGCAAGGCCCATCCATCTGCCCATTTTTTCTACCTTATGAAAATGTACCATAGGCCAGTACTCTGTCAATGGCCTATCTATTTGTACTCATCTGTATTGCTCTCTTATGCCTATCCCATGCCTGTTTGAAGCCCTGCACTGTATTCATATCCACCACTTCCTGAGGTAGGCCGTTCCATGTATCCACCACCCTTTCTGTGAAAAAGAACTTCCTCACATTTCAGCTCCATCTCTTTGTCACAAACCCACTCAGCAGGTCAGGCCCTCTACTCCCAAAGTGCCAAACTCTGAGTGCAGTCTTGGAGGGATTCAAACTGTGAACCTCTTGCTAGCGTATCCAATGTACAGGCTCAGATATTTCTGTCTTCGGGGGGCCAGATATCTTTGCCTTTGTGCACCTAACCAGGCATACAAAGATGAACCCTTAAAAACTTTAATAAAGACCTCAGATTTAAAATGCTTCTCTTTCCAGTTTGGTATCACCATTCAAGCTTATGTCTATTGTCTGCTTTAACCATAAATACTTTTCTTACAAATAAAAAAAAGAAGTCAAAGACAGACCAAGTGTGCTCTAAAATGAGTTTTACTAAAAATAGATAAAAATACGTGAAACACAAAATACAGAACTCTTGTATCACAAGACATACAAATCTTTTAAAAGAACAAGGTTTAAACAGTGCAAATTTCTACTTACAGTACTTAGATTTGACTCCCTCTCTAAATACCTGTTTAAAAGTCCTCACGATCTTTCCTCATCAGAGTCTAGGTAAATAAATGTAAGTAAAACAGAGTATTCCTTAAAGCAAACTGTATTTGCCAACCCCTTTTGTGTGAGGTCATCTAGCTCCTCCTCTGTCAGATTATATAAAAAATATATACTGTATCTTATCCAAAAACAGGATGTCTTTTCAAAGTATTACATTCTGCAACTTCAGCATAGTTCATGTCCTTCAAATGACACTTCATTGATCTCATAATAAGCTTCCTCCTTCCAGGACATGACAGCATCTTTATGATTTTGCACTTCTATGTAATAACCTGGGTTTTCCCTCCAACGTCATAAAATGGATATGATCTTCCATCTTAACAACTACAGCTGTAATTAACTCAGACCAACTGGAGGGTCTTGATTAAGGCCTTCCATATAACACATTGTTTCTGAAACCCTGTGTGTGTGATCTCGCATGCTGTTTTCAGCATTTTTCTCATGGCTTTCATCTCTCAGCTGAAACCTGGGGGGGATGAGTGAGGTCATTCTAAGAGCACCAGACTTTTCAGCAGAGACAGTCAGTAATACATTTTTTTTTTCGAATAATTTTTATTTAGTTTTCCAAAATATACATATAATGAAACTGATCACTTTAGGTAGGGTACAGCAAATCATTCCATACATATGTTATCAATCTACAACATTCTTAAATATAATCTTGAAACTACAGTCCAACAAACCATCTGTATGGGTATTTGGTGAATAAAATTGGTTATCATAGTTCTACCAAAGAGCATGTTACATACTTCTTACTGTAAAAAAAATCATTAAAGCTGAAGTAATAACTCAATTCTTATTTAGCCGGTGAAAGAAGGCTGCCCAATTAGCTTCATATTTATGTAGTGTCTTATTATTAAGATGGCTAATATGTTCATTGATGGCTACTTTTGCTAGTGAATTGATCCATTCCTGCAAGTCTGGTGGATGTGTGTCCTTCCAATGTAATAAAATAAGTCTTTTGAAACACAATAGAGCTACCAACAGCCACCTTTTTTCGGAACATGACAGAAAGACTAAAGACTCCGTGTTTCCTAAAATAAATATCCTTGGGTCAAAAGGGAAATACCTTTGAAGGATGTCTTTGTATGTCTCCCAAATTCTTACCCACCCTGCAACTAAAGTGGGACATTTCCGCAACATATGTAGAAGGTCAGCTTCTTTCACCCCACACCTCCAGCAACAGCTATCTGAGGAGAGAACCCAAGCAAAAAGTTTGTCCAGAGAATAATACCAATTATGCAATATTTTAAATTTTACTAATCGACCTTGAAGGTCCATACTGGATTTGTATGCATTTTTCCATAACAAATTCCAAGGTGAGTCATGAATATGACATTCTAGGCTATTCTCCCATCGTTCCTTGGATTTACTTGTAAAGTCATTCCCGGATTTATTTAATACTTGATACAGTTTCCCACCACCCCCTTTGGAATTTGCCAATGTGACTATTTTTTTGAATTCTGACCAGGTGGAGGGGATGAAGTAGTCCTCCATTGATGATTGTAACGCATTTCTTAACTGTAAATAAAAATAAAATTGTGTGTAGGGTAGACCATATTTGCCTCTTAATTCTGAGAATGACCTTAAAGTCCCGGTGAGTGGGCCAATAATATCTCTTATTAAAAATATCCCTTTATTTTCCCATAATGGGTTAATTAACACTTTTCTATCCCATTTAAGATTTGGGTTTCTCCATATCGGAGAATATTGATAAGGAACAGAGCTCTCAGCTACTTGTTTCATAACCTGGGATAAGGACTAGGCAGAATTCCTTAAAAAGGGATGAGAATCAATATTTTTTGGATGGGCACCTATAATTAAGTGATGTAATAGGTGAGGGAAAATGCTATCTTGTTCAAATTTAGCCCACAAGGGTAAATTATTCTCCGGAAGTAGCCATTGATAAGTTTGTTTAAATAGGAAGGCTTGAAGATATTTTTTGAAATCATGAAGGCCCATGCCCCCTTGAAGCCAATGTTTCTAGATCTTATCTAAACTAAGTCTTGCCTTTTTCCCTTCCCACAAAAAGGAATGTAACAATATATCAATTTTCTTAAACCATCTGGATGTAATAGGTAGTGGTACCATGTTTAATAAGTATAATATTTTAGGCGCTAGCATCATTTTTACAGCATTGACTTTTCCCCATAAAGAAAGGTTAAGTTTGACCCATTTATCCAAGGATAATTTCATAGCTTCCACCAGGGGTTTAATATTTAGCTCTAACATATCTTTTAGATAATTTGAAATAATAATTCCAAGATAAGAAATGCAGTTATTTTTCCACACCAAGTTATAACGTGAGCATAAATCTTTGAGTATAATGTTATTCCCCTGTAAAGGGAGCATTTCAGATTTAGCCCAATTAATAGATAGCCCTGAGATTCTTCTAAATTCCTCTAATAACCTCATAATGGAGCTTATAGATTTGTAAGGTGAGGAAAGGGATAGAAGGAGGTCATCAGCGTAAGCAATAACTTTATGTTCCAACTTATGGAATTTAATCCCCGTAAGGTCTTTACTTAGTCTAATTATTCATAAAAGTGGTTCTAGAGCTAGAATAAAAAGTAGTGGAGAAATAGGGCAACCTTGTCTCATCCCTCTTTCCAGAATAAATTTCCCAGATAAGACTCTGTTCGTACATATAGTAGCTGTAAGGGATTTATATAATGTTTTGATTCGTGAGATAAAGATGTCACCAAAGCCAAAACCCACAAGTACCTCGGTTAAATAACCCCATTCAATAGAATCAAATGTTTTATGAGCATCCAATGGCAATAGTACAGAAGACTCCTGATTTCTAGAGGCCATCCATATTGTAGATAGTACTCTTCTTTTATTTTCAAATCCTTTAGGTGAAGGAGCTTTGGCCCTGTGCAGTTCGACAGCGAGGAACTTGCAAAATCTGGGTTATCAAGCTCCTGGTGTTCTGTTGGTTGGTGTTTTGATGTAACAAGGCAGTAACACTGGGAGGTGTGAGGCCAAGGTTGATTTTTCCCGCCATAACACATGTGAGATACTTTATACAGTTGGGGAGCTGGAGCCATCTGGATTGTTCATAAAGGGCACAGGTGTGGGTGAGGTGGTGAGCACCAGTTGTGAGTCAGCATGTACAATCCCAAGAGCAGGTTGACCATACAGATTTGGGCCGGGGCGACGTCATGGTGGAGCCATAGATAATGAGTCATAATCAATATTTAACACCACTGAGCTCTGGACAGCAATCTTTATAGCCTCTGGGGTAGGGTGCTGCCTATGTTTGTAGAGTAATCCAAGGCATGTGCTGGCACCTTTAGCAGCTATCAATATGAGCTGTGTAAGCGAGATTAGGAGTCAAGCAGAATCCTAAATTGTTAGAAAGAGTAAATTTGTTAGAGACAGTCCCCTGCTTAGTAGAGATGGCAAGGGGTATTGCTTATAACAGATTATGGAACTACAGAATAGCAAGGATTTTATTTTCTTGTGATTGGAGACTAATTTGTGATTAGAGAACCATGTTTCAATGGCACTGAATCTGAGTTGGAGCCTATGTTGTAGTGGTGAAAGGTCCTTGTGCATAGAAAAGACAACAGCATCATCCACATACAGGATGATTTGTTCTGATCAGGATTGTGGTAGGGAGTTTAAAAAGAGGCTGAAAAGGAGGGGCCCAGTATGGACCCCTAAAGTACTCAGAGCAGACAGGCAAGATATCCGAGATAACATTGGCAATTTTTACTCTTTGAGAGCGGTTGTCAAGGTAGCTTCTGAACCAGCGGACTGAGTCCGGTGTGAGGCCAGCAAGGAGTATTTGGTCATACAGCAGCCAATGATGGACCATGTCAAAAGTCTTTGAGAGGTTGATGAAGACAGCCCCTGTAAGAAGTCCTTTATCAAGGGAACTATGCACTGCAGTGGTAAATTCAAGCAGGGCAGTGGTGGTACTATACCTTTTTCTAAAACAGTGCTGTTGTGTGCACAGAGTATTATATTTGTCCAAATAATCAGTGAGCTGGTCCACAACAATACACTGTAGGGCCTTGGATAGTTTATCCCCAGTTTTGTGGACCAGGGTCACAGTGGCAGTTTTCCATATTTCAGAGAATGTACTGGTAGTGAGCGAAGATTATGCATTTAAGTTAGGGACTGAGACCTCATCAAGTGTAAGTAATAGCAGCTTAAGGTCCAGGATGTCATGCACGGATTCTACAAATGGAAGATGACACAGAGGCATGATGGCAGAAGTTTCATTCCATTCTAATCTCCTGGAAGTAGAAATGAGGGTGGTTTGGCACAGTGCAGGTGAGTTAGAGGTGTGACTGGCTGTGAAGAAATCAGGTGGTAGAACAGTACTGAGGTCAGTAAAAGCCATGTTAAAGGTATTTGACAATGACCATGGGATCAAGAGTAGTGGACTCTTCAACAGATGCTTGCCGGAGAGGACTTTGATTGTTTGCCAGTAATGTCCTTGATATTGTCCCAGAAAGCATGACCATTTCCCCAGGTGTTGATGAGGACATCCTTATAATATGAGCTTTTTGTGAGACGAATGGATTTTGTGCAGGCATTACAGGCATGTTAGTATTTTTGGATGTCAGATTGTTTGCCTGTGGCTTTAGCCACTGCCCACAGGTGGTACCTAAATTTCAGCTGGGAAAGGAGCTCCGCAGTTATCCAAGAGTTGCAGAGGGCTTTTGTTTTCTGTTTTTTTGATGGAGCGAAGAGGTCACAGACCTTATTGAAGATAGTGATAAGTAGCTGAGGCAAAGTTAACACTGGTCGCAGATGGGCAGCCAGTCTTGCAGATAAGTACTCCAGGATGGTAAGGTGACCACAGGAGGACACCTGCTGGTATGATTATAGGGATGACACAAAATGTATTAGACCATTCCATATAACCAAGGTAATACAAAGTCTGGGAAGAAGGAGGCAAGGAGATCCCAGGATGATTGCTGAACAGTCACAGGGAAATGACACAAATTTTCAAATTTATCAAGTTAGTGACCATGACCATTGTGACAGGTTACAGCTACAAGGCATCTCAAGGTGTAGACATCAGATGCAGGCCAGTTTATGAAATCACCAAGAATGAGTTCAGAGCCAGGAAGTTGAAAGCAAACAAAAGCAATTATTTGATACCAAAATCTGATCTGGGTGATATATAGAGAATAGTGAGAGCTTTTTGATTGGGAACGAAAAGAATTTTAATGAGTAGAAGACCGAGGAGGGGACAAAGTTGGAACAGCCCCAGGAGATTATCCTTAATGAGATGGCACACAGCCCCTCTCCTTTTAGAGACATGGTCCAGTCTGAAAACATTGCCAGCCCTGTAAGGTAAATGCCAGATCAGGAACTTTGGTGTCAGCATGTTTCAGCTCAGCAAGGATGTCCAGATTATGTTTGCTGATGAGCCAGCTTGGAGTGTATCAAGCTTTGGTAACAGGCTGCAGATGTTAATGGTTGTGATGGTGAGGGGTCCTACCTTTTTCAGAAGGCTTGAACAGCCCGGGCCAGGGTTTGGATGGACGTTGCCTGAGATCAGTAGGAGAAGTAGGAGGTGCTTCACTGAACAGAGGTGCAGGTCCAATAGTGATAATTTGTGTTTCCTTTTAGCATATGGGCAGTAGGTAGAGTCCATATGACAGTCCCAATGATATACCATGTGGTACAGTAAGGATAGGCTGGCTTTAAGATCAATCTTATTGGTGTTAAGAAGCAGCCCGGTATTTCTGAGTGGAGGTCCATGGGGAGGACTGGTCGAGAAGTGGAGCATTCCCAAGGTACTGCTGGTATTGATTAAGTAGATAGTGGGTCCAGGGTGGGGTGGCAGGGCCTGGGAGTGAATGAGGAGGAAGGGCAGGAGGAGAGAAGGAAGAGCAAGTGGGGAGAGAACTCATAGCTGGTGTAGGGCAAGAGAAAGAAAAAAGAAACAGGCAGGGAGCGGTAGTAAAAAGAGAAAATTTCGGCAAAATAGGATTTGGTAGGGAGGCAGTACAAGGAAGGTATATAGCAAGTAAAGCAACAGTGACTTTAAGAGGGTAGACTTTTTTTTTTAAATGAAAGAACAAGAATCACTCTAGTGGCAGATCTGTATAACCTGCTAATGGAAAACTAGTCACTCAAAAAAACAAACAAAAAAAAAAAACCTTCTATTAGACACTTGAATTTTGCTTAGTTGCAGCTAAATCTATTTGTAAAAAGCACCAGGTGGCAAAAGCAGGAGAAAAGTCCTGGCCAATCAGAGCGGGTTTGCTGGAAGCACCCATGTTCTGAATGGCTGCGCTGTCGCTGTACCTTCCAAGGAGCTGCAGGCGGATGTCCTGGTCTTGGTCGGTGGCTGGCTGGGTGCTGACCAAAAATGGGGAAGCTGAATCAGCCCTGTTCAAGTGCAGGCAGCTTCCAAGGAGCTGCAGGCAGGCGTCCTGGTCTCGGTCAGTGGCTGGCTGGTTGCCGACTGACCATGGGGGAGCTGAAGTGCCCCGTTCAAGGGCAGGCAGCTTCCAAGGAGCTGCAGGCGGGCGTCCTGGTCTCAGTCGGTGGCTGGCTGGGTGCTGACCGACCGTGGAGGAGCTGATGCAGCCCTGTTCAAGGGCAGGCAGTTTCCAAGGAGCTGCAGGCAGATATGACTTTTCACTAAGTCTCCATATGTGTAGTACCTCAAGCTGTTGCAAGTCAACATCAGATAAGTGCTGGTCATTCCAGGATTTAAAAACAATGGTGACTTGTGAACCGCTATCAAGAACAGGCCGTGTGGAGATGCCATTGATGGTAATGGTGGTCTTAGGTGATGATCTCACTAACTTACTCATGTCAGCTGAAGCTGATGTGATGGTTCTAGCTGCAGAGGCTCTTACGTGAGCCATGGAGCTAGACCTGCCAGGAGCCCTGCTGTCCTCCTTTACTGGACCCCTTTGTAGTTTCTCTGGTTCTGGCTTGAATTCTCAGGTGGCCGATCTCTAATGGGTTCAGTGACATCCTACACCCCTTCTTGCCCCCACACCGATGGCATATAGATAGATAGATATTTTTATTTATAATGTGCCCAATTCCTGGGACTCTGGGCTCAATACAGTAAAATCACAATTCAGTATTATTTAAAAACATCAACATACTTAATAAAATCATTAAAATTTCATTCCAACTATCAAGCAAACTCACATAATAAAAGCCAGTTTGAATAAATATGTTTTTAATCCCCTTTTAAAGGCTTCTGCTGATGGAGGCCCCCCCCTTGATAGTCAGGCAAAGAGTTCCACAGGGTTAGTGCAGCCACTGCAAGTGCTCTATCTCCTGAATGCCACAACCAAACCCTGGGAACCCCCAGGAGGCCCCCCTCAGTGGAATGGAGCATCCAGGCCAGATGGTAAGGGTCAAGGAGATCTTGCAGAGAGGTTGGACCCCCATCATGCAGGATCTTATAAGTAAGGAGCCCTATCTTGAAGACAATCCTCCACCTGACTGGCAACCAGTGCATTCTGCAGAGGACAGGGGTAATATGCCTCTTTACCCTGGTCAGTAGTCTTGCCACCACGTTCTGCACCAGCTGCAGTCTGCAGAGGTTGCCTCCAGATAACCCAAGGTACAGGGCATTACAGTAATCCAGCCTGGATGTTATGAAAGCATGCACCAGTGTTGGCAGGTCGTCAGGAGGGATCAGGACTCAGATTCAGGCAATGTTCCTGAGACGATAAAAAACACTTTTGACCATCGCTGAGAATCAAGTGTCAGGACATCATCCAGGATCACACCCAAATCCTTTGCCTGTCTAGACGGGACAAGGGTAACGCCCCCCCAATACTAGCTTAGGGGACAACCCTCCCCATCTCCCCCTCCTCCATGAGGACCTGGCTCCACTACCAGTACTTTGGTCATGTCTGGGTTGAGTCTAAGCCAATTTTGAGTCATCCATGACTGGATTTCCTTGGGGCAGCTGTTAAAAATGAAGTCTGACACATGGCCATCAGGTGCACAGGACAGGTACAGTTGGGTATCATCTGCACAGCAGTTGAAAGCCAACCTGTACCACATGATAATGGTCCCCTAATGGCAGCATGTAAATCATGAACAATAAGGGTGACAAGACTGGCCTCTGCGGCATGGCACGGCTCAGAGGCTTTGAGCTAGATGAGACAAGTCCCATTTTCACCCTCTGCACTCTGTCCATCAAGTATGACCTGAACCAGCTGATGACATTGCCAGCCAGGCCACACCAGAACTGCAGGAGGTCACGCAGTACCTCATGTTCCATGGTGTCAAATGCCACAGAGAGGTCCAGGAGAACCAAGATGGTACAAGCTCTCCTATCCCTCACCATCAGGAGATCATTAAAGCACCCTTACCAGGGCAATCTCCATACTATGCCCCATGTGGAATCTGGGCTGGAAAGGCTCATAGGTAGATGAAGATATGAGGTGTCCCTCAAGCTGAATGGCCACCACTTTCTCTATAACTTTCCCAAAAGATGGGAGGTTTGAGACCAGCCTGTAGTTGCTGAGGCAGTCTGGAGCCAAAGAGGGCTTCTTTAAAAGGGGTCTAACCAGAGCCTCTTTCAAGAACACTGGGAAGATCCCACTCCTCAATGAACTCCAGACAGCCTCTGCTATCACAGGTCCTATCAGGTCCAAACATCCAACCACAAGTTGGGTCGGACCTAGGTCCAGATCACAATGTGCAGGCCACAGCTTTGAGATTATCCCCCTCACCTTTTCCACGCTTACTAGCTCAAACTCATCCCAGACAAGAGGAGTGTTTCAGCACAACTCAGGCCAGACACTGCATCCCTTTCAAGAGATACTCGAGGAGAACACAGACCTGACAGAGGACACCTTGTCGGAGAAGAACTGAGCCAACTCATTGAACTTAGTGCTAGAAGCTGCTCCTCCTGCATGGAGACAGGATGCAAAAGTCTGTCTACCATATGGAACAGCTGAGCTAGTCTGTTCCCTGCCACAGCAATCTCCCTAGACAGAAACTCTGCCTTCTTTCTGGAGATTGCCCCCTGATAGTCAACATAATGTGACCTCAGAGCCAGTTTGTCCTCCATCCAGCCAGATCTCCTCCAGTATCTCTCTAAACTCTGCCCCTTAGCCTTTCAACTCCAGAGTTCATCATCATACCAAGGGAATCCCCAGTGAGTAGGCAAGGGGTGGACAAGAAAGGGTGTGATTGAGTCGAAGACTGCAGTCTCTGTCCCATTATAGGCCACCACCGCTTCCTCCAGCCCCATCACACAAGCCACCCCCACACTCAATAGATCCAGCACCGCCAGCAGTCCCATAGAGGAAACTTCTCTTAATGGGTTGGACCTGACCATCTCCACAAGGGTCAGACCATCGGAGGGGCTACTAAACACAAACCCTATGGTTCTGTGATCTGGCCAAACCACCAGATCAACACAGAGGTCAGTAATATTGAGACCCACTGAAAATACTAAGTCCAAAGTGTGGCCGACCAATTGTGTTACCGATGTGACATGTTGTGTCAGGCCAAGGGGCTCCATGCACTTCAGAAGGTTGCTTCCAAACTTTGAAAGCTCGCTGTCAATCAAAGCATTAAAGTCCCCCCAGGATCAACCACCTGAGGAACTCCAACACCAGGCCAGTGATGAGCTCCTTGACCTCCCTCAAGAAGTTCTCAGCCATTCCCAGAGGATGATAGAGCAAGAGAACCCTGAAACCTGCATCCACACCTCCCCGGGTGGCCACACATTCAAAAGATTGTATAAGACCTACGTTTAGCACTGTGAGGTTGAGGCTAGACCTAAAACAAATGGCTACCACCCCCGCCCCTGTGATTCTCTTTCAGGGTGTGTATCACAGAGTACCAAGCTGGAACTGCCATCTCCAAAACTGGAGCAGCATGTTGGTCCAGCCATGTCTCAGTGATGTAAGCCAGGTCGACTGAGGATATCAAGTCTGCCATAATGGCAGTCTTGTTCCTCATCAACCTGGCATTACATAACACAGCCTGAGTAGGATGAGGTGAGATGGCTGGACCTGTCATCTGCCCACCCAAAGAGGTGGCGCCCTTGTGTACATGAACTAAACATGGCAACCCTCTTTCAAGTTTCCATTTCAACCCAGAGCGTCTTCTTGCTCTTACCACTCAAATTCCTGACACTCCAGCAGCCACCCTGGAATAGCCCCCCTCTGGCCCTACCTCACTTGGCTATCCCTAAGGCCCTATACCTCTTGTAGGCCTCAGACAGGAGTGCTGAAAGTTCAAATTGTCAAAGGTCACAGAGGAAGCCACCCAAGTAGTTGTGCCTTAGGGTTTTCTATCCCAAGCACATTTCTAATATAAACCCCCCAGATTTTAAAAATAAACCCTCCCAGCTTCAACCATAACAATCACCCACCGCCCTTAAATAAACAAAAATAAAACTATAAACACAAACAAATTATAACATTTCAAATAATAACAGTAACTGAAAATACTGTCCACTGAGAGGATATTAGTATTAACCCACTGAAAATAATTAAAATGTCAGCAAACCAACGCCACGGTTTCAAAAAAGAAATTTTTAGCTGAAACTGATGAGGAGTTATCTCACTACCTCCTAATCATAAACTTAGTCCAAAGGATGTGACACTCTCACAGTAATATCCAAAACTCTTTGTAAGATAGCAATTCAGAAAAAAGAGGCCCTCTCATTGCCTCCTGGCTCAGTTAGGATAATCCATAAGACCAACCTCCAGCAAAGAACATTAAAATCCAAACATCAAGACAGTGGCACAGTTCAGTTTGATGGAGATTACGACTTCCAGGTGAGGAGTTCCATATGATGAGCTCCCGAGGCTGCGGCCTATCCTGCGCTACAAGACAGGTTCCTGACACTCCAACTGGGGCACGTACAGCTATGGGGCTCCATTCCACAGTCTGTTCACTGCCCTGGACCATAACCAGCACCACTGATCTCTCTAGTTCAGCTACTCTCTGAGCCAGCTCATCCATTTGAGCCCTAAACCCAACCTCAGGAGTAGGCACTTGCATGGGGAGCCCAGAGCCGTAAGTCATGAGGCCTGTGCTAGGGACCATCCCACTCACCCCTTGAGGCTCACTTAATCCCTGATTCACCATCAATTTGGCTGAGGTAACCACATTCTTACACTCCTTCAACAGGGTCAATTCCTGTAGGGCATCTCTCTTCCTACCTGAGTAGTGGCCACTGCAGCACTCTGTATTCCCCATTGCCCTTGCTCCTTCTCTGCCTCTCTGACCTCTCATACTAATACCCAGTAAAGGGAGGGTCACTCTTTCTATGAGCTAGATGTAGTTGTAATACTAGCAGGGTGGAATTGCAGGCAGCTTTCACCACATGCTCTAGCCTCACCCAGTTTAGATCCTGAACTGCCACTCCCCCTTTCTTAAATACCCTTTGCAAGGCTCTCTACACCCAAATTAGGAAAGCAGACAAATGTTCCCCCTCCCACTGGTGAGTGGTTTTGAATTTTCACATGAGGTCCTCGCAGGACTCTGGACAACCAAATACATTTCCAAAGCTGTCAGGAATACCTGGGCTGGAGCATCCGGGTTTGTGGCTTGAAAAGAGTGGATGACCTCTAAGGCGGGACCATGGAGGATCTCTAAGAGACGCTTCCATTTTTCAACCATAGAACATTGTCAATCCTGCACTAAAGGGGTGGCACAATCCATCCAGGCCTCCAGAACATCTTCATTATCCAGGGTAGGCTTGACTCATGAGACTCATTCTTAGCTTATGGTAGGAATCAAAAGCTATGGGTTCATGGCCAGGCTGAGGTTTCTCAGTCTTAGGAGATCTTGGAGTGGGCCCGGATCCCCATCCCCTAATCCTGCAGGGAAGTGATACCAAAAGGGGTCACAATAGACAGAGCCTCAGATAGCCCCTCGGCCACCAGAGCCTCAGGTATCCAGCCAGCTTCAATCACATTAGAACTTTCCATTAACGCAGTCAATGTACCTTTATCTGAATCCAGCATTTTCCCATGTACCTTCACAATTCAGCAGTCTCAATATAGTGGACACATACTTCTCTAGGTCTCCCTTGTCCATCTCTCATGAAAAAGGACTTCCAAGGGTCTATATTCATGCCTGTACTCCATTCCACCAACCTCACTTTGTCCTCTTCAGTGGGCCTAAACCTGGGCCTTGGTCGAATGGACTTGGGTGCTGGGGACCCCACAGGGATCTCACCATTTGGGTTCTCCATGGCAGGTATGACTGGCAAACAGGCAATCCCAGCATTGCCTCCAAAGATATAGCCCAGGTGCTGTGTGCCGGTGGGCTACTACCCCTGTCAGTTGACCCTGGAACAAGTTAAGGGGCCTGGGTCCTGCTACAGTGACAATTGGGGGTTCTTTCCCAAAGTTATAGAAAATAGCATGGTGCGTCCACCCAGAGTAAGTTATAAGTAGGTCAGATGACTGATTGGTACAGCCCCCTGACATGCTGCACTTACCCATCTCCTTGACCAGCCACTCTGCACACTGGACCCTCAACAACCTTTTCCCACCAAACATCATAAATCTGTCAGAAGGCAAAAAGCAATAAACTTCCCTTGACACAGAAATTTCAACAATTAACTCATAGCTTTATTTGGGGGTAAGGGCTAGGAAAGGGGTACCTGGACTGGAGAGTGCTGTGTAACAAAAAAAATAAGTGAGTTAGTGCCAAATTGGCAAACAGCACAAGGAGGTCCCATAGGCCAGTCCACCCTCTGGCTGCCCACCCCGACTTGTGCCAGTGTTACAGTCTGAGAAGTCCCTAGGGTACCCACTAGAGGCAGGCCTGGATGTTTCTGTGGGTTGGCCTGCTGTTGGAGCCCTGAAAAAGTGGAGAAATTGTTTAAATTCAATTCACACTCCCTTGTTTTATTTCCAGGAGCTAAGTCCTGGGTACTCACATTTTGCAGATTTCAATACTTTTGAAGTAGCAATTAACAAATGTGCTGGAGTGTGGCACTTCGCTCAATTCATGCAGCAAAGGGCAGAAAGGATAATTGTCTCTGTTTCCTTGACAGGCTGGACCTTGTTCAAAGGCCCTCAGCTTATCCCCTTGATTGAAGATCTGGTCACTGGCCACCTTCAGCTGCTTTTGGCCTATTGCAGAGCTTGATGGCAGGTCCACACCAGATCCAGAAGGCCCAAAACCAGGAATGGCTCCACAGTCCAGCCCCTCACAAGGGTTGTAGGTGCACTAGCACCCCAGCAAGTGCTGGTGACCTCCTGAGACAGAGGGTCCCACTTGGAAGGGGTGGACTGGTTCCCTCCCTTTCTCTTGGCGAGGATTCCTAAGCAGTATGAATCCCCTGCAGTCTCTGCACTGGATCCACGAATGAACCGACAGCAGACAACATTCCTGGATAACAGCCATGACAGTTCATTGTGGGTGCTAGCCTCTTATAAACAACTTCAGATGGAACTTAGACCACAGCAGTCAGCAAGGGGTTCAGAACTAAACAAGCTCCAGCCCATCCTTTTGTGCTTTCAGGTCCTAAAAATGTCCACAGCAGTTTCTCTCCAGTCTCAGGTGAGACCCAACTCTCGGCCACTTCAATCAGTACATAGTACAAATTTACAGAACCTGGCTAGCACCCTGCACCTGAAGTGCTTTGCCTCTTCAGTCTCTTAAACAGACTCCCAATACTTAAAGTGGTTCCTCTGCAGCAACTGTTCACTTTCAATCAGCAGCACAGTACAGTACAAATCACATTAAGCTGTTCCTCCAATGAGTTGCTGTAGCATTTCTGACTAAATTGTATAAGTGTTTCTGGATCCAGTACAAAGCCTTACACAAACTGTTTCTTAAGAGTTAAAATGCAACTTGGCTTTGCACTGTGGACTGTAGATGCATTCCAACTGAGTTGCAAAAACATTCTACAAACATTGCTTTTCAACTGGTTAAGCATTAAAAAGTAATGCAATATGAGTTGGCAATGCATTGCCAACTCAAAAAAACAATGCTAAACCAACTCGCTGATGGAACAGTTTAATATGATCAGTCCCATGTACAGAGTAGGGTCTCTGCAACTCTAATCCTCTCCAATCCAGGCAGCACAGTTCACAATATCTGGAGACTGAAAGGAATCAGTCCAGTCTCACACTTTTTTCCTCCTGATATTCTTTTTCTGTAGTGGCAATCTCCAACGGAGGCCTGAACAAGGCCTCTCTCAGTCCAAATCCACTTACACTGAAGCTTGCTAACTCAAGAAGAGCCTGGGAACAGACTGACACAAACCCAGAAAGTCCTTGGGTTTCCACTTGAGAATCCAGTCTCCTGATTGGCTGTTCAAGCCTTCAATCAGCAATAACCATAGTGATCAATATTTCCTGACAGTTCATTGGGGCATATTTTAGATGCCTTGATTAATGAAACTCCCTCTCCCAGAAGTCCACTGGCTCCACTTTAGCTGCCTAGGCACTTGATTGTCTGCTGGCAGGGGTCATAGTATCATCAACATGTCAGCCTCCATTGAGTTAAACTACGAACAACTTCAAGCCCTTGGTTTACTGCCAGTCTTGAAGCCGCAGTATTCCATAAGGATGCCCTATGGAAAAAAGCATGCAAGACCAAACTTCCTTCTGACTGGACAGCCTTTAGAGTAGTTAGATACCAATGTACGAAATGTACCAGAGCTTCAAATGATAGTTACTTAAGCAATAAACTGGATTCATTGTCAAATTGCTCCATACAATTCTGGAAGACCCTGAAAGAGGTAGAGGGTCATAGATCATAAGATTCTCTCCCCACTAAAATTGTATCCAGAGGTTCTACCTACACAGACAAACACACAATTGTAGAGCTTCTCAATCACCATTTTGCTACAGCTGGGCTAGCATTTGACTCCTCTCCTGTTGACAACATATGTGACCAGCTCTGTATTATGGACCAAGCCCCTGTCACCTCTGCCTCACCTGCACCTGAAACAGTCTTTTCCTTCAGCCCTGTTTCCCTAAAGCAAGTTAAAGATTTGCTACTGAATTTGGGCATTAGGAAAAGTGGTAGTGCTGGCCTTACTGATTCTTACTTTTTGGTGAAAATAAGTTATATCCTGACTGCTCCCATAACCCACCTCATCAATCTCTCCTTTACACCAGTACTCTTCTGCCTATCTGGACAACTGCCCATGTCATCCCACTCTTCAAATCAGGATCCTAGTGCTCTAAATAACCATAGACCTATTTCCTTGCTTCCTACACCCTCCAAAATGCTAGAAAAATTGATGAACCTGCAGATTAGAAGCTATCCGGACACCTTCAATCTGCTTACACACTGGTGCAATCAGGCTTCAGACCGTGCCATAGCACAATCTCTGCACTTCCTAAGGTCTCAAATGACTGCCTTGGATAGTAAAAATTACATGTGTGCCCTATTCCTGGACCTAAGCAAGGCCTTTGATACGGTGGACCATGCCTCGCTTCTGGACATCATTCAAAAATTGGGTCTAGATTCCACTCCCCTGAAATGGTTCAACAGTTACCTCATTGGTCGTCTTCAATAGGTCAAAGCAGAAGAAGACTTCTCCTCACTAAAAACCCTTCCGAGAGGCGTACCACAGTGATCTATTCTGGGCCCTCTGCCATCTACATAAACAATACTCATTCTGGTATAAAATCAACAAATATACACCTTTTTGCAGTGACACTTCTTCATATTGACAGGCCCTCTCATGAAACAACCACTCTGGACCTACAACTTGAATTTAACCGCCTACAGCTTAACCTACTTCAACTAAAGCTATTACTAAATGCCAAGAAATCTAAGGCAATGTTCTTTTCACCCTTATCCAAGGCTTCACAATCTACCACTACAAGCTTGTTGCCTCAGATCACCACCCTCTTAGGTGAACCTTTGGAATTCTTTCACAAATTTAAATATCTGGCCATCTGGATAGATCATAAAATTACATTCTCTGACCACACTGAGGAACTAACCCAAAAACTTAAAACAGAGACTGTATCTTTTTCCAGATAAAGCACTTACTCACCTTGGAAGTTAAAACCAGACTTGTTCAAATTACCCACTATTGGATTATGCTGACATTCTGCATGGTCAAGGAACTAATACAGGCTTATCCAAGCATGACACCCTCTATCGCCGTACTGTAAGATTTATTACAGGAGCACCTTACTCTACATATCACTGTTCTCTCTATTTCCTAGTAGGATGGATGTCCCTCAAATTCAGATGTCAAAAAAATGCAGCTCTCTGAACTTACTGAGCTATTACAAAACAGTTTCCCCAGTGTATTACAGACTGCCTTCCTGTTTGCTTGCCTGGAAGCTACATATTGAGAAGACTTTCATATATATCTCTTACCATTCCCAAAGTTAGATCCTGATTTGGCAGCTCATCCATATGTCATTCCCTTCCCTCCTTGTGGAACAAACTCCAGAAAACCCTGAAGTTAGCCACCACTGCAAAGTTGTCTGCCTTTAAAACCTTGTTTGCTTGTGCCTTCGCAGAATCCCGCAATTGTGCCCCCTAATGCATTGTTTCAGAGTTCTTAATTTTATCTTCTCCCTCATTCCTGTTCTGCCCCATAACTGTCCTACCGCATCTCTTCTCCTTGTCTCATATTTATCCTTACTCCTAACCTCCTTCCTCAAAGAATTCCTGATTATGTATACCGTCTTATATTCTGTTAATTTTAAAATGTAGCAAATTGCATGCTCCTCCATTACTGTATGTTAGGAAATTTGATATGTTGTAAAATATGATAAAATGATTTGTTGTATAATATGCCATGCAATGTTGTTTTTGTATTGTTGTTATTTTATGTACACTTGACCAGGTCCATCTTGGAAATGAGTTTACCCCAATTATGTTTTGCCTGGTAACATAAAGATTGATTGATTGAGTTCCATGCAGCCCCATAGTGGTCCACAGTTCATAGTGTCCCAGCAGCCCAGGTACAAATATTATGAACAAGATTTCCCCAGTGTATGATAGGAACAACTATTCCCTGTTAAGTGACTGTATATTTATTTGCATAACCCCTCTCAGTCCCCTGTTACTAGCTCCATTTTACCTGACCCCCAGGAGCAGCGACTGGCTCATTAATATTCATGAGCCTTATTAATACTTAAATCCCCCCTCCCCCTGTTTCTACAGCGCTCACTAGCATGGCTCCTTTTATTAAATTAGTTCCCTTCTATGCTTCCTCCTGGTGTCCGACCCCAATCTAGGTGTATGAGGGGATCAGTAGCACCAGGGAAACCGCTGGGTGACTGAAAACATGGCCAACAAAAATGGCCCCTAAACAGCTAGGCCACACGCAACTGCACATGCGTGGACCAGCAGACCTCATTTAAACAAAACTCTGAGGTCACTGGTCTTGTAAATTAGACCAGCGCAGTCCATATTGGGCTAGGATCAGTAGCAGGAGCCCCGGAAAGCAAGGTTAGCCCCATGGGGGGTTACATTTATGCCAAATGTAATACTTTATTTCTGTGACATCTAGCAAAGAAGTTCTTTTTAAGGGTTTTTTTAACATTGGTACAGTATGTTTTACGAATATTACATTTTGGATACTGGTATGCTAGTATGCATCCCCTTGCATCCTTTATCCACAAACTGTTTCAATTAATTTCACTGTCTAACTAATTGCACATTATTAATGTCCATGAAAATAGCAAATGTTGTTTGACAGTAAAATTAAGTAGTTGTACAGTAATTTGACTGACTCATTCTATGTGGAGAGTCCCCTTTTCCAGCGGGACAGGAGAAATTGCATGGGTAACAGTTGATCTGGACTGGGCACTGTCTGCTTGTGTAGGCTGTGCTGAGTGATCTTTGTGGTCACTGGGACTTGGACTTTGGAAGTGTGTATTGGAATTCTCACTCTGGCAGGTATTCTCCTGCCAATGCCGGCATCTTCAGTGGACTTCATACTGCTGCTGTGAATGACCCTCGGGTTAGGAAAAATCCCTAGGTTTAGTCTTTTCTAATTTATATTGTTCATTTTTTATCTTTGGGAAACAGTGTGAGTGCATCCAAAAACTTTTCTGCTAATAGAGATCATTGTTTTGGTATTCTCTGGTGAGTGCAGGGACTATTTGACCTCCTTAAGGCAATACCTTTTCTGGACTTGTGTGGGAAACTATCTGCAAAACTTCACATATTCCTGAACTGCACATCTTGGAAAGGGTTCTATGATACAGTTTTAACAATGCTTCTATTTTATAGGTATGAGTGGGTTTGTGTGACTGGTTAGGGTAGCAATGAATGCTAAGTGTATGTGTAGAAGAATATTTCTGTATTAGGTTTGGTTGTATTTATGGTGTAACTGATTAGGTGGTTTGGGGTAGTTAAAAACGGTATCGGCTAATTGTAGTAGGGTGAGGGCACTTTTTTTTTTTGTGTGTGTGTGTGTGGGTGGTTTAAATCCATGGCAGCATGTATGTAAGGTCTTGGCCCCTAGTCTTAGCTACTTCCATCCCAGAAGCTTCACCTCTGCACATTTGATGACCCTCCCATCAGCAGTGACATATTGGTGCTTCAGGGAGGTGGGTATCATTAGCAGTCAGGATGGTACGTAACAGGAAACGGGGAATGCTAATGGAGAGGGGGCACTGTAGGTTTGGTGTGGACTAGGAGATGGCCAAGGTTGAAATGGAACCTAGAGAGAGAGACCAGATGTGGTTATCTATATCCAGGACTCTCACTGGACCGAGTGGGCAGGTAGCCAGTAGACGAGCAGCCTCCACTCATCCCTTGTAGGCAGTGCTTTGCAGTGGCATAAGAATGAGGAATGAGACTGCCATTATAGCAGATTTAATGTCATGTTCATCACTTGATCTGGCTTGCATCGCAGAGATCTAGCTAAGTGACAACACCAGTCAAGTCTTATAAGCGGCAGCCCAAGCGAGATTCTCTGTAGTTCATTTCCCAGTCAGGGATCATGGGGGGTGGGGGTGGTAACCATCTGTTTTCAATCTGAGTTGAACTTCACTGTGCGCCCAGTGGAGAAATGCTGTTGTTTGAATGCATGGCCATGCATGGGGGTCCAGGTGCAGGTTGCAGTATCCTTTTGGTATTCTGGCCTCTGGAGCATGAGAAGGATTTCCTGCAGGAGATTATGGACTATGTCACGTGGTTGATTCTGGGTGACTTCAGTGCCTGGGTTAACAACAAGCTGTCACAATTTGGATATAATTTCCTTCAGCTATTGGAGTCGCTGGGCCTAGCACTGGAGGTTACTTTCATGGCCCACCCACACAGTCATACCTTGGACTTAGTCTTCTCACTGGGCTTGAGATTAACCTTGATATTGATTCGATCAGTTGGTCAGATCATTGCACAGTGAAGTTCTCATTTGGGGCTCCCCACATTCCACTCCTTGTGGAAGTGGTTCATTACTGCCATTTGAAGGGGGTGTCCCTAGACGGACTCCAGGTGGTGATGGACCGATGGACCTTCTTGGCATGATGGCCGCATGTGAGACTGGAGAGGAGGTAGTGGATGGACTATAATAGGGCCATTGCCTTGGCCTTTGATGCAGTCACACCAGCTCATATATAACCCCAGTCTTCATGCTTGTGATTCCTGTTGTTTGACAGGGAGCCCAGGGAAATGAAGACTAAGGGCCAGAGGCTGGAGCACTGTTTCAGGAGATCCAGCTTCAATGGGGGCAATTTGACTTTGAGTACTGACTATGGTGTGTATTAAAGGGTGATTTCCCACAAGAAGGCAGTATTTCTGTCCAGGAAAATTGTGCAGTGAGAAACCAACCAGTTCAGCTCTGTTGGACGATGGTAGACAACCCAGTCTGTCAACAACTGGTGAGAGCCTTTTCATCCACTTGTTGCAAAGTGTTTGCTCAGTTTTATTCTGACAGGGTGGCCTCTCTTTGGGCTTAGATTTCCCTAGCAGGGTTGTAATGACCTGGAAGAGTTGAGACAGTTATGGACTGGTGCACTCCCCAGGGCTGGAGTGAGTTTAAATTAGGTTCAGTGGAAGAGGTCTGTGCAGTGATCTTGCAGTTGCAGACCACATTTTGTGAACCTGACCCTGGTCGAACATGCTTTCTAGTGGGTTGAATGGGTGTAAACGGGACTGTGGGTACTCAGGAGAACATATCAGACAGACACTCAAAATCAGTGCATAAAAATGCTGGATGGCATTTGTAATTTTATTTTCTTCTTAAAATGGAAGAATGTACAGAAATAAAAACTGAGTTAGATACTTCACACAGAAACAAAAATAAGCAATTTAAATAGCATAAACCACTGCTTTGGCTTAACAGACACTAAAGGCTTTTCCACAGCCCAGACAGTAATTGCTAGTGTGAGCCCACACCACACTTGGAGGTCTGACTCCTACCTCCAGCAACTGCCTACTTGCTCCCTGTATAATAAAACTGCAGGACACACAGTACTGAGCTGAAAATCGAGCTCTCATGGATGTCGACTGCTGCAAAGTCAAGCCATCAACTTCACTTTCATTTTGGCCCTGCCATAGTTACAGTTTTGTTGCTTTTCCTTATATAAAAGAAGACTCTTGAATTTGGCAGCTTTCCTTAACTGCAACTTTATCTTATATGCAGGGGCTCTCCCATTATTGCTCACACTGCACAGATATTTTGTTTCATCTATGCAGCCCCAGTTACAACACCTCTGAATCTGCTATTTCTTTACAACACCCTTAATTCAGGTATGGAATGCTACAGGGCATCTTTACAGTATACCCATGCCAGTAGTATCCCAGCTGCCGGCACTTTCTTTTCATCTTGCCATTTTGTGTGGCAGTCTGCTATGCTTTGGAGCATGCCTTTGCTCCAAAGCACTCTTTCAATATTCAAGGGGTACCAGTGTGTTCTGCTAAAGCACGTTTCGCGCTAAAATAATTTCCCACTTGGGAGATCCAAGATAAAGTGCTTTCAAGTGCAAGCTATACATACCGGGGGGAGTGAGGGTGTTGTAAGAGTACAGTGATAGTAAAGATAAGAAAGATTTGTCAGGTTGGCCACCCTGACAAGAAAAATTAGAAAGAGCTAAAACAAATATAGATAAGAACAGAGTGAGAGAAATGGGGGAGGGACTGGCACCTCATTTTTATGGCTGTGAGCGAAGTCTACAGCCATTTTGCTATCTGTAGCTTGAAAATGGAATTTCGTGGAACACATGTTTTGGACATTTTAATGTACCCTTCCATGCCAACTGAAATAAAATATTCCCTTCTTCTTGTTAAGAATGTTGGAGACATAACTCAAAGCTGCTTATCAGATGCTATTAGGAAACTGAAACACCTTGTTAAATATGGGTTGCCTATGAAACTGGAGATTTGCACATTTAAATACTAAGCATTTAAACAGCTTCTTGATACTAGTTTAACTTGGGAATGCATTTTCTTTCAAGAAAGTTCATACCTCATAAATGTCACCCTTTTCCCAGCAAAACTATGATTTACACTTTTTTTTTAACTTCTACAGACACTATCTGATGAGCAGACTCAGACATATGCCAGGTCTTCAGTGAACTGCTTAGACTAAATATGTAGCAATAAGAAAACATTTGTTACTATGCTTTTTGGGAAAAAAATATATTGAGCTACAGTAAAATACACACACACACACACACACTCACTCACTCTGTCTATACACACCATCCTCATGGCCACATCATTCAAGATAAATATTGCATTCTAATATGTTATAAAAAAAACTTTGTCAGTGAACACAGTGAAGTTTAGTTTAGAGTAGATTTTCTTTAAATATTTCTTATTTTATATTTTGTGTACACACACACACATTCCTCATGGCCACAATACTGCCAGATGGTCTGGGTTCAAGTCCCAGCTGAGGCACTTATTCTTTCTCACCCCTGTTTGTTTATGTGTTCCATAAAATCCATACACCACACTCCTGTGTGATTGTTACAAGTAAATATTTGTGATGCCACTGGGTTGTGCATTTTAGAAAATGTAATGTGCTCCATGAAGGCCCAGATTCCAGTTGTCTCAGTGGCACAACTGGTTAGCACAATCAGAATGGTATTCTGGGTAGCCTGGGTTCTAGTCCCAGCTGAGGCACTTATTCTTTCTTACCTCTGTTTGCATGTGTTCCATAAAATATGCACACCACACTCCTATGTGATTGTTTCAAATAAATATTTGTGTTGCCACTGGGTTGTGTATTTGAGAGAGAGTAATGTGCTTGGG
Source organism: Neoceratodus forsteri (assembly GCA_016271365.2). Classification (NCBI taxonomy): domain Eukaryota; kingdom Metazoa; phylum Chordata; order Ceratodontiformes; family Ceratodontidae; genus Neoceratodus; species Neoceratodus forsteri. The sequence continues at coordinate 981,759,220 of CM028133.1, forward strand.
GATGGCCCAGGTTTCAGTTGTCTCAGTGGGAGCGCTGATTAGCGCAATCAGAATGGTATTCCAGGCAGCCTGGGTTCAAGTCCCTGCTGAGTCACTTATTCTTTCTTACCTCTGTTTGCATGTGTCCCATAAAATATGCACACCAGACCTCTGTGTGACTGTTACAATAAAGAAACTGTTTATGTCAGTGACCACAGTGAAGTTCACTTTAGAGTAGATTTCCTTAAAATATTTCTTATCCTATATTTTGTATCCTGGATGGCACTGTAGAGATGCTACATTTCATTGTCATAGGGGTCCTCATTTTCATATTTCTGCACTGTATTTACTCAGGCTATCCCAGATTAGATGCAGTATCTTGTTTTCAGTGATGTCTTGATTTTTCCATTTTGATAATGCATTTCTTCAGGGTAGCCTAGTCCAGGGCCCCCATATTCAATGGAGATGTGCAGCGCATCCCGGTGGAAATGGGAGATGTGCTGTACAACTCCAACAATGTGCCACAACATGATATTCAAATGTGCAGGATGCACCAGCCACAAGGGAATGGGCCAGCGTCCACACAAATAGTATGCCGTGCAAGTCAAGGGTGTGTTCCCATTCATATATTGCACTACGGCATACTTGGTGGGAAATTCATCCCTGGCAGCCCAGAGCAGTTCGGCCCACAGCTAGGCAATGAATAGCTGGCCTAAGCCAGTCAGCCACCCACAGGTAGGCTGAAGAAGTGCACCCAGGTGCACAGCAGCCTGGCAGCCCTGGTGGATTAAAGGTACACCATCAACTCCCCGATCAATCCAACTCCATCCCCGAAGAGCTCCATAGAGTAGGGTGCCCCTGGACCCAGTTGCACCAGAGGAAACCATGGTCCATATCCATGGCATAGAGGACACCCACCCACTGCCTTGGTACATGGACAACCCTGCTCCTCCATTACCTGAGCTGATGCGGAGACTGGCACTGCCCTCCACACCCTGCCACACCCAGCCACTGACTGCACTGGACTCAGGCTGGGGACCTTCACTCCAGAATGACTCAAGTGGCTATATCATACATTGGGGCACTACACAAGCTGCGGACCTACCAGTGTATGCAGCTTTGTGTATGTCCCTGGCAAACCGTAAGAGGGAATTTACATACCTCCAATGCATGCCTTGTTGATGCTGTATCTTTCTGCTGTCATACAATCTTCCCAGTTCCCCTATGTAACATGCCTCCCTCCAGACAGCTGAGGTATCCTGGGTGCCATGGGGTGCTGTATCCTGCAATTACATTTGTAGTGTATGCTCCAGGCTATGGATAGTGCATTTGTGGTTCCCCAGTTGTACAAACAAATGGGAGGTTGGCTGTAACATACCTGTTCCAGAAACTGTGTGAGTGAGTACAGCATTGGCTTTCCCCCCACACAGAGTAGTACAATAGCACCGGACGATGGCTCTGCAGTGAGTGCCTGAGGTGTATGGCAACTGGGCATTGTCGCCCACACACATCTTGTACCTATGTATGACACATTCCAGCATCCTACTGCTAGTGCTTCACCACCCGAAAATAAAATGCAATTTCTTCTGAGAACTATCCAGGATAAATATATACTGTAGAAATCAGCAGGCATATTCTAGGAAAATACATTATAAAACTGAGTAAAAAGATGACCACTTTGAAACTGCCTCTCAGCAGATCTACATTGTGCAAATTCATTAGAAATAATGGGTAAAAGCATCCCAAAAGCTGTCCCCAACCATATTGGCTGTGACCAGAACTTGTTTATTATTGTCAGAGGCAACAGTAATACTGATGTTAGATACCTTCCTTGATCCATAGGAGGGTTGGAGCTTCTACCCACCCACTGTCAGAAGCTCCGCCTCGGGGCCCTTAAACTAATGGCATCTTAATTCCTATCAGCAATAAAACAGATACCATTCATCTCCCTAAGGCATTAGGCATTTTATTGGGGGGGGAACAAGGGAAGACCCTTGTCTTCCTACCAGGGCACTCACCCACGACAGGGGTCACCCTGTCACAGTGGGATTCCTGGGGCCATTTTGTCGCTGACTTAGTCCAGTGAGAGGCCCTTCCCATGTGCATTGAAAGATGCACTGGTGAGGCCTCTTCTTAAAAAAAATCCTTCAACCTGGACTGCTTGACAAAGTATAGAAAAGTCTCTAACCTCGCCTTTCTGGGTAAGGTTATTGAGAAAACACTGGCACAGCAACTTGAGGCACACCTCATGGCCTTTGACATCTATTAGCCATTCAGTCCAGATTCAGGTCTAGGCACAGTACAGAGACACCACTGGTCAGGATGTTCAATGGCTTTCTCAGGGCAAGAGATAAGAGAGTGATCAGTTCTCATCCTCCTGGACTTCTCAACAGCTGTTTGACATGTGCTAGTATTAGATCACCTCAGGGAGTACTATGGACTTGTGGGTATGGTTATCCACTGGTTGAAGTTCCTCCTCAGTGATAGGATGCAGAGGGTGTTGTGGAATTTCTTATAATTCCTGAAGCTCTACTATGTGGTATACCCTAGGGGTCAAGTCTTTATCCCATGCCGTTTGTGGTGTACATGGTACCCTGGGAGGGATCATCACATGATACAGTCTGGGTTTTTACTACTATGCAGATGACACCCAGATGTATTTGTCATTTGTACCCAGGAATTAGTTTGGCTAGGATCCAGAAGTAAACATCTGTAAGTTGGCTGAGATTAAACCCTGACAAGACGGAAGTACCGGTGACTGGCTTGGTTGGATGAGGGGTGCAAAGGCCTCTGAGGAGTTGATCAGCCTTGTGCTTGGTTCCTCCAGACTGATGATCTCTGCTTAGGTGAAGTACAGTATTTAGGAATCGGTCTGGATACCAGGCTGAAACTGGAGACTCAGGTATTGAATGTAGTCCAGAGTGGCTTTTACCACCTCAGAAACATCACCTGGATGAAAGCCTTATTCACACCTGAAGACTTGCCATCATTAGTGCATGCATTCATCACTTCCAGACTTGATTACTGTAATGTTGTGTACTTGGGGTAAATGGAGGTATCCTAGGTTGCCTGCAGCTGGTTCAGAGTGCAACGCCCTGGTTGTTGACAGGCCTTCCTAGGTCTTGTCATATAACTCCAGTTCTACGTGAACTGCATTGGCTGTAGGTGAGGGGGTGAATCACCTTCAAGGTTAGTTTGCTAACCTAGAAGGCCCTATATGGACTGGATTCTATTTACCTGAGAGCTCTCCTAACTCTCTATCAGATCTCATGTCCCCTCTGCTCCTCTGAGGTGGGCCTCCTCACTGTTCCTATGGCCACACTAACATTGTGAGGGGATTGAGCCTTCGGCTCTGCTGGCCCGGCCCTTGTGAACAGATCCTTCAGGGAGGCTTACTTAGTCAAAGCCTTTAAAAAGAGACTGACAAGTTTATTTATTTATAATTTTTGAGCAGGAAAGGCACACTAAGCTGTGATAGCCTGTTTCTAGGTGTGTCCTGGGGGTGGTGGTTACATAGACCCGTTTTTATTGAAGGGGGGGAGTGTTAACCATGACACTGAGGAAACATCCATACTCTTCATCAGTAAGTGCCATGGGATCTTTTACTTCTACCTGGACAGTGACCAGACATGGGCAGAAGGGACCTCAGTTTAATGTCTCATCCAATGGATGGCACCTCAGTTGCGCAACACCCCCTTCGTACTGCACTATAGTGTCAGTTACGGCTATTGCCCTGTGTGCCTGGTGTGGGGCTAGAACCCACAACCATCTGATCTTCTGGGCCCAGAAATGAGCATGCTACCTACTGAGTCACTGACACTGCTGTTTCAGGAGGCTTTTGCCATCACCTAGCCTCCAATCTCTTCAGCTGCCACTTATTCTGTTATTTTTCTTCTATTATTTTTTGAGTGTTGCTGTTTTCACTATGCTGTATTATTTATTATTTTTTGTTCAGATCAAGTTATGCTACATGCCCGAGTTTTATGTATTATTATGTAAAGCATTCTGTGACTCAGTGATAGGGCAGTCAACAAATACATACATACATACATACTACTATTACTACTACTATTCTAATTTGACAGTCACATTGAGAAAGCAGTCATGCTTAAAAATGTAGAGACTTATAGCATATTTTATTTTCACTGTGCAGCTCGGGCCCCATTTACAATTAGAACCTCTATTAGTTTTCACCTCAGTCTTTCTCAGGGAGGCCCCTACATAAATTCTTTTAAACATGGATCCTGAACTGTACAGGTTGGAAATGAAGTACTGTATGCTGTTAATCTAATAGTTTTTTTTTTAGCACTGCTATCTTCTTGGAGTGGTTGTCAGCTTACTTAGGAGTAAAACCTGGAAATTAAATGGAAGCAGCCTTTATTAATGCTACTTTCAAATGCAACATTTGAGTCATAGACTCAACTGCTGGTTTTGATATTTAACTGTTAGTGACTGCCAATATAAAGAAATACATGGTGGCCCAGTGACACTGAGGGATGAGGCACTGGACACCACAACTTGCTCTATTCCGGCTACCCGAGTTTGGGAGCGAGCTCCGACATCTGGGGTTGGTAGGTGCAGGTCAGGTCAAGGATTGAATGCCCACTGCACTGCTCTCCTCCCTGGGGGGCAGGGTTGGGGATTGCCTGGCATGCCAGTGGCTCCTGGTGGAGACCGGGGGCACTGCATCACACAGGGCAGCATGAAATTAGCATGGCTGATGCAAGGCACGGTTGCCGTGCGCCATTGTGTCAGGGTGTGCACCATACATGGGGGGGGTGAGCACCAGAACAAGAAAAAACCCTGTCCACAAGGTAGGCAACGGCACCTGCCCCATGCCCACTGCCCTCACCTGCAAGTCGGTGTCTATGTATGTAAGAGTGCCCAAAGAGGAGGGGCGGCCCTACCCCAGAGGGTTAAGCTGGGGGTGCCAACTGTGGGATAAGGGGGAGAAGAGAGGAGGCTCAGGTAGGAGGACTTCAGGCAGGGCAGGAACAGGCAGGATGCCTGAGAGAGGCCCCATGGACTGTGACCAGAGGGAAAAATAGTTGTAAAAAAAAAAAAAAAGAGTACAAGACTGAATATATAACTAAGTATAGACTTTTTCCTGAGAATCAAGGTTTTTAATTTATTTTATTTTTCTTTATTAATTTGTTAACCGGGTAACAGCTCTGGACCAAAGGTCCATTTTCTGGCTCAACCCTGACAGTTATGCAGTACAAAAAATTAAAAAATATTCAAATAATGACATTCAGTAGCAATTACATGTACATAAACCAAACAAACACAGTCGTTACTTTTAAAAATTTGTAAAGGACAATCAACATGTAAAAAATCAGGTAAGCTGTTCCAAAAGTGCAGAGCGGCTGCAGTACATGCACATAATCCAGCTCTAGTTTTAGACTAGGTAACATGTCCCTAATTAAAAGATGACCAGAGAGAGGAGAGAAGAGAAAAAGCGGAACAAAAAAAACATTTTTGAAAATCAAGCAACAACAAAAAAAACATACTGCATACGTTGTACTGGGGATAACCAACCAAGCTGAGAGTATAACTGAGAGTGGTGAGTATGTAAAGGAATCAATAATCCAAAATGGCAAATGTTATTGTAAACAACAGAAATATTTTGTACCTCAGTAGAACCCAAATCAGAAAAAAGGTTTGATATAGAATCAAAATGAGGCAAAAGAGAACCAATGGCTATGGTTTTGCAGGATTCAAAAATTGATTATTCAGACATACTGTATGTTTTTCTGTTCACTCTTGACATGTGCCTCCACAGCTGCACCACTGTTCTGTTCTTAGAACAGAATGCAGCCCCAGGAGCCTTTACTATGTGCCACCAGCATGTACCCCAGTGCAGTCCACCAGTTTCTGGGCACAAAATGTGCTGCATACCAGGTAACCACAAAAAAGAATGAAACTTTTGGGGTCTACAAAGGGAGCAAAATGAGACCAACATCAAGGTATATAAGGAAAAGCTAGAGATACGCAAATAGTTCATTAGATGGATGAAAGTAAACTCATAGCTAAGGACTGTAGAAGGGGTCAAGGAAAATTATAAGGCCTTCTTCAGATATGTTAGGGAAAAAGATAAGCTACAATAGCATAGTAATGATGAGGATGAGAGATGGGAGTGTGGAAGAGGGCAACGGGAAGGCTAGTATAGTCAATGAGTATTGTACATTTTTTGTGTGTTTATAGTGGAAACTACAAGACCAATGCCAGTTGGATGGATACCATTCATGGGAACATTTAATCACAAATTAGAGACTGGACACTTTTGTATGAGAGGTGGAAAGAATTAACAGAGACCTGAGAAAATTAGAGGGGTGGTCAATGGTATGACAGCTGAGTTTCAATGCAAAAAAGTGTAAGATAATGCATTTAATATACAGAAGGCCGAGTACAACATGGATGGAATGATATTGAAGACAACCAAGCAGGAAAGAGACCGGGGGGTAATCATATCAGGTGACCTAAAGGTGGCCAGGCAGTATGACAAGGCAATTGTAAGGCTAGTGGGATGCTGGGTGCATAGAGAGGGGAATCACCCGCAGAAAGAGGGAGGTGGTGTTGCCTCTGTAGGGATCGCTAGAATGATCCCACCTACAGTACTGTGTCCAGTTCCGGAGACTAAATTTTTAGAAGAACATATACAGAGTTGAAGTGGTCCAGAATAGGACAAATAAAATGTTGCAGGGCCTGCATCAAAAGCCTACTGAGGAGAAACCAATGGACCTCAATATGTACACCTTGGCAGAGAGGAAGGAGAGGGGATATGATAAAGACCTTTAAATACATCACAATGGTGTAACCCTGGCACTGTCATACCAAAGGCTACTACCCTTGCCTGTTACCCTAATTGCAGGTTGAGGGGCCTGGGTTCGGAAATGCAAGGTACTATGGTTACCCTACCAGCAGTAGAACTATAATAATGGTGCCTCCACCCAGAAATGTGCTTAAGTGGGTCATTAACAAAGTTGGTACAACCCTCTGGGAAGCTATAACCACCCAAAATCCCACCTAGTGACCTTCTGAATTTAAACAAACAAGTGCAATACTTAATGGATGAGGTATAATGCAGTTTGAACATTAATGATCTGCTCGTGCAACCTCCACTTACTAGCAGGGTTCACTCTATTACAGTCACCCTGCAGCCCCTTGTGAAAGACAGCTTCAATAATACAACATACACTTTTCAATATACTTTGCAATATTTCAGTGACCTCAGACCAGGTAATATATGCTAACAAGCCAGGTTAACTGTTAAAACAGCAAATCATATTTATTAAGGGGGACATGTACAAGGGAGGGGCGAAAATCTAGGTAAATCATTACTACACTGTATTTATACTAACTTAGTTGCTTAGGGATCACTTCTAGACCCTGTCTTATCAGTTCTTACAACTGCTGGGTACCCAGAATGTAACCAGGCATGCCTGAGGTGATGCTGTGAGTTGGCTGGCACTGCAGCTGATGTTGGGGCCCTTGATAAAAAGAAAGGTGATTAGTGGGGAGCAACACATTTAGCAATTACAAACAATTCGTATCTGTGTCACTTAAACACTTTGCACTGGCAAAACAAGATCAGATGGTACCATTTAAACACAACTGATGATTTGTTGCAGGGCACTACCCTCGATTTACTCACTGTACCCAGAAAGATGGATAAGCACTCTGGCAACATCAAGATCTGTTATTTTCTTGAGCTGTAGATGGGGACCGGTGCCAACACAACTCCCATCCACTTCACAGCCTTTCCCACAAGGTGGCAGCAACCTGTGATTGATGGTTGTGCAGGGGCTGATTCCCCAGGATCTGCCTCTTGCCAAAATTACAGTGGCACAGGAACAATCTGGCAGGGCCTCTGGTGACATAAGCCCAGATGAGGAAAAATGTCTTTAAAGGATTTGTTCTGTGTGCTGGTGAACCCTCCAGCTGGGCTTTGAAAAGGAAAGTCTCTCCAGCAGTGAAGTGGCTCCAGCTTTTCTTCAGGAGTCCCAGGATCCATGATTACATACTCACAGTAGGCCACAGCTTGTGGCTGAAGAAACAGCAGCTTCTATGCTCTTGGCTACTGGCTGGGCCCCGTCCCAGTTGCTTTCATGGAAAACCTCATTAAGTCTACTTGCATGCAGTTCAGTGTGTCTGATCCCATTGTGGAGTGAACTGGGATCACAGGAAGCAAAGCAGGCCTTCCCTGTTGCAAATCTCCTCATCAATACAGGCAGTTGCCTTCTCAGTGTCTCAAGCAGGACTCTTCACACACAGGCTCCCTGCCTCTCGAGAGCCCCGGCTGAACTGAACTTGGTTCAACACAGCCTCCTCATTCTTGTCCTCTTTTTTTCTGTGTTTTGGTTGGCTAACCTTGCTGTCAATCTCAGTTTGGAAGCTTCCATTGCGTCAACCTGAAAAGTTCACAGTTTCTCACATAAGGCATGGAAAGGAGCACCCCTCGGTTCCGATTGGTCCAAACCAGGAAGTCCTGGACCAGACATGGTGGCTCCCATTGGAAGAGGCTAACACTCTATACTGGCCAGTCCAAACAAATTTATTTAAACAACAGTAGTGAACTAGAAATAACCTTCCACAGAACATTAAAGAGCTCCACTTGTCATGTTGGTGACAGCAAAGTTGAGCTGATTGGGATAAAGCCTGACTGGCCATGAGCTCTGTTGTACTCAGACCCAGCCCAGGCTATTAACGCCTATAAAACTCCTTCTGCCACTTCACCACTGCTTCCCTTCCCCTAACCCACAACTGCCTTGTTTTTTCTGCCCAATCACTCATTCCTCTGTTCCATAGGACACTGATCCACTGTGTATCCTTTACTGCTATATTCTGGTTTGGTTTTCTCCCCTCCTACCTCTCCTCCCACCTCTCCCAGGCAGCCACCTCTAACTACTCCCTTCACCACAAAGATCCTCAAACTTTCTCTCTTCCCAACCCCCACTCTGCTTCTTGTCAATCTGCTTTATCCTTCTGTTTCCCTTCTGTCTGGAACAATTTACCCCATGTCCTTCATCTATCCTCCTCCCTCCCTACTTTCAGAATGCTTCTCAGACTCCTTCCCTTCTAGTCTTGCACCCTGTGTGCCCTTACCGGACCATCTTAATGTTTTGTTCCCCTGGTTGTTACTCTTTCAGGCCATTCTTGCTCATCTTCACTTCTCTGGGACTGCTAGTTTGCACTACCTTTCCTCCCTCATTGCTCGGCCATCCACTACCCTTTCTTTTTTTCTATCTTTTATTTCCCTCTTTCCTCTGTACTATGTCCTCTGGCTTACACCAGTTCTCCTCCTGTCGAACCACCCTTCCCCTGGAATCTTCCTCCTCCCCCACAGCTGCCTCTCCCCTGCCAGTCCTTCATCTAAGCATCCCTTTTGCGAGCCTCAGCAACAGTCACTGCGATCCTCAGCTTAATCACACATCCAAAAACCCCGTTCTCTCCTCTACCTACCTTTATCTTAACCTGCTACCTTGCTAGCCACTCCGACGTGTTTCTGTTCTCACTCTGCTTTGTATAATTGACCTGCAACTGAATTTTAATAATGTATTTACTTGTTATGCTTGCTTTATTTGTTTTCTGCATTTTTATTTCAGCATTGTGTACTTTTGAAGCCCTTTGTTTTGTTTTGTTACCCAGTCCCTGGGTCACACCTGGAAATGAGCCTCAGCTCAGTGTGCTTTTCCTGGTCACCAAACTGTAAATAAAATAAAAAAAATGAACACTGCACACAATGGCTAGAGTTCTTATAGTGACAGTGAGGTGGCAAGGATGTACACACACACACATGCAGAGCAACAGCAACACTCTCCTGAAAATGGATGTACCTTTCTTTCTTGACATCTGCCAGGCAGTGGGCATCAGTGGAGCCCAATGAAATACTGAAGGTAAGCCCCCCAAAATTAGGGGGGAGTTACACTCTCCCCTGCCCAGGAAACTTGGCGTCCATGTCAAGTCTATAATATATACAATAATCACTACTAATATGTTTGTTATATATGGATTAATTCAGGGACTATTATATACATTATCTGCGCAGATGTAATATAGCTATATACACATTAGTATGCTGTACCTTTAACTAAGACTTTTGCATTTGCATAGTTCAGATGTTCACATATGGTCATGGCACTCTACATTATTTTAGATACTTTTTGCTTACTCTCTTAATCATAGGAATTGCATTTTGTTCTAAGACATTTTTAAATAGTGCCCCCTAATAGATAGTGGACCTGAGCTTTTCAACTTACTTCTAGAGCTCTATAATGGACATCCCTAGGGCTTAACCAGTATTGTTGAGGATGCTGCAAGTACTAGCTTGGGCAGGAAATTGACTGTAACACATACCCCTTTATGAACTACATTCATGGGCAAGTCCACAGGCTTTCCTTGTGAATCATAGGTGAGATGAACCACAGGTTTTACAAATCTTCTAGAGCTCCTAGGAGTAGAGGGTATTGGCACTGACACTTCAACATTGGCATTTGGGTTCATGACTTCCAGCTCATTGTCCAGCAACAAGACAGCTTCTGAGGAAGGGGGCGCCACTGCACTCTCCTGAGATTTAGTATTGGTTGTCGGTTTGTCACTTTGCTCATTACTTTGGTTCTCAGGTTCTGGAACTTCATGTTCATTTGAAAGTAGTATTTCAACAAAGTTTGAGTCATCCAGTCACTACAAGCATTCTCAAGAATAACCATATTTTCTTGTTCACAAGATACTGTAGTTCACTTAATCCAGCATCACATTTTTGTTCACATACAAGTTCATTACTGGCTTCTTCTGGTCCAGGCACATTAATTTCATACAATTCCATGGTCCACCAAGCAAAGGGAGTCTGCAATGTCAGAAGTCACACTTGATGCATAACTCTAACAGTTTAGGTCCATTGAAAAAGCAGAGTTTTCTGGGATCTCTGGAACATTAGAGGGGAGACCAGAGGTAGGATGGTATGCTCCTTGAAACAATTTCCCCAACTTGAGAGAAAGGTAACAGACAGCACCACATTCACTGTTATCATCCTCAGAATGAGCATCATCATTGATTATACTACTTTGAGCTGGGGGCTCTGGCTGTGAAACAGCATGGGGTGAATCTTTCTGTTTCTTCTGAGCAGCAGAATAGGTGACAGGCCCGGTGGGAGTGCCATCTGCAGGTGCAGGATCGATAACAGTTTGACCAGTTGGTAGAAGGTGATTCCTATGTATTGTCTTTACAGAGCGGGGGTCCCCTTCAGGTTGTACTTTATGTACTGGCAGATCATCCAACTTACTGATTACAATGTATGGAGTGTGGCTCCAATGGTCACCTATTTTATGTTTCCCTTGGAAACCAAGATTTCTCATTAACACACAATCTCCATCATTTAGTTCATGGGCCTTCACTCACTTGTCATGACGGGCCTTATCATCAAGATTTTATTTTTTTGAAATCATACTTTTATTGAAGTTTTCCAACAACAAACAACTAGACAAGTGTAATCTCCCCTACAAATGGGGGTTCCTAAAAAGCCTCCTTGGAACTTGCCTAAGTGTTCCCCTGCCTGCTGGCGTTCAGCATTTAAGCCATTAGAATGGCACTGTGAGTGCTGGTAGAGCCTCTACATACTGTCTCTTTAAGAGCTGTTTGCTCACAGACATGATTACTGTTTTCTAGGGGGTCTGGTGTTTTCCTGCTCGAATCCTGCCTGAACTGTGGGGTAACCACTTCATTTTGCGGTTGCTGAAGGCACAAAGGGAGCCCATCTGAATGATATACCTGTTTCCCCTGTAATCATTTACAGCATTGGTAATATTGTAGTTTGTCTAACCTGTTTTGTTACAGCTGGGACTCTATGTGTGTTGTCCCTCCATTTTGGACCTCGACTGCTGTTGTGGGGCCAATGGGATTAGGGGAACTGTAAAATGGAGACTGTTTGGACCAACCAGAATTCGGACTCTCCCGGGAGCCGGCTTACAATGAGGAGGTATAGCTAGTAATTCTGGGAAGTGAAGTTCTGGACCTTGGCGCCTATTTGCGCCAACTGAGAGAGTTTCTGAGTGATTGACAGCGAGCCCACCAACTGGACCGGGTGGCACCCGAAGAGAATGCTCTGCCCTGCGACTGGGAGGTCAGATTCATTGTGACCATGAGGAAAGAAGGAGCTCTGTGCTTCTGTGTTGTATAGTTTTGCACAGGAAGTACGTGAGAGGCCTAAAGTCATGCCGTTGTCATTGCTAACTCAAATTGGACTGAATCCTGGAAGATCACGTGATGCAGCTCACCAGATAGCAGATCTCCTGCACTGCTCCAGTCACCTGACTCTCTTAATCTTCAAATTTCATCAGTAACGTCTGTTGATTTACTATCTAATACACCCTAAAGACCTTAAGAAGGGGTCTATATTAGTATTCTGTTGAAAGTTGGATATATGGATGTGACGATGCAGAAAACTACTCCTAAACATACTCCCCCGGCTACTCCAGAGAAAAAAAATCCTGGACCTCCGGTGGTGCAGAGGGGCTGGCATCGGAAACTACTATGTCTGAGCAACAGCCTCTTACCTTGCAATGATTCCTGCAAGAATTTACACCATTTAGGGAAGAATTGAGTTCTATTACATCGGAGATCAAGAATCTAGCTCAGGTAATGAAAGACCTGCACCAGCGGATGGCAGACAAAGAAGCCCGTATTTGTTCAGTAGAGAGGAGGATCAAGAAGATAGAGCCAGAGATAATTACCGTCCATCAGAAAATGACATGATTGGAATCCAAAATTGAAGACCTAGAGGGCCACAGCTGCAGGAATAACGCTGTCCTTATAGGTCTTCCTGAAAAGAAAGAGGGTCTCAATGCTATTTTATTTGTTCAAAAAGTAGTGGAAAAGCTAGCTGGCCCTTCACCCTTCGGGCCACATTATGTTATTGAACGGGCGCATCGATCCTTTGCCCGATGCCACCGGTTGGGGCACCTCCTCGCCCCCTAATCTTTTGATTTTCAAATTACTTAGAGTGCCAGCACTTTTTTGCCAAGGTCAAGGAGTTGCACGAAGAGAGATGGGAGGGTATCAGAATTAGGGTGGCGTAAGATTTACCGGTCTCTATAAGGCAAAATAGAGCCAAGTTCCACCCCCTGGTTTCTAAGCTTATAGCTGCCGGAGTTAAATTCTGAATGAGCTATCCCGCTAAACTGGGGGTTATAATTACTGGCACCTGGATATCATTTGATGACCCTGAAACAGCAGCTAAGGGTCTTAAAAATGCCTTCCTGGACTTATTCAAAGAGCCCTGAAGTGTTTACCCGAGTGTTTCGCCTGCTACTGTGTGGGGTAAGAAAATTTAATTAAAAGATGATCGGGGATCAACATCTCCTTTTTCAAGAGAGGATAAGCTGAAGGACACCAATAATATCTAGTTTAAATGAATCCTCTGATCGCGAAGTCCATTGGGGGAGGTTCCTGCATTTTTGCTCCTTTTCGTTTAAGTCAGTGTGATTCTATTCCTTTCCAGTGGAGATTTGGATTTGATGGCTATATTTGGATGAATAGAATTTAATTTGGACTCCACTCTAATGGTATTATGCCATTGATTTGTTCCAGCTCGGTGAAAATGTAGACAGTTCAAATAGAATGCTTTGAGGTTGGTTTACTCTGCGTTATTAGTGAACTGGTTTAAATACTGTCTTTATCAGCTGCTACCACTAGAGGGAGCACGGAGCTTAGTTTTAGTAGAAAAGCTGCAATTTCCAGGTGGCTAGAACTGCGCTGCGGACTTTGGATTTAAAGAGTTTGAATCCTGAAAACGAGCGACAGATCGGCGGAATGTGGCCCTATATATGGACGTTTCCCCTTCTTGTTTTTTTTTTTTTTTCTCTTCTCTCTTTTGTAGCCACGCTATTTTAGCATTTCAGGGGATATAATAATTTAATAAAATTGGACAGTTTTATAGAACTGGGTGGATATCAGTTTGAGGGTGAATCACATTTTATTATATCCAGCATTACAGGAGAATGTTTTCCCCTCTGTTTTGTTGTTTTTCCTCTTCTTGTTTCAGCCAGGAAAGTATAGATGTTAATTTTATTAACGGAGGTATGTGGATCCCTGACAATAGCTGTTATAATCAGCATGTTTTCATTTTAATGGGGAACAGGATTTGGAAGAAATCTCCATGTTTGTACTCTAAAAATGATATTAATAAGAAAGAGGAAATTCCTTTAATTATTATGGCCTGTGGTGTTTTAAGTTACAAATAGACTCAGGCAAAATAGATAACGAGCTTGTAATTTCTGTAATAAGGGGCTGAAACTGCAGAAATCAGTTTGTGTTTTCTTTGTTTGTTTTCTGTCCAAATGTATGGGAATTGAGCAACTTATGGAGAACTATCTTGTTTTAAGATTATGTCGCATTACAGAAGCTAAGGTATGTTAATGATTGGTTCATTTCCATAAATAGCAGCAAAGTTGTTAGTTCATCAATTATTGTTCTGGGATGCCAAGTTTAATGTTTTGTAGGGTTAGGTAGATTTTATATAAAACTGTTTACTCTAGCATATTGCTTCCTTACTATGGGAGAAGAAGGGAACTGTTTATTTTCCCAATTTTCTTTTGAGGTTCAGACGTTATTCTGTTGTTATGCTAGTTTTTAAACTTGATTAGTTAATATTTTGTATCCACTGCTGATGGGCAGTAAGATGGGATACTTATGGGTAGGTAGGGATAATCCCTTCTACTTTCCCTTTTGTTTTCATTATTTTTATTATCCTTTAGTTTAACAAGGTGACTGTTTGGTAACAGTCGAGTTGGGATGGCTGGAGGGTGGGCGAGCAAAGTAAGGTGTACTGCTGACCGTAGCTCGTAGCAATAAGGGAAGAAGGGAGGTTTGGGAGAACACTACTGCTAGTTGTTCATTGTGGGAATTCAGGATAGGAGAGAGGGAGGGGGTAGGGTATGGGGTTGGGTTTGCATGGATTTCTCAGCCTTTACATTGCTGAAGGCAGACTTCATTGGTAAAGTATCCAGGAGTTCTTTCAAATATTTAGTCCAGATTTATGGCTAGGGACTTAGTGGTTGCTACTTGGAATGTTAAAGGAGCTAGGCAGAAACTAAAGCAATATCAAATCCTGAAACAGTTGCAGTTATTAAAATCTGATATCACCTTTATTCAATAATCCCATTTATTGATCTTAGAGGAGCTAAAGATGAGGAGACAGCAAATAGGTCAAGTGTTTGCCACCGAGGGTAGTACCCAAAGTTGTGGGGTAATGATTTTACTAAAGCGTATACTAAAGCATAATATCCCATTCTTGCCAACTAAAGTTATTAGGGACACCCAAGGCAGATTCTTATTGGTCCACGGGAAAATACACACTACTGAGATATTGTTAGGTAGTATATATGGGCTGAATAGTGACTCTCTTGGGTTCTTTATGGAGTTAGTCAATATTTTAATCCCTTTCTTATCCATTCCAATGATTCTATGATGGCAGAACTTCTCTGCTGGGATGATATTGCCCTCCTTCCCTCCCCTCCACCCCCGACCCAAAGCTAGTTCTATTTTTATAGGCACAGGATTTGACTGACAACAGGAACTTCCTGATTAGGGGCAGGAAGTGAGTGATCACAGAACCACCAAGGACCCACCATCCTAGAAGGGCAAGAGTAGCTCTCCGGCCCCCTCTAGCTGCTGGAGGTCTGCCTCTGAGCAAGTAAGTGGTCTACTGAGAAATATAGGATATTCTTGTCTCAGAACAGGACAATCAGGAGCTTAAAGGGCACACAGGCAGAAAGTAAGGAGAGAGAAAAAAAACAGAGGAAAGAGTAAGGATTGCAAACAGTTAAGGGTCCAGAAATAAGACATGATTGGGTGGTGCAGTGCAGCTGTGGAGCAGCAGTCTTCCAGGAGATGTTCTGGAGGATGCTGTGTTGTCCCATCTGCAGACACCTCTCTGGGCTGAGGGAGGAGGTTGCTCATCTCCAGGCTGAGTTGGCCAGGATTTGTGGGACCTCCTTTTCCATCCAGGGACCACCAGTGCCACTGCCATTGCCTCAGAGGTTGCCAAGAAAGAGGCGGTTGGACCACAGTGGGCTCAGGGAGGGTGAGGTGGTGGAACAGAGGTGCATCCTCCAGTTGTACCTCTCCACAATTCCTATGCCATTCTGGCAAGTGTGGTTCCTCTATGGAGGCACCCACAGTGGAGACCAAGGAGGATGCTGGGAACCTCCAAGGAGACCCACAGGAGGTGTCAGGGGACTCTGCAGGGGAAAAACAACTCCTGGTGGGGACTCCATTGTTAGGAAGGTAGAACTGGGGGAGGAAGGGGAGAGGGAGGTAAGGTGCCTGCCTGGCGCCATGGCTTGGAGGGACAGGGAGCCAAATCCTCAGGATTGCCGGAGCAGCTGCACAGGAGGAGCTGGATGTCATTGTCCACCTAGGGACAAATGACCTGGCTAAGAAAGGATTAGAGAAGTGCAGGAAGGGTTTGTGGAATTGGTAGGGGCCTTAGTCAAAGCACGCACGGTAACCTTCTCGGAGGTGCTACCCATCTATGGCATAGGAGAGGCTAGGGTGTTCCACACCATGGGATTCAATCAGTGGTTGAAAAACTGGTGTGGAGCTCAGGGATTTGGCTTCATTGGGGACTGGGGGTCCACCTGGAGTGATGCAAGCCTATACTGGCATGATGGGCTGCATCTGTCCGGGAGGGGAACCAGGATCCTAGGTGATAGGTTTAAATGCTTCATTGGCAAGCTTTTAAACTAGCCAAGGGGGGAGGCACTGGAAAGGAGCAGGAAAATCCTAGTCCCCCAAATAATCATGGTAGTAAGTGCGGCAAACACCAACATAGAGGTGTCGATAGGGAGAAGGGCAGGGGTAAATGGAGAAAGTGACAAAGGCAAGAAGGACAGGGATGGGGCAAAAGGGAGTAAGGCCATCAGGAAATGGAGGGTAATGAGTACCAATGCCTGAAGTCTGGGCAACAAGCTCCCTGAGCTGATGGCCTTAATGGAAGAGGGATTCCTGGATATCGTAGCAGTCACAGAAACATGGTACACAGAGAACCATGACTGTGATGTTAACATACCAGGGTACATAACCTACAGGAGAGACAGGCAGGGGAGAAGATGGGGAGGAGTAGCTCTCATGTAAAGGAAGGGATAAAAGCAACTGAACAAAACAGTAAACAGGGAGGAGAGGAGGCACTGTGGGTCACCTGGAGACTGGAAAGGCACCACAATCTGCACAGGGGTTGTGTACAGACCCCATGTCAGGGGAAGGAATGGACAAGGATATGATAGAAGGCATTCATAGAATGGCAGAGAAAGGGAGATACTGTTGATGGGGACCTGAATATGCCAGATGTTGACTGGAGCACATTGCTGCAGCCACATCCAAGAGCAGGGCCATTCTTGATGCCCTACAGGTGGCAGGCATTAGACAGCTAGTTTCAGAACCCACTCGTGAGGAGCAATCTGAGACCCTTACTCTCAAGCGGGGGCATGAGAGGATCTCAGATCTAGAAGTGGGTTGCCATCTGGGGACAAGTGACCATCAAACAGTGTGGTTCACGTAAACTCAGCTATAGAGTCAAGCCACACAAAGTGAGGGTCTTTGGACTTTAGGAGGGCTGACTTTGGCAAGATGGGAGTGCCTCAGAAAGCACTAGCAAACAGGCTAGAAGGAGGTGTGGAGCAACAATGGGGAATTATCAAAACTGCCATCACAGAGGCAACAAGCCTTTGTGTGAAGCAAATAAACAAATCAAAACAAAAGAAAAAGCCACTATGGTTCTCAAAAGAGGTGGCTGTGAAAGTCAGGAAGAAAAAGATAGCATTCCGGAAGTATAAGGGAACACAGAAGGAGCAAGACAGAGAGCTGTACCAGTTAAGGCAGAAGGAAGCAGGGAGGGAAGTCAGAATAGCAAAGGCCCAAACTGAGGAAAAGATAGCCAACTCAGTTAAGAAGGGGATAAAACTTTTATAGGTACATTAGTGAGGTAGAAAGACAAAGGAGGGATAGTGAGGCTGAATAGAATGAACGTGGGTGGGCAGAGGGGACAGTGAAAAGCAGGAATACTGAACGAATATTTCTACTCAGTATTCACAAAAGAGGAGGGGAAGTGCCTAATCCAATTAACAGAAGCACTCTTGATAGGGGGCGACCCAGTCTTTTCACAGAAGAAAGGGTTCTGCAAGAACTCCTAAAACTGAAGGTGGACAAAGCAATGGATCCTGATGGAATTCACCCAGAATTCTAAAAGAATTAAGGAGGAACTAGTGAAACCACTGGCTACTCTCTTTAATAAATCATGGGAGGATGGTGTGGTACCGAGGACTGGAGGAAGGCGGATGTGTTCCCTTCACAAAAGTGGGACCAAGACAGAGGCAGAAAACTACAGACCTGTCAGTCTGACCTCTGTGGTAGGGAAAGTGATGGAGTCACTTCTGAAGGAAAGAATAGCTGAGTACCTAGAGACCAGTGGAGCACAGGACCCAAGGCAGCATGGGTTCACAGCGGAAGGTCATGTCAGACTTAATCTAATAGATTTATTTGACTGGGTGACCAAAGTAGTAGACCAGGTAGGGGCTGTGGACATGGCCTACCTAGACTTTAGCAAGGCATTTGACACAGTCCCACACAAAAGATTAATAGTCAAATTAACCAGCCTGGAGTGGACCCAGTCTGGTAGCCTGGAAAACACTGGCTGGACAACAGGACACAGAAGGTAATTGTAAATGGAGTCCACTCTGAAAAAAGGGGGGTTACTAGTGGGGTACCGCAGGGTTCAGTATTGGGTCCAGTCCTTTTTAATGTCTTCATCAGTGACATTGCAGAGGGACTGGAAGGAAAAGTATGCCTTTTTGCAGATGACACAAAGATCTGCAACAGGGTTGATACACAAGGAGGCGTGGAAAAGATGAAAAGGGACTTGGCAAGGTTGGAGGAATGGTCAGAAGTATGGCAGCTAGGATTCAATGCAAAGAAGTGCAAAATAATGCACCTGGGAAACAAGAACCCAGGGGAAGAATACACAATGGGTGGGGAGATAGTAACAACAACAAAAAAGGAAAGGGACCTGGGGGTAATCATATCAGTTGACCTTAAGGTTAGCAAGCAATGTGAGAAATCAGTAGGGAGGGCTGGGGTATACTGGGATGTATAGGAAAGGCATCATCAGCAGAAAACAGGAAGTTGTTATCCTCTGTACAGACAGTTGGTGAGACCCCATCTGGAGTACTGTGTCCAGTTCTGGAGACCCCATCTCCGCAAGGACATAGACAGGATAGAGGCAGTCCAGAGGAGGGCAACTAAAATGGTGCAGGGTCTGCAAGAGAAGCCGTATGAGGAGAGATTAAAGAAGCTTAATATGTATACCCTTGAGGAAAGAAGGAGAGTGGGGACATGATAGAAACTTTTAGTACCTCAGTGGAATCAACAAAGTCCAAGAGGGTAGCATCTTTCAGAAAAAGAGACTTGCAAGAACAAGGGGACACAATTTAAAGATAGAAGGAGGCGCTTTAGGGCAATGTGAGGAAGTATTATTTCACAGAGAGGTAGTGGATGCATGGAACAGCCTTCCTGAGGAGGTTGTGGGTCTAAAACTGTGGAGAATTCAAGAATGCATGGGACAAACATAAGGCAATTCTTGTGGGGGGTAGGAAGA
Organism: Neoceratodus forsteri; assembly: GCA_016271365.2. Classification (NCBI taxonomy): domain Eukaryota; kingdom Metazoa; phylum Chordata; order Ceratodontiformes; family Ceratodontidae; genus Neoceratodus; species Neoceratodus forsteri. The sequence continues at coordinate 981,778,844 of CM028133.1, forward strand.
AATAGGCTGTTGGTTAACTAAGATCTGCGGCCTATCCTGTAGGTAGGGAAATAGGCAGACTAGATGGGCCTAGCAGTCCTTATCTGCCGTCAAAGTCTATGTTTCTATGTTTCTATGTTTTTTAGGTGGGGACCTAAATTTAGCATTCGACCCAAACATGGACCGTACAGGTAATAAGTTTAAAGGTCTCTCCCCAGCCCAAAGGGCATTAAGGGATATGTTGGACCAGGTGGGCCTATGTGATGTGTGGTGAATTCTGCACGCCTTCAGATAGATGTTACACTTTCACTTCCCCAGTCCATAAAACGTCTTCTAGGACTGACTATATCATGATTTCACAACGATTACTGTCAGGGGTTGTAGACTCGTCCATTCATCCAGGGCCACCCTCCGACCATTCCCTTGTTATTTGTCAGTTTTCCTTTTCTTCCCTTCCAAAGACTGGAGGGTGTTGGAAAATCAGTAATCAACTTTTAAAGGACCCAGACACAGTGGAATATATTACAAATCATATTACCCAATTCGTGTCAGCCAATTTTAATACCTCGGGCAAGCCTGATATAGAATGGTGCGCTTTAAAGGCTTATCTAAGGGGTCTGCTAATCGGAGCTGCCTCCAAAAGGAAAAAAATGAGAGAACAACAGATGTTACATCTTCTTTCTCAGATTAGAGCTATTGAATCGAATATGTCCCCAAATACACCTGAACAAGTCCAATTGGAGCTTACAAAATTAAGGGATTCCAATTTGGACCTTCTGAGGGAGAAGGCAGAATTTTTGATTTTAAAATCGAATGCCACTTATATTGATCAGGGTGAGAAAGCGGGTCATCTTTTAGCTTTAAGAGTTAAGCAACAAGAATCTTCAAGGTTTATTGCTTCAATCCGGTCAGCTGATGGTGTGTTGAAAAATAATCAGGCAGATATTACAACTGAGTTTTATAAATACTTTTAACTGTTATACAGTCCAATGGCAAATCCTCCTTCCTTAGAAGATATGGATCAATATTTAGCCGAATCTCAGCTGCCTCCACTCTCAGAAGTACAACAAACCTCATTATGTGTTCCCATAACTGAAGCAGACATTTTTAAAGTTATTGAAGATCTTCCCTTGGACAAATCCCTGGGGCCAGACGGCTTTTCACCTAACTTTTACAAAGTTTTGGCAAAACAATTAGTCCCTTTGCTTCTTCCTTTGTTCCAACAGATTATTGCTGGCAATAGCAGTGACAAAACATTATTTGAAGCTTTGATCACCTTACTGCCTAAACCCAGTAAAGCTCCTGAACTCATGGCAAGTTATAGGCCTATATCTTTATTAAATCAAGATATTAAAATTCTGAGTAAATTGCTAGCCGAACATATTAATACAATTCTTCTGGATCTTATAGGGGTAAAACAGGTTGGTTTTATGAGGGATAGATCATCAAGTGACCATCTGCGTACTTTGGTCTATGTCTTCTCAGTATCCAGGGATGCAGAATTTCTAGCTGTTTTGGTATCCCTGGATGCTGAGAAGGCATTCGATAGAGTGGATTGGAATTTTCTTTTCCGGACTTTACATGCCTTTGGCTTTCCTTTAGAATTTCACAAATGGATACAGGCAATTTACAAGGCCCCTACAGCCTGGGTATTAAGCAATGGACTTATTTCAGATTTATTTTCTTTATGTCCTCGCACTAGGCAAGGTTGCCCCTTATCTCCTTTACTTTTTAATTCATATCTAGAGCCCCTCATCAGGAGATTGGTCGCTAGTCCCAGGATTTAAGGTGTTGTTATACAAGGTTATGAAGTCAAAGTCTCAGCTTATGCTGACGATTTACTACTCCAATTATCCCACCCTGCCGTATCTATTCCGTCTGTGCTGGAAATTATTAAGGACTATAGTTCCTTTTCCAATTACAAATTGAATGTCGATAACACTTCGGTATTCCCCCTCAACCAGAAAGTATTAAAACACAAAATTACGGCTTTAGGTTTGTCTTGGGGAAAAAGAATCTTTGAGATATTTAAGTATTGTTCTCACGAGAAGCGCTGCACTTTTTCAAAAGAGTAATTTGGATTCCTTATTACTCATTATTACACAGGATCTAAAAAGGTGGTCCCTCCTCCCATTTTCCTTATGGGGCAAAATTAATCTTATCAAGATGAATACCTTTCCCCGCCTTTATTACCCACTCAGCCTCTTGAATTTATGGCTGCCTCTGTCATGGTTCAAGAAAGTGCATAGTACTTTTATTAACTTTATCTGGGCTGGAAAGCGACCTCGTCTTGCTTTTCATAAATTAGCGGCTCCCAAATTCAGAAGAGGCCTTCGCCTTCCACATGTCGGTCTTTATTATTGGGCTAGCCATGTGAGTAAATATCTTAGGTGGCTTATACAAGGTGAACCAGAACTTCCCTCTTCGTATAGACCTCTTTGGCTCAAAATAGAATTGGCTCAAATTCAACGTTATAAACTTTCCCCTTTGGCACTTTTACATACGAAACCCAAATGCCTTCCAATACAGCTTCATTCAACACCAATTGCAATATCTGTCAGAGTGCATTCCCAATTTTGTAGTTTCATAAAATACAACCATTGCATAGATTTGGAACAACCGTTACTAGGCAACCCTAATATCAAAATAGATGGGAGGGTCCTTTCTTCCCTGTGGCTTCCGCAGGCAAAGGATTTTAATCTCACATATTTTTGGAATTATATAAAAGGGACATGGCTTTCATCTCCGGAGATCTTAGTTAAGATGGGTATTCCGACTTCTAATATTTTTAAAATTTTCCAACTATGTCACTTGCTTGTGAAAGCCATATAGGTGGCTCCCCCTCTGTCTCAGAGTCCAGCTTTCCAGTCAGAATTGGTCCAAATGGCTGGTCTCCCACACGCCGTGTCGAGGATTTTCAATGCCCTATATGAATGGATCTATCCTGACTTTTTTGGACCTTCTGCTTATTGGGCCTCTCTCCTTCCTGAGATATCTATTAATTGGTCTATGCTCTGGCAAGGGTGTCACAAATTTATTACGCAAGATAGGCTCCAGCTCACGCAATTCCAGATATTACACAATTTATATTACACACCCCAAAAAATGGCTAAATTGGGGTTCGCCTCCTCTTCTAGTTGTACAAGATGCACCCAGGGAGAGGGTAACTTATTGCACATTTTCTGGCTTTGCCCCAAGATAACTTCCTTATGGTCACATATTAAACAAAGAGTGGACCCCCTGCTGGGTGTTAATGACCTGTTTTCAGCTAAAGTTTGCCTCTTAGGAGACTTCTCTGAAATCCCAGTAACTACTCGCAAGTATCACATGGCTTTAATAACCATGTCAGTTAAAAAATTAATACTTTGACATTGGAAAGATAGTGAGGAGATATCATATGCTGAATGGTTGAGAGAACTCCTGGCTAATCTCAGAGCTGAAAAAGTGATTGCCAGTCTTCGGAACAAAATTAATAGATTTAATCAAATCTGGGCCCCTTTACTAACCCTTTATTCTCTTCAAACTACCTAGATTAATGGACATACTGGGGTTGATATATGGATTAGGCTAAGTTTTATCCATGCAAATCTGGAAGAGTGGGGAGGAGAGGCTGGGGGGATGAGGAGATATGGTATATTTTCTCTAATTAGGTTTTGTTTTATGTTGGGGGGGATGGGGGTAAGGGGAAGGGGGAGGGGGAGAAGACACATGCTATATCCCGGTTACAATTGGATCTATCCTATGTAACTTGTGATGTGTTGTCTTCTGTATGTTGAAAACATTAATAAACTTTCAATAGAAGAACAAATTGGACTGAATCCGAGAGTACTGAAAGGAAGGAAGGCTAGATAAATGAAAACCAGGCTCACCCTGTAGAAGACTGGAGAAATTGCTGAATCGCGCTTAGTCTGTCAGGAATTGAAGCTGCTGTGTGAACTCCCTGGTGTTTGCAGTAAGTGCATTTGGGACCTGAAAGCAGCTGCCTGGTATAGTAATTTCCTTTATATATAAATGTGTTAAATGATATTGAGGAATAGCTATTCCGGTTCTCTTGTCACCATGCAGTGTAAGCTGAATGTTGAACTGAATGTACTCAGACTGAATCTGTCTGCTGATCAAAGCTGTGTGGCCTGGCTGGTAGAATCTCATCTCCCTGCTTGGGTGTCTGGCAATCCAGAACCATCCTTTGCGCCAGGTTTTCAGCGTGGGGTAATGTGAGTACAAATCAGGGCATCCCCCTGCGAACTGGTAACAATCACCAGTGTTTCATCTGATTTTCTTTCTTTCATTTCCTCAAGGACTGAGCCATCTGGCTCCAGGTTACAATTGGGTACTGTGCATATCTTTTTTCTACAGGGCCCTTCCATCTGTGCCTGCCGGCCAACCCCAGGCAATGGACCTCGCTAGCCCCCCCCAAACTGGATACCCACAGTGTGACTTATCAGACCTTGTATGAGTGCACAGTACTGTGATTTATTTCTGCTAATCAGCTTGATTTTCCCTTCCCTGTGTTTCACTCTCCTAAATAAACCAGATTGGATGTTATTGACTTTAAACTGTTTGAAGTGTCAGTATCTTTATGGCAGGCATTGCATTGTTTTGTGTAAGTTGACCAACCTTATTTCACAGGAGGTCCTCCGAGACGAACTGCAGAATCGGTCTCGAGGGTAAGTGGTACCTTATGAATGGATCCAGTGTACATGTGGGGTATTGGTGTTGCAATTCTTGTATATTGTGTGGATCATTAGGGGGAACAAAATGGGGTCTCAGTGTCCCAGGGGGCTGTGACCAAACTCAACCAACCATTACCAACCCTGACCTCTGGGTGGAGACACCCGCCATAGAACCTAGGCCCCTCAACCTGTTGGTGGTCCAGCAGGCAGGAGTAGTAGCCCTTGGGATAGTGCCACCTTGTGGTTACACAAAGGCAAACCAATACACAAGAACAAGTTGATTAAAACACCACAAAATACAGAGACAAAAGGAAAAAAAGGCATACATAGTAAAATTATAGCAATTGCCACCAAACTCAACCAAAGTCATATCAAGAACCATACAATAGTATCAGAATTAATATACTTAATAGGGGTATCCAGGGAGACTTGGCAATGAAATTAATTACTGAAACATGATTGGTATCGGAGGGCAATCCGGGTAGTCACACAATTTCCAGAACATTAAATGCTATAATCACCTTGTGGGGGGTGGGATGACAATATTTGCATTATGCCCCTGCCCCTACTGGTCTCCATTCCATAATGAATCCAGAGGCCCCCCGAACATTAAGCCCCACCAGTCCCTGGTCATACCTGGAGGCCAGAGGAAACATCCTATGCATGTTTTGCTAATATTTCCATAATAGGTATTTTCTCCCTTGCTGCCTGAAAGTGAAAGAGGGAAAGCCAGTGAGAGATAAATCTGTCTTTGCATAATCTTAGTTTGGCTATAAGTTCCTCCATTTCTAGTATTTGTAGGCACAGGGAGTACGAGTTGTCTATAGTGGGAGCTTCTTGGGTCAGCCACATCTGAGTAATAGATTTCAGGGCTGAGGCCACTGCAATACTATATAGGTATCTCTGAGCCTGTGACTTGAGCTCTGGGGGGTATGCCCCAAGCAACCAGTAATGGGGATCCAATATGAGCTCAACATCAAAGATTTTGCCTACAACCTCAATGATTTGGCTCCAAAAGGGTTGCACTCTGGGATAATTCCAAAAAATAGAGTGTGTGGGTGCCCCTCTGCCCACAACCTCTCCAGCAGAGGATAGAAAAGTGTTGGCCAAAGTGTTTAGTAATAACAGGGGTGCGAAAAAAGCGCACTACCATATTCCATCTAAAATCCCTACAGAGACTGGATGCCATAGTAATACGGATGGCTTTCCAGACCTGTTCCCATTTCCCATCAGTAAGTGAACAGCTCAGCTACACTTGCTAGGTAGTTGTTATGTGTTCAGATATGTCCTCTTCCAAGGAGGAGAAAAGAGCCCCCAGCTGGGACACGCTCCCCATTGTCCAACCTGTGGAACTGTTGATGACAACAAATCCACAAGCGGGTTTGTGTCCATAACAATTCTTGCCCCTCTTCCCTTATCTAATAGGAAGTGCCTAAATTATAAATATCTGAAAAAGTCCAGTGAGGACAATCTAAATTCCACAGTTTACTGTTGGAAGGGTTACAGCATGTCCCCCGAATACATCTGACCCACCTTTTTCAATCCATTCTTAGCCCACCTACCAAATCCCAGATCCCAGCCAAGTGGGGCAATGTCCAAACAAGCCCAAATAGGGGTGTCAGGACCCACCCTCAAGTTCAGCCCAAGCTTACTGTTAGCTTCAATCCATGTCTCATGTATGACTTCTGTCTAGGGATTGAGCAGACCCAGGATCTTAGCGCCTGATGCATCCATATGGATTAAATCCCCAATGCTGCCAAGTGAAGAGTGGGTCTCTCAATTTCAGCCCATAAGGGCATCTCTTCTGCAGTCATCAAAGGGAGTAAGGCGTGCAGCTGCGATGCCCAGTAGTGCCGAAAGTTTGGGAGGCCCAATCCTCCCTTGTACCTTGCTTTAAGTAGCATAGACCACTTTACTTTAGGTGATTTCTTTGCCCATATAAATTTAGATAGTGAGGACTTAAGGGTCTGCAAGAATGATCTTGGGGGTCTAATGGGAAGGTAGAGAAAGACAAAGAGAAACCTTGGGAGAATATTCATTCTTATACATTCTATATGGCCCATAAGGGAGAGAGGAAGCTCACTCCATCGAGCCAGGTCTGCCTGTACTGTTTGAAGCAATTTCAAATGATTAATTGATTATAATTTATTCATCTCCCCAGGGATCCATATGCCCAGGTGCCTTATGCCATCTCTCGTCCATTTGAATTGTCCGATTGCTGGTAGATTTCTGGTTAAATCCAGACCCAGTGGCCGCATCTCAGTTTTTGTTTCATTCACCTTAAAGCCCGCTACCCGTCCATAGTCTCTAAGTAAAGATTCTAACAAGGGGGCCTGTTCCTCTGGGTCAGTAACAGAAAGTAAAGTATCATCTGCATATAGCAACATTTTTATATCCACTCCACCCACCCTGATCCCCTTAAATGTCTTGGGTTGTCTAAATAGAGCTGCCAGGGGCTCCATGCTGAGTGCAAAGAGGAGGGGAGAGAGCAGGCAGCCCTGCCTGGTTCCCCTTTCTATATTAAATCTCAAGGACATCATTCCATTTACCTTTACCTGAGCCCAGGGGTTCCTATATAGATTCCTATCCGGTTTCTAAACTTATCCCCAAATCTGAATTTACCCAAAGTTTGGTCTAAGAAAACCCAGTCCAGGTAGTCAAATGCCTTCTCCACGTCCAAAGCAATGACCACATGGAAACTCTCAACTGTGAAGGACTTGTTCGCAGACAAGGCATTAAGGAGGAGGCGAATGTTATCTTGTACGTGTCGACCAAGGATAAACCCAGTTTGATCTGCCCAGACTAGGGAAGTTATAACTCTCTGCAATCGGGTCCCAATAACTTTAGTGAATATTTTTGAATCCTGATTGATTAAAGAGATGGGTTGATAACTTGAGCACTCCTGGGGATCCTTGCCAGGTTTGGGAATTTAGGTAATAGAGGCAGCTCCCCAGGTATCCAGGGTGGTACCCATCTCATGTGCTTTATATCATATTTTCTTTAATGGGGGGATAGTTCTGCAGCAAATTGCTGTTAGAATTCAGCTGAAAACCCATCTGGGCCCAGGGCTTCCCCCTGTTGTGGAATTTTATAACCCCTCTCACCTCCCCTTCAGTTATTGCCTTCTCCAGTTCAGTTTTTTGCACCACAGTAAGGGCGGGAATCTCCACCCTCTGCAGAAAGTCTGTGACTAATTCAGAGTGATTGGCTGTCTCTCTCTCTCTCTGGAGTAAAACTACGCAAAAGATTCCCCAAACTCCTCAGTAATATGAGATGGGCAAGATAGGATCCTGCCTGATTCCCACTTTCTCCTACTATTAGAGATGTATCTGTCTGCCTCCTGCTTCCTCAAACATATGGCCAGCAGACAACCTGCTCTCTCTCCCCTGACTCATAATATTTTTGTCTGGTATATCAAAGTATATTTTCAGTCCGCCTCAACATCATTTGGTTGTATTTCTCCTTTACCTCCTGTAGTTGGAGTGATACATTTTAATCCCTACTACTCTTATGGTCTTGTTCCAATGATCTGAGTTCCTCTAATAATTGTTTAACCTGAGCCCGGTGTTGTTTGTTTTTGTGCGAAGAGTAACTAATAATATGGTCCTGGAGGACTGCTTTTAAGCCATCCCATATAAATTTGAGGGGGGTGTTTTGTTCCCTATTATTCGATAGGTAATTCTTGATCATCTCTTTCATCTGGTTTATAAAATCTTGTCATGTATCAATCCCAAGGTCAAATCTCCAACTCCCCCTCCCTCCCCCCTTCCCACTTCACCACTGCCCCAATCATAGCATGGTCAGAGAAGGTAACCAGGCGAATATCCATATCTGTAAAGTAGTGAACCTGCACCCTCTGAGTATAAAATCTGTCAAGTCTAGAGTATGATTTGGAAGCAGGAGAATAAAAGGTGTAGTCTCTGGTATGGGAGTTCTGTAATCTTCAGGAGTCGGTCAGACCCCCCTCTATCAACAAGGTTCTGAAGAGTCTAGAGCTTGAAACTTCCCCTCCCCGACAGGCTGGGTTTTTGTCCAGTGTCGAATTTTCTATTCAGTTCCAATCCCCAGTCAGTATAATACACCCTCCTGGGAGGGCGGATACTATTAGGAAATAGGAAGGTGGGGTAGGGACATATACTGAGGTGATATGCAAGGGGGTGGTCTCTATAATCCCCAGATATTTAAACTAGCCATCCCGATCCCTAAATCTGAACCCTGTTGAGCTTAAAACGGAGTCCACTCCTGACCAGTATAGCAATCCCTGATTTAGATGCCCCAGGGAGCGAGTCTGAGTAGACTGCCCCACCCACGAACATCTCAGTTTATTATGCTTCTGCCTGGGTTAATTTTGACTCCTGTAAGAAAGCTACATCACTCTTTATTCTACCCAGTTTATGCAGTATTTTGGCCCTCTGAATTACATTGTTAATATCCTTAACATTAATTGAATTAACTTTAAGGGATACCATAACGAAACTGCAAAAAAGTTATATACCCTATGTCCTCCCCCATTGATTCTATAATCCCTTGAAATGTATGTATGCTTAACAATAAAACAAAATAATAAAAACATGAAATTGAAAAAACTGTTTAAACAGTACAAGTAGTCTAATATGACAATACAAAAACCAAGAATTGGTGGTAAGGGAGGCAGTTAATGCACTGTGTGCCCTAAACCACCAAATGGTGCCCGAGGGTGATGCTCTGAGGTTCAGTGTTGTCTGAAGCCTCTAAGCAGAAAGACACTGGTCTCAGTGTCAGATGTTACTAGGGGATAAGCACCAGTGGTGTGAGTGTTGCTATCCCAGTCTACGCCAGGAATGTAGACCCTCTTCTCTGCGTGTACGTCTGAGTAGTCTAGTGGTCTTGATGGAGGATACCAGGTGTAGTTTATAGGGCCAGGTGGCACATTCCCATTTGACTCATAACCCAATTAGTCATTGGCCCAACTTATGTGTCCCCCGACCCTTATCAGGTCAGACTCCATCGCCCTTGCAGTGCCACAATCTAAGTAAATCAAGTACTGGGTAACATTCTTGTCTCTTCATGCAGCCTAGTGAAAGGCAACAACAGCCTGTAAAGTAAAAATGGTAAATTAAATGAACAATGCTGCATTAACATTGCAATGAATAGAAACAGTGTCATTCTTCCCCCCAAAAAACTGTTAACTGAGAATTGTATTGAATGGAACTTGTGACCCAAGTCCTATTCCACTGAACAGTGCTCTGTAAATCTCAGTTCAAGTAGCCTTTCATAACTTATAATGTCATTAGTAAAATGATGCCCCTCAGGAAATACAGAAACATAGAAACATAGAAGTTGTTGGCAGATAAGAACCGCAAGGCCCATCCATTCTGCCCATTTCTTTTTCTGCCTTATGAATGTGTCATCAGCCTTTGCTCTGACAATGGCCTATCTAGTCATACTCATCTGTATTGCTCCCTTATGCCTATCCCATGCCTGTCTGAAGCCCTGCACTGTGTTCGTATCCACCACTTCCTGAGGTAGGCCATTCCATGCATTCGCCACCTTTTCTGTGAAAAGAATTTCCTCACATTACCCCTTAATCGGCCTCCCTCTAATCTCATGCTGTGTCATCTTGTCCTGCTATTTTTCTTATATTGAAACATGTTAGACTCTTTCACCTTGTTAATGCCCTTAAGGTGTTTGAATGTTTCAATCAAATCACCTCTCTCCCTCCTTTGTTCTAGGGTATACATATTGAACTCCGTTAATCTGTCCTCATATGTTTTCTGATGCAGTCCCTGCATCATTTAGGTGGCCCTTCTCTGAACTGTCTCAATTTGGGTAATGTCCTTGTGAAGGTGTGGCCTCCAGTACTACACACAGTAGTCCAGATGGGACCTAACCAGTGTCTTGTAAAGTGGGATTATTACCTCCCTCTTATGACTTATGATACCCCTACTAATACACCCCAACATACCCCTAGCCTTACCTACTGCTTTAGTCATCTGCTTGGATGATTTCAGGTCATCTGTGATGATGATGCCCAAAGTCTCTTTCTTCCCTTGTGACTGCCAGCAACTCCTCCAAACCTATAGGTGGCTTCAGGGTTTCTTTTCCTATGTGCATGATCTTGCATTTCTTTTGCACTAAACCCCAGTTGCCACTCTTCCGACCATTTTGCCAGTTTATCCAGATCTCTTCTCATTCTGCCCACCCCATCTGGATCATATACTCTGTTGCAGATCTTGGTGTCATCTGCAAACAGACAAACCTTAACCTACAGTCCGTTTGCAATGTCACTGATGAAGATATTGAAGCGGACTGGCCCCAGGACTGATACCCGAGGTACCCACTTGTGACTTGTATCTCTTCTGACTGTATACCGTTTACCACCACTCTCTGTTTTCTGCCTGTCAACCAGTTTGCCACTCAGCTGACCATCTTCTGACCCACCCCAAGCCTACCCAGCTTATTAATCAATATTCTATGCGGAACAGTATTGAAAGCTTTACTGAAGTCAAGGTAGGCAACATCAACTGCTCCCCCTTGGTCCACCACACTGGTTAACCAGTCAACGAAATCTATGAGGTTAGTTTGACAGGACCTTGCTGTTGTAGACCTACAGACACAGACATTGCCAGCTATTTCCAGATATATCGTGAAATTTCTAAAGAGTTTCTCTCTGCTGACCCAACTCAAGAAATGGAGAAAGCATTAGATGTATCTGGAAATATCACAGAAATTTCGGGAAATAGCTGGCAGTGTCAGTAGCTGCTATTGTATGCTGTCTTGGATCCTGTGCTCCTGTGGATTCCAGGTGTTGCACTATCCTTTTCTTAAGGAGTGCCTCCATAATCTTGCCCACTACTGAGGTAAGACTGACTGGTCTGTAGTTCCCTGCCTCCTTCCTGCTACCACTCTTGTGGAGTGGGATCACATGAGCCCTTTTCCAGTCTTCTGGGACCTCTCCTGTGCTCAGAGACTCACTAAACAGTTCTGATAATGGCTCTGGTAGTTCCACCCTTAGCTCCTTAAGTACCCTGGGATGTATGCCATCAGGTCCCATTGCCTTGACCACCCTGAGCTTATTGAACTCTTGTAGGACCCTTTCTTTTGTGAAGGGACTAGTGCACACCCCCCCCCCCGTATCCATGCTGCTGAGCTGTGGGCCCTGCCCTACCTTCTCCTCAGTAAATAGTGAGCAGAAATATCTATTTAGGATAGATGCTTTTACATGGTCCTCCTCCTCACACGCCCCTTATCCCCTTTGATCTTAGGAATACCCCCTCTGGACTTTCTCCTTTCACTAATGTATCTATAGAAGGTCTTGTCACCTTCTTTTACTGTTTGTGCTAGTGTTTCCTCAGTTTGGGCCTTTGCCTGCCTTACTGCCTTTCCTGCTTCCCTTAGGGAAGTTTGGTATGCCTTCCTATCTTCATTCCGCTGTGTTCCCTTATATTTCCTGAAGGCCAGCATTTTGGCTCTGACCTTTTCTGCTAAAGTGGTTTCCTTCTTATTTTGCACTTCCTTTTCTCTCTAACACAATGGGATGTTGCTTCAAGTATTGCACCTTAATGGTTGCCCACTTTGCCTGTATCCCCTCACCTGTATTTCATCTTGCCAAGACTAGCTTAACTTTGTTGGCCATCTTATCAAAGTTAGTTCCTCTGAAGTTCCATATTTTTGCCTTGGAATGAGATGATTTAGTTCTAGTGGCCAGACTGAACCACACCATATGCCATCCTGCTGAGTCCACAAAGAGCTGAGGAAGTGAGTACTTGCTGTGGCCCCAAGCAGGGGTGAAACGATTCAATTTCCTTCATCCTGTAAAAGGACCACAAATTATAATCCAACCGATGCTATTTTACCACGCTGCGGGGTAGTGTTATTCAGGACAGACTTCTTTGATACAGTTTCCTTGATTTCAGTCCATTCGGAAACTTCTGTTCAAGTTCAGCTGGGCCCCCTGCAGGCCATACCCCCCATCCCCGCTAGCACTGAGTAACAATGAACAAGGGAAAACATGGGGGAAGTGAGGGAGGCAAACGCATTTCTATCTTTCCGGTTTGGACAGGGCTTGGGTAAATAATATGAGCAGAGAAGAGTTGCCGAACAAAGATAAATTTAATTATTTTCAAACTAGACCATTTATGCAAGGGCCAGATGCCAAAAATCAGTCTAGATCCAAACAAAAGTCACCAGATCCAATCAGGTATTCTCTTTGGGGTGGATCCAGCGAGCTATGTCAGCATTGTTGTGTTTGGTGGCCAAAAATAAGTTCTTAAAACACACACAAGAGTCTTGGTAGTAAGAAAACATGCCACACTGAAATCTAGGCCTTCTCTGCTTACTTCTATTCCACACAGACATACAAGATGAAACTAATCTCAAACGTACAGGCACAGTTACAGGAAGTGGACATTCTCTTAAAGCTGTACTGTCTCTAACAGTTGTTAAAGCTGTATTACACATAACAATCCCTCCTGACTTAGAAAGTATGTAAGTCAATAATTCAGAAAATAATATGAAACTATTAAAGTTATTACTGCAGTGTCCCTTTTAGTTAGTCTATGTCATTAGGCTATACCTCTACAAGTCCATCCTCTTTGGTGGACATCTTACACGTCCTGACTGACGTAGTAGGACTTGAGGCTGTTGCACTGGAATCTGATTAGCATCAGCCACATCTTGTCTCAATTGTTGTTGTTCCACTGTCTCTTCCTGTTCTTGTTCTGGAACAAATAATGCTTGATAACTACCCCGACTCTGGGTATCCCTTTTTTGTTCTGTCTCAATTCTAGTACGTATAGACAACATTTCTGATTTTTTTCCCCCCGCGCCTTATATCTACCTCTTTGGGCCTGCATATATCCTGACACACACAGATGCTAGCCATCCAAAGGATGGCAGACAAGGGGGAGGTAGTATTGGTTGGAGACTTCAATATTCCAGACATGGACTGGAGCATCCCAACAGCAGCATCAACTAGGAGCAGATTTATCCTGGACTCCCTTCAGGGTGCCTCCCTCAAGCAACTGGTCATGGAACCAACTCAGCAGAAGGCAATACTGGACCTTGTGCTCACAAACAGGGACAGTGTGATGGGGAACAGTGGGGGAGCACCTGGGGAACAGTGACCGCCAGTCATTGTGGTTTGAAATCACAGAAAGAGCAGAATCAAACCACACAAAAACATGTATCCTGGATTTTAGGGGGGCAGACTTTGGGAAAATGGGGAGATACTTGAAAGAGGCATTAAGGGGAATGAGGCAGGAATCAGGGGTTGAGGAACAGTGGGCAGTATTTAAAATGGGGATCACAAGAGCAACAGAATTATGCATTAAGCAGGTTAGCAAGAGGAAAAGGAAGAGGAGACCATTATGGTTTTCCAAGAGGTAGCAAGAAAGTGAAAGACAAAAGATTACATTCAGGCAATACAAAAAGACACAGGCAGAAGGGGATAGGGAGAAGTACCAGGAGAAGCAAGGGAGGCAGGAGGTCAGTAAGGGAAGCCAAAGCTCAGACAGAAGAACACATTGCAAAATCAGTGGGTAGAGGGACAAAACCTTTACAGGTGCATAAGTGAAAAAGAAAGGCAAAGGGAGGATAGTGAGACTGAAGGGGAGGATGGGGGCGTCGTGGAGGATGACAACAGTAAAGCTGACATATTGAACTGGTATTTCTGCTCAGTCTTTACTGAGGAAGAGGAGGGTAATAGGTCTGAAGGGAGTACAAGGGGTTAGAATGGTGCAGAAATGGACACAAGTCCCTTTACACGAGAAAGGGTCCCGAAGGAACTGGAAGTAATATGAGTTGATAAAGCAATGGGGCCAGATGGGGTGCACCCCAGGGTCCTTAAAGAACTAAGAGAGGTGGTGTCTGAACCTCTGGCTATCCTGTTTAGCCAATCACTGGAAACAGGGGAGGTACCCAAAGACTGGAGGACAGCAGATGTAGTCCCCTTATACAAAAGTGGGAACAAAGATGAAGCGGGGAACTACAGACCAGTCAGCCTCACCTCGGTAGTGGGAAAGATCATGGAAGCACTACTGAAGGAGAGATTGGTGCAACATCTGGTTGTCAATGGACTACAGGACCCAAGGCAGCATGGTTTCACCAGGGGGAGGTCATGTCAGACCATCCTTGTTTAATTTTTTGACTGGGTGACTAGGGAGGTGGATCGGGGAGGGCAGTGGACATGGTCTATCTGGACTTCAGCAAGGCCTTTGACACTGTGCCACATAGAAGACTATTACACAAGCTGGGGAATATGGATGTGGGAAGGACAGTAGTGTGGTGGGTAGGTAACTGGCTGGGCGGCAGGACACAGAGGGTGGTGGTAAATGGCTGTCACTCCACAGAGGGAAGAGTAACCAGTGGGGTACCACAGGGATCAGTGCTGGGACCGTCCTATTCAACATCTTCATCAGTGACATTGTGCAGGACCTAGAAGGTAGAATTTCACTGTTCGCTGATGACACAAAGCTCTGTAACAGAGTAGACACACCAGAGGGTGTAGACAGAATGAGAAGGGACCTGCAGAAACTTGAAGAATGTTCAGGGATTTGGTAGTTGAAATTCAATGTAAAGAAGTGTAAGATAATGCATATGGAGCACAAAAACCCTGGCACAATACATCAGTTGGGGGGTGAGGATATAGCATGCACCAAGCAGGAAAGGGATCTTGGGGTTATCATCTCTGAGGACCTCAAGGTAGGGAAACAGTGTGACAAGGCAGCAGGTAAAGCAAATAGGATGCTGGGATGCATAGGCAGGGGCATCACCAGCAGGAAAAGGAGGTCATAACTCCACTATACAAGACACTAGTGAGGCCCACCTGAGTACAGTGTATAGTTCTGGAAACCTTACCTACGTAAGGACATAGACAGGGTAGAGAAGGTTCAGAGGAGGGCAACAAAGATGGTGCATGGATTGCATCACAAGTCCTATGAGGACAGGCTGAAGAAACTGAACATGTACTCCTGGAGGAGAGGAGGAGAGAGGGATATGATAGAGACACACAAGTATCTTACAGGGAGGAACAGGGTGCAGGAATACACTATTTTTAAGCGAAAAAGATGTTCCAGGACTAGAGGGCATGGGATGAAGTTGGAGGGATGATGATTCAGAGGAAATGTGAGGAAGAATTTCTTCACAGAAAGGGTGGTGGACAAGTGGAACACCCTGCCAGAGGAAGTGGTGGGGGCTGAAAAAATCACGGGATTTAAGAATGCATGGGATAGACGTAAAGGAATTCTGGAGGTCAGGAGTAAGGGGCAACAGACTTCTAGGAAAGCATAAACTGAACTTACAAGCTCAAATGAGCAGACTGGGTGGGCCATAGGCCCTTATCTGCTGACACTGTCTATGTATCTATGTATCTATGTAAGATCATTGGATTTGAAGGATCTGGTCTTAGGAAGCATTTCAGTTACTGACTTATAGCCTAGAGGGCGAAGAAAGTCCAATCAAGTTACAATCTGACATCCAAACAACAATTCTACAGGGGATATTCCCGTGACACAATGTGGTGCTGTTCGATACATCACAAGAAAGTCCAAAAGGGATATTTGTATTGCCATCGGTGTAGTAGGATTGAAGTGAGCCAAGGCTAGGAGGAAGAGTAGTTCTAGAGCGCGAGAGAGAGAGAGATGGATAGGGTGGTTATTGTTATTGTTCAGACCAAGTGAAGTGTGCCGAAGAAAAATGTCAGACTCTTCACATCCATGCACTCAGGTGGTAAGGCAATTATTTTTCTATTTGGCTACGTGATGTAATTCTTCACCAAAATGGAGAGGCAGGAGGCACGATTTGAAGAAGGAACTAGTTTATTAGCAACTGACCAGAGGGTAGGGACAGGAGAGAGGGATAACCATTACATACACAAATTATTACCTCTGTCTTGTGCCCGGAGGCTTATTCTACACTTTATGTAAGAGGAACAGTAAAATAATCAGCCTTAACAGCTATGTTGTAAGAGTGTCCTATCTATACTTCCCTGTAAGAGGGAAACTCTATTTTACAAGATGTCGGACTGGATTAATCGGCTGTAACAGCTACGCTCTAAGAGTGTCTTCCCTATCCTCAGATGTCTACTTCAACCCCGAGGAGCACTTCTTCCTAAACTAGGATTTTAAAATGTAGCCACTCTAATGCTACAAGAAAAGTCTATACAGTAGATGGTTTGCAGTTCATGCACTCAGGTTTTCTCTGTTGTTGAAAAGAAATGTGGAACCTCTCCACTGCCTTGCCAGTGAAGTTCTGGAAATCATGGTAGAAACTAAAGCATACAGAGAGGGTTTAACAGACCATTAGTTCTTTGCCACGCTCCACCTTTCTAAGGTTGCCAGAATATACATACAAGATTTCTCCAGCTAAGAACCCACTGAGGGCCGCCAGAAGGAACCACAAGATCTGGAAGGCTTCTGCACTGCCTGGAAGGAAGAAGCAATGCAAACCACCTGGCCACAATCCGCTTCTGGATTGCCAAGTAAAGAGGCAAAGAAGAAAAAGAAGTACCAGCAGTCTGCTTCTGGACTGAAGATGCACTCTGGACTGATGAACACACTGGATCAGGAGAATTGGAACCTCTGGACCACTCTTGGACTCTAGAAGAGCACTCCCTCTGGACTGAAGACACACACTGGACTGATGACCACACTGGACTGGGACCTCTGGACCACTCTTGGACTCCAGGCAACCACTTTCTTTGGGTGTCAAAGTGCATCGGTCTTCTGAATTCCAAGGCCGGATGAGTCGAGGCACTTGCCAAAGCAATAAATCAAATGTTGAACAGTGACCAAACTTGGAGTCCATGGCCGGACTAGCCCAGACACACTAAAACAGCAAACCGAATGTCACTTAGAGAACTGACACTGACACATCGAATGGTACTCAACTGCGGATGTGAAAACAAGAAACCAGCTGCAGACTTCTGCACTGGGCCAAGCCATACTGGGAAACTGTAAGAGGACAATAACAAACAGGACGATGCAACTTCGAGACAACTGCTGTACGGCTTATTGTGGATTGGCTGTTGGCTGCTCCTGGAAGCACTGGAGAATGATTCCTGAAGAATAGGTGAAGACTGGCAGGGTTGCACCTGGGTGAAGTGACTCTGAAGACAGTTGAAGATTGATTCAGATGGTTGTCCAGCATTGAAATGCTGGCACAAAGCAATGCAAGACAGTTTTGACACTCAATAATGTTCGTAGGATGAATAATAATATAGGCAAATGGAAACAAAGTCTCAATTCCTACTGTAGTGGTCAATAAATATACAGTCTCAGTGTCTAGACAACAATGAATATATAGGCAATTTAGTGTACTGATTCAACCCTAGGTGTGGTGGACCTAACTATTACGGGGTCCACTAGCTAAATCGGGTTCTGTTACTGTGGAAACATTACAGTGAGGAATAGGCTCTCTGGAAGGCTATACAATTGGCTGTCTGATCAGGCCCCTTTAGCACATGAGACTACATGGCTAGCTAGGCTCCTATTATACCAGGGGGTTGCTTCTATCGCTGGGCGCTCTATGACACCTGAGGGCCTAAATAGCTAGCTATGGGTCCTGGGTCTTGTGTTGCCACTTTAAATCTCAATGGCCTTCCCTTGAACAGGCCCCTTTAAGATGGGTGAGCCTAGATTAGATTCATAGACCTAGGCCTAACTTGCCCTTTTTTAGATCTGTGAGAGCAGTGGGCCTAAGCGTGCCCTTACTTTACTACTACTGGGCCTGGTGCCCCAACTGTACTGGGCCTGGTGCCCTAATTACTTTTTTTTTTTCCATTCAACTTTTATTAAAGTTTACAATACAGAGAACGAATCCACAAAGCATTTGACATATGAAGACAGTGATTATTAGACAAAATTCTACTGATTCCTCCTCTCCCTACCCCCACCCCACCCATACCTCTCAGGCCCAAGCGCAGCTTCACTCCACAAGTTACTTCATGCATTAGCATGAACATGTACCTCAAACTTGCATAGAATACAGGTTTTAAAGGAGCCCCATATCCTGTTAAACTTATTAAGTTTATTAGAAAGACTTGCAATAATTCTCTCCGTTCTGAGATTAGCCAGAAGCTCCTGAAGCCACTCTAAATAGGACAAGTTATCAGAGTCTTTCCAGTGTCTAAGAACCACCTTTTTAACAGACATGGAGATTAAAGCCATATAGTATTTCCTACTCAGTACAGAGATACCAGTAAAATCCCCCAAAAGACATACTTCCGGTGTAAACAAATCCCCAAGCCTCAACAATGGATCTACTCTTTGTTTAATGTTAGACCAAAGTGCGGCAACACTGGGCAGTTCCAAAAAATGTGAAGAACGTCCCCTGAGTACAACTTGCATCTAGTACAAATCGGAGAGGGCACCACACCCAACTTAGCCAACTTCTTCGGGGTATAGTAAATATTGTGCAAAATTTTAAATTGCATTAATCTAAGTCTGTCCTGGAATAAAAATTTGTGACAATTATGCCAAAGTTGAGGCCATTCTAATTCCTTATCTGGAAACAGAGAAGACCAATATGAAACTGGGGCTAGGTTATCAGGGTATGCCCATGTGAATAAAATACTATACATCTTAGGCACTGCATGGGGCTATCCAGCCATATCTGCCAGTGTGGCCTGAAATGAGATATGGGCAGCAGGGGGCGCAGTGATTCCAAAAACTTTTAACACAAGGTGCCGAAGCTGAAAAATTCTAAAGATGTTCCTCTCAGGTATCCTAAACTTCTGCATAATTTCCACAGAGGAACACCATTGTCTGTCATCCATCGTGAAATCTGTCAGCTGACAGTTTCCTAACTGGGAGAGCCAGTTATGTGATAAGAACTTGTTATCTAGTTGTAGACTAGGATTACCATTTATTGGCTGAGACAAGTCCTTAACATTATCATATTTGAGAAATGCACACAACTGAGCATGAGCATTAATCGATACTGCAATGGGAGAATTACACAACGCACCCAGGAGAGACCCTACTTTAGTGAACAGCAGGAGGCCACATTTTTTGATGGAAACTAATACCACTCTGAGCCAGGCCAGGACATAGGAGGATTATACTAGTAACTACTCCAGTGTCACCCACCTGAGATATTTGTTAGCCTGGCTAGCCCAATAATACAGCCCTATATGAGGAATTCTTAAACCCCCTTTCCACTTGGGAGCAGCCAATTTGTGAAAAGCCACTTTAAATTTTTTATACCCCCATATAAATTTGGAAAACATGCTATGGATTTCTTTAAACCAAGACAATGGGAGGCCAATGTTTAACATATTAAGGGGATAAAAGAAGCAGGGGAAGACATTCATTTTAATTAAATTAATCCTTCCCCAGAGGGAGAGAGGAAGTAGCGTCCACCTAGGGAGATTTTGGTCTATTCTTTGGGCCAACAAATCCAAGTTTAATTGTTTAACTGGGAAACAGTGCGCATCAGAATGATCCCAAGATATTTAATGGAATCAAACTGCCAGGCAAGCCCTAAAGACGTGATCTCCTGCTTATAAACCCTGTGATTAAGAGGAAAGACCGAAGTTTTTCCAATATTAAGTTTATAATTCGAAACCTTACTAAACTCATCTATTATATTAAGAGCAGGGGGAATAGATGTCACTGGATTGGTAATTTGCAGAAGAAGGTCATCAGCATATGCAGCAACCTTAACCATCTGCCCATTTAAAGATATACCTAGAACTTCCTGAGGTTTGACTAGCCTCCGGATAAGGGGCTCTAAATATATATTAAAGAGTATGGGAGACAAGGGACACCCTTGCCTGGTTCCCACATGTAATTTAGTTGGACTAGAAATCAGTCCATTACAGGAGATTCTAGCCGAAGGTGATAAATATAATGAACAAACCCACCCCAAAAATTGTTTGGGAATACCAAATGCCTCCGTAGTAGCAAATAGGTAATTCGAGTAGACCCTGTCAAAGGCCTTCTCGGCATCAAGGGATACCAAGGACATTGGGACATCAGCATCCCTCGAAGCCGAGAAGACGTGCACCAGGGTTCGCAAGTGGTCCACTGATGCTCTACCCCTCATAAAACCAACCTGTTCCTCTCCTATTATACAAGAAAGAACCGTACTTAGACGATCAGCCAATAACTTAGCTAATATTTTAATGTTGTGATTAATTAACGAAATGGGTGGTGCCCTAATTACTACTGGGCCTGGTGTCCTTAGTACCACTGGACCTGGTGCCCTCACTTTACTGGGCCTAGTGCCCTCACTTTACTGGGCCTGGTGCCCGTACTACCACTGGGCCTGGTGCCCTTCGCTTCGCTGGGCCTGACTTGCCCTTTTAACTACAGAGCCTGGTGACCTTCATTTTACTGGGCCTGGCTTGCCCTTTTAACTACAGGGCCTGGTGCCCTTTGTGTTACTGGGCTGACTTGCCCTTTTAACTACAGGGCCTGGTGCTCTTCGCTTTACTGGGCCTGACTTGCCCTTTTAGATCTGGAATTGCCTGACAGTGGTTGGGCCCCTTTAGCACTCACAGGCTCTGTTCCAGCATGCTGCCACTCAGTCCCCTTTATCTCTCCCTATTCCTGCCCCCTTATGAATATTTATTAGGCCTTTACTTTGGCCTTGCTGGATAGCTCCTCCTGTGGGTGTCGATATGTCTTGCCCTTTTGAATAGTTAATTAGGGTCCTTCTGACCTGATCTCGTGGCTCTCAGTCGCTACTCTATGTGCCTACTGTGCACTTAAAAAAAAAAATTCAGTCCTGGTTCAAAATGTAGCAGTCAGCACATTAGGATATGCTGCTGCTGACTCACCACTCTTGTCTGGCTCTGGGGCTGATCGAGAGGTGGGAGGTACAGCTGTAAAGGGCGGGAACAACACAGGCAGTGCGGCGGCCATCAGGGGGCCACAGGAAAGCTGACAAATGAACCAACAATGTGGCACTGGCAAAGCTGCTTACGAGGGACTGGGGAAACTTTTACAATGAAATAAGGGGCACACAACAATAAAACGATGGGGCTCTCAGCCCAACAACTGAAACAGACATCTTTCTTTTGCTTTCGGTGCACCGATGACACCACCAACCGCACCGGAGCTCTTCATGGTCTGTCTTCAGGTGCTGGAGGAAGAGCAGACACACTGGCAAGTCCTCAGGGATGGCTTCAACACCAGGTAAGCCTTTTCCCTTGTTCCCTTAACTTGCTGCATCCTCTCTCCTCAACAGCTACCCAGGAACATACTAAAACAGTTAAAACTTTTGAAACCAGAGCTTCTGGTTCCAGAATGGTTGGAGTGGAATGCTGTGCATGAGCAGCTCAGCACAGCATTCCATCCAAGCCATTGTTGCTTGACTGCATTTAGATCTATTATGTTTTACATTATGTAGTGCATAGGGCACCTTGCTAAGCAGTGGGGAAACTGGGAACTACTGGGGGACTGCAGGGGTACCTGGGGACCACTGGGGCACCACAGAGGATACTCTAAGTTGGGCATATTACAGGATTAGCTTTGTCCATACTCTTTTTAAAAGTCTGAACCAGGCATTCCACTTCACCATTTGAACTTGGTTGACAGGGAGATGAGAAAATATGGTGGATACCATGTTGTTGGTAATATGCTTGGAATTCAACAGATGTGAAATGTAGTTTGTTTATCGAGACAATCAGTTGTGGAAACCATGGGTAGGAAAGATAGATTTCAACACTTTGATGGTACTCTCAGTAGTTGTCGAAGACATTTGATGAATTTCTGGCCATTTACTATAAGCATTAGTTAAGAGTAACCACATGGAATTTAAATAGGGTCCTGCAAAATCAATATGCAGCCTTTGCCAGGGTTTTTCAGGTCATTTCCAATGGTGAACTGGAGCTCTTGCTGGATTTCCCATTAATACAGCACAACCTCTGCATCTTTGCACACCCTGGTATATGTCTCTGTCAATGGAAGGCCACCATACGTAAAGTCTGGCAAGGGATTTTATTTTAGCAATGCCTGGATGGCCTGCATGCAAAACAGTCAACACATTTGAATGATAACATTGGGGTACTATGACTCACAATCCCCATAGAAGACACCCCTCAGCAATGGACAGCTGCTGTCTTTTTGTATAGTAGAGTTGTAGTGCAGCCAAACAAGTAGTGCCTTGCAGCCAACCGTCAAGCGTATACTGATACACTTGTTTCAGAATTACTTCTTGACTAGCCACTTTTGCAATGTCCTTGGCTAGTACTGGAAGTTGATCTAACTGTTGTAGCTCCATTGGACACACAACAGTAGAGTCCTCCATAACTTTGAATTGCACTGGAAAACTATCTGGCCCCATCTGGCATATTGATGACTCATTTTTAAGTCCCACATCGAACTCCATTTCTCTGGTTATTGGTAACCTCGACAAGGCATCTGCATGTCCATGCTGGTCTGTTTGTTGGTATGTAACCTTGAAATTATAGACAGACAAAATTAATGCACATTGTTGAAGTCTGCTAGCGGCTGTCTCTGGAATTCTTTTTTGGGACTGGAAATTGACACTAGTGGCTTGTGATCCATCTTCAGGTGAAACTTGTGACCTAGCAAGTATTAGCGAAATTTCTGGACTCTGAACACAATTGTTAATGCTGCTCTCTGAATCTGGGCATCATTTATTTCAGCTGCAGTGAGTTTGAGTGAAGCATGGGCTATCGGCTTCTCCACTCCTTCTGTATCTGTATGGAAAAGGACAACTCCTATACCCACAGGACTAGCATCACAGGCCAATGTGATAGGGAAGTTAGGGTCATAATGAGTTAAATTATTCACATTTTTTAGAGAGATCTTGATGGCTTGAACTGCTTTACTGTGGCCCTTGGTCCTCTTCCACAGAGTACTCTTATGTAACAGTTAATTTAGGATAGCACATTTAGTGGCTAAGTCAGGTATGAAATAGTCATAGTAGTGCATCATACCCAAGAATGAGTGCAACTCTGAAACATTCTGCGGTTCAGGCATGTGCACAATGGCTTCCACCTTTTCATCAGTCGGACAAATTCTGTCTTTGTCAATAGTGTGACCTAGGTACATGACACTTGGTTGACAAAATTGAAATTTTTCTTTCCTGAGTATGAGTCCAATCTCTTGCAATCTCTCTAAATTATTTTGTAAGTTAAGTAATGTTCTGCTTCCGTTTTGCCCGTGACAATGATGTCATCCAAAGAACAAGCAACACCTGGTATATCACCCACCGATTGCTCAATCACTTTTTGAAAAATAGCAGGTGCGTAACTAAGGGCAAAACATGACCATTTGTACTTGTACAGTCCTTGGCATGTATTAATCACTACCAATTTCTGACAGTCTGTATCCAACTCCATTTGAAGGTATGTATCAGCGAGGTCCAGTTTACAGAACCCCACACCACCATTTAGTCTATGAAAAAGTTCCTCTGGTAAGGGTAAAGGAAATCCATCTATGCTAAGTATTGGATTAAGTGTCACCTTAAAATCTCCACATATTCAAACCGTACCACCTGGTTTAGATACCACCACAATTGGAGTGGCCCAATCTGAACTTGAAACCTTTTCTAGCACACCTGCTTTTTCCAGACTGTTCAATTCTGCCCTAACTACCTGTTTATAGGCAAAAGGGAGTTTCTGTGGTTTACAAAACTTAGGTGTAACCCCCGTCACCCGGGGTTATTAGAATCCCACTTAGATCTAGTGGCAGGCAGGGAAAGGCAGCTTGTGAGACACCAGTTAAATGGGTTTCACACTGTCTCACTCTGTCCTCAGTCTCAGCTGAGCTGGAGGGATTACATCATTACAGAATTCTCGCAGCAGCATAAGCCACACTGGAATGCTGCAACAAGAGGTTAGCTTAGAACGTTGGGGAGTTTTTAATGAGTTCTGTTCAGTCTTCAGCCAGACTCAGTGGAAGTAGGAGGTGTGCTGCAGTTGGCAGCCCCTCAGATCCTAGCTCTGGTATAGAGCTACACAGAGAAGAGGGTGTGTGTTCTCACCCTAGAGAAGGACACAGAAGAAACCTGTAGAAGTGGTAGAGACAGTTCTTTGTTTTGTTCCAGTGCCCCATCCCTGGAGGGATGGGGGGAAGAAATACAGTATTTCAGGGGCAATACCCTGGCCCTGCTGAAAGAGAGAAAGCTGCCTGACTGTAGAACTTGTACTGAGGTACCAGAGTTTGTGTTTTTTTGTGAGAGTAGCCCTGGGGCACCTGCAAGCTATGGTGAGTCTGCTCTGACAAAGAGCCTATGATTTCTCCCAGTGACAGTTGTGTGAAAGTATCTGCTACTGTGGGGTCAGGAAAGGACAGCCAAGTACAGTACTTTAAGTTATGTGTATGGCTTGCAATGCATCGAACCAGTGGGGGTCTACAGGGATGGACATAGCCACTTAGAGAACGTTACAAGTCAGGACACCAGCTACCTGGAATGTAGAATGTTAAATGTGATATACATTTCAAGATAGCATCTACAACAGAGAGTTTCAAAGGAAAGGTGTTGACTCCAAATGAATGGCCGGGTATGAATTTGGGAGCAAGAGGTGGGAGACCTCCATCTGGAGTAACCAGATTTACCACTATGGATTCACTTTGGGCACCTATAGCTTTCTCCCAGGAACTTGGCCAGTGTCTGCAGAAAGTACCCAGACATGGGATTAAGGATGAAGTTTTCCCTTTTAGAGCTAGGAAGTGCTCATGGGTGGTAGAGGGAGCCACCATAAAATGTCCACGCTATATGGAAAAGTGTCCAAGTGCTGGCTGCAGTGGCACACCAGGGAATCCAAGAAGAGAGTACCAGTTAGGGCTGAAAGCCCAGTGTGTTCAAAACCTGAGGGTTACTGTGTTATGAAGATATGTTCTCTCCTCTGTTAATCTGCATTGCCAGGGAGTGTAGCCCCATGGGGCTCCATCTTTGCGTTATTATTTCTGTGTTGTTGTGAATAAAAGCCACACTCTAGAATCCCACTCCTGGTAAGGACATTTCAGCTATTGCTTCCTGGGTCCAGATTACTTGGGTGCCCCTGTCCAGAAGTCAAACCTAGCCAAAATGCTGAGCAACAGTTTTCTCCCCAAACCCAGGCTAGCCAGGTAGTGGGTAACAAAAATGGAGGCACCACACATAAATAACATCACCACCCCAACCTCTGGTTACATAGGGACTGCATTAGGCTCTGTAACTAGCTTGCCTTTAGCTGTTGTGCAACATCCCAGGCCTTCCCACAACTCTGGATACATGTCTATGTAACCCCCTTGTTCCCAGGGGTTACTAGAATCCCACTTAGAACCAGTGGCAGGCAGGGAAAGACAGCTTGTGAGATACCAGTTAAATGGGTTTCATACTGTCTCACTGTGTTCTCAGTTTCAGCTGAGCTGGAGTAATGATGTCACCATAGAATTCTCGCTGCAGCATAAGCCACATTGGAATGCTAGCAGCAGGGGTTAGCTGTAGAACATTGTGGAATTCAAATCAGTCTGTATGGAGACTTGAAAGAGTGAGGAGTGCTTCTGTGTACAGCTCCTCAGAGTCAAGCTCTGATATAGAGCTAACAGAGAAAGTGTGGGTTGTGTGTTCTCACCCTAGAGAAGAACACAGAAGAGACCAGAAGGAAGTGGTAGAGACCGTTTCC
Organism: Neoceratodus forsteri; assembly: GCA_016271365.2. Classification (NCBI taxonomy): domain Eukaryota; kingdom Metazoa; phylum Chordata; order Ceratodontiformes; family Ceratodontidae; genus Neoceratodus; species Neoceratodus forsteri. The sequence goes on from CM028133.1 coordinate 981,805,058, forward strand.
AGAGTTGTTCCAGTGCCCCATCCCTGGAGGGATGGGGGGAATTCCAGCAATTCAGGTGCAATCCCTTGGTCCAGCCTGGAGAGGGAGAAGCTGCTGGAGAGTGAAGTTTGTACTGAGTGTACCAGAGAATCTGTGTTTGTAGGAGAGAAGCCCTGGGGCACCTGCTTACCATGGTGAGTTCTACTCTGCTAAAGGGACTATGTTCACCAAGACAGAGAATAGTGTAAAAGTATCTGCCTACTGTGGGGTCATGAGAGGACTAGCCAAGTACAGTACTTTTAATTTGTGTATGGCTTGGAAGCATCTCAAACAGTGGGGGTCTAGGGTATGGACATAGCCATTTACAGAACTTTTAAAGTCAGGACACTGCCTGAGTAATGTGTAGAATGTTAAATGTGCTAAACATTTCTAAAGAGCATCTACAACCAGAGTTTCAAAGGAAGGTGTTGTAACCAAATGAATGGCCAACTATAGATTTGGGAGCAAGAGGTGGGAGACCCCCCCATCTGGAGTAACCAGGTTTACCTCTCCGAGTTCAGTTTGGGCACCTATGGCTTTCTCTCTGGCACTTGGCCAGTGTCATAAGAAAGCACCCAGATGTGGGATTTTGGAATTTTTCCCTTCAGAGCTAGAAAGTGCTCATGGATGGTTTAGAGAGCCACCATCAACCTCCATGCTATATGGAAAAGTGTCCTAGTACTGGCTGGGGTGCCATGTCAAGGAATAGAAGAGAAGTGTACCAGTGCAGGCCGTGTGAGCCCAGATTCATTCAGAACCTGAGGATTTTGTTTGTGAGGTAGTTTGCTCTGTACCTCTGTAATCTGCATTACCAGTGAGTGCAGCCCTGTGGAGGTCCATCTATGCTTTGTGTGTTATGTGAATAAAATCTACACTCTAGAATCCCATTCCTGGTTTGGACATTTCAGTTATTGCTTCCAGTGTCCGGATTTACTTGGGTACCCCTGACCAGAAGTACAAACCTAGCTTAATGCTGAGAAAATGTCTTCTCCCAAGGACCCAGGTTGATGGCCATGCTAAATGGTCCCCCAGGTGTGATCCAGGTAGTTGCCACACTTGGTTTGCCTGTCTGAAGGATGGCAGGCTCAGTAGTAGCAGTATTGGGTCACACAGTAGTCTGTAGCAAGAATAATAAATAGTGACTACCCCAACCCCTCTCGGTGGCGCCTTGATGTGAGAGGAGCAGCCTTGCTAGTAGAAACAAAGGGGGGCTGGTGGAGGGAGGTTACATCTAAATCTCTCCAAGCTTGGGCAGATTACTGCTCTGTGGTCCCTGGACAGCAGCAAGTAGGCTAAAGTCTGTTGGATCAATATGAATGTTTAGAATAACCGGGGCATCTCTGCCCAAAATGTTGATACCCTTTTTTGAAATCAGAAAAGTTAAAGGTGTACCAGGAGAATCAGTCCTGCATACCAACGTGGTAAATGAGCCCCGTGACTGAATTGGTTGCCCTTCAAATGCATGCAGCAACTTATTACAAGGAGACAATGGTGGCTTATCCAGATCAGATCATGTTTGATAGCTAATAAAAGTAACTGGAGAAGCAGAGTATACCATTAAATGCAACTGATGCCTCAACTGTGGCAATTAAAGTAACACATAGAAAGGAGGAACATCTTTAGTCTGCATTTGTGGTGCAATAGAAACCACCACACTGTCTGGGCTCTCAGTACTGACTATCACGGTTCTCCTGCTCCTGCAAACTTTAGCAATATGCCATTGATGTTTACAAGCATGACACTGAACTTCTCTGAATTTGCACTGGTCCCTGCTATGCTGAGATGACCCACATGATGCACATTTGTACTGGCCATGCAGTTTGGGTGGAGGGGTTACATTTTTCTTTGAAAACAGTGGCTTATACTTAGGTCTGAGCTGTTTCAATTTGAGGTTTACTGCAGCTACTTGTATCTCATTTTTAGTGTCCATCTTAGCAAGTGCTTCATTTTCTGCAGCCTCATACATTTGTGCCAACTGTAAAAGTTCCTCAGTAGTCTTCTTGATATTTACAGAAAGTAATTGCTGAATACGATGTTCATTATTCAACCCCATAATAAACTTATCAGCTAGATTAGATTCAAGACGCTTCCTGCTCCACTCACACTTGAGAGCTAAGCATTTGATCTCAGCCAAATAAGATTGTAATGACTGACCTGGTTTCTGGTGGTAACTGTAGAATTTATAATGTTCAGCCCTTGGAAAAATTGTTAAGCTGTATTGTGCATTCAATTTAACCTTTAGTTCTTGCTATGACAAATCCAGCCAGTGCAGTGCACACAGACTGCATAAAAGTTTGGAGGTGTTACTCCCCAAGAAAGTACAAAAAGCAACTTGAATAAGCTTAACCTGTTGCTCATCATTAGCAGATTGTATGACAGGATTAAATAATAACCACTGATCAAACCATCAGGACTATGTATCCCAGTCTGTTCCTGTAAAAATTTCAAAGCTGGCTGAAGTTGCCATGATATTGCACAGTTCCAAATTGCTTACTTGCTTCCAATGCAGATAGTCACAAAATGGCGTAATTTAGTAAGCTGGAGCTATGAAAATTTTCACCATGCTTGTTGCCAGTTTGTTGAGTTTGGTGGCTGAAAATAAGTTCTTTAAACACAGGCAAGCGTCTTGGTAGTAAGTGTAACTGGTGGGTTACCCCAGGGGTTGGGTTAGTGGTATTTATGTGTTATTATATGTATATCTATATATGTATATCTATATATCTATATGTAACACCCTACCTGGGACCTGGGCTCGGGGAGAAAACTGTTGCTTAGAATTTTGACTAGGTTTGACTTCTAGTCAGGGGCACCAAAGTAACTCTGGATACAGGAAGCAATAACTGTAATGTCCAATACCAGAAGTTGGGATTCTAAAGTGTGGCTTTTATTCACATCCAACAGAATAAGAAAGCATAGATGGACCCCTATGGGGCTACACTCCTGGTAATGCATATTTATGGAGATCAGAACACATCCTCTTTTACACTGAAACCCTCAGGTCTCAAAACACTCTGGTTACTCTGTCCTAACTCAACTTTTTTTCAGTTTCCCTAGCTAGGCTCCATTGCCAGCCATTTGGACACTTTTCATATAGCATGGAACATTTACTGGTGCCTCCCTATACCACCTATGAGCACTTCTGACTCCATCAGGAAATCTTCCTCATCAATCCCACGTCTGGGTACTTTCCTCAGGCACTGGCCAAGCACCTGAGAGAAAGCAACAGGTGTCCCAAAGCAAACCCATAGAGGTGAATTTGGTTACTACTGATGGGGGTCTCCCACCTCTCGCTCCCATAATTCATACCCGGCCATTTCTCTGGACTGTAACACCTCATCCTTAAAAACACTTTGCTGTATAGATTCTTTTTAAATGTACGTCACATCCAGTCTACTGTTTTTCCATCCCATTTGTGCTGAACTTGAACATACTTAAAAAGTGGCTGCGTCCATTACTCTAGACCCCCCACAGAGTTAAGCAGTCCAATTCCCACATCTTCCAAACAGTACTTGGCTGTCTTTTCCTGACCCCACAATAACAGTCACTTTAGTTTCATCTTGTCTCAGGTGAAAACACATTGGCCTTTAGCAGAGTGAACTCACCCCTTGGTTGCAGGTGCCCCACTGGCATTTTCTCTTCAAAGAAATCTCATTCAGAACCTCTGGTGCCTCAGTATGTACTTAAACTCAGGCAGCTTCTTGTTCCCTAGCTGGACCAGGAGGTTTGCCCCTGGAAACAGGCTGATTACTTCCCTCATCCTCGCAGGAATGGGGCCCTGAACCACTGAAAGCAGTCTCTACCACTTCACTTGGCTCTTCTTGTGTTCCTCTCCAGGTGAGAACACACACCTCTGCAAAAAAATAGCTGTTTGACAGAGCTTAGGACTCTGAGGGCCTTCTTTCAGCAGAGCACCTCCTTCCTCTACTGCAGACTGCAACAGACTGACTTCAAATTCCCCAACGTTCTACTCTAACCTCCGACTGCAACATTCCAGTGTGGCGTATGCAGCTGTGATAGTTCTAAAATGATGTCATCCCTCAGTCTCAGTTGAGACTGAGAAGAGAGTGAGGCAGTGTGAAATCCATTTAACTGGAGTTTCACAAGCTGCCTGTCCCCTGCCTGCCACTAAGTCTAACTGGGATTCTAGTAACCCCGGGTAACAGAGGGGTTACACTCACCCTGGGCCAGGAAAATGACTGTCCGCAGTCATTAGTCACCCAGCTTAGGCCATCTCACCCCATGTGTTGACTATGGGGAGGTAGTGCTACCTTCTCCCCTACCATGTGCCAGCACAGGCAGACAACACTAAGGGCCTAGAGGCCTTCGGCTGATGCACCAGCCTCTACTCTACCCACTGACTATGGGTACCTAGTGGCTCTGGTAGAATTGTCCAGAGTATAGCCCTAATAGATCAGTACAGCAACCCCTACTGCAGGTCAGGGCCACAGCCTGTCTATCCCCCCTAGCCCTCTAGGGAAAGTCTGTCTCTAACTCAAAATTCCCAAAACAAAACAAACAGAGGACACCCCCCCAACCCTGGACACCATGCAACACACACCAGGAGCTAATACCATACGCTACGCATTACTCCCACACTCCCCCACAACCATATTTGTGGAAGGAAAAGTTACACACAGTAACAACAACAACAACAGTACTTTAAACACTATACTGTAAAGTACTACTGAGGAACTCCGGTGAGTCCCTCCACCTCTTCTTGTCTTCTCTTCTTATCTTCTTCAGGAACATCTGCAAGAAAAAGAAAGACAACACACACTCCTAATCTGCACACACAGTCTATCTAAACCCCTACCATCAAAACATTGGAGAATACCCAAAAAGATTTTTTTTAGAAAAGTAGAAAAAACAGTATAAACATTAGAAAACAGTAGAAAACAATGACATTTTTTACAATACACCATATTTGGGGGATAGAGTGCCCTAAAAGTCCCATCTAGTGATCACAGTGCCCAAAGGCAAGTCCATTAAAGACTCTCTCCTGGGCCAGAGCCCAGTGAAACACAGTTCTAGCAGGCCAAAGTCCCGAAGGAGAGAGTCTTTCAGGACAGTTCAAACATCTGGAGTCTGCTAGTGTAGGGTGTGTACTGCAATGTCATAAGAATAGAAAAGTCTGGACTTACCAGTCCATTGTAGAACAACAGGATACCATGCCTGGTCCTAGGCCGAAGACTCTCACTGACAGCATTCTTCCGATACAGCTGGGTGGACATCTTCCAGGAAATGACAGGTGGACACATCTGGAAACTGCTGGGCTGATGTCATCTCTGGAGATGGAACCTTGGAACAGGAACAAAAAGGAAAACAGCTGGTCTGAAGTCATCTGATACCCAGGCGATGAATCAGGATACAGTTGGGCTGGTGTCCTCTCTGGATCTGAAATCATCTGGTGGACCAGTCGATGGATTCTGGAAAGCCAGTACACTGCAGAACTGATGAATGTGGGGCACCTGAGTCCTGGACATCCAGACTGGTGGAAGAACATAGGTATGGCAACTGCTGGAGTGGCAGCACTGGCTACCACTGCTCTGCTTTCCATTGGTAGGCATGGGCACATTCACAGGAAGGTCTTTGCATTGTGGCCAATAGCACAATGGGTCAGGTGCTTGAATTATCACCCATCTGGGCGCTCATAATCAACACTGTGAAAGGTTTCATGTCCCTTTCCATCCACAATTCGAACAGTGTCAATAAACAGTGTCCTGCCTCTTTTCCACTGGCTGTATTTTTCTTGAAACATTCTGTCTTTACATGCTTGTTTGCACCAGGATGCACACATTTCATTGCTTCTTCCCAAATTCAGGATTTCCTGCTTTTTTCAATCTCCTCCCAGACTCTCCGAGGAAAGGTAGGAAAGGACATTCCGTAGATTTCATTCGCTTTCCTACAAACCAGTCTTTCCTCTTTACTAGCTTTGGTCAACTTGAGACCTCTGGCCTAGCTTGGGGAAGACCAGTCCTAGTTCTGCCAGCTACGCATTCTTAACGACACAAAAAATGGATCCCTGGCTTCTTCTTGCACAGCCAGGGCAGTGGAATCACTACTCTCTTCCATGCATTCCTCTGAATCAAGAGCTTGAGGCTGTGTACCAGTTCCTTTTTCACAAGGCCACATAGGATCCCCCTCTTCTTCTTCCTCACTGAGAATCTGTGCCCAGGAGTGAGCAGTCATCCTCACTCCTGAGACTGTCCACTCTTTGCTGGGTGTGGAGGTCGAAACCTTCCATTCAAAGGCCTCCCTCGTCTCGTCTTCACCTATGAGACTTGGGCTCGGCCTCTCTCTCCAAGGGTCTACTGATGCTCTTCCTGAAATGTTTTTCTGTGACTCAGACTCTGAAACATGAGCACATTGTTCTGTCTGTAAATCTGCACCCTCTAGCTTCGTGTCACACTCTGAGGGGCCTTCTCCAACAGGCTCCGCCAGGTGCTGTGTGCCGCCAACTGCAGATTCTTGAACTTTTGTTCATGTGGGAGCCAAACGAATCCTGGGTGCTTTGGTCAACCCATATTTTTCTAGGCATCCAGAACAGTGAGGTACCATGAAGATGTCCCTTCCAGCATTTAAGCACATCACACATGCTCGCACCGGATATACAGGAATCACCACATGAGGAGGCAGTTGTCCTCCATAGTAACATCTCTCAATGTCCCTTAACTTGTTAACTTCTACTGCTATCACAGCCTGGGCATGATCCGGGTAGCAGGCTGGTCCTGAAGCCATGACTGCAGAGAAAAACAAACAAATACTCACTGTTATTTCAAGTCCCACATAACAGTGTCAGTGGCTCAGTAGGTAGCACACTCGCCTCTGAGGCCGGGAGATCAGAGGGCTGTGGGTTCAGTTCCCACATTTGGCACTTGGGTTAATATCCCAGTACTGACACTGTAGTGCAGCATGAGAGGGGTGCTGCACTTCTGAGGTGCCGCCTTTCGGATGAGACGTTAAACCGAGGTCCCATCTGCCTGGATTGGTGGTAGTTCAGGTGGATGTTAAAGATCCCATGGCACTTATCGAAAAGAGTAGGGAATTTCCGGTGTCCTGGCCAAATTTCCTCATTCACTATAAATACCACCAACAGCTTAATCTGGTTTCAAAGTCAGTTGGCATTCATCTGTATCCCCCTCCCCCGGGTCGTGCCTGAAAATAGGCAGGAGTTGTCTAGTGCACTTACCCAGTCAACAAAAGCTAAATAAATAAAAAATAAAATCACTGAATTTTTATTTTCTTTCAAAATGGCTCCTCTGCTGCTGTGTTTACGTTACTACCCCACCTTGTAATGGCAGCGGGCAGCACTTCTACGCATCAACATTCTGTAAATGGGTCAAGCCACTGCGCATCCGATTTACACACTCTACTGATAACTTTGCTCAAACTGCACAAACTTGCACTGTTCTTTCTGCTAGCACATTTATATGCTTTACCATGGACTTTTTACTTACTGAAGACATTACTCTAGCTTACAGTCACTTAAAGCCTCAGTATTTCATAGCACAGGATTGCCTGTATTTACTTGCTACATATCTCATACAACTCATAGTCTCTCACTTGGCTTTGAAAATTATACTGACGCTGAACCTATAATTATGCTCACAGTTGGTTGCTTAGAATTCTTGCTTTTAGCTAGTTAAACTGACACAGTCCTTCTTTGCAAACCGATTACACTGCTAACACACAGATTCAGCTGGCTTTTGGCAAAATCACTTAGTTTGAGCTGTTTCATTTGGCTGGTACTCACTGTTTAATTAATTGTTTAATTAATATTTTGGAATGACATTTCAGCATGAGCTCTTTTACAAAGGTTCCATGTCAGGGTGGACAATAAGACAATACACATATTCAGTGGTTACAGAGGCCTGATCATTAGGCATTAAAGAGCGATTACGTGACAATTAGACAAATAGGAGAAAAAAAACTGAGCAGTTGTAATTGAACACTAAGCTATTTCTAATCAGTTGCCCTAGGTAGCACACCTCTGAAAACCTCCAAATCCATTGATAGACTATGTCAGAGTAACTGCATTGGGTTTAATGCTATCCCAGATGGTGAGAGGCTGGGTGACAGTGAAACAAGGGGGACTGGGTTTGAAACCAACCGTAGAGAGTGAGATGTTGGGGGACAGTGAAACGGGATGGGGCTGTGATGGGGGGAGCAGCTCCAGAGGGCTTTGTCGAGTATGGTGGTGTGTGGGGGTTGGGAGGGGCAGTACCAAGTGCGTCTAAAGAGGACTGATAGCTTACTTAAGCCCTTGGCTCGGCTGGAATGGAGGCAGGGTTCTCTAGGTAGCCCTGTCTATCAAGTGGGGCCTGAGAAGCAGGTCCATTTTGAGTTAGACATTAGGTGCTGTTTGAGGCCTACTTTGAATTGAGACAAGCTGTTTGTTTGTAATTTCATCAGGAGTTCATTTATCCAGAGGGGGGCCCGATAGGAGAAAGCACGCTGCCCTAGTGAGGTTCGATGGAATGGTATGGACAGTGCTCCATTCTTCCTCTGTCTGGTGATGTGTGTTGAGAGAGAAGCCTCAAGCAGGTTTCCTATACAGGGTGGGGTTTTTCCAAGGAGTGCCTTCTTTCCCAGGAGGCAAGTTTGGTATTTGATCCTGTCTTTTAAATTAAGCCAGTTTGTACGCTCATACAGGGTGCTAGCATGAGTGTAGTGATCTGCACACAGGGTGAGGCAGCATGCCTTATTGAGTGCAATTTGGACTCTTTTGAGCACTGTATCAGTAGCAGCTCCATAGACCACCAGCCCGTAGTCTATTGTGGAGAGTATGGAGCTGGAGACCGAGATTCGGAGTGCTTCCGGGGTGAGGGATTTTTTATGTCTATAGAGGACCCCGATCTTTGTGTTTACCACTTTGACAAGGGAGTCTATGTGGTGCGTATAAGTGAGAGAGTCATCAATGGTGACTACAAGGTACTTGAACAAGTGCACCTGCTCAATCTGCTCACCAGCCTTGTTGGTATTACGAGAGGAGCATGCTTGTGTTTGTTGTAGGGGCTGGATTGTAGCATGGCCTTGGTTTTCTTGTAATTTAGTAGCAGCTTTTGCCTACTGAACCAGTCCTCAAGTTGATTGAAAGAGTTCTGTAGTTCTGTTTGTAGGGCAACCTGAGAGGTACTGCTACTCAGCAGCACAGCATCATCCACATACAGAATAAGTTTGGTGTCACAGGCTGTGGGTAGATCATTTACAAAGAGGCTGAAAAGCAGGGGCCCTAGAATTGATCCTTGAGGGACTCCTAGGAGTACATCTCTGGAGCTGGATAATGTCTGCCTGTTTTTGACTCACTGGCTCCTGTGTGTTAGGTAGCCATTGAACCAATTCACGGAGTTTGGTGCCACACCCAATCTTTGGAGCTGGAGTACTAGTAGAGAGTGGTTGATGGTGTCGAAGGCTTTGGTGAGGTCAATGAAGATGGACCCCACCAATTTGCCTTCATCCAGTGGCTTGTGCGCATAGTCAGTGTATTCCAGCAGTGCCGTGGTGGTACTGTGTTTTTGCCTGAAGCCATGTCGGTTTGGGCAGAGCAGATTGCACTTATTGAGGTATTCTGTGAATTGACTTGCTGCTATTTTTTCCAAAGCTTTGGATAGTGGAGAGATGATAGATATTGGCCTGTAGTTTGACACCAGTGCCTTGTCACCATTCTTATGCACTGGAGTTACCGGGGCTTGCTTCCATACCTCTGAAAATTGAGCTAGAGCCAAGGATTTATTAAATAGCATTGTTATGGGCATAATAAGAATATCAAGGGTGAGAGATAGCAACTTTATGTCTAGCCCGTCACTCCCCAGTCTGGTTTTGCCTAGGACTTTCCTGACCATCCTGACTTTCCTGTTATCGGTAGTTGTTTGCTGCGATGGAAAAACAGCCTGCAGCCAGTCTTGGAGGCCTCTGGAAGGAAGCGGGTTGGCAGTCCTGCCGATCGTCCCTCTGAACACCACACTCACAGTCCAGTCGTTCAAGATGCGGGTTGAGCCCAAATTTAAACAGAAAAGTAAGTTTTTAAACTTTTTACAGCACTTTCAGTCACTGTGATGCTCCTCCTAACAAGCCAGTTCGCACACTCCACTCACTCTCCCTCTCAAATGCTGTGCAGTCGCTCTAGAGCTGGCTTGGGGTTGGGACTGATTGCAGTCTCACCAATCACTCGATGTCATGCAAATTAGCCTCTTTCCTCTCTAATGCTCTTCTCCTCACGGCGATTGTCGAGCAGGCAAAATTTAAACTGCAAACCACTTTTTTTTTTCTCAACTGTAGCTCCTCGGTGGGAGCCCATTTCAACCATTTTTCATGGCCATTAAGCACAACAAGTCTCTCAGTCCACACAGAAAGCATTTCCAATGTCTAGGGCACAATTTTCCTTTTGCTACCCACAGTTTTCCACACTTTTCTTTGTCACAAACACTTTTAAAAGTTGGCAAATGTTGTAATTTGATGCAGGACAGGGGCATATACTCTCAGGCTTTACTGCTCCTTGGTAAACAGTTGGCATTTCAATAGCAGCATATGGATAGCAGCACACAGTGGCACATTTAGTTTACATTGCTTCAGCTTTTTGTGCTACCTACTGCCAGACAGCCAAAATGCTAGCCACTATCCGAGCAACCTTTCTTGCATTGTCTCCCAAATTTCAACAGAATCCCACTGGTTGCCTCCATTTTTGTAGCCGGTGGGTTACCCCAGGGGTCGGGTTGGTGGTATTTTTGTGTTATTAGTGCTGTGCAGTGCCTCCATATGTAACCCCATACCTGGGACCTGGGCTCAGGGAGAAAACTGTTGCTCGGTATTTTGGCTAGGTTTAACTTCTAGTCAGGGGCACTCAAGTAACTCCGGACACAGGAAGCAATAACTGTAATGTCCAATACCAAAAGTTGGGATTCTAAAGTGTGTCTTTTATTCACATCCAACAGAATAAGAAAGCATAGATGGACCCCCAACGGGGCTACACTCCTGGTAATGCAGATTTATGGAGATCAGAACACATCCTCTTTTACACTGAAATCCTCAAGTCTCAAATCACTGTGGACACTCTGCCCTAACTCAACTCTTTTTCTGTTTCCCTGGCTCAGCTCCATTGCCAGCCCTTTGGGCACTTTCCATACAGCATGGAATATTTACTGGTGGCTCCCTAAACCACCTATGAGCACTTCTGGCTCCATCAGGAAATCTTCCTCATCAATCCCACATCTGGGTACTTTCCTCAGGCACTGGCCAAGTACTTGAGAGAAAGCAACAGGTGTCCCAAAGCAAACCCGTAGAGGTGAATTTGGTTACTACCAATGGGGGGTCTCCCACCTCTCGCTCCCATAGTTCATACCCGGCCACTTCTCTGGACTGTAACACCTCATCCTTAAAAACACTTTGCTGTGTAGATTCTCTTTAAATGTATGTCACATCCAGTCTACTGTTTTTCCATCCCATTTGTGCTGAACTTGAACATACTTAAAAAGTGGCTGTGTCCATTACTCTAGACCCCCCACATAGTTAAGCAGTCCAATCCCCACATCTTCCAAACTGTACTTGGCTGTCTTTTCCTAACCCCACAGTAACAGTCACTTTAGTTTCATCTTGTCTCAGGAGAAAACACATTGGCCCTTTAGCAGAGTGAACTCACCCCTTGGTTGCAGGTGCCCCACAGGTGTTTTCTCTTCAAAGAAATCTCATCCAGAACTTCTGGTGCCTCAGCACAAACTTAAACTCAGGCAGCTTCTTGTTCCCTAGCCAGACCAGGAGGTTTGCCCCTGGAAACAGGCTGATTCCTTCCCCCCATCTCCGCTGGGATGAGGCTCTGAACCACTGAAAGCGGTCTCTACCACTTCACTTAGCTCTTCTTGTGTTCCTCTCCAGGTGAGAACACACACTTCTACAAAGAAATAGCTCTTTGACAGAGCTTAGGACTCTGAGGGCCTGCTTACAGCAGAGCACCTCCTTCCTCTACTACAGACCGCAACAGACTGACTTCAAATTCTCCAACGTTCTAATCTAACCTCCAGCTGCAACATTCCAGAGTGGCTTATGCAGCTGTGATAGTTCTAAAATGATGTCATCCCTGAGTCTCAGCTGAGACTGAGAACAGAGTGAGACAGTGTGAAATCCATTTAACTGGTATTTCACAAGCTGCCCGTCTCCTGCCTGCCACTAGGACTAACTGGGATTCTAGTAACCCTGGGTAACGGGGGTTACATAAGAAAACATGCCACACTGAAATCTAGGCCTTCTCTGTTTACTTCTATTCAGCACAGACATACAAGAGGAAACTAATCTCAAACACACAGGCACAGTTACAGAAAGTGTACTTTATCTTCAAGCTGTACTGTCTGTAACAGTTCTTAAAGCTGTACTACACATAACAAGCATGAAGTCTCAGCAGGATGTCCGTTCTCCTCCCCCGTCGGCACCCCACCAGGAGTGAATGACCAGAGCAGCTCCTCAATCTCTCATTCTGCCTTGTCTTCCTTGAGGTCTGGGGCTGGGATTTCTGCCACTGCCAGCAAGGAGTATGCCTCAAGGAGGGATTCAAAACTTTTAACACCCTCTTTGTCCTGGACCCATAATCTAGCCGGGTATCTCAGTTAAGCCTTGAGCCCTTTTTCTCTCAAGGCTTTCACCACCTGAAAACCTTTTTTATGCTTTGCCAGCATGAGTGGTGGATAGTCCTGATCCACATATATTTTCTGCCCGTGAAGATTTAAATCTTTCTTTGCCAACACCAGTCTCAGAACTTTGTCTTTGGTAGTGTAGCACAGAAATTAAATGATAACTGACCCTGTTTGGATCTAGGAGCCACAGCACAATGGGCCCTTTAAATCTCCAACACGAAGTCATCCTCCAACTCGAGTTCCTTTCTGAGCCAGCAATCGATATAATCTTCTATATTGGATGGTTCTATGCCCTCAGTTATACTGAAGATGCGGATATTATTTCTGTGGGCCCTGGCTTCCACATCTTTGGCCTGAAGTGTCAAATCTCTCACCTGTGCCGGTAGGCCAATGATCTACCAAAGACCATGTGTTCCAACTGAAGCACCTCCACAAGGGATTCCACAGCGCTTGTTTGGGATTCCAGCTCCTAAAAGTCCTTTTGAATATCGGAGATTTTGGAATCTATTCTATGTAGTATTTTCAGTATTCTGTGGCCATCCGCTTTAGTGAAAGTGGAGGTAGTGTCTGTCCCCGAGCCATCAGACTCCTCAGCTCAGCCTGTCATCATCGTGGACCTAAACGGCGATGGACTAGCAGGCTGCTGGGTGTCTGGAACCATTAAATGCCTCCTCTTCTCAAAAGTTGGCCATTTTTTGGTAGGACCAGTGGTCTTGTGGATCAGGGTATAGAGAGTTGGCTGTTTAAGGCTTCTTAGCATACTCAATGGTGACGGATTTAATCAGTTTAATCCCTAGGGCAGCAGAGCTCCGTTTTAGACTGCCATACCAATGTATGACATAACTGGAAGTCGTTATCAAGATTTTTATGAACATATGAAAATTGCCAACAGAAAAAGGCCAACTGGTCTACCAAGTCTACTCGATTTTGCAGCTTGCCAGCACTGTATCTTTTTCTTCAGATTGGGAGGGTGGACTGTACACCACCCCTAACCTTAATGACCTATTTTTAGGATCCTGGATTTGCATCTAAAGAACCTCAGTACCAGTCTCCTCCCCTTTTTCCCTTACACATTTAAGGCCCTCTCTGACATATAGTGCCACCCTGCCACCCCTCCCCTTCCCCCTATCCTTACGGGTAGAGTCATAATGGTACTCTGGTACTGCCAGGTTCCACTCATGGTTTTCGGTGGCCCATGTCTCAGTTATTGCAGCCAAACCAACTTCCCCCTCTTCTATTAGAGCCTCTAGTTCTGCTCCCTTGTTCCCCAGGCTCCTAGCATTTAATGTGACCACCCTCCAACCCTCAACTCTAACCTCCACCCTCTGCCCTTCTCCCCTTGTGCCCCTTTCCATGGTATTAGCCTCTCCCTTAGCCTTGCTGTTATGGGGGTAAGCCCAATTGGTATCTTATCTCCAGTCTTCTGGCTACCTCCTACCAACTTGCTCCCCCCCTTCCTAGTTTAAATTTGACTCAACGTGCTCCCCAAGCTTTCTCTTCAGTACCCTTTTTCCTTCCTTATTTCGGTGCAGTCTGTCTTTTGCATAGAGACTGCTGTTTTCCCAGGTCCTCCCCCACCCTCCTATCAGTCCGTACCCCTTCTCCTGATAACATTCTCCTAGCCATTCATTGAACTCCTGGATTCTCTTTTATCTTGCTGTACTTGCCCTGGGGATGGGAAGTACTTCTGAGAAGGTGACTGATCTTCCCTCCCCCTTGCAAAGAGGTCCCAGTTCCTCAAAACTCCTCCTCACTTTCACCACTGTACCATCCGCCAGGTCATTTGTCCCCAGGTGTATTATTAGGTGGGGCCCTCCCCTTCTTCTGCCTGCACACAGTAGCACCGACTGACCCACTTTTTCCACTTTCATTCCCGCCATTGCTTCCACCCAAACCCTATCGTGCCTCTTCCCTTTGCTACCCCATCTGACCTCTCAGCATCAAGTCCCTTAGCACCAAGATGTCCCCCCTTCAATTTTCCCTTCCTCATTTCTCCTCCCTCCTCTCTTTCATCCTCCTGCACATTGTTCCCTTCCTCTGTTCCTATTGCTCTGGCCCCCTGTGTTCTCCCCAGTATGTATCCCCCAGCCCTAATTCAGGATCTTCTCTTGTTTCACCCCCACTTCCAGCTATCTCTTTTGTTGTTGCAATGGATTGTGTCTGCTCTTTCTTCTCCCCTCCCTTTGACATGATTACCAGCAGCCAGCACCTGTTTACGCCTACTGTGGTGTCCATTTTGATTACTCTTGTCCCTGTTTTCCTTTCCTCCTTTTCTCCTGTACCTGTTTCACCCCCCAGCCACCCCCATTTCCCTTCCTTCCTTCTCATCAGATATCCTTACCATGTTCCAGTTTGTTTTTCCCTCCCCTCCTTCTGACCATGTCATTTCCATCTTCATCCTAGACACTTCCCCTTTTAGCCATTGTACCTCATTTATCAACCTTCTCAGTCTTTGACAGACTGGCTATTCCCCCAGCCTCCACAGGGTGCCCATGAATACAGCCACCCTGCAGTTAATACATCCCATGACCTCCCTTTCCCCACATCCCCTGTTCCACTCCCTTCTCAGGACACCTTGCTCCCTGCATTCCCACTTGACCTCCCCCCCAGTTTGTCCCCCTGTCCTGTCCCTTCCTCTGTCTGTCCCAGTCAGTCTTCCCAGATCATTTCCCCTCCCTCCTCTTTGGACCCTAGGCTCCATTTATCTTCTGGATCCTCTTTCCCATTTGGCTCTCCCTTCACCCACCTAGCCCTCTCAGAGACCCCCCAGTACCCTCACCCTTACTGTCTTCCTAAATCAAACAATTTACAGCACAACACAGTTGCTACACATTTACCTTTGATCCTGTAAGATATATAATGTGCTTTTCAAAGCCCATACTGTTCCCACTCAAATTATCTCCTTTACAGTACCTTTATTTATTCCCCTCAGCTAGTGTCCTTGCTCCTCCTCCACTTCTCCAGTTTCACCCCTCCTCTGCTCTGGACCCTGATTGGCTAATCATTCCTGGGAGTGGTTTGTCTGGACCATGTTCTTCACCGCCATAGTATTAGCCAGTTGATAGGCATGGTTTAGTTATCAGATTGGACTCCATCCAGTGAGACTGCAAAGCAAATATCAACAGGGAGGCATGTCTCACAGCCAAACATGATATGGTATGGCAAAAATCCTGTTGCATCATTGTTGGTGCTGTTATATGCATGCACAAGAGAGCTTACTTGCTGCCTCCACTCTGGTTTATCTTTGGGATGCAGAGTGCCCAGCATGTCGAGTAAGGTACTACTAAATCTTTCTGGCTGCGGTTCTCCTTGCGGATGGTAGGGAGTGGTTCTGGATTTCTGTACACCCCAAAGAGATAATAATTCTTTAATCAATCTGCTTTCAAAGTCTCGGCCTTGATATGAGTGTATGCATTGCGAAGCACTATAGTGAACATAAATCTTTTCAGCAAGGACCTTTGCTACTGTGGCTGCCCTTTGGTCTCTGGTTGGGTATGCTTAAGCATACTTTGTGAATTGGTCTGTCACTATAAACAGATTGCTAATGTGTTTTGAGTCTGGTTCCAGGCTTAAAAAATCTATGCACACAAGTTGCTTTGGTGCACTAGTGGTTATGTTAATCAAAGTGGCTGCTCTTTGCAGTTGTGCTTTACATTGGATACACCGACTACAGTTCTTAACATATTGCTCAATGTTGACGCCCATTTTTGGCCAGTAGAACCATACTTAGGCTTACTCCAGAGTCCTCTCGTTATCCAAGTGTCCCATTTGGTCATGGAATTCTTTTAATACGGTAGCCCATGACAATGGCAAATGCAACTGAGCACTTTTAAAAAGGGTGACTCAATCACGATGCCAGTCCACAGGGCTACTGGGCAGGGAGGGCAATTGGATGGGGAGCAAGCACGCCGTGCGATGGGTGGAAGAGGAGGGAGGGTTTGTGAGGTGTAGTGCGGCGGTAGGCTGCTGAGCTGGCCCTGTGGAGTGGTGGGTGGGTGGCAGACTAGGGTTGCGAGGGTGCTGAGTTCGGTTCCGGGTGCTTTCGTTTTGTTGCACCTGGCTGGTTTTTTTTCTGCTTTTGCACCACCCCCGAATTGCACCGCACCCAGAGTTGAGAATCCTTTAGTAGGAGTGGTGTGGAGGTGGGGTAGGGCACAACCCCACATAAAAAAAAAACCCAAACAACTCCCCAGCACCCTTTTGCTGTGTACCGGGAGCGTACGTCATCAAAATAGATTTTTGGCAATGTACACTTGCCCTAATGGCAATCACCTTTCTGCGATTGCCATTATCACATGGAGCCTTTAATACTATGTTTTTGAACTTTCCAGGCAGTGCAAATTTTTTTTTTACCAGCTCTCCTTCATTATCTGTAAGCTCTCTATACAGAGTAAATAAAATCCTCAGCTACACTAGTGCGTGCCAACTTGTGAACGTAGAGATAAAAGGAAAAACAATGGCACCGCAGGCATATGAAAATCTTTTTAATCAGTGCTTAGTATATGCACAGCCACTCTGGCTGTGCATATACTATGCACTGATTAAAAGATTTTCATATGCTTGCGGTGCCATTGTTTTTCCTTTTATTTAAGCTCTCTATACAGCAGTCTCCCTCTCATTTTTAGTTTAGCCCTTCTCTGAACAGTAAGGCAGTCTTGGGGTAACTGAACCACAACTTTGAGACACCTTCTCCCTTGGTGGGACATTCAGAACTGGTCAGTCATCGGATCATAATACTGCTCCCTTTGAAGGTCAGCTGGGGTCAGTTGTGGCAAAGCACCTATGTCCAAAGGGGCAAAATTGCAGTAGGCCACTGGCAAGCAAGTATCAGGAGGCCCCAGGCAGTCAGCTAGGCAATTGACAGCTTCAGCAGGTGGAATTTTATCTCTGTTGAACTTATGGCACAATGTTTTTATGGAATATTCTGACATACATACCCATTCTTGGCGAGAGGCAGGTCTTTATGATAAGGCATCACCGTTGATGTGATTGAGGCCTGGTCAGCACACCACAGCATAATCATATGTAGATAGTACTCAGAGCCAGCTGTGTCCCATGACGTCTAGTTTTGCAGAAGCTTGGATGTACATTAAAGGATTGTTGTTCATTTTTACTAGTATCTTGGCACCAAACAAGTATTTGTGGAATTGTTCCACAATTGCCCACTTGAGAGCAATAAATTCCAATTTGTGCACTGGATAATGCTTCTCTGAAGGAGTCAGACTTCTGCTGGCATACGCCATTGGGTGCAATCCTTTGGTATATTCTTTACAGAGCACAGCCCAAGGACACTCAGACTAGCATCAGTGTGCAGCACATAAGGTTTGGAGGGGTCTGCATATGCAAGAACAGGTGCATGAGTCAGTTGGTAAATAATCTTGTGGAAGGCAGTGTCACAATCTGATGTTCATCTCTGACCAAAGGGTTCATTAGGCCAGAAATAGGTTTTTTGAAATCTCTGTCTCAGTGCCTTTCTTGTACTTTTTCTGAGTGGGAGGATGCCACTGCATTAGATTTACCAGTGGACGCATTACCTTGGTGTAATACTTGACAAATCCATGATAATAGCTGCAGAAGCCCAAGAAGCGTTGTACCTCTTTCAAGTTGTTTGATTGTGGCCAATCAATAAATGCTTCTAGCTTACTAGGATCTGTCTGAATGCCTTCTGATGACACAATATGGCCCACGTATTTCACAGAGTTCTGGAAAAACTGACACTTGTCAATAGATAATTTTAGTCTGAACTTTTCAAATCTGTCTAGCACCTTGAATAGGCATCTTTTTCCTAGCTAGTTCATTGTCTTTTTTTAATATAATATAGGTAATTATCTGGTTGATTCTGCTTTTTCGAGGGTTTTGTCTTCTCCCCATCATGTGCCATTGGGGTTTGGTAGTACCCGCTACAGAGATCAAGGACTGAAAATGTCCTACTCCCATTGAGACAGTCCAAGGCAGCTTGTATGTGTGGCATTGCATATTGATCTGGCACAGTTCTTTTATTTAGGTAAGGCAAGGCAAATTTTATTTTTAAGGCTCTGGTCACCTGTCTGTGTCTGTCCCATGCATTCTTGAATTCTCCACTGTTTATGACACTATGACCTCCTCAGGAAGGCTGTTCCATGCATCCACCAACCTGTCCATGAAAAAATACGTTGTCCCTGAGCCTCCCCCCATCTTCAAATTGTGCCCCCTTATTCTTGCACATTTCTTTTTTGAAAGATGCTGCCCTCTTGGACTTTATTGATTCCCTTGAGGTATTTAAATATTTCTATCATGTTTGTTTGTTTGGTTGTTGAATTTTGTTGACCTGGTAAGCCCACTGGGCCTAGAAGTCCCTTTTTCAGGGGCAGCCGGTGGGGAGTGGGGATACATATGGTAAGCAACTGAAACTGAACCAGATTAAGCTGTTGGTGATGTTTTTAGAGAATGAGGGAAATTTGGCCAGGACACTAGGGAAATTCCCCTACTCTGTCAGTAGAGGGACTTGCTGCCCATTTGTGTGTCAGTCTCCATCTACATGGAGATGGAGCAGGATGTGGAGAAGCTTGCAGTGCTGGATCTACCTCTTTCAGGAGATTTGAGTGAAGTGGATACTTTCTTCAATGCAGAAGTCCATTTGGAGAATGATGTTGCTGTTTCTGAAGCAGTTGCACTGGTCGACCTGGGATCTGCTGCTCGGTCTGACTCTACGGAGGTATTGGTAGCCCCTAAATCCTTTGATTCTACTGTTGTTTTTTTGCCAGATACTTGTCCTGTGCAGGTTTCTACTTCTGTGGTTTTACCGGCTGTTGATACTAGTGACCTGAGTATCTCCCTGGTGACTGGCGGGAGTTGTCAAGCACCAGCCCAGAATACTCCTGCTGCAGGTGTGTCAGGCAATCAGCATGGCATTCTACCTGTTGTTCCTTCGGTAACTTTTCAGACCGTGCCTACTGACCAGACTGGGGTTTCAGTATTTTCATTTTTGGCTCCTAAATGTCCTACTCGGGAGAAACTGTGCCGACTCTACTGCACCTCCGCGAGCGTGGGGTGATACTGAAATGACTGATTCTGAGCCTTGGACTGTGGATGAATCTTTGCATGTGGCTGGTTGGGTGAAGTCTCCTACATTGCACCAATGGACTTCTGGATTTGCTTCTATCCATATCCCTGGGGTCCGATTACGGACGACCTTACCCAGGTGCTGACCCATTGGGTCCTCGAACCCCTTCTGTGGCTGATGGCACTGCTTTTGATAGTGCCCCAGGAACTGACTTGGAACTTACTCCTGATCCTGAATTGAACTTTGAAAATATGGCTTTTTTGGCCATTCATGGTGTACGTCCTCAATTGCACAACCTTCCTGATCCTGTTACAGATGGTGCTGGGGGTCCTACTCCCTCTCCTGCTGCTGATGGTGGATCTCATCCCAAAACTTATGTATCCTTCTTTCAGAAAAAGGTGCTGCCTGCTAAAAGACATAATGCAGTGTGCATTATTTACAAGGGGGCTTAGATGTTTTTCCTGATGGGGTTATGTGGGGAGAGTCTTGCTTAAATCCAGTCTGTGCTTTAATGCGGCTGAGCTCTATGATGTGATCCATGTTTCTGGGGAGCACTCCTTTGATGTGAGCTTTAAGCTACAAAATGGTTTGGAGACTTTTTGGTTGTGGTACCATAAAGTTGAACATACTCCTTTATGGTCCCCTTTTGAGGTGATTCCCCTAACTAAGCCAGCCCACAAATCTGTCACTATTCTTTTTCGTAATGAGGAGATCAGTGTGACTGATTTGCTTTTTTGGTTAAAGCAACGCTGTACAGTGCTGGGTCCCCCGGAAGCCATTTTTGATGAAGAAAATATCTGGACTGGGGGTTGGAGGGTTCGGGTGATTTTGAATGCTATTGATGGGTCATTACAGCATTTGCCTAACTCCTTTTTTATTGAGGGGGCAGGGGAGTTTTGTTCTATCCCGGGCAGCCTAAAACTTGCTACAAGTGTGGTGCTCCTGGGCATATTAGTAATGCTTGCGATAAAATCCTCTGTTCTTTGTGTGGAAAGTAGGGCCACTTCTATTCTCAGTGTATGAAGAGGTTTGTTGTAATCTATGTGGTCTGCCTGGTCACTCCTATATGGATTGTGATCAGGCTGCCTCTACTAAATCTGGGTCTGGTGATCTTGAGGAGCAATGGTTGCTAGTGGCAGTGGCTCAAAGGGAACATGTGCAATGGTGTAAGTCTGCTACTCGATCAAGACCCTCCCCAACTTCTCCTTTAGAGGCTCCGTTGGATGTGCCTCCTTTGGCCCCTCCCCCGAGTTTGGGTCTGATTCACGCTTGGAGGTTGCTCCTGTGGGGACGCTGTCTAAAGAACTTCCTGTTGAAGTGCCACTAACCCTTCTGACTGTGGAGTCTCTAGATGCCCAAACTCTCCCTTCCTCTGCAATGCCTCCCCCCCTGCCGACTGTTCCAGTAGTGGATCCCGAATAGCGTGTAACTCGATGTAGAAGTTGGAGACAGCCTGCTTCTAAGGTCCTCAAAATTTCTGAAACCAAGACATCTAATCATTTCCATCCCCTTTTGTTAGACTCCAGTACGGTGGGTCTTGACTCTGAGGTGTCATCTGAAGGTTCCTGCTGTTTTGAACCCCTTTCTGATTCAGAATCTAGTGAGTTGGGAGATGTTGCTGTTAAATTGGTGGACCCTAAGAAGGGTACCACCCCTGTTAAAGGGAGGAAAAAGAGGGTGGTGGGTGCTAGTAAATCCCGGGCCCATAAACCTTCCTGAGTCCTCTGATGTGTTCAATTCCCTCTTTATCCCTGTTGATGATTAATGTCAATAGTATCAAAAATGCTAAGAAACGGAGTGGGTTTTTTTCACATTTGTTGACCTATACTGCTGATGTTATTTTTTTACAGGATACCCGGCTACACGCACCTGTTGAGCTTCGTCAGGTTCAGACTGAATGGTTTAAAGGAACCTCATATTGGTCTCCTGGTTTGGATTCTTGTACGGGTGTGAGAATTTTATTTACTTTACCGGTTCAACTTCTCAAATTGTTGGATTTGATCCTGGGAGGGTTTAATTTTGGATGTTAAAATTCGGGGTGCTTACTACCGGTTGATTACTATATATGCTCCTCAATCTAAGGCAGACCATGTGGAGGTTTTTTCCACCATTTGTCCTTTTCTTTTTTCTGCTCAGACTGTGACATGGGGGTGTTTTTAATTGTGGTCTTACTTGTCAGGATCGGGGTAGTGGTACATCTACTACGAAAGTGTTTTGTGATATGTCCTTCTTATCTTCCACTGTACAACTAGCAAGTTTGGTGGATGCATATAAATCCTTTCATAAAACAGGTAAGCCAACCTTTCAAAGGGGTGTACATGCCACCCTTATTGATTTTGTTTTTATTAGTAAGGGACTCCCAGTTACGAATGCTCAGGTTGCTTCTGTGGAGTTCTCTGATCATAAGGTGCTCTCGGTACTTCTTGGGTCTCCAGAATTGCCTTATGGACCTGGTCTTTGGAAATTGAATATGTCGATTCTTGCTGAAAGCTCTGTTATCCACCAGATCTTGTATGCTGTCAGTGGACAGAAAACTTTGTTTGAATTATTTGATAACCCCTTTTTGTGGTGGGATTGTTTGAAGCATGATCTCCGGATTTTGTTGTTATCTGTTAGTAGATATAGATCTGATTCTGAGAAAATTAAGTACTTGCAACATAGAAAACAGTTGCATCATTTGATGGGTTTAGCTCACATCACTGGTTATGATTTTGGGGGCCTACTTCTGCAGTACAAACTGTTATGAGGACTTTTCATGAGCGTCAAATGGCATCTCCTACGATGCATCAGAAGTTTGGTACACAGGGGAAGTTAGAGAATATCTGTCCCTTTATTAGTTGTCGGGACCGGATTCGGAAAAATAAATTGTTGACAGTTTGGGATTCGGATGGGGTATCGGCGACATTTCAGTCTGACATAATGCGGGTGATTTCTCATTACTTGAGGTCCCAGTTTGCTACTTCTGTTACTGACCGGACTGCTTTTTCACATTTTTTTGGTTTGTTGAATGTTCCCTCTATTCCTAGTAAGATGATTTCTGGCCTAACTAAGGCGGTTTCTTTGACTGAAGTTCTGGACGCAGTCTTAGCACTGCCTAAAGGAAAGGTTCCTGGACTTGGTGGTCTTCCTGCTGAGCTTTATAAGTAGATTGTCCCAATTATTTCACAGGAATTGGCTTTGGTTTATACTTATCTGTTGGATACGGAGTCCCTTTCTTTGGACATGACGCTTGGTGTGGTGACACTTTTACATAAAAAAAGGTGTTCAGCAGAATCTGGATAATTGGAGATCTATCTGTCTTTTGAATATTAATTTTAAGATTCTGATGAAGATTTTGGCATGTCGTTTGTCAAACATTGCCCACTTTGTTATTTCACAGTTCCAATTTTGTTCTGTTCCAAGGAAAATGATGCATGATCAACTGCTAATGTTGCATGAGTTCTTTGTGTCTGGGACCTTCCTTGATGCGACTGAGTATGTGGTGTCTCTCGATCAAAGGAAGGCTTTTGACTCTGTCGCCCATGATTTTTTATGGTTTGTTTTGAAGTTATATGGGATTCCGGAAGTTTTTATTCATTGGTTACAGGTGATTTATGGTCAGGCTGTCCTTCGACCTTTGGTGAATGTTTTTTTTGGGTCAGACGATTCCGGTATGTCGTGGGGTACATCAGGGTTGCCCCTTGAGCCCGTTGCTCTTTTTTTTGTAGTATTGATCCTTTGCTTCATGTATTGAATGATGTTCTTTTTTTACTCCTGTTTCAGCTTGTCAGCGTCCTCTTTCTTGGATGGCTGCTACCTATGCTGATGATATTTGTTTAATTCTAAAATCCTCCACTGATATTTTAAGGGCTGTTGACTTTTGCTCGTATTATGGGGCAGCTTCTGGGGTTCATTTGAATAAGCAGAAGTGTTTGATTTAAGTGTCTTGGGGTGGGTACCGCGGATCCCTGTGTTGCTTGGCTTACTATTCAGGAAGGGCCTCTGACAGTTGTAGGGATTGCTTTTGATACTAGTCATCCAGAGCTCCTGAATTGGGATATGAAACTTCGGCAGGGAAAACTGTTGGTAATGGCTGGAATAAAAGTGTTATGGGTAAACAGAAAAGGGTCCATTTGGTTAGGACTTATCTTTTGCCTCTTTTTCTGTATGTTAGTCTTGTGTTTCCTCCCCCTAGAGATCAAGATGCTGCTCTTTATGATTTATTCTTTTCCGCAATTTGTGGGAGCAGACTGAATCTGATTAAACGTAATGTTTTTTACCTTAAAGTTACAGATGAGGGTCTTAACGTGGTGAACCCTGTGTTGTTCTTTTTTCTTAATTTTATATTTGCTAACCTGCGCCCCTTATGTCATAGGACTCCGACTTGGTGGATGGCATTATGGTCTGAAAGGCTGAAGGCCTGGTATCCCGGTTGGGTTTCTGGTGATTTGAAAATATATAAATCAGTTTTGTTTTCTCCCCAGTTTTGTAGGGAGGTATTTGTTCGTCTGAAGCAGTGGGATCTCGTATATATAGATGTTTTTCACAAATCAAAGAAACTGTTGTAGGCACAAGTTTTGGCCTCCAAATTCACTGATATTGATACCTTTCCCTTATGTCCTCCTTTGTCTGTACCTCATGTTCTATGGATTCTTCGTAATGAAAGAATTCCTGTTAAATTTTGGGATGTGTTATGGTTTTGTTGCCATGACAAGCTAAATGTTAAGGCTAATCAAAAACATAAAGCTTTGACTGAACAACAGTGTGCTAGGCCTGCATGTTTAGGATAGTTGGAGTCTATGTCTCATTTATTCTTTACTTGTTCTTTCATTCACTCCTTTTGGGACTACTTGGTGGGGTGTTGGGTATGCCTGTATTGAGAACCCTTTCTTATGATAATTTGATTTATGGGGTATTTGGTTGGGAATGATCTCATTGGGATGTCCAGACATTGAATGTCTTATTTTCTGTTGTAAAATGGTATGTTTAGAATGGCAGATGTCTGTTTACTCTGCAACAAAAATTGCTTTCTTTTAAAGACCTTTCAGGTTGTATTTTGAAGGAGGTTTGTAATATTTATTTTCATAAGAAGTCCTTTCATAATGCTGTATATATTGCAAATGTTTGGCAGAATCTTCCTTGGGTGACTGATTCCGATGCTCCTATTACATGAGTTTGATTTGACAGTTTTTGTGTGCTTTGTTGAGCTGGTATGATTTGTCCTCCTCATTTTTGATGTTGTATTTGAATATCTAATAAAAACAAAAGTCCCCTATTCTTGTCAGTAGGGGGAGCCCAAGCGCTGTGCTGATGGTAGAGCAGATTGAGCAAGTGATGGAGGTGGATGTGTCTGAAGAGCTGCCTGAGATTTTAGATGCAGAAGAAATTGTGGTAGCAATGGAGCGATCTTGTGAAACCACTACATTTATGCATGATAATTCTTCAACTCATCTGGATAATCACAATATGGTGGAGGATGTTACCGGAGAAAACCTACAGCCTATTGTTAATGGTAATCCACAGTCAAAAGTGATTTGGGCCTCCACAGAGCCCCCTAGTAGTAGTTTGGATGATCCAGGGAAAAGTTGTTCTACAAAGAGTGCTGCAAGTCATGTGCAGCAACCGGGAGATGCTAATGCTGTGTCTGAACAGGCAAAAGACATTTCAGTGACACAACAAGTCTGAAAACAATTTGGATTAAAAAAAAGACACTGTGGAGTATTTCAGGGGCGACTGATCGGCCAATGATGCACTGAATTCATCCAGTTGGAAATGGGACGAAAATGGAAAATGGGCTCCTGACCCCAATTGGAATGAGGACGTTTTGTTTGCGTCTACAACAGGACATGAAAGGACTGCAGCACAAACCCTGAGCTCAGGCAAAACTGCTTCTGATAAAAAGGATCCTATAAAAGTTACTGCACAGATTTTAGATGATGAAACCCAGGCCTCTACAGTACCTGGACCGTCACGGGTTAGGGGTGATTGTGAATTCAAGTTGCACTAATATTGCATGTTTTCCTGCTGAGCTAGAACAATCTAAATCTCAAGATAATAATAATGATGTGCCAAAAAAAACTCCCATATCAGAACTTTTTAAGAATAAATTCGAGCAGACCCCTAGAACAAATGCCGTCAGGTTAAGGGATAGGGGAGGGCTACCAGAGCACCCGGACAGGTATTATGTTGCAAAACATTTATTTTTTTAAAACTTTCTGTGTATTGTGATTACAATAGACATACAGTCAGTGTTCTGGAGACAGTACATGAAGAGATAAGACATATACCATATGAGGGAGCCAACCCTCTTAATACAAGCAGATTGAAAAGTGAACACACTGCATCAATTAGATACGACATTCGGGGGATATAATAAAAACATTTCAAATCATGGTACATTTAAGGCTGTTTGTAAAAAAGCCCATGAGCTGCATGATAATATAATCTATATATGAAGTCCATTGAGAATTTGAAATCTGCATCCTATGAAGGAAATGCAGGTATCATGCAATACCCCTTATTAGGAACCTTACTGGAATCCTTTTAAATTATGATTACAGCTCTCAATTAGAGACTTTTATAGAATGCAAACTGTTATAGAAAAAAATATAAAACACAACTGTCTGTAACATCTTTTAAAAATATTAAAGATAGAGAAAGGAAATGTGTAATAATACTCCCCCAAAAAATGAGGGGATATTCTTTTCTAGGAGCCTAGTCAGCTCAGCACTATCATATTGGACTGTTAGTCCCAAACTGAAACTATGCTTATTTTCTGATTGGTTTAAGTTTGGCCCAATTGCTGCTGCATCCATTCTTCTATAAACAGACTGAGGTGGTCTCCTTCAGTACGCTCAGGCATGACCACGATTCTGAGATTAGCTGCTCGGGCTTGGTTTTTTCCAAAACTTCAAGCCTGGAGCGGAGATGCGTATTTTTTTTTTTTTTGCAAGCATGGTGGCTGTGCCCATTACACCTTCTGAACTTTTACAAGTCTACGTGGCTTCCGTTTTGATTGAAATCACCTCCATTTCTAAATGAGTGACCCTATTTGTCATCGATTCAAACTTCTCAGCTAGCCCTGACACTGTAAATATCAGGCAGTAAATTTTGATGCCTAGAGTATGTAGAGTTTCTTCTCCTGTTCCCACATCTTTCTAAGCTGTGCGGCCTTGGGCATACCTCCTGGCTGGGAGTCCTGACACATTTTTACTTTTTGCTCCTTCTTGTTGTAATCTATCTTTTTTTGGATTACCCATATTGAATCCTGTGGTATTCCCGGTTTGCCTTTTTGGTCATAGAATTTCTTATTTCATACAATAAAGCAGTCTTGATTAGCTTAATTTACAGATTTTGTAGAGAGCTTGAAATCTTAACCTCTGACTAGCTTGGGCTCAACAGTGCCCCCCCATGTTGCAAAACATTTATTGATGGGATCCATGAAATTTGTGCCAGCAGAGGTTTATGCTCTAATTCATATATCAGGGGATGGTACCTTTGATGTTAGATTTAAAACTATCATCAGCCCTGAGAGATTCTGAAAAATGTATTTGGACACCCTTTTAAGCGATCCCCCTTACTAAACCCCAGATAAAATACATTTCCATCATGTTCAGAAATGAAGGAGTGAATGTTAGTGATATATATCACTGGTTGCAGAAACAATGTGACATTCTGGGACCCCCAGAGGCAATTATAGATACAGAGGGACTTTGGATGGGAGGGTGGAGATTTAAAATAAAATTACTCCAAGTCAATTCGGAAATTATCCTCCTCCCCAATAGCTTCTTCTTGGGCAAGGACGGGGGGATATTTTTATAGGGGGCAGTCTAGGGCCTGTTATAAATGTGGGGCTTAGACTCATCTGAGCAGCACCTGTGATATGCTTAAATGCTCCTTATATGGGGGTATGGCCACTCCACTGAGCTATGTGACACTATATTCCAGTGCAACTTTGTGATGATAACGGTCACACCTTTCACCAGTGTCCTTGGGCTAAATGAAACAAAACGAGGGTGTGGGACCAAGATGACCTGACCGATAGAGCCCAGGAGAAAAAAAGCCACCCCTTCATGAAACTGCTGGCAGGGATAAACCTCAGAATGCTGCACCTCAAGAAAATACCCCTAGGGAGGCTGTTACTGACACCCTGACAACTGCCGACCCCCTCCCTAGGAATGACAAAAATGGGGAGACCCATGATGATGAAGAACGTAGAGAGGTGTCCCAATCCTTTAGGGCTGGGAAAGCAAGTATTAGTACGCCACCTCCCTTTGAAGTTGCTAAAGCCAGGAGATTTACTAGGGTGTCTGCTAAACAGCATCCCTCCCCACTCCCCTCCATGCCCCTACCACCTCAGGATGGAAAATCCTTTCTCCCCTTTACAAGTGGACATGGGAGAATCCAAGCTAGAGTCTGATGCATCACGTAGGTCTGATATAATCACTGAAGAGGAGGAAAGTAAGACTATGGAACTGGCTAGGGAAAGGAAAGGAAAGTGAAAAAAGGTAAAAAAAGGAAAACTAAAGCTAGTCATGAAGAAGGCCCCTGAATATAAGGAGTTTGTACTGAGCATATGCTTTTTTATGTACATGACACATGGTCTCTATTCATGTTGCTTCACTTAATATCTGTAGTTTGAAACACTACAAAAAGCAATTATCAGTATTAACCTATTTGGGACAACTCACTCTAGACATCATCTTCATCCAAGAAACTAGGCTATCCTCCATCTTTGATGTAAATCAGGTTAAGAGGAATTGGACATGGAGTCCTTCCTTTTGGACCTTTGGCACATATACTGCTGATGGAATAGGAATTTTGTTTAAAACCCCTAGATTTCTAGACTTATTGATATACATCCTGGGAGGGCTCTGGCCATAGACTGCATGTACAACAAAGTTGCTTTTCGTCTTATTAAACTTTATGCCCCCCTAGACCAAATCTGCTAGAATTGATCTTTTTGAGAAAATAAGACCTTATTTATACACACAGAAGAACATTTTATGGGAAGGGGACTTTAATTGCAGTTTGGATCTGAAATATGCAGGTGACATAATCAAAAAGGTATATTGTGACACACATGCCTTAAAACAAATCATGCTGGATACAGGATTATCAGATACATAGAGTACTCTTGAAGAAAAATGATATAGGGGCAACCTATTTCAGGTACATATATGCTACATGCATAGAATTCTCTGATCATTGTATATTATTAGGATCTCTAAGTCTAGTGACAGTACCCCCATAATTGTATTACCATATACACAGATGGAGGCTGAACATCTTATTGGAATCAGTTGAATGTCAGAAACAGGTGAAAGTTCTTTTTGGTGCCAGAATCTCAACCCTGTATCTTAATGATAATCTTTGGAACTGGTGGACAGATACAAAAAAAAAAAAAAAAATATCTATTTTTATCATTTGGTAAACATTCTGCAAACTCAAGATATTATTAAATATTTAGACTATAGAAATCAATTATACAGACTTATATCTTTCCTACCAAGGATCACATGAAATATAAAACACAAATTTTGGAAATAAAAAGTAAATGAAAATCTATCAATATGATAGAGCAAAATCATTGGACATGGAGATGAGTTTTGTACAAATAATCAACCAGCTTCGATCCCTACAAGGCATGCAAACAACGGCTGGATAAAACTATTATGGAAGGTTACTTACATCAGACAATCGGCTTATAGATACCAATCTAGGAATGCTTTCATTAGTGCAACAAAACTTAACTGAAACATTTTCCCAAAACCCTTAAAAAGGATAGTGTACAGAATTTTTAACTGCACCAATACCCATTTGAGCTGCTATACTGGTAAGGCATTGGTAGATCCAATTACTTCTGAAGAAGTTTGTGGGGTAAATAAAAAGTAAAGACAGGAACCTTGTCAGGAATAGATGGTCTCTCTGACTTCTATAAAAATTTGAACCTTTTTGAGTTCTGTACTGGCAAACATTTTAATTTTATGTTACAGTCAGAATTTAAGTGTACAGATTTTAGTACAGCTTTCATATGCTATATATTTAAAAGAGGATAAGAAGAAATTATCTAACTGGAGACCCATCAACATCCTTAATAGTGACTATAAGATTCTGGCAAAATTCTGAACAATATATTAATAACAGTAGCTGAAACTTTAATTGATACAGCCAGACAGAGGTTCATAGGATAATTCGAGATCATGGGACAAGCCCATTATGATCCGCCCACCTAGCTTAGGTGGAATTCATATTTTGATTCATCCATGTACAGATCAAGTTTTATTTTGAATTGGTTTAGGTTTTTACTGTACACAACATCATATGGGAGCGAGTTCCATATCAGGATTATCCTCTGTGTAAAAAATGTTTTCCTCTTTACGGTCCTGTTTATATTAGATTTTAATTTCCAGTTATGAGATCTAGTAGCACATATAGAAGGATACTAATCCAAATAGATTGATTCAAACAGGAATTCATCCTTCATTGCCCTATAAAGTAAGCATAAATCCCCTCTCAGTGAGCGGTATTCTAAAGAATACAAATTCAACTTTTTTAGTCTTTCAATATAGGGAAGGGAATTCATGGCCACAATATGCTTTGTAAATCTCCTTTGAACTCTTTCCCTAGATCTTATGTCTTGAATCAAAGTTGGAGCACAGAAAGAAGAACAATAATCAAAATTCAGTCTCACAATACTAGTAAATAAGGGAATTAATACCTCTGGCTCTCTGCTTTTAATATTTTTTAATATACAGTTAGTAAGGCGATTACTTTTTTTAACTGTATTATTAGGTTTTCACTGAATTTTAAATTATTAAGTAATATATACTCGAGATCTTTTTGAGAGCTTGTTACACCTAACTCATGATTATCAATAATGTAATTAAAGCTTCTGTTTTTCTTTCCAAAATGCATAATTTTGCATTTTTCATAATTAAATTTCAATTTATGCATATTAGCCCAATCTGAGATTGATTGTAGATTTGTTTGTAATTTTAGGGCTGAGGCTGCATCGTTCACAATTCCACCTATCTTAACATCATCTGCATACTTTGTTAGCCAGATGCCTTCCATAGTGCTCAGACTAGCTATTAAGATGTTAAATAAGATAGGACCCAAGGGAGAGCCTTGAAGTACACGACTCAACTTCAGTCCAGGCTGATTTATACCCATGAATACAGACTTGCTGTCTTCTATCAGTCAACCAGAAAGAAATCCAGTCAACTATATATTTATTTAAGTCCATTTTTATTAAGCAGTCTATTAATATTTTGTGTGACACAGAGTCAAAGGCCTTTTCGAAGTCCAGGAAAACAACATCCACTGAAAAACCTCTGTCTAATGCTTCACTAATGGGTTCAAAGAAATTTATTAAATTTGTATGACAAGATCTTCCCAGTTGAAAACCATATTGTGCGATGTCCGAAAGTCCTTTGTTCATTATATGCATGTTAATTTTTTTGAGATATGAGTTTCTCCTTGATTTTCCCCACACGACGTCAAACTAATTGGTCTATAGTGATTTACCTCCTGCTTAGATCCACTTTTATATATTGGGACAACTAAAGCATCTTTCCATTCTTTAAAACTCTCCAGTAGCTATTGATTCATTATAGAGCAGTGTCAGGGCTCCTGCTATTTCCTCTGCTACCTCTTTCAGAAATATAAACAGAATATTATCTGGTTCAATAGAGGTAGTAGATTTAAATACTTTAATGGTTGTCAAAATGTCAGCAGCAGTGAATATTACTAAGGGCTCTAAAGATGTTAAATTAATTCTTGATGGTGTTTCCTTTTATTTTTTGAAGATGCTTGCAAAATATTGATTAGAACTGTCTGCCATATTTTGCTCATCACTAATTATTTTACCATTAATTTTTAATGGACCAATTTTGCTTTCTGTATTTTTAAGGGTGCCTATATATAATTAACAAATTTCTTCTTGTTGTCTGACTATCTACTAACTAGATTGTATTCAAAATCTTTCTTTGCCTTCTTAACAGCTAATTTAATTTTTTTTGCTTTTTCTTTGAATTTATTCCAGTCATCAACTGATGTGTTTTTCTGTATTTATTAAATGATTTCTTTTGGCATTAACTAGTCTTTTAATAGCTTTATTAAACCATGGAGGCTGATGTTTCTTATTTTTATATTTAATTCTTATTGGAATCCATTTATCTATACATGTGCTATCCCTGAACATAAGATCCAACATAATCACTTTATCTTACGAGAGCTCTGAGCCTATACTGTACACCTCAAAATCTTAAAGGCTTTATAGTTGCAATAGATCAATCTAAAGCATTTGATCGAGTTGAGCATCACTTTATATTTAATGTATTAGAGACATATGGGATCCCAAAAACATTTGTGAATTGGTTAAAAATATGCTATTCTAATGCTAATATTATTCCAATAGTTAATAGTTTATTTGGTGGGGATATACCTCTTTTAAAAGGAGTAAGACAGGGCTGTCCTCTAAGCCCCTTATTTTATTCCTTTGCTCTAGACCCAGTCATCCGACAGATAAAGTAGGATAAACAAATTATAGGTCTGGCTCCTCAAGAGACTTTAACTCCAGGAAAAGTAACTGCATATGCTGATGATGTTACTCTCATGTTCAAAATATCAGCTCCATAGAAAAGGCTATCAGCACCTTTGATGCCTGTGCACAATACTCTGGTGCTAAATTGAATAAAGACAAAAGCACTATTATAGTCCTGAATGAGCCAACCACTATGATCACAGATGTAAGTGGAATCAGTATCTCCACTGCACCACAAACAATTTTAGGTATATGGATAGGCCCCGGTGATATGGCCGCCTATAATTGGGAAAACAAATCAACATAGGAGAAAGCAAAGTTTGCCTTTGTAAACATGGAAGTTTGGAAGGAAAAAGCATGTACAAATTATCAAAAAAATTATTATTCCTATTTTTCTGTATGTCAGTTATATTTATGTCCTCCCAGTACACTTGGAGACTAGACTTTTTAGTATTTTTTTCAGATGCTCTGGGGCAGCAGACTTAATCCAGTTAAGAGAAATGTTAATGCATCTCCATAGAGGAAAGGGGGTGTAATGATAAACCCAGTGGTATTTTATCATTCCATTTATGCATACGGTACCTTTAAATGTGCTTGGGAGACAAACAGGTCACTTTGGCAGTCTTGGATACAGTGGGCCCTACAGAAATATTTTATGAAATGGGTTGATACCCCTCCCTAAACTGTTGTCACAATTTGCAGTTCCAACCTATGCTGGGCCTTCAGTTAAAAAATGACACCAGTGGAAAACAGAGAAAAAGACATTGATGGCCTTAAATAGGAAACGTTTATTTTCACACATAGTTCATAGTGTACAGCAAGTGGCATTAATCTTCCCTGAATTTACCCCTGCCAAAATGAATGGGGCCTTAAATAAACTTAATGACAGCAGAATCCCTGGTAAGGTATGGGACGTTGTCTGGTTATGCTCACAGGGGAAGTTAGGTGTGAGAGGTAATCTAAAACACAAACCCATAGCCAAACAGTATTGTCCTAAATTAATGTGTGTGAACACAGAAGAAAGTATTTTTCATTTGTTCTTTGATTGTCCTTCTAGCAATCAGGTATGGGCAGAACTGGCCAATAGGTGGAAACTGACCTTTTTTATGAGTCTCATATGCTACTTTAATACTTAAAGATTACTCTGGTGTTTGGAGAATCTTTCACAAAAGTACTTTACAAGTACTTTTCGCTGTCATTCAATACTTTCTATGGCAAGCACGCTGTCAGTATGTCCTACAATAGCAACAAGCTTTAAACAGTGTGTTAATTATGCAGATAGAAGCTGAAATTATTAGAGTAAAAGAACTTGATACACAGAGATTTACACCAGATAAAGTGGCCCATTTATGGAGACACTTCAAAATGTTCACTTAACGGAATATTTATCCTTAGTTTTAGTATGCTACTTTAAACCTAGAGTAATGTGCAGGGATCCCCTTTGTTAGTTTTTTTTTTTCTGATATGAAATGTTTAATACTCTTTATGTTCACGATGTATACCTTGGGCCAGATATTCAGAAATGCGCCAGAGGCCGACACAAGACCTGCGCAGTGCAAATCCATTGCACCAAGATGCACTGAGCATGATATTCAAAGGTTGTGCAAGGCGGCATCCGCCAGCACAA
The DNA here is from genome assembly GCA_016271365.2 of Neoceratodus forsteri. Lineage (NCBI taxonomy): Eukaryota > Metazoa > Chordata > Ceratodontiformes > Ceratodontidae > Neoceratodus > Neoceratodus forsteri. The sequence continues at coordinate 981,838,891 of CM028133.1, forward strand.
CATGGCTAAATATCGCACAGATGCACAAGAGTGCAGCCAGGGGTTCATATTAGGGTTTGTAAGAGCTAGGGAGCTTTTGTGCCCATGATGCTCTTTAAAGACACTAATTATAACCAATAAATTTACCAGATAGTATGTACTTATCAAAGCGATATTTAATCATATGTTTGGAACTGCTAATAACAACATCCTTGGGCAAGGAGTTCCAAGGTTTTATTACACGTAGGGAGAAAAAGAAATGTCCTTGCCATCAGATTAAATGTTCTACCATATCATTGAAGTGGATGGCCTCTTGTATTATATGGGTTCTGTGTGAACTCAAATCCCAGCTCAGTAATTAAGAAAGGGTCTTGCATAACATCGCATATAAACAGGAGATCACACCATTACGATGAACCACTAGTGACATCAGATTCAGCGATGCAAGCTTAGATTCATAAGGGTCATCAAATAATCCCTTGATACGTTTAGTATATTTACGCTAGACCTTTTTAAGTAAATTAATGTCTGATTTCTTAAAGGGGCTTCATAGTTGGGAGGCATATTCCAAGTGGAGCCTAACATAGGCTCGGAACAGGGGCATTAAGACTCTTCTGTCCTTAGACTTGATATTACGCCTAATAGACCAGATTACTTTATTAGATTTAGTGATAATCTTGTTGATCTGTATTGAGGGGCAAAAATCAGAAGATATATTTACTCCCAAATCCCTTTCATTTGCTGAAATATTAAGTTTTTTTGCCAGCCAGATGATAAGTCGCTTCCTGGTTTAATGTACTCAAATGCATAACCTTGCATTTTTCAGGATTTAATTGCATCTGCCATTTAATAACCCAATCAGATATTTTATTCAAGTCTCACTGGATAATGTCCATTTGATCCAAAGTTAGACACGGTCCTCCTATTTTTACATTGTCTGCATATTTTATTGCAGAGAAACAACAATCTTTAGTTAAGTCACTTAAAAAATTTGAAATAGGCAAGGTCCCAACACAGATCCCTGTGGAACACCACTGGTAACGTAACTAATTTCGGAGAAATGACCATTAATAATTACACGTTGGGTTCTGTTAGTCAACCAGTTAAAAATCCAGTTGATAATAAGTCCATTGATTTTTAGGTCATATAGCTTTTTAATTAAGGCCCAATGTGGCATGGTATCAAAGGCCTTACTAAAGTCAATAAAGATAACATCATATGGTATCTTCTTATCAAGTGAATAACTAACATTTTCATAAAAACACATCAATTTGGTTAAACAACTATGTCCCCTTTTAAAACCATGTTGTGATGAATCGGATAAATCAGAAATAGGGAGATAATGTCTTTATTAGGCTTTCCAACATTTTACAGAGAGGAGACGTTAGACTAATGGGCCTATAATTCTCCCAGTTATTTTTTGGTCCTTTTTTGTGAATTGGTATTACAAAGGCTGTTTTCCAAGGACCAGGGATGAAGTTCTGTGCTAAACAATTATTAAACAGTAACCATAATGGAACCACAACAGAATGTCTTAGTAAAAATAAATAATGACCTGCTAAGTGGTCAGGAGAGATACTAGTTTTGCCTTTCTGCAGGGATAATTTAAGTAGGATATTCTCCTTCAAGACAGTAATGGGTAGATCAATACTTGTAACAGGAGAGGACATTTCCTTGGATGGTTGATATAACTCAAAAAATTTGGTGTTAAATACTTTCGCCATATCATGAGAGTCATTTATTATCTGATCATTGTATTGTAAAGGACCAACTTGGCAGGATGTTTTTTGAGTGAATTCACATATGAAAAAAATTATTTTCTTTTGTGTTTGTTAGCATTAGCAGCTAAATTATGTTCCCACTTAATTTTTGCTTTGCGTATTGCCCTTTTGCATTTTTTTGACTAAGCAAATATAAGTTCCAATTATCAATAGTTTTATTTTTTAAATACTTAGTGTTTTTTATTTTTGTCTTTAATACTGTTTTTTAATGATTTATTCATCCATTTAGGGTTGTGTTTATTATATGATTTTTTTTTCTTTATGTGGGACATATTGATCTCTTAGACCAATTAAGGTATAATGTAATATATCCCAACATTCAGAAATCGGACGTGTTTGAAAACACGCCCAATCATATTTATTTAATTCTAAAGTAATTGAATCAATATCTGCACTGTCATAAAAATAATCAGTTGATTCTGATGTAGTGTGATGTACAATAGTCTTTAGCATAAACATGATGGTGTTATGATCACTATTACCCAATGGGGCTGTAACTTCAATGTTCTCTAAAGATTAGCTTGTGTCATGAATTACAACATCCAGGATATTATCTCCTCATGTAGGTTGCCGAATACTTTGAGTAAGATTACGTTGTTGACAAAAGCTCAATAATTTTTTATTATGACCCGAAATGGCGAGTGAATTCTCCCAGCAGATATCATCAAGATTAATGTTGCCTAATAGAATAACTTCACTTAATGTACATGCTTCATCAATTTCACTCATAATAGCTTCAAGTATATCAGGCAGAGATCCAGGGGGATTATAACAAACACCTAAAACTATTGCATGTATTTTATCTATAACCAGTTTAATCCATATGGATTCGGTGGTGCATTGTAATTTCTTGATATTTTAAGACATATCATATGACTGTAAAGAATTTTTTATGAAAAAGGCAACTCCCACTCCTTTCTTATGGACTCTATTTAACATATAAGGAGTATATCCAGGTACCACATTGTTCCAATTTGACTTATAATCACCCCATGTTTCGGTAACAGCTAGTACATCAATGTTATCGGTAGCCAATCTAATACTTAGTTCATCTAATTTGTTAGTAAGGCTTCTTGCATTTAAATATAAAGATTTCAAATTCTTTGCAATGTGTTTTGAGGTCTTAAATCTACTGCTGTTCAGAGAGGAAGGAACATCCTTTGTCTCCCCCAAAATGATTAGTTTAAACTAGAGGTTAAGAAGTCCATGATGTGCTTTGCAAGAATAGAGGAACCACACTGACTTAGATGAAGTCCATCACCACAATACAATTCAGTCCTATATGAGAATTCTTCCCAGTGTGTAAAAAAATGTTGTAGATGCCGTATTGGTCCTTTTAAGAACAGATCCAGAAACAAATGATTTGACACCTTTTATTGGACCAACATGGATGTTACAGAAAAGAACAATGTGATCTAGCTTTTGAACCAACCAGGTCCTTCTTCAGAAGCTTTGTGGCAGTTTTTTCAAATATCCCATACTATTAACACCAGATTATATTGAAAAAGCAGAAATAATTCTCATTGGTTTAACATATACATTTAAAACATAATAGAAGATTACGTCAGAGAAGCTAATTAACACTAGTATGCCTTTAACTGAGGAGCCTCAGAAGGGCAAAGGTTATCAAGAATTCTTTAATGCCAGAGAGTTCTTGTCACATAAATTTTAAAATGTCTCAGTATGCCAAGAAAGCAATCTAGTGATAAAAAAAACCTTGGAGTGGCATTCTCTCTAATACATGTAAGATGAGCTTACAACTTACATTCCAACTGTCCTGGTATATTAAAGAAGAGATAATGAGAGACAAAATCCAGAAATTAGGTATAACTGCAAGTTGAAAACAAGCCTCAAATTAACCTACACATATAAACATGATGAATGAAAGTATCACTTGTAAGTGTAAGTGCCAAATAAAAAAATACTTGTCAAGGACCCCCAAGAAAACGAGACCATGAGCCTGATAAGTGCAGATTTCAACACAGAGTCTGTGTATAACAAAAATGCACAGAATCAGTCTAAGCAATCTAAATGAAAACCCAAAGGAATTACACCTTTTATGAACCTCCAAGTAAATGAGATATGCATCTTAATATGAGCAGTTAAAAATGTGACAGTGTGTAATCCAACCACTGACAACTAATAGAAGGAAATAAATGCACACTATATGTGAAAACTAAGTGTCCTAGCCACATAACAATTGCTGCATGCCACGCTCCACCCTCACATATGTGTGTACATACACCACACCACACCCCTAACACACACACACACACACGCACACACCTGCACACACCTGCACACCCCACACAACCACAACACACAACAAATATAACAAACACATTCCACACACACACCACACCACACCATGCACAACAAACAAAACACACACACACACACCATACCCACAACACACAAAAACACAACACACACCAAACACACACAAAACACACACATACATACATACATCAGTATACACACACACACGCACTCAAACGCACTCACCACACAGTTAAGGTGAGAAGTCAACAATGTAGATAACCATAAACTTACAAAATCAAAGGCCCACTGAAGAACTAAAGTGTTTATGTCCATCTTTTAAAGTAAAGGTCTGTGTAAGTTTAAGTGGAATAATTTGTCATGTAACCAACATCAATGTTCAGTCCATCCGCCACCATATTAAGAAGTAAAATAAGTCTAATTTCAGAAGCCCATCTCTGTTGTGTACTGTTGAAATGTCCTTTTAAGACCATCACAGACATATCTGAGATTGAGTGGTCATCCTGGGAGAAGTGTTGGGCTACTGGTTTCTCAATCATCTTGTGATTAATAGAATGTTTGTGTGAATTCATTCTAGTGCAGAGTTGTTGGCTTGTCTCCCCCACATAACCTGTGCGAGGACATTTCTTGCATTGGATAAAATAGACCAGATTACTTGATGTACATGTATAATTACCCTGTATCCTGAATAGTCTGTTTTGTGATGTAACCACACAGTCTGAAGTGGAAATGAGGTTACATGTCTTACATGTGCGCTGATGACAGGGTTGTGTACCATATGCTGTCATGGTATTCTGTTCCGGTTCAAATTGACTCCTAATAATCAGGCTGGCTAAATTAGGTGGTTGTTTAAAAGATAGTAGTGGTAGATCTTGAAAAATACAGTTAAGGGTTTCATCCTCACTAATTATTGGATGGAGATCCTTAATAATCTTACGTAGGAGTTCAAGGTCAGGATGGTATGTGACTACTAAGGGTATTCTGTTGGTAGTCATCCGTTCCTTATATTGCAGTAGCTGTTCTCTCGGGACCTGTGTTGCACGTCCCACTGCTCTGTCAATTTCTCTGGATGAGTGTCCCTACTCAATAAAGGTGTTTTTCAACATCGCCAGATGTGTGTCTCTGTCTTCCTCATTTGAACAGAGGCGGTGAAACCAAAGTGCTTGACTGTATATAACAGATTTCTTTGTGTGGCTTGGGTGATTACTTTCAACTTCAGCTTCAATGGTAAACATTATGTTCAAACTATGGGAACCACAATGGGAACCAGGATGGCTCCTCAGTATGCTAATCTTTTTATGGCGAATTTGGAGGGGGATTTTCTAAGGCACTGTACACATAAACCACTCGCTTATTTCCGTTACATTGATGATTTGTTTATAATTTGGACAGAGGGCACTGACACACTTAAAGATTTTCACCAGGAACTTAATAACCTCCACCCAACTATAAAAATTTCCCTAGAATATTCTGCCACAAGTGTACATTTTCTGGATACCACTGTCACTATTAAGGATGGTACCCTACATACTTGTCTTTACAGGAAACCAACAGACAGACAGAGATACTTACACAAGAAAAGTAATCACCCAAGCCACACAAAGAAATCTGTTATATATAGTCAAGCACTTCGGTATCACTGCCTCTGTTCAAATGAGGAAGACAGAGACACACATCTGGCAATGTTGAAAAACACCTTTATTGAGTAGGGACACTCATCCAGAGAAATTGACAGAGCAGTGGAACATGCAACACAGGTCCCAAGAGAACAGCTACTGCAATATAAGGAATGGATGACTACCAACAGAATACCCTTAGTAGTCACATACCATCCTGACCTTGATCTCCTACGTAAGATTATTAAGGATCTCCATTCAATAATTAGTGAGGATGAAACCCTTAACTGTATTTTTCAAGAACTACCACTACTATCTTTTAAACAATCACCTACAGTAATTTAGCCAGCCTGATTATTAGGATTCAACTTGAACCGGAACAGAATACCATGACATCATATGGTACACGACCCTGACATCGACGCTTATGTAAGACATGTAACCTCATTTCCACTTCAGACTGTGTGGTTACATCACAAAACAGACTATTCAGGATACAGGGTAATTATACATGTACATCAAGTAATCTGGTCTATTTTATCCAATGCAGGAAATGTCCTCGCACAGGTTATGTGGGGGAGACAAGCCAACAACTCTGCACTAGAATGAATTCACACAGACATTCTATTAATCACAAGATGATTGAGAAACCAGTAGCCCAACACTTCTCCCAGGATGACCACTCAATCTCAGATATGTCTGTGATGGTCTTAAAAGGACATTTCAACAGTACACAACAGAGACGGGCTTCTGAAATTAGACTTATTTTACTTCTCAATATGGTGGCGGATGGACTGAACATTGATGTTGGTTGCATGACAAATTATTCCACTTAAACTTACACAGACCTTTACTTTAAAAGATGGACATAAACACTTTAGTTCTTCAGCGGGCCTTTGATTTTGTAAGTTTATGGTTATCTACATTGTTGACTTCTCACCTTAACACTGTGGTGAGTGCGTTTGAGTGTGTGTGTGTGTGTGTATACTGATGTATGTATGTATGTGTGTGTTTTGTGTGTGTTTGGTGTGTGTTGTGTTTTTGTGTGTTGTGGGTATGGTGTGTGTGTGTTTTGTTTGCTGTGCGTGATGTGGTGTGGTGTGTGTGTGGAATGTGCTTGTTATATTTGTTGTGTGTTGTGGTTGTGTGGGGTGTGCAGGTGTGTGCGCATGTGTGTGTGTGGGGGGGGTAGGGTTGTCAGAACTAGTTTGTTAAAGATTCGAACCCTGGTGTTCGAGTTCTAACTTAGAACTCGAACACTAAAAGGTTCGCAAAAGGGTTTGAATCTGAGTCCCAGCTGATGACTTGTGTGTGTGGAGAGGAGGACGGAGGAGGCACATCCCAGCAGGCATCCCCGATGTGGGGGGGTGTAGGGGTATGTGTGGGGACTAGACAAGGTATGTCCCAGCAGCAGTAGGCAAGTGGCAGCCCTGATGTGGTGGGGGGGTGCAGCAGCAGCAGCAGTGTTGTTGGGGTTGCCATTGCCAGTCTTGCCAGATCCACCTCGAGTTGTCTCAGTTTGAGCTTGCGTAGCGTACTTACGTACGTACGCTCAAGTGAAGTCATCCTCCTCACCACCTGACCAATACTATGTGGTCAGGTGGGGGTCGAGTAAGCTGCATGAGCCGCGGGATCTGTGGGGGTACTATTTATTTAGGCAGATACAAGCTGAGACAGAGCGCCATTTGCTGAGGATTTCAGGAGGCAGCAGCAGCAGCCTACTTAACTGTAGCGTACCGCTACTACCGCAGCCAGCATTCTTGCCCGATACTACTTACTAGGCCAGGGCCCAGGTCAGTGTGGCCGCAATTGGACTGCAGCACTTGCTAGTTGCTGCAGTGCTATTGAATTATTTAAAAAATTCCATCATCCATTTTCCTGTGAAAAAGCTAAGCAGGCCTGAGAGACCGAGAACGAGAGCAAGGCTGAAAAAAAGGCTCAATAAATTAACGGTCGGGTGTGGAAGTGGGACTAGGGGGAGGTTCAGGTGGAGGGATTAATCAAGAATTGGGAAGGGATTGGGGAATAGGGATTGAGACCGAGATCAATCAATATCAGGACTCAGGAGAGAGAATAAAAAAATAAAAAGAAGAACCTTTGTGAAATGTGATTGTGACTGAAACTGCAGCACTGCACAGTGGTGCACACTCAGCAGCTGCCAGCAACAAACATATAACAAGGGGGGCAAAAAAAAGGCAAATAAATCTGTACCCTACCCAGTGTGTGTCACAGAGAGAAGCCCAGTGGCCAGTTGTGTGGTGGCATTAACCTTACATGATAGAAGCATAGAAATATAATTTTCATTCCCTGAGTTGTGTGTTATGTATGTGACTCCATCTCCTGTGGTCAGCCCATCACCCTGCTGCTGTGTGCCCCTTGACTGCACTGTACCCTACCCAGTGTGTGTGTTACAGAGAGAAGCCCAGTGGCCAGTTGTGTGATGGCATTAACCTTACATGACAGAAACGTAGAAATATAATTCTCATTCCCTGGGTTGTGTATGTGACTCTGTCTCCTGTGGTCAGCCCATCACCCTGCTGCTGTGTGCCCCTTGACTGCACTGTACCCTACCCTAGTACCCAGTGTGTGTTACAGAGAGAAGCCCAGTGGCCAGTTGTGTGGTGGCATTAACCTTACATGACAGAAGCATAGAAATATAATTCTGATTCCCTGAGTTGTGTGTTATGTATGTGACTCCATCTCCTGTGGTCAGCCCATCACCCTGCTGCTGTGTGCCCCTTGACTGTACTGTACCCTACCCAGTGTGTGTTACAGAGAGAAGCCCAGTGGCCAGTTGTGTGATGGCATTAACCTTACATGACAGAAATGCTGAAATACAATTCTCATTCCCTGGGTTGTGTATGTGACTCCGTCTCCTGTGGTCAGCCCATCACCCTGCTGCTGTGTGCCCCTTGACTGCACTGTACCCTACCCAGTGTGTGTTACAGAGAGAAGCCCAGTGGCCAGTTGTGTGGTGGCATTAACCTTACATGACAGAAATGTAGAAATATAATTCTCATTCCCTGGGTTGTGTATGTGACTCCGTCTCCTGTGGTCAGCCCATCACCCTGCTGCTGTGTGCCCCTTGACTGCACTGTACCCTACCCAGTGTGTGTTACAGAGAGAAGCCCAGTGGCCAGTTGTGTGGTGGCATTAACCTTACATGACAGAATCATAGAAATATAATTCTCATTCCCTGAGTTGTGTATGAGACTCCGTCTCCTGTGGTCAGCCCATCACCCTGCTGCTGTGTGCCCCTTGACTGCTATGTGTATGCCTATGCCCAGCAGCCCAATTATTCTGTAAGCCTTGAACCTGGGATCCTTTAGTTGCAAACCATCATATTCTTTAATTACTTTCAGTCTACTGCATCACAGTGTCACACAACCAAAATAAAATTTTGGAGTTGTAGCCAGCGATCACAGATCACATTGCTTTCTTACACAGGAATTGTTTGGGTGTGGGTGTGTTCACCGCAGTATACTGGTACTGTTATGGCTGACACCAACATAAATGAAGCATCTGGTGATGGTATTGGAGTAGGTGTTGGTGGTAGTGGTAATCCTGGTGCTAGCAGAAATAACCAAAATGTTTCATGTGATAAAAATTCAAGAAACAGCAAAAGAGCAACAGTGAAGTGTGGTAAGGGGGACCTTTTAAGAAAACCTGTACAGCTGCTGGGGTCACACGGAGAGGCACCATAAGGTATGCCATTCATGCTGTTAAGATCCCTGTGACTAGCAGCAATACTGCAAGTGATAGTGAGTCCCTCTCTGACTCAGACAGTAGCTCTTTGTCTCAGTCCGACACTGTTGTGTCTCGCGACAAATCATTACTTCCTCAACAAAGTGAAATGAGCAAGTCTGCTGACAATGAATCAGGTAGTGCACTTGCAAATACATCCAGCACTGTTGGCAATGAAAAGGACATATCCATTGAATCCACCACTTCTGTGTTGGCCAGCAATGAAAATCCATCAGAGTCTTCTGCCCACTCTTCTAGCACCAAGGAGCATGTTCTGGGTTCAGTTAGGACAGGTGAAAAGACACAAACAGTCTTTAGCTATCTTCCTAGCACTCGAACAAAATCTGTCACATCTGAGGTGTGGAATTATTTCTCTGTCAGTAAAACTGATCCATGCAGAGCAATTTGTTCCTGTGTAAACAGAGTGTAAGCCGTGGTAAAGTTGTGTCATGCCTTGGCACAACAGCTCTTAAACGCCATCTGAAAAAGCATTCAGTTTTGCTTGATTATCCAAAACCCATGTCCTCCATCTTCCAGACCACACGTGAGAAGGGTCAGGATTCTGAAATGGATACTGAATTGTCTGAACTTGATGCGAGCAGAACCACTGCCAGCCCTAGGATCACTATTACCACCAATGCCAGCACCATTAGTACCAGTTGCACATCCGGTGATGGCACTGAATGTATAAGTTCTAGTCCACCATCTCTGCGTCCATCTGCCCATCGAAGCACGGTGTATAATAAACCAGCAGGGATATGTTGTAAACAGCTAGCACTGTCTCAGGCATTTGAAAGGAAGAATACCTTTACTAGAAATCATCCAAAGACCCTTCATCTTAATCACAGAATTGGTGAACTGTTAGCCAGAGCCCTTCGCCCATACTCTTTGGTAGATCATGAGGATTTTAGGGAGCTCATGACATTAGCAGAGCCTCGTTACAGTGTTCCTCATCGAAGGTACTTTTCCTATGTTGAAATACCAAACATTTATCAGGCTTTAAAAGCGACAGTGATGCTTGCACTTAAAACTGCGGAGGGTGTGGTTATTCATGTCACAACAGATATGTGGACCAGCATTCAAAACATAGATTACATGTCCCTTACCGCTCATTGGGTCACGTTTTCTTGTGCTTCTTCAAAAACAAAGACACCCCAAAAGATGGCGCTGCTGCATATATAAGAAGTTTAGGCAAAGTCATACTGCTGCAAACATCTTGCAGGAACTAAATGACCTCCTTGACGTAATGGGTTTATTCTCACGGTCTAAAATGTGGCTTCATAGTAAGTGACAATGGAGCCAACATCTTGAAAGCAGTACAGGATGGAGGATTTCTGCATGCTTCTTGCTTTGCACATTGCTTACATTTAATTTTCATGGGATTTCTCAGCAATGAAACACAAGTGGATGGTATGATTGCTGTTTGCAAAAAAATTGTGACTCATTTTTCACATTCAACCAAGGCTATACGGATATTGTCCGAACTGCAAAAAAAAACACAAGCTGCCCCAGCAAAAGCTGATTCAAAATGTTTCCACTCATTGGAACTCAACGCTTTATATGCTGCAGCACCTCTGGAGCAAAAGCAAGCTGTACATGAGTATTGCTCCAGTTACATTATTGGAGATGGCATTATGCTGTCTGTGCTGCAGTGGAAATTAATGGAGACAGTGTGCTGCATCCTAGCTCCTTTTGAGACAGCTACAAGGGACATGTCTTCTGAAGGCGCATCTGTGAGTCAGGTTATCCCACTCATAATGCTCATTTCACATCATCTTAGTGTTCTAAATCTATAAATAGAAAAAGACAGATCTGAAGCGCAGACAACATGCCGCCTGTATCGTGGGAATCTCGTAAAGAGAATGAGCGAACACTTCAAAACCAATGACAAATTAGTTGCAATGACAAAATCAAAACACTACATCCTTGTAGCTCTCTTAGATCTCAGGTTCAAGGCTATACATCTTCCAAAAACAGATGATATAGAGCAGTACAAATGTCTGTTGCTAGATTAGCTGCAGCACTCACAGGAGTCAAACACAGACACGCACAGTACCCCCAGGTTGTCATCACCACAACATGTAGGTTCATCTTCACAAAGGGATACAGAACTGGAAAAGTCACCTAACATTAACAGTAGTTGTTCCACAACTGCCACTTCTTCAACCCTTAGTAACAAGCTAAATCTGTGGCAAAACCTTTCCTAAATTGCTGCCATACCAGCTTCTGCTGATTCCTCTTCTGAGCGGTCTCTGTCCATCATGGTAGACAGTTACCTGCAAGAACTGCCTATTCCTATTGATGCATGCCCTTTGGAATACTGGAGATCAAAAAAGTCAATTTGGACAGAGCTGTATGATGAAGCCTGTAAATATCTTGGTTGTCCTGCAACAAGTGTCTCTTCAGAACGCATATTTAGTACAGCTGGCAATATTGTGACAGACACCAGAAATAGGTTGCTGCCAGAAAATGCACACACGTTAACTTTCATTAAAGTTAATAAGTCAAGATTTTCGTATCCCTGCAAGAGTATATAAATTGATCCTGAAGTGATTGATGTTGTGGATGTTGATGGTGATGACAACTCAGATGGTGGTGGCTGGTAAATATTGTGTGGGACAGAGTCTCTCTGCACCAAAAAGGAAACTTTTACAGACTGTGATGACTTTGGTTGTCTCTCTCCTTTCTCGATCTACTACCTTGGACTATATACCCCCCAAAACTTTCACTATTTCATGGCAAACTGCTTTGTAGCTAGGGTCTAAACTAAAGTCAACAAGTTTTATATACAGGGCAATTTTAACATCAGTGGGAACAGGCTCAAATTTGGCATAAAAGGGACACTGTCACATCAATCCTTTCTGTATCATATTATTTATACTTAAAGTGCAAACATATATTTTTGGATTTACCTTCTGTGACTTTGTGGTGCATCAGTATGGGCTGGGACCGAGTGTCTATTTTTCAATTTAAAGAGGACAAAACAATGAGTTCTAATTGGTAGCTGTTTATTATTTTTCAATTACAGAAATGTTAGCCATAAACCAAAATGGATGCTAGTACATGGTGAGGTTGTGGGTTGGTTTTAACATGGGTGTAAGGGTGGTATAGGTGCTACTGCACAGATGAGGGTGGTGGAAGAAAAGTGGAATGGGTGATGGGGTGAAAGGTGGGTGTTGTTTTAGTCCTTTCATTTACAGATTAGTGATCAGCTGGGGATGGTGAGGGAAAAAATGATGACAGACCAAACCTACTGTGTACATATAATATATATATTTTTTTTTTAATTATTAAACACATTGCAAACTGCTGCCACCTAGCACAATTGTCCTGTCCCCTTTAAAAAAAGAATAAAGGAATCAGAAATAAAAGAAAATCTGCATCAGCAGTTTTCACAGAATGTGACCTGTCATAAAGTGTTTTTGCTTTACAAGTAGTCATAATTTGATACATAATGGGGTTGACAGACACTGTCCCTTAAACTTCACATGTCAACTGCTGCAGCTACATTAAATGTTCCTTAAATTAGTATGTGGTGAGGAAAACACTTTTTTTATTTATGTGACTGAAATACAGATTTTATTGAAGTATCAGCTGCACAAATGCATCATCTTGGAAAGTTGTATGTATTACTTCAATTTGCCAACAAAAATGTTGATATATGTATGCATTATCTTAGAAAATTGCATGCATTTTTTGCCAGCAACAATGACTGGCATATTTTTTTTATTCAAATGTCTTGACTGACTACGTTATGACATAATATGTTTTGCAACAGTTCCACATGCTACTGCTGTAGTACCTTGGCTTGACTTTGTTATAAAAGCTTTTTTAAACATAGCAACTTTTGATTTACTCATTTAAAACAGAAAGCAGCAAATAGCTGAGATTAGGTAATATCAGTTATTTTTCTCATAATCCATGACGATGAGTATATATAACTGAGTACATAAATGGCTAATGTGCCTCTTTCTTTCACTAAGGAACTATGATGCAGCTGCAGCAGGAAAACTTTAACATATGGGTGGGTGGGTGGGCCTGTTACTTATTAAGTTGCTGGCTTTAGCAAACAGAAGAAACCATAGATAAACCTAGTTGTATTCCTATCAATGTCACACATGATAATTTCTTTCCCCCTTATATTGAACAGTTTTTCCTTTACATGTATTTTATTACTATCTTCATTACTGGCAGCACAATAAAAAAATAGGGTTCGAGTTCTAAAAAGTTCTAAAAAAGATTAGAACCCTAGAACTTTTTCAAAAGTTCTAGACTAGAACTAGAACCCAGAACTTCAGAGGGTTCTGACAACCCTAGTGTGGGGTGTGATGTGGTGTATGTACACACATATGTGTGGGTGGAGCATGGCATGGGGCAATTATTATGTGGCTAGGACAACTTAGTTTTCACATATAGTGTGCATTTATTTCCTTCTATTAGTTGTCAGTGGTTGGATTACACACTGTCACATTTTTAACTGCTCATATTAAGATGCATATCTCATTTACTTGGGGGTTCATAAAAGGTGTAATTCCTTTGGGTTTTAATTTAGATTGCTTAGACTGATTCTGTGCATTTTTGTTATACACAGACTCTGTGTTGAAATCTGCACTTATCAGGCTCATGGTCTCGTTTTCTTGGGGGTCCTTGACAAGTATTTTTTTATTTGGTACTTACACTTACAAGTGATACTTTCATGCATCATGTTTATATGTGTAGGTTAATTTGAGGCTTGTTTTCAACTTGCAGTTATACCTAATTTCAGGATTTTGTCTCTCATTATCACTTCTTTAATATACCAGGACAATTGGAATGTAAGTTGTAAGCTTATCTTACATGTATTAGAGAGAATGCCACTCCAAGGTTTTTTTTATCACCAGAATGCTTTCTTGGCATACTGAGACATTTTAAAATTTATGTAACAAGAACTCTCTGGCATTAAAGAATTCTTGATAACCTTTGCCCTTCTGAGGCTTCTCAGTTAAAGGCATACTGGTGTTAATTAGCTTCTCTGATGTAATCTTCTATTATGTTTTAAATGTATATGTTAAACCAATGAGAATTATTTCTGCTTTTTCAATATAATCTGGTGTTAATAGTATGGGATATTTGAAAAAACTGCCTCAAAGCTTCTGAAGAAGGACCTGGTTGGTTCAAAAGCTAGAGCACTTTGTTCTTTTCTGTAATATCCATGTTGGTCCAATAAAAGGTATCAAATCATTTGTTTCTGGATCTGTTCCCAGTGTGTAATACATTTATGATTCTGCTTCAGACACCACTTTCTGAGCCAATTGTTATAGCTTTTAATTTTCTGATTAGTCAAATAGGATGCTCTAGGGATAGGCAATATTTCAGAGAAACCAATTTCGCAGCCCAACTCCACAAGAATATTAACCATGGCAACAGTGTATTTTTCAATATCAATAAGCTCATCATGAATAATGTTATTAGTGCCAATGTGTAAGATAACCAGTGGATTTGCTCCCCTGTCTTTTAAAATAGTGGGGAGCATAGCTGTGATATCGGTAATACAAGCACCCCAAAAACTAGAGCACACTCTACTGACTTTATCATGATGGCAAATTACTCTATCCAGATGTTTTGTGATAGAATCCCAATAACAAATGTCTGTCTTTGGCTAGAATTAATAAGAGTATTTTGAGAGTGTTCTATGGGGGAAATTACATTAACTAAAAAGGGAAGAGTAGGAGTGATATTTTGGTCAGAAATCATAATAGAGGTATCATTTGATGGGTTCACCACATTTAAAGGAGGAGCACTATCACAATTATTTGATTTCGATAAATTCTCAAGCAAAACAAATTTATTTTGAGTGTCCAATGTAAACACTGAGGCCTTAAGCCCTTTTTTAAATACTCTTTTACTCTGCACTTCATACCATAAATCGTCATTTGTACATTCAGGATCCCTAGGGCGTTTCTTGTTACATATACTGTTGTTGGGGGGATAGCATATAAAGATTTATCCTGACCCAATTCCTGAGTAACCACATTACTTATAGCCTTAGGAAAATCAAAACTAGCCACCTCTGTATTATTTGAGGGAGTTAAGGAGTTTGAAGATTCATGGGAAGTGTTGTACAGCCATTTCTTTTGACAAGTCTCTAAGGTTAAAAGTCAAGAATCAAATAAAGAAATCTCCTCTTTTAAAGATAATTTTTTAATGCATTTAGAACACATAACATTTTCAACGTTATGGGGAGCAGGTAACAATGCATACATGCAGCAGCAATTGCACTTGTAACCTACATCTCCATCCAGCGTCATGATAGTGGAAGCCATTATTGAGTTTAGCAATATACATCTAATATGCAGTTTTGAACAGAAACTACAACTAATGCGGCGTATATGGTGCACTTACCAATACCAAATGGAGAAACATGTAAGCGCCACTCTGCTAACATTTACTCAGTAGTACTTCAGGAGCTGATGCAGTGGCCACACTGTAGTATCTAGTGTAAAGCTTTTAGAGATATGCAGTAGGTATACTAACTTGCCTCACAGTCCCCACTGAACACACAGAACCGTGCAGAAGCATATGTCTCTGTCGCGTCTCCATGTGGCCCTTCCTTGTCTCGCCCCTGCTTTCGCTAACGCGAGTCTTATAATAACCACAGCCCGGAAGTCAGAACAGCTGATTTCAGCATTCAGATCCAATCCTGAGCACCTCAGTCAAATGAACTGAGAAAGCACAGCTGTGACAAGTGCTAAAAATGTAGAGAGCCTCGCAAAATAAGACACGGGGGTACCCGGGTCCTGCTAATCTAATGCCCAATACAAACAGTTTATTTTAAAAGCAATTACAGTCAAAGTAAAATAGTATATCATGCGGGGTATTACAGAATCACCTCTCACCAGAGCCATGCAGCTACTCCAGCTCAAACAGAACAATCACTGGTCGCTCGCTAGCGCGAGTCTTATAACTGCCCCAGCCCGGAAGTCAGAACAGTTGATTTCAGCATTCAGTCCAATCCTGAGCACCTCAGCCAAATGAACTGAGAAAGCACAGCTGTGACAAGTGCTAAAAATGTAGTGAGCCTCGCAGAATAAGATACGGGAGTACCTGGGTCCTGCTAATCTAATGCCCAATACAAACAGTTTATTTTAAAAGCAATTACAGTCAAAGTAAAATAGTATATTATGCGGGGTATTACAGTATCACCTCTCACCAGAGGCATGCAGCTACTCCAGCACAAACAGAACAACCCAACATGTGCAATAGCACAACCAGGGATGTGCAAGGGGCCTAAGTGCATGCACCAGGACACAGATAGACTGGCCACAGACACAGCAAGGAGCAAGCCACTGGGGTGGAAGATGCTGCCTCCAGGGTGATGAGGGAGCCAGGAGTGAGGCACGGCCGGCACATGATGAAACACTGCCCAGAGCACAAGAGGAAGCAGCTGGCCCCTGCCCATGGGCACCACAGTGGCAAATGGAGGTAGGGAAGCACCAGTGGCCACGAGTGGACAACCACAGACAACCCCCTGCAGGATGGCATATGCCATGCTACCCAGACCACAGTCAGCAACACCCAGGCAAATGGCACACAACACACATGCCACTCAACCAGAACAGCTAGCCCACGGCTGCCCCAGGGCACAGCCACTGACCAATGGGTGAACACCAGCATACCACTGCAGCATGGCTCCTCACGCCAGCTGCAAAGCAGACCTAGACACAGATGGGTAACCATAAATAACTGTATTGTAGAAAGGTAAGAAAAGCAAATAAACATATATACAAGGAACAGGGGTACAGAGTACAAGGATTGGGTAAACTATATACAAACTGGCCTCAGCCAGGGAAGGGAGGTAAGGGGACAGGGGTCAGGGCTAGACAAGGGGACAGGGGAGGGCAAGGTCAGGGGGGACAGGGATGGAAAAGGGTCATGGGGCAACGGGCCCTATGGGTGACCTGGCCCTACTGCTGCCTAGTGCTGTTGTCTGTGCAGCATCCTCTGCAGGAATTGTACAACTTGAAGAGTAGCCATCGAAACCTCCAGGATCCTCCTCAGGAGGTGGTTGTTCAGTGCCTGATGCCAGACACCTTAGACAAAGGAGGGAACACGGGATCAGTGCATGTCCAGATCACCCCGGCCCACCCACCATGTGCAGTGCTCAGTGGTGACACACAGCCCTGGAATGGCACCCTGGCCACCTGCAGTGAGTGTGCCCACATGTGCCTCCAACCTGGCGTGCCACAGCCATGCAGAACGCTGCACACCAACACCACCCATGGGCCACCCACCAGCTACATGGCAGGCAGGCAACATGGCACAGCGGCAGGACTGCAGCGGCACAGCCTGCTGATGGACACACCCACGGCCCACCTGCAGCAGCTACACATGTTTGTGATGGCCACAGCATGGCACACAGGGGGCCGTGGCCCATCCCCGCTGCCCACCCTGCACATCACTGTAGCATGGAACTGTGCCCAACTGCATGCTGCTGTGCACCATGCACCGGACTGGCAGCACCACCCCTGTAGCCTGCAACCTGGGGTACGATCTCTGCGGTGGCCTACCGTGGCCCACCCACAGAGCCTGCCGCATGTGCCCTCCTCCTATCAGGGCAGAGGATGAAAACATAGACATACACACATCAGTACCGGGCAACATCATATGCACCCCCCCTCACAGCATGCAATCCATCCCAGCCCAGCTGTGGTGTGGTGGCATAGCGTGCATAGGTTATGCTGCCACAGGCCACAGGGCACACAGCTCTAGTGCCCCCCAGGATGGCATGCCACCCTGCTGGCCCCATGGAACACTGGACTGGCACAGACACAAGCGCTGCACACTTACCTGCCCATGGCACTGCCCCCCTCCAGATGCATGCTTGCAACGGACATAGCCACTCTGGGTCCCTCCGCTGCATGTCCTCATAGAGATGGTGACACTGCTCACTGGTGTGCTGCACACCAGCGGCCTGTTCTAACTCCTCGGCCACCTCCTGCCAGACCTCTGTCTTTGGCCTGGCAAGGGGCACCTGGCCAAACAAGCAGCCTGTGTGGGGCTCCACCATGGCCACCAGGTTGACAAGCTCAATTTGGCTCCAATTTGTAGCCTGTGCACTGCTGCAGCATGGCATTGCGGTACTGCTGCACTGCTATCCGAAATGGTACCCTGTAGTACACAAGCTCCATGTGCTGGGGATGCACGCCTCACACGGAGATGTGCTGGCCCGGGAGATGTGCAATATGTGCGTGGCTGCACTGGCACATGGTGCAGAGGTCCTTGAGGGACAAAGGGCAGGGCTGGGGTCAGAGGTCAGCTGTGCACAAGTGCGCTAATGGGACCACTATACAAGGTGTGCAATAGGGGCATGAGAGCACCACGGCCTATGAGCCAATGGTGCCTGGGTGCCATGGGGCACCATGTGGCTAATGGCACCTGGGTACCATGGGGCTATTGGTGCCCGGGCACCATAGGCCGCATAGCACCCCAGCACCATATTCCCTATCGCAGCTGAGTGCCATATCGCATATTGTGCAGTGAGCATATGCTGTGCAGGTGGCGTAGGCAGCGGCCATGTGCACATGTGTACCGATGGTCGCACTGTGCACGTCACAACATTGTGCCATGACTTGAGCCAGTGCAAGTCCATTGCACAAGGCGCAACATCGCGATATTCAGCAGGCATATGCAGATTTTCTCATCAGACTATCCACGGTGCATCGCGGCATTTGCATCTCATTACAGTTGCGCATCTGCTCATTTGCATGAGATGCACTATAAAGGTGCCACGAGACAGCACAGGACATGGACCGGTATTGCAACCCTCTCAGGTAAGTTGCACCACTGAGGGGACTGACAGCACAATGGAATGGGCGGGAGGTGTGGGCAGCAGCAGACACTGACCATGTCATTGCCCACAGGTAGCATAATGACCGATCATGAGGATGGTGAGGAGCATGGGCCTGCACGCAAGCGTAGGCCCAACTTTACTAAGGCAGAGGTGGATGCCTTCTTTGAGGCGTATCTTGTCAGGGAGCCTCTGCTGAGTGGCACAACCAGCATGCCACAGGCCAGGGCCACAGCCTGGGTGGAGGTGGAGGAGGCTGTGAATCAGCAAGGCAGCCATCAGCAGTCAGTGCAGGAGTGCAGGAAAAAGGTTGGCACTGACAGGCACAGGATCAAAGAGAAGGTGGCAGTCATCTAGGCCGCACATGCAGCCATGGGCGGTGGTCAGGCTGTCATGCCACAGCTGACACTGCAGGAGGAGATGGTGGTGGCCACCATGTGGCACAGCACTGTCGAGGGGGTGCCTGGGGGCAGCTTCCAGACCAGTGGGAGCCCATCACTGCATGGTAGGTACAGCAGCGTCTAGGGCAGGGGCGGTGGCCGGGGGGCGTCAGCCTGTGTGACAGTGGCAGTAATGTGAGTGTATTCCCTTTCAGCACTGGAGTGCTACATGCAGTGGCAGAGGCTGTGGTGTCAGTCGTCGGGGTGAGCCCAGCCCTGGAGGACCGGATGTCCACCTCCACCAGCGTCCAGGGGCTCAATTGGCTGCAGCACACCACCGCTGTCCAGCCAGATGTCCTAGGTGTAGTGGCAGATGAGGCCCTGGCCGTGTTCCAGTGGGATGCCAGCCATGGTGTACAGTGTGTGTGGAGAAACAGATCGGGGCAGGGTCCAACACCGATGACGATGTTACCATTGTCCTGGACAGCGGTGGTGCCGACGAGGAGGAGGCACCCATACCAATCACCCTCTCTGGCAGTGCTGCCAGTGCCCTGGTGGCAGTTGTCTGCCCACATGCCACCACCCTCGGTGTCACCATAGGCGTAAGCATCAGGCACTGGTGGATGGTGGTGGCACTGCATGGTGCACAGTGGCCAGAGGGGCGGCAGATGGCTGGGGACACTGGGGGGCCAGGTGCAGTGCCTGCCAACGATGCACAAGTGAATGAGCAGCCCCAAGGAGACCCTGCTGTCCAGCACCCAGCTGATTGGGGGACTGGGCAGTGAGGTCGTACGCTACCTGTGGGTCGGAGTAATACCCAGGCACCCCCGGGCACTGACCCCTTGCCCAAGCACACCTGTTTGCTCCGGACCTCTGTGGAGCAACAGGTGCTGCTCATGGCAGGGGTATGTGCACTCCATGCCGAGATGCACCAGGCTGCAGAGCAGTGTGACAGGGGCTTTGCGCAGTGCCTGGCCGACAACAAATCGACTGCAGGAGAACATGACCACAGCCCTGGATCGGCTTACTACTGCAGTCATGGATAGCCTAGCCCCACTGGCTGCCATGGTGCATGGCCGGCTGCCGCAGACCGCGCGGAGTGCATTGTCCACCCCTCGGTCACGGCATCGAGTGACACCCTTGGTGTCAACACCGGGGTATGCTGTGGGCATTCCAGGCACTCCAGGAGCAGGCCTGTTTGGGAGCCTGCAGACCCCTGTGAGGACACAGTTGCATTCCCGCATTACCACCCCTGGGGGACTGTTGCAGACACCCCCTGTGGCCGTCGCCCAGCCTGGGTCTGCTGGGCAGCCTCGGCAGGGCCATCCATGTGTCCATGGCAGCTGTGTGACCACACAGTGGTCCTGATGTGCCCACCTCCCTGTCTGCAGTCTGCTGCCACCGCCCTGTGTGCACATGGGTGTGGTATGTACATGTGTATGTCACGGATGTGGCATGCGTGGACGGCGTCACACACTGGCCATGTGTGCACCTGCCCGGCCGCTGGCCAGTGTGGTGTGTGCATGATGATGCCAACACAGCACTAATTGCTCCTGTGCACTGGTGCTCAGCATCTGACACACACCTGGTGCCAGCTCCCAGGCAAGTGCCTGTGGGCACCTGTGTGTGTGGGTGGGTGTATGCGGAGGGGTGTGGGGTTGGGTGTGTATGGGTGTGGCGTGCTGTGCTGTGTGTTGCCGTGGGGTCCCGACCCACACCCGGCCATGCCCCCCGCCCAGCTGTTCATGCCACAGGGCTCACCCACACATGCCTGTGCACTGTGCCACAGTCGCCATTCCATGCATTGGAGCACATTCAACTACCTGTGTGCTCTGTAGTACTCCTCTGCAATTGTGTCCCGGTGCTGCCAGGCGATCCTGTTCAGCTGGGGTTCCCTTGGCCTGGGGGGGGCTGCTCACTGTCACATGGCCCGGCGGCCGCGTCGTCCCCACTGCTGTTCCCCTCTTTGACCTCGACAGCTATCCCACGGTCGGTGACCATGTTGTGCAGCATACAGCAGGCCAGGAATAGGCTGCAGGCCTTTGAGGGGCTGTACTGTAGGGCACCGCCAGACCTGACCAGGCAATGGAACTGTGCCTTCAGCAACCCAAACACACGCTCAATGATGTTCCGTGTTCTGGAATGTGCCTCACTGTATCGCTCCTCTGCAGGGGTCGATGGGCGCCAGAATGGGGTGAGCAGCCAGGGCCAGAGTTGGTAGCCACTGTCACCTGTGTGGAGAGAGATATGGTTAGCCTGGTGGACTATGTTGCTGCACTATCCATCCTGCTCAGCCGCACCCTGTGGTGCCCCTACCCTGGTGGCCCCCACCCCATGCCCTGTTGTACCAGGCTGCCCGTGGTCTCAGCATACTCACCTACTAGGTGGCCAGTGGGGATGTCCCCACTCTCAAACCTGTGGCACAGTGCTGAGCTGTGCCAGATGAAGGCATTATGTGATCCTCCAGGGTGTGTGGCACAGACATTGATTATGCACCCCCTGACATCGCACACCACCTAGCAGTTGACACTCGGGTAGCCCTTTCTGTTGATGTAGGCTACCCCATCCGGGCCAGGTAGCATGTGGATGCCAACATGGGTGTAGTCGATGGCCCCTAGCATGCCAGGCATATGTGCTACCCTGTGGAACTCCTGCATGTTCACTGTTTGCTCTGCCTGTGTGCTGGGGAAGTGGATGTATTCCACAGTGTGTGGCAGTAGTGCATTAAGGAATTGTGTGAGGAGCCATGATGTGGCCGACTGGGATATGCCTGTGGTGTCCTCTGTTGGTCTCTGGAAGGTGCCCGTGATGAGCAGGCAAATGACAGCTATTGCTTTTGTCTCCACTGTCAGGGCATGGCTCCGTCTAGTGGGTGCCTGCATCTCTTCACTGAACAGCTCACAGAGCTGCCTCAGAATCACCTGGTTCAGGTGATACCAGCCCACATTCTCCGTATTGGGGTACTGTTCAAAGGTGGTGCGGGCAGGGTACCACCTCTTCTGGGTGTACTGCCAACGGGCCCTTCCTTGGCCGTGCCGCACTGCCTCCTGCCTCCACACACACCTCATTACTGCCTCCCTCTGGAAGATGGCACTGGCCATGGCTCCTGTTGTCCTGTCCCCACTGGGCAGATGACTCTTCTGGCCCCCCGGCTGTGTTCTGCTCTGTGTACAGCTCCACTGGGCCCATGCCTGCGTGACCTGACTCCAGCTGTCAGCCTGTGGGCTGTGGCTTCTGCTTCACACCCCTCTGGGTTCCTGTGCTGCCCCTCCTGTGCTTGGTGTCACAGGCACACATGCACACTGTTGCTTCCCTGCCTGTCACACCGACTCATACACTCACACTCACACTCTCACGCAGTCTCACACCCACACTGCCTTTGTCCCTCTCTTTCACCCCTCCTGTGGTTCTGGCTGGCCTCTCTGTCTCCCTCTCTCATGCTCCCCTCTGGCACATGTGTCCTTCATCTCCTTGCTCCCTCTTTTTATGGGCTCAAGTGTGCTCCGTGCAACTGCTGTTTGCTCCACACTTGCGCCATTTGTCCGTTGTTGAATATCACACTGTGCTACATATTCATGGCTATGCCCCCTTCACTTGCACATGCATACATTCCCGTTGCACACTGGTCCATGGCCACTTGTACTGCGCAGTTGCCGCCCGCTGAATATTGCTTTCTGGCGAATTTTCACAGTTGCGCACTGCGCAGCTGCTTTGAATATCCCACCCCCTCTATACAATTTTTCTTATTTTTTTTGTTTTTTTTTCTTTGTGCAGCTTCTGGTATGATATATGAATACTGTGATGTAATATTTCTGTTTCTTAATAAAAATCCCCCTACTCTTTTCGATAAGTGACATGGGATCTTTAACATCCACCTCAAGTACCACCAATCCAGGCAGATGGGACCTCGGTTTAATGTCTCATCTGAAAGACAGCACCTCAGAAGTGCAGCACCCCTTTCATGCTGCACTGCAGTGTCAGTATTGGGATATTAATCCAAGTGCCAGATGTAGGAACTGAACCCACAGCCCTCTGCCCCCCTCTTCCTCCTTTCCTTGAGTGTATACATATTAAGCTCCTTTAGTCTGTCTTCATATGGCTTCTGGTGCAGACCCTACACTATTTATTTTTATTTATTTTTTTTGGTTTTGAAAGTCGGATTTTTAACATTTGAGTCAGGGACTCATTTACAAAGGCACCTCGCCGCAGGGAGGGTAGACATGGTTACAGTGTGAGATACAACAGTGGTAACATACAGGTGCAATACAGATAACAAAAAAGAACATAATATAACAGTGGTTTACAGGACAAAGTTACATGCAGAAAATAACAATCATATAAAGTATAACAACAGTAGAAGTCACAAGCCTGGTCGTACCAGGTAAATACCTAAGTGGAAGGGTGTGGCGGGGAACAGGAGTGAGGAAAAGAGAAAACAAAATGGGGGGAAGCAGTCCAACAGACATTGTCAAGGCTATGGGCAAGAAATAGGGAGGGACACCAACATTAGGTTGATTAAGGGCAACTACAGCTTCGGGCGCCAAAGAGGTGGTTATGGAGAGCGACTTTAAAGGGACCAATTTTGGTAAACTTAGTGACAGAGAGTGGGAGGGAGTTGAACCATGTGGGGGCGCGGTAGTGGAAGGACCTTTGGGCTTTAGTTTCCCCTCCTCTGGACTGCCTCCATCCTGTCTATATCCTTGTGGAGATGGGGTCTCCAGAACTGCACGCAATATTCCAGATGGGGTCTCACCAACGATCTGCACAGTGGGCTAACAACTTCCTGTTTTCTACTAGTGATGCCTCTCCCTGTGCATCCCAGTATCCCCCCAGCCCTCCTTACTGTCTTCTCACATTGCTTGCCTACATTTAGGTCATCTGATACGACTACTTCCAGGTCCCTTTCCATTTATGTTGTTGTTGTTAGTACCTCCCCCCACACTGTTTACTCTTCCCCGATTTTTGTTTCCCAGGCGCATTACTTTGCACTTCTTTGCATTGAATCTAAGCTGCCATACTTTCACCATTCCTCCAGCCTTGCCAAATCCCTTCTCATCCTTTCCACCCCCGCAGTACATCAACCCTGTTGCAGATCTTTGTGTCCTCTGCAAAGAGGCATACTTTCTGTTCCAGTCCCTCTGCGTTGTAACCTGTAAAGACATTAAAGAGGACTGGTCCCAGTATTGAACCCTGCGGTACCCCACTAGTAACCCCCCTTTCTTCAGAGTGGACTCCATTTATTATTACCCTCTGTGTTCTATTGTCCATAGAAACAAAGAATTTGATGGCAGATAAGGAAAACTTGGCCCACCTAGTCTGCCCATTTCCCTACCTAACGAATAAGCTGCGGATCCTAGTTAACCAACAGCCTACTTCCTCCTACCCCCCACTAGAATTGCCTTATGTCTGTCCCATGCATTCTTGAATTCCCCCACTGTTTTTGACTCTACAACCTCCAGAGGAAGGCTGTTCCATGCATCCACAACCCTCTCTGTGAAGAAATACTTCCTCACATTACCTCTGAGCCGTCCCCCCTCTATCTTCAAATTGTGCTTCCTTGTTTTTGCACATCTCTTTTTCTGAAAGATGCTACCCTCTTGGACTTTGTTGATTCTCTTAAGGTATTTGAAAGTTTCAATCATGTGCCCCCCCCCTTTCCTCGAGGCTATACATCTTTAGTTCCTTTAGTCTTTCTTCATATGTCTTCTGATGCAGACCCTGCATCATTTTGGTTGCCCTCCTCTGGACAGCCTCCACCCTGTCTGTGTCTTTGCGGAGATGGGGTCTCCAGAACTGTACACAGTAGTCCAGATGTGGTCTTACCATACAGTACTCCAGATGTGGTCTTACCAACTGTCTGTACAGAGGGCCAACAACTTCCTGTTTTCTACTGGTGATGTCTCTCCCTATGCATCCCAGTATCCCCCCAGCCCTCCTCACTGCCTTCTCACATTGCTGGCCCACCTTAAGGTCATCTGATATGACTACCCCTGGGTCCCTTTCCATTTTTATTGTTGTCAGTATCTCACCCCCCATTGTGTACTCTTGCCCTGGATTTTTGTTTCCCAGGTGCATTACTTTGCACTTCTTTGCATTGAATCTAAGCTGCCATACATTTGACCATTCCTCCAACCTTGCCAAGTCCCTTTTCATCCTTTCCACCCCACCTTGTGTATCAACCCTGTTGTAGATCTTTGTGTCATCTGCAAAGAGACATACTTTTTCCTTCCAGTCCCTCTGCAATGTCACTTATAAAGACATTAAAAAGGACCGACCCCAGTACTGAACCCTGTGGTACCCCACTAGTAACCCCTCCTTTCTTCACTGTGGACTCCATTTACTATTACCTGCAGTGTCCTGTTGTCCAACCAGTGTTTTACCCAGGCTACCACCCTGGGACCCACTCCCAGGCTGAATAATGTGTTTATTAATCTTTTGTGCGGGACTGTGTCAAATGCCTTGCTAAAATCTAGGTAGGCCATGTCCACAGCCCCTCCCTGGTCTACTGCTTTGGTCACCCAGTCAAAGAAATCACTTAGGTACTCAACGATTCTTTCCTTCAGAAGTGATTCTATCATTTTCCCTACCACTGAGGTCAAACTGACAGGTCTGTAGTTTTCTGCCTCTGTCTGGCTCCCACCTTTGTGAAAGGGTTCTGAAAAAACTCCTAAAACTGAAGGTGGACAAAGCAATGGGGCCTGATGGGATTCACACCAGAATTTTAAAGGAACTAAGGGGAGAACTAGTAACACCACTGGCTACCCTTCATAGGTATCATAGGTCATACTGAGCTTTTGTGGACTTTCATCCATAGTGCTCATCTTTAGTAACCAAACCATGTGAAAAACTCATCCATACGAATTTTAAACACATCCATAGATGGGCTTTCTACTGCTGAATTTGGTAGCTTATTCCATGTAGTTACCACCCTCTGATTAAACCCATTTTTACTTCCATGTTCTACAATGTTCCCCTGAGTGCTGAAACACATGAGCTCTTGTGTTGTAATTCTTACACCTGAATGTGAACCCCAGTCTCTCACCCAGGTCGTGATCAATTAAGGATTTGTACAGTAGGCACATGTCGTTGCTTAATCTCCTATATTCCAGTGTGAACATGTTTAAGCTTCTCAGTCTTGTTGGGTAGTCTTTTGCTTTCATCCCATTTATATGTCTCATTGCCTTTCTTTGTATGGTCTCCAATTTAGCCATGCCCTTCCTTTGATATGGTGTCCAAACCTGGACCCTGTACTCCCAGTATGGGTCTTACCAGTGAGCCATACAGTGTTATCATGACTGATTTCTCCCTGCTAGAAATGTGTCTTGGAATACAATTAAGAACCCCATTTGCTTTTTTACTGATTCTGTTACAATGTGGGCCAAATCTGAGGTTGCTTGATATGGTTATTCCCAGGTCCCTTTCTTCTAATGTTTTTTTTTAGGTTAATGATGCCTCGCTGATAGTTTGCTTGCTGATATTTGTGGCCAAGGTGCATAATGGTGCATTTTTCAGGATTTAGGTGCAGTTGGTAGGTGGTGCATCAAGTGTCTATATAGTCTAATGCTTTCTGAAGTATTATACTATCTTCTTGATCTGTTATTTTTACCCCCAGTCAACAGTGGTCAGCAAATTTGGTTAGCCAAACCTTCTCATTATTATATTGCAATGTGGAAACATACCCTGTATATGCTAAACAGGCATGGCCCCAACATTGACCCCTGTGGTACTCCACAGGGCACTGCTGCCCAATCTGAAAGTGCCCCCCTTATGCATACTCTGGCTCCTCTGTAATAGCCATGATGCTACCCCAATCCACTATTTTTGCTGGGATTCCTATTGATTCCAGCCTGGTTATCAGTTGTTTGTGAGGCAGTTTATCAAACACCTTTGTAAAGTCCAGGAAAGATACATTCACCAAGTTATCCTCATCTAAGTACTTACTTGTTTTATTATAAAATTCAAGCAAATATGTTTGGCATGACCTTGCCTTCCTAAATCCATGCTGAGTGGCATCTTCAAGTCCATTTTCTATAAGAAAAGTAGAAATGTAATCCTTTATGATGTCCTCCAGTATCTTACATACTATGCCGGTTAGGCTAAGTGGTCTGTAGTTCGATGGGCAGTTCCTGTCCCTTTTTTACGTTGTCTTGGGCAGGCACAAGCAACATATTGTGGTAGCTTGGAATAGCAGGTTTTGGAGGTGCGGTGGTGTTGTGGCCAATGGCGCCACTGATTTATTGGACTGCTCTCTGTGGCACAAATGAAATTGCATGCTGTCTATAACAGCAGCGCAAAAGCATGCCACCAATTTGAAATGATTTCACCACTGCAATGATGGAGTGACTCCTCATTGCAGGGGGTGCTTTGTCTGGTGTAACATTTCAATAAACATGGCGGCGGCTCCCGCTGTCCACCTGTCACAATGCCTAGTTTTGAAATTAATATCAAATGCTATTTCACATGCAGTAGTTATATTTGAAAGGTGCTTCGCTCCACGAATTCATTATTCTTCTCTGTCCACAATAAATCTCTCCCTTTAGCATCCCTGAGTCTTCAGGGAGAGAGAGAGATTGCTAAAACATATTATCAAACCGGAGCATGTGCATGTGTGTGGGGTAAGGGACTGAAATGTTTAGGGTTAGGCAGAAGTGTCTGGCTGGCCAATCATAGCCCACAGAGATTTTGGTGCCTCCATCCGGGACAGTGGCAGGAACGACAAACCTCACACAACCCCCGACTCTCAGACCCACAGGAGTAGCAACAGCAGCAGGAGGAGGAAACCGGGGGATGAGCAGGCATGAGAAGACACTTGCAGTAGCTCAGAGTCAGCCGGTGTGTACAATGAGTGCAGCAGTTTAGAAACAGTCAGCCCGTGGGCCATCACATGCATCAGGGGTTCTTCATCACCTCCTCTCATGGCCTCTGTCTCTGTTCAGTAGTGACTCTATGAGGCGCAGCATGGTGGAGAGGAATAGCAGCCCAAGGAGCCCCTTAACATTGCGTGGAGCCTCAGCTACAAACCAGGGCAGCTAAGGGCCCCTATCCAACCTCACACTGACTGAGTAAGACTAAGAAGTGAGAGCCCCCCCACACTTCTAGACCCCCAGCACCATCTCCCCTCACCCACCCAGCATGTGTGCAGCACCACTTCCTTGGCCACAGCACTGATAAGCTGCTATGAATTTTGGTAGGATCCACACTGGTTGCACTATAAATCAATGATGTGCTG
The DNA here is from genome assembly GCA_016271365.2 of Neoceratodus forsteri. Lineage (NCBI taxonomy): Eukaryota > Metazoa > Chordata > Ceratodontiformes > Ceratodontidae > Neoceratodus > Neoceratodus forsteri. The sequence continues at coordinate 981,867,726 of CM028133.1, forward strand.
AGCAGGAGACAGTTTGCTTGATAATTTCTTCCAGCTTTCAGCACCGAACAGCATCTTTCACTCATTCTGTCTCTCAGTGGCAGGCTTGCATCATTCTGGATTGACAGTGACAGTGATTTTTATAACTTATACCTCCCTAAAATGTTTTGAAAAATAACACCCTCCCCTTCTGCATAACTGCGGGGTTCACAGTTCCACACAGTATGAGTAGTTACCGGTGTGACAAATTCACTCAGCAGGTCAGGTCCTCTGCTCCCATAGTGCCAACCTCAGAGCGCAATAGTGTGAACAGGTAACAGACAGGGTAACCCTCCTGTCTGCTTTTGGGTCTGAATCACCATTTAGCCTCAAGTTCTGGGGGGGATTCAAACTGTGAACCTTATGCTAACATACCCAATTACAGGCTGAGATATGTACTCTCTTTAGGGCTGCAGTACAATCTTTCTCCAGGGGCACCAAGCCAGGTCTCCAAAATGAACCCTTAAAACTCTATAAGAGATCTTAGGTGTATTCTTACCTTTTCACAAGCTCAGTAACACCATCATGCCTTTGAAACTGTTGTCAGACTTAAAAATACAGGCACCCCACATGCAAAAAAGAAAACTGGGAAGACACAGGCAGTATCTTGAGAAAATGGTATTTTACTACAAATATGATAAACAAGTAAGATAAAATATAGAACAAATATCAGGAACTTACAACCTCAAAAGAAAAATGGGAAAAGTTACAGAACAAAACTCCTACCACAATACATTTAGATCTTTTCTATCTAAAGTCAAATTTTAATTATGTGATTTTACTTTGTTAGGCGCCTTGGTTTTGAAAGGCGCCATAAAAATAAAGTTATTATTATTATTACTACCTACGTAAGTGCATTTAAAGTTAGATGTTTCTGCCTTCAGAGCCCAAGATGATATCTCACATTTCAGATGCACTGATACATTTTCAACTCTATTTCCACACCCACTTGATCATCTAGCTCCTCCTTTTAGAATTTATTCCTTCAAACATAATTTCTTAGCAATCCCACACTGGCACCAAGGTGTTAAAAAGCCAACAGAAATCAGCCTATTGACGTCCTTTCTCTGATGTCATAAAACTCACATTTAGTTTCCAACATCAAAGTAGCAGCAGGCAATAAACTGTTTTCTGGATGTTTCAGTTAACTGCTTCCTTCTGGTCTGTTTTATTATATCTTGTGGTTTCAGCTGCTGACCTTGTAATTTAAAGGTCAAATCTCTCCCACTGAAATGGTCATACACTGACCATGTATTTATAATACCAATATCATACAATAATCATAAACAGCTGGCCAAATGTCACAACAGGCAGTGTGTGGTTTGTTCCTCGGGACTGTGCTGTGCCAGGTGGACAGGGCCAGAACTTAATAGAAAACTACTACTTGGCTAAAGCAAATAAAGAAAATCCTCCACAGTACAGTTAACTGTGAGTGTTCATTCCAACAGGACATTAGAACTGCTGGACCAGGAGTACTTAGTTAGCTGCCCTGTCAGAGTTGTGGACCTGGTGAGAACACAGTGATAGTAACTTGCCAGGTAAAAAAAAAATCATCATCACAGGACTGATTTTTTAAAGTATAGTTACTTTACAGTATGGTCTGAACAAATTATAGTGAGTTTGTTTCTAAAATGCCACCACCAAATTTGTGTGATTTTTCTTTATAGTAACAGTTGGCAAAGTGGATGTATAATTTGTCTCATCTCTGTTTACATCAGCTCTGAAATATATATTAATGGTTTGCACAGTTATCATTTGTGGCTCTGTTTCAGGCAGTAAACCTAAGTGCATTCTATTCTATAATATTTAATGCTAACTTATGTGTAAGAGTAATTGAATTCGAGGTGCAGTCTCCCTGTTGTCACTTTGTAGATGTGTAAAGTGGGCTCACATTTTTAGAAACAGATGCTATTAAATCATAGCTATATATCTGGGTTACACAAAAGTACCCCTTTTCATATAGATACTGTATCTTCATGTGACACCTACATTTTGTGAAGTGAAAATATAGCTGTTAAGACTCTCAGCAATATATTAGAGAAACCTACCAAGTAAACTACATTTGCAATTGCACCTGCCTGTTCGGTGACTACCCCGTCCAGATGTTCCTGGTGTTGCTATTTCCAAAATTGTTTAACAGTGTAGGTACTTTCACTGAAAATTCACTATGTCTCTACTTCCCTGTGCTTGTTTAGGCTGTCACACTCTGCCCCCATGCACTGTAAAGTTATGATGTGACACCAGGGAGAGTATGGAAAAGAGTACTAATTTAGTGTATGGAATTATCTTTGGTAGTTTTCTATATTGTAATGGGCAGTTGGCGATGAAATGTGAGCACTGGTCGACTGATAAGAGCCTTATTAGTCAACCAGTGCCCACATTTTATTGCCAACTGCCCATTACAATATAGAAAAACTACCCAAAAGGTACCCCCCATGCACTAACATGAAGCTCATCCCTGCGTTCTTCCTGGCATTACGTCATAACTTTGCTGTGCGGGGGAGCGTCAGCAGCTAAAAAGAAATGGGAAATAGGAGAGTCCCAGTGGGGGTAATTTACGAGTGAAATTATTTAAAAGCTGTTAAATGATTTTTGGAAAAAACAACACCAAGCACATTTGGAAGGGGTAAGGCACCAATAAGGCAGGTGCAGTTGCTGAGACTGGTAAGTCTCTTTAACCAAATCTTTTTGAATGTATACACTAGTTAGTAATGAAAGTGCACTATCCCTTTGCAGGCTACTATAGTATATGGACTACTGTGCATTATACTTTCTTTTCTTTTTCTTATATAAGAGCAGATGACATCCCAGCTCACCTGGACACGCTAAAGTCCTTAACCATGGGTGGCGAGCTTCACACCATCGGCAATTTTAACTACAACTGGCTAGCCAAAGATAAGGCCCACCTCAAGACCAAGATTGAGGCTCTAAATCTCACACAACTAACTGAAGTCCCCACCCGGCTAAACCACAAAACGCAAAATCACTCACTCCTGGACTGGGTCCTTTCCTCCCACCCGTACAGGATCCTACGTATGGGCCTGCTCCCAGATGCCCTAAGTGACCACCAGATGATCTTCTTGATCAGAAAAGTGCACAGGCCCACCACTCCCCCCCCCCAAGATACTGTGCACAAGGTCATATAATTCCCTGCACTTAGCATCGCTTGTGCAAGACCTAGGATGCGTAGACTGGTCCTTCATCCCAGCGACCACATCTATTGATGCCACACTTGAAACTTTCAAGACCAAATTTCTAAAAGTATGGGACTACCATGCCCCCCTGCACACAAAAGGGTCAGAGGCACCCACCTTCCCTGGATCACCGCTGATATCATCAGACAATGCCACTCCAGGGACCACGCATGGAAAGCCCACAAGAAACTGGGCACCCAGGCATCCTTCCAAAGCAACAGAGCCCTCCACAACTCCTGCACTAAATTCATTAGCCAGGCAAAAAATAACTACTTCCTATCGGCTTTCAGCGCAAACCTTAACCACCCAACAAACTTTCGGAAATCGTTCAAATCCCTATTCTCCCCCCCTACCCAGCTGCCACCACCGACACTGTCAGTACGGGGCACTTCCATCACCGATCTCTGCAAGGTTGCTGCTGCTTTCAATACCTACTTCTCCAGCTGTGCTGACTTGCTCCTATTGGCCCTCCAGCACCCACCCACTCCAGACCACCACCCCCCCACCAAGAGCACTCCTACCAACCACACAGTTTCTCCTTTCACCCTGTATCCTTGGCCGAAGTACTCAAATCCCTACGATTCCTGAACCCTAACAAAGGTAAATGCCCTATGGCCCTGGATGCCAAGATGTTGTATTTGTCCCCTCCAGCCATAGCCGCCTCACTAGCTGCTCTGTTCAACCTTTCCTTCTCACTGGGCAAATTACCAACTGAATAGAAACAGGCTACCATCATACCCCTCCCAAAAGGGGGCAACCCATCCTCCCCGGGTAGTTATTGCCCCATCTCCCTACTTCCGATTCTGGCAAAACTACAGGAATGACTTGTCCTCGCCCAACTCTCTCACTGTCTGGACGCCTCCTCCTTCTTCACTCCATACCAATCCGGTTTTCACAAATCACGCTCAACTATCACCTCCCTACTAAGAATCACTGATGACATACTCACTGGCATGGACAAAGGCCACATCACCTCTGCCATCTTTATAGACTTAGCCAAGGCTTTTGACACCATCTCCCATACTCTGTTCCTCTCTAAACTAAAAGACGCCAGTCTCTACAAACCAGCCTCCACCTGGTTCCACGACTACCTGGTGGGCAGGCACCAAGCTATAAATGTTGCCTCACACATCTCTAACCCCCTACCAGTTACTGCCGGTGTCCCCCAAGGCTCAGTCTTGCGCCCACTGCTCTTCTCCATATTCTTAAATGACCTCCCATCAGCCTGTCATTACTCATCTATCCAAATGTATGCAGATGACACAGTGCTGTATGCCACGGGCCCTTCCACAAGTGAGGTGGCAAATCTACTACAGCAGGATTTCAACACCATCCAGGACTGGTTCCAGTCAAACCAACTATTCCTAAACCCTAAGAAAACTATGTTGCTAACTTTCGGCTCACAACAAAAACTCTCCCGCCAAGCCCCTTGCCCCCCCTTTCCAAACCCTGGACGGGACCCTCCTGGAAGCATGCACCAGCTTCAGATACCTAGGCATCTGGCTCGATCAGCACCTTGCTTTTGCCACTCACATTGATTCCATACATAAGAAACTACTCCCTAAACTTGGTGCCCTATATAAGAACAAAAGCTTCCTCCCCTCTCCTGCCAGGAAAGCTATTGTTCAAAAGATGATCCTCCCAATATTTGACTGCGGCGACATAGTCTATACTACTGCTCCCTCCTCTGCCTTGGCCAGCCTTGACATCCTTTACCATTCTTTCTGTCGCTTTATCCTCGCCTGCCCACAAACAACCCACCACTGTGCCTTATACAGCTCCCTAGCCCTACCGTCACTCCAAGACCACAGACTAACCCACTGTGCTAGGTCCACAGCCAAATTTTGGTCCCATACCCTTCCCCCCTACCTGGTCTCTATCCTCTCCCCACAACTTCCTCCTGCCTACTCCCTCAGAAGCACAGACCCCAGGCTCCTCCATGTCCCCTTCATGTGCACAACCAAATGACAGGCAGCTTTCAAATTCCGTATCCCCCAGCTATGGAACGCCTTGCCAGCCGATATAAGACACTCACCCAACCCCCGCCACCTCAATCTCCTACTCAGCACCCACTTCTCCTCCAGCTGCTCATGCTTTAGCTAATGCCCAACATGTAATTGTATTTTTGTGTTCTCATATGGGTTTCTCTGTAATGTTTCCTGTATCTATCTGCCGATGTCTGTATGGTGGACGGACTCCTCACTGTGTTGTTTTAACTACTGCACCTTGTGATTGTGCTATTGTCTTTGGGACTTGTCCCCCAGGTCACATCTGTAATCGAGCAACACTGCTCAGTATGCCTTCCTGGTTAAACTCGTAAATAAATAAATAAATACGATTGCTGTTGACTACTATATATGAATTCATTCTCTGCAAATAAATGTGACAGTAAGTCCACCACCAATTCAATCAGGTTTATAAATCTTTTGGTGTTAGGTATAGCACTTGGCAGTTATGTACACTAGTGGCTGTGGGTGCAGTACAATACTTTTCAAGGTGCATAACAGAATTATTCTCTGACCATTGTGTACACATTATGAGAAAAGGTGGATGTGCAACTGTTTGGCTGTATTTGTATGGTGTGTCCGACTTGCTGCTAGCATTTCAGAGCATGCATGCAAATATATATACACACACGTATATAACAGTGTATTGTGATCACTATTTACAGAACACATACAAACAGGACAGAGAGAGAAGTAAGTACCTTAGCGGAGCTGGGTTCAAGTTCCAGCTGAGGCACTTCCTTAATTTTGTACATGTTTGTATATGTTCCATAAATATGCAGTCCACACCCCGGTTGCAATAGGTAATTATTTGTGCTATGCTTGCCTGTAGAGATACAGTTTGCAAAGTTACTGCAGAGTGCACAGAACTTGCTACTGTTTTTGCATTTGCGGCTGACTTCCCCTTTCCCAGTGCACTGGCCCAGCACTGTGGCTTTTGCAAACCTGTCTTGGAGCTTGGGCTCTTAATTTCCCTGAATAACCTTTCCTGATGGTCCCTAATGCTCCATTTGAGTACTGTCAGTTTGAGATCCCTCAGAAAATTGTCTCCCCTGGCAAAAACCTTTCATCTATTGGAGTTTGGGGGAGGGTTATTTAGGAGGAATGTGAGAAAGTTTTACTTTATAGAGAGAGTGGCTTAGCCATGGAGCAGCCTATCAACAGAGGTGGTGGGTGCAAAAATCAATAATGGGTTCAGGCGTGGCTTGGACAGAGTAAAGGGCTCAATACTTTCTCAAGTGGATAACAGTAAGGAAGTGAGTGAGGGGAAGGCTTGAGAAAACCCCATGTCTAGGCAGGGTCATGGGATAGGATAGGGTAGAACTGGGCAGACTGGGATTGACTGATGCTCTTTTTCTGCTGATGTTGGCTATGTTACTATGTCTGTTTTCTGCATAGAACAGTGCATTTATAGCTTCATTTCATGAATGTTTGTCCTGTTTTGCCTCCATACCATGCATGCAGGCATCTACAGCATCTAATCTGCTAGACCCCATTGCTGGTACTGCATGTAAATGCTCCTTTTATTCTATATTCCACCACGGTGTGTGGGTAATAAACAAGATTATGAAATGGGTAGAAAGAATGCTGACTCCTGATTGGCCAAGAATAGCTTTCAGCTAGACCGTTATCCCAGTACAATGGCCCAGTTAAAAGTAAAATATTTAAAAAAAGGCATAACATTTACTAAAAATGATCTATTTCATTATTGCAAAAAATCTTTCCAGGGAGTGTGTTATAGTGGGCTAATGGGCCTTCTCAGGTGGTGGAAGCACTCGGCTATGCCTCGTGCGTCAACCCACCTGAAGTGGGCCGTTATCCCAGCAAAACACACACCCTGTCATGCCTTACTGCTTAAGTCACATCATTGTGCATATCTTACACATGGGTGTACTGCATTCTCTTGAGCCAGGAGGATCTTCCTGTGTAGTAGGAGCTTTATTGTTCACTACTAGCTCTAATGTGGTGGACATGCACTGCAGTGTAACCTGCTCTCTGGTCTTCCATGTGGATTGTGCAATTAGTATTCTGTCATCATGTTTTTATAACCTTTATGTATGTTTGACTCTAATATTTATATATTGTAATGATCGATTTTTATATGATCAAACAATAAAGAGGAATTGCAGAAGACTGCTCACCACAGTTCTACTTAGGGTGGGCATTTGTATGCTAGGACTGGTAATTCACAGAATATTTCAGATAGCCTGTCATTATTCTGTAGGAGGGGCTGTAGTTTGTTGATATTTTTTATATTGGCTTACGTGCAAACAACATCTTGTGCTAGTAGCACATTTCAGAGGTGTGTCAGTGTTGGCGAATGCAGGGCACGCTTTAGTAGGTGCGTCCCTTATTCACCAAGTAGCCAGCATGCTAGCGCTGACACATGCATTATGTAAAGTGAACACAACTTGTAAAAGAAGTGCTGCTGCAATCAGAGACAAGTTTGTCATGTTGCGGCACAGTGACACGCCCCCTGATGTGCCTTTCCTGACAAAACATTTCAATAAACATGGTGGTGAAGCCACCACCACAAAATCACAAAGGAAGCTGACATCAGGGGTGCAATCCCTGTGTCAGAATTTCCAGCCCCCCTCACATTGTGTGCCACATTGGGAGCCCCCACTCCACTGTGCTGCCATTGACACTAAGCTGACCGTATTGGCATGTTCCTGCCCCCTGGCCCAAACCCCATTGTTTGGCACACTGAGAGCCGACCCCAGTGTTGCCAACATCAGCCTCAGACCCCCCCCTTAAAGTCATGAGGCACACTGTGAGCCCACCCCAGTGTACCCAACATTTGTTATAATTCCCCTGTAAACAAAAAAAACGGACCCGACAGATCCGTTTTTTTCCCTGAAACAAAGAAAACTGTCCATTGTCCATGGCGCCTCCCCTCTCCCAACCTGTACCCACCCTCTATGTACTCCACCTCCCCACATACCCCTCACCCCATGCTTACCTCCAGATGCCGGCGCTGTGATCTTTTGTGGAGCAGGAACACTTCTGCACTCTTCAAAGCCGACTGCAAACTGAAAAAATGCCAGTAAGCTGTATAATGGCATAAGTGGGGGGGGGGTCAACTTAGGTGGGTATCTCAGCCATTTGTTTTTAAATTTTGTCTCCAAATTTCCACAGTGGAGTTCTTGGAACCCCCACCTCATGAACACATGCACTGACATCTCATTATTCCATCCTGAAAGGTCATTTTGAGGCCACTGCATGGAATCACCTTTCGGGACTGATTAACGAAATGACACTGCCACTGTTCATGAGGTGGTGTTCCACAAAGCCTAGCTTGCAAATTTGGTGAAAAAATTCCAAAACATGACTGTGTTATGGGCGAGCATTGTGCAGTTTCCATACACGCTCATAACTTCAGCAATTTATAAAATTTTCACTCCAGATTTTCACCATTGCCATTTTTTCACACCTCCTTATGAACAGTACAGCTGTCATTTTTCACATCCTGCCTGAAACATGTTTTCACACATATGGCATGTGAGAAATCAATGTACAGGACAGATTAATAAAATCACACTGACACTGTTCATGAGCAGAGGTCCCAAACTGCCTGTGTTGAAAATTTGGTTAAAACAATCCCCCAAATAATTGTGTTGTAGGCATGCATTGCACAGTTTCTATGCACGCTCCTGACCACCAGTTTTTCATATTTTTACTCCAGCTTTTCAACATTGCCATTTTTTTACACCTCCCCATGAACACTACAGCTGTCATTTTTTACATCCTGTCCGAAATGTGTTTTCGCTCCTCTGGCACCAAATGGCACAGTCGCTGTGCGAAATCAGCTTTTGGCTAATGAACTGATACTGCCACAGTTTATGAGGTGTGGTCACAAAAAGCCCATGATGAAAATCTGGAGTGAAAATACCAACAAACGCCAGGGGTGTGAGGGTTTCCAACCATAATGCCCCACCCTGTACAGACTGACAGGCATCAGTAGTGTGACTTGGGATTGTTGGCTGCAATGCTCCACCCCCACCTCCACCCTACAGCCAGTGACAGGCATCGAGGTGTGCCTTGGACTCTTTGGCCCTAAAGTTCACCCCATTCTCCTATACTGCACCCATCTCAGCATATTCCCTTATGGAATGGGGTGAGCATAAGGCTCGAAGACCCCAAGGCACATGTCCCACTTGTCAATGTCTGCAGGGTGGGGTGAGGTGAAATGGCATGAGCGTTATGGCGAATGACCTAAAGGCACACCTCAATGCCTGTCAGTCTCTGCAGGATGGGATGGGGTTAGCATCCATTCCACACTTCATTACCATTCCAATTATGCATCTCTCTAATTCCTGCACTACCAATGCCAATGCCAGCAAGATAACATTCGGCATTGACAAATGCGTGTTTAAATAATGGGATGACTACTGCCTCTCTCCAAGTGGAGCTCACTTCCCCTATGTTTAAGGATTGGTGGAATATATAGGTCAGCGTTAGTGCTAACTCATTTGCTGCCTCCTTCAGGATTCTGGGATGCAGGTTATCTGGACCAGCTGATTTATTTTTATTGGGTTTCTGTACCCTGTCCCTAACCTCGCTGGTTTCACTATTAATAGGATTTTGTTAGGGTTTATTCTTTTGTTGTGTTAGCTTTGACTTAACGTTGTCATTAAAAACCGATGTGAAATATCTGTTATGAATGTCTGCCATCTCTTTCTTTGTAGTTGCCAAATGGCCTTCTGTTGTTTTTAATGATCCTATGGTCTGGTCTATGTTTTTTGTAGTTTATGTAAGCATAGAAGGACTTGATGTTATCTTTTGTTTTCTTTGCCAGTGTAATTTCATATGATGCCTTAGCTTTTCTAACCTCTTGCTTAACTTTGTTTTGTATCTGTTTAAGTGTTAGTGAATTTTTGTGGTGTTTCATACTCTTAAACAGCTTTTGCTTACTTTTGATCAATTTTTTGAGTTTCGAGCTCATCCATGTCTGTGATGTCTTGCCCCTCATGTATTTCTTTCTAGTTGGTATATGTTCCTTCCCACATTCATTTATTTTGTCTTCCAGGATGTTCCGTAAATTGTCCAAGCTTTTATGCATTAGTGCTTCCCTCCAGTTCCACTGTAATAACTTTCTGCGAATAGCTTCAAAGTTAGCTTTACTCCATGTAATTATCTCAGTATCCCCTTCTATCATGTTTTGTTTTTCTTGTATACTGAAATTAATCATGTTACGGTCACTGTCACCCAAACGAGCCCTGGTATTACATGTTATTATTTGTTCCTTTGTGTTGGTTAATACCAGATCTAATATGTTAGCTCCTCTTGTGTTAACTTGCACCAGTTGTTCCATGCCTACTTGTTCAAAAATGTCCAAATATAAATTCTCCTTCTTATCTGTACCTATGAGAGTTTTCCAGTTTATACCTGCAAGTTAAAGTCTCCTATCACAATTAGCCTGGACTCAGGTTCTGAATATGCTGTTGTAAGAAATCATTGTCCTTTTCAGAGATAGAGGGGGGTCTGTGTACTATCCCCATAATTCATTTTGATGAGCCAGCAAGTGTGATTTTAATCCACAGCTGCTATGGATTTTCATCCTGGAACTCCAACTGTTCTACTTGAATGATTTATTTAATGTATATAGCCACCCGCACTCCTTTTCTGTATTTCCTCTATTTTAAAAAAAGTTGGCATCCCTTAATCTGCTGGTCCCAGGTATGTTCTTGACCCCACCAGGTTTTGGTAATAGCGCATACTGAAATATGCTCTACCTCTATAATGTATCTCAGTGGTAGCAAGTGATGATAGTGCATATAAATGAGCGACTGTAGAAACAACGACTCATTAATAGCACTATCATGATCCACTACCCTGCAAGGGTAGTGAAGGAATACCGCACAGAGCGACCGAAAGGGGAGGGATGGGGAGCTGTACAGGAGGGATAGGAGGGAGGGCTCAGGAGGATAGCTGAGCCTGCTGCAACCAAGCCAGCCCTGTGGTGTGGTGGTGAGGGGGACTGGCTACAGTGCAGTAGGCACTAGGTTCGGGACTCACTGGGGATACTAGTTTTGCCACTGCTTGTGACTCTGCAATTATTTATTTATTTTTTAATGAATTTCACCCACTCCTCATATTGCACCCCCCTGGAGTTGAGAATCCTTAATAAGGGTGGTGCGGGGGGTGAAGCCCCCCATGGGGGGGTGGGGGGGGGCACAGCCCTCCACGAAAACACTTTAATGCACTGAATGTTTGTTCGCTGAGAAATGTGTATTGCTGAAATGCCTTCCGGTGATATACATTCGCAATGATAGCGATCCCTGTTTTTCTATCACTATCATTACATGGAACCTATCTCAGTTCATCTGTTTTTTCGGTTAAGCTGCATGCATTTAGAAGCAAGCATTTCCAGCCCATATTCTCTGTGTCGGTATTTATATTGTGTTTTTCTACTACTGGTGTGTCCCTTGCCCCCCCACTTTTAGTTTAAAGTGGTCTGAATTTATTCATTTATAATCCTTGCCAATCTTCTAGACCCCATTTTGTTTAAATGCAGCCCATTCCTTCTGAATAATCTTTCATCCCCACAGCTTGTCCAGTTGTTTATATATGCAGACTTTTTTGTGGTACACCAATAGCTCAGCCATTTATTTACTGCCTGTATATCACTGTTTTATAAGCATATCTCCCCCTTGTCGGCATATTATAGGGTCCCCCCTCCAGAGTTCTGAACTGCATTTGCTACTATTTCATAGTCTTTGTAGATACTATTTGGAGGTCTGGTCCCTATGTCGTTTACTCCGACATGCAACGTCACAAGTGGGTTTGACAAGTTTGATAATAAGCCATGTGTCATGTATTTTAAGTCACTGATTTTGACCCGTGGCATAGTGCTAACAGTAGTGGACTCGTTTCTACCTTTGCATATGGCTGAGTCTATTCCTCTAGTAATCGAGTCTCCTATAACCAGTAGGTCTCTCTCTCTCTTTTAGGCACTGCTTTCTCTGTTTGTAGTTGGGTGTCTGTCAGTAACTCATATTTATTTTGTAGTATTATGGGATTGTTGTCCCTCTCTGTCCTCCCCACTTTGTTTTTTTTCTTGCCTGCGGCTGGACAATGCTCCATGCTTCTATTTCCTCCTCCAGGGAGCTGGTTGAATCCTGGGGGTCTTGGGAGGGGCTTGTTGCTCTATTTCCTAAAGAACTCTGGACAGGTTCAGGGCAAAAGGTGGCACTTGCCTGGTCTATGAATTCTTCCAAGCTAATAACGCTAATTAACAAATCATGGGAGAACGGTGTGGTACCCGAGGACTGGAGGAGGGCAGATGTGATTCCCTTCACAAATGTGGGAGCAAAGCAGTGGAAGGAAACTACAGACCTGTCAGTTTGACCTCTGTGGTAGGGAAAATGATGGAATCACTTTTGAAAGAAAGAATTGTTAAGTACCTAGAGGCCAGTGGGGCACAGGACCCAAGGCAGCATGGATTCACAGTGGGAAGGTCATGTCAGATGAATCTAATAGATTTCTTTGACTGGATGACTAACGTAGTAGACCAGGGAGGAGTTGTGGACATGGTCTACCTAGACTTTAGCAAAGCATTTGACACAGTCCCACACAAAAGATTAATAAACAAATTAGCCAGCCTGGGAGTGGGCCCCAGGGTGGTAGCCTTGGGTACAATATTGTCTGGTCAACAGGACACAGAGGGTAATAGTAAACTGAGTCCACTCTGAAGAAAAGAGGATTACTAGTGGGGTACCGCAGAGTTCAGTACTGGGTCCGGCCCTTTTTAATGTTTTTATAAGTGACACTGCAGAGGAACTGGAAGGAAAAGTATGCCTCTTTGCAGATGACACAAAGATCTGTAACAGGGTTGATACACAAGGGGGGGTGGAAAGGATGAGAAGGCACTTGGCAAGGTTGGAGGAATTATCAAAAGTATGGCAGCTTAGATTCAATGCAAAGAAGTGTGAAGTAACGCACTGGGAAACAAAAACCCAGGGGAAGAGTACACGATGGGGGAGGTATTAACTACAACAACAAAAATGGAAAAGGACCTGGGGGTAATCATATCAGATGACCTAAATGTATGTAAGCAATGTGAGAAAGCAGTAAGGATAACTGGTGAGATACTATGATGTATACGGAGGGGCATCACCAGTAGAAAACAGGAAGTTGTTTTCCCTCCATACAGACAGTTGTTGAGACCCCATCTGGGGTACTGCATGCAGTTCTGGAGACTCCATCTATGCAAGGACATAGACAGGATAGAGGCAGTCCAGAGGAGAGCAACTAAAATAGTGCAGGGTCTGCAACAGAAACCATATGAAGAAAGACTAATGGAACTTAATATGTATACACTTGAAGAAAGGAGTGAGGGGGGAACATGATAGAAACTTTCAAGTACCTCAAGGGAACCAACAAATTTCAAGAGGGTAGCATCTTTCAGAAAAAGAAATGCACAAGAACAAGGGGACACAATTTGAAGATAGAGGGGGGACAGCTCGGGGCAATGTGAGGAAGTATTTTTCCACAGAGATGGTGGTGGATGCATGGAACGGCCTTCCTGAGGAGATCGTGGGGTCAAAAACAGTGGAGGAATTCAAGAATGCATGGGACAGACATAAGGCAATTGTAGTGGTGGTATGAGGAAGTGGGTTGTTGGTTAATTAGGAGCTGCAGCTTATTCAATAGGTAGGGAAATGGCAGACTAGGTGGGCCAAGCGGCTCTTATCTGCTGTCAAAGTCTATGTTTCTATTTTTCTTTCTGTTTGTTTAATTCCAACAGGCTTCGACTCTTGCTGAGTCGTGAAGTGTTCTATTAGTAAATAAAGTTCTAGCTCTTTAACCAGCTGCTCCTTGCTCTGAAAGCAAGATTGCTGTCTGCCAAAAGCTAGCAGCAGGGAACTCTAATTGGAGACTCCTGATTTTCTGCTGCCTAAGCCACACCCCCAATTAACTGCTTTCCTCCTGACTTAGCAAACTGAGAAGCTGATGCAGTCTCTTCCCCCAATGCAGACAAACACATTGACTCTCTTTTGTTTTACCCTAATCGAGACCCCACACTTCTAATAAAGTATCTGTTTGCTTAATTCCAATAGGCTTTGACTCTTGCTGAGTCAGAATTGTTCTATTAGTAAGTAAAGTTCTAGCCCTTTAGTCAGCTGCTCCTTGTTCTGAACTTATTTTTTAGTTAAAGTTCTGTAGTCAACACACATATGGACTGAACCTTTCTTTTTCTGTACTACAATACTTGGAGAAATGTAAGGACAATGTGATTCTTGTATGATGCCAGTCACAAGCATTTCCTGTAGGTGGTGCCTTACATCATCAGTGTTAGTAGGAGCTAGGTGGCAGGATCTCTCTCCAAATGGTCTTTCATCGTGCAGGCGAATATGATGTTCAGCACCAGTGACACAACTAACATTCCTCTCCCTAAGAGAGAACACTTTGGTTCTCCAAGCCAGCTTTTGATGGATTCTATCCTTCCAATTATCAGGTACAGGGAACTCTTGAAAGTCAAATGTGTCCAATGACACATCACATTTGGCTCCATTTTGGCACTTGGATGGCAGCACAGCAGTATCAGTGCAGTAGATCTTGGCCAGGTGCACCCGTGTTAACTTTGATGTCTCTGTCTGTAACATTCTAAATTTGGACTGCCACTCTCCTAGCATATGCTTGAGCACAGACAGGCAGTACACTGGGCTTAACCAGAAGTCCCTTGGGTAGTCTTCCTTCTTCTGGTGTGTCCCGCATTAGTATCTTGTTAGTTACATCTTTGTGTAGGTGGACCTCTCCACTACCACTACACTGAGTATTAGGGGGAAGAACAAGGGGTGAAGAATCTTTTTTTCATACAATTCCTACAGGTGCACCCTGGTCACTTTCATCTCACTGCAACTGCATCTCATATGCTTTTTGTACCATTGCGTGGATTTGTTGAGATTTTCCTGTCTTGTTCACCTGCTCTCGTGACACATTTGTGTGAGGCACCCAAACACTGGCAGTATAGCTCAGAGGTTAGAGTAATGGGCTGTGAACAAGCTTCGTACATCCAACAGACCATATCTTGGTGTGAATCTCACAACCTCTACTTGCATACTGTGTGACTCTGAGCAAGTCACTTAACCACCCAGTGCTCCCAGGTCACCCCTGAAAACAGGCACTTGTGCCTAGTGGGCCTTACCCGGTTACCAAGGACTAAAATAAAAAAAATATATATATATATGTGCATTGGTACCAATCAATACTGAAATCATATCATACAGACCAGATGGGGGACACACAAGAGCTACAGTTTCCACTGAGTCTCCAATGCCTGCTGCTGATGAAGGGAAAGAAAGGCACACTTGGAGAAAACCAAGATATGGATACAATTTGTCACTTAACTCCCACACGTGCAGTTCATCAAGGAGTTGTAGGGAGTGGTCAGACATATGCTGATCATGCTAGTCTTTAAATATAATCATGACCTGAGATCCACTGTCTAACACGGCTCGGGCCGGGGTGCCATTGATATGTACAGTAGTCTCTATAGAGGGTCCCAACAGTTCTGACCAATCAGGAGAGGTATTCACAGAACTTGAACAAATAATCTCATCACAAATTAGTTATGTCGAGTTTGGTCTGGGTCTCCACTGGAATTACTTTGCCGTGGGTGCTTTTCTGCAAGCAGTCTATGTATCACCCTGGCTAGGTCCTCTCAGGATCGACACTCCCTCTTTTGGTGACTGTCCTTTCCACATTTGTAGCAAAACACCCTTTCTCTGGGTCATCTGGGCTGAGCCAGTACATCATGATTTGGCCAATAGTTATGGTTTTGAGGGTGTGAAGAATCTGCATTTGACGATTGAGCCAGAACACTGACAGTAGCGGGCCCTGGTTGGGTCTCCTTCTCCCCTAGCCAAATCGGGGGTTGTATCTGACGTTTCATAAATTCTTGTACCATATTAGACAGTTCAGTTACTTTGACCTCTAGCCCTCCAGGTGCAGGTATCGCTTGGGTGTGCACTCCCACTCCCATAGCAAAGGCATTCTGAGGGGTATCTTGGTCTTTATCAGATGTGGCCTTAGTGGGGGCACCAATTTTCAGTTCTCTGATTTCTTTAAGTGTCTCTGCCAATTGTGAAGAGTTCCTAACAGTCTCTTTGTGAGCTGTGGGCCTCACATCACACCCTTGGGCTGCAATTGCCTGCATACCATCAACAGCGTGAGCAGTAGCTGTGGAAGTGGGTTGGTATCCTCAGCATGTCTCCTCTTTCCTTTTGGCTTTCTGGACCTCCTTCATCAACACTCTGCAGAAAGGTGGGTTGTCCGTCTTCTCTTCCAAGTGCAGCATAAGGATCAACATAGTGGACTGTGATGCAGCCTCTAGTATATGCTCCAGCCACTTTTGGTTTACAGCCTGAGGGGCCATACCTCCCGTGCAGAGCATTTGGTGCAAAGTTTTCTCTACTTGGTCCAGAAAAGCAGATAAGGACTCTCCCTGCTACTGGCGGGTGAGTTTAAATTTCAACCAAAGGTCCTCATTAGATTCTGTGCTCCCTAGTACGTATTCCAGGGTGGCCAAGTTCTCATGGCAGGTGCATCGGGATAAGTACCACAGAAGACTCTAATGGCATCCAAGGCTGGGCCCTTGAGACTCTCCATAATTCTCTTCTTTTTCTCAGCCTCACTAAACTGCCATTCTTGCATGAGAAATGAGGCATAGTTCATCCATGTCTCCAGGTCATCCTTACCATTAGCTATGGGAAAGGTGCCCAAAAACACTCGCAGACAGCAGTAGGAGTCATGACTATTTGAGGGAGTAGGCATAGGTATGGGTGCAGGCACAGTTACAGGGATGGATATGGGTGCAGGGACTGGAGCTGGCACAGGGGCAAATGCAGGCCCTGAGCGGGGTATCCCCAGGAGACTTAAGTAACTTTTTCACGTCCTCAAGGGTTTGACCCTCAGCCTATAACCATTTGGCAAGTTTCTGTTCAGGAATCTCAGATGGGGAGGGGTTCTGGCTCTGAGGGACTTTCACCATCCTTGGTTACCAGCCTCCAGGCTGCAAGGGACCCATCGATGGCAATGACCTTAGGTACCTAGGTACTGTTCATGGAGTTGGTATGCTCCATCAGGGTCATTAAAGTTTGTGCGGTCACATTGGCCAGTCGACCAACTACCACAGCCTCCGAAAGACATTCAGTTTTTGCAAGCATCCCCTCGAGAGTTTCTTTATCAGTGTCCAGGGGTATATCTAGCAATAGAACAGCATTCTGAGGGTCAATTTCACTCCCTGTATGCAAACCAATTAACTGCCGCGCAGTCATTTCTTCAATGGTACTCATAAAGATTTGAGTTACAATTTTTCATTTTGGCCAGTAGGGGTGCTAATCCCAGCAGTTCCTCCACGTTGTAACCCTGGCACCATTATACCAAGGGTTACTACTCCTGCCTGCTTCCCTAATTGTGGTTCAGTGGCTTGGGTTCGGAAATGCAAGGTACTGTGGTGTATTAGTAGGGGTATCACAAGTCGTAAGAGGGAGGTAATAATCCCTCTTTACAAGACACTGGTTAGGCCCCATCTGGAATACTGTGTGCAGTACTGGAGGCCACACCTTCACAAGGACATTAACCAAATTGAGGCAGCCCAGAGAAGGGCAACCAAAATGGTGCAGGGACTGCATCAGAAGACATATGAGGACAGATTAACGGAGCTCAATATGTATCCCCTTGAGCAAAGGAGGGAGAGAGGTGATATGATTAAAACATTCAAACACCTTAAGGGCATTAACAAGGTGAAAGAGTCTAACATATTTAATTCTAAGAAAAATAGCAGGACAGGAGGACACAGCATGAGATTAGAGGGAGGCCGATTAAGGGCGAATGTGAGGAAATTCTTTTTCACAGAAAGGGTGGTGGATGCATGGAATGGTCTACCTCAGGAAGTGGTGGCTATGAATACAGTACAGGGCTTCAAACAGGCATGGGATAGGCATAAGGGAGCAATACAGATGAGTATGAATAGATAGGCCAATGACAGAGCAATGGCCGATGGCACATTTATAAGGTAGAAAAAAAAATGGGCAGACTGGATGGGCCTTGCGGTCCTTATTTGCCATCAACTTCTATGTTTCTATGTGTCCCTACAAGCAGTAGAACTACAATACTGGTGCCTCCACCCAGAGATGTGCTTAAGCGGGTCATTAACAAAGTTGGTACAGCCCTCCGGGAAGCTATAACCACCCACAATCCCACCTAGTGACCGTTTGAAATTTTTTTTTTTATTCTCTTTATCGCTTCCCTATCTGGAACTCTCTCGGGCTTACCCACTGGCCAAACTGCTCTACCATCCGCTGTGCCTCCTGTCATCTTCAGAGATATTATGACTCTCCAGGGACGCGACCCCCTAACAGCCCCGGAGAGATCGAAGGGGCAGTGAGGGGAGACCAACATTGAACATGTGGCGGCGGCACTGGAGGAAGCCATCACCTATCCAGCAGGGGAGGGTTTTTTCCCCCTCAAGTTATTCCCTCCTCCCCCTCCCATGCATGGTGCACATCTTCTGACTTCTCAGCGCACTGCCACCCTGCCAGTATTGGGCCACGCTGTATACATGCAGTCAAGTGCTCTGCGGCACCCCCTATCTCCACCAGGGGCCGCCAGAGAGATGGATTTCCCAGCACCTTCCCCCAGGATAGGAGAGCAGCCCAGCGGCGCTCAATCCAATCCCTCCCCTGTTGACCCCCGGCACCCAAGCTCGCTCCCGAACTCGGGTCGCCGGCATGGCGCAAGGTGTGGCATCCAGCACCTCAACCCTCAGTGCCACCGGGCCAGGCACTGTTTGAATTTAACCAAACAAGTACAATGTTACTAGCTGAGGTACAATGCAGTTTGACCATTAATGATATGCTCATGCAACCTCCACTTACCAGTAGGGTTCAGTCTATTGCAGTCACCCTGCAACCCTCTGTGAAAGACAGTTTCAATAATACAACATGCACTTTTTAATATACTTTGCAATATTTCAGTGACCTCAGATCATGTAATGATATGCTAGCAAGCCAGGTTGACTGTTAAAACAGCAAATCAAATTTATTAAGGGGACATGAACAAGGGAGGGGCAAAAATCTAGGTAAATGATTACTACACTGTATTTGTACAGACTTAGTTCCTTAGGGATCACTTCTAGACCCTGACTTATCAGTTCTAACAACTGCTGAGTACCCAGAGTGTAACCAGGTATGTCTGAGGTGGTGCTGCGGGTTGGCCAGTGTTGCAACTGATGTTGGGGCCCTTGAAGAAAAGAAAGGTGATTAGTGGGGAGCAACACATTTAGCAATCACAAACAATTTGTATCCATGCCCAGATGGACCAATCACTTTAAAACACCTTGCACTGGCAAAACAAGATCAGATGGTACCATTTAAACATAACTGATGATTTGTTGCAGGGAGCTACCCTCAATTTACTCACTGTACCCAGAAAGATGGATGAGTGCTGTGGCAACTTCAAGATCTGCTGCTTTCTTGAGCTGTAGATGGAGACCGGGGCTGACACAACTCCTCTCCACTTCATGGCCTTTCCCACAAGGTGGCCGCAACCTGCAATTGATGGCTGCACAGGGGCTGATTCCTAGAACCTGTCTCTTGCCAAAATGACAGTGGCACAGGAACAAGCTGGCAGGGCCTCTGGTGACATAGGCCCAGATAAGAAAAAATGTCTTTAAAGGATTTGTTCTGCATGCTGGTGAACTCTCCAGCTGGGCTTTGAAAAGGAAAGTCTCTTCAGCAGTGAAGTGACTCCTGCTTTTCTTCAGGAGTCCCAGGATCCATGATTACTCACTCACAGTAGGCCACAGCTTATGGCCGAAGAAACAGCAATGTCTAAAGCCTCAGCTTCTGGCTGCCCCCCCCCCCCACACTCCAGTCACTTTTTGGGAAAACCTCTGTAAGTCTGCTTGCATGCAGTTCAGTGTATTCAATCCCATTGTGGACCAAACTGGGACCACAGGAGGCAAAGCAGGCCTTCCCTGTGGTGAATCTGCCCAGCCTACACACAGGCTGTTGCCTTCTTGGTGTCTCAAGCAGGACTCCGCACACACAGGCTCTCTCTCTCTCTCTCTCTTGAGAGCCCTGGTTGAACTGAATTTGGTTCAGCTCAGTCTCAGACTTGTCCAATTTTCCATGTTTCGGTTGGCTAACCTTGATGTCAATCACAGTCTGGAAGCTTCCACTGGTTAATTTAGGTGCCAACCTGAAAAGTTCACAGTTTCTTCCATAAGGCATTGTAATGAGGGCCCCTCAAAGACCCCTTGGTTCCGATTGGTCCAAACCAGGAAGTCCCGGAAAAAACATTGCATCTCCCATTGGAAGAGGCTAACACTCTGTACTAGCAGTCCAAACAAATTAATTTATTTAAACAACTAGTGAACTAGAAATAACTGTCCACAGAACATTAAAGGGCTCCCTTTGCTCTGTTAGCAACAGCAAAGAGGAGCTGATTGGTATAAAGCCTGGCTGGTCTTGAGCCCCATTGTACTTGGACCCAGCCCAGGCTATTAAAATTGCACACAATGGCTGGTGCTCTTAAAGCAACAGCATGGTGGCACGGATGTGCACACACACACACACACACACACACAGCAACAGCAACACTCTCCTGCACATGGGTTTCCCCTTTTCTTCTGGATGTCTTCCAGGCAGTGGGCATCAATGGAGCCCAGGGAAAGGCTGAAGGTAAGCCCCCCAAACTTGGGGGGTTACAGTGGTAAATAATGTACAGAAGGGAAGTATTTTTCAGAAGAAAAGATGCTGAAGTACAAGGGGATGTGCTATGAAGTTTGGGGGGGTAGATTCAGTAGACAAATGAGAAAATAGTTCTTCACAGAAACAGTGGTGGATTTCCTGGAACAGCTTTCCAGTTGAGGTAGTGGGAGTGAAAATTGTGGTGGGGTTCAAGAATGCATAAAATACGAACAAGGGAATCACAGAGAAAAGGAAGGGGGGAGAGAGAAAGCTGTAGTTTGGATACAGTTTGTGGTAATAGTGTAGGTAGGGAGGAATGGGCAGACTAAATGGGCCAAGCGGTTCTTATCTGCCATCATTAAACATTAAACACAGTTAGTGATGAAAAAGATCTTGGAATAATTATTTCCCCCGATTTAACATTTGGTAAACACTGTGGACAATTGGTTAATAAGGCTAACAGAATAATAGGTTGCATCACGAGCTCGTTCATATCAAGGAATAAGGATTGTATATTGCCCCTATGCAGGGCTTATGTTAGACCTCATCTGGATTACTGCTTCCAGTTGTGGAGCCCACATCTGAGGAAGGATGTGAATAGATTGGAGGGGGTTCAGAGAAGGATCACAAAGCTGATCAATAATATGCATAATAAAACCTACGAAAAACGGTTGGCGGAGTTAAACATGTACCCACTTGAATTGCGTAGAGCAAGGGGTGACTTGCTATTAATGTATAAAATATCTAGAGACAAGGAATTAATGTCCAAACTGAGAATGACATTTATTACTAGAGAGTGCAACCTTAGAAGCCATAATTACCAGTTACCATTAACTTACCCTAAAACTGACAATAGAAGATTATTTTTTACACAGAGAATTATTCCATTATGGAATTCACTTCCCAATCATATAGCAAACTCTGGTAACACTGAAATCTTCAAAAAGAATTTGGACATCCATTTGTTAAACCTTCGGTGATATATTCCAGCACGCTGGAAGAGGTACTCATATGGGCAAACTACCCTCTGTACATCTATCATATCCTAGTATAACTCCTAGTATAAATTCTATATTTTTATGTAGCATCTTCTGGAAGCCCTCATAGTCCATCTCTTCTCACTGGTACTTTTGTAGTTATTTATTTATTGTATTCATAAAATAATCCTGGTCTCTGATCGACTGAGCACTCAATCTATGGTTGCTCTTATGTACTATCAGATCCCAGGTAAAATTACCACATACGTCAGAGTAACATGGCATGGCTGAGCCCAACATACTTAAAAAAGTCAACTTCCTCAATTTTTATCATGTAGAGCATGCCCTCTGCCTCCATCACAGATTATAAAAGAAATACTAGCTTATTATCAAGTGCTAATGGAGACATTAGTAGTATCCATGTCTGACTCCACTGATGTCTCTGTAGAGGAATCTTCATGATGGACTGTCACATTCTGAAAAGTAATTGGCTCAGCACTATGTGGAACTATCATATGATAGCCAACACAGCTTAGGTCACCATATTCACGTTCTTCATCACTAGAATGTATCACTTCAGCCATATATATTCTGTTACTAAAAAGAAAAAAATAGTAGAATTTACTAGAAAAAAAAAACATTAAATAAAAATGTGAATGCATAGTTCCTGGTAAGTCCAAGTCTAGTAATTGTTAACCTGTTCCTATTACAAATGGTTGCAGAAATCACCAGAACCAACCATAGAACTGGGACAATGACATAATCTAATGGGTTCTGGTGATTTCTGCAACCATTTGTAATAGGAACAGGTTAACAAAGTACTATTTTTGGTGACTTCTATGTTGTCAGTCAAAGGATGTACAAGTCATCAAAGTAATTTTTAGTTTTCACAAGTGACTAAAATCACATGGCACACTGTAAAACATTAGTGCAGACAAAGCAAATCAGATGCAGGCAGCACAGCCAGTGAAGTCACCAGCCAGATGTCGTAGGTTGTTCTACCACTTTACACATCCTTGGTGAGATCAGACTTAGATTATTATGCACAATAATAGTGCTCCTGTATTATGAAGGTTACTAACCAGCATTAAATGATCAAATGAAGGACAGCAAAGACGATGCAGGGACAGGAGTGCAATGCCTATGAGGCGAGGCTCAAGTGCTCTACACGCTCTCTATTTAGAAAAGATGGGAAAGGGGAGCCATGACTGAGACCTTTAAGTCCCACATAAGTAAGCACTGAGGTCCTATTCAACATAGGCAGCATTGAGACCAGTGGGGTCAGTCTAAAACTATTGGGAGGAAGGCTCAGGAGGGAGATAAGGAGGCAATTTTTCTCTGAGAGGGTGGTGGGCGAGTGGAATAAGCTGCCAGAGGAGGTGGCAATCCCCCCAAAAATGGTGGACAGCTTCAAGAGGGTCTGAGACAGGGTGAAGGGAAAATTTTCAGGTAGAAGGGGAGTGAGTAGGTGAGTAGTGAGGGTCTCTGCAGCAATAGCAGAAAAAATACCACTATAATGTCGTAGCCTAATGCTGGTAGGGGATGACAGGGTTACTTTATTGACCGGCTGTATAGCACAAACTGACTTGGGCAAGTGTGATTTCTCCGTTTTGCTGGTTGGGATGTTGTAAAAAAAAATTAAACCATATGCCCACCTATCCTTGTCCTCAACCCTCCTCACCCATGTCCACTTAGTCAGCAACTCGACAAAAGTTCAAAATTTTGAAAGTAAAATCTGAAGAAAGAGCACCCTACTAATACTAGCTTAACGGTTTTGCCATTGGTCCCATATGCAGCAACTTCTCCATCAAGCATTATCACAAAGCAATACTTGGAGAATCTGTTGGCATTCGAGCCCTGCTTTGAGACTGTCACAATGCTATAGGCGCATGCTTCAGTAAATATTTTCTGCACATATTTTTAAATTCATGTTTATTAACAACCATTTGGGTACAATATGTTATGGCCTGAATCCAGCTACAGACAATTTCATCAGTGTCTCTTCTACAGGCATGAGTTAATATGGTTCATAAACCTAGCACTTTAGTTTCTAAATGAGTACATTTTCTAAAACACAGATCATCAACAAATCATCAACAGGGTACAATATTATTTACAAGTAGACACTTTCTCATTTTATGGAGTGGTGGCTCATTATATTATTCTCCCCTACAAAGGGGGTAAGCCCTCAATTAAAGTGTAATCTTCCTTTCTCTAGGTAAGAGGGCCTTGGGGTGGATGTGTGTCTAACCAAATCTGCCACCTTGTCCATCTATGTATGTAGACGCAGTGCATTTGATTCACTTTAAAGGTCAATTCCTCAAGCTCTAAGATCTCCTGCACTATGTGGAATCCAGGTCGGAGCAGTGGTGGGTCTGTTCTCCTCCATGAGCGAGTTATTGCCTTATGGGCCACTACCAGAAAATAGCCCAAAGATAAAGTGTGTCTACATTTTCATGCCAGGGGTGGATCACCCAGGATAGTGTTCTGCCAATCTAGAGGGGAGTTTAACATGAAGAGGTCTGTCAGCATTGCCACCACCTCTCCCCAGAACTTATGAATGTTGGGGCAGGTCCAGAACACATGTAGATGATTTGCCTCTTCCTCCCCACATCCTCTCCAGCATTTCAGTTGACTTGAAAGATTTCTCTTATTTAAAACCGAGGGGGTGAGGAAATACCGTACTCTAACTCTCCAACTAAATTTCTGCCAATAGGGGTATTGGGTTGTTTTTGCAGACACTTTGAACACCTCTGCCCATTTAATCTCATCAGGATTCACTCCTCCCTCTCTCACCCATTTAGATTTGATATTTTCAAGGGGGTCTTTCCTCAGTTCTGTCAGTGCTTTATATAGCACTGAGATCAGGCCCGTCTGAGTCTATCCTGCTGTTATTGTGTGGAAAACTTCCTGTAGCTGTACTGCCCCCCTTGGGCCTAGGTCCACCCTTTGTAATGTAGTGATATAGGTTCAAACTTTGAGGTATCTAAAATGAACTGAGTTTCTAGGAGTATAGGTATTCTTGAGCACCTCAAAATCCATCACCGTGTTCCCCTGTAGGTATTGACCCAGGTGTGAAAGGCCCATTGTGTCCCAGTTCCGGAAAGTGTGGTTCCATCTTGCAGGAGGGAAGTGGGGATCCCAGGCCAGTTGGAACATAGGCCATAATGTGATTTTAAGTTTATATTTCTGCCAGGCCGTATGAGCAGCCCTCAAGGTATCCCCAGCCGTGAAGACAGCACCCCCTGGAACATCTTGGGCAATTTGTGGAATCATAAGTCTGTTTTCCAGGGGTGGACCTCTCTCTTCCTCCTCCTCCTCTCCTATTTCCATCTCCTTCCAACCCGAAGAGTATGTTGGGGTATACCATAGGAGAGCCACCTTCAGGTGTGCGGCTAGATAGTAATCTTCTAGATCCGGGAGTGATATTCTCCCCTCACTCCTGCGTGCTTGTAGGATTCTAAAGTTTATTCTGGGCCTTTTATTATTCCAGACAAACTTTGATATTAGTTTATGCCAGCTTTGAAAATGTGCCTTTTTGAATATGGATGGGTAGGCATTGAAATAAGTATAGAAACCTAGGGAGCATGTTCATAGTAATGGACTAAACTCTCTAATACATAGGGAGATTTATTATAGACCAGCTTTCAAGATCCTTTTTCATTTGGCTCATCAGGGGGTAAAGTTAGTTTTAAAGAGTTGGGAGGTATGCTTGGTGAGGTGTGTACCCAGGTATTTCATCTTATGGGCCAACCAGTCCAAGGGAAGCAGAGTCTTCATAGCCTGTGAGGGGGTGTAATAAAAGCTAAGAAGCTCCGTCTTTGATTTATTGAGTGAGTATCCTGAGTGTCTACCAAACTCCTCCAATGTCTCCAGTACCTGGGGAATTGACACTTTTGGTCTAGAGAGGGAGAGTAGAACATCATTTGCATGCAGAGAGATTTTCTTGTGCAGTCCTCCCACCTCTATCTCAGAGATGTTCTCAGTTTTCCGAATAGCTTCTGCCAATGGTTCTATATATAGGGCAAATAATAGGGGGGATAGTTGGCATCCTTGGCGGATACCCCTACCTAAGGTAAATCTGTCTGATAGTCCCCCGTTTACTCTGACATATGCCTGTGGGCCTGCATAGAGTGTTCTAATGACATTGACAAAGGTCTGGGGAAATTGCATGCACTGAAGTACTGAGAGGAGAAAAGGTCAGAAGACCTTATCAAAGGCCTTTTCAGCATCCAGGCCCATCAGGCAGGCTGGGGTCTGTGTATGATGGATGGTGTCAATAATGTTTATGGTAGATCAAACACTGTCTGGAGCTTGTCGGCCAGAGATTGATCAGATTTGGGAGAAAGGAGTTCAGCCTGGCTGCTATAATAGAGATAAAGATTTTATAGTCTGAGTTAAGAAGGGAGATAGGGCGATAAGATTCACAGCAGATCGGATCTTTATTTTCTTTAGGTATTATAGAGATGGTGGCATACTGCCAGGGAGGAAGGGGGGGTTGGGTCTCCATCCCTCTATATAGTTGAGAAGACAGGTGAAAGTATAGGGACCATCTCAGCCTTAAAGGTTTTATAGAACTCTGCACTGAACCCATCCAGGCCCGGGCATTTGCCTGTCTTCAAGTTTTGATGACACTCAGGATCTCCAGTTGAGATATTGGTTTGGTTAGTGTTTGAATATGTTGCTCTGTGAGGGTAGGGAGGGTCAGGGACTGGAGATATGTTGTTTTTTCAGCAAGCGGCATTTCAGATTGAGGTCTGTACAGCTTGGCATATTGTGGACAAAGGCCTCAGCAATTTGGGTATTTTTATGGACCAGATGTCCTGTGGCCAGGGAAATTATTCTATTGAAAGTGGCTTTAGCTATATATTCCTGTAAGCGGCAGGCAAGAAGTCTGGTAGCTTTGGGGCCTCCTTCATAATACTTCTGTTTGGGGTAAAAAAATAAGGCCTTCTCAGTTTCTTCCTTCTGTAGTTTCTGAAGCTCTTTCCTCCATTGTTTCAGATCTAAGTCTCTTGATCCCTCCCATTTAGTTTTCTGGGCCCCTTCTATTTCTCTAATCTTAGTGAGGAGGCCCTGTTGTTTTTGTTTAGCTATCCTTTTTCTATGGGATGCTATGGAAATAAGCTTACTCCGAACAGTGGCTTTAAGGGTATCCCACAGTATTTGTGGTGTGATTTCTTTTGTTGAGTTTTCTATGATGGTCTGCTCTATAATTTGTTTTATATCCTCCACCACTTTCTTGTCTGCCAACAAAGAGGTATTGAGCCTCCAGTGAGTATTCCTTCTAGGGATTTGTAGGTCCACCTCCAGAAAGATGGGGCTATGATCTGACAGTGCGGAGGTTCCCGTCCACATGGAGGTGAAGCTGGAGAGGTTCCTGGCAAAAGTGACAAATGTATCCAAACGAAAGAAAATGTTGAACCTGGGGGAATAGTATGTGTAGTCTCTAGCTCTTGGGCATTTCTCCCTCCAGATATCTAGTAGCCCTAGTTGTGCAAAAAACTTTTTAAGGAAGCAAGCTTTCCGCAGTTCCGGGGTGGGTATCTGGGACATGGTGTCCAGGTTCATATCCATAACTAAATTCCAGTTCCCTCCATTATCAGTGTGCCTTTTGCTTTTTCAGCAATCAGCTGGGTCAGTGAGGAGTGGAATGAGAGGGACAAGGCAGGAGGCACATATACACTCACTAGGGTGACTGGTGTTTCCTGAAATCTTCCAGTCACCAAGATGTACCTCACACCCGGGTCCTCTGTCACCTCTTTTGCTCGAATGGAAATGTGGCCGCCAGAAGTATGGCCATGCCTTGCTTTCCACCCAAGGAGAGGGAGGAGTGATATAGATTTGAGAATGTGATCTGGATTTCAGTTTTAGAATCTCTGCAGGAGTCAAATGTGTCTCCTGTAAAAAAAGCAACGTCCCCTTTCTGGG
Source organism: Neoceratodus forsteri (assembly GCA_016271365.2). Lineage (NCBI taxonomy): Eukaryota > Metazoa > Chordata > Ceratodontiformes > Ceratodontidae > Neoceratodus > Neoceratodus forsteri. The sequence continues at coordinate 981,895,550 of CM028133.1, forward strand.
TATCAAGGTATCTTTGAATCTGTTTCCTCTTGATTGGATTATTGCACCCATTGATATTAAATGATATTATTTTGGTATTTTGATTAGTCATTTGTAGTCATAAGAGTCCTAAGCTTACTGTCACACCAGGTGCGGTATAACAAGTACACCCCATCTAGTAAACCTGGTCCATTTTTTTGGTTTTTGTACCCAGTTATAACCAGAACAGATAACATAACAACATTGAAGAAATAACCAACTTTTAACCAATAACTTGGGTTTTAGACTCCGTGCTGTGGAACATACAGCATTTGGGTCCAAGATGGATAGGGGCCTAAGGGGTTGCAAGCCTCTGGGCCTCCCAATCTTTTCAGTAATGAATTGACTTCCAAGACTACCCTGGGAACTGTTACCCAGATAGAAGGCATGTGAACCAGTGTGCAGAAAAAGGGCGCTCAAAACAAGTAAGAGCTGCCCCAAGGATCCTCGAGTAAACCCTCGATTTGGATCTGGCCTTTGACTGTCAGCAGACATATATAGTAGTATCAATAAAACCCCCCCCCCATGGAATGATTAACTGCTGATAAGGATGGGCAGTATGGCTGCATTACACTTTAATTGTAATTAACAGTTGTAGATGTCCGTTTGAGAAAGAATCACTATGTAATGTATTATGAATCATCACAGTGACAACAGCAGAGATAATATTTTATCATTATGGTTAGTGCTGGTATGCATGTGGTCAAGGCAGGACCAAAAGTTCTTGAGAGTTCTCTGTGGGTGTATTTTTCATAGCGCCATACACGCATCGAGGTTGCAGCTAAATCAGGGTGCAGGGGTCAGTGCCACAGGCCAGTACACAGTGGGAGCCTCTCCATTCCCATCCTGTAGCCACAGCTGATCAGGCACCCTCAACTCCTCCCTCAAATGCGTTCAACCCTCCGCCCCTCCTAGATTAGCAGTCATTAGCCTCAGAGTTAGGGAGATTCAAAAAATGTCAAAGTCAATGATTCTCCGGCAGTATTTACAAATTTTATTTTCATTCAGCTTCCCGAGAGATCTTAAAAGTGAGTAGGCTTGCCACGAGTCGGGGCCTGATTTCGTGACCTTAGGGGAGGGACTTTGCAGTTTTCTGGCGTCACCGGATGAGGCTGTAGCTGGTGGGGGTGAGATTAACTCTGTTGGGCCAATTAGTGACCCGGTATAAGTAGGACCAGTCAGAGATTCTCTTCAGGTCACAGGGGCAGGTAGCATGGGAGGTTCAGTTCGGGTTCTTCGGTCCATTTGCAGTGTGTGTCACCCTTGATTCACCACTGTGGGATCTCCGTATCGTTCGAGCATGTAGGCTACATCAGCTCGCAGGTTGGTGTGTGTTTATTCTGTGAGGTACCAGGCTGCTGAATCCTCTTCTGAGTCACTGACCATGTGGAAGCTAGTAAGTTCTTCTCTAATTTCTCTTTGGAGGGTGGATAGCACCCAAGGCTTTCAAGGTAGGGGATCACTGCAAGAAGGTCTGGGAAAATTCTGTTGCCTTTGTCGGAGTGCACTTTCAGTCTTGCAGGAAACAGGATCTGATATTTTTTGCCTTGAGCTGCTTAACAATTGACCACATGGTTCTTCTCACCTCCTGGACTGACGCTGTGTGGTCATTATCTAACAAGATGCAATGACCCTCGAATTGCAGAGCTCCCTGCTGCCTGGCCCATTAAAGCAGTTCTTCTTTGGTGTGGTATGAGGTAAGGTGGGCTAGTAGTGGTCTGGGTCTGGCGTCCGCGTTACGGGGCTTCGGGGCTAAAGATCTGTGTGCGCGGTCCATTGAAAGTTTTAATTCTTCAGGAAGTGACAACAGTCCTTTTAAGAATTTTTGCAGGAAGGTAATAACATCCCTGGAATCATCCTCTGCACCCTCTGGTACTCCGTAGACCCTGTTGTCATGTCTCCTACTTCTGCCTTCTAAGTCATCAAGACAGTGCGTTAACTCCCTGTCCCTTTGCGGCAAATATAGCAACAGACGGTCATGCCTGTCAGCTTGCTCTGAAACCTGAGAAATGCACAGTTCAAGCTGCTCCGTTTATGGCTGACATTATTGATGTCGGAGGCGGTCCGATATAGATTTATCTATTTTCGACACTGTGCGGGCCTTTGCAAGATTGTGGAGATGAGGTCTGTGTCCGCTGCCTCCATGTGGTCCGCTACCTGCAGGTCGCCTGGTGCCATTCGCCTGCCATATCAATCCTCTGATCCTGCTGCAGTAACTCCTTTGATTTTTGCACCGGAGTGCTGTGTGTCTTCCCAGGTTTATTTCTTTTCGATTTGGTTGGTGATGACACATTTTGTTCAGCGATGTACATAGATTGTAGTTGTTGGGGAGTGGGAGCAGTTGTTCTAAGAGGCCATTAATTCACTGACGTCACCGGAAGTCTTCATCACATATTCTAGAACTTTTGATGAGTTGCTGACTAAGGGAGCCTGGGAAGAAAGAGTGCTGAAGAGATTGGGCAAGGTTTTCTTTTCTTTCTTCAGCTGTGAGAGTTAGATGGTTGCCAGATGAGAAGGTGAGTGGATGGTTTGTGTCAGCTGCTGTTGGTGACTAGTGTAGTGTTAGTGTGCTATGAGAATGGGGGTTGCCACTGGAAACCTAGGAGAAAGTTTTAGGGAAAGGGATAAGGATGAGGTTGCCATTAAACACCACAGAGAACTTATGGGGAAGGGGAGAAGGATGGGGTGTCACTGGATACCAGGGAGAGCTTATTGGGAAAGGAAGAGAAGAGTACCACTAGACACAAGTGAGGGGGACTTTCTGGGAAGGGGAGAGGGAGTGGGTAACACTGCAAACATGGAGTAATTAAAAAGAGATTTGGAGATGAAGTTCTTCCCACACCCAGTAATCCCCATTGTAGTTTGGTGACAGTGTAAATCCTGAGGGAGGGGGGCTGATCGACTTTGTACCACTTTCTCACCTGGAGCAGTGAAACAATAATGGGTAAGATTCATGTGGAAGAGAGATAGGGTAGTAACCAAATGGAGTTTACTGCCAGAGGAGGTAGTATCTTTTAAAAAATTGGACAGATCCAAGAGGAGATGATATTGGACAGGGTGAACTGGAATGTTGCAGTAAATAAGAGATGGGCCAAGTGCAGTGGTAAGGGGTAGTTGAAGTAGGGCATCATGCAATAAGGGAGGTGGGGCAATTCCCTCTGAAAATAACTTAGGAACTACACAGAAGAGCATACTAGTTAGACTGTAAGGACTTTATCAGCTAGAGGGTTTTTATGTTCATATGTGCACAGATAAACATTGCAATGTAAAAAGAATAATGGATTCAGGCTTGTAACAATGTCGGACAAGATGGAAATTAGACACGCCAAATAAAAAAAATACAAATCCATCTTTTTCTGTAACATAAGTCTTACTAATTGTGTAGTAGTGAACTCAAGACAAGTACACTTATATAGTAATACCTTTTTTTAACTAGGAGAGACATACTAAGCTGAAAGCTTGTTTACAGGTGTGACCTGAAAGCACAAAAAAGTTAAGTGACTTGCTCAGGGTCACACAGTATGCAAGTGGGGGCTGTGGGATTTCAAATCCAGGTCTCCAGGTTTGCAGCTCAGAGCCTTAAACCACTGCAATATACTGCCTCCATCTGGATGCATATGGTACATATGTGAACATATTTTACCATAAGTTTGACTTCACGCAGAACAGTAAATCATGAGCCAGTTAATGTATACCAACTATCCATGGAGGATCCAGAATTGGCATCCAAAGATTGAGTAAGGGAAAAAATAAAAACAAAATATTAATATCTTATCAAATTGTGAGTAGTTATGTGTTATGAGTGACACCAAATACAGTCTTTTGGCCACATATTCAGACAAGATACATGGCACACCCCTGGATGCACCACGCATCTCTGGACTTGCACAGGCCATCAGGGATGTGGCAATATTCAAAGGTCACTGATGCACCATGCACTCCTGATTGCGCAGCCTTGCACAATATTGTGATGCGCCTTTGCAAATGAGGGGTCCACCATGCATGAGCTGCGCATCACAATATTGCTACCACCCCAATCATAAAAATGGCTGACTGCACTGGCACGTAGTTATGCTTTTGAAACCCTACTTTAAATATGCACAGGGTAGGTTGGTGCCCCGGGCACAGTCTAGGGCCTAGTACACAGTCCCCCCCTCCCCAGCCCCAATCCATGATAAAGAACAACTTGCCTGATCCCCATTTCCATAGTGTAGTGTTTCCTCTTACCAGTCCGGTCACTGTTAAATTAAAATAACACCGAAATCTCATTTTCATAGTGTAGTGCCCCTACAACCTCAATCACTGTTACACCAATCAAACCCCACTCTCCCATTCTCTGGTGGCTAATGGTCTCCCCCACCCTGGTGAGCAGTAACCCCACCAACCTGCACCACCTTTTCCAGCCCATGCCAGCGACTGGCACAGCCCTCCTCTCTCGGCCATGGCCAGCCACTTACTGAGCTGTGCGGGCATGTACAGTACATTCTGTAGTATGCCCTCATTCATCTTGGTGAATGAGCGCACAATATACTGTATGTGTTCGCAAAGTTCAGTCGATGGCTGGTCATGGCAGGGTCAGGAGGGCTGTGCCACTCACTGGCACAGGTCAGGAAGGTGGTGCAGTATGGTGGGTTCCTGCCTACCAGGGTGGGGGACCACTAGCCACCAGGGAATGGGAATCAGGGTTTTGATTAGTGTAACAGTGATTGGGTCTGGGGTTACACTATGGAAATGGGGCTCTGGTTGTTATTTTTATTTGACAGTGATCGGGCTGAGGAGGGAACACTACACTATGGAAACAGGGATTGGGCAAGATTTTTTTAACATGGATCGGGGCTGGGGGGGCTGGCCTAGTGCAATCTACAGCGCCACAGGCATGAAGATGAGCCCATAATGGGCATGTAAATAGCCCCATTGTGCCATGCATGCCCAATGGGTTCATCTGCATAGTTGGTCTGAATATCGCCCAAGGGGATCACGGCATATAACAGTGTGTGGCTCAGTTCCTCTAGTGCGGTGGTCAGCCCGCAAGACTGGTTGTGCTATGCAGCACATGGAAACTCCCTGCTGTGTGACCACGCAACCAAGGTCTGATATTCAGACAGACTACATGGTCTGTTCGGATTGCTCATTCTGTTTTAATATTGCGCCAAAGCCGGCCAGCCCAAATTTTTTGCATGGTGTACCATTATAGTCACAAATCTGGCCACCTCTTAATATGGAGCATGTTATGTTTAAAAAAAAAAATATGTATTATTGCATTTTAATTTTGTTCACATATGCAGATTTACAGTCCAGCATATATGCATGATGAACAAGATGAATCAAAATTTGTACTGATGCTTAGATAAGTTCCAGTATTTACAACAATATTGCACTGAGCTGGATGTACTGCATTCTTGTAAAATAATAAAAACTTTTGAAAGTTTAAAATCAGAGAAACCAGGATGAACTGTTTTATTCACAATCGAGAGCTACAAAGAAAAAAAAACTTGTTAGGTTCAGCCACTGGGAAAAAAAATGTTGGAAACAAGCTAAAATGTGTGGTTCAGTCGTAGCATGATAAGACATGATAATTGTGGAATAAGCATAGAAATACAACTGCAAATGAATTCAGTTTATAAACTCTCTCTACACTTTGGATAACAACAGATGGAAATTGGTAAATACGAACATATGAAATTGCCAGCAGATACAGGCCTTATGGTCTGTCTAGTCTGCTCGAGTGTGCGGCGCATCAGTCCTAAGACTGCAGCTGCCCTCCCACTGTCCACCTTCTCCCTTCCCCCCTCCCTGTATGTACTTTCTTCTTGATTCTGTCCCACCTCCTCTTGAAGCTCCCCATAGTCTGCAATAATACAGGTTCCTCAGGCAGTGCATTTCACCTTGCTACCACCCTTTCAGTGAAGTAGTGAATCCTCATTTCCCTTCTGAATCTTCCCCTTCAACTTCGGGGAGTGCCCTCTGGTATCTCTTCTACTCCAGAGAGTGAACCCACCTCTGTAGCGTACTCTGTTCATCCCTTTCATGTACTTGAAGGTCTCGATCATGTCCCCTCTCTCTCTTCTATCCTCCAGGGCGTACATGTTGAGTTCTCTTAGTCTTTCCTCATAAGGCCTATCTCCCAAACCCAGGATCATCTTTGTTCCTCTTCATTGCACCGCCTCCAGTAGTTTGATGTTTCTTTTCAAGTAAGGGCACCAGAACTGCACATAGTACTCCAAGTGCAGCCTCACCAGGGACCTGTACAGGGGCAATATGATTTCGCTACTTCTGGATGTAATCTGCCTTGCAATGCACCCCAGCATCCTGTTTGCCTTTGTCACTGCCTTCCTACACTGAGCTGAGTGGTTCAATCCCCAGTCACCAGCACCCCCAGATCCTTCTCCTCATTGGATGTGGACAATTAGACATCGTCCAACCAGTAACTGTATCTTGGGTTCTTGGCTCTGAGATGAATCGCTTTGCACTTCTTGGTGTTGAGTCCAAGAGGCCAGGTGTACAAATACTCCTCCAGTTTTTCCACATCCTTCTGAAGTAATTTGCCACTGTCCCCACTCCCAACCCCCCATCCACCTCAGCACAGATCTTGGTGTCATCAGCTAAGAGGCTGATCTTATTCCTGATCCCCACTGCTATGTCAGCAATGAAAATGTTAAACAGGACTGGTCCCAGTAGTGAGCCCTGTGGGACATCACTTGTCACTGCCCTGGGCTCTGATGCCTCCCCCCCACCACCACCACTACTACCCTCTGCTGCCTCTCCCCCAGCCAGTTCTCAACTCATCTGGCTAGTTTGCACCCTACTCCTAGACTCTTCAACTTATAGGTCAACCTATCATGTGGCACCGAATCAAAGGCCTTGCTGAAATCCAGGTAGAGTACATCCACCGCATGGCCCCTGTCCAGTGCCCTGTTATCCAGTCGAAAAGTTAACCAGGTTTGTCTGACAGGATGTGCCAGAGGCATACCCATACTGCCTGTCATCCTGTAGATCATTAGATGCAAGAAACTGCACCAGTCTATCTTTGATGATAGACTCCATCAGTTTTCCTACAATTGCGGGAAGGCTCACCAGTCTGCAGTTCCCCAGTTCATCCCTGGGCCCACTCTTATGGACTGGTATAATGTGTGCCTCCCTCCAGTCCCTGGGCACACACCCCGTATTTAGTGAGGTGTTGAATGGGTATGCAAATGGCCCTGCCAGGACCTCTGCCAGCTCCCTCAACACCCTGGGATGAACTCTGTCTTGCCCAGGTGCCTTATCCACCCTCAGGGACCTAAGACCCTCCAGCACCCTTTCCACCATGATAATCCCATCTGTGGTTGTCTCACCACCCCTTGCCGCTCACCCTTTCCCTTCAGGTACCAGCCCATCCTTCTCCCCTGTGAACACTGAAAAGGAGTACTCGTTAAGTATTTCTGCCATCTCTACCCCCTTATCTACTCACCCACTGCCTTTCCTGATACTAAGTATTTGATCCTTGCTCTTCCTTTTTCCCAGATATACCTAAAGAAATCATCTTCTCCTTTAATCCCCTGTGCTAATTTCCTTTACCTGACTGCCTTTGCAGCCCTTACCACTCTGCTCACTTCTCTGGTTTTCCTCCAATAATCCTATCTGTCCTCTGCCCTGTTGGTTCTCTTGTAGGTCCAGAAAGCCCTTCTCTTCTCCCTCACCTTCTCTGCTACCTCCCTAGTCATTCAGCTTGGTTTCTTGGCCCTTGATTACTTTTACTGGCTCTTGACACAAGCTTTGTTGGACTTAATCAGTCCTAGTTTTATGATCGCCCATTTCTGTTCTGCGTCCATGTCAGGGTATATCCTATCTATGTGTGTTCTCACTAGTTGCCCCATCCTGCCAAAGTCTGCCCTTCTGAAGTCCAGGACCTTAGTTTTTGTAGTGGTGATCTCCCTACCCAAGTTGATAGAGAACCACACCATGTGGTGATCGCTATCTGCCAGTGGCTCCTCCACCTGTACATCCGTGACATGTTCCCTCTCCTCCAGCACCAGGTCAAGAGTATTCTCCTCCTTTGTTGGCACTGTTATCCTTTGGGTCAGGAAGCCATCCTGTATTGCCTCCAGGAGGATCTGCTCCCTGGTGCTTGTGATAGCTGGGATGTGCCAGTCCACCACTGGAAAATTGAAGTCTCCCACCACCACGGTGCTCCCCTTGCCACAGAGTCTTCTTAGCTGCTCCCCTAACTCCTTATCCATTTCCTCCTTCTGAGTTGGGGCCTATAAACAACCCCAGTTGGATCCTGGCCCCTTTGGGGCATGAAGTTGTATCCAAATGACTTCTGACCTGCCCTCCTCCCCTTCTTCTCCCTAACACAACCAATCCTTCCCTTACATAAATGGCTATTCCCCCAAATACCAATTTCTCTGTCCTCCTGAATAATTTAAATCCTGGGATGGCCAAGTCCCAGTCGTGGTTTTGGGTTGTCCACGTCTCAGTGATGGCAGCTACGTCCTCCTCTCCTTCTGCCATAAGTGCTTGCAACTCTGCCATTTTGTTCCCTAGGCTCCTACCATTTAATGATACCCACCTCCTTCCTTAACCTCTCCCAGCTGTCTTCTTACCCTCCTCTCCACCCCCTATCCTGGTCAAATTAGGCCCCATCATTGCTGTGGGGGGAGGTCCACTGGACCTCCTTTCCTGATTCAATCCACCTCCATAGCCCCCCCCCAGCAAGTTTAAATTATACCTTTTGCTGATAAATTCTCTCAGTCTCTGCTTTAACACCCCAGAACCCTCCTTACTAAGATGTAGCCTGTCCCCTGCATATAGATCTGGGTTCTCCCATGTGCTGCCCCAATCTTCCACCAATCTGTACCCCATGGACTCACACCATTCTCTCTGCCACTTGTTGAAGTCCATGATTCTGCATTTTCTGTCTGTGCTTGCTCATGGTACCGGTAGAACTTCTGAGAAAGTTACTGTGTTTCCTGCCCTCACTGCATAGCTTCCCCACTTCCCTGAAACTGACCTGTACCTCCTCTATCTGTCTTCCTTGCAGATCGTTTGTTCCCAGGTGTACAATGATGTGTGGTCCCCCCGCCCCTACCTTCTGTACACACCTACCAATATTTAAAGGAAACACAATTGTACATACCCCAGTATGTAAAGCATCATGGGAAACATATGCAGATTCCCATGAGAGAATTTGTACCATCTCTACTTTAAGCAGAATTGCATGGTGCCAGGATAACCCATGCCTCAGGGCATTTGCTCTGGGGTTCTCTTTTAGTTTTTCGCCTACCAATATGCTCCCCAGCCTACCTGCTGTCATGCCAGGCATGCACTCCACCCAGATGCAGCTTTTTCTGGCACCCCTTCCCCCCATCTAACCCCTTTAACTAAAGAGTCCACTAGAATTATTACTTTATTCTTCTTAGTGAGTTCCTCCTCCTGCTGCCTGACCCTTACCTTCCCCGAAATGACCTCTCTCTATCCCCCTGCTACTCCATTGCTCTGCCTCCTCCATTCTGTGCCCTGACTTCACCCCGCTACCAGTCATGGCTGGTGTATCTGCTTCCTCCACTAAACTATTCCCCTTGTGCTCCCCCTTTCCTTCCCCCATGCTTATTTCACTGCGCTCTACCCTGTCGCCCTCCCTACTACTGTTCCCTTGTGCCTTCCTTGAGTAGTGTGTCCCCCCTCCCCAAGTTTCCTTCCTCACTCTCGTTCCAGCCTCACCGTTGCTGCCTACTGTTACATCCTTCACTACACCTTCCTGCTCCTTTATCCCTGGTTTTACTTCCTTATCACTTTACTGCTGCCCCTTGCAAATAGGGCTATTTGGGCTACAAGTAGTTCCTGCATTTTCGGTGCTGCATCCTTTTTCTGTGGTAGTGACATCCCCCTTAACCATCTCAGAGACTCCACTACCTGCCTCCTCCTGCTTCACCCGGCTAACTTTAACATTGATTTTATTTGTGTTGGTGCTCCACTTTACCGTTTGTTCTCAGTCCACTTTCCCTGAGACTTATAACCTTGCACTGGCATCGCTGTAGCCTTGTCCCTTGACTAATCCAGCCCTCATCTCCACGTCCTGCATGTGACTGCACCTGATTGTGCAGCCTACCTCCTGCTTCCCCTGGAATTCCCTTTTGCTGGCCTGCTCCTGGCTACATTGTGTGTCTCAACAGGTTCCCCTTGCACCCACAATTTACCCTAGCCTGTCCTCCCCCTGCCTCCACTTCTCTCCTCAGCCACCCAATCTCGTCCCTCAGTTGACTGATCTGCTGGCACACCATGCAGCCCCCAGCCATCCATGCCATGCCTAGAAGATGGCTGCTTTGCATCCTTGACAGCATACCACCCTCCCTAGCCCTTGCCCTGGCTGGTTGCCTACCCACATCCTTCCTTCCTATTGATTGGTCCTTCCTCACTCCTGATCTTTCCCCCACGCTGGCCTCCTCCCCCCTATGTTGGTCATGTTTGCTTATCCCTAGGTAGGATCCTGATCCACACCCAGCTTGGATCCTGGGAAACTATGCCACTACTTCTACTGCCTTAGACAGTTCAGACACACGTTCACAGGTATCAGTCACTCCCTGTACTTTTCTTCCTCATTTATCACCCTCTTCCCCATTCCACACTCTACATTCTGACAGTTTCCGACCAGCAGTTGAACACTGCTAGTACCTGCTGTGCTTGCCTAGTTAAATGTCTACGCCAGGATCTGCCCCCAACACACCAAACAGCATATCCTTGTGTATGCTGTTATTGTCTTAGGGAGAGGTTGCCCTATAAAAACAGTAAGCCTTTTCCCCCATCCTGTGAATGCTACAATTGGATAGGGACTACACGGGCTTCACCTGGCAGTCCTGTCTGCCAATTGCAGCACATCAGAGTGGGAGTAGGGCTCACTTCTGACTCTCACTAAAGGGAGTATCAGCCTGATCCTGTCCCTCACCATGTTCTCCAATAGCATGCTCATCCTCCAGAAGGGTTACTAGATTACACCCTTGCCGGACAAAAGGAAGGAATACCAGGAACAACTCTACCCAAGTACAGAAAACACTCCTCCTTTACCCCTATCACACTATGCTCACTGTTGAACAGGTTATGGACCGCTGTTGAAGTAAAAACAAAAAAATAGATGAGAACGCAATGTAATAGGCTAAAAGACTTCCCTGTACCATCTGTCACACTGCAACAGCTGTTCCTCTGCCACGCCAGGATTCGGATTACCTCTCCCTGCCACCCGCCAAAGCTCTGCAGCCTGCTGCACTCCCACTTTTCACCTCCTCATGACTACACTCCAACTAATGGTGTTGGCCTTCTCACAAGCACTTAAGGCCCTTGTGCCTTTGTTTGGGCTTTGTGCCCTTTTCACCCGACTCCAATTGGCTCTCCACTCAGTCCCGACTCTCACGAGAGAGAGTATCAGCCTGATCCTGTCCCTCACCGTGTCCTCCAATAGCAGCACTCATCCCCCAGAAGGGTTACTAGATTACACCTCTGCTGGACGAAATGAAGGACTACCAGGAACAACACTACTGCAGGTACAGAAAACATTCCCCCTTTACCCCTATCACACTATGCTCACTGTTGAACAGGTTATGGACCGCTGTTGAAGTAAAAACAAAAAATAAATGAGAACGCAATATACAAAAAAGCTAAAACACTTCCCTGTGCTGTCTGTAAATGCTGCAACAGCTGCTCCTCTGCCACGCTGGGATTCGGATTACATCCCCCCACCACCCACTGAAGCTCCATGCCCCGCTGCGCTCCCACTCTTCACTCTCCAGCAACTACACTCCAACTAACAAATCATGTACATCTACATCATGACAGACTTTTCCATATTCAGCCGATTGAATACTGATGCACACTACATTTGTGCTTACATTTCACATAAGCACTATATATGTAACAGGATGAAAACAATTTCTGTTTTACTAAAATGTATTCACTAGCAGTACATGTACAAGACTGCAGTTTGTAAAACGCAGACTGTCAAAATGGTCACGTTTATTTATTGCCTAGTCAGTGCATTGCAGCATGCTAAGCAAACCTCATCCGAGATACAATTATTGCCTATGATAATGCCACTTAACGGAACACATCTAATCTTACTACTATGATTTTATCTGTCAACTTTTATACCAGTCCTTAAAAAAAAAAAGGAAAAGGCACTACAGAAATTAGAAAGACAGCTCTCCGAACTAGTCTACTAGTAGATCTGTGATCACAATTATGCCTCTAGTCACATCCGTGGCTGCAAGATCTCAGACCTTATAGCTGGCTTTGCAATAAATCAGAGATAATATCTAGAGTATAGAAAGCAAAATCGAGTTGTTTTGTGCATAAACACAGTTAACCACTTACATTCTGCTCCTGTCTACAGTTGTGGAGGAAAACCTGCAAGCAAGTCTCAAGCCACGAGATCAGATCTGCAAACAAGAAGGGAAAAAAAGGAGTCAATAAGAATCCAATTAAAATCAAATGGCTTTTTCATGAGCAATTACAGATACTATACATTATACGAGTCAATATAATGCATAAAAGAAGAAATTGCCATGCCATTTATTTTAATCTGTCACAGTCTATGTGCTGCAGATTCATTTGTAGATTTCACACTTGGATGCTGACAGGGGTCGCAACATCATCGTTGTCACGTGCTACATTTTCTGCGACTGAGAAATGCTAGAAGGTTTAACAATTAAGGGGAAACAACTATTGTAAAATAACTTAAAAATATGTAAACAATCACAATAAAAAGTATGCAGTTCTGAATGGTAGGCCCCCCCCGCCCTCACAGTGCTACTTTTACAGTGACATATGTCGATGCCGACACCATTGACATGTCACTATAGAAGTTTGCCTGGGACCCGCAACACTTTCCCATGTCCTGCACCCCTCCTGAATCTTTTCAAATGGGGTTGTGGAGTAGAGCCTCCACATGTGGGAGTTCGTGGCAAAGCCCCTGATGTAACACACACAGTGTTCCTGACAGCTTTATGGCAACCTCAAGTGCGGTCGATAGAAAGCCATTGCTGTCGGGTCCCATTGTAGCAAAGTTGTCGACAGGACATCGTAGTTCTGAACAAGACCCTCAAATAACATTATTGTAACAGATGACATATACCAATATTTTTTACATTTCACCTTTAATGTTTATTTCCACAGTTGTACAGAATGAAAGACTGATAGAGAAAATATGTAAAATGTAAGCAGAACTGTATCTAAAAGCAAGTGCTTTACAGAGACATTGGTAGTTCCATCAGTGAACTGAGAAACCTAATTTCACTTAATAGAATATTTAAACTTGAACTTGTACTGGACTGACCATTTATGATTCTTAATATGTTTGCAGATTCGGAAGTTATTTGGGCACACAATCCGATACGGCTGTATGAAGCCCTAGGAAAGTCTATCTATCTCTCCTCAGAAATCAACACAAGTAACGCAGATGAACTAGAGTGGAATCTTAAAGAGGGAACAGGTATTACAAACTTGGCAAAAATGGACAAAACAAAGCCACCGGAATACCCCTATGTTCAGAGATTTGAGAACAGGCTCAAGATGCACCCCAACAGCACTTGCAACCTGGGGACAGTGGAATTTATGTCTTGGGTGTTTTTGAATGGCTCACCAGAAAAGACACAGGATCATCATCCTCCTCGGCCCTAGGTAATATATTATTTTTTTGACATCTAAAGCATTAGTTAATCCTTGCTAGTTGACCAGATTTTATTTTAACTAATTTACAGTCTCTGTGCTGCAGCTCTGCACCATTTACAAGTAGTGCTGTGCCAATGTTTTTCCCAGCAGCACATTAAATAATATTATATTTTTAACATTCAAGGCATTATGCAAAGTTATTTGAAACATTGTGTGAAAATACTTTATAATGAATATGTAGAATTATTTGCAGACTGATACCTTTAAGTGGAATATTTTAATATGAGATTTATAAAGGCAGACTTTTATTCCTACCTCAGTGTTTTACCGTGATGATGTGATTGCTGGGTAAAGATTTGAGAGTATTGTAAGAAGAGAGAGATATTTTGCAATTTCCTATTTTTGATCAGCCTATAGAAGGCTTTTGAGCAGAAGTGAGCAAAGGGCAACCTTACTTTGAGCTATGTGGTATGACGAGCTATGCTTGTAGCCCTGACAAATTCGAGGTCTAGATAACATTTTAAATTGCCATAGTATGCTATGCTGGTTAGTCCATTGATCCAGCTGCAAAACTCTCCAATAATTCTGACATGAAGACAGATGTTGAGTGGATTGTTACCCACTTACTGTATAGAATGGGTAGGGAAGAGCCTGCATCCTGATTAGCTGTTACTGTACCTATGCACTAAATCATTCTAATGTATCGGAAAAATAAGTGTTGGCAACCACATTGCAGCACCCAAAACAAATCTTTGTGACACCCTATGGAATGTTTAATCTTTACAAAGTCACCGTTTTTTTAAATAAGGAGAAAGCTTCCACATTTATAATTGTATAACTAGTAAGCAGTATAAAAAAAAACAAACAGTTGCTATACATAAGTGTTGTACCTTTTCATGTGTGTTCATCTTCAGTGTCACTTCTTTATTTCTATTTTTTCTCTCCACCTAGTTTGTTCCCATCTGCCTGAGCATCCCAACCCATCACCCAGACATCCACCGGGACTTACCACTGCCATCTTCCCCCGGGGGCTAGCTCCAGCTTGCAGGGTCAACAAGGTTCCACAGTTGATACTGTGTACTAGATCCAGTTCCAGCTGGTGTGCTTAGCTGGTTGGTTGTGGGGTCTGTGGGTGCTCAACACCATTCTGCCACTGGCTTTTTGATCCCCTGTGCTGTCCCCGGGAGGCATGGGGTGCAGTGATGTCATGACACATGCCACGCATTCCAGTGCAACATGTGTCAACATTTACCATGATCCCCTGCATGTTGGCCTGGGCTGAATTTTCCCCAGCTTCCCATAGGGTGAGGCAAGCGCTGGGCTCTGCCAACCTTCCCCCCAGGAGGAGAGCAGCGCTATGGATGCTCAATCCTCCTTTTCCTGGCTGGTCCTCCAGTGTCCCAGGTTCACTTCTAAACCCAGGTCATTGGCATCACAAGTGGTAGTACTACCACTGCGCTGGTGGTCCAGCCTTGTCCATGCCGTTTTTATCATTGAGAATCATTTGTTTCAATCTTCCATACACAGTCCTGACTGGTCACCCGGTCACTGCTCCCCCTCCCTTCTGGCTATGTTCCACTCAGTCAGGAATCCTTTCTTTTAAAAACGTCTCAAAAATTCATAATTTACAGTAAATAAATGAAAGTAACAGGCTTCAGCCTACCTACCTCCACTTGCTCCTTTGTCTGCTTCCCTCCCACTCAGATATTCACTCATTTTCTCACCCTCTCACTGTTCAAACCACAAATGCGGGGGGGGGGGTAAACTACAGTTAATAAGTCAATGTACTGTGTCAGGCTTTCACCCACTGAAATGTTGTCAGGCTCAATCAATCAGCCAAACAGTAAACTCAGTCAGCAGTACTGTCTTATCCATAGAAACACAGAAGGTGTTGGCAAATAAGGGCCTCAGGGCCCACCCAGTCTGCCCTATTTATTCTCCTTCGTCCCAATGTGACACTGTCGACTTTACTCTGCCTCCGGTTCCTTCCCCACCTTTTACTGCTAAGATCCCTCTGTGCCTATCCCACATTTTCTTGAATCCCATAACTGTTTCCAACCCCACATCCTCTACTGGTAGGGTTTTCCACTCATCTACCACTCTTTCAGTGAATAAGTCCTTCCTCATGTTCCCTTCTAATTTTATAGCATGACCCCTCGTTCTTGAGCATCTTTTCCTTGGAAAAAATGTTGCCTTCCTGTACTTTTGTTTTCCTATGAGATGTATTTGCACATTTCTGGCTTCTCCCCCCTCCTCCTCCTATCCATCAGGGAGTACATGTTTATTTCCCTAAGCCTTTCCTCATAGGTCATCTCATGTATTCTCTGTACCATTTTGGTTGCCCTCCTCTGAACCCCCCTCCCCACCCAAACTATGTCCTTCTGAAGCTAGGGGCCTGATTTTAGAAAGTATTTGGCGGGATGCAGGTGACTTGCATCTGGGATCAGGATGCCATTTGCAATTTGTGTGTGAGAAGGGGTTCAGCACAATTTTCAAAACTACGTCACCGCACCCCCCCCCCCCCGGATGCAAGAACACTGATAGGGAACTCTATTTGGGAGTGAGAGGGAGTGAGGAAAAACTGGGAAAAAAGCTGTGGCTGCTATATTTAATTTATAGTTTGTGTTAATGGAAATATGGATGCAGATCAAAGGAAACAAATACAGAAATACGGCAGATTGAGACTGCTGGGTCACTATAGTGGGGCCTGCTGGGACAGGTCTCTTCAATACAATCCGTAATGGATCCCAACATAAAAATCACAAAATGGAATATCAATGGCCTCTTAAATGTTATTAAAAGGAAAAGGGTCCTAACTAGACTCAAGAAACTTAAGACTAGTAGGATTCCTGCAGGAGATGCATATGATGCCCAAGGAGGTGGACAAAATTAAAAATCATGCAGAGGTACATGGATAGCAGCCAAGCAGTCAGCAAGGGTGAGAGGAACTGTGATCTGGATTCCCAAGGGGTTCTCTGGTAGTGTTGTGAGCTCCTACATGGACCCGGGGGCTAGATATGTCCTTGCACAGCTGCCGCTAAATGCAGGGGGAATGATAGCCCTGGGCTTAATCTATGGCCCAAATACTGAGGACAATGGGTTCTATCATAAACTGCTCCTGAACATGTCTCCCTTCCCTTGGATACTCTGGGGGGGTGGATTTTAACTGTGTAGGGGACATCATCTTGGATAGATCGAACCCAACAACAGAACTATTGACAAAAATGCATGCGCACTGCAAACAATTGAGCATACATAATCACTGGTGGACAATGACATCTGGAGACACCAGAACCCCTATATGAAGGGAGTACAATTTCTACTCCCATACACACCAATCATATGCCAGACTGGATAGATTAGTAGTTTTGATATTCCTTGTTATGAATATGGGACCATCAAGGTATGAATCTATTCTTATTTTGGACCATGCCCCACTCATATCACAGCTTAATACCCAGCCTAATGATACCCCAACCCGCCCATGGAGACTAGAACCCACCCTCCTGAAAAACGGGCAATACAATGACTACATGAGGGCCACAATATTAGAATATTTAACCAACAAGGAGGAAGAGACAACCCAGACAACATGGTGGGAAGCACTAAAAGTGTACATAAGGGGACAAACTATATCCTATGCAGCACATAAGAGAAAGCTGGAAGAGGGGGACCTGGTATTCCTCGAGGGGAAAATTTTGGAAATTGAAAAGGCAAACATGACCCACCCCTCATAGGAGCTATATAGTAGACGACAACAGCATAAATGGTTATATAACTCCCTTAGTAGTACACAGTTTGAGAGAAACCTACTATTAGGTAGGGTGGGACAATAATTTGATGGAGACAGGGGAGGGAAGCTACTTGCCTGGAAACTGAAATGGAGAGAAGGGGAAAACTCAATAAAGGCTATTAAAGCTAATCATGGTAGTCTGGTAAATGACACCCAATCAATAGGGAAGGCCTTTGCTAATTTTTATGAAGTATTATACTTCTCTGAAACAGCCCCAACGACCTTGCAGATCCAAGAGTTCATACAGAAAGCCACCATAGCTCCTATGATGTCTGGGGACTTGATTCAGATGGAGGTAAGACTGGAACCCTTTGCAATAAATCTGGCTGTCAAATACCTAAGGGGTGGTAGTGTTCCTGGGGCTGATGAGTAGCCAATTGCCTTTTTTAAAACTTTCCAGACAGAGCTAGTGCCCCTGCTGCAGGACACATATGAGGAAAATATAAGTAAGGGGATACTCCAACGCTCCATGCAGTTGGCTACCATGACTGTGCTTCCCAAACCATGCAAGGACCCCACATTGTGCTTCTCCTATCGACCAATATGTCTCCTAAGCTCAGATTATAAAATCATGGCTAGAATATTTGCAGCAAGGTTGGAGAGAGTATTGCCATCTTTGATTCACCCAGTTCACAGTGGATTTGTCCAGGGTCAACAGGTGAAGCACACTATATGGAAACCCCTAAATATCATACACAACTGAGCCTTGTCTCAAAGAACATGCTGTGGCCAGTGTCACCCTCACAGTACACTGCCATGCCACCACAGTGAACCAGTGGGATGGAATGTGAGGATGGACGTGTAAGAGGCATACCATGCAACCTGTGTAGGTGATCATAGTGATTCACACAGTGTGTGCCGCCCTTGGGGGCAGAGAATGGTGTAATGTGTAATGTGAAGGCCCACACCCACCCACCCATGCACCTGTGGACAAGTGGATGAGTGGCACATGTACCAAACACCTGGAAAAGATCCCTATGGAGGACCATGCTGCACACTGACATATGAAGATTCAAACATATATCTATCTATATATATATATATATATATCCATTGCAAAAAATACTATCATTAATCAGTTAAGGTTGAAGTGACAAAAATAAAGAAATGAGACATTAGCATTGAGCCCCTATCCCCCTACCCTACCCTACCACCCCACTCCCATGCTCCACACACCAGCAGGCATTAGGGTGTACCATGGGGTCATTAGGCCCAACTCTCACCCCATTCCATGTGTTCAGAGGCTGGCATGGTACAGCATTGGAGAATGGGGTGAAGTTAGGCCTATCAACCCCATGGCACATCCCAATGCCTGTTGGTGAGTGGAAGATGGGGGTGGGGTGGTAGGGTTGGGGGGTTAGAGGCTCATTCCTAACATCTCATTTCCCTACTTTTGTCTCTTCAACCTATCTGATGTATTAATGACATTTTTTGCAATGAATTTCCTTACTTTTTGAGAACATGTAATGTAACTAGTAAGTGGTATGTGTTGCTGGTAGTGGGCCCCTGGGCCCTGGGCTCCCTTCAAGCTGCCAATTTTTTGCATAACAATATATGTCTGTGGGAGTGTGGGCTCTCTGGGCTCTGTGCTCCTATTTATACATAACAACGGAGCCATATAGTAGCCCTGTAGGGCTGAAAAGGAACCTTTGCAACACTTATTTGCCATTATCTCAATAACTGTAGCAGCTATGAAAACAATTCCACTGCAGTTGTAATCATGACTTCGAAACCTTCCTGGTTCATGAGGTGGCAAAATCCCTGTTTCACGAAGTCAATCCCCATTTGAGAGCTGTCAAAATCGCCATTCGTGAGAAATCCTTGTTCGTCAGATTTTGTCCATCTGGTCTGGAAGTCGCGATCAAAGATTTTGTCAGCTCATGATGACTCACAAAGGGGACTTTGACAGCTTTGAATGTGGATTTTGTCACCTTGTGAACAAAGATTTAAAAAAAACAATCCCCTTTTGCGAGCTGTCAGAATCCCCTTTCGCAAGGTAATCCCCATTCGCAAGCCAATCCTTGTTGGCAAGAAGAGACATCTGGTCTGGAAATGATGATCATGGATTTTGTCAGCTTGTGAAAGGGGATCAGCTCACAGAAGAGGATTTTGACAGCTCATGAAAGGGGATTCAAAAAACCAATCCCCTTTTGTGAGCTGTCAAAATCCCATTTTATGAGCCCAAAAAGTTAAAATTAAATAACTTTTGAATGGATTAATATTTTTTCACCAAAGTAATGCTGGATTATTCTGTGGACAAACCTCTTTCTGCCATTAAATGTTCAGACCAAAATTCAAAATGGTATGGCCGCAGTGTGATGGGCAAAAATCAACAAAAATGGGAAAAAAATAGGAAAAATTTGTTTTTTGGTGCTTCGCTGCACGAAAACAGCATGTCCAATTAAAACATAACTTGGTAAATCAAGATATCTACCATATGAGACAGCACATTCTGAATTTCGTGCAAATCTGTTGAATATGTGCAGTTATTAAGGTGCAAAATTTTGGGTTTAAAATTAGACTGCCTACTCAACCCTAACTATATGTGTGTAACCATCAAAACAATGAACAGCAAACAAACAGCAAGAAAACCAGAAGGGAACAGATGAACAATGATAAAAAAATAATAAAAACACCAACCTTAATATAAACAATGCAATATGAAACTATACATAGAGAGAGTATGGGAGGAATAGGTTGACAAGAGTGGTAGGGGCACAACTATGTACAATGGAAGTGGGTGGGTAGGGGAATAGCATTGATCACCTGATGCTAGAGACACCTAAGACCCTACAGTGGCATGATGTGGTGCCTGTCTGTGATGCTGGGTACCCAGATGTTCCTGAATGTCTATCACAGCCCAGGCAATTGCCCTCACAGTCTGCAATATTACCCCTGCTGCAGACAGCGGGTGTTGAGCAGCCACTGTGTCCTTGATGATCCTCTCTGCCATGGTGGCCCCACCTGCTGGATCTATCCTTGGCCTTCTCTTCTCCCTGGCTGGACATGTCCTATGGGAAAAAACAGAAAAACACAATCCAGCAGCAGTGCTAATAATCCATCATGTATGCAGAGACAGTGCTGCCCCCCCAACAGTGGTGGTGATATGCAGGCTTTTGCATATATGTTGCATCGTGCACATGCCCTGTCACAGTGCTGCATGCAACAGTGACCGCAGATGTGCGGTGGACATATGTGCCATGAAACACAACACATGTGTCATGGGCGAGGCAGCAGACAGTGGCACTGCAGGACATGTTGCTGACATGGCACAGGGCAATGTTGTGGAGATGCACATGACTGAGTGTAGGATGTACAGTAGCCGCTGTCATAGCACACCATCCAATAACAGACACGTGTGTGCTGGCCACAGGTGGCTGACCCATGGTACAGGTGTAAGTAAATTAGTAAGTAAAAAGGTATTTGTATGAGGCACCCTTCCAAAGCATAGGGAGCCTTTACAATAGTATCACAGCATTATATATAAAAACAAATAAAACATTAACAACCAATCAGTTAGTCCCTGCAAATGCCTGATTGAACAGGTATGTTTTCAAGGATTTTTTAAATCCTTCCATGGTCAGGCTTTCTCATATCTGGTGAGGTAGAGAATTCTACAGGGTAGGTGCCATAAAGGCAAAAGATCTTCCTCCAAATGTTTTCAGGGATACCCTGGGAATCTCTAGCAGTTCCTTGCCAGAGGATCGGAGTGAGCGGGGGGGGGGGGACAAAAAGAGTACAGGAGTTCTTTCGGGTAGTGAGGTCCCAGTTTATGTAGGGCCTTATAGGTAAGCAATGCGACCTTGAAGGTGATCCGCCACTGTATTGGCAGCCAGTACAGTTCACGCAGCACAGGTGTTATATGACTGGATCTAGGGGTTCCAGTCAACCTAGCCGTCATGTTCAGCACTACCTGCAAGCGGTGGATATCCACCCCCAGTAGCCCTAGGTATAGGGTGCTGCAGTAATCAAAATGACTAGTGACAAACGCATGGACCAGTGGTAGGAATATATTCAGGCGGGACCAGATATTTCACCTTGGCTATATTCCTTACATGGTAAAAGGAGGATTTGACTACAGCCGAAACCTGCACCCTAAGGGTCAGGCCTTCATCAAATACCACACCCAGGTTACGCACCTGGCCTGAGGCAATAAGTGGGTTCCCCCCAAGATATAAACCTGAGGGTTTCCCCATCCATGCCCCTGTTGTCTTATTACCAGGGTCTGTCACAAACAAACTCAGCAGGTCAGGCCCTCTGCTCCCACAATGCCAACCTCCAAGCTCAATAATGTGAATAGGTAACAGACAGGGTTACCCTCCTCTCTGCTTTTGGGTCCGAATCACCTTTAGTCTCAAGTTCTGGGGGGATTCAAACTGTGAACCTTATGCTAGCATACCCAATGTACAGGCTCAGATACGTACCCTCTTCAGGGATTGTGGTACAATCTTTCGCCAGGAGCACCCACCCAGGCTTTCAAAATGATCCCTTAAAACTCTGTAGAGACCTTAGGTATATTCTTAACTTTTCCCAGTTTGGTAACACCATCAAGCTCTTGAACAATTGTCAAACTTAACCATCTATACATCACATGCAAAAAAAGAACTGGAAGTTACCCAGGCGATCTTTACGAATACGTTTACTAAAAATAGATAAAAACAGTAAGATAAAATTCAGAACAAATATTAAAGAGCATCACAATCACATAAAAGAAAACAATGAAAACTACAGAACAAACTCCTACCAAAATACATTAAGATCTTTTCTATCTAATGTATTACCTCTGTAAGTACAGTTAAATTTAAATCAGAGAGCTGTGTCTATCTCTCTCTGAGTCCCAAAATAATATGACAAACAGTTCAGACACAAGTATTAGTTTAAACTGTGTCTCCACACCCTTTCTGTGAGTCATCTAGCTTCTCCTTTTTAGAATACAAAATTACAAAAAAATGATTTCCTCTCAGGAGATATTTTAAATAACGTGTTTTCAGAAGGAAAAAGACATTTCCTAAATTATGACATTCTTTAATCATGCCTTTCCTTTGAACTGGTGGCTAGTTCCTGTTTTCCCAAGGACATCAAAGAGTTTTACAACTTTTAACACCATGTTGGTTTCAAATGTTCTTCCTCTTAAGACATCATAAAAGTTTGTTATGCTCATCCTCTGGCAGATGGCCAAAAAAAAGGAAATTTCTCAAGGAAGTTAATTACATTACAGAGATCTCCAGGTCAGTTAACATATCCAGTAGCTCCACTGAAACCTGGGGGGGGGGCACCCATGGAAGTACAGGCTACATACTATATTTTGATATTACAAATATCACACAACAATCATAACCAGCTGGATAAGTGCCACAATCCTCTCCACCTCGACTAAATTTGGGGGCTCTATCCCCTGCATGGGATGAGCTGCCCAAGCCAGTTCACGCGTCATATAGACACGATAAGCCATCTGCGTTCTGATTGGTTGCTCCAACCCTATGTAAGATCATCATGTCATACCCTTGCAAGGCAAGACTCCATCTTAATAGTCTACCGTTAGTTTTTCCCATTTGTGTCAGCCAAACCAGGGGTGTGTGGTCAGTTTGTACCTCAAAATGTTGCCATTTAAGTATGTCTCTAACTTCTTTAGGGCCCACACTATGGCAAGACACTCTTTTCCACAGTAGAGTAAGCTTGCTCCTGGGAAGTAATCTTTACCCAGGTACACTACAGGGTGATCTTTCCCTTGGTTGGATGTCTGACTCGGTACTGCCCCAATACCCATGTCTGAGGCATCAGTCTGGACTACAAAGGGTCTGCTATAGTCAGGACTTGTCAACACAGGAGCACTGCACAGTGCCTCCTTCAGTCTGGTAAAGGCTTTTTTACAGACTGGCTCCCAGATAATTTTTTTAGGCATCTTTTTCTTTACCAGCTCAGATAGGGGAGCAGTCAAGGCCCGGTAATTGAGTACAAATTTCCTATAGTACCCTGCTGTCCCTTGAAAACTCCTGACCTGCTTCTGCATTTCTGTTCTGGGTCATGCCTTGATCACTTCTATTTTTACTTGGTTAGCATGGAGCTGTCCCCGGCCTGCAACATGCCTGAGGTATGCACTTCGGCCATGGCCACCTGTCACTCAGCTTTGACAGTGAGCCTGACCCTCTGTATCCTGCCCAGCACTTCCCTAAGGTGGGACAAGTGTTCCCCCCAGCTGGCACTAAAGATGGCAGTGTCATCCAGGTACACCACAGCGTACTCCTCAGCACCATTTAATTCCTGATTCACCAACCTTTGGAAAGTGGCCGGGGTGTTCTTCATTTCGAAAGGCATTACTTTAAATTCAAATAAGCCTATCAGGGTGATGAAGGCTGACCTCTCCCTAGTGCTGTCAGTTAACTCTACCTGCCAATACCCCCTTGTCAGGTCAGTAGTTGTAAGGTAGGTCACCCCTCCCAACTTGTCCAGGAGTTCATCTGTCCGGGGCATTGGGTGGGTGTCTGACTTCATGACTGCATTCAGGCCACGATAGTCCACACAGAAATGAGTAGATCCATCTGGCTTGAGTACAAGGACTACGAGTGAGGCCCAGGGGCAGTGGGATCTTTGGATTACCCCTAAATCCAGCATTTCTTCCACCTCCCTCCTAATGTTCTTTTGGACAGCCTCTGACACCCAATATGCTGTTCCTGTCTCTACATCATGCATCGCTAAGGGGCTAGTCCAGTCTTGGCACTAAACAGTGGGTCAAAGTCTGCTAAAACCTCCTTTACTTCCTGGATCTGGTCCGGGACCAGCTGGGGTGACAATTTTACTGCCTCCCAGAGGACTCCTGCTTGCTTTCTTCCAGCAAGTCCAGAAGGGGGTCTCCTTTGTTTGTCCCCTCCCCAGGACAACATACTGCAAACACCATGTCAGCCCTATTAGCATATGGCTTCATCATGTTGACAAGGTACATTCTTTCTGTAAGTCTTCTGTCAGGTAACTCTATGAAATAGTTCAAGTCATTTACCTTTATAATTACTTTGTACGGTCCTGCCCATTCAGCCTAGAGCTTGTATTTGTGGACCGGAATAAGGACCATGACTTCCTGACCCACCGTGTACGAGCGAGCTCTGGCTCTGCGATCGTACCACACTTTTTGCTTCTGTTGGGCAGCTGCCAGGTTGCTCTAGGCTGTCCCCATAAGCTCCTTCTGCCTTTCCCTAAACCTAAGGACATAATCCACTATGGGAGTTCCCTGGGTGGAGTGCTTGCCTTCCCAGTCTTCCCGGATCAAGTCTAGGGGCCCACATACCCGGCTTCCATATAAGAGCTCGAAGAGGGAAAACCCTTTCAACTCTTGGGGCACCTCCCTGTATGCAAACAACAGGTGGGGAAGGTATTTCTCCCAGTCCCTCCCATGCTGTTCAGCAAACGCTTGGAGCATTGACTTCAGGGTACTGTTAAATCTTTCCACAAGCCCACTGGCTTGCAGGTGACAAGGTGTCGTGTGCCTCTGCACCACCCCACACTTCTCTGACAAACATTTCATTAGGCCTGACATGAAGGAACCCCCTCGATCAGTGACAACCTCCTGTGGAAACCCAGCACAGGAGAAAATCCCAAGTAAGGCATCTGCAACTTTGTCTGCCCTCAGTGAGGATAGAGTGACTTCTTCAGGGTACCGGATGGCATAATCCACCACAGTCAGGATGAACCTTTGCCCAGAGGAGCTGGGAGTATTTGAAGGCCCCACAATATCCATTCCCACCCTTTGGAATGGCTCCTCCACTATGGGCAATGGAATTAGGGCAGCTTGGGTTTTCTTACCTGCCTTCCCTATTTCTTGGTACTGGTGACATGACCTACAATACTCCTTCACCTGCTGGGTGAAGTTGGGCCAATAGAAATTCTTGGCCAATCACTGCATAGGGTGCATGATTCCCAGTTGACCAGACAAGGGAATATTGTGTGCAATCTTGAGCAACTGCTCACGGTACCCCTGGGGAACAACAAGCTGCCTGCTTATCACACCTCCCTCTGTCTTTACAGCCTGAGTATACATCTTTCATTTCTCAATAAACCTTATGTTTACCATCACCTGCCTGTGCTCCATCAGAGTTTGCCCAAGCCTTCAGCTTTCTAGACCAGGGTCACTTTTCTGAGCAGCTGCAAACTCCTTGCACATTCCCAAGGCGTGGGACAGGTCCCTTTAAGTCTCTAAACTAGAGTACCTAGCACTAGCATCAGGGCACCCAGGATCACTGTCATCCCTAACCCTCTGACAAGGGGTCACCCCTCCTTCTTCGGAGTAACCCTCCATAGCTGTGTGGTTAACTGCTACTGGGAAAATTTCTACCCCCTTTTCATTAGTTTCCATATCAGGAGAC
This sequence comes from Neoceratodus forsteri, assembly GCA_016271365.2. Lineage (NCBI taxonomy): Eukaryota > Metazoa > Chordata > Ceratodontiformes > Ceratodontidae > Neoceratodus > Neoceratodus forsteri. Next base: position 981,921,353 of record CM028133.1, read on the forward strand.
ACAGGCTGGGGAAGCAGCCTCCCAGTGGTTTCCACAGTTGCTTCTGTGGGGTCTGGGGAACTACAAATGTCCCCTTCCCACTTTGCTATGAGTAACTGCACACACCATCCCCGTTTGAGATTATTGCCAAGGATGACATCAACCGCTAAAGTTTTGGCTACAGCCACCTGTTGCAGTTTCCCCTGCTTCATCCCAGTCTAGGAGAACACTAGCAAGTGGCAATGTTCTCTCCTCACCAATGAACACTTGTGAAGTTACAAATTTATTGGGTATAAGCTGACCAGGCTCTACCAGATCCCCCTTTTACCAGCATCAGGAATGCCCCTGTGTCCCTTAACCCTTGTGTCTGTACACCATTCACCATGACTGGGTGCATGTGTTCCCTCATGTTCACAGGCATGCTTCCAGGACACACAAACAACTCACTTCTTTACTAGCCCCATTTTGCATATTGCTCATCCTTTTGGGACACTGTCTGGCAATATGCCCAATTTCTTTTGAAACCCAACATTCGTTTCTTTTCTCAGAAAAATCTTTTCTTTGAAACCTGGAGCTAACTGGCTTTAGTGGAGGCAGTGAAGGTTTTAGCTGTCCTGAAGGTGCACTTTTCCATTTCTGCACTACCACACCCAGTTCATTCACTCTCAAAGTAGGTCTGCTCTTGGCATAGTGGTCCGAGAGTTCAGCAGCCTCTTGCACTGTTTTGGGATTTCGGTCCCCCAGCCAGGTTTTCAGCTCTGCTGGGAATGCCAAAAAAAGCTGTTCTAACAATATAGCATTTTCAATTTTATCTACAGAGTTTACTTCAATTCCTTCCCACCATTTTAAACACTGACGTTGTTTTGTGGCTAGCTCCTCATAGCTCATGTCAGGGCTTCTCCTGAGCTTACAGAATTTAGCTCTGTATGCTTCTGCAGTTAAATAAAACTTTTTTAAAAGTTCAGCTTTAAGTTTGCTATAATCATCAATGTCCTCATTGCCCATTTGACCCAATGTATCCTGAGCTTTCCTGGTAAGTAGCAGGGATAGCAGGGAAGCTCCAGGACCCTCTAGGACTCTTTGCCTGAATACAAACATTTTCAAAGGAATTTAAAAAGGCATCTATATCCTCCCCCTCTTTAAATTCAGCTATCAATTTGGAATTTAATTTGTAACCCAGTCCTGTAGTTCCAGTTAAACCCAAGCCACTTACCTGCTCTTGTGCTGGTGGTTGGTAGTTAACTTCTCCAGTTCATGTCACCTCTGGTGCTCATGCTCATGCTCTTCACAGTCTGCTGCTCACTGTTCATGGTCCCTCTTCTGCTCTGCGGCTCACTGTTCTCACTCTTCTCTCTGGAACTCCAGCTCCATTCTATGCTACTCAATCTGCAGCCTGATTGCTTCTGGCTCCAGAATGCTGGTGACCTTCCCCTGCTGCTGTGGCCCTTCACTTGCACTGGCCCTGCTGCCCTCCTCACTAGATCTGGAAACTGCACTGGCCGCTGGTGCCTCCACACCCAAGGTTTGGTCCTTTACAGTCACAGTTTGTGACTCGATGCTCTGGGCATCTGCTGCCATCAGGGCATCCACGAGGTTCTGTTTGGCGGCACTCCCCTTGTGCAGGACTCCTCTGTCCTGGCACAACTGCCTCAAGTAGTCTGCAGTGTACCCACTGTAGTTGGAAGCCATCTTCTTCCCTAACTATGGCTACTCTGACTTGCACTTTAGAAAAAAAATAAAACAGGTAGGAACTTGACTGTAAGAAAAATTATATAGTTGTTTCCTTTTAAAAAAAATAAATCACTGCCTTATTTTGCAGAGTGAGCTGTACAATATTAAGCTGACACAACTAACAGTTAAAGCTTCTGTTATCAAATTTTATTGCACTGCTGAGAACCAAATCTGTCACAAACACACTCAGCAGATCAGGCCCCCTGCTCCCACAGTGCCAACCATTGAGCTCAGTAATGTGAAAAGGTAACAGACAGAGTAACCCTCCTCTCTGCTTTTGGGTCCAAATCACCTTTAGTCTCGAGTTCTGGGGGGATTCAAACTGTGAACCTTATGCTAGCATACCCAATGTACAGGTTCAAATACGTACCCTCTTCGGGGATTGCAGTACAGTTTTTCGCCAGGAGCACCCAGTCAGGCTTTCAAAATTAACCCTTAAAACTCTATAAGAGACCATAGGTATATTCTTACCTTTTCCCAGTTTGGTAACACCATCAAGCTCTTGAACAATTGTCAGACTTAACCATTTATATGTCACATGCAAAATAAAAAGAACTGGCAGACACTCAGGCAGTCTTTACGGATATGTTTACTAAAATGGATAAAAACAGTAAGATAAAATACAGAACAAATATCAAAGAGCAATACAATCACATAAAAGAAAACAAGGAAAACTACAGAATAAACTCCTACCAAATACATTAAGATCTTTTTCATCTAATGTATTAGCTCTGTAAGTGCAGTTAAATTTAAATCAGAGAGCTGTGTCTCTCTCTTGGAGTCCCAAAATAATATGACAAACAGTTCAGACACAAGTATTAGTTTAAACTGTGTCTCCACACCCCTTCTGTGAGTCATGTAGCTTCTCCTTTTAGAATATAAAGTTACAAAAAATGATTTCCTCTCCAGAGATATTTTAAATAACGTGGCTTCAGAAGGAAAAATGCATTTCCTAAATTATGACAGTCTTTCATTAAGCCTTTCTTTTGAACTGGTGGCTGGTTCCTGTTTTCCCAAGGTCATCAAAGGGTTTTACAACTTTTAACACCATGTTGGTATCAAATGTTCCTCCTTTTAAGACGTCATAAAAGTTTATTATGCTCATCCTCTGGCAGATGGCCATAAAATGCAATTTCTCAAGGAAGTTAATTACTTTACAGAGATCTCCAGGTCAGTTAACATATCCAGTAGCTCCACTGAAACCTGTGTGGGGGGGCACCCGTGGATGCAAAGGCTCACATTCTATATTTTGATATTACAAATATCATACAACAATTATAACCAGCTGGCCAAGCATCACAATACCACCAATACCTCTGTTTTACTCGAGTTCAATTGAAGTCAGCTAACACTCATTCAGTTCTATATCTCCAGCAGGCAGTTATTAAACACCGTGACAGAGTCTAACTCCTGTTCAGGCATAAAGGACATGTAGAGCTGAGAATCATTGGTATAGCAATGAAAACTCAAGCCATACCATCTTATAATGTCCCCTAATGGAAGCATATACACCGCAAATAACATGGGGGACAACACCGAACCTTGTGGAACCCCACAGGGCAGCCAGTGAGGGGCTGAGTAATAAATCCCCGACACCAATTTCTGGGATCTGCCCTCGAGCAAAAATCAAAACCAACTTAGGACCAACTTCCTCAGCCCACAGAAGAACCACAGATGTTCGAGTTGCACCCCATAATCAACGATGTGAAATGCCGCTGAGAGAGCAAGGAGAATCAAGATGGAATGGGTTCTACGATCTCTCGCCATCAGGAGATCATTTAGTACCCTCACCAGGGCTGTCTCAGTGCTATGCCTTTTCCTGAAGCCAGACTGGATAGGGTCATAGACATTGTGGTTGGTTAAATGATCCTTCAGCTGCAAGGCGACCACCTTCTCAATAACTTTCCTATGAAGGGCAAGTTCAAGACTGGTCTGTAGTTTGCTGGGCAGTCGGGGTCAAGGAAGGTTTTTTTTCAAGAGGGGGGTGTACTACCGCCTCCTTTAAGGGATCTGGAAAGATCCCTCTCTCCAATGAAACCACCACTGTCCCAGCAAGGACTGGGCTGATAACCTCTACACACCCCACTAGTAGCCGTGTAGGGCCTGGATCCAGACTACAGTAGGTTGGCTGCAAAGTCTGGATAATCCTCACTATGTCTAAGACTGCTGGTTGGCTAAAGGGGAACCAAGTCAACTAGGCATTAGTACCACCTGTCTGATTAGTGTAAGGCCCAATGGGTAGACACTGGCTGATCTCATCCCTGATGATGGTCACCTTATCAGTGAAAAACTGTGCAAACCCCTCACACTGTCTATGTCACAACGCTCGACCGGGATGAAGACCACAGTCTGTCCACACTCTGGAAGAGCTGGGCTGGCCTATTCTTCACTGTAGCAATTTCCCTGGACAGGAACTCTGCCTTCTTATCAGAAATTGCTGATTGGTAGATCTTATAATGATCCAGCAATCTAAGTTTATCCACCTCCAGGTGAGTTTTCTGCCAGTGTCTCTCCAACCATTGACCTTGCCTCTTTAGCTCTCAGATTTCCCCATTAAACCAGGGGTCCCCCAGATGAAGAGTAAGAGGGTAAACACAAGTTGGAGCAATGATATCCAGGGCCCCTGTAACAGCCCAATTATAGGCCAACACTAAGGGCCCTGGATCAGTGCTATCCTTTGGAAATCCCAAGAGGTGCAGCACCATCATTAGGCCTTCTACGGTAACTCCTCTCAAAGGACAGAATTGTACCAACTCCTTTGGGGCAGCCCTATTTCAGGGGGCTGCAAAACTGAACCTCAGGGTGTGATGGTCAGACTAACCAACTGGCTCCACCTCCACATCTGAGATCTCCATCCCCAGGTGGAACACCAAGTCCAATGAGTTCCCCTTCTCATGAGTTGCAGTGGTAATAACCCATGTCAGGCCCAATAAATCCATCAATTGGAGGAGGTTTTGTCCAAATGGAAGGTGGAGGAAGCTGGAAGCACCACCACAGATGTCCCTGTGTGTCCACAGTGGCCCTCCAATGCAAGCAAGAATGGACAGCATGCAGTGTGTACCCAGGTGTGGAAACACCAACATCCCTACAACCCATGACAGCACCTACAGACTGGCATGCCTGATGACATGCAGTATGGACACTGGCACCAGTCTGCCAGCTGTAAGATAGTGCACATCTATGGGGTGAACAGCTATAAATCAGTCCATTGGACATGCAGTGGACAGGGACATGACCTAGTAGGTACAGTGGCAGGGCCATGTTAATAGGCCATGGACTTGTGCATGATCCCAATCCTAAGCCTTGTTGGGCAATGGAAGTATCCTAAGATGACATTCTATCCCAATGGAAATGTGTGTCAAACCACAAGACCACCACAATAATCAAGATAGTAGGTAATTTGCAGATAAAGAAGGCAGCCGGCATAGAAAATAAGATTACTAAGGGAATCAGCCGTGGAGATATTCCTGATACTCAGAGATCTAATAAATTGGAGTCTGAGAGTGGGGATTTTTCCACAGAGTTGGAAACTGGCAAAGGTAGTTCCAATTGCAAAAGAAGGGAATCCCACTGATCCATCAAACTACAGTCCCACAGCCTTATTATCATGCAATGTCAAAAATAGCAGAAAGAATAGTCTGTGGACAGTTAATTGGTTCTCTTGAAAAGCATGAGAAACTGACAAAATTTTAGTCAGGATTTAGGAAAGGCAGGTCCACGGCCACTGCACTCACAAACTTCTTAGAGGTGGTTGCCACTCCCTTAGGTATAGCAAGGTCTGTGGGCGCTAAGTACGTGGACCTGTTGAAAGCATTTGACCTAGTGGTTCATAAAATCCTATTAGGTAACCTTAGGGGTATGGGGTTAACAGATGAACCATATCAATGGTTTAAATTCTACCTGACTGAAAGAACACAGTTAGTAACTGTTAATGGATTTCAATCAAATATATTGTTTGCTACATGGGGAGTCCCCCAGGGGTTGATACTCTGCTCATTGCTGTTTAATAGTTACGTAAATAGTCTCCCGGATGAAATGATATACTCTAGTATTTGGCTATATGCTGACAATACAGTTTTGGTGGCTGATGGTAGTTCCTTGGGAGTGGTTGAATGTAAGTTACAGCATGACTTTTTGATGATGCAGGTTCACTTTACCTCCCTGGGTTTTAATAAACAGCAAAAAGATCCAGGCCATGATTTTCGGCTCCAAACAATCCAAAACAAACTAATCAATGGAAATGAAGATCAGGACCAGAGAGGGAAAAGTTTGACTCAAACGGAAGTTTATAAGTATCTGGGGGTCTATATACAGTAGAGCAACACCTCACATTTGCCTATCACATTTCAGAATTAATAAAGAAAATAAATGCTTGTTTAGGAGCTATGAGGCATTTTAAAAATTGTACAACCATGAATGTACAATCCATGATTGTAAACCAATTGATTTTGCCAAACATGGATTCCGGGTGTCATATATACTGGCATGCTGATAAAAAACAATTAATTAAATTGGATTATACATATAATAGACTGACAAGGTATGTATTAAAAAGTAGGTACAGCACACATCATTTTGCTATGTATAGAGCATTAAATTGGAACACACTGAGCTAAGAAGAAAGCACAGTTACGTAAGAACTTACGTAACAGTAGATCTTGGGAACAGCTCTGCAGCAGGTTACACCACATTAGGACTGAAACCCGGCAGGCGCCAGGACCCACGGAAATTTTCTAGCTAGCAGTCTTCAGCGGGACTGCCTCCGACGTCAGTTTCTGCCCCTGACGTCAGGCGTAGTACATAAGGAGGCAGTCCCCCCCAATCCTCAGTTCTCCCGCCGGAGACTCCCGGCCGCTGGATGACATCAGAAGAGGAGACCAAGGATCCGCCACCAGATGACAAAGAGTGTTGAATAGGAATGTCCCCTCCCATAAAAATGGGTGTTTCACTACGACCTACCTCCAAAAAGGGGGATGGTGGGTGGGAAGGTACCTGCTGCAAGAGCTGTTCTCGAAGATCTACTGTAACGGTAAGTTCTTACGTAACTGTACTATCTTACTTCGAGATACAGCTCTTGCAGCAGGTTACACCATTAGGACTGATTTCCAAGCAATAGTGGCAATCATGCGCCACTGGGAGGAGAAAAGGTAGAGATCTCGATATTACTTGAACCTAGGACAGAAGTCCCTGAAGAACGACTAGACCGAACCCCGCTCTTTGTCTCAATGCAATGTCCAGATTGTAATGCCTGATAAAGGTATGCACAGAGCTCCAAGTAGCTGCAGTGCAATCAGCTGAGGTGGCGATGTTCTTTAACATCGCAGAAGAAGTAGCCACCCCTCTTGTGGAATGACCCTTGACCGCACCCGGTAAGGGTTTGTTGCGCTTGTCATAACAGAAAGTGATGCACTGGATAAGCCACCTCGAGAGTGACTGTTTGGAGACAGGAGCTCCTTTCATCCTGTGAGCAAAGGAGATGAAAAGTTGGTCCGCTCTTTCAAAACTGTTTGGTTCTGGTCAGATAGTATCTGAGGCACTGATGCATGTCAAGGGTGTGCAGAAGGGCTTCTCTTCAATTAGTGTATCTTAAATACACTGGTAAATCAATATCCTGGTTAAGGTGAGGGCTGAAACCACCTTAGGCAAAAACTTTGGGTTTGTCCTTAGGGATACCCTGTCCTGGTGGAAAATCAAATAAGGCTCTTTGCACATAAGGGCATGCAACTCCGAGATCCTTCTCGCTGAAGTAACAGCAACTAAAAATAACGTTTTCCAAGACAGAAAACATAGCTCACAATCCATGGCTGGTTCAAAAGGTGGCAGCGTAAGCTGCTCCAGGATGAAAGGTAAGTCCCAAGGAGGAATTGGGTCCTTGATGGGTGGCCTAAGGTGGAGGACTCCCCTTAAGAAGGCATGAGTAATGCCCAGCTGGGCCACCGTCCGATGGCCTACTGGGGCATGGTATGCAGAGATTGCACAAAGGTGCACTTTAATCGAGAAGTAAGCCAGTCCGAAGTGGAAAAGGGAAAGCAGGTAGTCCAGAACCAGCTTTTTGGGACAGTCTAATGGAAAAAAATCCACTTGCTTGAGCTCACAAACAGAATCTATGCCATTTCATGGTGTACGTTACGTGGGTTGCCGGTTTTCTGGCAGCAGAGAGTACGTCTGCCACTTCTTGCGAGACCCCATACCGCATCATGGCTATGTCTCTAGGAACCAAGTGTACAGGTTCAATGAACGTAAGTCTGGGTGGACCAATGAATCCACCTCCTGAGACAATAGATGGGAGCTGATTGGCAAAGGAACTGGAGGTTCCTGGGATAGCTGGTGCAGAAGAGGGAACCAAATCTGTCTGGGCCAGAAAGACGCGATCAAAATGAGTGTCGCTTGCTCCCTGCAAAGTTTTAAGAGAACTCTCTGGATCAACGGGAAAGGAGGGATGGCATAGAAGAATCTGCCCACCCAGGAGAGGGACAACACGTCTCACCAGAAAACACCAGGCCCTGGATCTAGCGAGCAAAAATTGGGCAGTTTTGCGTTGGATGGGGACACGAAAAGGTCTAACTCTGGAGTGCCCCATCTGTGAAACAGATCCTCTGCTACCTCCTCTGGAAGTTCCCACTTGTGGACTCTGGCCTGAGAGTGGCTCAGACTGTCTGCAATGGTGTTGTCCACACCCGGGACGTGTACTGCAATTAGGTTTGCGCCGTGTTGTAATATCCACTCCCACACCCTCATGGCCTCCCTGCGAAGCAGGTAGGAGTGAGTGCCTCCTTGTTTGTTGAGGTAATACATCACCGCAGTATTGTTTGCTTGTAACAGGAGTGTACCCAGTGGAAGGAATCTCTGACTGGAAGGCTTGCATAGCATAAAGAACTGCCCTCATTTACAAAATGTTGATGTGGAGATGAGACTCCTGGGCTATCCACAGGCCCTGAGACCGAACACCATCCAGGTATGCTCCCCACCCGAGCCCTGAGGCGTCTGTGGAGAGTGTCACAGCTGGAGACAGCACTGTGAAGGGAACCCCCATGGAGAGGGTCCCTGGATTTAGCCACCATTGCCAATCCTGAATTACAGCATTCGTGATTCGGATTGGCAGCTGCAGATGGTCTTGCCTTTAGTCCCATTGCACCCTTAGCATCCACTGGGTTGTCTGCATGTGGAGACGTGCCAGTGGGATTGTTGCAATGGCTGCAGCCATGTATCCGAGCAGGCAAAGGGCCAATCTGGCTGGGACGGTCTTCTTCACCAAGTCCCTGATGAGGGATCTGATGTGTTCTGCTCTGTCCGAGGCAAGAAAAGCTTTCCCTCTGACGGTGTCCAGAACTGCTCCTATAAACTGCAGTTTCTGGGATGGCACCAAGAGTGACTTCTGGTAGTTGGTGAGAATACCCAGTGATTGAAAAAGGGACTGGGTGCAGTGAATGGCCATCATCAGTGCCTCCTTGGAGGGTGCCATGAGAAGCCAGTCGCCCAGGTATGGGAACACGTAGTGGCCTTGTCTCCTCAGAGATGCCGCTACGACCGCCATGCACTTTGTAAATATGTGAGGTGCCGATGACAGCCCGAAGGGAAGAGCTCAGAACTGATAATGGTGGCTCTGAAACTCGAAGGGCAGGAACCTCCGGTGCGCTTGAGCAATCGGAACATGCAGGTAGGTGTTCTGCATGTCCAAAGACGCCAGAAAAGCGTCTTGCTTCAGCATGGGAATTAGGCCCAGAAGGGTCACCATGCAGAAGCGTTTGTAAATGACTGACAGGTTGAGGTTGCTGAGGTTCAGTATTGGATGGAGGTCCCCTGTTTTCTTTGGAACCAGGAAGAAGTGAGAATAGTACCCTAGTCCTCTCTGGTTCTCTGGAACGTGCTCTAAGGCTTCTTTTTCCAGAAGCGCAAGCACCTCCTGCTGTACGTGCAGGGCATGCTGACCCAAATATCAGGAAAGCAGGGGAGGTCTTGTGGGTGGACTGCCTACAAATTCTATATAGTGGCCTTTTTTGACCAGTTGCAGAACCCACCTGTCGGTAGTGATCAACTTCCACCCTAGCAAGTGGCGTGCGATGCGACCCCTGACTTTCTTTTCCCATTGATCCTGAGGAGGGACGGGGGCTGGAAAGGAGTCATGCTGTGGCAGCGTTTGATCCAGCAGGCGGGGCCGACTTTGCAAATCATTGGCCTCTGCCTGGGGATGACTTGGCCTGGGCTTTGCGGGTGAAAGTGCTCCTCTGCTGTTGGCCGGAACATGGCTGTTGCCTTTGTAGCCAGCCACGGAAGCGGCTCTGGTTCCTATGAAAGGAACTGGGCCCGAGACCTGTACATGGCCTGTACAGATTGGACTGCCTTCCCTGTGTCCTGAAGTTTGGTGATTACTCTCTCAGAGGCTTCAACAAATAGGACCTCGCCATTGTAACGGACATCTAAGATGTTCTTCTGGACGTCCGGGGTAAAACCGGAGACACAGAGCCAAGAGTGTCTCCGGAGACACACGCCTGAGGCTGCAGCTCTGGCTGAAGAGTCTGCAGAATCATATGTGGCTCTGAGCACCTGTGTCCCCACATCCAAAGCCATGCGGAGGAGGTTCAAGAGCTCCTCCTTTTGGTCGCCATCGGGCATCTTCTCGACCAGGTCCTGTCCCTGTTCCCACAGTGTGTTCTGGAATTGAACCATGTGGGTGAGGTAATTCAGTGACCTTATGGCGCAAGTTGCAGCCGTGTATGTGTGCCTACATCCAGTTGCTTTGGATTCCTGGTCCGGTGGCTGTGTGCTCAAATGTTGAGGTCTCTGAGACTGGTCATGCGAGGCAGTGATTACCAAGGAGTCATCCAGAGGATGGCTCGCCAGATACTGGTCCTCCCTAGGGGCCTTGTATAGGTGGTCAGCCTTCTTCAGCACTGCTGGAGTGGAATGCAGATGTTTCCAGGTGGTCTTGGTGACGTCCACAAAGGTATCCACCAAGGGCGGCACTACCACAGGCTTTGGGTCTTTCTGCAGAAGGTAGCGGGCAAGGCATTGTCTCTTGGGGTCAAGCTCTTCAGCATCCCACCCCATATTCTCCTGGATGTGCCTCATGATCTCCGTGAAAGAGGGATCATCTGGAGGAGACCTGGGTAGGTTGTGTGGGTCCGTATAGGGGATGCTGATGGGAGAAGGAGATCTGGAGCACCCTGAGGTGTCAGATCTAGAATCCTCCCCAGAAGGGGTGTACCGGCGCCATCCGGGTCTCTTCGGACTGGGTGACCCTGAGGTGGATCTGGAGGGAGGTCTTTTCTTTTCTGAGGATCTGCCCCGAGGAGATGGTGTTTGCTCCTTGGGGGTTGGCGACCGTCCTCACAGACCCCTTGGGTGGAGGAGGCGTGGCAGTGAAGAAGGAGTAGGAGGAGTCAGAGTAGGAGGAGGACGTGTGGTGACCACATCTTTTCTGATGGTGTCCCACCAGAAGGTAAAGCGCTCCTTTACCTCTGCCAAGTTCATGCCCAACGATGGGCCTGGCGCCGGTGGCCTGTCGCCGGGGTCAGGCGTCAGGTTCCTGGGGGTGTCCTGCTCCAGGGAAGGTTCCCATGGGAGCTCAGCATCTCCAATGTCGCCCGCCTGGTCCTCAGGCTGTGTGGAATCCTCCTCCAATGAGTCCTTCTGACCGGCGTCAGCTGGCAGCGGTGGTGTGGTCCTCTTCTCTGGGGTAACTGATGTTGGTCCCCTGGCCGATGCCTGCGGAGGTGAACGCCTGGCCGGCGACGGGTGTTCTGGTGTTGCCGGCTCCTGGGAGCGCCGATGATGCTTGGCCGATGTCGAGTGGGCCGACGTCGGGTCCGACATCTGTTTGAGGGATGTCAGGTCCTTGGAGGAACTGCTGGAGGATCTGATCTGAACCTGGGGAGGTTGCGATTTAGCCCTGGAAGGAGAGCGGTCCGATCGCGAGCCGGAGCTTCTGGAGTCCGAGGCCCTCGCAGGGGACCTGGGCCTTTCTGTCTGCCGGTGTTTATCCCAGTGCTTGTGGGTTTTACTCGACCACTCCCCACTGGAGGAAGGTTCTTTATCCATGATTTTCAGTTTCTCCTCTAAGAGAAATGCTTGAAGGGCCTTCTGGCGGTGGATCCTGGTGCGACTAGTGAAGCCCTGGCAGAAGGAGCAGACCTTAGTGTCGTGTTCTGGGCCTAGGCAGCGCACGCAGGCTGAATGTGGATCCTTGAAGGGGATCTGTTTGCTGCAGGCACACTTCGATTGGTGACCCTCCAGAGAGGTAGTTGGAGAGGACATCAGTTGAATCCAAAGTCGTGAAGAAACACAAAATTGTCGTAGCTCTAAAGGTCGTCGCACACTAGAAAAAGGACTGAGAGGCCAATACTGGTGATGTCGACGGTGGGAAAAGAACTGAGGATTATGGGGGGACTGCCTCCTTATGTACTACGCCTGACGTCGAGGGGCAGGACCGATGTCGGAGGCGGTCCCCGCTGAAGACTGCTAGCTAGAACATTTCTGTGGGGTCCTGGTGCCTGCCGGCTTCAGTCCTAATGGTGTAACCTGCTGCAAGAGCTGTATCTCAAAGTAAGATTGAACATTTGGTTAAATCAAGTTTGGGGCATAATAAAAAAATGAGGTTCCCTTGTACTTAAAGGAAAAGTTGCACAGACCGAACCATGACCTGAATTTGAGATTACAAATGGCTAGGGAATTAATACAACCAAAAATCACCAATAACTTTAGTAAAATTACTATTGAATATAAAGCCACAGCTAGCTGGAATGTGCTTCCACTACAATTAAGAAACCAGGCAACTACAAGGGATGGTTTCAAGGCTGCCATAAAACAGGAGTATTCATTTTGATGTGAGTGCAATAAGTGTTAGTTAAGTTGAGATGCTAGCCATCATCCTATCAAGAAAGGTTATAGAAATTGAGGGATGTCAGGTCCCCCGCTAGAGGGATCACCTCCAGAAGGAGGGAAGTGATACTCCCTCTGTATAACTGCTTGGTGAGGCCGCACCTTGAGTAGTGCGTGCAGTTTTGGAGGCCACACTTAAAGCGGGACATTAACCTCCTGGAGAGGGTCCAGAGGAGGGCAACCAAAATGATTTGGGGCTTGGGGGACAGGACCTATGAGGAGAGGCTCAAAGAGCTAAATATGTACACATTGGAAGAGAGAAGGGACCGGGGGGACATGATAGAGGTCTTTAGGTACATGAAGAGGGTAAATAGGAGGAACAGTCGGAGCTTGAAGGAAGGAGGAAGGGGCCACTAGAGGGCATGGCTGGAAGCTGGAGGGGGAAGATTCTAGGGAGAAAGGAGGAGGTGCTACTTCACTGAGAGGGTGGTGGAGCTATGGAATGCACTGCCTAGGGGCTGGTGGAGGCAGAGACAGTGGAGGGGTTCAAGAGGGGGTGGGACAGGTACAGGGGAAGGGTTCTGGAAGCAAAATCCAATGCAGCAAGAATATCCGGAACTGGGAAGGGAGAAGCCAGAGAAGGCGAGGGGGACAGCATGGTCAGCACCCAGGTTGGGGACTGACCAAACGAGCAGACACGAAAGACCGTTAGGCCTATTCTGCTGGCATTTTAGTATGTTAGTATGTTAGTAAATTTTAGTATTGGTCTTTGATTGTATAAAATCACACATGCCCACACAATGCAAAGCATCATGGGCTGCATATGCAAATCACCACAGAATGTTATGCTGGTTCTACTTTAAGCAGAATTACATGGTGCTGAAAGGCCTCTCACACAGTTTGCAAAGGGTCCTACCAGGACTCATCAGTATGCCTCGTCTGTTTGACACCCCAGTGGAATGGACCAGCTACCCTAAGACAGTGTGTCTTGGATATGTTGTGGTGAACCCATTAAAATAAAAAACTATTTAAAAGAAAAAGAACCTCTGTGCGCAAACACCGAGGCAAGGGTTACCCCAAAGGGCATTTGGCTGGGAAGCCAAGTTTCAATAAAATACAAAATCACACATGCCCACACAATGCAAAGCATCATGGGCTGCATACGTAAATCACCACAGAATGTTATGCTGGTTCAACTTAAAGCAGAATTGCATGGTGCCGAAAGGCCTCTCACACGGTTTGCAAAGGGTGCTAACAGAAGACATAGACACATGTTTCGTCCTACCAGGGCACATCAGTATGCCTCGTCTGTTTGACACCCCAGTGGAATGGACCAGCTACCCTAAGACAGTGTGTCTTGGATATGTTGTGGTGAACCCAATAAAATCAAAAACTATTTAAAAGACAAAGAACCTCTGTGCGCAAACACCGAGGCAAGGGTTACCCCAAAGGGCATGGCTGGGAAGCTAAGCTCAAGAAAATACAAAATCACACATGCCCTTGGGGTAACCCTTGCCTTGGTGTTTGCGCACAGAGGTTCTTTGTCTTTTAAATAGATTTTTATTTTAATGGGTTCACCACAACATATCCAAGACACACTGTCTTAGGGTAGTTGGTCCATTCCACTGGGGTGTCAAACAGATGAGGCATACTGATGAGTCCTGGTAGGACGAAACACGTGTCTATGTCTTCTGTTAGCACCCTTTGCAAACTGTGTGAGAGACCTTTCGGCACCATACAATTCTGCTTAAAGTTGAACCAGCATAACATTCTGTGGTGATTTGCATATGCAGCCCATGATGCTTTGCATTGTGTGGGCATGTGTGATTTTGTATTTTCTTGAAACTTGGCTTCCCAGCCAAATGTCCTTTGGGGTAACCCTTGTCTCTGTGTTTGCACACAGAGGTTCTTTGTCTTTTAAATAATTTTTTTATTTTAATGGGTTCACCACAACATATCCAAGACACACTGTCTTAGGGTAGCTGGTCCAATCCACTGGGGTGTCAAACAGACGAGGCATACTGATGAGTCCTGCTAGGACGAAACACGTGTCTATGTCTTCTGTTAGCACCCTTTGCAAACTGTGTGAGAGGCCTTTCAGCACCATGCAATTCTGCTTAAAGTTGAACCAGCATAACATTCTGTGGTGATTTGCATATGCAGCCCATGATGCTTTGCATTGTATGGGCATGTGTGATTTTGTATTTTCTTGAAACTTGGCTTCCCAGCCAAATGCCCTTTGGGGTAACCCTTGCCTCAGTGTTTGTGCACAGAGGTTCTTTGTCTTTTGATTGTATCACTATAATGTAAGTTGGTCTTATGTATTGTCTTTGTACTTGATGTTAACTGTTTTGTATCTGATGTTAATTCTTAATGTAACAATTTACACAGGTTCACTTTGTAAACAGGCCACATTATAGCCCTAATGGTATTATACTGTATAAATAAAATTTTTACTGCTACTATTACTACAAGGCTGCACCTATGCACAGACTGCAAGGTACAGAGGATTCCGCACTCAAACAAGGTGCTTGCCCATTTCCCTGCCACAGAGAGGGCATTGTGCAACCAACACCTGTCACTGGGCACAACTGTCACACAGGGTGATGCAACAGGCTGTCACACACTCTGTATGGTGGTGGAGAAAGCAAAGGCCATATGCAGTGGCAGCAGGTATGACTGCATAGCACAACCACAACCTACACAATGGATGGTGGCATTTACACAGATAGGTGCATGTGTGGTGGTGTAGCAGAGGAACAGAAGGTGGACACACCCTCTTATGCACGTCACTCTTGGGTTGCACAGTGACATGGTGACATAGGCCAATAGGATGGGCTGCCAGGCAACAGCCAATGGTGAGCACCAGACAACACCAACATATGGCCATGGCCACAAGCACACATGACACATTGCTAATGGCAAGTGTTGTGGCAACATTGCCTGCAGTGTCTGATGTGAGACTTTCATGGCCACCCTCCCACTGCCCTGTGTGTGGCAAAGTCTGTACTGGGCAGGGACATCAAATGTTCTGCACACAGGGGACAGCCATGGTCATGCCAACATTCTGTTGTAGCATATCTGGTCACAACACTGCACCACACCAGGACCTCAACCTAATGCAGTGGTAATGTATGAGGGCACAACACCAGAACAATGAGAGCCATGTAATATGTGAGGGTGATTTGGGGGGCTGAATGTCCACTGGACAACAGCAGCATACCATGAAGGTATGGTGGACAGCATAGGGGGCTTGGAGAGCTGAACAGGGCACAGACGTGAATGTGACCACACAACTGGGGGACATGCTGCACAGGTTGTGACATATATAGGTGTGTGGTGCACACTGTGTAATTGGGAGTCTGTGTCATGACACACTAGGCTATGCAGAGACCTCTGAGGCTGGCAGTGGTGCAAAACCCAGCAAGAGCATTCCATTACTTCACAAGGGTAAGAAGTGACTGGCACCTGGACATGTCCAAGCCACATGCCACAGACCATAATGGCCCATGCGGGGCCCCATGACCAGAACACCAGTATAGCCACGGGCAGGTGTGCACATGGTCACAGTGCTGAACACATGTCGTAGGAAAAGGATATATAGTGTTGCCCATAGTGTACTTAATGTGCCTGCACACACCGTGTGCAGTGAAGCCCTGTGGGGGATGTCAGACCAACACAGATATGGGCTACACAGCCACATTGGACATACCATATGGCAGAGGTCAGGACTGTCCAGTGCATAGCACCGGACACATGTCAGTACACATTGCCCACCATAGTGGACAACAGGGAGTGGAAGGCCACGATGTACAGGGTGGATGCAAGCCCATGCGCGAGTGCAGGGTGCTAACACAGGTGGTGTACTAATGACCACAGTGGGTGGTTCACAGTGTCTTTGCAGAACACAATGGTCATTGCACTGTCAAATACACAAGTATACTCATGTGAGGGTCCTTGTGATGACACCCTGGCCATGCCATGCTGCCTGTCCCCTCATGTCCCCACATGTTCATGGCAGAGGGCATATCTGGCCTGTCTCCTGACCTTTGTGTCTGTAATGTGAACACAGTGACAAAGTCAGAGCCATACATTACCACACATATCCCCCACAGTACACCCAAATATGATGCAACATTGTGGACATCTACTGTACACCCATGAGCAAACATTTTAACCCTCAACAGTGAATGGCATACAGTGTACCACCAATCAATCAAAATGCTTTATTGTAGGGCTGTATAGCCATCCTCAAGTAAATCAAGATAAAAAAACATTGAATACATTTTTTAAAAATCAGTTCGGGTACAGGTATAAATAAATTACAACATTTTCCATTGGAGTATAGGGTAACTAGATAGATATATAGATGCTCTGAGTTCAAATTTCACATCCAGAAAATGAACAATTAGGCAAATCCAATGTCCTTCATTTCTTTAATGCAAATCATTAGTTTGTGTTATAAATGGATGAATCTTTTGAAAACAACATCCAAGGAATGAAAGCATAATCAGGCGGATACAGATGTAGGTGCAGCATAAACTTACATCTGTCTCTGGCCCTTTTGAAAATTCATCCTATCTGTCTGAAATGGTAACCAATATCTAAAAGTTCCAATACCTGGCTTGGTTTGAATTTCAGTTTTATTTCATGACTGACAGAAGTTTTTAAAATTTGGCTTCATAACTGCTTCATAAAAATCTGTGATCAAGGGCAACATTCTTATGGTGGATGCTGTCACTACTTATTTATTCATTTATTGATTAATTGATTGATTGATTTTCTGTCATAGCTGACCATTATTTATTGTTTCATGCCATCCAGAACTTGTGTTAAAGAACATTTTTGACTGCGTTACTTTTTTGTTGGCCTCTGTTGTTAATGGTTTGTATAGCTTGCAGCTTCTGTTGGCCATTAGTTTATATGTTAGTGACCCCTCTGTCTTTGTTTGCTTGCACAGTTATATATAGTGATATGTTTGCAGTTGCAGCAGGCCACCATGTTACAGTGTTGTTGCAGCTGGCCACAATATGACATCTGCTTGTAGTTGGCCATCAATTTACATATATGGACACACACAGACACCATTTTAATTATGTGTGAATAAGTAGCCACTATTTTACAAATGTGGTCAGAACTGACCACCGTTTGCAAACTTGTTGTCAACTGGCAATCAATTTACAAATGTTGTCACAACTGACCACCTGCAAAAGGAAACAATCTGTGACACAGAAGCCATGCTTTAAATTTTTCTTTCTGTGAGCATGGAACTGAACAATTCCATGGAGTCTCTGTATATCCCCAAAACCTTTTAATTTCTTGTTATATGAAAAAACAACTTCTGTACTCAATAACTTTTGTTCATAAATGTTTTACTGTTTAATAATGCAGAACCTGTGTCCGAACCAATCATCAAGTTAATGAGAATGGATAGAGAACATCCTTCAGGAATCTACAATATTACTCTTCTGTGCTCTGTGAAGACTGGCACAAATGTAACCTCCTTCTGGGAGAAGGGAGGGAGTTCTGTTTCCAAAGGCAAAAAATATCCTTGGGTTAATGCAACTGTGCTGGAGATCATTCTGAAGCCAGAAGATGTTTCTGCCTCCTACTCCTGTACCGCCAACAACAGCATCAGTAAGGAATCAAAAACAACCACACCATGGCAGAACTGTGAAGGTAGAGGAAGCAATATCTACAATATAGTAATATATCCAATGGCACTGGTTGATTGGCTTTTTAACCACTGTAATTATGCTATATAAGCAACACTTGACTGTAAGTGACAATAAGGAGATATGTGATGACAAGGTTCTTGATAGTTGATATATCTGAGTGAGTGGAAAGTGAGCATAGGGAATATCACAAGTGGCAGAGCATAGCTGAGCCATGAGTGATTGTTCCCTGAGCTCACTTACCACGATTCCACCAGGGGTCAGTGCTGGGGCCAGTCCTTTTTAACATATGAGAGAGATTGCAAATGATTTACATGGAAAGGTGTGCCTGTTTGCAGATGACAGTAAGCTTTGCAACAGGGTGGATACACCAGAGGGGTTCTTGGGCATGGTATCTGATCCCCAAAAGCTGGAAAAATGGTCAGCACAGTGGCAGTTGAAATTCAATGCCAAGAATGTAAAGTTATGCATATGGGGAGAAAAAACACTGGCAGCAAATATACTCTAGGTTGGGAACAACTGTCAGAAACCAAGATTGAAAGGAATCTAGGAGTACTCATTTCTGATGATTTAAAGACAAGCAGGCAATGCAAAAGGGCGGCTCAGAAAGCTAGCTGCATCCTTGGTTGCAAAGGTAGGGGTATCATGAGTAGGAAGAGAGAAGTGATAAACCACTGTACAATTCCTTGGTAAGGCCGCATCTGGAGTATTTTGTCCAGTTCTGGAGGCCACACCTCAAGAGGGATAGGGATCACCTAGGGAAAGTTCAGAGGTGAGCAACCAAGATGATACATGAACTACACAATGAACCTTACGGATCAAGACTAATCCACCTCAACATGTACTGACTAGAAAGGAGAAGGGACAGAGGGAATATGATAGAGACATTAAAATTCCTCTGTGGAATCAACTCAGTGCAAACACAAGGACTCTTCAAAGAAAACTCATCTGCATGAACCAGGGGCCACAGCAGGCGTCTGAAGGGAGGTAGTTTTAAAACAAACCGCAGGAAGTTCTACTTCACTGACAGGGTGGCGTAGCCCTGAAACAGTCTGCCCACAGAGGTTGTGGCATCAAACTCAGTAAGGGTGTTTAAGCTAGCATGGGACAGGCACTGTGGGAATTTATGAAAGCCAAGAGACTAGAAGGGGGAAGCCTACATGGGCAGACTAGATGGACTGCATGGTCCCCTTCTGCCGATACTTTCTTATGTTCTTAAGCACCTTGCCATCATGTATGCATTTTATACAATAGATTTTTTCTTTTTTTTGACTTTTATTGAGTTATTTTAGGATTTATTAGTTTGTTTGACCTGTTTTCTGAAGTGTTTAGTTGTTCTTTGGTATTCTCCCACTGTCTTCCTTCTGTTTTGTGAATGGGTGTTTGTAGTAATTTTTCATTGCATGATTCTGGGAATAGGTTGTTTTACTGAGTTTTTATTAGGTATAGTATTTGATATCAGGGTGTGGTATTGTATCTGATTGGTTTATGGGTGTGATGTTGTGTTTGGTAGATTGCTGTTTCTGCTGTTGGTTGATTGGTTAGTTGTCACTGTAGTGTTTTGCGATTGGTTATTTCCATGGGTAGGTGGGGTGGGTGTTTTGGATGTTGTATTCCATGGTTTGCTCCAATGTTTCCATACAGTTTTTGTCTTGCAGTTTGTTATTTTCAGTAAGTGAAATTGTATTTTGTTTTTCTTTTACAAAGTGTCTCCCCATTTTAAACAGAAAGAGGATGGGCAGGTACTTAAACCAAACAAGATAAACACTCAGGATTGGGGGTCAATACTGGTCCATTCACAGAAGAAAGGATTTTGAAGGAACTCTTGAAACTTGAGGCTGGACAAAGCAATGGGACCTGATGGAATTCACCCCCAGAATACTAAAAGAACTAAGGGTAGAACTAGTGACACCACTGACTACTCTCTTTAACAAATCATGGGAGGATGGGGTGGTACCTGAGGATTGGAGGAGGGCAGATGTGATTCCACTTCACAAAAGTGAGAGCAGGGCAGAGGCAGGAAACTACTGACCAGTTAGTTTGACATCAGTGGTAGAGAAATGATGGAATCACTTCTGAAGGAAAGAATTGTTGAGTAACTACAGGCCAGTGAGGAACATGACCCAAGGCAGCATGGATTCACAGTGGGAAGGTCATGTCATATGAATCTAATAGATTTCTTTGACTGGGTGACCAAAGTAGTAGACTGAGGGGTGCTGTGGATATGGCCTACCTAGATTTTAGCAAGGCATTTGACACAGTCCCACACAAAAGATTAATATACAAGTTAGCCAGCCTTGGAGTGGGTCCCAAGATGGTAGCTTGGATAAAAAATTGTCTGGACAACAAGGCGCAAAGGGTAATAGTAAACGGAGTACACAGTGAAGAAAGGAGGGTAACTAGTGGAGTACCGCAGGGTTCAGTTCTGGGACAGGTCCTCTTTAATGTCTTTATAAGTGAAATTGGAGAGCACCTGAAAGGAAAATATGTCTCTTTGCAGATGCCACAAAGATCTGCAACAGAGATGATACACAAGGTGGGGTGGAAAGGATGAAAAGGGAAATGGCAAGGTTGGAGGAATGGTCAAATGTATGGCAGCTCAGATTCAATGAAAGAAGTGCAACGTAATGCACCTGGGAAACAAAAATCCAGGGGAAGAGTACACAATGAGGGTGAGGTACAGTACTAACAACAACAAAAATCGAAAGAGACCTGGGAGAAAGTTGAACCAGCATAATATTCAGTGGTGATTTGCATATGCAGCCTATGATACTTTGCTTTGTGGGGGCGTGTGTGATTTTATATTTCTTTGAAACTTGACTTCCCAGTCAATGCCCTTTGGGGTAAGCATTGCCTCAGTGCTTGCGCACAGAGGTTCTTTGTCTTTTAAATTATTTTTTGTTTTAATTGGGTTCACCACAACATAACCCAGATAACCTCATCATCTTAGGGTAGCTGGTTCGTTCCACTGGGGTGTCACACAGATGAGGCATACTGATGAGTCCTAGTAGGATGAAACACATGTCTATGTCTTCTTTTGGCACCCTTTACAAACTGTGTGAGTGGCTTTTCAGCACCATGCATTTCTGCTTAAAACTGAACCAGCATAATATTCGATGGTGATTTGTATATGTAGCCCATAATGCTTTGCATTGTTGAGGCATATGTGGTTTTGTGTTTCTTTGAAACTTGGCTTCCTGGCCAATGCCATTTAGGGTAACCATTGCCTCAGTGCTTGCGCACATAGATTCTTTGTCCTTTAAATTGTTTTTTTTTATTTCAATTGGGTTCACCACAACATAATCCAGATAGACCATCTTAGGGTAGCTGGTTCATTCCACTGGGACTTCAAACAGATGAGGCATCCTGATGGGTCCTGGTAGGACAAAACATGTGTCTATGTCTTCTGTTGGCACCCTTTTCAAACTGTGTGAGAGGCCTTTCGGTGCCATGCATTTCTGCTTAAAGTTGAACCAGCATAATACTCTGTGGTGATTTGCATATGCAGCCCATGATGCTTTGCATTGTGGGGGCATGTGTGATTTTGTATTTCTGGGAGTAATTATATCAGATGACCTAAAGGAGGACAAGCAATGTGAGAATGCAGTAAGGAAGGCTGGGGGGATACTGGGATGCATAGAGAGAGGCATCAACAGTAGAAAACAGGAAGTTGTTATCCCTCTGTATAGACAGTTGGTGAGACCCCATCTGGAGTACTGTGTGCAGTTCTGAAGACCCCATCTCCACAAAGACATAGACAGAGTGGAGGCTGTTCATATGAGGGCAACCAAAATGGTGCAAGGTCTACACCAGGAGACATATTAAGAGAGACTAAGCAGCTTAATATGTATACCCTTGAGGAAAGGAGGGAGAGGGGGGGACATGATAGAAACTTTCAAGTATCTCAAGGGAATTAACAAAGTCCAAGAGGGTAGCATCTTTCAGAAAAAGAGATGTGCAAGAACAGGGGGGCACTATTTGAAGAGAGAGGGGGACAGCTCAGAGGTAATGTTAGAAAGTATTTTTTCATGGAGAGAGTTGTGGCAGCATGGAACAGCCTTCCTGAGGAGGTCATAGAGTCAAGAACAGTGGGGGAATTCAAGAATGCATGGGACAGACATAAAGCAATTCTAGTGGGGGGGTAGGAGGAAGTAAGCTGTTGGTTAACTATAATCTGCAGCTTATCTGGCAACAATTTTGGGAGCGAAAGTTCTTTAAATTTGATGGACTGCATCTGACTAAGGAGGGAGTCAGTGCATTGAGGCAGAAGTATAATATCTTTGCAGAATATTTCAACTGGCAAATGGGGAGAGGGGTGCAGCATCCCATATATGGAATGGGAGGAGCAACCCTCCCCCTCAGCTAGTGGTCAAACAGGAGTTCAGCATGTTTGTAGTTCATTTGCATCACCAGGTAAGGAAATAGGTCTGGCTCACCATATGACGCATAGGGGAAACACCAGACCTCACCCAACAACTAACACACTGAAATCTGGCCAGTGGAAAATCATGTACACAAATGCTTGCAGTCTGGGAAACAAGGTTCCAGACATACAGGCAATGATGGCAGAGGCTAAACTGGACATAGTAGTCGTTAGCAAAACATGGTTTACCAGTAACCACACTTGGGAGACTTCAGTACCTAGCTATGTACCGTTCAGAAGAGACTGAGGTGCAAAAAGGGGGCGGGTGGAGTGGCCCTTTATGTTAATGAAAATATCAAAGATGCAGAAATTTAGAATATACATAAGGAGCCAGAAGAACTGTGGGTCACCCTGGAAACAGGAAATAGGACAGCCATACAAACTGGGGTTGTGTGCAGGCCTCCAGACCAGGGGGAGGACATAGACACATTACTGTTAGAAGATATATAAAACATGATGGCTAAAGGCGAGGTTCTGATAATGGGACTAACATGCCTGATACAGATTGGTCAATACCAGTAGGAACATCTGCCAGAACTAGACACATGGTGGATTCCCTGCAGGGTGAGGGCCTCAAACAACTGGTACAACAACCTACAAGAGACAGTGCTATCCTTGATCTAATACTGACTAACAGGGAAAGGATCACAGATCTTCAGGTAGAAGGTTACCTGGGGGCCAGTGACAATCACATGATATGGTTCAATTTGGCCACTAGAACTAAATCATCCCATTCCAAGGCAAAAATGTGGGACTTCAGAGGAGCAGACTTTGATAAGATAGTCAACAGAGTGAAGCTAACCCTAGCAAAAAGAAATACAGGTGAGGGGTTACAGGAAAAGTGGGCAAGCATTAAGAATGCAGTACTTGAAGCAACCTACCATAGGTGTTAGAGAGAAAAGGAAGCGCAAAAGAAGAAGGAAACCACTTTGGTTCTCAAAAACAGTAGCAGAAAAGGCTGGCCTTCAGGAAATATAAGGGAACTCAGCAGGATGAAGATAGGGAGGCATACCAAACTTCCCTAAGGGAAGCAGGGAAGGCATTAAGGCAGGAAAAGGCCCAAACTGAGGAAACACTAGCACAAACAGTAAAATAAGGTGACAAGACTTTCTATAGATACATTAGTGAAAGGAGAAAGTCCAGAGGGGGTATTGCTAAGATCAAAGGGGATAAGGGGGCATGTGAGGAGGAGGCCCATGTAAAAGCATCTATCTTAAATAGATACTTCTGCTCAGTATTTACTGAAGAGAAGGTAGGTCAGGGCCCACAGCTCAGCACCATGGACACAGGGGGGAGGGATGTGTGCACTAGTCCCTTCACAAAAGAAAGGGTCCCACAAGAGCTCGATAAGCTCAGAGTGGACAAGGCAATGGGACCTGAAGGCATACATCCCAGGGTACTAAAGGAGCTAAGGGTGAAACTAGCAGAACCATTATCAGAACTGTTTAGTGAGTCTCTGAGCACAGGATAGGTCCCAGAAGACTGGAGGAGGGCTCATGTGATCCTGCTTCACAAGAGTGGTAGCAGGGAGGAGGCAGGGAACTACAGACCAGTCAGTCTTACCTCAGTAGTGAGCAAGATTATGGAGGCACTCCTTAAGGAAAGGATAGTACAACACCTGGAATCCATAGGAGCACAGGATCCAAGACAGCATTGGTTTATAAAAGGAAGGTCCTGTCAAACTAACCTCATAGATTTCTTTGACTTGGTAACCAGAGTGGTGGACCAAGGGGGAGCAGTTGATGTCGCCTACCTTGACTTCAGCAAAGCTTTCGATACTGTTCCACATAGAAGATTGATTAATAAGCTGGGTAGGCTTGGGGTGGGTCAGAAGTTGATCAGCTGGGTGGCAAACTGGTTGACGGGCAGAAAACAGAGTGGTGGTATACTGTATACAGTCAGAAGAGATGCAAGTCAAAAGTGTTGTACCTCAGGGATCTGTCCTGGGACCAGTCCTCTTCAATATCTATATCAGTGACATTGCAGATGGACTGGAGGGTAAGGTTTGTCTGTTTGCAGATGTCTCCAAGATCTGCAACAGAGTAGATGATCCAGATGGGGTGGACAGAATGAGAAGAGATCTGGATAAACTAGCAAATTGGTCGGAAGAGTGGCAACTGGGGTTTAACGCAAAGAAGTGCAAGATCATGCACATTAGGAAGAGAAACCCTGAAGCCACCTATAGGCTGGGAGGGGAGTTGCTGGCAGTCACAAGGGAAGAAAGAGATTTGGGCATCATCATCACTGATGACCTGAAATCATCCAAGCAGACCACTAAAGCAGTAGGTAAGGCTAGGGGGATGTTGGGGTGTATTAGCAGGGGTATCACAAGTCAGAAGCGGGTGGTAATAATCCCTCTTTACAAGACACTGGTTAGGCCCCATCTGGAGTAATGCATACAGTTCTGGAGGCCACACCTTCACAAGAACATTAACCAAATTGAGGCAGTTCAGAGAAGGGCAACCAAAATGGTGCAGGGACTGCATCAGAAAACATGATTAACGGAGCTCAATATGTATACCCTAGAGCAAAGGAGGGAGAGATGTGATATGATCAAAACATTTAAACACCTTAAGGCCATTAACAAGGTGAAAGAGTATAATATGTTTCAATATA
This sequence comes from Neoceratodus forsteri, assembly GCA_016271365.2. Taxonomy (NCBI): domain Eukaryota; kingdom Metazoa; phylum Chordata; order Ceratodontiformes; family Ceratodontidae; genus Neoceratodus; species Neoceratodus forsteri. The sequence goes on from CM028133.1 coordinate 981,946,595, forward strand.
AGAAAAATAGCAAGACAAGAGTACTCAGCATGAGATTAGAGGGAGGCCGATTAAGGGGTAATGTGAGGAAGTTCATTTTCACAGAAAAGTTTGTGAATGCATGGAATGGCTTACCTCAGGAAGTAGTGGGTTTGAATACAGTGCAGGGCTTCAAACAGGCATGGGATAGGCAGAAGGGAGCAATACAGATGAGTATGAATAGATAGGCCATTGACAGAGCAAAGGCCGATGGCGCATTCATAAGGTAGAAAAATAAATGGGTAGACTGGATGGGCCTTATGGTCCTTATCTGCCATCAACTTCTATGTTTTTTTTTCTTTTCTTTATTTAGTGTACTTTATTCTGCTGGGTCACCAGTAACTCAGCCCTTGGTTATGGCCCCTCTGCTCCCCCACCTCTGGCAATCACCGGGCTTCTCCACCGTCTCCCCTGGCTTGCCCCCAGAGGGTGGGGTTGCAGAGCTGCTCCCCTACCAGCTCCGTACTACAAGTATCTGGTTGGTAGAGCTCAGTATTAGAGGCTAATCATAACCCCAGAGGGAAGGGCGCCGTGGAGGTGACTCAGCAGCATTTTGTTCCCCTGTAAGCAGGGTGGGGACGTGCAAAGATGGCCAGCGCCACCATGCCCCGAATCTTACTGGCGTTGGCACACTGCGGCAAACCCAGCCTCCACTGGGTGCTTCTCGTGAGCTGAACACACAACCCCCCTCCCTCCCAGAGAAGGAGAGCAGTCCTAGGGACGCCCAATCCTTCTCGCCCCAGCTGGCCTTTTAATGACCCGGGTCCGTTCCTGAACCCAGGTCACCGGCGTCGCAAGCGGAAATCCAACTGCTGCACTGATGGGCCCACAACTTCTATGTTTTTGTGATATCCATCAGGTAGGGGAAATGGGCAGACTAGGTGGGCCAAGCAGTCCTTATCTGCCATCAAATTCTGTGTTTCTATGTTTCTATATTTATGATATTTCTCCTGGCTCTCTTTCATTACGTTTGGAGCTGCAATATACATGAGAAATGCAAGCCTTGATTTCACATTATTTGATGTACCTGTGTCAGTGTTTTTCTTTAAGTTATTAATTTCACAATACCTTCCGCTTTTATTCTATTAAATGTACCCTGTATCTGATATATTTTGAGATTTGTTGCAACTGGGATTCTCATTGTTTATTTTAATGCTTAAATATCCTGTCAAAACTGTAACTATATGGTAATCTATCTTTTTTAATTTTCTATATAAATATTGTATTTTGTGACTGACAAGATGTAAAAATGAACATAATAGACCCATGGACATTTTTTACCAAGCCTTTGTCCAACTATACTTTTATAACTTATTTACAAAGGATAGCCAAGCTGAGATGTAACATCTGATTTCCTGTGAGATTCTACCTTTGCCCATGTCCAGAGCTAGGTGGACTGTATCACTGAGAGCCTAACAGAATTTCTTACGGTGACACAGTAAGTATTGAGGTCTGATGGGGTTTGAACCTGTGATCTCCCATTTACCAAGCCAGTGCTCTAACCACTGGATCACACTGCCTGCTATACCTCTTTAAATCACTATATACATGCAGTCTACCTCCCTAGAAATAATTTGCAATGACTATTAATCTACAAACAATATTTGATATCAGTTATTACAATACAAAGTTGTTTTAAATGTGCTGTAGGTTGTGCCAGCGCTGTCTTCTCTCAAGAGATAGTTTACTGATCAGTGAACAGTTTGTGTGGCAGAATAGTGCTACTCAAACAAATAACCTCAAGGTTCAGTCCTGGGTCCACCCTGTTCTTGATCTTCTTCAATGACCTTCCTATGGCCAGTTGATCTCTGTGCATTCACATGTACATAGAAGATGTCATGCTTTTTGCCATTCGATCCTCAGCCACTAAATTGGAAGTGGAACAGCAGCAGGACCCTGACAACATCTAATGCAGGTCTTTGTTAGCAGTCTCTCCCTGAATGCTATAAACATGGACTCCATAAAGACTAGCTGCAGGTAGAGACTCTGGATAATATCCATCTGAATGGTACCCCCTCCTTCATATTCTTAGGGGTCTGGCTAGACAATCACCTCAATACACTAATTTGCCACCTGGATATCAACCATAAGAAAACCCTACCCAAGTTTAATGTACTGCATTATAAAAAGTATCTCCATCCCTCCCTGTCTGCTCTGAGGTGATCTACAAAATGGGGCGATTGTGAAGAAAGTCTGACCAGCCAGATTGTGTAGCGTAAAAGGCTATGGGAATCGCAAACCGCCTTCCACTGAAAACGTAGGTGCAGCTTCACGCCCAGGTAGCGAAAATGTGTGCCATCCTTACATCCTTCACACAACAAATTAATGTCATTTTTCACTGGGGCTGTGCCTCGCACTTCCCCAAAAGTAAACATCTAATGTAAAAAAAATGTAAAATTAAAATCCCCAAATAAATGTAGTAACGCATGATCTGTGTCTGTTACGCAGTAAGAGAGTTACGCAGGAAGTGTAGCTCCTCGACTGGTCCGACTCTCTTCACAATCACCCAAAATGGTCCTCCAAGTGACTGACTACAAGGATATCATCTATAGTGCTGTCACAAAGCACTCCATTGTCAGACCACATCACCCACTGCTGGTTTGCTTTTCTATTTTCCAGTGGAATCACTAAACTCTATGGCTATATCATGATAAGGAGCTTGTTTACAACTTACAGAAAAAAACTATGTATGATTTTATATATATTATGCATGCTCAGTATTGTTTGCATAGAAGGACTGAGCAGAGTATTCAATGTTAAACATCAATTTCTGAACCTTAATAAATTCGCTGGTATATAACAGACTTGCAGGAAATTTAGCATGCGTAGTTCAGATGGCAAGATCTCAAGATATGGGAAGTTTTTTGATGGGTGCTTAACCAGATTCAAGATCCAAAATGGTGAAAAATACATAAAAAGCATTGGTCTTGCCATGCTTAGCAGGGTTTTCAAATTAACCCTCCAGTACAAGAGAAAAAAGTTACTTTCACAAGAAAACGTGTTTTTCATTTGCAAGAAAATATTTTACTGTTCTAAATTTGAGCCACAGTAACATTGGCTCCAGTCAATGAACATACATGACTTTCTGAATGCTTGACCTGGATGTTTCATTCTTATGATCTGGCAAATTTTGTGATGGTCATGTGTCTAGATTCTGAGATACAAGATGTGCAAAAATAAGAAAAACAATACTCTTTTTGACTTTTCTTTTTGCATCTAAAGCAAAAACTGATTGGAATTTTGAGTGGATCTTTATATGGATGTGCCTTTTGTGAAAATTTCATGAAAAATGTTATCACTTCTCAAATTATAAGGTTTTAAAAATTTGGTTTCTGAGCATGCATTGAGTAGGCACTTTAATTTTAAACCCCAGTCTGTGCACCTTAATAACTCTGTCAGTGTTCAACAAAATTGGGTGAAATTTTGTATGTGTTGCCCTGGTGGCAAGTTTACAAGACATAGGAAGTTTTGTGACAGGTGATTAACTGGATTTTTAGATACACAAATATAAAAAATACATAAAAAAGGACATTTTTGTCTGTCTTTTTGCAGTCACCTACAGCTAAGACAATATGGCATTTTGTTTCGAACTTTCAGGGCTGATTATGCCTGTGCCAAGGGTATGCAGCTCCAAGGCATACCCCTCACACCTGTTCCTGCATGCAGAGTGGGGGTGGGGTGTTAGGGTTCGAAGCTGAGTGTGGGGGTGGGGTCTTAGGGTTTGGAACCCAAAGATCTCATTTCCCAACATTTTACGTTAGAACCCTATAGTGCATTAATGAAGTTTTTATACATAGCATTTCCCTACTTTTTGAGACAGTATCATCATAAGGAACCCTAATGGTGCATTAATTAAGTTTTTTTTTTTTTACAAATAATTTCCTTACTTTTTGTGAAAGTATCACAACTCTTTTTGTGTAGCTTTTGGGGATATATGTGTTTGCTTTAGTTTGTTTTTACTGCTCACACCAGCCTCTGTAACAAGCCTGGTGGTTTCCATTTTGTGGTTGTTGAAATCTCACTGTGCCTGATAAAGGACTACAGATTTGAAATGTGTCAGGCAAGCATTGATTTTTGAGTGTCTGTCATGTATTAACTGCAATTAATGTTGCTTTTAAACAAGTTGAGTAGTCTGATCTTAATTGCTGGTGTGTGCCTGATTTCTACATGTGGATGTAATGAGGAGTAGCTTTCTTTCTTTCTTTCTTTCTTTCTTTCTTTCTTTCTTTCTCTCCCTCTCACTCTTTCTCTACATTAGATGCTTTTGGGTGCAAAGAGGTTATCCAGTCTGTCCAACAGAGACTGGACAATCTCTCCACACCAGAATGAACTCACACAGACATGCTATTAAAATGAAGATGACTGAAAAACCAGTGGCTCAACACTTCTCTCAGTCTAATCACTCCATCTCTGATATATTGGTACTGGTTTTGGAAGGACATTTCAAAACTACACAACAAAGGCAGGCTTTTGAGATCAGACTCATTCTACTTTGGATGAATATAGATTTGTTTTTTTTTTGTCACATTACACTGCTTAAACAGCTCCTGTTTTTTCACCTGTTTCAGGGACAATACGTGGACATATAATTGTGGTACATGGTGGTATTGCAATGTGTTGCAATGGGTATAAGGATCCCTTTTTACTGGTTATCTATACATTGGCTTTACAGTGGGTGGGGGGGTTAGAGTATGGTGATGAAGTGTGGATTACCCCAGTTTTTTATTCAGATTTATAGAACTGTTATTTAATAGTTCAGAATATTAGGTACATATGGACACAAGTTGATATATGGACATATTAGAATAACAGTATCTCAATTACCAAGGGGTATGTGTTAAATTTGGGTGTTGAATGTGCAGAAACACTAGTCACTTGTTACAGAGTTGCAGATAGATCACGTTTAAAGATTATAAGTTTGAATATTCATGTATATTCATGAATAATATTGACTTGTACACAGGTTTTAAGATATACATATCTGAATAGTACTTACACTGTATAAATGTGGGAAACAGCTGGTTAATGCTTAATTTACAGTAGGACAATTTGTCTTTAAACTCACTTTTCTGCCTAATACAAATATATTTTCTTATTTAGAAGATTTTTAACATTATATACTATGGGCTGGATATTCAAACTGCGCTATTTTGTGGCGCAAGCCCTTGCGCTGCACAAAATAGTTGTGCAGGGGTGTGTCCAGAGCGATATTCAAAGGAGTTGCGCCCTTGAGCAACTCCTATGAATATCACTCCCCGGCCACAGCCACTGTGCATGGTGCAGTGGAACTTGCGCCACCGCAAGTTGTCAGAGTGGAGCATTCAACTTGCGGTGGTGCAAGTACCATTGCGCCATGTGCAAAATCCCGATATTCAAAAGCTGACATGCAAATGGGGCCATAATTCATGCAAGGTGCAGGGGGGGGCCATTTGCATCTGATTATGGCCCCATTTGCATGCCATTAGCATGCAGGTGCTTCGATCCCCGAGGACTTGCGCCTGGCGCCCTGCCAGGCAGCAGCCGTCGGGGACCGACGCCCCCTGCAGCCCAATCGCGGGCAAAACAGTGTAGAATCCCCCCACCACCCCCCACTGGCCTGATCGCGGGCATTGTTGAACCCCCCCACCAGCCCGATCGCGGGCAGCAGTGTGTCTCCCGAACACATCTCTGGTGGTCCAGTGGACCGTGAAATCCCGATCACGGGATGGAAGTAAAAACCCCCAATACATCCCTGGTGCCTAGTGTCCCCCACCACCCACCCATGAAGCCTCACCACCTCGCCTCTCGGCAGCCGGCGCGTGGCAGCATCCCACCTGCCTGCCGCCCCAGCCACCACGATTGATCGTTTAGATGGCTGCACGCCCATTGCGCAGAGTAAGAGCCAATGGGCTGCAGGCCTGCATCTACAAGACAGTCCAGTTTTGTGAATGAATACATTCATATGTCCACTGGACCACCAGGGATGTATTGGGGTTTTCTTACTTCCATCCCGACGATCGATTTACGGTCCACTGGACCACCAGGGATGGTATTGGGGTTCTACTTCCATCCCGCGATCGGGATTTACAGTCCACTGGACCACCAGGGATGTATTGGGGGTTTCTTACTTTCATCCCACGATCGGGATTTACAGTCCACTGGACCACCAGGGATACATTGGGGATACATTGCTGCCCGCGATCGGGCTGGTGGGGGGGCATACCTCTCAACCTCTTGTCTCATGAATCAGGGACAAGACTTTAAAATATCAGGGACAAAGACTCCAAATCAGGGACACATCTTAAAATATGGTAGTATTCACTCAGGAAGCTGATAGAATTAGGGGATTTCTGTAAGATGCATTTTCTGAATAGGAAGACATCTGTAACTTTAATATTTAACATTATTGATGCTTACAATCCCTAGTGTTCTATCACATAAGTTCAAATTTTATGAGGGACAGAGAAATATTCTGAGGCAAACTCAGGGATGTCCCTGAAAATCAGGGACAGTTGAAGGGTATGGGGGGGCACAGGGAGTGGGTTGGGGGCCAGTCACAGGTGGCAGCTGCTGTGTTGCGCCCTGCAATGCAGCAGCTCACCTGTGGGTGGCCCTCGACTTAAGCTTTTTTTGGCTCAAAGTTGTGCAGGCGCAGGTTGGGGGTTGAGCCTGCACAACTCTGCACAGCCCGGCTGAATATCGGGCTGTGTAGTTTATGCATGGTTCCTCCCCCTCCAGTTCAGCATACATTCATTTGCATTGCGCTGTTGCTCAGCCTGTTTTCAGTGGCGCAACTGCCTCCTGCTGAATATGGCAGAATGGAGCAAGTTCGGACTTGCGCAGGAGCAACCCTATTGCGCATGGCGCAACACTTTTGAATATCTGGGCCAATGTATTTTTCAGCATATTTTGTCTTGTGGTTTAAAATCATAGACATTTACTAATACATGCTCAGACACACAAATATGGCTTTAGTACATTTTATGGCTGCTCTCAGGGAAGAAGTTATCCATTTTATGACATTTGACCTTAAAATACCTTTCTTTTGAAGGAACTCTGTTGCCTTTTTATGGTCCTATGTTGATTTTTAAAAGCAGTTTAGGCAGTGGGATTTCTAACAACTTTGTATCTGTTTTTTATGTATGATTTGGACTTTAAGAAAGTGTATTCTTCCAAATCAATTATCATTGTTTTCTGATGAAGGACTCTGTGTAGTCTGAAAGCTAAAAGCACCTATTTTCTTTTTTAACAACTCTTTTGGTCCAATAAAAGGTATAAAATCATCTGTTTGTGTGGATCTTGTGTTACAAGGACCAATACAGAAAAAATAATTTCTATATCAAAATACTATGCAAACTGATACTCATGTGAAATATTTCACATTTCACTTATTTTAAATGCACTCAGTGAACCTATTGGTTATCTGTGGCACTGTTTTAATATCTGTTGTGTTTCTATAGAAAATGCATCTTATTCCAATGTTCTTTTAAAGTTCAGAACTGAAACTGAAGAAATGAAGTAAATCTCAGTTCCAAAAATCAACGTGTGTGTGTGTGTAATGAAGTGTTGTGACACTTTTGGGTAACTGTGTTTAATAGTGTACCACAGATCAAGATCTCTGGGGCACTGAACTTCATTGGTGGTTCCATTACAATCTATCCACTAATACAATGTAAATGTGTACATTTCTTATAGTTTAAATCTATTTTCTTAAATCCTTGAAACTTCATCATCTTTATAAATATGAAACCATTCTCTTGGAACATGCATTATTTTTCCCATGTTCATTGAGTAAAATAGCTTATTAACAGTGTAACTCATTTCAGTCTTCCAATGCAGATCAGTTGATCTTTAGAGTTAAAATGGAGAATTAGAAATTCTGTATGTTTTGTGAAAAGCATTTGTATTGGAAGTCATTGATGAAAAATCTGCCTTGATCCATATTAAACGCCATTCTTTAAATTAGTTTCATTATACTGCAGCAATACATTTTTTATGTATTGCAGTAGCTATTTGTTTCTGATAGCATCTATCTCCACATCTGATTGTTACATGGGAAAGACAAGATCAAACTGGTGTATTTATCACTTGAAGTCTGTTATGCATTGTTTCAAGTATATCAACAATATGCCTCATAAGTTTACACAAACGACACAATATTTGTGATACATACATAGAAACATCTTTTAAGACAGTAATTTGAAAACCATAGCAGGTCAATACCGCTAAAAAAATAACTGCATGGTCAATAACTGTGCAGGAAAAAAGCGTTAAAACTACCTGGATTACAGAGTGAAGCAGAACCGCGTAATCCAGGTAGTTGCCTCCATCCACAGTATTGCACATCCTGGAGTTAGTTATCTATATAAAGATGGTGTAGGGGGAAAAGCTTCCCTCAGAAACATAGTGTCTTGGTCCTGTGCCGTGGTGGTCGGTGCTGTTTTTGTCTCGCATTTTTGCACCACGTGCACTTTATTTTGCTGTTTTCAACTAGAACTTTTGAAAACTACTCATGAAATGGACATATGAATAAAGGAGATGAGAAAAATTAATGCAAATGGAGGCCAATTTAAATCTCTACTCTGATATGGATTTTTAAAGCTTTAGCAGCACTATCAAGCCCTCCATAGAACATTATTGTACTGAACATTGAACCTGAAATATAAGATCCTTCTTAGGGATAAGCATTTCATGCAATAAATAGTAGGCATCATCATTCAGTGTAGAGCCAGATGGAAAGACAGGAGACTATGTCTGACTCCTAAGAGCTTCTAAGATCAGTGTTGTATGCCATAGTTACCTGCTTCTGAAATAGGAACTACAATTCTTAGCAATCTTACATATCTGTCTGACCAAAAAGACGATGAAAAATAACTTCTGAAATAGGGACTACACATTTAGCAATCCTACATATCTATCTGGCCAAAAAAGAAGATGAAAAATAAATGTCTATGTGTTTAAATTTGAAATTCATTCCTGTTGTTTGGAAGTCAAAATACATATCAGGTCCCAAGTTTTGGATGTCATTACTCTATATAGCTTGATTGTTAGAAACTGTCAAAAACATTATATTACTGGTAAATATATTTTCTTAATTGGTTTTGATTTCTATACCTCCAAACTTGAATGCCACATAATTTCCTTTTTTCTTTTTTTATACTTAGAATCAAATACCCTCTTGCTCTTTTATTTCCAAATGCTTACTACAGCGTTGCAAGTCAAATGCTTCCGAAACAGAGTTGGTTATTTCACAAATTAGTATTATCTTAATAATATTTTAATAACTTGTTTCACTTTCTATTTATTGCTCCTTTCACCTGACTGGCAAGGCAGCTGGGATTTTATGACAGAGGGGCACTGGCTCCACCTTTCTAACTTCTGAAATAGGGACTAGAAATTTAGCAATCCCATGTATCTATCTGGCCAAAAAAGAAGACAACAAATAAACATCTATGTGTTTAAATTTGAAATTCATTCATGTTGTTTGGAAGTCAAAATATATATCAGGTCCCAAGTTTTGGATGTCATTACTCTTTATAAGGGCTAAATTATAAGGGAGATTATAAACTGAAGGAAGATTTACTGCAAGGAACATATTTCTTCCAACTTCATTCCACTTAAGTAAAGCTTAATGGAATGTACCATCTCTAGCTATGGGAGTTCCCCTTTGTCCAGGCCTCATGAAACTGCAATACTTTCTGCACGTTAGGGGCTATGACGTTGCCTTTGGATAGCTACTAGTCAGCTTACTCAGATAAGGACTAAGGGAGATTACTATCACATACCAGGAAGAAAGTTTCATTAAAAATGTGGGGCTTAGTTGCCCGGCAAAGCAATGCTATCCAAGAAAAAAGTCAGAATCCATTGGAATCCTTATAAACTTTCATAGGAAAAAGAAGTCTTTAGTCTCTTGCAAAACCAATTTTTAAGATGCCGAAACGAAACTTTTGTAGTTTGTAAAAAAGATTACAACTGACTATATATCCAGGTTTTGTGAATGCAACTGCATGAGAAAAGAAGAGATATATAAAAACATTTTAGAGCAATATATTTAATTTAAATATTCTTTAAAGTAAATCCCTCAAGTCTAGTCTCAAATGAAAGCTAACATTGAGACAAGTACAAAGGTATAACTTTCGAGTAGGCAATCTGTTGCCATAAGGAGATACACCATCTGAAAGTTGTTTTGTAAACAGGTTGGTTTATGGCTAGCTCTGGACAGAACAAAGGAAACATGCTTGTAAAGAAATCTAATGTTTTAAGAGCATTTCTGAAATATTTTATGGACACTTCCTACATTATTTTAAAGCCTAGAAAAATACACAACAAAAGTATCACTTTATTTTGAGAAACTTTGCTAAAACAATAGTTATGACCCGTATTAGCTTAATTTAAGAAATACTGTTCCTAGAAACACGGGAAACACTTTAAAAGATGGGGTACCATGAGAGAAGTTCAAAAATGTTTGTTTGAAAATCATGTAATTTTGCATTAGGAAGACTGAAGGAAAAATAATTTAAGGTTTAAAAGTGGACTTTGAGCAAGGAGGCTGTCTTTCAGGAGGTGTGGAGACCCATACCAACCTCATTTGCATTATCCAATCAGAGTTGAGAGAATTTGCAGGAAACAATGTCAGAACAGTATTCTGGCCAAAGAAATCTGCTAGCAATTTCTGTTCCAGCTCCAGAATCATTGACATTTTGGACTGTAAAGACCACATTGGTTGGAATTAGAAATCTTGTTGTTTAAGACTTATGTTAGGCTGAAAGCCTAAATGCCACACCTGCTTGGAGATCTGAAACATAGAAACATAGACTTTGATGGCAGATAAGGCCCACTTGGCCCACTCAGTCTGCCCATTTCCCTATTTGATAAGCTACAGAGCCTAGTTAACCAACAGTCTACTTCTTCCTACCCCCACCAGAATTGCCTTAGGTCTGTCCCATGCATTCTTGAATTCCCCCACTGTTTTTGACCCCATGACCTCCTCAGAAAGACTGTTCCATGTGTCCACCACCCTCTGCATGAAAAAATACTTCCTCTTGTTGCCCCTGAACTGTCCCCCCTCTATCTTCAAATTGTGCCCCCTTGTTCTTACACATCTCTTTTTTGAAAGATACTACCCTCTTGGTATCAACTTTGTTGATTCCCTTGAGGTACTTGAAAGTTTCTATCATGTCCCTCTCTTTCTCCTTTCCTCAATGATATGCATAGTAAGTTCCTTTAGTCTCTCTTCATATGTCTTCTGGTTCAAACCCTGCACCATCTTAGTTGCCCTCCTCTGGATTGCCTCCATCCTGTCTATGTCCTTGCAGAGATGGGTTCTCCAGAACTGCATGCAGTACACCAGAAGGGGTCTTACCAACTGTCTGTACAGAGGGATAACAACTTCCTGTTTTATACTAGTGATGTTTCTCCCTATGCATCCCAGTATCCCCCAGCCCTCCTTACTGCCGTCTCACATTGCTTGCCTACCTTTAGGTCATCTGATATGACTACCCCAGGTCCCTTTCTATTTTTGTTGTTGTTAGTACCTCCCCATTGTGTACTCTTTCCCTGGGTTTTAGTTTCCCAGGTGCATAATTTTGCAATTCTTTGCATTGAATTTAAGCTGCCATAGTTTTGACCACTCCTCTAACCTTGGCAAGTCCCTTCCTATTAAATCATTAAAAAGGACCGGCTCCAATACTGAACCCTGTGGAACCCCACTAGTAACCATCTTTCTTCAGAGTGGACTCTATTTACTATTACCCTCTGTATCCTGTTGTCCAGCCAATTTTTTCCAGGCTGCCTCCCTGGGACCCACTCCCAGGCTGGCTAACTTGTTTATTATTCTTTTGTGTATGACTATGTTAAATGCCTTGCTAAAGTCTAGGTAGGCCATGTCCACAGCCTCTCCCTGGTCTACTACTTTGATCACCCAGTCAAAGAAATCTATTAGATCCATCTGACCTGACCTCCCCACTGTGAATCCATGCTGCCTTGGGTCCTGTGCCCCCTTGGCCTCTAGGTACTCAACTATTATTTTTTTCAGAAGTAATTCCATCATTTACCCTACCACTGAGGTCAAACTAATAGGTCTATAGTTTCCTGCCTTTGCTTTGCTCTCACTTTTGTGAAGGGGAATCACATCTGCCCTCCTCCAGTCCTCGGGTACTACACCATCCTCCCATGATTTGTTAAAAAGAATAGTCAGTGGTGTCACTAGTTCTCCCCTTAGTTCTTTTAGAATTCTTGGGTGAAGCCTGTCAGGCCCCATTGCTTTGCCTACCTTTAGTTTTAGGAGCTCTTTCAGGACACTTTCTTCTGTGAATAGACTGGTATCGACCCCCTGATCCAAAGTGCTTCTATTGATTGGTTCAGGTACCTCCCCCTCCTCTTCTTTTGTGAATACTGAGCAGCCCTGCTTTTTCACTGTATCCCTTTGCCCACCCACCCTCCACTTTATTAAGTCTCATTATCCCTCCCTTGGTCTTTCTCCTCTCCCTAATGTACCTATAAAAGGTGTTATCCCCCTTCTTAACTGAGTTGGCTGTCTGTTCCTAAGTTTGGCCTGGGACCAGTTTGTGGCTAAACCCATGCTGTATCCATCAGTGGTGCTGAGGTCAAGGCTACAAACTGATAAAATTGCAACAAGGTTTTATCTCTCTTCTTAACTGAGTTGGCTATCTTTTCCTTGGTTTGACTTTGGAACAGTTTGTGGTTAAGCCCTTGCTGTATACATCAGTGGTGCTGAGGTCAAGGCTGCAGCCTGATAAAATTGCAACGAGGTCCAGCTACAAGAACTGTGTGTTACTAAAGGGACTTTTTCCAATATTAGATGGAGCAAAGCATATGGTTTGCACTGGAAATCCTGACTGAAGTAATGTTTTGAAACTTCTGCTCAAGCCAAGCAAGGATAAAGACTAACTGTGAAATTCAATAGCCAAACACAAGTCAATAGTGCTGTTTGATGACAGATGAGTCCAAGATCCTGAGGCTCAGGTGGAAATGAACTAAAACAGAAAAAGTCATGAATCCAGTTACTAACTTTGCTCTCCACAAGGAAAGCCTTTTCTGCAAATAGCTGTGGTGGTAAAGAAATCTACCATTATGCCTTGAAACTGTAATATCTTGTCACTTGATGTTCCCGCCAAATCCTGATAAGTGACTTTCTGATGATGTCTTAAGCAAGGAGGATCCAGACTGCACCGATGAGTTGATGCAGAGAGTCCAGAGTCACAGATTCAGGGGTGAGAAAGAAAAGACAAGTGCTACAGCCAAGCCAGCCACTGAAGGACTTTTATCACCCAGAATCAGAAATTCTCAGCAAGATTTTGAAAGTTAAAAGGAAGAAATACCAAGCCTACAGATAACCAGAAATTTAAGTATTATTTTAATTATTTCAATTTTAATAATTTAATATGACTTATCTGGGGTGATAACAGAGTTAACTTTTAATTACAAAATATTGGGTATAAAAGTTAAGCTTGAGTTTAAACAAAAAGAAATACATTTTGCATGCTATGAGGAATTAAAGCAAGTTGTATACAGAGACATAATCCAAGACACTAATGTAATGAGTTTGCAAGTTCTTATATAAAAAAGGTTATGCTAAATACAAAGCATGTTGAAAGCACAGTATATAACCAGTGCCATTTATTTTGTTGAATATTGCTCATTCATTTTTGCTGTGTTGTTTATTTTATGAAATATTTTTGTCTATTTGTTTTATTTCATTGTGTTTTCTGATTTGATTTTCTGAAACCTTTGTTATTTGTGTATGCATTATTCTTATGTAACCACCCACTGGCCACTTGTTTAACTAGTAAGCACACCTCCCATATTTCTGTCTAGGAGAAAGAGAGTGGTGAAGGTACAGTGATGATATTTACAGACAAAATTACCATTACTAAACCCAGGTCCTGAGGAGAGAACCTGCTGTAGTTTGGATCCGGGCCCTACCCCCCTTTTAGTAGGATGTGTAGATACCATGTGCTCGATCCCAGCTAAAATTGTATGGAGATTCTTGGAGAGGGGAATCTTTCCAGACCCCCTAACGGAGGCAGTCATTCAACCACTCCTTAAAAAACACTCCTTGGATCCCGTTGATCCAGCTAACTACCGACCTGTCTCTAACCTGCCCTTTGTGGGAAGGTTATTGAGAAGGTGGTTGTGCTACAACTGGATAATCACTTGATAATTCACAATATCTATGAAGCTTTTCAGTCTGGTTTCAGGAAGAGACATAGCATGGAAACTGCCCTTTTGTGGGTATTAAATTACCTCCTGATGGCCAGAGATCGAAAGGCTCATATCATCTTGGTCTTTCTCAATCTCTCAGCAGCTTTTGACACTGTGGACGCTGAGGTGCTTTTGGAAACCCTGCGGTTCCTTTATGGACTGTCATGTACAGACCTCGAATGGTTTCAATCCTTCCTCATAGGCAGGTCTTGAAGGGTGGTCACTGGAATTTATTTCTCTGACTCCCTCCCCCTGTCCTCCGGGGTGCCACAGAGTTCCATATTGGCACCCATGTTGTTCTTAGTGTATATGCTGCCACTGGGAGATATCATCAGGTGATACCCCCTTGAGTTTTCACTGCTATGCAGATGACACTCAGCTATATATGTCCTTTGTGCCCAGACAGGTTGATGTAGTCTTTATGCTAAATAGTTGCCTCTCTGAGATCAAAGACTGGATGAGCTTGAGTTGGTTGAGATTAAACCCGGATAAGACTGAGGTGCTGGTTGTGGATCCGAGTCGCCCGGGTGCGGGTCTTGGAGCTGGGCTCATGTCGGGCCTGTGGTTTGATGGTGTCCCAGCTCCCTACCTCAGATCGGGTGCATAACCTGTGCATTATTTTTGATGATGGTCTGACCCTGAAGTCTCAGGTGTCAGCTGTGGTCAAATCCTCAATTTACCATCTGAGGAATTTCACCCTGGTGAAACACTTGATTCCTCCTGGCGACCTTCTAACATTGGTCCATGCCTTCATAACCACCCATCTTGACTACTGCAATGCCCTCTACCTAGGGCTGTCTAGGGTTGATATCTATTGCCTGCAGCTAGTGCAGAATGCTGCAGCCAGGCTGCTGACTGGTAACTCCAGGACTAGTCATATTATACCTGTGATGCATGAACTGCATTGGCTGTTAGTTCAGTGGTGGATCACCTACAAGGTAGGCTTGCTTACCTTTAAAGCCCTACATGAACAGGGACCCAACTACCTGAAAGATCTCCTGATTCCCTTCTCCCCAATTGCCCTCTCTGATCCACCGATGAGGGATTGCTAGAGATCCCAGGGTTCATCTTAAAACATCTGTAGCTCATGCTTTTTCATTTGCAGCACCAACCCTGTGGAATTCTCTACCTCATCAGTTGAGAATGCCTGACCATCAGCAGTTTTAAATTTATGCAGAAAACATATTTATTTTCCTTGGCCTTCCCTAATTAGTTGACTAATTAATTGACTGTTTTTAAATATTTTATTATCTTATTGTTTTATATTGTATTTTATATTGTGTACAGCGCCGTGATTATGAAAGGCGCTATATCAATAAAGTTTGCTTGCGTTAAGGGCAATGCTAGGTCTGCACTTTGTTTATTTTTTTTATTTTAGTCTTTGGTTACCAGATAAGGCCCACTAGGCACAAGTGCCTGTTTTCAGGGGTGACCTGGGAGCACTTGCCGGTTAAGTGGCTTGCTCAGAGTCACACAGTATGCAACTGGAGGTTGTGAGAATCAAACTCAGGTCTGGTCTGCTGGATGTACCAAGCTCATTTACACCTCATTCCTCTAACCTGTAGGCAATACTGCCAGCCCAACTTCTAGAGGAGTACCCAGTAATTCCTCACAGGAAGCAGTAACAAGATTGTCCACACCAGGTTAGGGTTTTAGAGTGTGACTTTATTCCAAAGTTGATACACAAAAGTAAAGGTGGGCCCCCAAGGGTTTACACTTTGTGGCACAAGGCAATGCAGAACTCAAATTCTGTAGCAGACAAAAATTCTAACTTCCCATATTGCATAGGACTTCAAACCCTTTCAGTGGCATAGCCTCAGCTGAAACACACATCTCTTGTAGTGGCACTGGCCACGACTTAGAACATTTCACATATGGCATAGGATTTAGAGGTTTGGCAGTGTGGCAACTGGCCATGATGGAGCACACTTGTGCTCAAAATCAGAACAAATCACACGGGGGTAAACTTTCTCTTCAGGCATTGGCCACCATGTCCTGAAAAATAGGCACACTTACAAAACCCAAAGTGTGGAACTGGTCACTCCAGATGGGGGATTGCCCACCTTTTGCTTCCTCAGTCCATACCCAGTCATTTTTTCAGAGTTACACCTCAACATTTACAAACTGTAGAACTGTGCATCTTAGAATGACTCTCGCATTCTGCATTAGAAACATACTACTTCTGAGTGTAAATTAAAGTTCTGTACAGTGTGTTAAGTCTTGCAGTGGACTCCATGATTGTCAGCCAATTTTAGGAAAAGGCATGAAAACAGTCTTAGACAGAACTGGGTGCATAGGTCCCTTTGTCAGAGTAACACCCCAAAGAAAACAGTCAAAAACAGGTACATTCCTCCTGGGAACCTAAAGTCAGATGACTCACAGTTGTCAAAGAAAAGGCAGCTTCACTGTCCTGAATCAAAGTCATGGGATTGCCCCTCTGATTCATTCTGCAGTCACTCTTCATCTCACCAGGGATGAAGAGTAAAACCAGGAACTCCTGCTAGATGGTTTCCACCACTTCTGCAAGGCAGGTAGATGGTTCTCAGCACTAGGGTGAGGAAAACGTAGTCTCTCCTCAGAGCCCACACTGCAGCTCTTCACTCCTCCAACTGCTCACTCTGGCTGCTGCTGGATGACACTCACAGAAAATTCTAAAACTCCCCACTCACAGCTAACTGCCCTGGCTTATGCTGCTGCAAGAGGTCTAAATGACATCACCTCTCTCCACTCAGCTGAGACCAACTAAACAGAGAGGGAGCAGGTGAAAATCTATTTAGCTAGTTATTCACCAGCTGCCTTCCCTACCTAGCACTGACACTGATGGGATTTGAGTAATTCCAGGAGATGGGGGGGGGTAACACTTATTATGCCGGATATGTATATGAACATATGAAGAAGCCAGCAGAAGAAGGCCATTTGGTCTAACAAGTCTGCTCATATTGCAGAGTCCACAGCTTGAGCTAATGTTCCTGCCCTCCTTCCCCACTCCTCCCACCCTCGCTATCCATGATCCTTACCTTCCCCTATGCCCATCCCAGCCTCTCTTAAAGCTGCCCCCTGTCTTCAATGAGATGACCTCTCCCAGCAGTGCATTCCAAGTGTCCACCACCCTCTCTGTGAAGAAGTGCTTCCTGACCTCCCTCCTAAACCTCCCACCCTCCAGCTTATGACTGTGCCCCCCTCATGGTATGGTTGCCACGCAGCTTAAAGAGACTCTCCTTATCAACCCTATTTATCCCTTTCAAGTACTTGAATGTCCCGGTCATGTCTTCTCTTTCTCTCCTGTCTTCCAGGGAGTACATGTTCAGTGTCCTCAGCATCTCCTCATATGCCTTGCCGTGCTGACCAGCTATCATCTTTGTAGCCCTCCTCTGTACCTTCTCCAGCAGGTTAATGTTCTTCTTGAGGTGTGGGCACCAGTTCTGAACTCCATACTCTAGATGCGGCCTTACCGATGAGCTGTACAAGGGCAGTATAACCTCCTCTCTCCTACTACTGATCCCCCTAGCTATGCATCCCAGCATCTTATTTGCCTTTGCTGCTGCTTTCTTGCACTGCGTGGAATGCTTCAGGTCACTAGTGATCATCACTCCCAGGTCCTTCTCCTTCTCTGATGCATATACTCAGACTCCACCCAGGTAATACTCTGTCCTGGGATTCTTGGCTCCAATATGCATGACTTTGCATTTCTTGGCATTGAAGCCAAGCTGCCAGATCCTGGACCACCTCCCCAGCTTTTCCAGATCTTCCTGTAGGTCCTGTATCCCTTCAGCTGTGTAAAAAGAGACAATGTACTCCTGATATAAGGAGAAGAGAAAGAGCTAAAAAGATTTTTGGAACACATTAACAGATGTAATGAGAAGTTAAAATCCATCACAGAAATGAGCCATGAAGAAGTTAATTTTTTGGATATCTATATAAAGGATGGGAATAGTGAAACAAAGTTATTCAGAAAAAAATGATAGAAATATCATACTGCACTACACTACCAGAGCCACCATCCATGATGCACTAAGGATAACACACCTTTTGGGCAGCTGTTAAGAATAAAATGAAATTGCTGTGAATAATCAGTCAGACAGGAAGAAACAGCCCACTGCAATGAGCACATTTGTTCACATCACCGCACCTGAGTAAAGGAGTGGTTAGAATGGCAACAGCATGAAAAGTTTCCCTAAAGGAACTGTGAAGGTGAATAGCCAACTGAAAAAGAATGGGAGTGGATTTTCTAAATCACAAGAAGTAAATCACAAGCAGCAACCAGCAAATGCAATCTTCTGAATCGCAAGCAGCAAGTAGCAAATGCAACTAACATGAATGGATTAGGCACATGAGCAATGAAAACAGCACGGACTGCCATGTAAGATTTTGGTCAACACAAAAATGCACTGATTAATTGCATAGTATGTAAAAGAAAGCATTTTGAAGAGTGCACATAATAAAATAAATACTTTTGAATAAGTAATGGCATACTAGCCCTTATTTTAGAAGTACTGATAGGATTTACTACTTGTTGAGTGGTAACCCCCTCATCTATAAAAATAAACAGATTTTGCTGTGTGTAATATTTGAATCTGAGACAGCATGTCAGTGCTGGGATATGTTGGGACTTTTTTGCTAGAAAGGATGAACCTTTTTTAAAAGAGTCATCAAATATTAATGTTTTTATTTCTTGAAATTTTTACCCCCTGCAAAAAAAAAAAAAAAGAAAAAATAGATCTTGGACTGGTTTTATAAACGCAGTAAGATACTCCAGGATGTGCTTTGTGGTAGAATAATGGCACTTCCTGGGTGGTTGGAGGTACTCAGTGATGCCTCATGCCTCAGAGCACACATGAGGTGTGCCGATATCCCACCAGAACGCACACCCTGTCATGTCTTATTGTTCAGTTTTCAGTGGTATGATTATAGCAGTCTGCATAATTCTCATAATTTGTGTAGATGTCTTATCAGGGCCCTGTGTACTCTGATTCTTTAATTTGTTTCTCTTTTGAAGTATGTCTTTTGTATTTATTGTAATCTTTTCTGCATTTGAGTAGTACAGTATATAGCAGCACCGAGTTAGTCATTGTATTGAATATTGAACAAACATATTTGTTAGGATGGTTAGCAATTTTAGCAGGATCAATGACTATTTATCCATCAGTGCTGATTGTACATAATTTTTTATCCAGTTTAAGATAATTTATATAAGCTGTAAAATTGTTTACAGTTATTTTTGTTTGAAATAGTGGCTAGTTTCGTTTCCACTTGCATTTTGGAATTATTCATTGTATTTATATGTTTTTTTTTTATTTTCATATTACGCCCATGTGGTCTGGCTTCTAGTTTTCAGATATTTACTATGTAAGAATTTTGTTTTACTTGTTTAATAACATTTTTGTTCAGCCATTTAGATTTTATGCCTCTGTTATTGTATTTCTTAAAATTTTAATGATTTTTTACAGTCAGAGATAATGGTATCCTTAATGATGTTCCACATGATCTCTACTGATTTATTAAGTAATATTTTTGTTCACATGATTTTGTTAATTTCTGCTATGATTTTATACTCATCAGCTGTGCTGTTCACATAAATTTCCATTATAACTTTAATTGATCTGTCTTTATGTTCAGTTTCGAATCTGTTACTGTTGTGATTGTTGCATCTCATGGGTTCATCAAAGACACCGTTTAGGCTGCTTGTGTTTTCCCTGTACAATACTACATCTGGAATATTAGTTTCCTTAGTACTTTCTGATACATGTTTTATTCATTTCCATTTTATGCATGTTTCCAGGAGGAATTTTCTGGCTTTTGTTGAGACTTTATGTTTTTTCAATCGATATCTTCTGAATTAAGATGTCCTAAGACTATAGCATCACCAAGTCGCTAGCTGTGTATAGTTCTTGTAACATTTCATTATGTATATTCTCATCAGTGTATTTTAGTCTGTAACAGAGACCATCTGTCTTATCATCCATTTGCTTACATGTTAATTTTAACCATAAGGCTTCTGTTTTGGAATCTTGAACCTTTATTTTCTTTGACATATCTAGAGCAGCAATGTTTTCCGTAATATAAATAGCTGCCCTATCCCCTTTTTTATTAAGTTTGTCAACTCTAAATAATATATTGCCATCTATACCCCCCCCAAGTATCCTTTGGTGAGCACCATGTTTCTGTTATAAAGCCCAATCAAGACTGTTTTTCTCATCAGTTGTTATTACTTCCAGTTCTGATTTTTTTTATCCAGACTTCCTGCATTACATAAATAATATTTGATGTTATTAGAGTCTTTCTTTCATGTGATTTGTTACTGAATATTTTATTTTTGGAATATTGTCTGTCGCAACTTTTCCATTTAACACCAGTGTTTTAATCTGCAGTTGATCATGTCTATTGTCTTATTTTTACTTCATGCGCTTTTCTAACTGGAAAAATGCAAAAGATTGCTACCCTGTGCCCTCGACTGTCAAGATCTTTTCATAATTCAATTAAGTCTAAACAGATCTTCCTCATGGTCTTTGTCAGTGTTATTTGTCCTAATGTGGCGAGCAACTGTAGCATTTTTTTGCAGACTTATGCACTAAAGCTGGTATTCTTGATTTACAAACCTCTATTAGAGTACCCAGGAGGCATCTGTCCATGGTGTTAAGCTTATTATTTTCAGAAACCTTAGTATCAAAATATCTTAAGATAGAGTCTCCTATCGAAATTGTTTGTTGAACATCCTCAGTGACTGTATTCAGAGTTTGTTTGGACCCTCACCAACCACAGCATTTAGAATTTCAGACCTATTCTTGGTTTGAATGTGCTCTGTTCTATGTGTCTCTGCACTCCTCCTTCTCTTAAGTTTGTGCTTAGATGTGACTATGCACCACTCATTTGGGTCAGACACATTTAGATTCTCCCTCTTCTCTCTTTCTGCTGTTAAATTTTTCACTGTCAGCTCAGCTTCCTCTGTATTTTCTTTCCTCCTTTTTTTATGGCTGTGGGTGGAGCCTGCAGCCATCCTGCTTTCACTTGAAAAAAAAGGTGTTTCTGTGGAACACATCTTTTAGGAGTTTTCAGTGTATCCTTCCATTAGCTGCAAAATAGTGTGCTCCTCATCTGATTTTTGTATTGGCTGCTCTGCCTTAAAGGCAGGGGGGATGACACTGTGCCTCCCAACTTCTCAGAAGATAAACAAAAAAAACCTTTTGAAGCTGCTGACTTTTAACCCTTGCAGTGCTGTAGAATGAGCATCTGTCTAGCTCAAGTTAAATAGATTTATTCCAGTTCTTTCAGCAGCCTAGGATTAGCTCATTATCTCCTTACTTTGACTGACTGCTGACCCAGTAGCACATGGCTAATTAGGCACATGTGTTATGTGGGAGACAGAGCAATGTAAGAAGTAGACCTGGACCCCCCCCACCGAATCCCAGCCTTGAAGCTGAGAGTCATCATGTAGGAATTTCTACTGTCTACTTCTGTCAGCACTCCCACATGTCTAAGTTATGTAGTCAAAAATAAATTAGAACTACAAAACCAGTCATACAGAGGGTATAGGACAAAGAACCTTAGTGCACAAGCACTGAGGCAAGGGTAACTCCAAAGGACATTGGCTGGGACACCAGGTTTCAAGGAAATACAAAATCACACATACCCCCATACTGCAAAGCATCATGGGCTGCATATGAAAAACACCAGAACATATTTTGCTGGTTCAACTTTAAACAGAACTGCATGGTACAAAAGGTATAATGACTTGAACAGTTTGTTTTTGTTTCTTTTTGTTTGTTTTCTATTACTGGTCTAAAATAAGTATCTGTTTATAAGTGTATGAGCCCTGTTTGATAAATGAATGCTCTGCTATGCCACACAGCTCCAAATGTCAATACTAAACAATGCTATTAATGTGTGTCCATTTGCCTGTTGCAGCAAGGTTAAGCTGATTCCATGCTAAGGGGGCACATTCTGTATTTGGACACTGTCTATTCTGCTTCACTCTGGGATCCATTTTAACTGGACTTTCAGGCACAAAAGTAGGATTTAAGTATCCTTTAAATTCTGTTCTGTTATTTCCTGTGTGTATTTACTGTCAATTTACATACTGTATCTCCTTGGAAGCAGTGTAACCTTGATACAACAGGGAACTGGACATACGTTCTGCTGCAAAATGTATTCAACTCAGATTAAAAAAACAAATATGTGTGCATAGATTCTGTTTTGCAACAGTAACCATGAACATGATGAAAGTAGCTCTGATCTAACACAAGTGCTCCTGGGTCATCACATGTAAGTGACTCTGGTGGGATTTAAAGCAGGTGATTCATTTATCTCAAGCCAGGTGACAACTTTGTAAACATAAGACTGCAGAATACTGTTTTCTGTTGTGCCCTAAATCTAATGTACATTTTACTGTCATGTTTTCTACAACACATCTCAGATCACCTTATGAGGATAGGTTGAGGGACCTCAACGTGTACTCATTGCAGGAGAGAAGGAAGAGTTGTGATATGATCGAAACCTTCAAGTTCTTAAAGGGCATCAGCTGGGTTAGTATAGAGGGCATGTTTTGATTAACAGAGAAATGAATTACTAGGGGGCACAGCCTGAAGTTGGTTGGGGTAGTTTCAGAAGAGAGGTGAGGAGACATTACTTCATGGAGAGGTTGGTACGCATTTCCTGAGAAAATGGTATCTCTTAAAACAGTAGGGAGCTTCAAAAGGGGGTGGGACAGGGTCAAGGGCAAGATACTAATCGGTGGGAAGTATAGGGGAAGAGAAGGAAGCAAGGGGTGGGGGGAAGCAGCAGGAGTCTAACCTGTGTGCTGCATGACTGAGCAGATGCGACAGACCAATTGGACTATATGTGCTGACATTTTTGTATGTTTGTATCACTTAATTTTCTTACTTCATATCTGAAATTTGGACTTGCTACTGTTATTGCTGAAGATGCTATTAGTTAAAACAGTTATTAAGTTATTTTTCTATTATGACAGGCCTGTACAAGGGGTATTTTTTTTTAAGTCTTTGGTAACCAGGTAAGGCCCACTAGGCACAAGTGCCTGTTTTCAGGGGTGACCTGGGAGCACTGTGCAGTTAAGTGACTTGCTCAGAGTCACACAGTAAGCAAGTGGAGGTTGTGAGAATCAAACCAAGTCTGGTCTGCTGGATGTACCAAGTTCATTCACAGCTCGTTATTCTAACCCCTAGGCTATACTGCCAGCCCTAAATGTGGTCATGTCAGAAATTAAAACTATAGACTCGATTCCATTCTAATATACAGCACAGAGTAAGAAGAATTATACTAAAATGTTTAGTGACTGTAGTGTACAATCAGAAATTATGTCTTTATCTCAGTTAGACTGCTGGAAGCCATGCAAAGATAACAAAAGAAATACAAGCATTTGTCAATGCGGAAGGTTTCTTTGCATGGTGTATGTTTGTTTATTTTGTTTATTTGTAAGAATCAGTTTACAACCTTTGAGCCAGAGGCTGGTTTCCAAAGGTACTTCATCACATAAAGACATACATTGTGTTTATGGTTACATAGCATAGATTTGCAAAACAATAGGCGTTCAACAGAGGCGCCACGTCACACTGTGGTCAGACGAATACAATTAGGTTACAGGGTACATGTAATTGATAACAGGTGTTACACAAGTTGGTATCAAGTGAGCAAACTAGTTGGTAAACACTGAAACAGCTGGCACTGGCCAGGTTAAACAGAGGCACGGTGTACAGGGAAGTGGTGGTGGTGATGGCTAGGTGGAGAGCTGCCGGGCGTTGTCAAGAAGAAGCAGAGGTGGAGGCTACTTTCAGAGACAGGAGCAGTTACGAGTGCTGATGATGTGGTTCCGAAGGGTGGTTTTGAACTTGGAGATGGTGGTAGCATTGGTGATGGGGGCAGGGAGAGAGTTAAACCAAGTTGGGGCTCTATAGCAGAAGGACCTCTGGCAATGGCTGGTTCTTGATCTGGGGACCATTAGAGTGGTCTTGTAGGAAGACTGTGTTGCAATAGTGGGAGGGCTCTGGTGGATGGATGCTGTTACCCCAGAGAGAGGCCAGTAGGGTCTTTTGTGAGGAGACAGGTTTGGTATCGGGCCGTTCATCCAGGGTAAGCAGGTTAGCCTCGACATACAGCTGACAGGTGTGTGTGAGCCTGGGGGCACCTGTAATCAATCTGCAGGCTTTATTCAGGGTTAAGTGAATTTTGTTGAGTGCAGTGGTGTCGGCAGCACCATATACTGGTAGACCATAGTCTACAAGGGACAGAACGGATGATGTAACAGCGAGCCGGAGAGCATTTGGGGGAAGGCAGGTTCGATGGCGGAAGAGGATGCCAAGCCGTGTGTTAGTGGCGTATGTTAGGGCGTCGATGTGATTGTGAAATGTGAGGGCTGAGTCGAAGGTAACCCCAAGGTATTTGTAGGAGCAGACTTGTTCCAGTGGCTGATTGGTACTTGGAAGGATATAGAGTGGGTGGTTGCTAGCTTTGTTTTGGGGGTGGGAAAAGAGCATAGCTTTGGTTTTATTAAGATTGATGACGAGTCTGCGCTCCTTAAACCAAGCCTCGGCACTGTTGAAAGACTGCTGTAGGGAGTCCTGGAGGGAGATGGGATTGCGGTTGGTGGCAAAAAGGACAGCGTCGTCTGCATACAGTAGAATTTTGCCAGGGCATGTACTGGGCAGGGTGTTCAGATAGAGCGAGAAGAGAAGGGGGCCCAGAATGGAGCCTTGGGGGACCCTAGAGAGAATGGGACGGGTATCGGAGAGTGTGCTATTAATTTTTACACACTGAGATCGAGTGTCAAGATAGCTAGTGCACCATGCTAGGGGGCCAGCTGAGAGACCAGTGTGGCAGAGTGCATTCAGCAGAAGTGGATGGGAGAAGGTGTCGAAAGCCTTTGAGAGGTCGATGAATACTGCACCAGCAAGGGAGCTGGTATCCAAGAAGGAGTGTAGAAAGTTGGAGAATTCAATAAGGGCAGTGCTGGTACTGTGACCAGCATGGAAGCCATGTTGCTCTGGGCATAAAATGTTATGCTTAGCCAGATAATCAGTGATTTGAATGGCCACCACTTTCTCCAGGGCTTTAGAGATGGGGGAGGATGGAGATTGGCCGGTAGTTGTTGGCCGATGACCTGTCGCCCCCTTTATGAATTGGTGTGATAATGGCTGTTTTCCAAGCTGTGGGAAATTGTCCCAGGCAGAGTGACTGGTTAATTAGGCTGGTGAGTGGGGCAAGAACTTCATCTAGCACCAGCCTGAGGATGCTGGGGTCCAGTGAGTCACTGCCGGGACTGTTGCCATTCAGAGCTTTGATTAGGATGGGTCTGGCTTCCTGGTGGAAATCTTTGCGAGTGGAAGCTGGGGTGCTGGAGGACAGGGGAGGTTGGTTGGGGAGGGTCAAAGAAATTACTAGGAGGACTGAGCTAAGGTCAGTGAAAGGTGTTGAACCAGTTAGCTTGGTGGCATGCTCGGTGGAGGTAGTGCCATTTCTAGTGAGCTGGGATGGGGCAGGGAGCAAGCTTTACCGTTAAGTTGCTTAACATTATCCCAGAAAGTCCGGGCTGAGCCCCAGGAGGAGGTAAGGGAGGCCTGGTAATGGTCTGCCTTGGCTTTCCTGTTGGCCCATGAGCACTTATTCCGGGCTGCATTGTAGGCCTGCCTGTCAGACAGATGACCCGTTTCAGTGGCAAGGTGCCAGAGGTTATCCCGGTTTCTAAGAAATTGTAGAAGGGCCGGGCTAACCCAGGGTGCGTTATGTGGGACGGCATTCAGCGGCACTCATGGTGCTCATTACATGGAGCTTCTTCAAGCTTGCCACAGCCATATTGGCTCTGGCTAGAGTTTTGTTATTATCAGTGTGAGGTGAGCTACCCATGGGAAGGGTGTCCACCTCCAGTGATTTGACAAACAATTTGATTTTATTCAGTTCAAGAATATTTTTAAGTTCTTAATTTTAATAAGCTTAGTTTGCAATTCTTTGTATGCCTTACATCTGTTACAAATATAAGCATCACTAAAGTCATTTAAGGGTTTCTCTGAATACATCTTATGCTCTATATATTGGCAGAGTTATTGGACCCAAGGCAGCATGGGTTTACAGTGGGAAGGTCATGTCAGACGAATCTAATAGATTTCTTTGACTGGGTGACCAAAGTAGTAGACCAGGGAGGGGCTGTGGACATGGCCTACCTAGACTTTAGCAAGGCATTTGACACAGTCCCACACAAAGATTAATAGTCAAATTAACCAGCCTGGGAGTGGGTCCCAGGGTGGTAGCCTGGGTAAAACATTGGCTGCACAACATGACACAGAAGGTAATTGTAAATGGAGTCCACTCTGAAGAAAGAGGGGTTACTAGTGGGTACCATGAGGTTCAGTATTGGGTCCAGTCCTTTTAATGTCTTCATCAGTGACATTGCAGAGGGACTGGAAGGAAAAGTATGCCTTTTGCAGATGACACAAAGATCTGCAACAGGGTTGATACAAGGAGGTATGGAAAGGATGAAAAGGGACTTGGCAGGTTGGAGGAATGGTCAGAGTATGGCAGCTAAGATTCAATGCAAAGAAGTGCAAAATAATGCACTTGGGAAACAAGAACCCAGGGGAAGAATACACAATGGGTGGGGAGGTAGTAACAACAACAAAAAAGGAAAGGGACCTGGGGGTAATCATATCAGATGACCTTAAGGTTAGCAATCGATGTGAGAAGGCAGTAGGGAGGGCTGGGGGTATACTGGGATATATAGGGAGAGGCATCAGCAGCAGAAAACAGGAAGTTGTTATCCCTCTGTACAGACAGTTGGTGAGACCCCATCTGGAGTACTGTGTCCAGTTCTGGAGACCTCATCTCCGCAAGGACATAGACAGGATAGAGGTAGTCCAGAGGAGGGCAACTAAAATGGTGCAGGGTCTGCAAGAGAAGCCGTATGAGGAGAGACTAAAGGAGCTTAATAAGTATACCCTTGAGGAAAGAAGGGAGAGGGGGGACATGATAGAAACTTTTAAGTACCTCAAGTGGAATCAACAAAGTCCAAGAGGGTAGCATCTTTCAGAAAAAGAGACTTGCAAGAACAAGGGGACACAATTTAAAGATAGAAGGAGGGCAGTTCAGGGGCAATGTGAGGAAGTATTATTTCACAGAGAGGGTAGTGGATGCATGGAACAGCCTTCCTGAGGAGGTTGTGGGGTCCAAAACTGTGGGAGATTTCAAGAATGCATGGGACAGACATAAGGCAATTCTTGTGGGGGGTAGGAAGAAAAAGGCTGCTGGTTAACTAGGATCTGCGGCCTATCCTGTAGGTAGGGAAATGGGCAGACTAGATGGGCCTAGCGGTCCTTATCTGCCATCAAAGTCTATGTTTCTATGTAGAGTAAAGTATTGTAAAAAGTGTAGTTACCTGTCAAGGGGACTGGTTATTGCATCATCTTCTGCAGCTGATGTTGGCAGATGCTCTTGCCTCTGCCAGCGTGTGGTCTCCACCTCACACTTGTCGATGCTTGTGAGGTGGTAGGCTTTAATCTAGGTGGACCAGAAGCACTGAATGTCAGAACTTCTAGTTTCATGAGTGGGTAAGATTTACTGTTTAAAAAGTTTATGTAATGCTCAAAACACACCTAAAAAGTGTTTACACACTGTGATGGAGTTTGTAAATCCTTAAATCAAACCTAAAAGTGCCTAGTAAGTATTTGGCTAAATGAGGAACTGGGCTACAACTTCACATTCCCAGAGTACTGTTCAAAAATAAACTGATTGTCCCAGAGGGTTAGATAATACACAGACTGAGAAAGGGGCTTTGTTAGAGTGATTCATGGAACCTGGGGGTACACATTTAATTTTCCTTACCTTCATGGGATATCATGTGCATCCTATCTGTAGAACTCGCCGTACATTTTAGTGTAAATGAGAAAAAAAACGTTTTTTAAACCGTGTGCCTAATTTGCATAATCACACACAATTTTTTTCTTTCAGTGCTGACTTCAGTCCTTTAGATGTCATGCAAGGGGGAGTGAGAGGTCTTAACTTCCTGTTCTGCTTCAGGGATGTAAACACACATGGAGGGCGGCAGTTTGTTTTCGGTTGAGTGGTCCGGTAGCGGGAAGAGTAGCTCCTTCGCAGAGTCTGATTCAGATAACATTTCATAGCCTGAAGAAGTGAATGTTTTTGATCCTTACAGGGTGGATCCTTATGAAACAGATGCAAGCTCTGGATCATCCGATTCTGCCAGTGTGGATGATGATAGTATCTGGCCACCTCCATACCAGAGTGTGCGGCGCCTAGGAAATCATGAATGGTAAAGTGTTACCGCCCATGCTGAGTCCTTTCATGCTGTTTTCCTCATCTGTTTTGCAGTGTGACCTTTTTTCCCCCTGTATTGTTGTGGGCCATCGTGATGCACATTGTGCAGTCAAGTTGCTACAGCTGGTAGATGCATGTGTGGTAGTCGGCCTCAATATCCTGTGTAAATAACTGTTCCCCATAGTGAGACATCAGTGTGCTGGATAGAAATACATGCACATCGCAGTAATTTTTGTGTTACAACAGTATTGCGAGACACTTCTGGGCCAGAAGGCCCGTGAAATGTACCGTTATGACACTGGATCAGTCAATGCGTGTGCTGTACTGATGACGGTGGCTGCTGTTGAAGCATAACAAATGAGTAGTCTGTATTTGTCCGTTCTCGGTCATGTTGCTGTGCCCTGTCGAATTGAAACGAAGTGTAAACCCTTCAGCTGATTTACTGAATGATGATAGCGCATTGCTAATATTTGTATTGCACTGCAGAGGCCACCTTTGTACTAGCTAGGCATGGGAACTATGGAATTTGTTTCTGCACTAAAAATGTGCTGTGTGAAGTCGATCATATAAATATTGTTTTTCTCCACACTTTTTAGTGACATGTCTGTCCGTAAGTCTGATCAGTTAGGTCGGATGGATAAATATCAGTCTTTGAACATAGCATGGCGCTGACTGTAGGATGGGAGAGGGGATTTGAACATGCAGCACTGAACCTGTAAAGTTATGCTTTTCATTATACAAGCTGTTTTCCAAGTGGTTTATGGAATGTGTGCATGTCCATTCCCCACACTCATTTTGATCCCCACCCCCACTATGTGTGATAACAGTCTGCCTTCTGTTGCTGTTCATCCTCCCTGTCCCAAGACTGGGCCCCAACCCCACTGGTTTTGTGACTTAGCTGCCATGACATGACCTTTTGTAAGTCATGTAATATACTGGGTGTTGCTCATCACGTTCAACCACCACCCTTCTATTTTGTTTGGTTCCTTGGGCCAAGGTGAGGGTGCAGAGAGGAGGCCATGGTTTGACAGACAGGGAGTCATCCTGCAAATGTGCTATTGATGGGGCCCTTGATGGCCATTAAGAGGATGGAGAGTAATCTGCTTTTAGTTGTGGTAGAACAAGGTATAGGAGGTATACATTGGGGAGGTCATGTATACTGGGACATAGGCAGGAGGAACTGGTGCTGAACATAGCAATTCCAGCTGGTGCACAGCACTGCACATGTAACCTAGAAATGTGAAGTTCGACGAGAGGAAGCAGATAAGTAGGCACTGGCATGGCGGTGGGGGGGGAGCCCAGGTAAAGAACCACAAGAGCATGGCAGTGGGTGCTGATGCTGTAGAGGCAGGGGGGGTGCCTGCAGTGCAAGGGTCATCTATGTTAATGAGCAATGACGTGGCTGTACTTGAGGCAGATGGGGCAGGAGGGATACGGTGTTGGGGAAGGGTGCCTGGTCTGCAGCCTCGCAGCTGATGGTCACTGTTGGGTTAGGAGAATGAAATGACACAGTTGTGAAGCTCAAGTTGTAGTCACACGAACAGAGCATGGACAAAAGGGATATTAATGAGGTCTTCAAGTATTTGAAGGGGTAAATAAGGTATGTATGCATACATGGGATGTTTCTGACTAAGGTGTTAGGGGCCACCATGGGGCATTTTTGCAGGCTGTGGGGGAGGGAGACTTTGGGGGGGTGAATGAGGAGGAGATACTTCATTGAGAGGGTGGTGGATCCATGGTATGTGCTGCCTGAGGAACTGGTGTAGGTGTCCACAGTGGAATAGTTCAAGAGGGGCTTGGAGAGGTACAGGACATGGATGATGATGGAGGACACCTGTCTGGGGTAGGGGAACCCTGACTGGGGGAAGGGCGATAGTGAGATTGATCTAGGTGATGGTTGCGGTGCCTCTGAGGGTACTGACTCTTGAGCAGATGTGACTGACCATTGGGCCTACTCTGCTGGCATTCTTAGTATGTTACCATCCATCCAGTCATCACCACTTTGGTCACCAGCGGCATTATATCAGGAACTGACTGTGTCAGCACATATTTCTGCATACTGACAGCCTGGTACAACAATTACTGCACACCAGTAGTCATGTAGATGTTCTCAGCCCTCTGTCTGTGCAGTAGTTAATGTAGGATAGCTTTCATGTCATGCAGAACAAACTTAGTTACCAACTACTCACCATTGTTGTCTATTTTGTTCTTTATGGTGGCAAGACAAGTGTTGTGTTTTTTCTTTGTAACACATGACTGGCAGTTATTTGCCTCTACAATACAGTATCACCTCTTTAGTTGTAATGGACTATCTTTGTTTGGGTAGTGTGATTACTGTACAGAGGGAGACAGTGTGCAGTGATCACTGCCTTTCGTAGCACAGGTTGTTGCATAACATCAGTGAGGTAACTGTAAGGCTGTTTCACCAGCTTGTATACTAGAATGACGAGTAGTGTGTGTGTGTGTGTGTGTGTGTGTGTGTGGTGTTGGTGGTGGGGTGGGCAGTGGTGTGCATGACACAGTCCTGAGTGAGTGCAATTGTGACCCTTGCTGTCGGACTGCTTTGTGGATGGTAGTAAACATTGAATGAAACTGGCCTCGAGAGTTTGTGTGTGTGTGTGTGTGTGTGTGTGTGTGTGTGTATCTGTGTCTCTGTGTCTATCTGTGTTGTTTCGTCTGTGTGTGTGTGGGAGGCTGTTTCTGTGGTGTGTCAATTCCAGGAGGACCTTTGGTGTGCTGTCAAGTTTAAATGTGCATTTCACTTGTGGCCCTAAGAAGTGTGACGTCACCACACAGGCTAATGATAACTTCACTTTCTGTACCTGGAGTAAGGCATGACATGTGACAGCAGGATATGTTAATCATGGGTCGAAAGTGGCACCAGCACAGTGTCAAAATTCTGGTGGGTTTTGTATCGGACAGTAACATTTTCATATAATTATCCCTGCGGGATTGTACTGAGAAGGTACCACTTCATAATGTACACCAACTGGGTCACTAAAAAAATCTGTGGGGCGACTGCACTTTGTTAATCATTAGCCCTGTTGGCTAGTGGCTTGCATAACCCAACCTCAATCTCTGTTAATGTGACCTTTTCCGTTGCTCTTTCTAGGGTGTAGCTGTACTTGTCATATTTCATCTGCTTCAATTCCACAGAGTCTGCGAACAGATGTCCACTTTTACTTGTAAGTCAAGTGGCACTGGCTGCAATAACAGTACAATGTTTGCCCTGTTCTTGTTCACTTACTCATGTTCAGTATCCATGGTTGCTAGGCTTAGCAATGACCAGCAATATGGATTGAATCATTGCTGTATTCACATGGACAAGGTGGATCTGAAACTGGGAATAATATTTCACGGTACCCAAAACATTAAAGTTTTATTCTTGAATGGCATGATTTTGTTTCCTTCAGTAAAACAATTCCTTGGACAGTTGCAAAGTATTTTCTGTGTTGCTCTGTGCAATCACTTTTATCCTGACATTGTCCACTGTCTTGCATTGCAAATCACTACTATCACCCTGTCCACAGTCATTTTCTCCTCCTGGACATGTCACCCATCTGCATGCCCATCCTGTCCCCCTCCATCTATGTACATCCCTCCAGCCACCCAATACTGTGCCTGTCCACCGCCCTCCCATTGACCCGCTTTTGTTATGGGCTCTCTGTCCCTCCATTCAGGATGTATTGACCTTCCGCCCCCCCCGGTACAGAGTGATGCAGAACACTAATGTAATACCTGCGTTTGCTCACCCGCCTACTGAGCCCATCCCTCACCATTCCTAATATTTATGTTCTGTGTCCTTTCTTTCATATTCTCCCCTATATATGTAAAGCACACCTTACCCATACTCATGATATCTGTAGCCAGGTTTTTCTCCCTCATTGGTTTTGACAATCTGACCACCCTGGTGACCCTCCTTGTCTCCCTTCACTGTAGTAAGCTTGCTCCATGATCCCCCTCCGGCAATTCTTGATTATTCTCCTGTCACCCTCCCCCCGCATTGCCTTGTAACAGACCACTGTTCAGCTCAATGCTCCACCCACCCATCCCAGTCCTCCTA
Organism: Neoceratodus forsteri; assembly: GCA_016271365.2. NCBI lineage: Eukaryota > Metazoa > Chordata > Ceratodontiformes > Ceratodontidae > Neoceratodus > Neoceratodus forsteri. Next base: position 981,979,152 of record CM028133.1, read on the forward strand.
TTCACCCAGGCACAACAGGGTAGAGCGATTTCTAAGTGTGATGACTACCCCATACTTTCCTCCTCATTTCCTCCCCTCCATTAATGTTTCTCTTTCTGGGAAAGTACATGTACCCGGTGTTGTTTGTGGTGATTGCACTTTTTAGGTCCCTGCCCTGCGATCATCCCTGTGACCCTACTCCACCCATCCCTGCTCTCTCCCTAGGACCAGGCCATTCTGTATTGGGGTACTAACATGTGCTTCAACCTGCCCTCGACTTCTACAATCCTCCTCCATCACCCTCACACGAACAACTGCCTCCGGATCCTTCAACCTCCTCCCTAAGACGTTACAATGTAAAACACAAGTTTGCATCCTCAAAACTTCCATGATCAATTGAATACTATCGACGCCCAACAGTACGTACACCTAACCAGTCCACCAAAGATGCCTAGTCTTCCGACGTGCGGATCAACTGTAGTGTCAAAACCAAATGGAGGGATGAGGAAACCCTTTCTTAGATAGAGGGTCATGGTGGGATGGAAGTCTGTGTCTGAGGATTTCTTACCCTTTCTGACATGGGGGTAATTCAAAAGGGGGTGTGACACTGTGAGATGGGAGGTTAAGAAGTATGTTGGGTCTGCTGCATCTTACACGTTGTATCTTCCCATTCCATTACAGTTTGTACAGCATGAGTCCTGCCACTGATTTTCACTTTCTGAGATTCTGATGACACAAGTGAGAATGCAGTATGAATGCCATTCATCAGCCATGGAAACGGCCATGATCTATGTGCCTCAGTTATCAGCAATAACCACAGATAGAAAGGCAGTGGTACTTTTGCCACTCTGAGATGCCTACTTGTGATGATCAACAAGTACACAGTACCCAGATTTTTATGTTGCTGACACGGGCATACAGTGCTGTGTAGCTATAATCTCAATGCCAAGGACAATTGTGTACCTGTTTAATGACATTCAATATCACGCTTACATGAAGTAACAACTGTATGGGATCATTCACAGTTGGTAATAACGCTGGATGTGTACCATGCCAATATCAGTCTGTCTGTGTAGCAGGCATGCAAGATTGAAGTTGCACACTATTACACCGTATTGCACTATTTCTTGAACAGTGATGATATGTCACCTGTCAATGTTATAAGTCCTGTGGGTGACGTGTTAATGAACTGAAGTATGGTACCATGCCAGCAGGGCATGCTGACATTCTTCCAGGCAACACCATCAATGCTTGTGTTGTGAATAATTGCTTTTGCTCAATGTGTTAATGTCATGGTGCTGACACATGACGCTATATCTTGACAGCTGTAACATACCAGAAATTTCACTGTTGCAGGTGTGAATGTGGACATTGCAGTGACATGGAGGATGTGCTTGAATGCCTGTGCTGCAGAGAAATTGACCGCATCACTTGGCAGCATGAGGAGGATGTGGAATGTATTACTCTTCTCAGTGGTTTTGAAGCAGTGGTGCTTAATCCTCATGTGCTTCAAACTGCTTACTACAATTATCATCAACAGTACACTGGAGGTCGTGCACCAGCAAGCATACAGTACATAAGTAAGACATGCTCTGTTTCTGCTATGTAAAGACTAAAATGCATTGTGATACAGCCAATGGAGCATGTGGTACTCATTAAATGAGACACTTACAGCATGACACACGTGATGCGGCAAGGCACTGTGTGAATTGTAGACATGGAAATATTTCAGACATTTCACAAATATTTAGAGAAAGATGTGTGTCCAGTTGTCACACACTCTGACCATTGCATCGTAGTCTTAATTACTTACTTTGTTTGGTGCTTGGCCATATTTTCACAATCATGTCAGTTTGTCTTGGCACTTGAATCAACAAGTAGTAAGTAGCAGGCTTGATTGCTACCTATTTGGATATCCAAACGTAGGTGGAGTAGCCCTCAGGGTTATACCCGTGATTATCACCAGCAGTGTTGTCACATTCACATCCTTCAAAGCCACATAGCACACCATATCTGGTGAGGATGTCAGTTGTCTGGCATGCTGTCATCATTTTTAGTTTCTTGTCCATGTCATAGGCAACTCACAGTGTACACCGCAACACAACACTCATTAGTTCGACATACAAGACATGAACGAGGCATTGATGTGTCTTTGGTGCACTCACCATGCCACAGATGAGCACCACAGTGCTGACAGTACACTGCCATCACCCACGATGAGGTGATCTGCATTCACTGGCTGCTGTACTATCCCCCTGCCATTCATGTCCACTGGGCGTCTGCTGAAAACTACCAAGTCCTGCATGGAAGGTGATTCTGTAGCATGTGCCCTCAGCACTGCTTTGCCATGTGATACACTACAGTGTGCCATGGTTCATCATTACTTGGCAGAATAACAACTTTCAACATGGCAACAACAGATGCTGTAACAGTTATGGCATGTATGACATTAATACTGTACAGTACATGTGCATCTTGCTGTGCTGTCACTACTGTTTTTGATCGACTGCATTAAACTGTTACACTGCTTCGAATCACATGGTGTAACACATGCATTGACAGTAACTGAACAAAGGTTGCTTTCTGTTACTTGTGATCCTTATTGTCACAATGTACATTCCTACCATGACATCCATGCCATTTCTCTTCCACAGGAAATACCGATATACTGGTTATAGACAATTAGTGAGATGGTGCTGGGGTTTCCTCGGAAAAGATATTCATGTACCTCTCTGCCTGCTGCCTCAAGGTCATTAGAGACAGGTATCCAAACAAAGCCAGAGCGTACACCCATTTCAAGCCCGAGCGCATCATTCCACCATAAAGGTTATGGAACTTTTCTGCCCTGCAACACATCCAAGGTTATTGATCACAACACAACACAATCCCCCTTTGCATGTCTTTTCAATTTACATTTAATAAACAGAATTTAGAATTGTCAAAAACTACCTGTTGCACTGTTCAGTTTGTCAGACTGTGCCAATGTTTGTCATTTTTGCTAAACAATGACAGTAAATTATTGTCAACAGTGTGTTTGTTCAACTGTTGTTAACATATGTATAGATGTTATTAAATGGAATCTGTCATTTGCATGGCTTCCACCACTGCAAAGCTTACTCTCGGTTAATGTTTTCGTACAGCACAGCACTTTTTGTGGCGATGCAAATGGATTTCATATACTTTTGAATTGTACGCTACCCAGAAGTATTGCAGATGTTGGTGAAGCTCCATTTACTGTAAAGGTGATGCACGGCACCGTGCGCTTGTATGCATTTGTATACAAGCTCAAGTTGCATTGACCCACCTTTACAATTTATGGAGCAGCACCAGCGTCTGCACAATTTCTGGTTAGGGTGATTTTCAAAATAAAGTGAAATCACTTTGCACCATAAGACAAGCAGCTGCTTCTGTCACAAAACATTAACTGGAGGGTACTGTTTTCCTGTGAAGGGAGCACACGCAAACAAGTTGTTCCCTTTACAATGGCATGCCATTCTGTTGTGTGAGAAACAATAGGAGGACATCAAATTATGTCCTACAGCTGTTACATTACTATATAGACAGACATACAGATGTCTTGAAAAGTATTTGTACAGTACATAATGTGTAACAAGCCAATCAGTACAGTACTGAGATTGAGCCTGTTATAACAATCAACAAACTTTGTGGTACGGAGATGAAATGAACATGACTCACTTTGTGATGTCCTGCTGATACCCGCCAAAGAAGCCACTTAACATGGTTGTGCTTCACTTACCAATGAAAATGACACATTATTGACAGTAAAGCATGACATTGAAAAATTCACATAATCCATACAAAACAACTACTTTACAGAAACAGTGTGAAATACATGGCATGTCACATCTCTGTATTGACAGCGGTGAATAGGTGTCGCATGAGGACGGGCAAGCTGCACATGTGTTCAGACAGCAATTGTCACTGTTTAACACAGCAGTTAATTACGGTCATGCATACATTGAAGTACAGTATTACACATTTTCATTGAGTGACTACAAATAAAGAAAACTGTACCTCTTCGATGGATAACAGCTGCAGTGCTGCAATGTCAACTTTACTGCACAACAGGTAATAAGCTAAGAGTAACAGAACCCATGAAGTGTGTAGAACTGCTACATGCAGTGGATGTCCTGTATCTGGACATCATTAAGGCATTGGACTCGGTGCCACATGGGATGCTGGGAAGTAAAATAGAATGCTCAGGGCCAGGTGCAAAGCTGGTGAGATGGGTAGGAAACTGGCTTCAGGGAATCAACAGAGGGTGGTGGTGGGTGGGGCTCTGTGATACCCAAGGGTGGTGATGGGCGGTGTTTCAGTGCTCAGTGTTGTGACCACTGTTGTTTGGGGTATTCATTGCAGATATATATTTGGACATCAATAGGAAGATCATTCTGTTTGCTGATGACACCAAGATGTGAGCAGTGGTGGATGACCTGGGGGGGGGCAGGTGTTGCAGGATGATCTGGAGAAGCAGAAAACGTGGTCAGACACCTGGCAACTGGGGTTTAATAGCAAAAAGTGCAAGCTGCTGAATTGTTCGGTGAAGATCCCACGGAGGACTTACCAGCTGGGGGGAGTGCACCTAGCCAAGACAGAGGAGAAGGATCTTGGTGTGCTCATTGCAGGGTCACTGAACAACTCTGCACAATGTGGGAAGGAATCTGCAAAAGCAAACAAATTGCTGTGTTGCAGTGCAAGGGGTGTCTCCTCGAGGAGGGTGAAGGTGATTCTGCCACTGTGTAGGTCATTAGTTAGATTGCAGTTGGAGTAATGCATGCAGTACTGGGGCCCTTATCTGAAAATGGACATTACAATACTGCAGGGGGTGCAGCGCAGGGTGCCATGTGTCGCAATGTGTCATGCAACACAAGTGTCACACGGGTGACAGGGAGGAGAGAATATGCAGGACGGTAAAGGGTAACATGCGGTACGTGGTGTGGTGAGTGAGAGAAAATATTGAACAAGGGTTGTAACCTTAGTACTAGCATACTTAACACAGACCTGAGTCAGGTAATGTTGCAAAGGCAATGAGCAATACTCATGGTTGGATGGAGGAGGCACAGAGTCTGTGTCGCGGTGAAAAGTGCGCATATAAACATTACTGCAGCAACAACAGCACACAGCATCAGACCGTGTTAACACAACATTGACTGAATACAGCACCGTACACATTGCATCAGTACTTTTTGTTTTTGCAGTGTGCTGTCACACCCCCACACACCATTCAATATAACCAACTCTTGGGGGGGGGGCGCCCTATACTTATGGTAAAGAAAAGAAATCCAGATTACTTTGGTTTCCACAACCAAACAGAAAAGCGGCTTTATCACTCTGTGAAATGGTGAGATGTCAGCCATAGCCACATGTACCAGAGCACAACAGGGGCAGGTACTGTGGCTACTCCACCAATGGAGAGTGGCAGCAGCACAGTAGTGCCACCAAGTGATAATTTCATGTGACTCAATAGAGCAAAATGGCTGTTTCAGCTGTTATTGGTCCCATGTTTCTGTGGACAAAAATCCAAAATATGGACACTGCATGAATCAATGAAGGTCATCGACACAGTTTTAAAAATTGTCCCAAACAATATCAAAACATCAATGCCAGTGTACACCTCCATAACACAAATACAATTACACAGTGACTTAGCTCAGCTTAAATCTGCTGTTGTAGTTAGCTATTGCCAGCTGTCTGTCAACATCAGAATAGCATGTAGCAAGTGGTGGTGGCTCTTGGAATTCTTTCGATTGCTGACGAAGTCTACGTCTTTCCTCAGTGGATGAAATGGAAATGTGCACTTGCTTCATGATGTCTATGGCATACTCTGTAACACAGGACAGTACAATTTCAGAAACAGTGAGCTACAACACACTACAGAATTGCTATTACACTTCATGGATGAGCCATGCTTTAGTATCGTCACTCTACTGAACTACTTCTTTTGGGGCACCCCATCTCCCGACAATGGACCAACCTTTTACTTCTTGCCTCCTAGGCACCATATCTTGACAGCCGGCCCTCCCCCCCAACACCAACACCTCATATTTGCGGCCAACACCAGCATGGTACCCTAGTGTAACACTGCAGCGGGTGTGTCCCTCTTCTGTGTGGGGGAAGGCACCAGTGCGGCATGAAGCGTACTCTCAATTTGCCCTTCCAGCTGATGCTGAGGCATACCCACCCTCTCCACCCCATGATAATGCAAGCATTCTTCCGATGCTCCATCCTTGTACTCCCATCTGTTCCTCCATTGTCCCAGGTCCATTGTAGAACCAGGGTCGCTTGTGTTGCAGTCAGCGATGCAACCACTTCACTGATAGTCCTTCCTTGACCTGAACGTTTAATGCTTGTGAGACACGCTTACATTGTCAGACTATGATCCAGCATTTTTCAGAGTGGGGGACTCCTTCTAGTTGTGCCACCTGTCCACCTCTCTGTGGAAGCACAACATCAGACTTAAGTCATGCAGTAGGATGACTTGAGTACCTATGTGTCCCCCAACAACACATATTGGAAACTGTCACCCATGCTGAACCCCCATGTGGCCATGGTTACTGACATCAGGCAGGGAAAATCTTTGTGATTTTCCTACCACATGCTAATTCGCAGTCATGCTCATGTTAAACTTGTTTGCAGTGCTTTTTTTGATCATGTGGCAGAGATGAAGAGTGCGCAACATGACCAAGTAGCGTGATGAAGGCATTACTTCCAAATACCATGGCAGACAATGTTACCTATCATTGGAGCAACAGACATGTTATCAAGGAAGATGTTATTAATTTACTGACATGGTATGTCTTACCATAGGTGGACACTGCCTTGACTCTATGCACTGATGGCTCCCCTTTCTTCGCCTTGGTGAAGTACACTGACAGTCTTTGATTGCCATCAATGTCCTGAAGAAGCATTTTGTTGAAGTTTTCATTGAAATGTAAAGATGCAAGATACAACCTGTTGTTGCATCAAAAAAGAAATATGTTACCTCATATCAAAGTGCGACAACGAATAAAGTGACACAATACTAACACTGTCGTGTCATGACTATGGGCAACATCAAGTGTTTTATAAAGTGAACTGACAACAGTGTCAGTTATCCATTCACGCGGTCAGTGTAAAGGAACTAATTTTGTTTTGCAGCAGCAGAACACTGTGTATACTTCTAACACCCATACTTGGAAAGGTAGGTTGCAGTAATGGAGGCAGTGCAGTGAATAGCAACACAGATGATGCACATGTTGGGGGACACAACTTATGAAGAACGAGTAAAAGAGCTCAACATGTATACCCTGGAGGATAGAAGACAGACAGGGGACATGATGGAGACCTTCATGTAGATGGAGTTGATGAACAGAGTATGCTTACAGGGTGTTTATTATCCAGAACAGAAGACATACTAGAGGGCAGTCTCTGAAGTTAAGGGTGGGCAGATTTGGGATGGGAAGGAGGAGGCAGTACCTCAGTGAAAGAGTGGCAACAGGGCTCAATGCACTGCATGAGAAACTCGTGGCAGTGCACAGTACATGTTGCTTCAAGATGGGGTTGGACATATTGTAGGGGGAAAGTACATGCTAAAAAAAAAAAAGGTTATGAAACAGCATACTTGCACTGCATACCAAGGAAGGAGTATGCAGTATGCTTGAGAGCAAAGTGAATGATCGTGCTATGGAATGCTTCAACTGAGGACATTTGGTGGTGTGGTGACAGTCTGCCGACATCCTTCACCAAGGATTTGTTCTCCAGTATGTGGACCAGCTTCTTTGTTGGAGGATCACCTGATTATGGCACAAGAAACATAACACGTCAATGTGTTTCTTATGTCGTTGTACAGCATATGTTTTTCTGTGGCATTTTGCACAGCATGCATCAGGTTTAATTGCTGCATCTTTTACCATGCTATCATTGATGGAACACCACAGGGAAAAAATGACATTCCGTTTCACATAATTACTTTCCCTTACTTTGAAACAGGTATGATGGTGGTGTCACACACGTCTTGGGTACAGTTAATGAACTCGTGGAGGGGGACAGCACATAAAAAAGATAGGGAGCGGGGACGTGTCTATGGAGGGGGAATGGACAGAACAGTCCAGTTGACTGAAGGCAGTACAGGGCGTCAATGATGATAACGTGGAGGTCGCAGCCATGGACAAGTCAGGGAAGCCGTCACATCCCTTATAACAGGGGAAGAACAAGTGCTGGATGAAATACATCATCGGGTGACAACAGACCTGGGGGATGCTCTGGTGAACCTATTCAATATGTCTCTGAACATGTCCTGTGCAACCCAAGAGTGGAGGATGGCCCCTATCCTGCCTATCAAAAATGGATAATGAAAAGAGGATGCGAGGAAAGACAGGCCCATTTGCCTGACATTGGTGGTGGGCAAGATGATGGGTGGGTTTCATCAAGGACAGGATGTGTTTGTCCCTATGAAGATCATGTCACACAAATCTGGTTGAGTTGTATGAATATGTGCCCAGTGCAGTGCACACAAGTAGGCCAGTGGACAGCCTCTTTCTTGATTTCAGCTAGGCGTTTGATGCATTCCGTCACAGAGGCCTGATAACAAAACTGATTGGGGTTTTGGTGGGGAGAGAGCGCATGGGGAGAGCCTCAAATAGGTAGACATGTGTACCCTAGAAGAGAGGAGTGATGCAGGGGACATGATAGAGGTGTGAAAGTACATATAGGGGATTGATAAGGGATACTCAGTTGTCGTCTTCAAAATGAAAGTAGTGGTGGAAATTACGGAACAAAGGTGCAAGGTAGAGGGAGAGAGACTCAAGGGGGAGAGGATGAGGTGTCACTTCAGTGACCAGGTGGTGGAGACATGGAGTGCACTGCACTAAGGACCTTTTGTGGAACACACTGTAGAGGGGTTCAGCTTGAGCCTGGGACTGGTACTGAGGGTGATTGAAGCTGAGTAAGTCCAATTGAAGGTGAAGAATGGATGGGTGTTGACGGGGAAACCTATGGAGGTGGTGGTGGAACAAAATTTGATGAGCGATATGTGCCTTGACCATTGAGCACACATGAAAGACCATTATGCCACTTCTTGTGGCAGGGTACTATGTCAGTATGTATTATGTTGCGCCATTCTGTTGTGATTGGTACTGCCTGACAACACTCCCCTGAATCTCTGCACCTGCCCTGTAATCAGACAGTGAAATAAGGAAATACATTACATAATTAAAACATTACAGATGATCAGGCCGTGTAACTTTATACATTGTATGCGGCAAGTTGTTACCTGGTTTCAACCACTTCTTCTTTCACTCACGTCCGTGTAGAGGACCATGCTGGCAGAGAGGGAATAGAGGATTTGGATGGTCTTGTAAATTTTGAACATGGCGGATCATCGCCTCCCACTTTGCTCGGATCAGTTCCTGATCATTAGGTGGAGATGATGATGCTGCCCAATATATGTGATTATTAATATTTTTTTTCCATGGAGCAATGGCCTCCATCCCAGACTGCTTGCACAGTGCCTCAAGCTTCTTACGTACCCCTGAAACAAATTATGACACAAGTTAATTGATGTGCTGTTTCATTATGCATGTATCACTTGAGAACAATGCTTTACAGATTGAATTGATAAAGTGTTGTTGTGAAGCTCAGTGGTCTTCATGACAGCAAAGTAGAATTTATTGGGAATGTAACAATAACGGTATATGATTTATAAAAACAAGTACTCTAAATATAGTGAATGTGTATATCACAGCATGTGCATACCTTTGGCAAGGTGCCACACTTCATAGTAATGTGTGGCACCAGCCATAAGAGGACTGTTTGCCAGCCACGCGTTGATTTGTCTATGGCAATCAGTGATCAGTGAGTCAATAGTAAGATCCTGTCTCTCAACTATCTCAGTTAGAGCTTGTTTAAGTCCCTCTAACTCCATCCACCCTGAGTTCTTCACTTCATTGCTCTATAAGCAGAAAGAGTCAACAACTTTAGTATGCAGAACTGTTATCCTGTTGTTCTGTGTAAAAGCATTTTTAATGTTACAAACTGACCTGAACCAAAGTGATACTGACTACTTTGCCTATTCTGAACTCTATTAGGGTGTAGGAACCAAACTTTGCACAGTGTCCAGGGCTGTCAGCCCTTCCATCACCACCCATAATTAAACCACCAGGAAGGCACCTCAGCTCCTGAAAAAGGACCTCCTGTTGTGCCGTCCAGATGTTTTGCACCGTTGGCAAAATCACTTCTTTCCGGCACTTGTCATAGGTACTCCAGGTGATGCCAGCCACATTCAAGAACTCAAAAATATGTAGTGCCTGTGAAACTGGGCATCCCAATGCAAAAATTGGCATTGCCAGAGAAACATTTCCATGTATACAGTTTCCAGACTGAGGTTGGTTATGCCATGACCCTCGTAATCCGCAGTTGTTGCAGTGATACTCAATGACTAGGAGAGTTCCACGCCTTCTGCCATGGTCATCAGTGGAAAAGTTAACCACTGAGGGTGAACCACATGACCAACAGTGTTTGAAAATGGCATCCAAGCTGGAACGGTACACTACGTACTACGGTTCCTCATGAATCGGGTGCGATTTTGTTCCCTGAGACCTGTAATGTAAAAGACAATACCTGTTAATAGCACTGATTCACCTACATTGCGAAACACAATTTTGCATTGTAGGAAACATGCCAGATGTATCCATCTTGATACTTGCCCAGTGCTTTCATTCAGCTCCCTGCGTGCCTCTGCAATGGAGTCCTGTCCTGGTATGTATTCCGAATCTGAACCGTCAGGGTCAGCAATTGATGATGCCAGTGGAGACGGACAAGGAGCAGGAATAGGAGTGGATGAACATTTTGCTTGTAATGGAAAAGTGAAGTCTGATGTGTCAGTGATAATGTCACACTGTACGGCTGCATCACGTGTTCTCAAATCACTGGTTTGTGTACCTGTAAAACATACCAATTGAGGGTGTAGTTAACAGACTTTTTATATTGGCTATCATCAGCCTTTTTGTTATATCAATGCATCAAGTACATCCATTGTAAAGCACATCTAGGTCTTACCTGCTCCCTAGTTGCATTTCTCAGTTCTGCAGACATTGGTAGCATCTACTAATCCCTTTTGAAATCATCTCCCACTAATCGTCACTGCCCATACCTGTCCTCTAAGTAGCCACTAAGGGTACACTACTGTACATCACACTGAAGTCAGCAGTGCAACAATAATACAAAATCGTATTTACTTGCTCACCCCCACCCACCTCCAAGGTCAAGGGACAATTAGAAAATGGGCTTTTAATTTCCTGGTCTCTGATTGGCTGGTACCCCTGCCAGAGGGGTACATTAACTTTCAACAGACGACCAGGAAATTAAAAGTGCCATCCCCAGTGCCCCTTTACCCACAGTGATATCTCTGTGCCCATCCTGCTTTCCGATTGGCCGAAAGCACCTAATTGACTTTCAAATCGCCGCCATTTTTTTTCTATCGCTTAGCGAAAGAAAGTGCCCTCATAACTCAATAGTTCAGTGCTGCCAACTGCCGTTCTGTGCAACAGCGAAGAAAGTGGTCAGTGCTGCCAACTTCGGATAAAACCTCACACAATTTCCACCGAATAAAAAATACAATTTCTGCCTTACAACTTGCTTTCCCTGCAGCGGACTGCTTTATCGTACTCGATGCCGCTGTTCATGTCCTGCTCGTTACCGCCGCTGGTGTCCCGCTTCCCGGTGCTGCAAATCTCCCCGTCACACTAAAATAAATGGCAAGACTGAACGTCATAAAAAAATTAAAAAATAGCGGTCTGCCGAATCTTCCCCGTCACCGGGGGGCGGGGGGCATGACAAGCAACTCCAAATCGATCGCACTGACAGCCGCTTTAGGAAACAAAAACAAATTGCGATCCCACTGACAGCCGCCGTAAAAAAAAAAAACAGAAAGCCACCTGCCTGCTTATCGCGCTCCTGCTGCCCAGAATCCCCTCACTTGCGATCGCGATTTTACTGATCGCGCTTTGACAGTTAGGAGACAGTGTGTGTGTGTGTGTGTGTGTGTGTGTGTGTGTCTCAACTAACTATTCACATTGGCATTCTAATAAAGCAGGTGGAGGAACTATTTTATTTCAAAATCTACTAAAAAGTCATTTTTTATTAATTTCTTTTTTTTTACGGTGCCCATTTCTAGCAATAATACCCTCGGTGGCTGGTGCCGATGGGCAATACGGACCTTCCAGGGCTGATAAGGCCCGGCGCACAGGCATCGGGCCTCATTACGCCCTGGGCGGTATGGTATTGCCCACTACCGCTCACCCTCTCGGGTATTATTGCTTAAGTAGACCATGGCATGATCAGTCCGTGTAAGTGGGTGCAGATCAATGTTGCTTCATGCTGAGCTGTCCATCTCACAGCACCACTTACAAGATGCGCGCACCCCTTATCAAATCAGTCATCAGGTTAATGCATCCTTGCAGACATCCAGCAGATGCAGCACACTGCACGATGATGCTCCCTACACTGTCTGTTTCGGATGCTTGTTATGACATAGAAAACAAGTAAGTTTCCCATTTGCAGTAAAAATATACATGCGTGTAACTTACATGTGCATGCACCTTTCAGATGTGCGGAATACATTTGAGTTAATGTTGAGCGCATCATCATATGCACGTAGCATCTCTTCTCATTAGAAAATGCACTTCTGTGCATTTTGCTATTTTGTTACAGTGTTTTTATTGAGCTTCTCTCCACCCTAAATGCCAGTCAACAGTGATCCTATGCAGTAGGTCACTGTACTCCGCACCAGGTATCTCCTTCACACAACACAGGACTTACACCCATCCTGCTGTTGTTTGACACCACAGAAGAAGTGTGTGTTCCTGTTAACACCCCACAGTCTGTGAATATGCATTGGGGGTGGTCAAGGCTGGTCCTTCACAGAGCATGGTTTTGGAAGATGTCACCAGCTGGATCACATCTTCCAGCAGCCACTGCAGTGTTTCTCCAGTTTTCAGGAAGCCTTCAACAACGTCAGCTACCAGGGTTATCAAAGGAGGAGCGACAAGTTGAAATATAACCATTACATATTCTGGCCACCACACTCCCTGCCATGTATCTTTGTTCCCGCTGAACCTACCACTATGGTGACACAGGCGGCGGTAATTCAGCAGGGCTCACAGTCCACCATCCCCAAAGGAGGAGGACATGAGCCATCACTGCACTAGATTCTCCTACCCCCCACCATCCGTACAGCACCCCAAGTTATTTCACAACCATGGATCGATGGTACTGGACGTGGAAGTTGTAGTGCTGTGCCCTCATGCAACCCCATGTGCATATCCTGCGATGCAAGGGTGCATGTAAGAGTCTCAACCTCCTCTGCTTTGAAAATTGACTCACTACTGGAAACCAACATAATGTTTGCATAGTTTTCACATGCAAACTTCTATCAATGAACTGAAGAAACGGCATCATGACAAGGAACCACAACCCACTGATGCATGTTTTTACAATCTGGATCATTACTAAAGAGATGTCAGAAAAGTGTCGGACACCTTTGTTACAGCTGATCAGTTTCCGGTGAATCTTGGTTCCCTTGTTTTGATGGTTACGTATCACAATAGCAGCAGAGTGTGTAAACTGAGAAGAAATGTCTGGCAGGGATGTGTCACTCATAACATCATCTGACGTTGTGGCCATGTCTGTCGTGTTCATGGTCAGCTCAACTGAGGAACCCCACTGGCAATATCTACTAATCCACTGTTGGAGAATTGGTCTACAGCAGGCTATTAGCAGACAACACATTACATTGTGTCAGTTACATAGATTTGCGCACTACCTTTTTATTCTCAGTCAACATATGTAATCATTAACCCATTACAAGGTGTATGGCTATTCATGATTGCTGAACAAAGTGCTAGCACTGTCAGGAATGAGGAAGGATGAACATTTTATTTTTATCCTGGTTTCCCCACTCCCACATTCAGGCAGCCACGGGCATCACCATCATCAGGGCACAGGAGTATCCGATTTCTGTTTTTCAGGACTCAAGGACAGGCAGATGGTGTCTTTCTCCTGCCTGCCCCCCCCAGCCAGCCAGACATCCCCTGCACCATCAACAGGGCACATAAGCTGCTGACTTCTGTGTTTGTGAGCTCAATGGCATGCAGAACGTATGTTTCTCCTGGTGCCACCTCCCCCCCCCGTAGCCAGGCAGACATCCCCTCCAGCATCGGCAGGGCACAGGACTTGCTAAGTTTTGTGTTTGTGGGCTGAATGACGTGCAGAATGTATGTTTCTCCTGATGCCCCCCGCCCCATACCCAGGCACGCATCCCCTCCACCATCAACAGGGCACAGAAGTTGTTGATTTCTGTGTTTGTCGCCTCAGTTGTGCACAGAATGTATCTTTCTCCTGGTGCTTCACCCCCATAGTCAGGCAGACATGCCCTGCACCATCAACAGGGCACATAAGTTGCTGACTTCTGTGTTTGTGACCTCAATGGTGTACAGAATGTATGTTTCTCTTGGTGCCCCCCCGTAACCAGGAAGACATCCCCTCCACCATCAACAGGGCACAGCAGTTTCTGGCTTCTCTGTTTGTGGACTGAATGGCGTGCGGAATGAATGTTTCTCCTGGCCCTCCCCCATAACCAGGCAGGCATCCCCTGCACCATCAACAGGGCACATAGGCTTCTGACTTCTGTGTTTGTGACCTCAATGGCATGCAGAATGTATGTTTCTACTGGTGCCACCCCCTCATCCCCCCGTAACCAGGCAGACATCCTCTCCACCACCAGCAGGGCACAGGATTTGCTGAGTTCTGTGTTTGTGGCCTGAATGACGTTCAGAATGTATGTTTCCCCTGGTGTCCCCCCATAACCAGGCAGACATCCCCTACACCATCAACAGGGCACATAAGTTGCTGACTTCTGTGTTTGTGACCTCAATGGCATGCAGAATGTATGTTTCTCCTTCTGGACCCCCAGTAGCCAGGAAGACCACCCTCCACCATCAACAGGGCACAGCAGTTTCTGACTTCTGTGTTTGTGGACAGAATGGTGTGCAGAATGAATGTTTCTCCTGCCCCCCATAACCAGGCAGACATCGTCTGCACCATCAACAGGGCACATAAGCTGCTGACTTCTGTGTTTGTGATCTCAACGGCATGCAGAATGTATGTTTCTCCTGCCGCCCCCATAGCTGGGCAGACATTCCCTGCACCATCAACAGGGCACATAAGCTGCTGTCTTCTGTGTTTGTGACCTCAATGGTATGCAGAATGTATCTTTCTCCTGGTGACCCCCCATGGCCAAGCAAACATTCCTTCACCATCAACAGGACACATAAGTTGCAGACTTCTGTGTTTGTGACCTCAATGGTGTGCAGAATGTATGTTTCTCCTGGTGCCCCCGCCTGTAGCCAGGCAGACGCCGCCTCCACCATCAACAGGCACAGCAGTTGCTGACTTCTGTGTTTGTGACCTGAATGGCGTGCAGAATGTATATTTCTCCTAGTGCCCCCTCACATAGCCAGGCAGACATCCCTCCACCCAACAAGGGCACACCAGTTGCAGACTTCTGTGTTTTTGGCCTGAATGGCATGCAGAATGTATGTTTCTCCTGTTCCCTCCCCCATACCCAAGCACCCAAGCACATATCCCCTCCACCATCAACAGGGCACAGAAGTTTCTGACTTCTGTGTTTGTGACCGCAGTGGCATGCAGAGTGTATCCTTCTCCTGGTGCCCCCCATAGCCTGGCAGACATCCCCTGCACCATCAACAGGGCACATAAGTTGCTGACTTCTGTGTTTGTGACCTCAATGGTGTGCAGAATGTATGTTTCTCCTGGTGGTTCCCCAGTAGCCAGGAAGACATCCCTGCACCATCAACATGGCACAGCAGTTTCTGACTTCTGTGTTTGTGGACTGAATGGTGTACAGAATGAATGTTTCTCCTGTCCCCCATAACCAGGCAGACATCCCCTGCACCATCAACAGGGCACATAAGCTGCTGACTTCTGTATTTGTGACCTCAATGGCATGCAGAATGTATGTTTCTCCTGGTACCACCCCCCCATAGCCAGGCAGACATCCCCTCCACTACCAACAGGGCACAGGACTTGCTGAGTTCTGTGTTTGTGGCCTGAATGGTGTGCAGAATGTATGTTTCACCTGGTGCCCCCCTTCCATAGCCAGGCACACATCCCCTCCACCATCAACAGGGCACAGAATTTGCTGACTTCTGTGTTTGTGACCTCGGTGGCATGCAGAATGTATCTTTCTCCTGGGGCCCCACCCCTCCATAGCCAGGCAGGCATCTCCTGAACCATCAACAGGGCACATAAGTTGCTATGTTTTGTGTTTATGGCCTGAATGGCATGCAGAAATGTATGTTTCTCCTGGTGCCTTCCCCTCCGTAGCCAGGCAGACATCCCTCCACCATCAGCAGGGCACAGGACTTGCTGAGTTTTGTGTTGTGGCCTGTATGGTGTGCAGAATGTATATTTCTCCTGGTGCCCCCATAGCCAGGCAGACATCCCTCCACCATCAACAGGGCATAGCAGTTGCTGACTTCTGTGTTCGTGGCCTGAATGGCATGCAAAATGTATGTTTCTCCTGGTGCCCCCATATCCAGACAGACATCCTCTGCACCATCAACAGGGCACATGAGCTGCTGACTTCTGTGTTTGTGACCTCAATGGCATGCAGAATGTATGTTTCTCCTGATGCCACCCCCATAGCCAGGTAGACATCCCTCCTCCACCAGCAGGGCACAGGACTTGCTGACTTCTGTGATTGTGGCCTGAATGGCAGCAGATTGTATGTTTCTCCCAGGCCCCTCCCCCATAGCCAGGCAGACATCCCTCCCCCATCAACAGGGCACATAAATTGCTGACTTCTGTGTTTGTGACCTCAATGACTTTCAGAATGTATGTTTCTCTTGGTGCCACCCCACCCCCCATAACCAGACAGACATCCCTGCATCATCAACAGGGCACATAAATTGCTGACTTCTGTGTTTGTGACCTCAATGACTTGCAGAATGTATGTTTCTCCTGGTCCCCCACGTAGCCAGGCTGACATCCCCTCCAACATCAATAGGGCACAGCAGTTGCTGACTTCTGTGTTTGTGGGCTGCATGGCGTGAAGAATATATGTTTCTCCTGCCCCCCACTAGCCAGGCAGACATCCCCTGCACCATCAACAGGGCACATAAGCTGCTGACTTCTGTGTTTGTGGTCTGAATGGCGTACAGAATGTATGTTTCTCCTGGGCCCCCGTAACCAGGCAGACACCCCTCCACCATCAACAGGGCACGTAGCTGCTGACTTCTGTATTTGAGACCGCAATGGCATGCAGAATGTATGTTTCTCCTGGTGCCCCCCCATAGCCAGGCAGACATCCCCTCCATGAACAACAGAGCACAGCAGTTGCTGACATCTGTGTTTGTGACCTCAATGGCATGCAGAATGTTTATTTCTCCTGGTACCACCGCCCTCCCCCCCGTAGCCAGCCAGACATCCCCTCCAGCATCAGCAGGGCACAGGAATTCCTGAGTTTTGTGTTTGTGGCCTGAATGGCGTGCAGAATGTATGTTTCTCCTGGTGCTCCCCCCATAGCCAAGCAGACATCCCCTGCACCATCAACAGAGCACATAAGCTGCTGACTTCTGTGTTTGTGGCCTGAATGGAGTACAGAATGTATGTTTCTCCTGGCCCCCATAACCAGGCAGACATCCCTCCACCATTAACAGGGCACGTAAGATGCTGACTTCTGTATTTGTGACCACAATGGCATGCAGAATGTATGTTTCTCCTGGTGCCCCCATAGCCAGGCAGACATCCCTCCATGAACAACAGGGCACAGCAGTTGCTGAAGTCTGTGTTTGTGGCCTGAATGGCATGCAGAATGTCTGTTTCTCCTTGCGCCAACTAATAGCCAGGCACACATCCCTCCACCATCCACAGGGCACAGTAATTGCTGACTTCTGCGTTTGTGGCCTGAATGGCGTGCAGAATTTATGTTTCTCCTGGGCCCCCATAGCCAGGCAGACATCCCCTGCACCATCAACAGGGCACATAAGCTGCTGAATTATGTATTTGTGATCGCAATGGCATGCAGAACGTATGTTTCTCCTGGTGCCCCCCTCATAGCCAGGCAGACATCCCATCCGTGATCAACAGAGCACAGCAGTTGCTGACTTCTGTATTTGTGGCCTCAATGGCATGGAGAATGTATGTTTCTCCTGCTGCCCCCCCATAGCCAGGCAAACATCTCCTCCACCATCAACAGGGCACAGAAGTTGCTGACTTCTGCGTTTGTGACCTCAGTGGCATGCAGAATTTATGTTTCTCCTGGTGCGCCCCCCGCGTAGCCAGCTACATATCCCCTCCACCATCAACAGGGCTCAGTAGTTGCTGACTTCTGTGTTTGTGGGCTGAATGGCGTGCAGAATGTATGTTTCTCCCGGGCCCCCTCCATAGCCTGGCAGACATCCCCTGCACCATCAACAAGGCACATAAGCTGCTGACTTCTGTGTTTGTGACCTCAATGGCATGCAGAATGATATGTTCCCCTGGTGCCCCCACCGTAGCCTGGCAGACATCCCTCCAACATTAACAGGGCACAGCAGTTGCTGACTTCTGTGTTTGTGGCCTGAATGGCGTACAGAATGTATGTTTCTCCTGGTGCCCCCCCCATAGCCAGGTAGACATCCTCTACACCATCAACAGGGCACATTAGCTGCTGACTTCTGTATTTTGACCTCAATGGCATGCAGAATTTATGTTTCTCCTGGTGCACCCCACCCCCTGTAGCCAGGCATACATCCCCTCCAGCATCAGCAGAGCACAGGACTTGCTGAGTTTTGTGTTTGTGGCCTGAATGGCGTGCATAATGTTGTTTCTCCTGGTGCCCCCATAGCCAGGCAGACATCCCTCCACCATCAACAGGGCACAGCAAGTTGCTGACTTCTGTGTTTGTGTTCTGAATGGCTTGCAGAGTGTATGTTTCTCCTGGTGCCGCCCATAGGCAGGCAGACATCCCTGCACCATGAACAGGCACATATGCTGCTGACTTCTGTGTTTGTGACCTCAATTGCATGCAGAATGTATGTTTCTACTGGTGCCACCCCACCCCATAGCCAGGCTGACATCCCATCCACCACCAGCAGGGCACGGACTTGCTGAGTTCTGTGTTTGTGGCCTGAATGGCATGCAGAATGTATGTTTCAAACAACATGAAGTCTTGCTGTATTCTGACAATTGCAGTTATCCCCGGCACTTGAACTGCCCCGGAGATGATAGAGTTAACTCTATGCTGAGAGCATAGAATGTTGGGCTCGAGCTCAGTTCAAACCACTGTCTGCTGCACTTGAAGTGTTACTGTCAGATTCTTTACTCCACCTGTCTGAACAGTCGCTCCGGAGTTTGCTCCTCGCTTTCGGTTCGGTAAAGTTTTCATCGGTTTATTCCGCAGAATTTCTCCATTTTCTCTTGGTTCAGATCCCTGTCTGTGGTACAAAAGTGGTATTAGGTAGTGGACTTAGAGTTAAATTGTGAGGAAATTGTAATTTGCGATCGGTTCTGCGGAACCAATCGGTTTTTGTTTCAAAACTTCTTGTGGTGATTCCGGTGGCTATTGGTTCTATGAAAAAAAACGCATTTTCGTTTTTTTTCCAGCACCTGTGACACGGTGAGGAACCGATAGGTTTTGTCTTACCTGGCCTGAAGCTGTGTAAAGGGTAAGTTAATTTTGTGGTTGGTCATGTCTGAAAAACCCAGGAAAAAAAGCGGGCCCGCTGGGTTTCAGTACTTTAGTGTGTGTGGGGAGGCCTTTGCTAAGTCTGATCCCCACGCCACCTGTGTATATTATCTGGGGTTTGACCACCTCAATTCAGACTGCCAAATTTGCAAAAATGTCCCAAAGACCACCCTGGAAAAACGTTTGGGCAGGCTTAGGAATAAGGAGGCTGAGAAGTCCGCTGACCTGGATGGCCAGCCATTTTCTGTTCCGATCGAACCTGAGGGAGTGCCCTCTGACCATGGCCAGACTTCCTCGGGCAAAAGGAAAGCTGACTCTGAAAGGTTGGTTTCTTTGAAAAAGAAAAGAAAAGATAAATCGACCAGTTTGGATCCCGAATCTCTCCATCCGATGACCAATTAAATTGCCCGGGCGATTAGCATTGTTGAATCGCTCCGTTCAGTTCCAACCGAACCGACCCCTGTTGGTCGGCTCTCGGTTCGGTCGGGTCCTCCGGTTGCAGATTATTCTTGGGAGGAATATTATGATCTGGAATGGGAGGGTGAAGGTGAAGAGGATGAAGAAGATGAATATGATGGTGGGGAAGGTCTGGATGAGCCTATTGGACCGGACATCTCCCCAGTCAGACCTTCTGGAGTTTCCCCTCCTAGGCTTTCTGAGTCCCCTTCCCACTTTATGTTTTACAAGAAAGTGGCTGAAACCCTCCAGCTCCCTGTGGATGAAGCTGTTGAGGAGGAAGAAGAGCCTGATTTTGTTGAGATGATGGACATCCCAGAGTCCAAATGACTGTCAATTCCCTTGCATAAATCTTTTGGGAAACAGACACATAAACTTTTAAAAACACCAAATTCTCTGCCTCCAGTGGACAAGTGTATGGACAGGAGGTATATGCTGTCAGGTCCAAGTTCGGAGTTCCTATACCAGCATTGCAGCCATGTTGGGGTAGTACAGGCTGCAGCCTGTGATAAGGCTGGCATTCCCTTGGCTTCACACACCCCCTGGATAAGTACTCCAGGAAGATAGATGCCATGTCCAAGAAGCAGTATTTGGCATCTTTCTTGGGACTCAGACAGGCTAATTACATGGCCTATGCTGTCAGGTTCCAAAAGTCCAGGTGGGTGTCTGTATTGGAACTGGCTAAGCAGGCTTCCCCCCAGCTGGCCAAGGAGCTGGAGGAGGTGGCTGCTAATGGGATTGAGGCATCAAAAATCCAATTTCATGCTGCTGTCGACTCCAATGATGTGTCATCTAGAGTCATGGCTACATATGTGGCTCTGCAGAGAATGGCTTGGCTCAGATGTACTAGCCTATCACAGGATACCCAGGCTAAGGCCATGGATTTCCCTGTTGTGGGTAATTCTCTGTTTGGGGAGCAGACAGAGAATTACATGAAAAAGATGGACGAATACAGGATCGCCTATAGGAGTGCTCAAGCCAAAGAAAGACAAACCACTCCTCAAAGGCAGCAATCTAGGGGCAGGGGCAGGCCTTTTCAGAGGCCTTTCTTCCAGGCTCAGGCCTCCTCTCCTTTTTCCCAGAGGGAGTTCTTTAGAGGGAGAGGTAGAAGAAGAAGGAGCAGGGCTGCATCCTCCTCTCAGCCCAGGGTCCCTGCCAAGCAGACACCCTGATGTGTCAGCCCGGGTCGACCCCCCATCCCTGTAGGAGGCAGGCTGGCTTACTACTCCCAGAACTGGAAGTCTGTTACCTCAGACAAGTGGGTCCTGGAGGTAGTAAGCCAGGGACTAGCTCTCAGCTTCAAAAAGTTTCTGAAACTGAGAGCCAGATCTTTTCCACCTGCAAACATCTCTGAAACCCTTTCCCTAGAGGCAGAGGTTTCATCTCTCCTGGCCTTAAAATCTGTAGAGAGAGTTCCTACAGCCCACCGGGGCAAAGGCCTGTACTCCAGGTACTTCCTTACCCTGAAAAAAGCAGGGGAGTGGTGGCTCATCCTAGACTTAAGATACCTGAACAAACATCTTTTGAAACCAAAGTTGAAGATGGTGACTCTGGGAATAATTCTTCCCTCTCTAAGTCCAGGGGACTGACTAGCTTCCCTGGACCTAAAGGATGCCTACTTTCACATTCCCATCAGGTGCTCCCACAGAAAGTACCTCAGGTTCGAACTGCCTTCAGGCCATTACCAATTCAAAGCAATGCCTTTCGGCCTGTCATCAGCTCCAAGAGTGTTCACCAAGTGCCTGGCAGTAGTAGTGACTTTTCTAAGAAGGAAAAATATCTCAATATTTCCTTACCTGGATGACTGGCTCATAGTGGACCAATCTCCAGACCAAGTCAAGTTAGATCTAAAAGTGACCCAGCAGGTGCTCACTTCTCTAGGTTTCCTTCTCAGTCTTCCCAAGTCAGTTCTCAAGCCAGTCCAACTCTTGACTTTCATAGGGGTAGAATTGGATACTGTCAAAGCAAGAACATTTCTCCCCTTGGCAAGGGTAAAGGCCATTATAGAGCTGGCTTCTTCTTTTCATCTTCTGGTGTCTCAAAAGCAGGGCATTTCCTTCAGCTTCTGGGCCACATGGCAACTTCCACTGCAGTGGTCCCAGGGGCCAGATTTCAGATGAGAGACATTCAGTTTCGTCTGAGGGCTTTTTGGTCCCAGAAAAGAGATCCACTGACCAAGTTGATCCAGGCCCTTCAATGGTGGCAGGATCAGGACAGTCTCAGCCAAGGGGTCCCATTCATTTCACAGTCCCATTCTGTGGTCCTAAGCACAGACACTTCTGTCCAGGGTTGGGGGGGCCCATTTAGAAGCTCTCACAGCTCAGGGCGTGTGGTCCCCTCAGGAGTCTCTTCTCCACATCAGTCTTCTGGAGCTCAGGGCAGTGTACCTGGCTCTGCAGGCTTTCTCACAATCAGTAAGGAACAAGGTGGTTCAGGTCAGGACAGACAACACCACCACCATGTGGTACATCAACAAGCAGGGAGGCACTCGGTCCATGGCCTTGTGCACGGAAGCCATGAAAATATGCACACTATCTTACTCCCTTCAGACCTCTCTGGTAGCAGTTCATCTCCCAGGCAAGGACAATGTGCTAGCAGATGCATTGAGCAGGATTTCCCAGGGCCATCACGAATGGTCCCTGGATCCACTAGTGTTGAAAGTGATTCTTTTCAAGATGGGGCACCCCAGAGATAGATCTCTGTGTAGCCCCAGACAATCACCAACTCTCTTTGTTTTGTTGCAGACCCCCCAGTCTTGGGCTCAGTCCCTCTGGATGCTCTGATACTAAATTGGGAAGGGAAATTTCTGTATGCCTTCCCTCCTTTTCCTCTGATTTTCAAGGTCCTGGTGCAGATAAGGTCACAATCTTGCAAAGTGATCCTGATTGTTCCAGGCTGGGCCTGCCCAGTCTTGGTACCCTCTTCTCTTGTCCTTAGCAGTGCATCTTCCCCTGTCTCTTCCCAGGAATCACAATCTGTTAACCTCCTCTCAGGGGAGGATTTTGTATCCCAACCTTCGGTCTCTCAACCTCAAGGCATGGCTCTTGAAGAGTTAGAGTATGCAGGTTTGCACCTGTCTCAGAGGGTTCTGGACATTCTCAAAGCCTCTTGAAAATCTGCCAGCAGAAAGATTTACAATTCTAAGTGGAAGAGATTTAGTATTTAGTGTACCAAGAAGCATATATCCCCAGATACTGCTGAATTGTCTACAGTTCTGGACTATATGGCTCATCTCAATGACCTAGGCCTCAGACCAGCTACCCTAAAGTACATTTTGTCAGCTGTTTCTGTTTTCTTGTCAGTAGTAAACCCTCTTCACTGGCATCTCATCCTGTTTTCTGTAAATTTTCAAGGATTGCTTCATATCAATCCCTCCTTCAGGGACCCTAATGGGATCTTAATGTTTCAATTGTCCACCTTATGCAACCTCCTTTTGAGCCTTTGTCTTCAGCAGATCTCAAGTACTTGACTTGGAAGACTGTGTTTCTGGTGACTATTACCTCTGCCAGGCGTATCAGTGAGTTGCAAGCTGTCAGCGAGCCTGATTTTGTCTCTTTCCATAGAGATAAGGTGGTCCTGAGAACCAGTAGGAGGTTCTTACCTAAAGTGGTTTCAGATTTTCATTTGAACCAGTCCATGTCTCTTCCTGTTTTCTTCACTGATCATTCTTCTTCTGGGAAAGAAGATTACACAGTTTGGATGTTAAGGCACTAGCTACTACATAGATCGTACTAAGACTCACAGGTTTGACTCCCCTCAGTTGTTCCTCACTTATGGAGAAGTGGGGAAGGGCAAACCTGCCACTAAGAGAACTATTGCCAGGTGGATTGTCTCTTGTATACAGTTCTGCTATGAAAAACTAGGCAAGATTCCAACCTCAGGCCTGAGGGCTCATTCAACTAGAGGTACAGCTGCTTCCCTGGCTGCTGCTAGGGAAATTCCATTGTTAGAGATATGCAAAGCAGTCACCTGGAAAACTGTTCATACATTTACCAAGCATTATTCCCTGGATATCCAGGCTAGGAGTGATGCTAGATTTGGTGCAGCTGTGCTGCAGAGCCTATTCCCAAAATAGGTTTGATTCCCTCTTCCATGGAGGTACTGCTTGGTAGTCTGCAATTGTCAGAAAACAGCAAGACTTCATGTTGTTTGAAGAAAAAATTACTCGCCTTAGTAATTGTGTTTCTTCTAATGGAGTCTTGCAGTATTCTGACCTCCCTCTCTGCCTCCCCTCTCAGAACCTGGTTTTGGGAAGTAGGTTGTTGGTACAGTGCTGCACCAGAGGTGCATTGCTTTCTGCCTCTTGGTTTAACTTTCATTTAGTCTATTTAGTTCACTACCTGGTTTTTGTTTTTGGGTTTCTCGACTTGAGTCTTACGGGATCCAAAAAATGTGATTGCCTTTTGGCTATGAGTTTTACAATTTCCTCTTTAGAGTGTAGCTAGTTAGTAGTGCTTGCAAGAATCTGACGGTTACACTTCAAGTGCAGCACACAGTGGTTTGAACCAAGCTCAAGCCCAATGTTCTATGCTCTCAGCATAGAGTTAACTATTTCATCTCAGGGGCAGTTCAAGGGCTGGGGCTAACTGCAATTGTCAGAATCGGCAAGACTCCATTAGAGAAAAACAATTACTAAGGTGAGTAATTTTTCTTCTCCTGCTTCCCATAGCCAGGCAGACATCCCTGCACCATCAACAGGGCACATAAGTTGCTGACTTCTGTGTTTGTGACCTCAATGGCATTCAGAATGTATGTTTCTCCTGGTGCCCCGCAGCCAGGCAGACATCCGCTTCACCATCAACAGGGCACAGCAGTTGCTGACTTCTGTGTTTGTGGCCTGAATGGCATGCAGAATGTATGTTTCTCCTGGCCCCCCATAGCCAGGCAGACATCCACTGCACCATCAAAAGGGCACATAAGCTGCTGACTTTGTTTGTGACCTCAATGGCATGCAGAATGTATGTTTCTCCTGCCCCCATAGCCAGGCAGACATCCCTCCATGATCAACAGGGCATAGTAGTTGCTGACTTCTGTGTTTGTGGCCTGAATGGCGTGCAGAATGTATGTTTCTCCTGGTGCCCCCTCCATAGCAGGCAGACATCCCTGCTCCATCAACAGGGCACATAAGCTGCTGACTTCTGTGTTTGTGACCTGAATGGCATGCAGAATGTATGTTTCTCCTCGTTCCACCCCTCCATAGCCAGGCAGCCATTTCCTCCAGCATCAGCAGGGCTCAGGACTTGCTGAGTTCTGTGTTGTGGCCTGAATGGGGTGCAGAATGTATATTTCTCCTGGTGCCCCACCCCCCCATAGCCAGGCAGACATCCCCTGCACCAACAGGGCACACATGTTGCTGACTTCTGTGTTTGTGACCTCAATGGTGTGCAGAATGTATGTTTCTCCTAGTGCTCCCCTCCCCCGTAGCCAGGCAGACATCCCCTCCTGCATCAACAGGGCACAGCAGTTGCTGACTTCTGTGTTTGTGGCCTGAATGGCGTGCAGAATGTATGTTTCTCCTGGGATCCCCCTCTATAGCCAGGCAGACATCCCCTACACCATCAACAGGGCACATAAGCTGCTGAATTCTGTGTTTATGACCTCAATGGCATGCAGAATGTATGTTTCTCCTCGTGACACCCCCCCTGTAGCCAGGCAGATATCCCCTCCAGCATCAGCAGGGCACAATACTTGCTGAGTTTTGTGTTTGTGGCCTGAATGGTGTGCAGAACGTATATTTCTCCTGGTACCCCCCCCATAGCCAGGCAGACATCCCCTGCACCATCAACAGGGCACATACGCTGCTGACTTCAGTGTTTGTGACCTCAATGGCATGCAGAATGTATGTTTCTCCTAGTGTGTCCACCCCCCCCGTAGCCAGGCAGACATCCTCTACACCACCAGCAAGGCACAGGACTTACTGAGTACTGTGTTTGTAGCCTGCATGGCATGCAGAATGTATGTTTCTCCTAGTGCCGCCTCACCACCCCCATACCCAGGCAGACATCCCTCCACCATCAGCAGGGCACACGACTTGCTGAGTTCTGCGTTGTGGCCTGAATGGCATGCAGAATGTATGTTTCTCCTGCTGCCCCTCACCCCATAGGCAGGCACATCAGATGCATCATCAGCAGGGCACAGGAGTTGCTGTCAGAATGCATGTTTCTCCTGGTGCCCCAAGCCAGGCACCCATCCACAGCATAATCAGCAGTGCACTGGAATTGCCGATTTCTGTTTTGGGGCCTCAATGGCAGCAGATGGTATGTTTGTCCTGGTTTCTTACACGATACCCAGACACCCATCCCCAGCTCCAGCAGAAGGGAACAGCATTTGTTGATTTTCTGTTTGTGGAGTCAATGACAGTCACATAGTGTTTTCTCTTTCCTGCACACCTTCCATGGCCATGCACCCATCTCCAGCACCAACAGCGGGGCAAAGGAATAGCTTATTTCTGTTTTGTGGCCTCAGTGAAGGGCAGAAGATATGTTACTCCTGCTTGCCACCCTCCATAGCCAGGCACCACCCACAGCACAATCAGCAGTGCACAGTACTTGATGATTTCTGTTTTGGGGCCTCAATGGCGAGCAGATGGCATATTTCTCCTGGTTGCCACCCCTCCCATAACCAGGCACACATGCCCAGCAGCATCAGCAGGGAACCAGGGTAGCTGATTTCTGTTTGCGGACTGAATGACAAGCAGATGGTGTCTTTCTCATGGTTGCCAGCCCTCACCCATTCAGGCATCAATCCCAGCACCATCAGTAGGGAAGAGCAAATCATAAGCCATTGCAGTCACAAGAAGCACTTGATTATTGGCAAGCAACATAGCTATGCCAAGTGATCCGGTGCATTGTTGGAAAATCAGGTAGCCGGTGTCCAACGAGTAGTAAACAAATTGCTTGACTGACAAATGTTACAAGTTACTGGACTCTAGCCTAGCTGCATATAATATGTTTTTTAATGCTAACAAATTAGCCAGTGTAAATATTGGTTGCGCCAAGCAGATATGAAAGCTAGAGGCTGAAATCAGAAGTGGATAAAACTGATTTGTCACATCAGGATCAGTTGATAGCTCAACATTCACAGCACACACTCAGCCACCCAGTACCATTACCCACCTCAAAGTAACATTGCTGGCTTCCACAAGTACGTTTGGGACTGTGTTCACTCTGAAGGTCTGAAAGGACATGCTTGTTAGCGGACATAGGGAGCAAGTCAATTGTACTAGTTTGGCGACGGACATTGGGAATAGCAATCCTTTTCAATTTTAGAAACTTGGCAGTCCCATACAAAACTGCATTAGGTTATGAAAGTTATCATCTGTAAAATGCTCTGAGCATATGTGTGGAGATGCAGCCAACTGCCAGTCCCACTGACGATCTAGTAGGACAAAATCAACCCACTTCCTAAATCTCTCTGGAGATTTGTCTCTTTATGGGAACTCCAGGACAGCCACCTTCCTACTGGGCATATTGCCACATCCATCAACCACACAGACATTAACCATGTTATCAGAGCAATAGAAACCTGCAGTGTGATAGGGTCCAGGGAAACTGATAAACCAAATGCTATGAGCAGTACGGCAGCCTATCTCATGCAGAAATTTACACAAAAAGTAAGGAAAAGCAAGAGAGCAAAGCGCTACTTAGGAATAGCCAGTGCCAATCAGGGCCATCCAGAAGGAATAAATTATGTCCTGCCAACACTCACAATGTATTCTCCAGCAGGAATCATGGGTGCCAACTATCACACAGTCAGAACTGCTAACACAAAACACAATCTGTGCACGAATGTCACAGACTGCTATACCAAGTCAAATATTCATGCAGCAACGTGCACCCTTCAGATAAAGCGGGTTATGCACAGCACTAAGCGAAGATGAAACCACTCCTACACAACAGCACACGATAAGGTTATTTTCAAACTAACACTAACAAAGCCGATAGAACAGTGTGACAAGAGATGTAAATATCCATCAAAAGGACATTAGGTGTGGTAAGACGCAGCGGTGCTGACTTGCACAATACAGTAGGCACGATGGCATTCACAGCACGCTTGCAGTTTCCCGCGCTGACGGATCCCCCAGTGACACTTGCACCGCTTATCCTTGAATGATGCAATTGCAAGGGATGGGGAAATGGCATCAGTCTTTAGAAAATCAAAAGGCACCCAGGAGAGAGCATCACTATCAGTGGCTGTACAGACATGCAACCTGCAAAGAAAAAGAACAGACAGTGATCACAATACATCTATACCAAAGGTACTAATGAGAGAACACACAAATAACACTATTTCAAAACATCCATCAATCACTTTAATGTTCTTTTTTTTTTTACATATTTTTAACGGTACACACAGACGTAGGATAAAATATACTAAAATAAATGAAAAATCACCTACCATCTGAAGATCAGCTGTCAGGATCCCTGCCCTATTGCAACTGATGTCCACAAGCTGGGGACTTTTATCAAGGTAGACCAAAAGTGCCGAATGTTGGGATTTCCAGTTTAGCAAGTTGGCAGGCTTTACTGTTTATGAAGTTTATGTTCAAGTTCAAGTTTATTGCAGGAGAACTCCATTGAGCAAGCTCATTCACAAGGAGGTCCTGAGACAGGTATACAGGCAAGTATTCAGTACATATAGAGAATAACATAACAGCACTTCATATGCAACAAAATTCCATAAGGTACATAATGTTCAGGATAAAAAGTAACACTGTTGATATAAAGAATGTGAACCTATAAGGAGGCAAATGGAACAATAGGAGTAAAGGTACACTACAAGTAAGAGGGTAGGATTGGGTGGTCCCAGAGTGGGGACTACTAAGAAGGAATGCTGTTTAGAAGCAGCTACAAGTATCTTTTAGTTTATCAATAGTCAATAGCTATGCTTTTGAAGAAATTAACAGGGACAATACTGGATAATTTCAGTGAGGATTGTAACCGATTCCAAATGGTTGGAAGGGAATATGAGATAACGTGTTTGCCAAGAGAAGTCCGAGTCATGGGTACATCAAAAAGGAGAAAGTCTGACTTTCTAAGTGAATAGACACTGTGAGAGATGTGGAATAGAGAAGTTAGGTAACTCGGGAGTTTATTCAGAAGAAGTTTTAGGGTCCAGATACCAGCATGGAGCGTCCATCTAATGGCAAGCGAGGTCCAGCCAACAGTGGCATAGAGATCACAGTGGTGAGTTCAGTATGGTGAGTTAGTGACGAAGCGCAGGGCACAGTGGTAGAGGATGTCTAGTTTATGGAGGTTGGTAATTGCGGAAGAGTTATAGATTATGTCACCCTAGTCAAGAAGGGGGAGGAATGTGGCCTGGACAGGTCTGGTTCTGATCTCCAAAGGAAAGAGAGACCTATTGCAGAAGAAAAAACCTAGCCTGACTTTTAGTCTCTTGGACAGGTCATCAAGATGATCATTGAAGGAGAGCTTGTTATCGAGCCAGATACCAATATATTTGAATTTTGAGATGATTTCTAGCTGTTCTCCAAGGGAGGTGATGATAAAGTCTTTAGGTGGGACAGTAGTAGTAGTGGAGGAAGTGGATGGGGAGAGAATCATGGCTTTAGTTTTCTTAGCATTTAGGAGCAGCTTAGCGTTGATTAGGTTAGTTTCTAATTGTGCAAAGTCAGCTTGGAGAAGGTCCCTGACTCCAGACAATGTGGGGCCAGAGGTGTATAAGGCTGTATCATCTGCAAAGAACCAAGTCAAACCTGCATTTATCTGATGGTCAAGATTGTTGATATATATAAGGAGAAAAGAATGGGACCTAGGATGGAGCCTTGTGGAACTCCCCTAGCAATAGGGAAAGAGGATGAAAATAAGCCTCCTGCTTTTACTTTCTGAGTCCTTCTAGTTAAATAGCTGTTGAACCACTGAATGGTGGACGGAGTAGAACTTATTTTAATAAGGCTATTCATTAATAGGTTGTGATCTACGGTGTTAAAGGCTTTACTGAGATCTAAGAATAGCGCTCCCGTTATTTTCTTAGAATCTATTGCAGAGACCCAATCAATAGTAACTTTGGCCAAAACTGTAATGGTGCTGTAGTTAGCGCGAAAGCCAGATTGTGAGGGGTTTAGAACAGAATGGGTTTCCATGTGGTTTTTTAGTTGTGTATAGAACAATTTTTCAAAAACTTTTGAAAGGATAGGCAGAATTGAGATGGGCCTATAGTTGTTGAGGTCACATGGGTCACCCGACTTGAATAGGGGAAGGATGTGAGCAGATTTCCAGCAGTAAGGATCTGTGGCTGTGGAAATAGAGAGATTAAGTATATGGAGAATTAGGGCAGTAAAGTAAGCGTAACCAAGTTTTAAGAAGAAAGGTTCAAGTCCATCTTCTCCGGTGCTTTTTTTGGTGTCTAAGTTAATAAGCGAATCTTCGACTTCTTTGAAGTTAAGGAGGAGCAGCTAGAATGAACAGGCTGAGGTAGGCAGCATTGTATAGCTAGCTTGAATCTTAACATGCAGCATATGGTGAAGAGTCAAGGCTAGGCCGGCAGTGACGAAATGGGAATTCAATTCTTCAAGTGTTTGGTGATTACTTTCAACAACCGTACCTTTGTTCTGGATCTTAGGTGGAAAGGAGGGGGCAGTCAATCGACCTTCAATGGACTTAAGAGTCCTCCAAATTTTGTGAGAGTTCCCTTTAGCCTGTTCTAAGGTGGAAATGTAGAAGTTTTCTTTGGTAGTGCGAATACGTGTAACACAGGTGTTCTTAGCTGCTCTAAAGGCCTGCCAATCTAGAGGGCTCTTGGTTCGCTTAGCCTGGGCCCAAAGTTTATCACTGTTTGTCAATGTGACCTTAAGTTCCAGTGTGAACCAAGGGTGAGAGATTTTGCACATCTTGAACCTTGATAATAGGTGCATGTCTATTAGCCAGGAAAATGATGTTATCATTGAGGACCTTAACAGCCTCATCAACTGGCTTTGCAGAAAGAGGTCTTGCCATCTGACCTTATAGGTTGGTCAAGTAGTTTCTGACATTGAACTTCATGAAAGGACTGTTCGGTGATGAACTTGGCTGAAGGTGAACTTTAGCTTGTGATCTAGTACAAACTACGATACTATGGTCACTCATATCATTGTGGAAGACCACTGCATGAAAATTTTGTGAGGATCAGTAGTTAATATCACATCTAGAAGTGAACTATTTGCGATTTTTGAGGTATTGACCCTAGTGGGTTCACTAATTAATTGAGCAAGACCAAGTTTGTTGCAAAGAGATTTCAAGCCAAGCAATTTAGGGGACAGCCAATCCAGGTTAAAGTCCCTAGGATTATGTTTATGTATTGGCATTAATGACAAGGGATTTAATGGCATTAAGGACATCGGTCCCACCAGCAGGGGCCTATAGCCACCAATAATAGTGATGTTTTCAGTGGAAGGAAGGTGGAGTTTCAGTGAAACAATCTCATATTCCTTCTTTTTGATTTGCAATAGATATTGCTAATTACGAACTTGGATTTAGCATGAACCAACTATTCCTCCCCTGGAATCCCTGTCTGCCCTATACAGATTGTAGCCCACTGGATTAATTTGTTAGTCAGTAATGTTTTTAAGCCAAGACTCCAGTGACAACAATGAGATCTGGTTTAGTATGGATGGCCCATGCTTGTAGATGGGCTCATTTTGGGCAGGCTTAGTATATTGACCATCATTATTTTTAATCCAGGTGCAGTTGTGAATTCATTAGGGGAGAAGAGCAGCAGTGGAGGGTCGGGGCTTAGCTCAACATTGCCTAAGCAAAGAAGAAGTAGGAGTAATAGTTTCTTTAAGGAGTTCAGATGTGATCTGAGGCCTTTTTTTCCTTAATGGCTATTAGTTGTTATTGTGGATGACAGCTGAGTATTAATTAGGGACATGCTTACATGACAGTTTGGGGCTAAAAGAAGGAAAGCTTTAAGAGACATAGGAGAAAGGAGTAGGGAAAGTGAGGAAGAAGAAGGTGAAGAGTGGATAAAGGGGGGGGGCGTAGAGAGCAGAGAGTAGTGCAGTGATAGGAGACAGTGTAGGTGGGGGGTTCCATGACAGGACTCGTGTATTGAGTTTTTGAGGTAGTATACTTTGGGAACGCAACTTATTAGCAGCAAAAAGGCAATAGTGAAGTATGCCATGATTCAAGGAAAAGTATAGTTTTAAGAGTAAAAGGGTAAAAAAGCAGAATAAGTATGTGGGAACAAGTGATGCGGGTTTTTTTTTTATCCCTACCTTGAACCTATGGGATGGCAGAGAAGCCAAGGAGGGCATGGCTACGGTGTATTTAAAGGAGGCCTGGGAGGGGGAGGAGGGAGTGGGATGAAAAGTAGAAGAGAAGAAGAAATACAGCACCAAATGGCAAAGCAAAGTAGTAAGTGTCTGGACCAATCAGGGCTTTCTTCAGGAAGGTGCCCGCGACCCGGTTGGCTGGTTTGAAGTCATATCTTGTGGCTAGATAGATCCGAGTTGCTGGAAGCTGCTGTCATCTTGTGCGATGCTGTCGGGCTGGTGTTTGGGAGTCCGGGAATGGAGCATGGGCTCACCCTGCTCAAGGGCAGCAGCTTCTGGCTAGATAGATCCAAGTTGCTGGAAGCAGACGTTATCTTGTGCAATGCCGTTAGCCAGTGTTTGGGAGTCTGGGGATGGAGTGTGGGCTCGCCCTGCTCAAGGGTGATGCTTAGAATACCCCTAGAAGGAAGGTGTTTACCCAGAGGGAAGTGGAGTGTACACTTCCATCTTGAGTCTCATTTCAGTGTTATTTCAGTCCTGACTGACAAAGCACTGCTTTTCATCAGTGCACTGTTAATACACTGCATTGACTTTCTGCTACACTGTTGTACCACTGCTCAGTCTTTCTTATTTTTTGATGCAGACTGCAAATAATTATTAGATTTTCATGCACACTTCTTTAGCATTGTATTTCCTTCACTAATTTTTGCTGCACACTGCAGTAGTACTGGCAACACTTTATTATTTTTATCACACTTCTTTAGCACTGCATTGTCTCAGCAATCTGGTTACCCTTACTGAATTTGTCACAATGACATTACAGTGGTATAGCAATGGCAATATTGTGGTCAGCTGAAAAATCCACAATGGTACTACCCAGTGGTACTCTGGTATCACAGTGGTAGGTGATATATAGATTTTCCTCTGTGCATTGGTAGTGCACTGGCAGAATGGTATCCCTATGGCATTTTTTACCATTTTCTCTGTCTCTCACACATACACTGGTAATACAATGGTATCACAAATTTTGAGATTTTTGTTGGCTCCCACAAATACTGGTACACTGGTAGCACAATGGTACTGCGTTATTTTGACATTTCAGTATTTGGTACCTCTCACAGCAACCCTAGACTCTTGTGGTACTATAGTGATACCAGTATTAATCTCATTATACTCTGTACTCTAACGCATTGTTAAGATAAATTACATTATTAACCTCATGGAGAACAGCTCTCAATTCCATATTTTCATTTGTTCACTTGTCTTTATCTTACTGGTAATGGACTGTTATTGTTCACATAGACCAGAATATTCAAAGAGCATTTGCGATCGCTAAATGGGTAAGTGACTCTCAAACAACGCTTTGCACCCTAAAAACAGGGTAGGATCACAAAATGATATCTTGAACAGCATAATTAGTGAGTCTCTGACCAGTTGGTGAATGGCTGTAAAAGATGATGCCTCCCTAAACCGGGTATTATCACCTCTGCCTCCTACCCCTGCCCCTTTGAGCTCCCACCATCAGTAATATCACACTTCCCCTGGTGTTCAGTGGTGCTGCTGTTCATTCCATACATTGAAACTGCCAATACTTACCCTGCCCACCCAGTCCCCGCTCCCATCATTCATGGCCCCCACCATATGTTTCGCACTCTCCCCACAGTGGCAATTGGCAGAGACACTCTGCTAACCTCTGTGACCAACTGAGGACAGAATGCCACTTTTGCGCTCATGTGCCTACTGCATAAACAGCTGTGTACAGTTAGCACATGATTGTGAACCATCATCCATTTTGTGCCTGATCAAGGAGCTGAGAAGATGGTCTGTGCCAAATGTGGAAGGGTGTCAAATATATAGTAAGCCTGGGGACCAGGGGGTAGTATTTACTGTAAGAACTAACTGGGTCATGGTGGGGACTTCGGATATACAGGGCGAAAGGGCTTTCACTCAACACACCACTGCTCACTCTATCAGGCCCTGGGCTGGCTTCCCCCGTCAGCCCATCAGACCCATCTCCTGGCCAGCACAGTCTATAAGGCCATCCAAAACCGAGCTACCTCTCCACAATCCCACCTCCTTTGGCCAAAAGTGTTTGTTTAAGAGCTCTGCCTCACTGCTGGCCCCATGCTTGAGTGCCCCCTAGTCTCCACCTGTATGGGTAAATGTGCATTCTCATCTGCAGCCCCTTTCCTTTGGAACAACCTGCCCACTCCACTTAGCACCACTGACTCTCCAGGACTCTTCCACTCTCTCCTTGGATCTCACCTTCTGTCCTCCACTCCTTGCTCCTGCCCTCCCAACTTATTATCATGCCTCTACTTCCCTTCCCTCCTTTTCCTTCCTGGCCCATACCTACACTGCCATGATGCACTTTTTCCTTTACTCATCTCAGATCATGCCTAATTTGTATTACAACTTGGCTACTACTGTACCTGCTATTGTCATAAATGTTATTTATCCATTGTGCTGCAAGTTTATATATATCTTCATATAAATATCCTGTATATTTTTATTACTGTCTATTGTATGCCTTGTCCCAGCCTCCTTTGTACTTGCTTGTATTCCTGTGCCATCCTCAATGGCCCAGGTCATGCCTGAAAATGGTTCTCGGACCAGTGCACCTACTCGTAAACAAATGAATGAATAAATAAATAAATGGGAACCACTGGACATCAGGGATAGTAACAATCTACTGTATACCTGCGGGGGTGATTGTAGGATGGGTAGGGCTGGAGAACAGAGTAAATTAAGAACCTGGACCTGTGGGATAATTAGGGTAAGGGGCCCAATGGAGACTGTTTCCCAGGAGGTGCTTTGGTGGTGTAACTCCCAGGATACGTTATGCCTGGTGCTGTAATGTGGCCTGTGCTGTAATCGGCATCAGCAACATGGCTGTCACACCAGCATGGGTGAACCCTTTCTCCACACCCTCCTGAGTGTTCACCCTATAACAGGTTTTGGTGGCATCTGCAAAAAGACATACCTTCCTATTCAGTTCTTCTGCAAATTCACTTATGAAGACATTGAAGTGGCCCACTCCTAGTACTGAGCCCCACCCCGCACCATGCCTTTAACCAACTGCTGAAAGCCGGTGTGGAGAGTACTATATTCTCCCCAGATGTATATAGGCAACCTTTTGGCAAAAGCCACCATGCATGCTTGAGGACCCTCCCCCTAGCCCTGAAATTTCCCTGCACTACCCCACCCCATCCCTAGCTAGGTCATTTGTCCCCAGGTGGACAATGACATCTAGCTCCCTTATCTCCTGTTGCCTAATGATCCACTGTATCTGCTCTCATCCCTCCAAGCCAAAGTACCTCTCAGGTATTTCATCTCCTCTCCTTTACCCCACCCTGCTCCCAAGTCTATCCGCTAAATTAAGTCCCCACCAGCAGTTGCTTCCTACTCAGCTGGGGCCTCTTCCTCCCTCCTTGAACTGTGGAATGGTCCATGGACAGTGCTTTCCTGAGGAAGGTTTCTCTGGGGAGCTGAAAGGTGGTTCAGCTGCAGGGAGAGTGGTTGGCTGGGCAGGGCCCATTCCAGATGCAGGGAGGTGGTTAGTAAACAAAGCAGGTGAACTGGAACTCTGACAAACAAGCCAGCACAGGGGCCAGAACATGCAAGCCCCATAGGAAATAGCACAGTGAGGGCTACTACAGGTCATTTACCAGAGAAGTCACAGGTCAGGGAACTACAGCTGAAGAGAACATGGAGAACAGGCAGGCATTGGAAAATGATGCATGGGGCAGTGGATGGACGTGCACTCATGATGGCATGCATGGGAACTACAGATGCCAGGATGCCAATGCTTGGGGGGTGCAAAGGCTAGCTTAGGTAGGTGGACACTGACTTGTAGGTAGAGTGCACAACACACAGGGACCCTGAATGCTGGACAGCAGGGAAGTGTACCATGGAGCATAGCCCTGCTGCAGCACAGTAGCTGATGGGGGCCCAGGACACTGTGGCCACAGAACTTGAATGTGACCATGGTGCACAGCACAGCCATGAAGCACTGGGACTGTGGGAAGACAGTGGCACTACAGTACTGGTACAAACCACCCACAGACAAGTAGCAGCTGCCACAGGTGTGGCCCATGGAGTGTGATGCGCATGCCTAAGCTGGAACCAAAGTCGGTCAGTGTTGCACAGTCCTCTGGCACAATGGAGGACAGTGTGGAAGCCATGGAGGGGCCAGGGTGCTCAACTGCAACCTCAACAACAGGGACAATCTGTGAGGTGGTACCATCCAGGAAGGGAAAGTCCAAGCTGATTGTGAATGGCTTCCTTCTGGTCCATGAACGGATATGCAATGAGACAGTGTACTGTTTTTTTATCATATCATATTTTTCACCTGCTGCGGCACACACTCCAACTTGGGGCATTCAGCCACCAGCTCCACCCACCTGGAGAGCTGAGTAGCTCAAACTGCACCCAGGAGGATCAGGGACATCCATCATGCCATCCTGCTGGAGGCTCTCCCTCTGCCTCTACCAGCCAGGACCCTCCTCAACAGGACTCCACCAAAGTCCTCCCAGGTGGCTCAGAGCACAGCCATCAAGCTGCAAGGTCATGCCCAGCCATTTTCCTTAGATTGGCCCCAGCAGCACGGACGTGCAATGACATCCAGGTGCAATGTGCAGACATCTGCTGCGCTCCCCATCTAGTGTCACCGACACTAGTAGTGCCCCTGGGCATCCCAAGGGGGCCACTACAGCATGGTGAAATTCCCCAGCCCACCCCAGGACTGGGAGAGCATTCTATGGATGTTCGATCCCAGTCCTTCCCTGCTGACCCCCGACGGCCTGGGCTCAATCCTGAACCCGGGTCACAGGCGTGGCACAAGGTGTGGCATCCAGCACCTCAATCCTCAGCACCACCAGGCCAGCCTGAG
Source organism: Neoceratodus forsteri (assembly GCA_016271365.2). Lineage (NCBI taxonomy): Eukaryota > Metazoa > Chordata > Ceratodontiformes > Ceratodontidae > Neoceratodus > Neoceratodus forsteri. The sequence continues at coordinate 982,016,433 of CM028133.1, forward strand.
ACAGTGTAACAGTGCTACCAGCACCATAAGTCCAAGTCCTGCCTCAGCCAGGCCATCACACTGCTCCAGGATGGCCAGCACCACCTAAAAAGAAAAAAATGAGCACAATTATGCTCTGGAGGTGACAGATGCTTACCAGCACAGGCACTGGCTGGCATCAAGTAGAAGGCACACAGCACCATGGCTAGCCCGCATAGCTACTGCAGGTGAGGCAACTCACGATGACCACTGAGCTGCGGCAGCAGTTGCTAAGCAAGAGGCCCTGCTGCAGATTGTGGTGGGACCGCCCGCAAGGACCTCTCACCAGAACCAGTGACACTGACTGACCTCACTATCCCCAAGCAGCTACAGACAGTGACTGGATGGCCATGGTACAAGCAGAATCACCGGCAGCACCACCCACCAGGTCCTTCTACTCACCACAGAGGACATCAGGGACCTGGCACAGGCTAACCTTCTGGGTGATGGATGGTACAATCAAGACTGTGCCACACCTGTTCACTTATTGTACACCATCCATGCACCCATGGGGACATGGCCCTAACAACCTCATCATGTCATTGGTGTATACACTGATGACGACAAAGAGCTTGCAATGTTACTGCACCTTGTTCCAGGAGCTGAATAAATATGCCAGTATACAGTCCTGCACCCTCAGACCACCCACGATCATCACTACCTTTGAGCAGGCTGCAATCAATGCCTGTAAGATGGAATTTCTGCAAGCCATAAAACAAGGATGCTTGAATCCACTTTGGGCCAGATTGTGTGGGGAAGGTCCAGAGCTAGCCTTGCACCACAATACAGAAGTGACCCTGACTTCAGCCTGAAGATCCATGAACTCGTGGCCCTCACCCATCTCCTGGCACAGGACATTCCAGCAACATTCAGCCTCCTGAAGTCAACCATTCCGCCCAATGCCACCACACTCTTCCTATTGTTTCAAGCAGACACATGTGTTGGGCAGGATATGGCTGTACAATGCGGTGGCCAAGATGCCCATGAGACCACGACCCCATGTTCTCACCTCAGCTGTAGTTGGTTGTGGATCTCAATGAGCGAGGTATACTGTGGACCCAAAGCAATGTCAAGACCTGGCACTGCCATCTCCATGCCCTGCTCAGGAAGGTGCATGTAGGGGTCATGACAATGCTAGCAGAGCTCCACAGGGAACAGCAATGGACCTATGTCACCAGGGAAGGCATTTGTTGTGGACTGCCATGGACACCACCCAAGAAGAGCTATGAGGAGTGGCTAAGGATGGTACTAGCATCCAAGGACAGAGGCAAGCTGCTGAAGTTCCTCTGTGGCATGGCACCCAACACCACCCTGTAAGGTTTCCATGATGACTTGGCACCTGACAGTTGTACACTCACAGTACACATCATGCACAGCCACCAGGTTGCCACTGTGGCCCCCTACTGTTGAATAAAGTTTCACCCCACATTAACATGCACCCCAACCTGGTGGCGATTTCTCATCACAGCACTGCTGGATATCGTCAAGCAGCCCACTGCACACTGCCACATCTGCACTGTGTCACGTGTCACAGACCTGACTCTGTGTGAGTCCCCAAAATCCTTTCAGCTGTTCATGTGTGCCTAGAGGTACAGGACATGGATGATGATGAGGGACACCTGTCTGGGGTAGGGAAACCCTGACTGGGGGAAGGGCGATAGTGAGATTGATCTAGGTGATGGTTGCGGTGCCTCTGAGGGTACTGACTCTCGAGCGGATGTGACTGACCATTGGGCCTACTCTGCTGGCATTCTTAGCATGTTACCATCCATCCAGTCATCACCACTTTGGTCACCAGCAGCATTATACCAGTAACTGACTGTGTCAGCACATATTTCTGCATACTGACAGCCTGGTACACCAATTACTGCACACCAGTAGTCATGTAGATGTTCTCAGCCCTCTGTCTGTGCAGTAGTTAATGTAGGATAGCTTTCATGTCATGCAGAACAAACATAGTTACCAACTAGTCACCATTGTTGTCTATTTTGTTCTTTATGGTGGCAAGACAAGTGTTGTGTTTTTCTTCTTAACACATGACTGTCAGCTATTTGCCTCTACAATACAATATCACTTCCTTAGCTGTAATGGACTATCTTCATTTGGGTAGTGTGATTACTGTACTGAGGGAGACAGTGTGCAGTGATCACTGCCTTTCGTAACACAGGTTGTTGCATAACATCAGTGAGGTAACAGTAAGGCTGTTTCACCAGCTTGTATACTAGAATGACGAGTGGTGTGTGTGTGGTGTTGGTGGTGGGGTGGGCAGTGGTGTGCATGACACAGTCCTGAGCGAGTGCAATTGTGACCCTTGCTGTCGGACTGCTTTGTGGATGGTAGTAAACATTGAATGAAACTGGCCTCGAGAGTTTGTGTGTGTGTGTGTCTGTGTGTCTGTGTGTGTCTGTGTGTCTGTGTATCTGTGTCTCTGTGTCTATCTGTGTTGTTTCATCTGTGTGTGTGGGAGGCTGTTTCTGTGGTGTGTCAATTCCAGGAGGACCTTTGGTGTGCTGTCAGGTTTAAATGTGCATTTCACTTGTGGCCCTCAGAAGTGTGACATGTCACCACACAGGCTAATGATAACTTCACTTTCTGTACCTTGAGTAAGGCATGACATGTGACAGCAGGGTATGTTAATCATGGGTCGAAAGTGGCACCAGCACAGTATCAAAATTCTGGTGGGTTTTGTATCGGACAGTAACATTTTCATATAATTATCCCTGCGGGATTGTACTGAGAAGGTATCACTTCATAATGTACACCAACTAGGTCACTAAAAAAATTGATGGGGCGACTGCACTTTGTTAATCTTTAGCCCTGTTGGCTAGTGGCTTGCATAACCCAACCTCGATCTCTGTTAATGTGACCTTTTCCAGTGCTCTTTCTAGGGTGTAGCTGTACATGCCATATTTCATCTGCTTCAATTCCACAGAGTCTGGGAACAGATGTCCACTTTTACTTGTAAGTCAAGTGGCACTGGCTACAATAACAGTACAATGTTTGCCCTGTTCTTGTTCACTTACTCATGTTCAATATCCATGGTTACTAGGCTTAGCAATGACCAGCAATATGGATTGAATCATTGCTGTATTCACATGGACAAGGTGGATATGAAACTGGGAATAATATTTAACGGTACCCAAAACATTAAAGTTTTATTCTTGAATGGCATGATTTTGTTTCCTTCAGTAAAACAATTACTTGGACAGTTGCAATGTATTTGCTGTGTTGCTTTGTGCAATCACTTTTATCCTGACATTGTCCACTGTCTTGCACTACAAATCACTACTATCATCCTGTCCACAGTCATTTTCTCCTCCTGGACATGTCACCCATCTGCATGCCCATCCTGTCCCCCTCTATCTATGTACATCCCTCCAGCCACCCAATACTGTGCTTGTCCACCATCCTCCCATTGACCTGCCTTTGTTATGGGCTGTCTGTCCCTCCATTCAGGATGTATTGACCTTCCACCCCCTTCCCCCCGGTACAGAGTAATGCAGAACACTTATGTAATACCTGTGTTTGCTCACCCGCCTACTGAGCCCATCCCTTACCATTCTTAATATTACTGTTCTGTGTCCTTTCTTTCATATTCTCCCCTATATATGTAAAGCACACCTTACCCACACTCATGATATCTGTAGCCAGTTTTTCTCCCTCATTGGTTTTGACAATCTGACCACCCTGGTGACCCTCCTTGTCTCCTCTTCACTGTAGTAAGCTTGCTCACCATGATCCCCCCTCCTGCAATTCTTGATTATTCTCCTGTCACCCTCCCCCCGCCTTGCCTTGTAACAGACCACTGTTCAGCGCAATGCTCCACCCACCCATCCCAGTCCTCCTATTCACCCAGGCACAACAGGGTAGAACGATTTCTAAGTGTGATGACTACCCCATACTTTCCTCCTCATTTCCTCCCCTCCGTTAATGTTTCTCTTTTTGGGAAAGTACATGTACCCGGTGTTTTTTGTGGTGATTGCACTTTTTAGGTCCCTGCCCCTGCGATCATCCCTGTGACCCTACTCCACCCATCCCTGCTCCTCTCCCTAGGACCAGGCCATTCTGTATTGGGGTACTAACATGTGCTTCAACCTGCCCTCGACTTCTACAATCCTCCTCCATCACCCCCACCTCACACCGAACAACTGCCTCCGGATCCCTTCAACCTCCTCCCTAAGACGTTACAATGTAAAACACAAGTTTGCATCCTCAAAACTTCCATGATCAATTGAATACTATCAACGCCCAACAGTACGTACACCTAACCAGTCCACCAAAGATGCCTAGTCTTCCGACGTGCAGATCAACTGTAGTGTCAAAACCAAATGGAGGGATGAGGAAACCCTTTCTTAGATAGAGGGTCATGGTGGGATAGAAGTCTGTGTCTGAGGATTTCTTACCCTTTCTGATATGGGGGGTTATTCGAAAGGAGGTGTGACACTGTGAGATGGGAGGTTAAGAAGTATGTTAGGTCTGCTGCATCTTACACGTTGTATCTGCCCATTCCATTACAGTTTGTACAGCACGAGTCCTGCCACTGATTTTCATTTTCTGAGATTCTGATGACACAAGTGAGAATGCAGTATGAATGTCATTCATCAGCCATGAAAATGGCCATGATCTATGTGCCTCAGTGATCAGCAATAACCACAGATAGAAAGGCAGTGGTACTTTTGCCACTCTGAGATGCCTACTTATGATGATCAGCAAGTACACAGTACCCTTATTTTTATGTTGCTGACACAGGCATACAGTGCTGTGTAGCTGTAATCTCAATGCCAAGGACAATTGTGTACCTGTGATGTTTAATGACATTCAATATCACACTTACATGAAGTAACAACTGCATGGGATCATTCACGGTTGGTAATAACACTGGATGTGTACCATGCCAATATCATTCTGTATGTGTAGTAGGCATGCAAGATTGAAGTTGCACACTATTACACCGTATTGCACTGTTTCTTGAACAGTGATGATAAGACACCTGTCAATGTTATAAGTCCTGTGGGTGACGTGTTAATGACCTGAAGTATGGTACCATGCCAGCAGGGCATGTTGACATTCTTCCAGGCAACAGCATCAATGCTTGTGTTGTGAATAATTGCTTCTGCTCCATGTGTTAATGTCATGGTGCTGATGCATGACACTATTTCTTGACAGCTGTAACATACCAGAAATTTCACTGTTGCAGGTGTGAAAGTGGACATTGCAGTGATATGGAGGATGTGCTTGAATGCCTGTGCTGCAGAGAAATTGACCGCATCACTTGGCAGCGTGAGGAGGATGTGGAATGTATTACTCTTCACAGTGGTTTTGAAGCAGTGGTGCTTAATCCTCATCTGCTTCAAACCACTTACTACAATTATCATCAACAGTACAATGGAGGTCGTGTACCAGCAAGCATACATGAGTAAGACATGCTCTGTTTCTGCTATGTAAAGATTGAAATGCGTTGTGATACAGCCAATGGAGCATGTGGTACTCATTAAATGAGACACTTACAGTACGACACACATGATGCGGCAAGGCATTGTGTGAAATGTAGACATGGAAATATTTCAGACATTTCACAAATATTTACAGAAAGATGTGTGGCCAGTTGTCACACACTCTGACCATTGCATTGCAGTCCTAATTACTTACTTTGTTTGGTGCTTGGCCATATTTTCACAATCATGTCAGTTTGTCTTGGCACTTGAATCAACAATTAGTAAGTAGCAGGCCTGACTGCTACCTATTTGGATATCCAAACATAGGTGGAGTAGCCCTCAGGGTTATACCCATGATTATCACCAGCAGTGTTGCCACATTCACATCCTTCAAAGCCACATAGCACACCATATCTGGTGAGGACGTCAGTTGTCTGGCATGCTATCAACATCATTTTTAGTTTCTTGTTCATGTCATAGGCGACTCACAGTGTACACCGCAACACAACACTCATTAGTTTGACATACAAGACATGAACGAGGCATTGATGTGTCTTTGGTGCACTCACCATGCCACAGATGAGCACCACAGTGCTGACAGTACACTGCCATCACCCACGACGAGGTGATCTGCATTCACTGGCTGCTGTACTATCTCCCTGCCATTCATGTCCATTGGGTGTCTGCTGAACACTACCAAGTCCTGCATGGAAGGTTGTTCCCTAGCATGTGCCCTCAGCACTGCTTTGCCATGTGATACACTACAGTGTGCCATGCTTCATCATTACTTGGCAGAATAACAACTTTCAAAATGGCAACAACAGATGCTGTAACAGTTATGGCATGTATGACATTGATACTGTACAGTACATGTGCATCTTACTGTGCTGTCACTACTGTTTTTGACCGACTGCATTAAACTGTTACACTACTTCGAATCACATGGTGTAACACATGCATTGACTGTAACTGAACAAAGGTTGCTTTCTGTTACTTGTGATCCTTATTATCACAATGTACATTCTTACCATGACATTCATGCCATTTCTCTTCCACAGGAAATACCGATATACTGGTTATAGACAATTAGTGAGATGGTGCTGGGGTTTCCTCGGAAAAGATATTCATGTACCTCTCCCTGCCTGCTGCCTCAAGGTCATTAGAGACAGGTATCCAAACAAAGCCAGAGCGTACACCCATTTCAAGCCCAAGCGCATCATTCCACCATAAAGGTTATGGAACTTTTCTGCCCTGCAACACATCCAAGGTTATTGATCGCAACACAACACAGTCCCCCTTTGCATGTCTTTTCAATTGACATTTAATAAACAGAATTTAGAATTGTCAAAAACTACCTGTTGCACTGTTCAGTTTGTCAGACTGTGTCAATGTTTGTCATTTTGCTAAACAATGACAGTAAATTATTGTCAACAGTGTGTTTGTTCAACTGTTGTTAACATATGTACAGACGTTATTAAATGGATTCTGTCATTTGCATGGCTTCCACCACTGCAACGCTTACTCTCCGGTTAATATTTTCATACAGCACAGCACTTTTTGTGGCGATGCAAATGGATTTCATTTACTTTTGAATTGTACGCTACCCAGAAGTATAGTGGATGTTGGTGAAGCTCCATTTAGTGTAAAGGTGATGCACAGCAATGTGCGCTTATATGCATTTGTATACAAGCTCAAGTTGCATTGACACACCTTTACAATTTATGGAGCAGCACCAGCGTCTGCGCAATTTCTGGTTAGGGTGATTTTCAAAATGAAATGAAATCACTTTGCACCATAAGACAAACAGCTGCTTCTGTCACAAAACATTAACTGGAGGGTACTGTTTTCCCGTGAAGGAAGCACACGCAAACAAGTTGTTCCCTTTACAGTGGCATGCCATTCTGTTGTGTGAGAAACAACAGGAGGACATTAAATTACTTCCTACAGCTGTTACATTACTATATAGACAGACATACAGATGTCTTGAAAAGTATTTGTACAGTACATAATGTGTAACAAGCCAATCAGTACAGTACTGAGACTGAGCCTGTTATAACAATCAACAAACTTTGTGGTATGGAGATGAAATGAACATGACTCACTTTGTGATGTCCTGCTGATACCCGCCAAAGAAACCACTTAACGTGGTTGTGCTTCACTTACCAATGAAAATGACACATTATTGACAGTAAAGCATGACATTGAAAAATTCACATAATCCATACAAACAACTACTTTACAGAAACAGTGAGAAATACATGGCATGTCACATCTCTGTATTGACAGAGGTGAATAGGTGTGGCATGAGGATGGGCAAGCTGCACATGTGTTCAGACAGCAATTGTCACTGTTTAACACAGCAGTTAACTATGGTCATGCATACACTGAAGTACAGTATTACACATTTTCATTGAGTGACTACAAATAAAGAAAACTGTACCTCTTCAATGGATAACAGCTGCAGTGCTGCAATGTCAACTTTACTGCACAACAGGTAATAAGCTAAGAGTAACAGAACCCATGAAGTGTGTAGAACTGCTACATGCAGTTGATGTCCTGTATCTGGACATCATTAAGGCACTGGACTCAGTGCCACATGGGATGCTGGGAAGTAAGTTAGAATACTCAGGGCCAGGTGCAAAGCTGGTGAGATGGGTAGGGAACTGGCTTCAGGGAATCAACAGAGGGTGGTGGTGGGTGGGGCTCTGTGATACCCAAGGGTGGTGATGGGCGGTGTTTCAGTGCTTGGTGTTGTGACCACTGTTGTTTGGGATATTCATTGCAGATATATGTTTGGACATCAAGAGGAAGATCATTCCGTTTGCTGACGACACCAAGATGTGAGCAGTGGTGGATGACCATGGGGGATGGCAGGTGTTGCAGGATGATCTGGAGAAGCAGAAAATGTGGTCAGACACCTGGCAACTGGGGTTTAATGGCAAAAAGTGCAAGCTGCTGAACTGTTCGGTGAAGATCCCATGGAGGACTTACCAGCTAGGGGGAGTGCACCTAGCCAAGACGAGGAGAAGGATCTTGGTATGCTCATTGCAGGGTCACTGAACAACTCTGCACAATGTGGGAAGGAATCTGCAAAAGCAAACAAATTGCTGTGTTGCAGTGCAAGGGGTGTCTCCAAGAGGAGGGTGAAGGTGATTCTGCCACTGTGTAGGTCATTAGTTAGACTGCAGTTGGAGTAATGCATGCAGTACTGGGGCCCTTATCTGAAAATGGACATTACATTACTGCAGGGGGTGCAGCGCAGGGTGCCATGTGTTGCAATGTGTCATGCAACACAAGTGTCACACGGGTGACAGGGAGGAGAGAATATGCAGGAGGGTAAAGGGTAACATGCGGTACGTGGTGTGGTGAGTGAGAGAAAATATTGAACAAGGGTTGTAACCTTAGTACTAGCATACTCAATACAGACCTGAGTCAGGTAATGTTGCAAAGGCAACAAGAGTAATACTCATGGTTGGATGGAGAAGGCACAGAGTCTGTGTCGAGGTGAAAAGTGCGCATACAAACATTACCGCAGCGACAACAACATGTGGCATCAGAGCGTGTGAACACAACATTGACTGAATACAGCACCGTGCACATTGTATCAATACTTTTTGTTTTTGCAGTGTGCTGTCACACCCCCACATACCATTCAATATAACCAACTCTTGGGGGGGGCCCTATATGTGTGGTAAAGAAAAGAAATCCAGATTACTTTGGTTTCCACAACCAAACAGAAAAGTGGCTTTATCACTCTGTGAAATGGTGAGATGTCAGCCATAGCCACTTGTACCAGAGCACAACAGGGACAGGTACTGTGGCTACTCCACCAACGGAGAGTGGCAGCAGCACAGTAGTGCCACCAAGTGATAATTTCATGTGACTCAATAGAGCGAAATGGCTGTTTCAGCTGTTACTTGTCCCATGTTTCTGTGGACAAAAATCCAAAATATGGACACTGCATGAATCAAGGAAGGTCATCGACACAGTTTTAAAAATTGTCCCAAACAATATCAAAACATCAGTGCCAATGTACACCTCCATAACACAAATACAATTACACAGTGACTTAGCTCAGCTTAAATCTGCTCTTGTAGTTAGCTATTGCCAGCTGTCTGTCAACATCAGAATAGCATGTAGCAAGTGGTGGTGGCTCTTGGAATTCTTTCGATTGCTGACGAAGTTTACGTCTTTCCTCAGTGGATGAAATGGAAATGTGCACTTGTTTCATGATGTCCTTGACATACTCTGCAACACAGGACAGTAGAATTTCAGGAACAGTGAGCTACAACACACTACAAAATTGCCATTACACTTCATGGATGAGCCGTGCTTTAGTATTGTCACTCAGATGAACTACTTTTTTGGGGGCACCCCACCTCCCAACAATGGACCAACCTTTTACTTCTTGCCTCCTAGGCACCATATCTTGACAGCCAGCCCCCCCCCAGCACCACCACCACCTCATATTTGCGGCCAACACCAACATGGTACTCGGTGTAACACTGACAGCGGGTGTGTCCCTCTTCTGTGTGGGGGAAGGCACTGGTGCGGCATGAAGCGTACTCTCAATTTGCCCTTCCAGCTGATGCTGAGGCATACCCACCCTCTCCACCCATGATAATGCAAGCATTCTTCCGATGCTCCATCCTTGTACTCCCATCTGTTCCTCCATTGTCCCAGGTCCATTGTAGAACCAGGGTCGCTTGTGTTGCAGTCAGCGATGCAACCGCTTCACTGATAGGCCTTCCTTGACCTGAACATTTAATGCTTGTGAACCACGCTTACATTGTTGGACTATGATCCAGCATTTTTCAGAGTGGGGGACTCCTTCTAGTTGTGCTGCCTGTCCATCTCTCTCTGTGGAAGCACAGCATCAGACTGAAGTCATGCAGTAGGATGACTTGAGTACCTATGTGTCCCCCAACAACAGATATTGGAAACTGTCATCCATGCTGAACCCCCATGTGGCCATGGTAACTGACATCAGGCAGGGAAAATCTCTGTGATTTTCCTACCACATGCTAATTCGCAGTCATGCCCGTGTTAAACTTGTTTGCAGAGCTTTTTTTGATCATGTGGCAGAGATGAAGAGTGCGCAACATGACCAAGTAACATGATGAAGGCATTACTTCCAAATACCATGGCAGACAATGTTACCGATCATTGGAGTAACAGACATGTTATCAAGGAAGATGTTATTAATTTACTGACATGGTATGTCTTACCATAGGTGGACACAGGCTTGACTCTACACACCGATGGCTCCCCTTTCTTCGCCTTGGTGAAGTACACTGACAGTCTTTGATTGCCATCAATGGCCTGAAGAAGCATTTTGTTGAAGTTTTCAATGAAATGTAAAGCTGCAAGATACAACCTGTTGTTGCATCAAAAAAGAAATATGTTACCTCATATCAAAGCGCGACAATGAACAAAGTGACACAATACTAACACTGTCGTGTCAAGACTATGGGCAACATCAAGTGTTTTATAAAGTGAACTGACAATAGTGTCAGTTATCCATTCAAGCGGTCAGTGTAAAGGAATTAATTTTGTTTTGCAGCAGCACAACACTGTGTTCAGTTCTGACACCCATACTTGGAAAGGTAGGTTGCAGTAATGGAGGCAGTGCAGTGAATAGCAACACAGATGATGCACATGTTGGGGGACACAACTTATGAAGAAAGAATAAAAGAGCTCAACATGTATACCCTGGAGGATAGAAGACAGACAGGGGACATGATGGAGACCTTCATGCAGATGGAGTTGATGAACAGAGTATGCTTACAGGGTGTGTTTATTATCCAGAATGGAAGACATACCAGAGGACAGTCTCTGAAGTTAAAGGGGGGCAGATTCGGGATGGGAAAGAGGAGGCAGTATCTCAGTGAAAGAGTGGTAGCAGGGTTCAATGCACTGCATGAGAAACTCGTGGCAGTGGACAGTACATGTTGCTTCAAGATGGGGTTGGACATATTGTAGGGGAAAGTACATGCTAAAAAAAAAAAGGTTATGAAACAGCATACTTGCACTGCATACCAAGGAAGGAGTATGCAGTATGCTTGGGAGCAAAGTGAATGATCGTGCTATGGAATGCTTCAACTGAGGATGTTTGGTGGTGTGGTGACAGTCTGCTGACATCCTTCACCAAGGATTTGTTTTCCAGTATGTGGACCAGCTTCTTTGTTGGAGGATCATCTGATTATGGCATAAGAAACATAACACGTCAATGTGATTCTTATGTCGTTGTACAGTATATGTTTTTCTGTGGCATTTTGCACAACATGCATCAGGCTTAATTGCTGCATCTTTTACCATGCTATCATTGATGGAACACCACAGGGAAAAAATGACATTCCGTTTCACATAATTACTTTCCCTTACGTTGAAACAGGTATGATGGTGGTGTCACACACATCTTGGGTACAGTTAATGAACTCGTAGAGGGGGACAGCACACAAAAAAGATAGGGAGCGGGGACGTGTCTATGGAGGGGGAATGAACAGCATAGTCCATTTGACTGAAGGCAGTACAGGGAGACAATGATGATGACGTGGAGGTCGCAGCCATGGATAAGTCAGGGAAGCAATCACATCCCTTATGACAGGGAAAGAACATGTGCTGGATGAAATACATCACTGGGTGACAACAGACCTGGGGGATGCTCTGGTGAACCTATTCAATATGTCTCTGAACATGTCCTGTACAACCCAAGAGTGGAGGATGGCCCCTATCCTGCCTATCAAGAATGGATAATGAAGAGAGGATGCAAGGAAAGAAAGGCCCATTTGCCTGACATTGGTGGCGGGCAAGATGATGGGTGGGTTTCATCAAGGACAGGATGTGTTTGTCCCTATGAAGATCATGTCACACAAATCTGGTTGAGTTGTATGAATACGTGCCCAGTGCAGTGCACACAAGTAGGCCAGTGGACACCCTCTTTCTTGATTTCAGCTAGACATTTGATGCATTCCATCACAGAGGCCTGATAACAAAACTGATTGGGGTTTTGGTGGGGAGTGAGCGCATGGGGAGAGCCTTGAATAGGTAGACACGTATACCCTAGAAGAGAGGAGTGATGCAGGGGACATGATAGAGTTGTGAAAGTACATACAGGGGATTGATAAGGGATACTCAATTGTTGTCTTCAAAATGAAAGTAGTGGTGGAAAGTATGGAACAAAGGTACAAGGTAGAGGGAGAGAGACTCAAGGGTGAGAGGATGAGGTGTCACTTCAGTGACAAGGTGGTGGAGACATGGAGTACACTGCATTAAGGACCTTTTTTGGAACACACTGTAGAGGGGTTCAGCTTGAGCCTGGGACTGGCACTGAGGGTGATTGAAGCTGAGTAAGTCCAATTGAAGGTGAAGAATGGGTGGTGTTGACAGAAACCTATGAGAGGTGGTGGTGGAACAAATTTGATGAGCGATATATGCCTTGACCGTCGAGCACACATGAAAGACCATTATGCCACCTCTTGTGGCATGGTACTATGTCAGTATGTATTATGTTGTGCCATTCTGTTGTGATTGGTACTGCCTGACAACATTCCCCTGAATCTCTGCACCTGCCCTGTAATCAGACAGTGAAATAAGGAAACACATTACATAATTAAAACATTACAGATGATCAGGCCGTGTAACTTTATACATTGTATGCGCCAAGTTGTTACCTGGTTTCAACCACTTCTTCTTTCACTCACATCCGTGTAGGGGACCATGCTGGCAGAGAGGGAACAGAGGATTTGGATAGTCTTGTAAATTTTGAACATGGCGGATCATCACCTCCCACTTTGCTTGGATCGGTTCCTGATCATTAGGTAGAGATGATGATGCTGCCCAATATATGTGATTATTAATAGTTTTTTTTCCATGGAGCAATGACCTCCATCCCAGACTGCTTGCACAGTACCTCAAGCTTCTTATGTACCCCTGAAACAAATTATGACACAAGTTAATTGATGTGCTGTTTCATTATGTATGTATCACTTGAGAACAATGCTTTACAGATTGAATTGATAAAGTGTTGTTGTGAAGCTCAGTGGTCTTCATGACAGCAAAGCAGAATTTATCGGGAATGTAACAGTAACAGTATATGATTTATGAAAACAAGTACTGTAAATATAGAGAATGTGTATATCACAGCATGTGCATACCTTTGGCACAGTGCTACACATCATAGTAATGTGTGGCACCAGCCATAAGAGGACTGTTTGCCAGCCACGCTTTGATTTGTCTATGGTGATCAGTGATCATTGAGTCAATAGTAAGACCCTGTCTCTCAACTATCTCAGTTAGAGCTTGTTTAAGTCCCTCTAACTCCATCCACCCTGAGTTCTTCACTTCGTTGTTCTATAAGCAGAAAGAGTCAACAACTTTAGTGTGCAGAACTGTTATCCTGTTGTTCTGTGTAAAAGCATTTTTAATGTTACAAACTGACCTAAACCAAAGTGATACTGACTACTTTGCCTATCCTGAACTCTATTAGGGTGTAGGAACCAAACTTTGCACAGTGTCCAGGGCTGTCAGCCCTTCCATCACCACCCATAATTAAACCACCAGGAAGGCGCCTCAGCTTCTGAAAAAGGACCTCCTGTTGTGCCGTCCAGATGTTTGCACCGTAGGCAAAGTCACTTCTTCACTTCTTTCTGGCACTTGTCATAGGTACTCCAGGTGATGCCAGCCACATTCAAGAACTCAAAAATATTTAGTGCCTGTGAAACTGGGCATCCCAATGCAAAAATTGACATTGCCAGAGAAACATTTCCATGTATACAGTTTCCAGACTGAGGTTGGTTATGCCATGACCCTCGTAATCCGCAGTTGTTGCAGTGATACTCAATGACTAGGAGAGTTCCACGCCTTCTGCCATGGTCATCAGTGGAAAAGTTAACCACTGAGGGTGAACCACATGACCAACAGTGTTTGAAAATGGCATCCAAGCTGGAACGGTACACTACGTACTTCGGTTCCTCATGAATCGGGTACGATTTTGTACCCTGAGACCTGTAATGTAAAAGACAATACCTGTTGATAGCACTGTTTCACCTACTTTGAGAAACACAATTTTGCATTGTAGGAAACATGCCAGATGTATCCATCTTGATACTTGCCCAGTGCTTTCATTCAGCTCCCTGCGTGCCTCTGCAATGGAGTCCTGCCCCGGTATGTGTTCCGAATCTGAACCGTCAGGGTCAGCAATTGATGATGCCAGTGGAGACGGACAAGGAGCAGGAATAGGAGGGATGAACATTTTGCTTGTGATGGAAAAGTGAAGTCTGATGTGTCAGTGATAATGTCACACTGTACGGCTATATCACGTGTTCTCAAATCACTGGTTTGTGTACCTGTAAAACATACCAAATGAGGGTGTAGTTAACAGACTTTTTATATTGGCTATCATCAGCCTTTTTGTTATATCAATGCATCAACTACATCCATTGTAAAAGCACATCTAGGTCTTACCTGCTCCCTAGTTGCGTTTCTCAGTTCTGCAGACATTGGTAGCATCTACTAATCCCTTTTGAAATCATCTCCCACTAATCGTCACTGCCCATACCTGTCCTCTAAGTAGCCACTAAGGGTACACTACTGTACATCACGCTGAAGTCAGCAGTGCAACAATAATACAAAATCGTATTTACTTGCTCACCCCCAACCACCTCCAAGGTCAAGGGACAAGTAGACCATGGCATGATCAGTCCGTGTAAGTGGGTGCAGATCAATGTTGAGTCATGCTGAGCTGTCCATCTCACAGCACCACTTACAAGATGCGCACACCACTTATCAAATCAGTCATCGGGTTAATGCATCCTTGCAGACATCCAGCAGATGCAGCACACTGCACGATGATGCTCCCTGCACTGTCTGTTTCGGATGCTTGTTATGACATAGAAAACAAGTAAGTTTCCCATTTGCAGTAAAAATATACATGTTAACTTACATGTGCACGCACCTTTCAGATGTGCAGAATACATATGAGTTAATGTTGAGGGCATCATCATATGCACGTAGCATCTCTTCTCATTAGAAAATGCACTTCTGCACATTTCGCTATTTTGTTACAGTGTTTTTATTGAGCTTCTCTCCACCCTAAATGCCAGTCAACATTGATCCTATGCTGTAGGTCACTGTACTCCGCACCAGGTATCTCCTTCACACAACACAGGACTTACACCCATCCTGCTGTTGTTTGACACCACAGAGGGAAGTGTGTGTTCCTATTAACACCCCCCAGTCTGTGACTATGCATTGGGGGTGGTCAAGGCTGGTCCTTCATAGAGCATCGTTCTGGAAGATGTCACCAGCTGGATCACATCTTCCAGCAACCACTGCAGTGTTTCTCCAGTTTTCGGGAAGCCTCCAACAACGTCCGCTACCAGGGTTATCAAAGGAGGAGCGACTAGTTGAAACATGAGAACCATTATGTATTCTGGCCACCACACTCCCTGCCATGTATCTGTGTTCCCGCTGAACCTACCACTATGGTGACACAGGCGGCGGTAATTCAGCAGGGCTCACAGCCCACTATCCCCGAAGGAGGACATGAGCCATCACTGCACTAGATTCTCCTACCCCCCGCCATCTGTACAGCACCCCAAGTTATTTCACAACCATAGGTCGATGGCACTGGACGTGGAAGTTGTAGTGCTGTGCCCTCATGCAACCCCATGTGCATATCCTGTGATGCAAGGGTGCATGTAAGATTCGCAGCCTCCTCTGCTTTGAAAATTTGACCCACTACTGGAAACTATCATAATGTTTGCAAAGTTTTCACATGCAAACTTCTATCAATGAACTGAAGAAATGGCATCATGACAAGGAACCACAACCCACTGATGCAGGTTTTTACAATCTGGTGCATTACTAAAGAGATGTCAGAAAAGTGTCAGATACCTTTGTTACAGCTGATCAGTTTCTGGTGAATCTTGGTTCCCTTGTTTTGATGGTTACATATCACAATAGCAGCAGAGTGTGTGAATTGAGAAGAAATGTTTGGCAGGGATGTGTCACTCGTAACATCATCTGTCTGTCATGTTCATGGTCAGCTCAAGTGAGGAACCCCACTGGCAATATCTACTAATCCACTGTTGGAGAACTGGTCTACAGCAGGCTATAAGCAGACAACACATTACATTGTGTCAGTTACATAGATTTGCACACTACTTTTTTATTCTCAGTCAACATATGTAATCAGTAACCCATTACAAGGTGTATGGCTATTCATGATTGCTGAACAAAGTGCTAGCACTGTCAGGAATGAGGAAGGATGAACATTTTATTTTTATCCTGGTTTCTCCACTCCCACATTCAGGCAGCCATGAGCATCACCATCATCAGGGCACAGGAGTATCTGATTTCTGTTTTTCAGGACTCAAGGACAGGCAGATGGTGTCTTTCTCCTGCCTGCCCCCCCCCTCAGCCAGCCAGACATCCCCTGCACCATCAACAGGGCACATAAGCTGCTGACTTCTGTGTTTGAGCTCAATGGCATACAGACATATGTTTCTCCTAGTGCCACCTACCCCCGTAGCCAGGCAGACATCCCCTCAGCATCGAGCAGAGCACAGGACTTGCTAAGTTTGTGTTTTTGGCAGGCTGAATGGTGTGCAGAATGTATGTTTTTCCTGATGCCCCCCCATACCCAGGCACACATCCCCTCCACCATCAACAGGGCACAGAAGTTGTTGAGTACTGTGTTTGTGACCTCAGTTGTGCACAGAATGTATCTTTCTCCTGGTGCTCCACCCCCATAGCCAGGCAGACATGCCCTGCACCATCAACAGAGCACATAAGTTGCTGACTTGTATGTTTGTGACCTCAATGTCGTACAGAATGTGTGTTTTCTTGGTGTCCCCCTGTAACCAGGAAGACATCCCTCCACCATCAACAGGGCACAGCAGTTTCTGACTTATCTGTTTGTGGACTGAATGGCGTACAGAATGAATGTTTCTCCTGGCCCTCCCCCATAACCAGGCAGGCATCCCCTGCACCATCAACAGGGCACATAGGCTGCTAACTTCTGGGTTTGTGACCTCAATGGCATGCAGAATGTATGTTTCTACTGGTAACCACCCCCTCCTCCCTGTAACCAGGCAGACATCCTCTCCACCACCAGTAGGGCACAGGACTTGCTGAGTTCTGTGTTTGTGGCCTGAATGCCGTTCAGAATGTATGTTTCTCCTGGTGTCCCCCCCCCATAACCAGGCAGATATCCCCTACACCATCAACAGGGCACATAAGCTGCTGACTTCTGTGTTTGTGACCTCAACTGCATGCAGAATGTATGTTTCTCCTGCCACCTCCCATAGCTGGACAGACATCCCCTGCACCATCAACAGGGCGCATAAGCTGCTGACTTCTGTGTTTGTGACCTCAATGGCATGCAGAATGTATCTTTCCCAGGACTCCCCAAGCCATGCAGACATCCCTTCACCATCAACAGGGCACATAAGTTGCAGACTTCTGTGTTTGTGACCTCAATGCCATGCAGAATGTATGCTTCTCCAGGTGTCCCTCCATAACCAGGCAGACATCCCCTGCAACATCAACAGGGCACATAAGTTGCAGACTTCTGTGTTTAGACCTCAATGGTGAGCAGAATGTATGTTTCTCCTGGTGCCCCCCACCTGTAGCCAGACAGACATCACCTCCACCATCAACAGGTGGCAGTTGCTGACTTCTGTGTTTGTGACCTGAATGGCGTGCAGAATGTATGTTTCTCCTGGTCCCCCCCCCATACCCAAGCACCCAAGCACACATCCCCTCCACCATCAACAGGGCACAGAAGTTGCTGACTTCTGTGTTTGTGACCGCGGTGGCATGCAGAATGTATGTTTCTCCTGGTGCCCTCCCCACCCGTAGCTGGGCAGACATCGCCTCCACCATCAGCAGGGCACAGCAGTTGCTGACTTCTGTGTTTGTGACCTGAATGGCGTGCAGAATGTATATTTCTCCTGGTGCTCCCCTCACATAGCCAGGCAGACATCCCCTCCACCCTCAACAGGGCACACCAGTTGCAGACGTCTGTGTTTTTGGCCTGAATGGCATGCAGAGTGTATGTTTCTCCTGGTCCCCCCCCATACCCAAGCACCCAAGCACACATCCCCTCCACTATCAACAGGGCACAGAAGTTGCTGACTTCTGTGTTTGTGACCTGAATGGCGTGCAGAATATATGTTTCTCCTGGTCCCCCCCCATACCCAAGCACCCAAGCACACATCCCCTCCACCATCAACAGGGCACAGAAGTTGCTGACTTCTGTGTTTGTGACCGCAGTGGCATGCAAAATGTATGTTTCTCCTTCCACCTCCCATAGCTGGGCAGACATTCCCTGCACCATCAACAGGGCACATAAGCTGCTGACTTCTGTGTTTGTGACCTTAATGGCATGCAGAATGTATATTTCTCCAGGTGCTCTCCTCACATAGCCAGGCAGACATCCCCTCCACCCTCAACAGGGCACACCAGTTGCAGACGTCTGTGTTTTTGGCCTGAATGGCATGCAGAATGTATGTTTCTCCTGGTCCCCCCCCATACCCAAGCACCCAAGCACACATCCCCTCCACCATCAACAGGGCACAGAAGTTGCTGACTTCTGTGTTTGTGACCGCAGTGGCATGCAAAATGTATGTTTCTCCTTCCACCTCCCATAGCTGGGCAGACATTCCCTGCACCATCAACAGGGCACATAAGCTGCTGACTTCTGTGTTTGTGACCTTAATGGCATGCAGAATGTATATTTCTCCAGGTGCTCTCCTCACATAGCCAGGCAGACATCCCCTCCACCCTCAACAGGGCACACCAGTTGCAGACGTCTGTGTTTTTGGCCTGAATGGCATGCAGAATGTATGTTTCTCCTGGTCCCCCCCATACCCAAGCACCCAAACACACATCCCTCCAACCATCAACAGGGCACAGAAGTTGCTGACTTCTGTGTTTGTGACCGCAGTGGCATGCAGAGTGCATCCTTCTCTAGTGCCACCCCCCCATAACCAGGCAGACATCCCCTGCACCATCAACAGGGCACATAAGCTGCTGACTTCTGTGTTTGTGAGCTCAATGGCATGCAGATTGTATATTTTACCTGGGCATCCCCCCAATAGCCAGGCAGACATCACCTTGCACAATCATCAGGGCATGTAAGTTGCTGACATCTGTGTTTATGACCTCAATGGCACGGAGAATGTATATTTCTCCTGTTGCCCCCCCCCCATAGTCAAGCAGACATCCCCTCCACCATCAACAGGGCACATAAGTTGCTGACTTGTGTGTTTGTGACCTCAATGGCATGCAGAATGTGTGTTTCTCCTTCTGCGCCCCAGTAGCCAGGAAGACATCCCCTCCACCATCAACAGGGCAGCAGTTTCTGACTTCTGTGTTTGTGACAGAATGGTGTGCAGAATGAATGTTTTTCCTGGCCCCCCCCCATAACCAGGCAGACATCGCCTGCACCATCAACAGGGCACATAAGCTGCTGACTTCTGTGTTTGTGACCTCAACGGCATGCAGAATGTATGTTTCTCCTGCCATCTCCCATAGCTGGACAGACATCCCCTGCACCATCAACAGGGCGCATAAGCTGCTGACTTCTGTGTTTGTGACCTCAATGGCATGCAGAATGTATCTTTCTCCTGGTGACCCCCCCATAGCCAAGCAGACGTCCCCTTCACCATCAACAGGGCACATAAGTTGCAGACTTCTGTGTTTGTGACCTCAATGGCGAGCAGAATGTATGTTTCTCCTGGTGCCCCCACCACCCGTAGCCAGGCAGACATCACCTCCACCATCAGCAGGGCACAGCAGTTGCTGACTTCTATGTTTGTGACCTGAATGGCGTGCAGAATGTATGTTTCTCCTGGTCCCCCCCCCATACCCAAGCACTCAAGCACACATCCCCTCCACCATCAACAGGGCACAGAAGTTGCTGACTTCTGTGTTTGTGACTGCAGTGGCATGCAGAATGTATGTTTCTCCTGGTGCCCACCCGTAGCCAGGCAGACATCACCTCCACCATCAGCAGGGCACAGTAGTTGCTGACTTCTGTGTTTGTGACCGCAGTGGCATGCAGAGTGCATCCTTCTCCTAGTGCCACCCCCCCACAGCCTGGCAGACATCCCCTGCACCATCAACAGGGCACATAGGTTGCTGACTTGTGTATTTGTGACCTCAATGGCATGCAGAATGTATATTTCTCCTTCCGCCTCCCATAGCTGGGCAGACATTCCCTGCACCATCAACAGGGCACATAAGCTGCTGACTTCTGTGTTTGTGACCTTAATGGCATGCAGAATGTATATTTCTCCTGGTGCTCTCCTCACATAGCCAGGCAGACATCCTCCACCTCAACAGGGCACACCAGTTGCAGACGCCTGTGTTTTGGCCTGAATGGCTGCAGAATGTATGTTTCTCCTGGTCCCCCCATACCCAAGCACCCAAGCACACATCCCCTCCACCATCAACAGGGCACAGAAGTTGCTGACTTCTGTGTTTATGACCGCAGTGGCATGCAGAGTGCATCCTTATCCTAGTGCCACCCCCCCCATAACCAGGCAGACATCCCCTGCACCATCAACAGGGCACATACGCTGCTGACTTCTGTGTTTGTGAGCTCAATGGCATGCAGATTGCATATTTTACCTGGGCACTCCCCCAATAGCCAGGCAGACATCCCTTGCACAATCATCAGGGCACGTAAGTTGCTGACATCTGTGTTTGTGACCTCAATGGCATGGAGAATGTATATATCTCCTGTTGCTCCCCCCATAGTCAAGCAGACATCCCCTCCACCATCAACAGGGCACATAAGTTGCTGACTTCTGTGTTTGTGACCTCAATGGCATGCAGAATGTATGTTTCTCCTTCTGCGCCCCCCCCCCCAGTAGCAAGGAAGACATCCCTCCACCATCAACAGGGCACAGCAGTTTCTGACTTCTGTGTTTGTGGACAGAATGGTGCGAGAATGAATGTTTTTCCCTGCCCCCCATAACCAGGCAGACATCACCTGCACCATCAACAGGGCACATAAGCTGCTGACTTCTGTGTTTGTGACCTCAACTGCATGCAGAATGTATGTTTCTCCTGCCACCTCCCATAGCTGGACAGACATCCCCTGCACCATCAACAGGGCGCATAAGCTGCTGACTTCTGTGTTTGTGACCTCAATGGCATGCAGAATGTATCTTTCTCCTGGTGACCCCCCATAGCCATGCAGACATCCCCTTCACCATCAACAGGGCACATAAGTTGCAGACTTCTGTGTTTGTGACCTCAATGCCATGCAGAATGTATGCTTCTCCAGGTGTCCCCCCCCCCATAACCAGGCAGACATCCCCTGCAACATCAACAGGGCACATAAGCTGGAGACTCTGTGTTTGTGACCTCAATGGCGAGCAGAATGTATGTTTCTCCCTTGGTGCCCCCCACCTGTAGCCAGGCAGACATCCACTCATCAACAGGCACAGCAGTTGCTGACTTCTGTGTTTGTGACCTGAATGGTGTGCAGAATGTATATTTCTCCTGGTGCTCCCCTCACATAGCCAGGCAGACATCCCCTCCACCCTCAACAGGGCACACCAGTTGCAGACTTCTGTGTTTTTGGCCTGAATGGCATGCAGAATGTATGTTTCTCCTGGTCCCCCCCCCATACCCAAGCACCAAGGCACACATCCCCTCCACCATCAACAGGGCACAGAAGTTGCTGACTTCTGTGTTTGTGACCGCAGTGGCATGCAGAGTGCATCCTTCTCCTAGTGCCACCCCCCCCAAAGCCAGGCAGACATCCCCTGCACCATCAACAGGGCACATAGGTTGCTGACTTCTGTATTTGTGACCTCAATGGCATGCAGAATGTGTGTTTCTCCTTCCGCCTCCCATAGCTGGGCAGACATTCCCTGCACCATCAACAGGGCACATAAGCTGCTGACTTCTGTGTTTTTGACCTTAATGGCATGCAGAATGTATCTTTCTCTTGGTGACCCCCCATAGCCACGTAGACATCCCCTTCACCCTCAGCAGGGCACACCAGTTGCAGACTTCTGTGTTTTTGGCCTGAATGGCATGCAGAGTGTATGTTTCTCCTGGTCCCCCCATACCCAAGCACCCAAGCACACATCCCTGCACCATCAACAGGGCACATAAGTTGCTGACTTCTGTGTTTGTGACCTCAATGGCATGCAGAATGTATGTTTCTTCTGGTGCTCCCCCAGTAGCCAGGAAGACATCCCCTGCACCATCAACATGGCACAGCAGTTTCTGACTTCTCTGTTTGTGGACTGAATGGTGTACAGAATAAATGTTTCTCCTGCCTCCCCTCATAAGCAGGCAGACATCCCCTGCACCGTCAACAGGGCACATAAGCTGCTGACTTCTGTGTTTGTGACCTGAATGGCATGCAGAATGTTTGTTTCTCCTGGTACCCCCCCCCACCGTGATCCAGCCAGACATCTCCTCCAGCATCAGCAGGGCACAGGACTTGCTGAGTTTTGTGTTTATGGCCTGAATGGCATACATAATGTATGTTTCTCCTGGTGCCCCCCATAGCCAAGCAGACATCCCTGCACCATCAACAGGGCACATAAGCTGCTGTCTTCTGTGTTTGTGGCCTGAATGGCATACAGAATGTATGTTTCTCCTGGGCCCCCCCATAACCAGGCAGACATCCCCTGCACCACCAACAGGGCATGTAAGCTGCTGACTTCTGTATTTTTGACCACAATGGCATGCAGAATGTATGTTTCTCCTGGTGCCCCCCCCCCATAGCCAGGCAGACATCCCCTCCATGAACAACAGGGCACAGCAGTTGCTGACGTCTGTGTTTGTGGCCTGAATGGCGTATAGAATGTCTGTTTCTCCTTGCGCCCAATCTAATAGGCAGGCACATATCCCCTCCACCATCCACAGGGCACAGTAGTTGCTGACTTCTGTGTTTGTTGCCTGAATGGCATGCAGAATGTATGTTTCTCCTGTGCCCCCCCATAGCCAGGCAGACATCCTGCACCATCAACAGGGCACATAAGCTGCTGAATTATGTATTTGTGATCGTAATGGCATGCAGAACGTATGTTTCTCCTGGTGCCCACCCCCATAGCCAGGCAGACATCCCTCCATGATCAACAGAGCACAGCAGTTGCTGACTTCTGTATTTATGGCCTCAATGGCATGGAGAATGTATGTTTCTCCTGCTGCCCCCCCCATAGCCAGGCACACATCTCCTCCACCATCAACGGGACACAGAAGTTGCTGACTTCTGTGTTTGTGACCTCAGTGGCGTGCAGAATTTATGTTTCTCCTGGTGCACCCTCCCCCGTAGCCAGGTACACATCCCCGCCACCATCAACAGGGCTCAGCAGTTGCTGACTTCTGTGTTTGTGGGCCGAATGTCATGCAGAATGTATGTTTCTCCCAGGCCCCCCCATAGCCTGGCAGACATCCCCCGCACCATCAACAGGGCACATAAGCTTCTGACTTCTGTGTTTGTGACCTCAATGGCATGCAGAATGTATGTTTCTCCTGGTGCCCCCACCGTAGCCTGGCAGACATCCCCTCCAACATCAACAGGGCACAGCAGTTGCTGACTTCTGTGTTTGTGGCCTGAATAGCGTACAGAATGTATGTTTCTCCTGGTGCCCCCCCCATAGCCAGGTAGACATCCCCTACACCATCAACAGGGCACATTAGCTGCTGACTTCTGTATTTTGACCTCAATGGCATGCAGAATTTATGTTTCTCCTGGTGCCGTCCACCCCCCCCCATAGCCAGGCATACATCCCCTTCAGCATCAGCAGAGCACAGGACTTGCTGAGTTTTGTGTTTGTGGCCTGAATGGCGTGCAGAATGTATGTTTCTCCTGGTGCCCCCCCCCATAGCCAGGCAGACATCCCCTCCACCATCAACCGGGAACAGCAGTTGCTGACTTCTGTGTTTGCATTCTGAATGGCTTGCAGAGTGTATGTTTCTCCTGGTGCTGCCCCCCATAGGCAGGCAGACATCCCTCGCGCCATCAACAGGGCACATATGCTGCTGACTTCTGTGTTTGTGACCTCAATTGCATGCAGAATGTATGTTTCTACTGGTGCCACCCCACCCTGTAGCCAGGCTGACATCCCTCCACCACCAGCAGGGCACAGGACTTGCTGAGTTCTGTGTTTGTGGCCTGAATGCATGCAGAATGTATGTTTCAAACAACATGAAGTCTTGCTGTATTCTGACAATTGCAGTTATCCCCGGCACTTGAACTGCCCCTGAGATGATAGAGTTAACTCTATGCTGAGAGCATAGAATGTTAGGCTTGAGCTCGGTTCAAACCACTGTCTGCTGCACTTGAAGTGTAACCGTCAGATTCTTTACTCCTCCTGTCTGAACAGTCGCTCTGGAGTTTGCTCCTCGCTTCCGGTTCGGTAAAGTTTTCATCAGTTTATTCCGCAGAATTTCTCCATTTTCTCTTGGTTCAGATCCCTGTCTGTGGTACAATAAGTGGTATTAGGTAGTGGACTTAGAGTTAAATTGTGAGGAAATTGTAATTTGCGATCGGCTTTGCTGAACCGATCAGTTTTTGTTTTAAAACTTCTTGTGGTGATTCTGGTGCCTATCGGTTCTATAAAAAAAATGCATTTTCATTTTTTTTCCAGCACCTGTGACACGGTGAGGAACCGATAGGTTTTGTCTTACCTGGCCTGAAGCTGTGTAAAGGGTAAGTTAATTTTGTGGTTGGCCATGTCTGAAAAACCCAGGAAAAAAAGCAGGCCCACTGGGTTTCAGCACTTTAGTGTGTGTGGAGGCCTTTGCTAAGTCTGATCCCCACACCACCTGTGTATATTATCTGGGGTTTGACCACCTAGATTCAGACTGCCAAATTTGCAAAAATGTCCCAAAGACCACCCTGGAAAAATGTTTGGGCAGGCTTAGGAATAAGGAGGCCGAGAAGTCCGCTGATCGGGATGGCCTGCCATTTTCGGTTCCGACCGAACCTGAGGGAGTGCCCTCAGACCAGGGCCAGACTTCCTCGGGCAAAAGGAAAGCTGACTCTGAAAGGTTGGTTTCTTTGAAAAAGAAAAGAAAAGATAAATCGACCAGTTCGGATCCCGAATCTCTCATCCGACACCCAATGAAATTGCCCGGCCGATTAGCATTGTTGAATCGCTCCGTCCGGTTCCAACCGAACCGGCCCTTGTTGGTCGGCACTCAGTTCGGTCGGGTCCTCCAGTTGCAGATTATTCTTGGGAGGAATATTATGATCCGGAATGGGAGGGTGAAGGTGAAGAGGATGAAGAAGATGAATATGATGGTGGGGAAGGTCTGGATGAGCCTATTGAACCGGACATCTCTCCAGACAGACCTTCTGGAGTTTCCCCTCCTAGGCTTTCTGAGTCCCCTTCCCACTTTATGTTCTACAAAAAAGTGGCTGAAACCCTCCAGCTCCCTGTGGATGAAGCTGTTGAGGAGGAAGAAGAGCCTGATTTTGTTGAGATGATGGACATCCCAGAGTCCAAAAGGCTGTCTATTCCCTTGCATAAATCTTTTGGGAAACAGACACATAAACTTTTGAAAACACCAAATTCTCTGCCTCCAGTGCACAAGTGTATGGACAGGAGGTATATGCTGTCATGTCCAAGTTCGGAGTTCCTATACCAGCATTGCAGCCATGTTGGGGTACTACAGGCTGCAGCCTGTGATAAGGCTGGCATTCCCTTGGCTTCACCCCCCGGATAAGGACTCCAGGAAGATAGATGCCATGTCCAAGAAGCAGTATTTGGCATCTTTCTTGGGACTCAGACAGGCTAATTACATGGCCTATACTGCCAGGTTCCAAAAGTCCAGGTGGGAGTCTGTATTGAACTGGCTAAGGGCTTCCCCCCAGCTGGCCAAGGAGCTGGAGGAGGTGGCTGCTAATGGGATTGAGGCATCAAAAATCCAATTTCATGCTGCTGTCGACTCCAATGATGTGTCATCTAGAGTCATGGCTACATCTGTGGCTCTGCAGAGAATGGCTTGGCTCAGATGTACTAGCCTATCACAGGATACCCAGGCTAAGACCGTGGATTTCCCTGTTGTGGGTAATTCTATGTTTGGGGAGCAGACAGAGAATTACATGAAAAAGATGGACGAATACAGGATCGCCTATAGGAGTGCTCAAGCCAAAGAAAGACAAACCACTCCTCAAAGGCAGCAATCTAGGGGCAGGGGCAGGCCTTTTCAGAGGCCTTTCTTCCAGGCTCAGGCCTCCTCTCCTTTTTCCCAGAGGGAGTTCTTTAGAGGGAGAGGTAGAAGGGGGATGAGCAGGGCTGCATCCTCCTCTCAGCCCAGGGCCCCTGCCAAGCAGACAGCCTGATGTGTCAGCCCGGGTCGACCCCCCATCCCTGTAGAAGGCAGGCTGGCTTACTACTCCCAGAACTGGAAGTCTGTTACCTCAGACAAGTGGGTCCTGGAGGTAGTAAGCCAGGGACTATCTCTCAGCTTCAAAAAGTTTCTGAAACTGAGAGCCAGATCTGTTCCACCTGCAAACATCTCCGAAACCCTTTCCCTAGAGGCAGAGGTTTCATCTCTCCTGGTCTTAAAAGCTGTAGAGAGAGTCTCACAGCCCACCAGGGCAAAGGTCTGTACTCCAGGTACTTCCTTACCCCAAAAAAGCAGGGAAATGGCGCTCATCCTAGACTTAAGATACCTGAACAAACATCTTTGAAACCAAAGTTCAAGATGGTGACTCTGGGAATAATTCTCCTCTCTAAGGCCAGGGACTGGCTAGCTTCCCTGGACCTAAAGGATGCCTACTCACATTCCCATCAGGTGCTCCCACAGAAAGTACCTCAGGTTCAAACTGCCTTCAGGCCATTACCAATTCAAAGCAATGCCTTTGGCCTGTCATCAGCTCCAAGAGTGTTCACCAAGTGTCTGGCAGTAGTAGTGGCTTTTCTAAGAAGGAAAATATCTCCATATTCCCTTACCTGGATGACTGGCTCATAGTGGACCAATCTCCAGACCAAGTCAAGTTAGATCTAAAAGTGACCCAGCAGGTGCTCACTTCTCCAGGTTTCCTTCTCAATCTTCCCAAGTCAGTTCTCGAGCCAGTCCAACTCTTGACTTTCATAGGGGTAGAATTGGATACTGTCAAAGCAAGAACATTTTTCCCCTTGGCAAGGGTAAGGGCCATTATAGAGCTGGCTTCTTCTTTTCATCTTCTGGTGTCTCAAAAAGCAGGGCATTTCCTTCAGCTTCTGGGCCACATGGCAGCTTCCACTGCAGTGGTCCCAGGGGCCAGATTTCAGATGAGGGACATTCAGTTTCATCTGAGGCCTTTTTGGTCCCAGAAAAGAGATCCTCTGACCAAGCTGATTCCAGTGACATGGACTCTGATCCAGGCCCTTCAATGGTGGCAGGATCAGGACAATCTCAGCCAAGGGGTCCTATTCATTTCACAGTCCCATTCGGTGGTCCTAACCACAGACACTTCTCTCCAGGGTTGGGGGGCCCATTGAGAAGCTCTCACAGCTCAGGGCGTGTGGTCCCCTCAGGAGTCTCTTCTCCACATCAGTCTTCTGGAGCTCAGGGCAGTGTACCTGGCTCTGCAGGCTTTCTCACAATCAGTAAGGAACAAGGTGGCTCAGGTCAGGACAGACAACACCACCACCATGTGGTACATCAACAAGCAGGGAGGCACTCGGCCCATGGCCTTGTGCATCGAAGCCATGAAAATATGCACACTATCTTACTCCCTTCAGGCCTCTCTGGTGGCAGTTCATCTCCCAGGCAAGGACAATGTGCTAGCAGATGCATTGAGCAGGACTTCCAAGGGCCATCACGAATGGTCCCTGGATCCACTAGTGTTGAAAGTGATATTTTCAAGATGGGGCACCCCAGAGATAGATCTCTGTGCAGCTCCAGACAATCACCAACTCCCTTTGTTTTGTTGCAGACCCCCCAGTCTTGGGCTCAGTCCCTCTGGATGCTCTGATACTGAATTGATTTGATTTGATTAAAAGTTTATTTTTTCACAGGAAATTCATTTGTTAGGACAAAGTCCCGTTTACAACAAAGTCCTGCACGTAGATTCTAATACAATTACCAATTTACAATTGACATTTAACATAACTAATACAAACAAACATAAACGCACTCTACATACATACATTATTTAAAACACATACATAAAAAATACAAACTATTAAACAATTCATTTTTAAATTTAAAAACATCTAAATTTGTTTTCTGTAATTCAGTCAAACCATTCCAACTTAATGCTACTCTATTCTGGAGCATACTGTCCCCTAGTCTATTGAAGCTTCTATACACTGGGATATTGCTTAATGAATTCCTAGTCTTTATATATGATTCGTTATTTATCTTTTTAATTGCTTATACAAAGGATGGTTATACTTTTGTGAATTATCTTATGACATATAGTAAACCAGAGATAGTTTCTTTTGCTTCAGGTTGAAGCCAATTTAACTTATTATAAATTATACAATGATGCTCATTTTAATACTTTGAAGCAAATTTACCTATCCTATAATATATTTGATTAACCAAATTTAAAGCAGTTTTAGTCAAATTCATGCAAATTATAGAACCATACTCCAATATGGGTAACAGCATCTGTTTTGCCAATCGCTCCTTTGCCACCAAAGGTAAAGCTCCCGCAACTCTTCTAAGGGCCCCTAATCTTTTATTCACTTTCTTTACCTGAACTGATATATGATTTACATGTGTCATTCTAACATCTACTTGAAACCCTAAATATCTGTATGTTTATACATTTTCATTCTTTGTACCATCTTGTAAATGTAATTGTGGTCTGGGCTCTTTTCCTCTATATGAACCAATCGAAAACAACATAGTTTGTGTTTTTTTAGCATTCAAAAGAAGACCAGATTTACTGAATCATTTTTGCATTTGTAACAAATCACTTTGAAGCGAATCCATCATACCTGTGAGACTGTCAGCGGATGCCACTAAAACAGTGTCGTCTGCATACAGTCTC
Organism: Neoceratodus forsteri; assembly: GCA_016271365.2. Lineage (NCBI taxonomy): Eukaryota > Metazoa > Chordata > Ceratodontiformes > Ceratodontidae > Neoceratodus > Neoceratodus forsteri. The sequence goes on from CM028133.1 coordinate 982,045,860, forward strand.
ACCTCACTATGTTTAATTTCATGAACCAAATTATTAACATAAATATTAAATAATAATGGGCCCAAAATAGAGCCCTGGGGAACACCTCTCTCTAATTTCCAAGGGGCCAACATCATTATGCCACATTGAACACATTGATATCTATTTGTCAAATATGACTTAAGCCATTTTAATATTTGGCCCTTAATCCCTATGGCCCTTAACCTAGTCAAAAGCAAATCATATTGAACTAAATTAAAAGCCTTACTGAGATCCACAAACACCGCCCCAGTGTACTTTCCTTGGTTCATAGATGTAGCAGCCAGGTCATTAAATTCCAACAGGGCAGTGTTTGTGGATCTCCCCTTTCTAAAACCATGTTGTTCAACTACTATTACAGTATTTGTATCTAAATAATTATTTATCTGTTCATGGACTTTATGTTCCAAGTTTTTAGATAAAATTGGCAAAAGGGCTATTGGCCTATAATTTGAAGGAGTAGTTCGATCCCCAGACTTATAAATGGGAATAATTTTCCCCATCTTCCAAATTTCAGGAACAGTAGAAGTACTCAAACTCCAGTTGAACAAATAGGTCACAATAGGGGCTATTACATGTGCTCCCAATTTTAAGTATTGGGCCTCAATCCCATCAATACCTCCTGATTTACTTTTATTTAATTTTTTTAGCTCTTTCAGTATATCCCTCTCTTTTAAAATTTCAAACTTAAATAATCCTGTATGGGCTACCAGCGTGTCTAATACAATAGAGAAATCCATTTCATTCACTTTCAAATCTGGCAACTTTAAATCCGGTAATTCCAAAAAATACGTATTAAAAATATTCGCTATCACCTTTGTATCAGTAACTAGTTTTCCATCTTGTACCAAAGTAGGACTTATGGAGTCTTTATTTGGGGATTTCAGCTCTGTTATAAGCTTCCAAAACTGCTTGGAGTCAGAGGAATTATTTATTTTATTCTGATAATATTTATTCTTTATGTTTTTAATTATATTTTTACACTTATTCCTCCAAAACCTGAAGGTATTCCAATCTGCTTCTTTCTTTGTTTTTCTTGCCTTTTTCCATATCCTATCTCTAATCCTTAAATATTTTTTATCTTATTGGTGATCCATGGGGCCTCTTTATTCATTTTAATTTTTCTTATTAATGGGGCATGGTACTGTATTACATTCAAAAACATGTCATTAAACTCTTGAATAGCCAGTTCTATGTCTGGTATCAAATAAATTCTGTCCCAATGGATTTGCCCTAGATGATTTACAAAGGATTGCTTATTAAACCCTTTAAAATCTCTGCTCCAATAAATAGTTGATTGTTGAGTAATGCACTGTTGTAACTCAATAGTACAAGTAATAGGATTATGATCCCCCAAATTTAAAGGTAATACTTCCCAGGTTTTTACTATGTCCTGGGATGCAAAAAAATAAATCTAAAAGAGAACCGTAAGTTCCATTTTTGTAATTCTGTAGATTTTTGTATTATTTGGTGCAAACCCAGAATTGAAAAACTACTCTCCATTTCTCCTCTAGTCTGAAACCAATCTGCATTAAAATCCCTGTTAAAACTACTTGTTTGTCCTTTATTTTTCTAAAATTAACTCTGCTAGTACATCAAATGTTTTACTTTTTGGTTTAGGGGGTGCATAAAACACTCCTACCACTAATTTTATCGCAATTAATTCAATAATAAGACAGTCAATTCCTTCCTTGTTCATACTTAACAGTACTTCATATGGGCCAAGAGTATTCTTAATAAACAACATCACCCCCCCCTCCCCTTTTACCTCTATCTGCACGTTCTATAGAAAATCCTGAAAATTGAATTTCTTCCTGCATTATGCCTGTATGTAACCATGTTTCTGATACTGCTAATAAATCATATTCAGTTTTAGTTGCCCATACCCTATACTCGTCCATTTTATGGACTATGCTTCTAACGCTCTCATGAACCATCGAAAGCTGCTTAATTTTTTTATAATTAGGGCCCAGATTTAGAAGAAGAAGAAGAAGAATCAGCATTTATATAGCGCTTTTCATACATCCAAAGCACTTTACAAGCAATGCTAGACTGGTAGTGAAGTGACTGAATGTGTGGTGGTGGCCATATCGCACATCATCACCCACACACAGCCTGGATAATTGCATGAACCGGTTTATGGGAAGGGGAATGTTGGCCAGTACACCGGGAATGTTCCCTACTCTTTGCAAAGAGTGCCCTGGGTTCTTTTACTTCCACCTGGACACCCACCAGGACAACACCAGGATGGGTAGAAGGGACCTCGGTTTAACATCTCATCTGAAGGATGGCACACCCCAGCAGTACAGCACCCCCCAATACTGCACTTGGATGCCAGCGATTTTTAGGTGCAAGTCCAATCCTGGTGTGGGACGAGAACCTACGACCTTCTGGTCCAGAGGCGGATGTGCTACCAAATGAGCCACGCTGACACATTTAACTCAATATCCCCACTTTGAATTAACAGCATTAAACATAACATATTTGTACTTCCTGTTACTTTTAACCCACAAAAACCATGCTTAACACAAGAACTCTTTTGATAATGTCAGGATTCATTTGTAAAGCAATTCCTTCTCCGAACAAATCCATCTTCACAATTAAATCAAACATTTCCCATAAAATACATACCTGATAAATTCATCATATCACCTCTAACTTCTTTATCTTCAAAGGTACTCATAATTATTAATCCCCATACAAACCAACCCCAAACATATATACAAAACAGACCCCATAATTAAGCTTCTTACTGCCAAACAAGTTAAAACAATTTCTACCGAAAGTGGCGCCATTCTCACGCTGTTTCCTCAGACCACGGGCCACGCTTCAGTGATCGGCACGAGGTTTTATAGTGCTGGAGCCCCTAGTTCATTCAATCACTGGCCCCCTCATGCAGAATGACAGAGTTTCAGGTGCAGTTCATTCAAACCCAGAGTAAAAGCAGGCACTCAATTAGCAGCAGTAGTAAAAAGTACAGCTTGTAACAGGCATTTAATTCAAGCAAAGCAGTTCTCCCAAAGAATTTCCCAACTGGATATTATACTGGCGTTTTATGCAGCTCTCACCTGCTGCCTTCTTGTTGGTCTCACACAGTGACTGGGCACCTTTGGGGAGGGGAGGATCAGAGCAAGGCTTTATAGTGCTGGAGCCCCTAGTTCATTCAATCAAGGCACTCAATTAGCAGCAGTAGTAAAAAGTACAGCTTGGAACAGACATTTAATTCAAGCAAAGCAGTGAAGGGACATTTCTGTATGTCTTCCCTCCTTTTCCTCCGATTTTCAAGGGCCTGGTGCAGATAAGGTCACAATCTTGCAAAGTGATCCTGATTGTTCCAGATTGGGCCTGTCCAGCCTTGGTACCCTCTCCTCTTGTCCTTAGTAGTGCATCTTCCCCTGTCTGTTCCCAGGAATCACAATCTGTTAACCTCCTCTCAGGGGAGGATTTGGTATCCCAACCTTCGGTTTCTCAACCTCAAGGCATGGCTCTTGAAGAGTTAGAGTATGCAGGTTTGCACCTGTCTCAGTGGGTTCTGGACATTCTCAAAGCCTCTTGAAAACCTGCCACCAGAAATATTTACAATTCTAAGTGGAAGAGATTTAGTGTTTGGTGTACCAAGAAGCATATATCCCCAGATACTGCTGAATTGTCTATGATTCTGGACAATATGGTTCATCTCAATGACCTAGGCCTCAGACCAGCTACCCTCAAAGTACATTTGTCAGCTGTTTCTGTTTTCTTGTCAGTAGGTATACCCTCTTCACTGGCATCTCATCCTGTTTTCTGTAAATTTTTCAAGGGATTGCTTCATATCAATCCCCTCTTCAGGGACCTTCCCCCTGCTTGGGATCTTAATGTTTCAATTGCCCACCTTATGCAACCTCCTTTTGAGCCTTTGTCTTCAGCATATCTCAAGTACTTGACTTGGAAGACTGTGTTTCTGGTGGCTATTACCTCTGCCAGATGTATCAGTGAGTTGCGAGCTGTCAGCGGAGCCTGATTTTGTCTCTTTCCATAGAGATAAGGTGGTCCTGAGAACCAGTAGGAGGTTCTTACCTAAAGTGGTTTCAGATTTTCATTTGAACCAGTCCATGTCTCTTCCTGTTTTCTTCACTGATCATTCTTCTTCTGGAGAAAGAAGATTACACAGTTTGGATGTTAAGAAGGCACTTAGCTACTACATAGATCGTACTAAGACTCACAGGTTTGACTCCCTTTAGTTGTTCCTCACTTATGGAGAAGTGGGGAAGGGCAAACCTGCCACTAAGAGAACTATTGCCAGGTGGATTGTCTCCTGTATACAGTTCTGCTATGAAAAACTAGGCAAGATTCTAACCTCAAGCCTGAGGGCTCATTCAACTAGAGGTACAGCTGCTTCCCTGGCTGCTGCTAGGGATATTCCATTGTTAGAGATATGCAAAGCAGCCACCTGGAAAACTGTTCATACATTCACCAAGCATTATTCCCTGGATATCCAGGATAGGAATGATGCTAGATTTGGTGCAGCTGTGCTACAGAGCCTATTCCCAAAATAGGTTTGATTCCCTCCTCCATGGAGGTACTGCTTGGTAGTCTGCAATTGTCAGAATACAGCAAGACTTCATGTTGTTTGAAGAAAAAATTACTCGCCTTAGTAATTGTGTTTCTTCTAATGGAGTCTTGCAGTATTCTGACCTCCCTCCCTGCCTCCCTTCTCAGAACCTGGTTTTTGGGAAGTGGGTTGGCAGGTACAGTGCTGCACCCTGGGGTGCATTGCTTTCTGCCTCTTGATTTAACTTTCATTTAGTCTATTTAGTTCACTACCTGGTTTTTGTTTTTGGGTTTCTCGACTTGAGTCTTATGGGATCCAAAAAAATTGATTGCCTTTTGGCTATAAGTTTTACAATTTCCTCTTTAGAGTGAAGCTAGTTAGTAGTGCTCGCAAGAATCTGACGATTACACTTCAAGTGCAGCAGACAATGGTTTGAACCAAGCTCAAGCTCAATGTTCTATGCTGTCAGCATAGAGTTAACTCTTTCATCTCCGGGGCAGTTCAAGTGCTGGGGCTAACTGCAATTGTCAGAATACAGCAAGACTCCATTAGAAGAAAAACAATTACTAAGGTGAGTAATTTTTTCTTCTCCTGGCTCCCCCCCCCCCATAGCCAGGCAGACATCCCCTGCACCATCAACTGGGCACATAAGTTGCTGACTTCTGTGTTTGTGACCTCAATTGCATGCATAATGTATGTTTCTCCTGGTGCTACCCCGCCCCCATAGCCAGGCAGACATCCCCTCCAGCATCAGCATGACACAGGGCTTGTTGAGTTTTGTGTTTGTGGCCTGAATGGCGTGCAGAATGTATGTTTCTCCTGGGCCCCCCCCCATAGCCAGGCAGACATCCACTGCACCACCAACAGGGCACATAAGTTGCTGACTTCTGTGTTTGTGACCTCAATGGCATGCAGAATGTATGTTTCTCCTGCCCCCCCCATAGCCAGGCAGACATCCCCTCCATGATCAACAGAGCACAGCAGTTGCTGACTTTGGTGTTTGTGGCCTGAATGGCGTGCAGAATGTATGTTTCTCCTGGTCTCTCCCCCCCCCATAGCAAGGCAGACGTCCCCTGCTCCATCAACAGGGCACATAAGCTGCTGACTTCTGTGTTTGTGACCTCAATGGCATGCAGAATGTATGTTTCTCCTCGTTCCACCCCCCCATAGCCAGGCAGACATCCCCTCCAGCATCAGCATGGCACAGGGCTTACTGAGTTTTGTGTTTGTGGCCTGAATGGCATGCAGAATATATGTTTCTCCTGGTGCCCTCCCCTACCCCCGTAGCCAGGCAGACACCCCCTTCACCATCAACAGGGCACAGCAGTTGCTGATTTCTGTGTTTGTGGCCTGAATGGCATGCAGAATGTATGTTTTTCCTCATTCCACCCCCCCCCATAGCCAGGCAGACATCCTCTCCAGCATCAGCAGGGCACAGGACTTGCTGAGTTCTGTGTTTGTAGCCTGAATGGCGTGAAGAATGTATATTTCTCCTGGTGCCCCACCCCCCCTTAGCCAGGCAGACATCCCCTGCACCAACAGGGCATATATGTTGCTGACTTCTGTGTTTGTGACCTCAATGGTGTGCAGAATGTATGTTTCTCCTAGTGCTCCCCTCCCCCGTAGCCAGGCAGACATCCCCTCCTGCATCAACAGGGCACAGCAGTTGCTGACTTCTGTGTTTGTGGCCTGAATGGCATGCAGAATTTATGTTTCTCCTGGGATCCCCCTCTATAGCCGGGCAGACATATCCTGCATCATCAACAGGGCACATAAGCTGCTGACTTCTGTGTTTATGACCTCAATGGCATGCAGAATGTATGTTTCTCCTCGTGTCACCCCCCCTGTAGCCAGGCAGACATCCCCTCCAGCATCAGCAGGGCACAAGACTTGCTGAGTTTTGTGTTTTTGACCTGAATGGCATGCAGAATGTATGTTTCTCCTGGTACCCCCCCATAGCCAGGCAGACATCCCCTGCACCATCAACAGGGCACATGCGCTGCTGACTTCAGTGTTTGTGACCTCAACGGCATGCAGAATGTATGTTTCTCCTAGTGTCCCCCCTCCCGTAGCCAGGCAGACATCCCCTCCACCACCAGCAAGGCACAGGACTTACTGAGTTCTGTGTTTGTGGCCTGCATGGCATACAGAATGCATGTTTCTCCTGGTGCCGCCCTCACCCCCCCATGCCCAGGCAGACATCCCCTCCACCATCAGCAGGGCACACGACTTGCTGAGTTCTGTGTTTGTGGCCTGAATGGCATACAGAATGTATGTTTCTTCTGGTGCCCCGTCATCCCATAGCCAGGCACACATCAGATGCATCATCAGCAGGGCACAGGAGTTGCTGTCAGAATGTATGTTTCTCCTGGTGCCCCCTCAAGCCAGGCACCCATCCACAGCGTAATCAGCAGTGCACTGGAATTGCTGATTTCTGTTTTGGGGGCCTCAATGGCAGGCAGATGGTATGTTTGTCCTGGTTTCTCGCACCAATACCCAGACACCCATCCCCAGCTCCAGCAGAAGGGAACAGCATTTGTTGATTTTCTGTTTGTGGAGTCAATTACAGTCACATAGTGTTTTTCTCTTTCCTGCACACCCTCCCATGGCCATGCACCCATCTCCAGCACCATCAGTGGGACAAAGGAATAGCTTATTTCTGTTTTGTGGCCTCAGTGAAGGGCAGAAGATATGTTACTCCTGCTTGCCACCCCTCCCATAGCCAGGCACCCACCCACAGCACAATCTGCAGTGCACAGTACTTGCTCATTTCTGTTTTTGGAGCCTCAATGACAGGCAAATGGCATGTTTCTCCTGGTTGCCACCCCTCCCATAACCAGGCACACGTGCCCAGCAGCATCAGCAGGGAACCAGGGTAGCTGATTTCTGTTTGCGGACTGAACGACAAGCAGTTGGTGTCTTTCTTGTGGTTGCCAACCCTCACCCATCCAGGCACCAATACCCAGCACCATCAGTAGGGAAGAGCAAATCATAAGCCATTGCAGTCACAAGAAGCATACTTGATTATTGGCAAACAACATAGCTATGCCAAGTGATCCGGTGCATTGCTGGAAAAATCATGTAGCTGGGTGTCCAATGAGTAGTAAACAAATTGCTTCGGCTAACAAATGTTACAAGTTACTGGACTCCTAGCCTAGCTGCATATAAAGTTTTTTTTTAATGCTAACAAATTACGCCAGTGTAAATATTGGTTGCACAAGCAGAATGTGAAAGCTAGTGGCCAAAATCAAAAGTGGATAAAAAACTGATTTGTCACATCAGGATCAGTTGACAGCCCAACACTCACAGCACACACTCAGCCACCCAGTACCATTACCCACCTCAAAGTAACATTGCTGGCTTCCACAAGTACGTTTGGGACTGTGTTCACTCTGAAGCTCTGAAAGGACATGCTTGTTAGCGGACATAGGGAGCAAGTCAGCTGTACTAGTTTGGAAACGGACATTGGGAATAGCAATCCTTTTCAATTTTAGAAACTTGGCAGCCCCATACAAAACTGCATTAGGTTCTGAAAGTTATCATCTGTAAAATGCTCTGACTATATGTGTGGAGATGCAGCCAACTGCCAGTCCCACTGGCGAACTAGTAGGACAAAATCAACCCACTTCCTAAATCTCTCTGGAGATTTGTCTCTTTTTGGGAACTCCAGGACGGCCACCTTCCTACTGGGCATATTGCCACATCCATCAACCACACAGACATTAACCATGTTATCAGAGCAATAGAAACCTGCAGTATGATAGGATCCAGGGAAATTAATAAACCAAATGCTATGTGCAGTAAGGCAGTCTATCTCATGCAGAAATTTATACAAAAAGTAAGGAAAAGCAAGAAAGCAAAGTGCTACTGAGGAATAGCCAGTGCCAATCAGGGCCATCCAGAAGGAGTAAATAATGTCCTGCCAACACTCACAATGTATTCTCTAGCAGGAATCATGGGTGCCGACTATCACACAGTCAGAACTGCTAACACAAAAACACAATCTGTGGCATGAATGTCATAGGCTGCTGTACCAAGTCAAATATTCATGCAGCAACGTGCACTCTTCAGATAAAACAGGTCATGCACAGCACTAAACAAAGATGAAACCACTCCTGCACAGCAGCACACGATAAGTTTATTTTCCAACTAATACTAACAAAGCCGATATAACAGTGTCACAAGAGATGTAAATATACATCAAAAGGACATTAGATGTGGTGAGACGCAGCAGTGCCGACTTGCACAATACAGTAGGCACAACGGCATTCACAGCACGCTTGCAGTTTCCCACACTGACGGATCCCCCAGTGACACTTGTACCGCCCATCCTTGCATGATGCAGTTGCAAGGGACGGGGAAATGGCATCAGTCTTCAGAAAAATCGAAAGGCACCCAGGAGAGAGGCATCACTATCAGTGGCTGTAAAGACATGCAACCTGCAAAGTAAAAGAACAAACAGTGATAACAACACAACTATATTAAAGGTACTAAAGAGAGAACACACAAATAACGCTATTTCAAAACATCCATCAATCACTTTAATTTTTTTTTTTACATATTTTTAAAGGTACACACACACATAGGATAAAATATACTGAAATAAATGAAAAATCACCTACCATCTGAAGTTCAGCTGTCAGGATCCCTGCCCTGTTGCAACTGATGTCCACAAGCTGGGGACTTTTATCAAGGTAGACCAAAAGTGCCGAATGTTGGGATTTCCAGTTTAGCAAGTTGGCAAGCTTTACTGTTTATGAAGTTTATGTTCCAAGTTCAAGTTCAAGTTTATTGTAGGAGAACTCCATTGAGCAAGCTCATTCACAAGGAGGTCCTGAGACAGGTATACAGACAAGTATATGATACATATAGATAATAACATAACAGCACTTGATATGCAACAAAAATTCCATAAGGTACATAATGTTCAGGATAAAAAAATAACACTGTTGATATAAAGAATGTGAACCTATGGGGAGGCAAATGGAACAACAGGAGTAAGGAGTACACTACAAGTAAGAGGGGATAGGATTGTGTGGTCACAGAGTGGGGATTACTAAGAAGGGGAATGCTGTTTAGAAGCAGCTACAAGTATCTTTTAATTTATCAACACCTATCCTTTTGAAGAAATTAACAGGGATAATACTGGATAATTTCAGCGAGGATTGTAACCGATTCCAAATGGTTGGAAGGGAACATGAGATAGCGTGTTTGCCAAGAGAAGTACAAGTCGTGGGTACATCAAAAAGGAGAAAGTCTGACTTTGTAAGTGAGTAGACACTGTGAGAGATGTGAAACAGAGAACTTAGGTAACTCAGGAGTTTATTCAGAAAAAGTTTTAGGGTCCAGATACCAGCATGGAGCATCCGTCTAATGGCTAGCGAGGTCCAGCCAACAGTAGCATACAGATTACAGTGGTGAGTTAGGTAAGGTGAGTTAGTGATGAATCGCAGGGCACGGTGGTAGAGGATGTCTAGTTTATGGAGGCTGGTAATTGTAGAAGAGTTATAGATTATGTCACCGTAATCAAGAAGGGGGAGGAATGCGGCCTGGACAAGTCTGGTTCTGATCTCCAAAGGAAAGAAAGACCTACTGCAGAAGAAAAAAACCTAGCCTGACTTTTAGTCTCTTGGACAGGTCATCAAGATGATCATTGAAGGAGAGCTTGTTATCGAGCCATATGCCAAGATATTTGAATTTTGAAATGATTTGCAGCTGTGCTCCAAGGGAGGTGACGATAATGTCTTTAGGTGGGACAGGAGTAGTAGTGGGGGAAGTGCATGGGGAGAGAATCATGGCTTTAGTTTTCTTAGTATTTCAGAGCAGCTTAGCGTTGATTAGGTTAGTTTCTAATTGTGCAAAGTCAGCTTGGAGAAGGTCCCTGACTCCAGACAATATGGAGCCAGAGGAGTATAGGGCTGTATCATCTGCAAAGAAATGCAGGTTTCACTTGGTTATCTGATGCTCAAGATTGTTGATATATAAGGAGAAAAGAATGGGACCTAGGATGGAGCCTTGCGGAACTCCCCTGGCAATAGGTAAAGAGGATGAAAATAAGCCTCCTGCTTTTACTTTCTGAGTCCTTCTGGTTAAATAACTGTTGAACCACTGAATGGTGGACAGAGTAGAACCTATTTTAATAAGGCTGTTCACTAATAGGTTGTGATCTACGGTGTCAAAGGCTTTACTGAGATCTAAGAATACCGCTCCTGTTATTTTCTTAGACTTTATTGCAGAGACCCAATCATTAGTAACTTTGGCCAAAGCTGTAATGGTGCTGTGGTTAGGGCGAAAGCCAGATTGTGAGGGGTTTAGAAGTGAATTGGTTTCAATGTGGTTTTTTAGTTGTGTACAGATCAATTTTTCAAAAACTTTTGAAACGATAGGCAGAATTGAAATGGGCCTATAGTTGTTGAGGTCACATGGGTCACCTGACTTAAATAGGGGAAGGATGTGAGCGGATTTCCAGCAGTAAGGAACTGTGGCGGTGGAAATAGAGAGATTAAGTATATGGAGAATTGGGGCAGTAAAGTAAGCGTAACCAAGTTTTAAGAAGAAAGGTTCAAGTCCATCTTCTCTGGTGCTTTTTTTGGTGTCTAAGTTAATAAGCGAATCTTCAACTTCTTTAAGGTTAAGGGGGAGCAGCTGGAATGAACAGGCTGAGGTAGGCAGTGTTGTATATGAGCTAGCTTGAATCTTAACACGTGCAGCATACGGTGAAGAGTCGAAGGCTAGGCCTGCAGTGACGAAGTGGGAATTAAATTCTTCAAGTGTTTGGTGAATACGTTCAACAACTGTACCTTTGCTGTGTATCTTAGGTGGAAAGGAGGGGGCAGTCAACCGACCTTCAATGGACTTAAGAGTCCTCCAAATTTTGTGAGTTCCCTTTAGCCTGTTCTAAGGTGGAAATGTAGAAGTTTGCTTTGGTAGTACAAATACGTTTAACACAGAGGTTCCTAGCTGCTCTAAAGGCCTGCCAATCTAGAGGGCTCTTGGTTCTCTTAGCCTGGGCCCAAAGTTTATCACGGTTTGTCAATGCGACCTTAAGTTCCAGTGTGAAACAAGGGTGAGAGATTTTGCACGTCCAAACCTTGATAATAGGTGCATGTCTATTAGCCAGGAAAATGATGTTAACATTGAGGACCTTAACAGCTTCATCAACTGACTTTGCAAGAAAGAGGTCTTGCCATCTGACCTTACTTAGGTCGGTTAAGTAGTTTACGGCATTGAACTTACGAAAGGACCATTTGGTGATGAACTTGGGATGAAGGTGAACTTTAGCTTGTGATCTAGTACAGACTACGATACTATGGTCACTCATATCATTGTTGAAGACCGCTGCATGTAAAATTTTGTGAGGATGAATAGTTAATATCACATCTAGGAGTGAACTATTTACGATTTTTGAAGTATTGATCCTAGTGGGTTCACTAATTAATTGAGCAAGGCTGAGTTCGTCGGAAAGGGATTTCAAGCCAAGCGATTTAGGGGACAGCCAATCCAGGTTAAAGTCCCCTAGGATTATTGTTTCTGTATTGGCATTAATGGCAAGGGATTTAATGGCATTAAGGACATCGGTCCTGCCAGCAGGAGGCCTATAGCCACCAATAATAGTGAAGTTTTCAGTGGAAGGAAGGTGGAGCTTCAGTGAAACAATCTCATATTCCTTCTGTTTTGATTTGCAATAGCTATCACTAAATTACGAACTTGGATTTAGCATAGACAACTACTCCGCCTCCTCTGGAATCCCTGTCTGCCCTATACAGATTGTAGCCCGGTGAATTAATTTGTTGGTCAGTAATGTTTTTTTTTTTGCCAAGACTCAGTGACAACGATGAGATCTGGTTCAGTATGGATGGCCCATGCTTGTAGCTGGGCTACTTTTTTGGGCAGGCTCAGTATATTGACCATCATTATTTTGAATCCAGGTGCAGTTGTGAATTCATTAGGGGAGAAGAGCAGCAATGGAGGGCCAGGGTTTAGCTCAACATTGCCTGAGCAAAGAAGAATTAGGTTTCTTTAAGGAGTTCAGATGTGATCTGAGGGCTTTTTTTCCTTAATGGCTGACTTCTAGTTGTTATCGTGGATGACAGCTGAGTATTAATTAGGGATATGCTTACATGACAGTTTGGGGCTAAAAGAAGGAAAGCTTTAAGAGACATAGGAGAAGGGAGTAGGGAAAGTGAGGAAGAAGAAGATGAAGAGTGGATAAAGGGAGGGGGGGCGTAGAGACTAGAGAGTAGTGCAGTGATAGGAGACAGTGTAGGTGGGGGGTTCCATGACAGGACTCGTGTATTGAGTTTTTTTGAGGTAGTATACTTTGGGAACACAATTATTAGCAGCAAAAAGGCAATAGTGAAGTATGCCATGATTCAAGGAAAAGTATAGTTTTGAGAGTAAAAGGGTAAAAAAGCAGAATAAGTATGTGGGAACAAGTGATGTAGTTTTTTTTTTATCCCTACCATGAACCTATGGGATGGCAGAGAAGCCAAGGAGGGCATGGCTATGGTGTATTTAAAGGAGGCCTGGGAGGGGGAGGAGGGAGTGGGATGAAAAAGTAGAAGAGAAAAGAAATACAGTACCAAATGGTAAAGCAAAGTAGTAAGTGTCTGACCAATCAGGGCTTTCTTCGGAAGGTGCCCACACGGTTGGCTGGTTTGGAGCTGTACCTTGTGGCTAGATAGATTTGAGTTACGGAAGTGGCTGTTGGCTTGTGCGAAGCCGCCTGGGCCAGTGTTTAGCAGTCCGGGGATGGAGCGTGGGCTTGCCCTACTCAAGGGCAGTAGCTGGGGGGAGACAAAAGACAGGAATTTAAAGGGGTTTTAACAGAGGGGCAGGCAGAGGAGCCAGAGATCAAGAAAATTAGCAGCACAAAGGAGAAAGTTTAAGTTTAGGTGCCATGGGCAGTGGGGGATAAAACAGAGCAGCCTAGCATAACTTGAAAAGGGCTGTAAATCACTTGAAACAGTTCAGCAGCTGCACAAAAAATTTCAACAAATACAGGGTAAATACTCTTTCAATACATACATGTGCTTAACAGTGAAAAAAATAGAAGAGAAGAAGAAATACAGTGCCAAACAGCAAAAGCAAAGCAGTAAATGTCTGGACCAATCAGGGCTTTCTTCGGGAAGGCACCTGCGACCCAGTTGGCTGGTTTGGAGCCGTACCTTGTGGCTAGATAGATCCGAGTTGCTGGAAGCAGCCGTTGGCTTGTGCGATGCTGTCGGGCCAGTGTTCGGGAGTCCGGGGATGGAGCGTGGGCTCACCCTGCTCAAGGGCAGCAGCTTGTGGCTAGATAGATCCGAGTTACTGGAAGCAGCCTTCAGCTTGTGCGATGCCATTGGACCAGTGTTCTGGAGTCTGGGGATGGATCATGGGCTCGCCCTGCTCAAGGGTGATGCTTAGAACACCCCTAGAAGGTGTTTACACACTGTGATGGTGTTTATAATTCCTTAAATATGTTCCCAAAGTGATTAGTTGATAGCTAAATGAAGAAGTGGGCTACACCTCCACACGCCCTGAGTGCTCTGATTTAATAAGTAGGTTATCCAAAGGACTAGAGTGTATACAGAGGAGGCTTTTTTAGATTTTTCACACACACACAGTGTAAACTAACAAGCATTTGTCAATGCCGAATGTTTGCTTGCTGGCATTGGCACTGGTAGTGTAGAAGTTACAGAGCTGCATAATAGCAATGGCAGCGAAGTACTGAACTGAAGCCAACCCCACCACCACCCTGCAGAGAGTGACAGGCATTGGGGTGTGCCTTTGGGTCATCAGGCATAACGACCACGCCATTTCACCACATCCTTCCCTGCAGACACTGACAAGTGTCACTGTGCCTTGGGGTCTTTCGCCCTTATGCACACCCCATTCCATCAGGAAATACGGTGTGATGGGTGTGGTATAGGAGAATGGGGTGAAGTTTGGGCCCAAAGAGTCTGAGGCACACCTTGATTCCTCTCACTGGCTGCAGGGTGTGAGTGGGGGTGGAATGGTATGAGAATTACAGGCAAGAATCGCAAGTCACACCCCTGTCATTCTTTACAGGGTGGGGCGTAATGGTCGGAAACCCTAACGCCTCAGGCATTCGTTGGTATTTTCACTCCAAATTTTCAACATGTTTTTTGTGACCCCCACCTCATGAACAGTGGCAATATCAGTTTGTTAGCCGAAAACTGGTTTTGCACAGCGACTATGGCATTTGGCACCACAGGTGCAAAAACACATTCCGAACAGGATGTGAAAAATGACAGCGGTACTGTTCATGGGGAGGTGTAACAAATGGCAATGTTGAAAATCTGCTTTGAAAATCTTAAAAAAACTGGTGAAGTCACGAGCGTGCATAGAAACTATGCAATGCACATCTGTAATGTAACTAGTTTGGGGATTTTTTTTACAGCAGATTGTTAACAGAGGCATTTTGGGACCTCTGATCATGAACAGTGTCAGTGTGATTTTCTTTATCTGTCCCGAACAATGATTTCCCACAGTGACCATGCATTTCTGCGCTGAAAGTGTGAAAACACGTTTCAGCCATGTTGTGGAAAATGACAGTGTACTGTTCCTAAGGAGGTGTGGAAAAATGCCACTGGTGAAAATCTGGACTGAAAATATTACAAATTCATGAACTTACCAGGGTGCATGGAAACTGCACAATGCTCACTCGTAACACAGTCATTTTATGGAGTTTTGTCACCAATTTTCAACATAGCCATTTTAAGACCTCTGCTCATGACCAGTGTCACTGTGATTTTCTTAATCTGTCCCAAACATTGTTTTCGCACACCGACTGTACCATTGTGCGCTACATTGGGAAACACATTTTAGGCGAGATGTGAAAAATGGTAGCTGTACTGCTCATAAGGAGTGCGGTAAAATGGCACTGTTAATCTGGTGTGAATATTACAATTCACAAACTTGCCAGCGTGCGGGAGGAACCGCGCAACGGGCGCCCTAAAAACAGTCATTTTTAGGAATTTTTTCACCAAATTTTCAACATAGCCATGTTAAGACCTCTGCTCATGAACAATGTCATTGTGATTTTCTTAATGTGTCCTGTACATTGATTTCAATAACCGACCGCGCCATTGTGCGCCTACATGGGCGGAAACATTTTGAGAGATGTGAAAATGACAGCTGTACTGCTCATAAGAAGGTGTGGTAAATGGCAACATGTGGAAATCTGGAGTGAAAATATTGAAAATTTACGAACTACGAGCATGTGTGGGAACTGCGAATGCACACCGTAAACAGTCAGTTTTAGGATTTTGCCACCAAATTTTAAAATAGGCTTTTTGAGAGCCCACCTTATAAACACTGGCAGTAATATTTCAATAATCGGTCCTGAAAGGTGATTTCACACAGTGACTGTGAAATCACCCTTCGGGCCCGATTAACGCCATGACAGTGACAGCATTCATGAGAAGGGGTCCCAAAAACCCCATGTTGAAAATTTGGTGCAAAAATTCTAAAAAATGCCCGAGGTATGCAGCAAAGTTGAAAAAACCCTATCTATTACATTATACAGCTTACCGCATTTCTCAGTTCGTGGTCGGCTTTGAAGAGTACAGACATGTTCCCGGTTCATCAAGATCGTCATGCCAGACTCCAGAGGTAAGTAAGGGTGAGGGGGTGGGGAGGCAGGTGCACAGTGGGTGGGTGCAGGTGGGGGCAGGGAGACCGCGAGGACCGCTTATAATTTCAGGTTTTTTGTTTTAGTATTAAGATGACGGACGCTTGCCACGCTGGTGGGCTCCCAGCGTGGCACTGAAAGGCTGTTTGGGGGCTGGAGCCGACGGGATTGGGCACCCCGGCCGGCCACAGCTGGTGTTACCGCTCTGGTGGGCTCCCAGCGGCAGCTGTAAGGCTGTTTGGGCGGCGTGGAGCCGATGGGGCATTGGGCACCCCTGGCGGGCTATACACTATGTGTGTGGGGAGGGCACCTCAGCACACATATGCGTGTAAGGCGGTTGAGGGGGAGCTCTGCTCATTGAAGTGGAGCTCTCCTTTCAACTGTATGCCACTGCATTTTCCTGCTGTCATAGACAGCTGCAGCAGTGATTAGCGCACTGCAACCGCGCCTGCAAACACACTGACTGAATTGGAAGAGGCTGACACACTTCTAGAAAACTCGTATGATGGCAGTATGTTTCTTGCACATGCGTGCAAGCAAACATAAAAATCACCAGCCAGCAAAAGCCCAGCTTCCAGGATCCCTAATGCCAAGACTCTGAGACCCAAACCCCACATGTTTTTTCATTTCCTTACTTTGTGCACTTTGCATTATTCAACCCCAATGTCTACATTAAAGGATACCTAAACAACATTTTGACAAACTATTCAAAAATCTGACTTCATAGGGGACTAAAGGAAAGGCTTCTGTATTCATTAATGTTAAAACTACATTCATATAATTTACCGAAATGCGGTTCCAAAGCATTTGAAAAATGAAGAATCAGTCTTCCAATTTCAAAAAAACTGCTTTACATGCTTTCTAAAATGGCCACCAAATGTGTTAAGTGATGACATAACATCACCGAAATTGTCAAACCATGTGCATTATTTAGATCAATACACATGTTAGGCTACGGTTCTGTTCATTTTGTTTACTTTGTGTGTTTTAATCCAACCAACATTCTAGTTGGTAGACCACAGGGCAGTACAAATCTTGAATAACCTGGTGGTCTAGTGGTTATGGTGGACTCAGGATGCTACAGTGGGGGTGGAGGGGGGTTTGCTGGGGTGGTGTGCATACTTGCTATGCATCTTTTAACATGTTTATTAAACCTTTATATTTTCTGCTATTATTCTTTTCTAGTATGTTTTTGACAGAACCTACAAATATAATCCATAGTTTTGAACGTAATCATTTGTACAATCAATAAATCAGACTT
The DNA here is from genome assembly GCA_016271365.2 of Neoceratodus forsteri. Taxonomy (NCBI): domain Eukaryota; kingdom Metazoa; phylum Chordata; order Ceratodontiformes; family Ceratodontidae; genus Neoceratodus; species Neoceratodus forsteri. The sequence goes on from CM028133.1 coordinate 982,063,305, forward strand.
CTTCAACAAAGTGAAATGCAGCAGCAGCAAGCAAGTACATTACAATGGGGGGGGGGTTGCAGCTGAACCCTTCACCACCCCCTAGATCCAATTGTTTGTTGCAAAGTTCTTGTGTAGTCCAATGCCAGAGTTCATACTTTCTCAGAAATCAAAAATGTGCTTGTCTGGTCTTCTTTTTCCATTGGAAATGATAACAATAATAAGAAGAATCAGCATTTATATAGTGCTTTTCATACACATTGTATTCCAAAGTGCATTACAAGCAATGCTAGACTGGTAGTGAAGTGACTGAGCATGTACTGGCAGCCATTTCACATATTAATACCCCCACACAGCCTTAGACAATTGCATGAACTGGTTTTATGGGAAGAGGAATGTTGGCCAGGACAAAGGGGTCATGTAGTGATCATGGTGCTGGCAGCCACACATTGTATTTCTCACAGTGATCTGCTCATATTTCTCCCCTTCTGTCTTCCCCTTCCCTGAATATAACAGTATCTTGCAGGAGTGGCCTTCTCAGTCTCCCTCTGGTATTCATTCTTCACTCCTCCTCACACCAAAAACTGGTGAGCTCATCACCTTGCCTCATCATGAATGCAGGTAGTACAGGCCCTGGATTTTTTGACATCTCAGAAATAAACAAATCTTTCCAGTAAGTCAGGCTGATAGCAGCAGGGAACAAGGGGAATGATGGGCTTTGCTATCCTTAAAAAGATCTAGGCCACCTTTGATTAGGCACTATTAAATGACAGGTGTGCACATCATTATGCATGTCATTTAATAGTGCCTAATCATAGGTTGCTTAGCGCAGTATAGTGCAGTGATCTAAGGCTCTGAGCTGCAAATCTGGTGACATCTAGCAGACCAGACCTGGGTTTGAATCCCACAACTTTCATTTGCATACTGTGTGACCCTGAGCAAGTCACTTAACTTCCTTGTGCTCCCAGGTTGCACCTGGAAACAAGTTCCGGCTTAGTGTGCCTTTCCTGGTTAAACAATTTCCCCTTTCCCTTATATGGGTAGAAAAGCCTATTTTTCCCCTTGTGCCGTGCTGCTATCAGCCTGGCTTACCAGAAGATCATGTTTATTATTAATATGTATAAATAACACGGGAGACTGTACTAACTGCCTTCATGATGTGGAAGGGTAGTGAGCTCACCAGTTTTTGATGTGGGGAGCAGGTAAAAAGAATGAATGCCAGAGATGGACTGAAGAGGCCATTCTAGCAGTGTACAGCTATATTCAGGTTAGGGGAAGACAGGAAGGGGGACGTTGAGCAAATCATTCTGAGATATGAAATGTGGGGCTGCCAGCATTGTGATCACTACCTGACTGTGGATGAGAGCAGCCAGTGGTGACAAATACTCAGAGTGGCAGGGCTGCACCAAAACTGTTACTTGAATCCAGTATAGGGAGATTACCCTTGGGTGGTTGGGGGGATGTTGACATTTGTTAGAGCAGTATTGAGGGAGCTGTGTATAGCTCATTCAAGATTTAGGTGGTCACCAGCCAACCTGCATTGTGGAGTAGGCACAGAAAAGTACTGGAAACGAATTGTTAGTAACTGTCCATGGGTTCTGCAGATCACAGGTAAAGGAGTAGACTGACACTGGAAGGCGGGTAGATTCGCTTAAGGCATTAGTATGCTCCTCCTGCTAATAATATTGTTATCCATAGTGAGTGCAGCCCTTATGAGGTCATGAACAGCAGTTTTTCTGGAATGTTCTGATACTTATTGCTTGACCCTCCAGCAAGACCTAGTTGTTGGTTATTAAGGCAGGAAAAAAAAAACACAGCAGCAGAACTGTGCATACTGCCTTCACTGCGCAGAAGGGTGGTGATCCATTCAATGTTTACTGTGGGAGCAGAAGTCAAACATTGAGAGAGTGGACTGGAGAGTGATTTGAGAGGCATTTTTTAACAGTGCCAGCTGATGAAGCATATCGGTATATGTGTGTGCACAACTCTTTGAGGTACAAGATTGCAATCTGAGATATGATAATTCTGTTCATGAGACCGCAAGCTCATATTTGGCCCTCCGTGCAACTACCGCTATGCACAGATGTAGGGGCATGACTGCACAGTGCAGTCCATGTTGGTGGCCTACGTACATGCTCCAATGACAGTACATCAAAAGCAGGCGTGCATAGGCGAGCACAGCTGTATGCCCCAATGGGGGAGATGTATACAGCTGTGCAAGCGTGGGCAACAGCAGAGAGAGTGTGGTGGCCAGCATGGAGGGCATGCCCCTGAGGTCCCAAAGATGGCAGGACACAATCCACACACACAGCACTTCAGTAATAAAAAGAAGCATGGATACTGGGGCATGTATCATAAAAGTTTACTGCCACAATCTGACACATAACAGTACAAGTCCACAATGCAATGTAAACCTGAGAACACAATAATTACCCACAGATGCCCCCCAATGTACACACATGAGAAACACCACCTCCCACCCACCCCAACAGGAGAACCACAAGGCTACAGACACCCACGTAGAGCAAGGGCAAGCAAGCACAATGCCCCCAACCACCACCGCAACACCACACAGGGCTGCAACACCCCACAGTGTAAGTGAACAACCAGGGTACCCCCCCACCCATGTGGAGCTGTACAACACATGGAGAGACCCTTCAAACAAGCATATGACAATGGCCATGAAGACCCCCATAACACACAGTGAACAGGCCTGCACAGTCAGAACACCCCCCCCACACAAAGTACAATCAAACAGCATGTCCAGCCACAAACCCAGCATGAGCAATTCAGCAATGGGAGGCCACCAGCAACACCCACACACCCCAACCAGACATGTTCACTGAGTGGCCTGCACACAGGCCATCCCTAGAAGGCCCCATTAACCTCCTCCTAGTCATTGGACGAGTGCTCTGGTGTAGTGACTGTGTAGTCCTGCACATCCTGGAGCATCCTTCATAATGGGCCATGGCACCCCTGCAGGGACAGAACACATACAAGGGAGACACGTTAGTCCCCAGCATGCTTCCAGAGGCAGCCACACCCATACAACCATGATAGAAAACATCCTACCTTATATGGCTCCACGACACTCCAGTACCATCCCCACGATCCTTGTAGTACATGTCTGCTCTCCCAACATGCAGGATGATGTTCCTGGCACAGGCTATGGCCAGTCCTCCACTTCCCACCACTTGGCCCATGATGTCATCACCAAGGTCTCAGAGCTCCACAGTGAAGTGCTCCAGCCACCCAGTAACATTCTGCAACAGAGCAAAGTACAGGGACATGGTCAGGCATCAGACAGGTAGGAGGTCATCTGTAACACACATACAGTGGAACACTCACCTTCAGGGCTCTATGCATCTACAGATTGTACACCACCCTTGAGCCTGTGCTGGAAGTACCATGATGTGACATGCCACAGGTTTTTTGGGTAGGCCGCAAGCCGCCCACGTGGACAGCATGCCCTCCTGCTCCTGATGCCATGGTCTGTTCTGTGGATGTACAGCCAACAGCATGCCACACCACACTGAATGCGGGCCATGCCCACAAGGTATGGTGTGCAGGTGGTGGGCTTCCCCTCCAGTGGTCCCACATGCAGGTGTGGTACAAAGGGAAGTGAATAGCTCTGGGACAGCACATAGAACTGCAAGTGCATGATCGCAAGTGAACATGCCTGTGGTCACCACAATATGCACTGGGATGCTCCTGAATGTCTTACTGCTGGATGCTGATATCACTGAGTGACATGCAAGGCTTGCTAGGGAACAAGCCCAGGACATACCCACCATGCCTCCTGGCCTCGAACCTTGGGGAGCAGCACTGCATAGGCCAGTTCCATGTTGACCATTTCATATTGGCACACCTGTGTTCCATCATCAGGGAGAGGGTGGAGCCATAAACACGGCGTTCATGTGCCATGTTTGTGGAGACCAAGGTCCTCTGCACCTTGTCCTACTATGCCACTGGATCATTCCAGTGGGTGTGCAGGGATGTCACAGGTGTCAGCCAGTCTTCAGTGTGCTGGGCCATACACCAGGTCACCAATGCACTGCTGCGGGTGGTGGGTGCCAATATACGGTTCCTCACAATGCCGCAGGAACAGCGTGCCGCAAAGAAGGCATTCTTCACTATGCATGACATGCCGAACACACTTGGCATTGTGGATGGCATGCATGTGCCAGTCATCTCACTGTCCATAGATGAGGCTGCCTATTGGAATGTGAAGAGCTACCACACCCTCAACTGTCAGGTGGTGTGTGAAGCCCACTGCTGCATCATGGATGTGTGCACGAGATACCCAGGCTCCTGCCATGACACCTATGTGTTTGACAACTCCGGGTTTAGTGCACGGCTGGCTGCATGAACTGGTGGGGATGGCTGACTTCTTGTTGAGTGACCCAGGCTGATGTGAATGGGCATGCATTGGTGTGGATAAGTGTGTGTGCATGTCAGCACTATGATGCAGGCCTCCATGGCAGTGGCACCATCACTAATGCATATGATCTCCACCATACAGGTGACAGTGGATATCCCCCTGAGGCATTACCTGATGGCACCATACCAAGCACCATAGGATAGGGCTGAAGTGTCCTACAACAAGGCACTTCAGAGGACATGTGGGTGCATGGAGTGCACCATTGGCATCCTGAAGATGTGGTTCCATTACCTGGACCACATGGGTGGCATGATGATGCATACACTGGGGTCTGCTTGCAGAGTGTTCACTGTGTGTACCATGCTGCACAATATCTGTATCCATCATGGGGTACCATTCTCTGCCCTGCCCCCATGCGACACGCATCCCCTTGAGGTTCCACTGACACCAGACAGGAACGGAGACATGCCAACTGGGCATGCTGTCCACCACACTGTGATGCATGTTACCTTTGGTTTACTGTCCTGTGTGCCATGGGCACAGTGATGGTCATGCAGACTGAGTGCCCCTAGCCAATGTCTGGGACTGTAACCATTGCTGTGTGCCATGAATATTGCAGGCCTGCACCATACACATTGTGTGATGCAACATGTGTGCCACAGGGTGTGCAATGGATGCTGCCCAAATGACCTCAATGTGTGCAGTGTGTGTGCCTATCCATGCCAACTGCCCACCCATGACAGCGTGTGGTGCACCGTGTTGTTGCCACTTCCTTTGGCTTCTAGCACCCACCTAGGTGGCTGTGGTGATCCACTATGGCACAGGGGCATCGGGTTGGCACCACTTCCCAGGTGTCACATCTCCGAGCCATGGGTCTAAGTTTTGTGCATTGCCCCTGGGGTCATCCTGTATGTGGGGGGCATTGCGGGGCAGGTGGGGGGCCACCTGGTTCTTCAGGGCCTAGTTCCTGTTGTGCTGCCAGTGGTGGGTGGTTTGCAGGGGTGTCGTGGGGTGCTGGTGTACTGTGCGGTGGTGGGCCAGAGGGTGTTGTACATGGCGGTGCTGCATCCATGGCCATATCCCATGTTGCACCCCTGCATGCCTGTGTGGCTCTTGATGAGTGTGCCAGGGCAGTGACATGTGTGTGTGCGCCCATTGCTTCACCCTGTCTGTCCATTACTATGTTCAGGACATCCCTGATGTGGTCTATGCCCCAAGCCATACCCTCAACCACATGGGTTAGTTAGCACATGAATAGCATCTGTCTGTTCCCTCTGCACTCTGAGCCTAGCTTCCTCCAGCTGCTGAAGCTCGGTATGGTGCATGGCCAGCACCCCTGCACCTGTGGGCCACCTGTCACACCATTACACATCATGGTCCTGTCCACCCTCCGGTGCATGTGCTGGCATGGTGGCATGTATGCTCATATGGGCACTGCTGCTGGGTGGGGCTGTGGATGGCTGCGGTCTGGGTATGGGCACATCTGCACATGGGGGTGCCACGGTAGCACATGGGGGTGCAGGTCACATGGCTCAGCCCACTCCCACCAATGACATCTTGCTCGTGCCACTGGTCTGTTGCATCTGTATGGTGTCCTTGTTGTTGGTGTCTGTGGTCAGCTGCTGGATGTTCATCATGTTAGTGCTGCATGAGCTGTCCAGGTCAACATCTCCCCATGCCTCTGTCTCCACCTCCATCTGTGCATCCTGCCAACAGTTACCTGTAGTGCTACATAAATGTCAGTGTCAGTTTGGTGTTGCCTGCTGTGTACCTGGTGTGTTGGTAGTCTGGCATTCCGGCTGTGGCATACATACCCTTGGTTTCTGTGGGCCTCCCCATCACACCTGTGCTGCTGCTCAACACACCACTGTTCCTCCCAGAGGGCCCTATGTGTATAAGATGTGGGACAGTCAGTGGTCAGTGCAGTCAGGCATGTCCCTGCCCCTTGCTACTTGCTACATGCCTACCTGCTGATGTGTCTCAGCCATCTGGCACACCCTGCGAGGTGACCTCATATATCATCTGTGCCACTATCTTCTGTAGGGGTGACAGCTTTGTTCCAGGTGATAGTGGGCCACCCCCTGTTCCTGTCCGCACACTGTGTGCCACTCCGAGCTTCTGTTTTATGGTGGACTGGAGGTTCCTCCATTTATGTTTTATGATGGTGAGGGTATGTGCCTCAGGCCCAGCAGTGTTGACGGCTGCTTGGATGTCCACTCATAGCCACTCTTGGTCTCAACAGGTGCCATCAGCGACTACTCCCCATACAGAAATGTGTATGTCCCTAACTAGAGCTGTCACCTGGGAGGTGGTGAAGTTGCTGAACTTGTCCTTCTTGCCAGTGCTCTTGGACCCCGCTGCCTGTGCCAGCCCAGTCACCTGCACCAGGAACCCTGCTTGTGTCATCAGCGCTGTCCACCTGTGATGCCATTATGCCCTCACTACCATGTTTATGCATGTGCGTTACTTCTGCGTATGACCTTATTTGGCAGGGTCAAAGGGCATGTTGGTGGGCCACGTGGACCTTGGCTCCACCCCTGCGCGGTGCCATGCATGTTGTTGCACACCAGCCATGGGGATGCCCCGGCATGCAGGCTTGATGCTGAATGCTTCATAGTGTGTGCACAGTGCATATGTACACACGGCACTTATGCGCATTTCATGCAGCAGAGTTGCACCAGGGAGAATAGCCACCATTGTGATAGTGGAATTGTACCTTCATTCATGCAGATCCTCAGAACACCTGACTGAATTTAAATAAACAACAGTGGAGATATGTCTTGCCCTGCTTCACCAACCAACTAACAAGTGAAAGACATTTCTTAATACCTGTAATTGTATCATTACACTGTATTGTCCTAGCTCAGATATAATAATAATAATAAAGATTTTCTCCCTAGATCCTGGGGATTGTGGGATGGGGGTTGGGCAGCTTGAGGGAACATACATTTGTACCTATGAAATATGAATAGCATTGAGGTCACAAAGGATCTGTAGCTTTTTAGTAACCAAACTGGGACAAACAAGGTACTCTAAGCAAAACACAATCCTTACCTGATACATGTGTTCCATATCCTCCAATACTGGGGCTGTTGCAACATTGTATCATCTTTCTTATTCCACTAGACTTATAGACACAAAGTGGAAAATGGGTTACTCTGATTGATAGAAATACTGATCAGCTGTGTTAGGTAGAAAGGGATTGTAGTTTTTTCTGGATGGGGGTTAAAGTGTGTTGGTCAGCTGGGTAGATGCCAGTACCTTGTCAGTAACCAGAGTTCAGAAATAGACTCACATTGCTCATTTAGTTGCAGTATGTGGGATGTGGATAGAATTCAGCATCTCTTGGTTTACTCTCCTCTTTGGGGGGATGGCAGGTTGCACTGCTCATCGACTGTCACCAGGCCGAGGTGAAGCCTGCACCTTTCACAGGCCTGCAACACTGACAGGGTGACAGACTACCAAACTGTCTGACAGTGAAGTGGACCAGACATACCTTTGCCTCCTGTTCCCATCATGGGGTCATGGGGTTATGGGGGAATCTGTGTGGGGCACCAAAGGTACAGAGTAAGTTTCTGAGATGGAAGGTGTCAGGGCTAGGCTGTTGACAGCAGTACAGGGTCTGTCAGCTGTACGGGGCATGCAGCAACCTGAGCTTCATCCTGCCAGGTACTTTTTTACCCATTTTTTTTGTCACTCCATTTGTCTCAATGCAGTGCATGGGCACATCAGGTCTCAACTTGCATATCCACCCCTTGTGAGAGAAGGCTACCCAACCTGCCACAAAGTGTTGTCTGTGCACAAGAACACTGTTGTGTCCCTCACTAGGTTGGAGTCAGTGCCGCACACCACAGCACTTTCACCCCCATCTTTGGCCCATTCAGCTGTCTCATTGAGCTTGCACACAAACTCAGGTCACTGGCATGGGAAGGCAAGGTGGTCCCCACTGGGCCAACAGATATCCCTGTAAGCAGGAGAAATGTCATTTATAAAATACTGTCCAAAATACCATTTCCATGGACATGGATATGGTGCACTTTTCTCCACTGTGGCAGTCTTCCTTTCTCTTTAATTCCAGCCTGAATGTCTTCAACCTAAGCTCCTCCCACTCACCCAGGTGATATCCTCCTCAGCTTTGCCCCCATGATGACAGAACTTCCTTTCCACTGGAAGAGTCAGGTCTCCTTCTTCACAGCTCCTGCACATGGTGTAGTTGCAATTTTACCTCGTTTTCAGGTGATTTCTTCTTTGCTGTTAGTGGTTTTTGCTGTATTATGGAATGCAATGATCCACAAACTGGGCCAGGATTCAAGTGGTGTGTCAGTTATAACTAAAAGATGTCTCATACCAACCTGCACACCTCATGGATCTACTGTCTTGAGATTGAGTACAATCCTCTGGCTTGTGGCCTGTGCAGGTCCCTATGCCCTTCATCTCTTGAGGTCCAGTATTCCCCCCTTCTACTGGGCCATCAGGATGAACAGGATCCACTGGTCCAGTCCAAGGACACCCGCAAGACTGCTTTGGTGGCAGCGAGATCTGCATTAGAGCTAACCGTGCTTGAAGAGGCGGAAGCCCAGGCCCTAGTGGTCTCCTCCTCAGCTCCCACATTGCTCATGATGGGTGCCAGCATTGGGGCTTCATTTATGGGCAGTTTCTGGAAGTCCCTTTAGACCCTCAGTGAGGGCACTTCTGGAGGGATCAAATCTCAAATCTAAAAAGTCCATCGGACCCACCGTAGGTCATGGGACAGGGAACAGGCTTGATCTTCTCACTTCCGCAACTCTGTTGCTTGCTCAATGGCTGTCAAGCAGCAGGCTCTGGCTGATCCTTCTAGGATCCAACGACAGGCCATTAGCTCCATGATGTCCCTATCAGGCTTGTTGTCTGAGACACAGACTGATCATCTGGTTGAGATTTGTCTTGATCCTGTCGACCCGTTGTCAGAAGAGGTCGAGGATGACTCACTCGCTATGGCTCTTGTCCTTTTGGTTCTCTCCCAAGAGGGGTGGGATAAGCCAGCTAACCAAGCTGTCTCCCCTTGGAGATTAATCCCTTTTTGGTTCCACGGCAGGACCCGCCATGCCAAGTACAGTACATAGCACCTCTCTCCATTTCCTCACCAGCAACACGTTTGTCATCAGTCAAGGTCCAGGTCAAGGACCTGAACACACTCAAGGCTGCGGTCTCAGGAATCTCAGCATTTCTACTCTCAGTCCTCAAAAAGGAAGCCCTGTTGATGCTCCTCTTACCCCTCTTCTTAGGATGAAAGGAGGCTCCAGTGCAAGTTGCGATGGTATGAGGAGCTGATGTGGCAGCAGTGGATCCTCAACAATGATCATTCTACTCTTCAGACTCCAGCACTCCCATGGTCTCTACTGAAGCGGTCTGTTCTGGTCCTGCCTAGACCTGTTGAGCCTGAGCTGGCTTCACTGCCAGTCCTAGTGGAACCCCTGCCTAAGCCCCCTTGTACAGGCCCCATCCAAGGCTGCTCACCCTGCCACTGATTTCCCTCTACAGCTGTCTATTCATATCACCCACTTGGATGAGTACAGGTTGGTGCACGTGGGGTGAGGGTTGAAAGTGGTATTAGAGGAGTCATTGGACTCTGAGCGTGTCCTCCATGCACTCCTCTTGGACCCTAGGCTTCAATCATAGGAACATCGAAACACAGAAACATAGACTCTGACAGCAGATAAGGATCACTTGGCCAATCCAGTCTGCCTATTTCCCTACTTATTGGAAAAGCTGCAGATCCTAGTTAACCAAAAGCTTACTTCCTCCAATCATGAGCTGACCAAGGAGCTCACAACTGGTCATGGGCTGGTCTCCTTCAGGGCCTTGCTCGGTCTCATCTTTGAATCCATGCAGACTCCCCTGGAGTCAATTCAGAAGCTGGCCAAATAGCCCCTCACAGGAATCCTTGACAAAAAGGATTCTCCTGGGCTTGCCTTCCTATTAGTGGAAGCTATTCTGGGTCCCACTTTGTAGCTTTGGCAGTATCCAGCTTAATGCCTAGCACCCTCCACCTGCATGGTTCACAAGTGCACATTCCCGACTAAGTCTCCTCCTGGGTTCTTCTGTCACTCTTTGGCTGAGGGATTGGTAGCTTATTCTATTTTCTGCAGGATGGGCAAAATTGAGAATATTGACAAGCCTCATGACAAGGAGTCCAAGAAGCTGGACCATGCAACTAAAAAGGTGTATGCTTCTTCTTCCTTAGGTCTGTGTCAGGCAAGCTCCACCATCATGATGGTCAGTTTTGGTCATGCCCTCAAGGAGGTTCTGGACCTTGTGCTTCCCCACCTGTCTGCAGACTTACAGTTGGCAGTCAAGATGTTCTGAGACCAGGAGTGCTTGGATGCCAAGCACCAGCTTCAGACAGCCTTGGTCATCAGTGACTCCTGCACTCGGTCAGTGGCAGTGGCAGTCACTATGTGATGTGGGTCTTGGCTGGAAATTTCGACCTTTATGGTGTATACCCAGCATAAACTAGTGGATGTTCTCTTCTTGGGTATTGACCTGTTTAAGCTGGGGGTGTATGGACACCTCATCAGGATTGAGAAGTCCAGTGCCACCCTGGATTCCATTATGTCCTCTCAGAAGGACTTCAAGGGCCAGAAACCAAAGAAGAATCCCTTTCAGTTTCAGACCTTTCTGCCCCAACAGTTCAAGCTGCAGTACCCCAGTTGGGGCAATCTCAGTCTGGCAGCCTAAATCAAAGCCTGCCACCTTAGGCTTCAAGAAGCTCAGAGGCTAGTGTTGTGGTTCTTCTACAGCAGCCAGTGCCAGAGCCTCCAACAAGCATGCCCAGTGATAGGTCAGGATGTCGCCCTCCCATCCATCATGACTCTGCCTCAGCTTCCCCTGGGGTCGGATTTGTATTTCTAGCATACCTCATCCATAATAACTATGGACAAATGGGTGCTAGATGTGGAGGTCTGAGACCTGACTCTTGATCCAGATCCATGACCCAGGGCAGTCTGTGGTTTATCAGAACATGCTGTCCACCATCATGGAGGACATTACTCAGCTCCTAGAAAAAGGAGCTGTATCCCATGTCCTGGATGCCATGGCTGATCAGGGCTTTGTGTCCAGGTATTTTCTGGTCTCCAAGTGGATGGGGGATTGGTGCCACATACTAGGTCTTCACGATCTAAACCAGTTCTTGAGGAGGGAAAAGTTCGGGATGCTTACCCTGAATCAGATAACCCTTCTTAACAAATCATAGGAGGATGGTGTGGTACCTGAGGACTGGAGGAAGACTGATGTAATTCCCCTTCACAAAACTGGGAGCAAGACAGAGGCAGGAAACTATAGACCTGTCAGTTTGACCTCAATGGTAGGGAAAATTATGGAATCACTTCTGAAAGAAAGACTAAAGAAAGAATTGTTGAGTACCTAGAGGTCAACGGGGCACAGGACCCAAGGCAGCATGGATTCATAGAAACATAGAAACATAGAAGTTGACGGCAGATAAGGACCGCAAGGCCCATCCAGTCTGCCCATTTCTTTTTCTACCTTATATGTGCCATCGGCCTTTGCTCTGTCAGTGACCTATCTATTCATAGTCATTTGTATTGCTCCCTTATGCCTATCCCATGCCTGTTTGAAGCCCTGCACTGTATTCATAGCCACCACTTCTTGTGGTAAGCTATTCCATGCATCTACCACCCTTTCTGTGAAAAGAATTTCCTCACATTCCCCTTAATCGGCCTCCTAATCTCATGCTGTGTCCTCTTGTCCTGCTATTTTTCTTATATTTAAACATGTTAGACTCTTTCACCTTGTTTATGCCCTTAAGGTGTTTAAATGTCTCGATCATATCACCTCTCTCCTCCTTTGCTCAAGGGTATACATATTGAGCCCGTTAATCTGTCCTTATATGTCTTCTGATGCAGTCCCTGCACCATTTTGGTGCCCTTCTCTGGACTGCCTCAATTTGTTAATGTCCTTGTGAAGGTGTGGCCTCCAGTACTGCTACATGAGTACTCCAGATGGGGCCTAACCAATGTCTTGTACAGAGGATTATTACCTCCCTCTTACGACTTGTGATACCCTACTAATACACCCTAACACCTCTAGCCTACCTACTGCTTTAGAGGTCTGCTTGATGATTTTAGGTCATCAGTGATGATGATGCCCAAGTCTTTTCTTCCTTTGTGACTGCTAGCAACTCCTCCTCAGCCTATAAGTGGCTTCAGGGTTCTCTTCCCTATGTGCATGATTTTGCACTTCTTTGCATTAAATCTCCAGTTGCCACTCTTCTGACCATTCTGCTAGTTTATCCAGATCTCTTCTCATTCTGCCCACCCCATCTGGATCATCTACTCTGTTGCAGATCTTGGTGTCATCTGCAAACAGACAAGCCTACCCTCTAGTCCATCTGCAGGTCACTAATGAAGATGTTGAATAGGACTGGCCCCAGGACTGATCCCTGAGGTACATTCACTTGTGACTTGCATCTCTTCTGACTGTATACCATTTACCACCACTCTCTGTTTTCTGCCAGTCAACCAGTTTGCCACCCAGTTGACCAACTTCGACCCACCCGTGACCTACCTAGCTTATTTATCAATCTTCTATGTGGAACAGTGTCAAAAGCTTTGCTGAAGTCAAGGTAGGCGACATCAACTGTCCCCTTGTCCACCACTCTGGTTACCCAGTCAAAGAAATCTATGAGATTAGTTTGACAGGACCTTCCTTTGTAAACCCATGCTGTCTTGGATCCTGTGCCCCTATGGATTCCAGGTGTTGCACTATCCTTTCCTTAAGGAGTGCCTCCATAATCTTGCCCACTACTGAGGTAAGACTGACCGTCTGTAGTTCCTCGCCTCCTCCCTGCTACCACTCTTGTGGAGGGATCACATGAGCCTTTCTCCAGTCTTCTGGGACCTCTCCTGTGCTCAGAGACTCACTAAACAATTCTGCTAATGGCTCTGCTAGTTCCTCCTTTAGCTCCTTAAGTACCCTGGGATGTATGCCATCAGGTCCCATTGCCTTATCCACCCTGAGCTAGCAGCTCTTGTCAGGACCTTTCTTTGTGAAGGGAGTAGTGCTCACCTCCCTCCCCCCTGTGTCCATGATGCTGAGCTGTGGGCCCTGCCCTACCTTCTCTTCAGTAAATACTGAGCAAAAGTATCTATTTAGGATAGATGCCTTTACAGGGTCCTCCTCCTCACATGCTCCCTTTTCTCCATTAAGCTTAGCAATACCCCCTCTGGACTTTCTCCTTTCACTAATGTATCTATAGAAAGTCTTGTCACCTTCTTTTACTGTTCGTGCTAGTGTTTCCTCAGTTTGGGACTTTGCCTGCCTTACTGCCTTACCTGCTTCCCTTAGGGCAGTTTGGTATGCCTCCCTATCTTCATCCCGCTGTGTTCCCTTATATTTTCTGAAGGCCAGCCTTTTGGCTCTGACCTTTTCTGCTACTATATTTGAGAACCAAAGTGGTTTCCTTCTTCTTTTGCACTTCCTTTTCTGTCTAACACAATGGGATGTTGCTTCAAGTATTGTATCCTTAATGCTTGCCCACTTTGCCTGTACCTCCTCACCTGTGTTTCTTTTGCCAGGGCTAGCTTAACTCTGTTGGCCATCTTATCAAAAGTCAGCTCCTCCGAAGTCCCATATTTTTGCCTTGGAATGGGATGATTTAGATGTAGTAGCCAAATTAAGACCATACCATGTGATGGTCACTGTGCCCCCAGGTGACCTTCTACCTGAGATCTGTGATCCCTTCTTTGTTAGTCAGTACTAGATCTAGGATAGCCCTGTCTCTGTGGGTTGCTGTACCAGTTGTTTGAGGCCTCCCCTGCAGGGAATCCACTATGAGTCTAGTTCTGGCAGATGTTCCTGCTGGTATGACCAATCTGTATCTGGCATGTTGAAGTCTCCCATTATCAGAACCTCCCTTTAGCTGTCATGTTTGTATATCTTCTAACAGTAATGTGTCTATGTCCTCCCTCTGGTCTGGGGGCCTGTAGACAACCCCAGTTCTTATGGCTGTCCCATTACCTGTTTCCAGGGGTGACCCACAGTTCTTCTGGCTCCTTATGTGTATTCTAATTTCTGTAGCTTTGATATTTTCATTAACATACAGGGCCACCCCTCCCCTTTTGCACCTCGGTCTCTTCTGAACAATACATATCCAGGTACTGAAGTCTCCCAAGTGTGGTTACTGGTAAACCACGCTCACTAATTGCTACTATGTCCAGTTTAGCCTCTGACATTATTGCCTGCAGGTCTGGGATCTTATTTCCCAGGCTGTGAGCATTTGTGTACATGATTTTCCATTGGCCAGATTTTGGTGTGTTAGTTGTTGGGTGAAGTTTGGCATTCCCTGTGCATCGTATGTGGAGACAAACCTTTTTCTTACCTGGTGATGCAAATGAATGGCAAACAAGCTGAATTCCTGTTTGACCACTAGCTGAGGGGAGGGTGTTCTTCCCATTCGACGTATGGGGTGCTGCACCCCTCTCCCAATTTGCTAGTTTAAATATTCTGCAAAGACGTCAAACTTCTGCCCCAATGCACTGACTCCCTCTTTAGTCAGATGCAGTCCATCAAATTTAAAGAACTTTCGCTCCCAGAACTGTTGCCAGTTCCCTACAAATCTGTGTCCTTTTTCCTGGCACCAGTCCTTGGAAAAGTGGGAAGGTTATGTCAGATGAATCTAAGAGGTTTGTTTGACTGGATGACCAATGTTGTAGACCAGGAAGGGGCTCTGGACATGGCCTACCTAGACTTTAGCAAGGCATTTGACACAGTCCCACACAAAAGATTAATAAACATGTTAGCCTGCTTGGGAGTGGGTCCCAGGGTGGTAGCCTGGGAAAGAATTGACTGGACAGCAGGAAGCAGAGGGTAATTGTAAATGGAGTCCACTTTGAAGAAAGGGAGGTTACTAGTGGAGTACCGCAGGGTTCAGTACTGGGGCTGATCCTCTTTAATATCTTTATAAGTTACATTGCAGAGGGACTGGATGAAAAGTAAGCCTCTTTGCAGATGACACAAAGTTCTGCAACAGGGCTGATTACACAAGGGGGGATGAAAAGGATAAGAAGGGACTTGGCAAGGTTGGAGGAATGGTCAGATATAGGGCAGCTTAGATTCAATGCGAAGAAGTGCAAAGTAATGCACCTCAGAAACAAAAACCAAGGGGAAGAGTACACAATATGGTTGGGGAGGTACTAACAGCAACAAAAATGGAAATGGATTTGGAGGTTGTCATATCAGATGACCTAATGGTAGGCAGGCAATGTGAGAATTCAGTAGGGAGGGCTGGGGATACTGGAATGAATAGGGAGAGGCACCACCAGTAGAAAACAGGAAGACGTCTGTACAGACAGTTGGTGAGACCTCATCTGGAGTACTGCGTGCAGTTCTGGAGACTCCATCTCTGCAAGGACATAGACAGAATGGAGGCAGTCCAGAGGAGGGCAACTAAAATGGTGCAGGTTCTGCACCAGAATCATACGAAGAGAGACTAAAGAAGCTTAATATGTATACCCTCGAGGAAAGGGGGGAGATGGGAGACATGATAGAAACTTTCAAGTACCTCAAAGGAATCAACAAAGTCCAAAAGGCTAGCATCTTTCACAAAAAGAGATGTGCAGGAACAAAGGGGCACAGTTTGAAGATAGAAGGGAGATGGCTCAAGGGCAACTTTAAGGAGTATTTTTTTCACAGAGGTGGGACTCATGGAATGGCCATCCCTGAGAGGTGTGGGTTAAAAACAGTGGGAGAATTGAAGAATGCATGGGATAGATATAAGGCATTTATAGTGGGGGGGTAGGAGAAAGTAGGCTGTTAGTTAACTAGGATCTGCAGCTTATCCAATATGAAGGGAAATGGGCAGACTGGCCAAGCGGTCCTTATCTGCCATCAAAGTCTATGTTTCTATGTTTCTATCTTTGGAGTAGGGCATGTGGTTCTGCTCCCTGCACTCCACAATGCATTCTTTCACATCCTAGGCCATCAATCCCTCTGGCGGTACCATTGAAGCTGCACAGAGTGGGTGCTCAATGAGTTACGAGTCATACCTTTTGGACTGTCCTCAGTCCCCAGGGTCTTCACTAAGTCACCAAATGCATTGCAGTGCTACCAGCATTCCTGCAGTGCCAAGGGGTCTAGATGTATCTGTACCTGGATGACTAGCTGATTGCTGGTTCATACCAGGAGGAAGTGGAGTGGTCCAGGGACCTGGCACTCCAGAGTTGTTTGGCCCTGCATCTTCTCATCAAGCTGGCTAAGTTTGAACTCCTTCCCTTGCAGGACATTCACTTCATCATGGCAGAGCTAAACTCCCTTTATTTATTTATTTATTTATTTATTTATTTAAACATCAGTTTAGGCCAAGACCTGACTCCCAGTGGAACAGGCTTCAGATCTTACCTCCTTTGCCTGGTCATTTCAGTTTTGATACTTGTGCCCTTTCTGAAATTTCCTGCAGCTGCTGGGGTACATGATATCATGCACCAGCATGGTTCTGTGGACCCGCTGGTAGATGCACCCCCTGCAGTGGGAGCTGGCTCAGCCCTGGACTCAGTGCCTGGGTCATCTGGACCAGCTGATCTTGGTGATGCAGCCGATGTGGGATGCCATCCAGTGATAGCTCATTATGGAACACCTAGAGGAAGGAGTCTCATTCATACACCCAGAGCCACTCTCATGACCGACATGTCTCTGGTGGGATGGGGAGCCCACTTGGGGTACTACAGGGCCCACATGCTCTGGCCCCCTAAGGAGTCCTGGTACCACATCAACCTGCTGGAGCTCAATGCAGTGCATCTTGCTCTGATGGCATTTGCTTCATCAGTCCAGGGTCAGGTTGTATAGATCCAGGTGGACAATACCGCAACCATGTACTACCTCAACAAGCAGTGTGGAACACATTCACTCTGGTTGTGTCGCAAAGCCCTCTAGACCTAGACCCTCATGTGCAGCTTGGGTACCAATCTTCTGGCAATTCATGTGGCTGGAACTTCCAACCAGCTGGCAGATGCTCTTAGTTGAGTGGGTGAGGCATCTCATGAGTGGTGTCTTCATCAGGAGGTGGTGGATCAGCTGTTCTTTCAAGTGGGTACTCCCTCTGGTTGGACCTGTTCTCCCTCCTGGGAGAACGCCAAGTTGAGGCTTTTCTGTGCATACCCCTTATAGTGCAGGACACTAATGGAGGATGCCCACATGAGGCCCCAGACCCTGGACACTCCTTTACACCATCTCTCCTTTTCCCCTGATCCTCAAGGTCTTGGTCAAGGTGTGGAGGGACAAAGCATGGATGAATCTAATAGATTTCTTTGACTGTGTGACCAAAGTAGTAGATCAGGGAGGGGCTGCAGACATGGCCTACCTAGACTTTAGCAAGGCATTTGACACAGTTCCACACAAAAGATTAATATACAAGTTGGCCAGCCTGGGAGTGGGTCCCAAGATGGTAGCAGCCTGGGTAAACAATTGGCTGGAGAACAGGACACAGCAGGTAATAGTAAACAAAGTCCACTCTGAAGAAAGGGGGGTTACTAGTGGGGTACCGCAGGTTCAGTACTAGGACTGGTTCTCTTTAATGTCTTTATAAGTGACATTGCAGAGGGACTGGAAGGAAAAGTATGTCTCTTTGCAGATGACACAAAGATCTGCAACAAAGTTGATAGACAAGGTGGGGTGGAAAGGATGAGAAGGGACTTGGCAAGGTTGGAGGAATGGTCAAATGTATGGCAGCTTAGATTCAATGCTAAGAAGTGCAAAGTAATGCACTTGGGAAACAAAAACCCAGGGGAAGAGTACACAATGGGGGTGAGATACTAACAACAACAGAAATGGAAAGAGACCTGGAGTTAGTCATATTAGATGACCTAAAGATGAGCAAGCAATGTGAGAGGGCAGTAAGTAGGGCTGGTTGGATACTGGGATGTATAGGGAGGGCATCACCAGTAGAAAACAGGAAGTTGTTATCCTTCTGTACAGACAGCTGGTGAGACCCCATCTGGAGTACTGCGTGCAGTTCTGGAGACCCAATCTCCGCAAAGACATAGACAGGATAGAGGCAGTCCAGAGGAGGGCAACTAAAATGGTGCAGGGACTGCACCAGAAGAAATACCAAGAGAGACTTAAGGATCTTAATATGTATAGCCTCGAGGAGAGGGGGGGGGCATAACTGAAACTTTCAAATACCTCAAGGGAATCAACAAAGTCCAAGAGGGTAGCATCTTTCAGAAAAAGAGATGTGCAAGAACAAGGCGGCACAATTTGAAGCTAGAGGGGGGACAGCTCAGAGGTAATGTGAGGAAGTATTTTTTCATGGAGAGGGTTGTGGATGCCTGGAACAGCCTTCCTGAGGAGGTTGTGGAGTCAAAACAGTGGTGGAATTCAAGAATGCATGGGACAGACACATGGCAATTCTAGGGGGTGGAGGTTGGAAGAAGTAGGCTGTTGGTTAGCTAGGATCTGCAGCTTATCCATTAGATAGGGAAATGGGCAGACTGGGTGGGCCAAGCGGTCCTCATCTGCCATCAAATTCTATGTTTCTGTGATCTTGGTAGGCTTGGATTGGCCACACCAGTTCTGATACCCAGATCTCCTCAGTCTTAGCTGTAGGCCTCTGTGGTGCTTACCCTTGTGCCTGTATCTGCTGTCATGTCACAAAGGGAAGGTACTGCACCTGAACTTTCAGTCCCTGCAACTGACAGCCTGGTTCCTGAGTGGCCAGAGTTCCTGGCTTTGGGTCTCTTCTATGAAGTTCTCCATGTTGTGGAAGTTTAACAAGAAGGAGTCAACCTGCCAGTGATAAATCTTCAAATGAAAGCATTTTTCCATTTAGTGCCAGGGCAAGGAGCTAGACCCCCTGTCATGCTCCATGACTAGCATACTGGACTACCTGTGGTCCATCTCTCAGTAGAGATGGGTGAAGTGGCCCCAATTCACTCCGCAAAGTGATTCGTGGAGTAAAGGCGAATTCGCGGAGTGCTCCCAACACAAACGGAGTACTTCGCATTATAATGGATAACGTGAAGTCCATTGAAAACAATGACTTTGCATTACTCTGCCTTCCCAAACCACTACTTCACCTAATTAATTCTTACAAGTACATTGAAAACAATGTACTGCCTTCACTCTTTGTTTTTAATCTCGAAAGGCGAATTTTGCAGTGATTCATGGGATTTCAGGTCACATGGGCTCTAGATTGTTCTGCACAGCCTCAGTTTGGGGTAGTGTGTGTAGGAAGCTTTAGGAGACAATCTGCTCTGAGAGCTCTCTGTGATTCAAACCTTCTAAAAGCCTTTTTGAGTCATTTTATTTGCTGAAACTTTAGTTCATCGATTATAGGAAACCCTCCTGTGCTCATATCATCGAGCGTTTATTGTTTGTGTGCGGATTTTGAATGTTAATGTACAACATTTAGTTTGTGTACTGAGAGACAGTGGAAGTGTGCTTTGGGGGAGGGGCATATCTGTGGTGTAGGTAGATTAACTTGGAGAAAAAGACAGTGCTTTCTGTTTTGGTGATATTTTTCTTGTATAACTGTTAATGTCCACACAGTAATATTTTCAATAATTCTTGCCATTTTTTTGCTGATTGTTGTGGTGCAGCAGTGCATAATTTTAGTTTGTTTTAAATATGTGGTTATATTACTGAAGTTTTAAATTTGCTACACATTACTTAGTGTGTGTGTGTGAGTATGTGTGTGTCGCGGGTCATCAAATCAGGCATCTTTTATTGTGCGACATAATTTCAGCAATGTGAACCTAATATCCACTGCAGCTGTGTAATTTTTGCACTTCTTCATGGTATCTTTACTAGTACTAGTACTAGTGACCGTTACTGCAGCAGTGTAGTACACTGCCCCCCCTCCGCAGCCCACCCCAACTGGCAAAGGTATTCTTTTCCAGATTTGAATTTCTGATGGTGAGCACTGGTTAGGTGTTGTGCCTTTGCATCTGCATCTCTTCAGTGCGCAGCACAATCTTAATCTGTCTGTGCATTCGCATCTCTTTAGGGCCCAATCTCCATTTCTAACTTAAGTCACAGTTGTTTCTTTGGCTTCCCTTCAGAGTACTGGACAGGTGTGGTGCATAATTCTGCATGAATATTGTACTCATTAATATGAGTCTTTTTTTTTTATCATAGAATAATTTTTATGTATTCAAAATTATGGAACATCATCAACAGTACACCGAATAAATAAGCGTCTTTAAGTCAGGACCATCATCACGAATCACTTGTGTTACAAATCACGTTTTTCAACATCACAGTCACAAATGCAGTCACAAATCATGATTTACGATCACGTCATGAATCACAACATTAATTTTTTTTTTAATAGTTACTTGGATGTATTGTAAGCCTGTTTTTGTAGTATCTCTCCATGCTTCACTACCCCACCATTGTACTCATTAATGTTTGTTTTGAAGTCAGGGAGTTTTGTGCCACACCTCATCGGGGTCCGGGGAAGTACAGCCATAGGCATTCACGTTTCTTCATCATCACGGTCACAAATGTAGTCACAAATCACGATTTACGATCATGTCACAAATCACAACATTAATTTTTTTTAATAGTTACTTGGATGTATTGTAAGCCTGTTTTGTAGTATCTCTCCAGGCTTCACCACCCCACCATTGTACTCATTAATGTTTGTTTTTAAGTTGGGGAGGTTTGTGCCACACCTCATCGGGGACCAGGGAAGTACAGCTGTAGGCATTCATATTTCTTCATCATCACGGTCACAAATGCAGTCACAAATCATGATTTACGATCACGTCATGAATCACAACATTAATTTTTTTACTAGTTACTTGGATGTATTGTAAGCCTGTTTTGTAGTACTTCTCCAGGCTTCACCATCCCACCATTGTACTCATTAATAAATGTTTTTAAGTCAGGGAGTTGGACAATGTCTGCAGTATATACACAGACTCCAGCCGCTGCTCCACAGCTCTCACCCTCTCATTGTTCTCCTTGACAGTACTCCAGAGAACTGCCAAGTCAGCCTGTGTTACACGCAGTTCTCTGGGGTCCACACGTTCTACAGGCTGACCTGTTGGGTGGTGGTGGGGATGCTGGTGGAGCAGCTGGTGGTGCTGTGTCCCTCCTCTTCTTAGGGATGACGCAATGCACAGCTGCACCATCTGCCACAGAATGGCCAGCAAGTGCAGGCATGGTCCGTTCTGTGGCAGGCTGCCACTCCAACTGCTAGTGATTGATCATATGGGTGTGGTGGCCCCCAGTCCCCAGATGAGTCCACCTTGGGCCATGGTGCACCTCCACCTCACTTAAGTGGCACTTGACCACACTGCTGTCCCCCTGACACGGTCCAAAAACTGCCAAACAATGGAGGTTCAGGGAGGACCAGGCACAGGCAGGGGATGGCCAGATGAACTGGCAGTCAGCTGTTCATGGCACTGAACAGGGATGGGATCCACACCTGGGCCCAGGGGAACAGGCACATCCTTCTCCAGAGGACCTGGTGATGGACTTGGTGGTGGTTCAACTGCCTCAGTGTCAGGAAAGGAGGCGGTGCTGGTCCTTTTTCCGGGGGGGGGCACTCACAAGTTTTGAGCGGTCCAACAGGAATGGGTGCCCATGCCCTCCACACATGCGAATGGTATGAAGCTTCCCTATACCACGCTCTCCCAGAGCTGCCCCGCCCCAGACATTCCCTCACTCTGGTCCATCTCTCCTACTGAGCTCCCTCAGTCCAAGCAATCATTATTCACACTGTCACATACCACACACACACACAGTCACACAGACAGAGACAAACAACTACTTATAAAGGTAAGAAAAATAAAATTTACAGAAAGGACAAATTATGTAAAAAAGAGTACAGAAAAGACAAAAAAATGTAGCTTTTAAAAGACTGTTGGGTCTAAATCAAAGTTTAAATCTACTCCTCGCTCTGATCTCAAAGTATCAGCAGTCACAAAACACACTACTCTCTCTCCGTCTCCACAGGAGAAAGTAAAAGTGTCTGCTTGTATGACTCACTTTCTTCCTGCCTCACTAAAGAGCATGTAACTTACAGTACTGTAAGCCATGTGAAGTGTGGGGTGGCTGCCAAATCTGAAACACCAAGTGGATCACTTAGAATTATAATGAGGAATTTCATTGTTTTAATCACCGTAAATCAGTGGCCTTGAATATGATGCTAGAGGGAGTTAAGTTCAGGAGAGATGTGAGAAAGTACATATTCAAAGAAAGGGTGACGGACTACTGAAAAAATCTTCCAATGGAGGTAGTGGGGACAAAGACAGTGGAGGGATTGAAAAAAAAAGCCTAGGATAAGCACAAGGGAATCCTAAGAGTTAGGTAAGGGGTGGAAGAGACAGTGCCATAGACCTGTAAGGGTCTGCAGCAAAAGAAACGCTACAAACAAGGGCAAACTGAATGGGCCAGGCACTTGTCTGCTGTCAGTTTCTATGTTTCTTCAATGGACATCTGGAATTACCTAGGAGATTCAACATCAGGTTCCTTAAGGCAGTACAGCTTGTATTTATGTCATTAATATTGCATTAAAAATATTACCTGTTCTGCTGGTTTTCCATGTACAGCAACTCGAACACCATCAAAACACCCAGAGTGGTGTTCATTCCTGGCTGACATTTCAAATCTGTTTATGATGACTTCTTTTAGTGATCTGGGGATTATGGCCACCATTGGGACTCGGAACTTGCCATCATCATCATGATCCATAAAGGATTTTGACACAAACTTTTCATTTTCCTTTCAGTGGCACTGAATACCCTACCTAGAAAGATACCTAAATTAAAAATGAAAGTTAAATAATGTACAAGTGTGATGGTCTTGAACACATTTTGCTCATTTCACTCATTTTAAATAACTAAATTATTTATTTTTAATTTTAGTTTTAGTTTTGAGATATTTCTATGTGTTTTATTGGGTTTACTTATCCTTATGAAGAATTCTGAGTCCTAGGGATAGGGCACTGTATAAACTAAAATTGCCTTGCCTTTTGTCATTGCTTTTGTACAGTCTGTGACTAATACAATCAGAAGTTTATTATTAATGCTGTGAAATTCTTCTTGTTAAAAATGTTATCTGTCAGGGCAGTTATCCCTCCTTGCTACGTGTCATCAGCTTGGCGTATTCTCTCAGCATAGACTTGTTTGGAGTTGTTTTCTCAGCTGAGCATTTCTGTAAATCCCCAAGGGGGAGTTGATCATTTTGAGGTATAATTCTATTTTTTGACATTTTTTTTCCTTCTGTTTATGGCTATCTTTTTTTGATGCAGACTGAGGAATTTCTCCCATGGGAGCATCCCTTATGTTTATATTGATGCAGGACACAAAAATGTTGGCATCTGCGCAAAAATCTGAGACAAGTGTGCATGTGCACACAAACTGAAGCAAACCCCTCTCTCTGGTGGCAGGGGAGGAGGCAGGCACATCCAAATATATGGGGACAACCTGAGTGAAAAGGATGCTCTTCCATATCTTAATTCTTCCCAAGACCTGTTCAGTCAAAGAAACTCCCACCCCTCAGCTAAATGGTCTGAAGGGCTCCCATGGCAGGAATAATCCAGAGGATTATCAGGATTCTGAAGACCATGAAGAGGAAGATGAATGGGTGGAGGAACCTCAGTAGGCTTCCATACCATTTCTATCTGGTCCAAAGCATATTTATTGCCTGGTTGAGGAGACCTGCAGGCTCCTGCAGCTGCAGGAGACTCAGTCTACTACTATGCTGAAAGTTAATCCAATTATGTCTACAATGTAGAGTTCACTAAAGTGTTCCCTGAATTTGAACACTTTATATACTGTAGCTAGTTAAACAAGAATGGGATAATGCGGGCAAGGCAAAGCACAAGTGTCCGTGCACTCATATTGACATACATGTGTCACACTTTGGACAATATTGAAAGTGTTAACCAGCATTGATTAAGCAGCTGTTAACATTGCCCAAACCATTTAGATATACCAGCACACACTGTATGCATACTAGGACTTCTCATTTTCAGATACAGTACATCTGGTAGTCATTAATATTGATACTCTAACAGTTTAGTGCTATGTTCACTGTGCCTATGAAGATGGTACTGGGGCTGGTATAAATTATCAAATTCAGATTGTGCAGAATTTCTTTGCTTGGTCGTAACTCAGTCGTTCTTACAGCTAGAGACCTGAAATTGGATGAGGGGTGTGTAACTTATCAGAGCTCAAAATATGGCAATTTATTATTTTTTGTGAACATTTCTAAAATATATATATTTTTAGTTTTTAACTTGGCCACCTTTGGAGCTAGATAATGGAATATTTTATTTATTTTTATTTATTTATTAGGTAATCGGAATTACAACCTTTGAGCTAAAAGCTCATTTATAAAGGATCCTCATCAAGAACAAGGGCAGGGAGTACAAACAGGATAGGTAATACAGGGCAGGCAGAAAGGCATTGTCTGGTATCAACAAATAATAACATACAGTAGTCACTAAGAAGCAATATAAGGCAAGTTATGACATAAGATGGTAGGGACAAGGAGATACCCAGGGGCGAAATGGAGACTGGACAGGGGACCTCCCTATCTAGTACCCATACCCAAGGGCTCTGACTATTGCAGGCAGGTGTTGGTATCATCCTCAGATTCTCATCCCTTTTGGGTAGTGTTATGCAATGCCAAGTCCATTGGAAACAAGATTGCTGTAGTGGTGGATCTTGTAGCCTCTGTGGACCTGGCTTGCATCACCAAGACCTGGCTGGATAATAATGCTGGGACCATTTTGGAATTTGCAATTCCAGCCAGGTTCTCGGTGATACACACCCAATTGGGGGATTGGGGGAGTGAGGGGTTAGCTATCTGTTTTAGATTGAAACTGGGCCTTAGGGAGGTGCCAGTAGGAGCTACCAACTCCTATAAGTGCATTGTGGGTGCAGATGTAGGCTACAGGATCCTTCTCATATATTGTTCACCCGATGATGGGAGAATTTTTCCTGCAGGAGGTGGTGGACTTCATCACTGAGATGGTGTTGCAGTCCCCTAGATGGCTGATTCTGGGGGAACTTCAACACCTGGGTCGATGACAAACTCTTGCACCTTGGACAAAACCGCCTCCAACTGATGGAATCGTTGGGCCTGACTTGGGCAGTTACCACTGCAACACACATAGGAGGCCACTCACTGGACTTGGTGTTCCTCCTTGGGATGGAGATCTCAGACATGGAGGTGGATCCTGTTGGATGGTCGGACCATCAGGTCCTGAGATTCAGTTTCTTGACCCCCTGAGTTAGGCCCTCCCCCAAGGAGATGGTACAGTATTGTTCTTTAAGAGGTTTGATCTCAGAAGGCCTAATGATGGTGCTGGACCTATCAGAAATTCTGACTGACAGCAGTGATCCAGGAGATCTAGTTCTTGTCTATAATAGGGCAGTGGTAGAAGCCCTGGATTCTATTGCTCCTTTGTGTGTTCACCCATTAACGCTTCGCCTAGGTTCCCTGTGGTATGACGGGGACCAAAGGGAACTGAAGAAACTAGGGCAAAGGTTAGAGAGGTATTGGCAGAAAACTCACCTGGAGGAGGACAAGCTTAGATTGTTAGACCATTATAAGGTCTACCAATCTGCAATTTCCTGTAAGAAGGCAGAGTTCCTATCCAGGGAAATTGCTGCAGCAGGTAATTGACCAGCTTAGCTCTTCCGAATGGTGGACAGACTGTGCAATCCAGCCTGTCTGAAATCCAGTCAAGTGTTGTCACAAGAGGAATGTGATGAGGCTGCACAGTACTGTACTGATAAGGTTGCCACCATCAAGACAGAGATCATCCAATGCCTTCCCCCCCATTGGGCCTTGCAGAGATCAACCAATTGGCGGTCACCCAGGTTGTCTGGTCTGTCTTCAGCCAGCCAGTAATCATGGATATAGTGAGGATCATCCAGACTCTGTGCCCAGCTTTCTGTAGTGTGGACCTGGGCCCAACTTGCCTTCTTGTACGGTGTGTTGAGACTATTGCCCCAGTCCTGGCTGGAATAGTCAGGGTGTCATTGGAGAGAGGAATCTTTCCCAATCTCTTAGAGGAGGCAGTAGTGTGACTCCTTCTGAAAATGTCCTCCCTTGACCCTGACTGCCCAGCAAACTACAGACCAATCTTGAACTTGCCCTTCGTGGGCAAAGTTATTGAGAAACTGGTTGCTTTGCAGCAGGAGGATCATTTATCCAGCCATAACATCTATGATCCTCTCCAGTAAGGTTTCAGAAAATGGCATAGCACAGAGACTGCCCTGGTTTGGGTACTGAATGATCTTCTGATGGCGAGGGATTGGAGAGCTTGTACCATCTTGGTTCTCCTTGATCTCTCAGCAGCTTTTGACACTGTGGACCATGAGGTGTTGCTCGAGTGCCTGTGATTTTTCTGTGGACTGGAGGGTGCAGTCCTCAGTTGGTTTCAATTGTTTCTCAAGGGTAGGTTGCAGAGAGTGGTATTGGGGATTAATTCGTTGGCCTCTCACTCCCTGCCCAGTAGGGTGCCACAGGGCTCTGTGCTATCACCCATGTTGTTTGCAGTGCATATGGTCCCATTAGGAGACATTATAATATGGTACATCTTGAGTTTTCACTGTTATGCAGATGATTCTCATCTGTACATGTCTTTTGTGCCTGAGCAAGAAGGAGATATCGTCTCTGTGTTTAATAACTGCCTGACTGAAATATGGGACTGGATAAGTGCTAGCTGGCTGAAGCCAAATCCTGACAAAACAGAGGTGTTGGTCGTGGACCCTGATTGGATGGTGGTCGAAACTGTGGTGGGAAAGCCCTCTGGGCTTAGGCTTGGCTGGGTCCCACTGACTTCTTTGGATCAGGTGCACAACCTCGGTGTGATTTTTGATGAAGGCCTGACCTTGAAATCTCAAGTGCCGCTGCTAGTCAAATCTTCTTTTTACAATCTGAGGAACATTGCTAGGGTGAAACATCTGATTCCGCCCGAGGCTCTTCCTACTCTGGTTCACGCCTTTGTTACCACTCATCATGATTACTTTAACACCCACTACCTAGGGCTACCGGTGGTGGATATCTGTCCCCTGCAGCTGGTACAGCGTGTGACAGCCAGGTTGTTGACTGGGACTCCTAAATCCAGTCATATAACACCTGTGCTGTGCAAACTGTACTAGCTGCCAGTACGGTGGTGGATCACCTTCAAGGTCACATTACTGACCTATGAAGCCCTACATTACCAGGTACCTTAATACCTGCAGGATCTCCTGCCAAACCTATTGTCCCTCCCGCATGCTCTGATCCTCCGATGAGGGATTGATAGAGATTCCAATAGTGTGTTTAAAAATATCTGGAGCTTGTTCTTTCACCTTTATTGCTCTGACCCTGTAGAATTCTTTACCTCATTGGATACGAGATAGCCAGACCATCCATGGTTTAAATCAGCACTAAAGACACACCTTTTTCTATAGGCTTTTCAAGAGATCAGAGACTGAATACAGCACACTGAAGTGGGAATTGAATTAGTTGTTTTTATGATGATTTTATGTGTTCGTGGCTGCTTTTATTGTGATTTTGTGTAATTTGTACAAGCACCCTGAGAAATGGAAGGGTGCTGAATATAAATAAAATTTGATGATGATAATGATAAGATAATCATAGGCAGGCATTACATTGCCATTGCACGAGTGCAGCAAAACAAGGGGATACAATCCCCCATAGCAGCAATGGTAATAAAGTTTCAAAGAAAAAAAGTATAACATTAGCAGCAAGAGTACAAGAAGAGTGATTAGGATGGTAGCTATACATCACTGTCAGTATCCTGACAGGTAGAGTCATATGAAATAGTCTGGCAGGAGACAGGACTAGTTGAGGAGAGGTGTGGCAGGAGGGTAGAGGGTAGAGTGGAAGCACTGGAGGGCACCTTGGGGAGGAGGAAAATGGGAGCAGGGCTTCCAGGGGGAGTACTGGGAGCTGAAGGAGGGAGTATTGATAGCTGGAGGGAGTAGGGCACCTGGGGGGAATAGGGCACCTTGGGGCAGGAGAATGGGAGCAGAAGGAGTACTGTCAGGTGGTCGGGCAGAATGGGGCAGGTGGGTGAGCCTCATGGTTCTGTTGAGCAGCAGAGGGTGATCAGGGGTGTTGCCCAGGAGTGTCAGAGGCTACCAACAGCAGGGTCAGGTGCGACAGTAGCAGCGTACTGGAGGGAAGATAGTATTCTGAAGTGCAGACTTAAAGGAGCAAATGCACGGGAGGCTTGTGGCAGAGTGGGGAGCTCATTGAACCAAGCGGGAGCCCTGACCACAAAGACTTGCTTTCCCAGAGTGGTTCTTCTGAATGGGACTGCTAAAGCATGCTTAGCACCGCTTCTTTTAGCATATTTGGAGGGTGTGGGGTGGAGTGAAGTGAAGCTTGTATGGAGGGGGGCAATTCCAAGGAGGGGCTATTTCCCTAGCAGTCAAGATTGAAACTTGATGTGATCGGAAAGAGGAAGCCATTTAGTTTCAATCTATAGGTCACAGGAATGTGTTAGGTGATCAGCACCTAAGACAAATCTGCAGGCTTTATTGAGGGTTGCATGGACCCTGAGTAAGCTCATGTCAGAGGCCATGCCATAGACCATGTTTCTGTAGTCCAGGATTGGTGGTACTGTTCCAGTAACTGCCAGGAACCTGGCCTCTGGTGTGAGGCAGGATCAGAGCCTATGAAGGTCCCCTAGTTTCCTGTTGACTGCAGTGGTGATATTGCAGATGTGTTCATCGAATGAGAGGGACTCATCTATTGTGATTCAAAGGTAGTGGAATGAGGACACCTGCTCCACAGTGGACCTAGGGTTACAGGTAATTGACAGTGGTGCAGTAGATCTCCTCTTTTGATGCCCGGCAAAGAGCATTACCTTGGGGTTTTTTTGCTGTTAATCACTAGCATGCTATTTCTGAGCCAGTCTTGTAGGAGGTCTAAGCTTTGCTGTAACTCCCTAGTGAGAGA
Source organism: Neoceratodus forsteri (assembly GCA_016271365.2). NCBI lineage: Eukaryota > Metazoa > Chordata > Ceratodontiformes > Ceratodontidae > Neoceratodus > Neoceratodus forsteri. The sequence continues at coordinate 982,092,592 of CM028133.1, forward strand.
TTCTTGGTTGGTGTCTCAGGAGAAAATTACCGTGTCATCCACGTAAAGCAGGACAATGGAAGTGGGGCAGGCATCAGGGAGGTCATTCACAAAGAGGCTGAACAAACGTGGGCCCAAAATAGACCCTTGCTGGTACTGTTGATTTTAACTTTCTGAGACCACCCGGACAGGTAGCTTGGAAACCAGCCAACCGTGTCTGGAGACAGCCCAAGGCAACTTACCCTGTGGAGCAGTAGCTGATGATCCACCAGATTGAAGGCCTTGGACAGGTCTATAAAGAAAGCCCCAACCAAATGACCCTAATCAAGAACCTCATGTACTCAGCCAGTAAAGTCAACTAGTGTGGTATTGGTGCTAAGCTGCTTGCAGAACTTGTGTTGTTGGGGGGAGAGAAGGTTATATTTGTGCTGATGGTCTGTAATTTGGTCAGCAATGATTCTTTTCAGTGCTTTAGAGAGTGGTGATAAGATAGAGCTTGGTCTTAATTGGATATAAGACTGATCACCTCCTTTATGAACAGGAGTGACCAGAGTGTTTTTCCAGATAGAGGGGAAGGTGGCCAGGTGCAGGGACAGGTTGAACAGCTTATTGATGGAAACAATGACCTCAGGAAGGGTGATAGATATCAGTTTCATATCTATCCAATCACCACCAAGCCTTGTTTTTCCTAGGACTCTGTTGAAGTATTTTCTTGTTTCCTTGATGGTTACCTAATGAAAGTAGAAGGTTGGACAGGTCTTATTGCTGGGGGGTGGGTGAGTGGTCAGTGGTCCTTGTACCACCGAGATAAGAAGCAGGTCTGTGGGGTAGGACTGCGCTGTAGTCCATAAAGGCCTTATTAAAGACATTGGCCATTGTGGCTTCATCAAGGATGACCTTGTCATTGTGGTGGAGCATAGATGGAGGGGATCTATCACTGGTTCCTACGAGGTTCTTCAGTGAGTCCCAGAATTTCTTCCCATCCCTCAGCATTGCAACTGCCAGTTCTTGTGATACATGGCCTTGGCCTGCCGGATTGCCCAGGTTCACTTTTTCTGAGCCACTTTATAGTTTTGGGCATCCACTGGAATCCCTGTGTCCCATGTTCAGTGCCAGAAGAGATCTCGTTGCCGCATCATGCCAACTAGCTGTGGGGTTTCCCAGTCCAAGCTACCTCCTTTGATCATCTTCTTACAGTACAGGGTGAACTTGTCTGCCATCGCATTGAAGTGATTGATGAAGAGTTGCAGCGCACTGTCAACAGAGGGGCAGGAGTCAAGGAAATGCCAGTCTATTCCTTTAAAGTGATTTCTGAAGCTGCCCATTGCACTGTTCTTAATTACTCTGTTTCTCACCAGTCTTGGGGGAGGCTTGACCTGTTTAGCTGACCACTCACATTGGAGTAGCAAGTGGTCACTGAGGGTGTCAGGAAGTGCCATGCCATTCTTTAGCCTTTCTGGATGTGTTGTTAGTACCCAGTCAATCAGGGTGCGGTGCCCATATGGTAGTTTGTCCAGGTGGTGCTCGTGACCCTCTGTGTTAGGCACAGTCTGGAGACAAGTTCTCTCTGTGTGTGGCACTGGAGCTGACCAGCCAGTTTGAGTTAAAATCTCCTAGGACAATGTTTTCCTTTTTCTGGCTAGCCTGGGTGTAGAAGCTAACAAAGGCCTCTAACCCTGCCTGCTGTCATCTGGGTGGAATATAGACTGCCATGTTAGTTGGGCCTTTGCATCCATTTCCTATCATGATTTTTATAGCTAAGCATTCGCAGTTCTTGCTGGTGTCAGTCAACTCGACTGAGTGGCATTGCAGGTGGCAGCATACATAGAATAATCAATTACCACTTCTTTTCACAGAGCGGTCCACCCTGTATAGATTGTAACCTGGTACAGATACTACTGAGTTGGGTGTATGTGCAGAGAGCCATGTCTCAGTAAATGCAATGACATAAGGCTGAGTTTGTGCCAACCATACCTCAGACTAAGTAAACTTGGCTAGGAGGCTTCCAATGTTCATAGACACAATCCTTAGTTGGCCAGTGGATGTTTGAGTCTGGGTATGGATTGTCTGAGGGCCAGGGTTAGGGTGAATATTATCTGACACCAGTAGTAGGAGAAGGATGAGTTTTCTGCAGATTTTTAGGAAGAGATGCCTAGCCTTTATCCTCCACTGAGTCAGCAAGAAGCACTTAGCAGGCAGTGTACCCACTGCGAATTGTAGGCTAGGGAGTAGCCATATGGCTGGGATAGAGGGTCACTTGTTAGCCAAAGGCAAAGGTGGATGTTGCAGGGAGCAAGCATGGGGGAACACTGAGCTGCATGTCTCCCACTGTGCCAGCTTTACCAGGTGTGCAGTAGAATTGCATTGGTATTTGGAGGGGGGGCAAGTATTTTTGGACCAGGACACCCAACAGGACTAGGAGCAGTCGTAGAAAGATCCCTTACGTTATGAGACATGCGCACAATTTAGGGTCCATGGTGTATGAGCCTTCCGGCACCCCCTTAATACATGAAATCAGACAATTATTAGGTGGGGGAGCATGGTACACTATCACTGAGGAGATAGCACTAAAGTACTGTAAAATTGTGCCCCTCCAATTAGTGGTGAACACTTGTTCACTAGGGTGTACTACCAATGCAGGGTGCACTTTTAATGAGGAAGGAGCACTAGAGTACTGGATAATTGAGCACCGCCAATAAGTGGAAAACATGTGAGCACTTGGGAAGTGTTGGGTCCATTTCTCTGTGTTAATTGCACTTGGGAAGTGTGCCTGGTGATATGCAAAGTCATCAGACAGTGGGAGAATACACCTTAAGGCTCTTTTTCTACCTGTTTAGACAGGGATAAGGGAAGGCAGCCCACAGAGTATGGAGGCTCAGTAATGTTTGGCTGTTACCTTAAGAGGTGGTCTTTCATTGTGGGAACAGAGTACAAGAAGAGGAGGAGATTAAGGGGAGGCACCAGAAATGAGCATTTAATAGAGGTCGAGGTTGGGGCTGGGGATGGTGGTTGGGACAAATATCCCTCGAGATAGACACAGCAGACTGAGCCAGCTCTGCTACCTCAGAATAGAAGGCAGAGAAAACAAAAATCCTGTTTAGAAATCTGCTGTAGAAGTTTGAAAATGGTGCCTAAAAAGTCCAGTTTACAAATTTGCTGCAGCAGTTTGAAAATGGTGCCTAGGCAGGAGAAAGGAGCCAATTAGGAGCGGCTTCTCTGCCTATTTGCCAATATGACTGCAGCTTTTCAAACCAGTCTCCTTGGAGTAGAACTTTGTACATGTCGTCATAATGGGTGGGTGGGCTTCAGGTTTGGTGCTGGTGGCCAGGGGAGAGTGGGCCAGTTCCCTGAGCCACGGGACACCCCAACTGGGTGAGGTGCTGTTGGTCAGCGGAGAGTGGAGTTGTGTACCTCACAGTAATGAAGTTAAACTACATAACAGAAGGAATTAAAAAACCTTGAAACAAATGTATCTGCAGTGGATTTGTTTTATTGTTCTGAAGTTTGTATGATATTTGGACATTCTGTCCTCAGAATATGTGGGTGGGATTCAAGTTCAGGACTGGTGTGCTGAGCCATGGGACACCCCATCTGGGTGAGGGCAGACCTGTCCTCAGAATGGGCAGGTGGGCTTCAGGTTCTGTGCTGGTGGCCAGCAGAGAGCGGGGCCAGTACACCGAGCCATGGGACACCTCATCTGGGTGAGGGCAGACCTGTCCTCAGAATGGATGGGTGGGCTTCAGGTTCAGTGCTGGCAGCTGTCGGAGAATGGAGCTGGTGCACAGAGTCATGGGACACCCCATCTGCAATTTACATACATACTTTCCTGAAACAGTACTTAAGACTTCTAAACAGGGAGATAGTTGGTTGAGTAAATTGCAACTTTATAGGAGTCCATAATTTCACAAATTAATTGTTTGTTGATTTGTGTAAAAATTGCATCAGCCTAGTGGCAAGGAGGGCTAAGGTGCTGGATGCCTTACTTCCTGCTACACCAGCACCTAGGTTCGGGAAAAGATCATGGTCTCATGGGAGCTGACAGGGTGGAGGAAAAAGGACTGAACATCTATTGAAAGTCACCTCTTATGGGTGGGGGGGCAGCACATACTGCTGCTTGTCTGCCTGCCACATATCAGAGGCTAGGAGGCATAGAAAGGGCTGTGTACCATGTGGACTGGGAGCAGGCACAGACGTGCTGCATTTTAATGCAGTATGTGCACAGCATAGCATACATTCCAGCCTGGATTGAGGAGCAGAGAGAAAAAAACACTGCCACTAACATGATAATGCCAGCAACCATGCAGGCGCCACACCACCCCCTAAGGTACCTGCTCACCCATGGTGGTAGGAAGCAGCAGATGGGCAGAAGGGGTTAATGGGGGGGGGATAAAAAATGCGTAACGATTTTCAGAATATTTGGATGCTTGTAGCTGCACTGCTACTGCAGGTATACAACTAAAATTTGGCATACCTAGGCAATGTAAATAGGCCCTGGAATCTAAAAGAGCTGAATAAATGTGGTTAAGTAGGTCAAAATTGGTTCTATGTGATAACGGCTATTGCTAAATTATGATCGCCATTTGGGCAATGAATTACAGCGATGTACACTCACTAATTGAACTGCAAGGCGGCGTGGAATCTACACATTTATGTGGGGGTGCCCTGCCCCCATTTAAGGATTCTCAACCCACGGGATGTAAGTTGGATGGGTGAAATTCTTTAAAAACAAACAAGCTGCCTGTTGCTAACAAAAAACACACCATGCTGGAACTGAACCCTGCATCCTCCTCACCATGCTAGCCGACAAGCTTGACAGCTGCCCACCACACCCCCTCCCACATACCTCCCTCCCCTCCCCCTCCCACATGTTTGCATGCATGTACATGCTCAAATGTTTTCCGTCACCCTACCTCACCCACCCAGGTATCCAGTCGCTACCATGCCAGGTAGCCCAGAAGATAGGCACCGTGACTGAGTCGCCCTTTTTGAAAACACTCAATCACTGTCACTGTGTTCACTGGATACCATTAAAAGTTACTGTGGAAATTTCAGAAATTACTTATCAGCAAAATGTGCTAATAAATTCATGGACAAATAATAGATAATGCCACCAGAATTCCTCTTGTGGAATTTACCTTTCACAAAGCACTTATCACAGCTGAAGCCATCTATCTGTACTGTGCTGTGCTGTTTGCATTCCTGTAGTGCCTTTCTGGGTGACTATTTTGACTTCCTTGCTTTTTTTCTCGGAGTCTGATCTGGATTTTGGATCTATTTGTAGCATTGATTTCCTCCTTGTTTTTTACAGACAAGTTCTCTTCAAAAGAATGCCACATACTCCTTTTCCTGTAAGACTTCTCTCTTTGGAATACCCAGAATTTCTTCTTTCCCCAGCTGTTTTTTTTTTTCATCCAGTCTCTGTGAGTTCCTCTAAGATCTGGAGTTCCAAGTGAAGTTGGTGCTCAGATTTGTTAATTTTGGGGGTGTGATTCTAATATTTTCTGCTTTCAAGTCTGAATCATCCTTGCATGCCCTCTTGCACCAGTTGGCAGATTACTATTATTTTACTACATAGCATAGTTTGGTGAACCCATGCATCTAACTACTGCTGTAGGTGATCCCTGTACTGGCTACCTCTGCTGTCCTAGCATTCAAATCCCCTTGACTTCTATGGCAAGCCATTAGGGACATAATTCAGAATCCCTGGCTGTTTAGTAAAACACACACTATATGGTGAAATACATACATCAAATAGTGAAATATATACATTATATAGTGAGATACATACACAATGTAGTGAACCACATACAGTATCTACTGAAATATATACATCGTATAGTGAAATACATATACTGTATACTGAAATACATATATTATATAGTGAAACACATACACTATATAGTGAAATGCTTACATGCATGATGAAATACATACACTATCTACTGAAATCCACATACTGAATACTGAAAATCCATACACTATATACTGAAACAAATGTACTATGTACTGAAACATATAGACTACCTATTGAGATACATACACTACAGACTGAAACATCCACATAAACTATCTACTGAAACAAATACTCTATAGATTGTAACACATACACTATATATTGAGAAAAAACTGCATACACTATATACTGAAACAAATACACTATATATTGAAACATCTACACTTTATATTGAAATACATACACTAGCTATTGAAATAAATACACTATGCACTGAAAAATCTGCATACACTATATATTGAAACAAATACACTGTATATTGAAATACATACGCTTATCTATTGAAATGCATATACTACACACTGAAAAAGCACATACACTATATACTGAAACAAATACACTATATATTGAAACATCTTCACTTTATATTGAAATACATACACTATCTGTTGAAATAAATACACTATGCACTGAAAAATCTGCATCACTATATACTGAAACAAATACACTACATGGTGAAACACATACACTATGTATTGAAACACATACACTGTAGACTGAAAAATTCACATACTCTATATACTGAAACAAATAAACTATATACTGAAATGGACTATGTTCTGAAACTACCATCCCTCTGCCCTCCCCATGAATGTCCTAGAGTTGAACTCATTGCCTGCTGCATTCAGTTAGCTGCTAGCTTGATGAGAGGATCTCTGAACTGCAGAGCTGAGGTAAACAAAACAGGGCTATCTCTTATTCTACTTCTTCATGGGGTTTTCTTTTGTTTTGCTTGCACACCTTTAGTCAAATATCAGACCATTGTGATGTGACAAGAAACTTTAAAACTAATTTAAATGCTGTAGTTTATTTTTTAAATAAGTGCTGCCTTCATTTACTGTCAGACAAACATTTGTATAGGAAGCTAATACAGGATATTCCAACATACCTGTATACATAGGGAGCTGCATGCATTTTCCAAGTTAAAGTGTTGATTTGTTTTGTGTAATTAATTACTGTGTAAGTCCAGCAATTTATCTGAGTTGAATGCTTGGGAAGCACTTCAGGAGCTGTGGAAGTGTAAGCCAAAATCATTGCTAGTTTGTACTCTATGGACTATGTTTTAAGTTTTTATTTTAAAATATATATTTTTGCTGCAATCCCTCAGTATTCAATTTTCATCAGGAGTTTAGCTGGCATATGCATATAATTTGCATTGTTTTACTAAATAACTTTATTGTGAATCCTCACTGGAGGCATGCACAGTCTGTTTTGGGGTTTGAGCTTCTCAAACTCTGTTTTATTTCTTTTTTTTTTCCCATAGAGATTTTATCTCCTTAGTCACCCTGCTACCCTTTGCCCACTGACATCTCCAGCCCAATCACTTACCATCCACAGGACATATTTGCTCTGAGATCTCTACTCACATCCCCCATGTTAGCCAGGATGGGAGGGCCATTGACAAGCAGACACATATATGAGCAGAGCCCGTTTAGCAGTGCAAAATCTATGCAGGTTGTTGATCATTTTGCCATTAGGGGTTTCACCTTGTTTCATCCCCTGGCAGCCAAGCATGGAATGATGCAATTGCATATAAAGACACATGCTTCCTTTGTGCCTGCCTGAGCCCTCCCCTTATGCAACTCCACTGCCCTGCAGCCCTCCTCAACCTAGGTGGATGTTGTAGGCGGGGTGGTCAGACTCCCCTCACTGAGAGAGCATTCCCTGAGATGCTCAATCATATCTCCCCAGCTAACCCCTGTGCAACTCAGTTCCACCCCAAAACTGGGCCACTGGCATGGAGGCAGTGCAATCACCACCAAGCTGCTAGGCCAGCCCACCAGACTGTGTTTTATAAGTAAATAAAGACAGCATATAGGTAAAAGAAGAAACAAACTGTATTTAACTAGTCTGTTATAAACATTTTAAGTCACATCACAATGTTTTGAATCGGATAAAGGTTTTGCAAGCAAAATACGATAAAACAATACATAAAGAGATAGATAAGATAAACCTTTTATGTTTACCTTCTGCATTTTAGGAGACATCAGCCAGGATTTTTAGTCAATTAGGGCCCCATTTTCAGAAGGTTAGCGTGCAGAGCTAAACATTACACTGTGGGAACAGCATGGTTGGATCGGTGTCGTATTCAGCATCACCTGATGCTACCCTGGTCATGTGCATGTGCATATATACTACTACGGCCATGTAAATGAGTAATCCTCTCCTGCATACCAGCACAGTGCTGTATAAAAGGTTTCCTTAGTGACTATAAAGTACTCCCTCTACATTTTATACTCAGCCTCTAGGCTTCTGGTACCTAGATGCTTGATGTTGCTCTTTTGCTTTTAAACCCGAATTGCCATGTCCTATAGCACTCTTTAAGTTTTCTAATGTCTCACCTATCTTCTCCATCTGCACCTATCAACTATTACAGATTGTGGTGTCATCTGCAAAAGGCATATCTCCCTTCCAGTTCTTCTGTTATGCCACTTATAAAGACACTGAAGAGGATGTGTCCCATTACTGAACCCTCCGGCACCCTACTGGTCACTCTCCTCACTGGAGGGGTGCCATTTACCACCTTCTGTGGCTGTGCGCTATCTCAGGAGCAGCACTTGGGAGTGCACAACACTAATCTGAAAATGGGGGCCCACATACCACTGTAACAGGACCCAGCACTGCATTGTGATAAGCATGGCTTGATACTATTTTTAAAAGCATTCTTCTGCAGTGCTAACCTGTTAATGTGGCTATTATTTTTTTGCACAGGATTACTAATTGCAACCAGGTGCTCATACAACTGGGGGTTGCTCTAATGCATATAAGGTATACAGGTATACTAAATGCTTTCTTGAAGTGTTAACACACTGCGTGGTTAGTGCTAGTTAATGATTCTGAGAATCGTGTTTTAACTGCACACACGCAGCCTGCCAGCAACCCCCCACACATACACACACAGTCAGTTCTGGACACAATAAAAAAACAAGCATTTGTCAGTCCTGAATGTTGATTGCATTGGTCCGTTGAGCTCGCTCACTGGCCCTCTGTCACTCGCTGATTCTGTTTCTCCCAGTGCTGCAGGCTGCTGTTTTGTACTGAGCTCCTTCCTGCATTGGCACCCTTTTCTGTCCACAAAGAAATCTGCAGATGGCCTGACAGAGCTCCGTTGAGGTGGGTCACTCCCCCCTCTGACTCCCTCATTCTGTTTCTCCTTGTGCAGCAGGCTGGCCTTTGTACTGGGCTCCTGCCTCTGTTGGTGGCTTTTCTGCCAACAAAGAAATTCTGTAGTCCCAACACAGGTCTGTTGAGGTTGCTCACTCCCCCTCTGTCACTCACTCGTTCCGTGTCTGCCGGCGCTACAGGCTGGCCTCTTGTATTGGGCTCCTGCCTGCGTTGCCACCTTTTTCCTGCCCGCAAAGGAATCCACAGCAGTCACGACAGAGCTCTGTTGAGCTCACTCACTCCCCCTCTCTCACTGACTCATTCTGTTTCTGACACCGCTGCAGGCTGTCCTTTTGTACTGGGTCCCTGGGTGCATTGCTGCCTTTTTCTACCCACAAAGAAACCTGCAGCAGTCCCAACAGAGCTCTATTGAGCTCACTCACTCCACTTCCCTCACTCTCTCACTGGTTTTGTGTCTCCTGTGGGTGCAGGCTGTCCTTTTGTACAGGGTTCCTGCCTGCATTGGCTTATTCTGCCCACAAATAAATCTGCAACAGTCCTGACGCAGGTCCATTGAGCTTGCTCACCCCTCTCTGTCACCCATTCCATTTCTGCCTGCACTGCAGGCTGACCTTAATACTGGGCTCCTGCCTACATTGCTGCTTTTTCTGCCCACAAAGAAATCCACAGCTGTCTGACACAGAGCTCCATTGAGGTCACTCACTCCCCTTTTCTCACTGGCTCATTCTTTTCTCCTGGTGCTGCAGGCTGCCCTTTGTACTAGGCTTCTGCCTCTGTTACTTTTTCTGGTCACAAACAATCTGCAGCAGTCCCGACAGAGCTCCGTTGAGCTAGCTCACTCTCCCTCTCTCACTCTCTTGTCCTGTTTCTGCCAGCGCTGCAGGCTGCCCTTTTGTACTGGGCTCCTGCCGGCATTGCTGCCTTCTTCTGCCCACAAAGAAATCTACAGCAGTTATGATAGAGCTCTGTTGAGCTCACTCAGTCCCCCCCTCACTCGCTCGATCTGTTTCTCACTCTAATGCAGGCTGCCTTTTTGTAGTGGGCCCCTGCATGCATTGCTCCCTTTTCCTGCCCACAAAGAAATCTGCAGCAGTCTCAACAGAGCTCCGTTGAGTTCACTTACTCCCCATCCTTCACTCGCTCATTCTGTGTCTCTCGCTGCTGCAGGCTGTCCTTTTGTACTGGGCTTCTGCCTGTGTTGGCACCTTTTTTTGCCCACAAAGAAATTTGCAGCTGTCCTGACAGAGCTCTGTTGAGGTCACTTACTCTGCCTGTCTCATTCACTCATTCTGTTTCTCCTGGCGTTGCAGGCTGCCATTTTGTAGTTGGCTTCTGCCTCTCTTGGCACCTTTTTCTGCCCACAAAGAAATCTGCAGCAGTCCCAACAGAGCTCCATTGAGCTCGCTCACTCCCCCTCTCTTACTCGATCATTCCGTTTCTAGCGGTGCTGCAGGTGGCCCTTTTGTACTGGGTTCCTGCCTGCGTTGCCGCCTTCTTCTGCCCACAAAGAAATCTGCAGCAGTCACAATACAGCTCCATTGAGCTGGCTCACTCAGTCCCCCATTCTCACTCGTTCGTTCTGTTTCTTCCACCGCTGAAGGCTGCCCTTTTGTACTGGGCCCCTCGCAGCCATTGCTGCCTATCTGCCCTAAAGAAATCTGCAGCAATCCCATGCAAAGCTTGGTGAGCTCACTCCTCCTCCTCCCTCTCTCGTTGGTTCTGTGTCTCCCAGTGCTGGAGGATGCACTTTGTCTGGGTTCCTGCTGCATTGGCAGCTTTTTCTGCCCACAAGAGATCTGCAGCAGTCCTGACACAGCTCTGTTGAGGTCGCTCACTCCCCTCTGTCTCCTCGCTCTTCCTTTTGCTGCACTGCAGACTGGCCTTTGATTGGGCTCCTGTGTGCATTGCTGCCTTTTTCTGCCCACAAAGAAATCTGCAGCAGTCCCGACACAGCTCCATTCAGCTTGCTCTCATTCCCCTTCCCTCACTCGCTCATTCCATTTCTGCCAGCGCTGCAGGCTGCCCTTTTGTACTGGGCTCCTGCCTGTGTTGCCGGCTTTTCATGCCCACAAAGAAATGTGCAGCAGTAATCATAGAGCTCCATTGAGCTCACTCACTCCCCCTCTCTCACTCGCTCATTCTGGTTTTCCCACCATTGCAGGCTGCCCTTTTGTACTGGGCCCCAGTGTGCATTGCTGTCTTTTTCTGCCCACAAACAAATCTTCAGCAGTCCCAAAAGAACTCCTTTGTGCTCACTCACTCCCCCTCCCTCACTCACTCATTCTGTGTCTCCTGCCACTGCAGGCTGCCCTTTTGTACTGGGCTCCTGCCTGCATTGGCTGCTTGTTCTGGCCAGAAAGAAATCTGAAGCAGTCCCGACATAGCTCCATTGAGCTCGCTCACTCCCCCCTCTCACTCACTCATTCCGTTCCTCCCAGTGCTGCATGCTGGCCTTTTGTACTGGGCTTCTGCCTCCGTTGCCGCATTTTCTGCCCACAAAAAAATCCGCAGCAGTCACAATACAGCTCTGTTGAGCTCACTCACTACCACTCTGTCACTCACTCATTCTGTTTCTCTTGGTGCTGCAGGCTGCGCTTGTGTACGGGGCTCCTGGCTGCATTGGCACCTTTGTCTGTCTACAAAGAAATCCGCAGCTGTCCCAACAGAGCTACGTTGAGGTCGCTCAGTCTTCCTCTGTCACATGCTCATTCTGTTTGTCCTGGCACTGCAAGCTGCCCTTTTGTACGGTGCTCCTGCCTGCATAGGCACCTTTTTCTGCCCACAAAGAATGCCGCAGCAGTCCTGCTAGAGATCTGTTGAGTTCACTCAGTCCCGTCTCACTCACTCTGCTGTTCCCCACCACTGCAGGCTGGCCTTTTCTTGGCCTCTGCTCGCTTTTGACACCTTCCTTTTTCTGCCCACAAAGAACCACAGAAGTCCTGACAGCGTCCGGTGAGTTCACCACCACCCTCCCTCACCGCTCTCCTCGTTCTGTTTCCCAGTGCTGCAGGCTGCCCTTTTGTACTGACTCTTGCGCTGGGGCCTTTTTTCTGCCTACAAACAAATCTGCAGCAGTCCCGACAGAGCTGAGTTTAGCTCAGTCACTCCCCACTTGTTCGATCTTAATCTGTCCCAACACTGATTTCCACAGCTACCGTAAGGCTCTTCCCAGCAGGAGTGCAAAACGATTTAGACCAGTTGTGAAAATGACAGCTGTACCTTCATAAGGAGGTGTGAAAAGTGCCATACTGTTGAAAATATGCTGTGAAAATATTACAATGTGCAAAGTTACAAGGGTGCGTGAAGTTCAATGCACGCTTGTAACACAATCATGTTATGGAGTTTCGCCACCAAATTTTCAACATAGGCTTTTAGGACCTCGTGTAAGTGCTGCTTGTCATTTTCTTTAATCTGTCCCTAACACTGATTTACCACAGCGACCGCTTATTGTTTGTCGTCAACTGTGAAACCACATTTCAGTCAGGATGTGAAAATGACAGCTGTAATGATCATAAGGAGGTGTGAAAAATGCCACCATTGAAAATCTGGCATGACAATATTACAAATCTCATGCGGTTACAAGGGTGTGTGGAAAGTGTGCAAGTCGACACTTGTAATGCAGTCATATGTTGTGCTATCATCACCAAATTTTCAACATAGGCATTTTAGGACCTCTGCTCATGAACAGTATCACTGTCATTTTCTTTAATCTGTTCCGGACAGTGATTTCCCACAGCGACTCAAGCTCTATTCTACCGGAAGTGTGAAAACACATTTCGCTTGTGATGGGAAAATGACGATGCACTGTTCATAAGCAGTGTGGGAAAATGGCAATGTTGAACGTCTGGAGTGAAATATAATTACCTAAGTTACGAGCTATGCAACCGCGCAACACTTGCTCGTGAATACAGTCAGCCTTTATTGAGTACGTTAGCAGATTTTCAACATAGCCATTTCAGGACCTCTACTCATGAACAGTGTCACTGTCATTTTCTTAATCTGTCCAGAACACTGATTTCACAAAGACCGCGCTTATTCTGTGCCAGAAGTGCGAAAACACATTTCCGCCAGGATGTGAACAATGACACCTATACTGTTCACAAGGAGGTGTAATGCCAATGTTGAAAATCGGTATTAAAATATTGCAAATTCACAGTTACGTGTGGGTGGTAACCCAGCACGCCAGAAACAACAGTCACTTTTTGATTATTCACTAAATTTGCATGGTTTTTGAGATCCACCTCATGAACACTGGCATCATACGAAAGTCCTTTAAAGGTGATTCTTTGCTTGACCGAAAATCACCTTTCTGGGCCGACACCCAATCCTGTTCAGGAATTCATGAGAGGTCCCAAAATCCTGTTGAAAATTGCGAAAGTCCCAAAATGGAGATATGTACTAAAGTTGAAAAACACTATTTATTACATTATATACACGGCATTTCTCGTTCGCGGTTCGGCTTTGAAGAGTGCAGATGTGTTCCGGTCTGAAGATCTTCACGCTAGCCCGAGATAAGTATGGTGACAGGGTGTGTGGGAGGCAGGGTGTGCAGTGGGAAGCTGGTGGTTGTAGTGGAGGCTGAGACACTACGAGAAACTGCTTCTTTTGCAGGTAAAAAACTTCACGGACCTGTTACTTTAGGGCAGGGCACGCTGGGATGGCATGGCGTGCCACCAATGTCTTTTAAAGGTAGCTACGGGGATTGGGCACCTGTCGCAGATAAAGTGGGGGTTTATAGAAGGATAGGAGGGGCTCTATCGGCAATTACAAACAATGGGGCAACGAAAGCTTCGATGGTTAGGGATCTGTTGGCACATAAACACGGTGGAGGGTTATATTGTTTTGGAACAGGTGCAGGTCGCCTGTTCGCTAATATCATGGTTTTATATCCCACTTACAATGAGGTGGCTTCCTCCTGCAGCAGAGACGCTGCACTGGAGGACTGCCCCTATTGCACGGCGTAATTATCAGTGGTTGGCAAATATTCAAACCACTGTCACCAGCAGCTCACAATATGTTATTTGCTGTCGCGAATCAATATAAAATGGTACATCCTTCTGCCCCATTTCCTATTAATCCTTGAACCTACTGTCCATGGGGGTAATAGTCTTCACTATCCACTCCTTGTTTCCTCCCTACTACTCCATGAGTAACCATTATCCTTCACTTTGTTTGTGAGCCATGCTTGAAACCATTTATGGTTTGGTGCCTGCATCTCAGTTGGCGTACCACTTTCACCACATTTCTTGAAAATAAACTTTCAATATCCTCTTGGTCTCCCTCCCATCAGTCTCTTGTGGCCCCATAATCTTGAACTACTCATACTAAGTAGTTCTTCATCACTTTGTTTATTCCTTACAGAAACTTGAAGGTCTTTATCATATCATTCTTTCTTGTCTTGTCTCCAGTGAACATGTCAGTGCCTTGAGCAGATCCTCCTTTGATCTGTCTGGTTGTCCTGAATCATCCTGAGCACCTTTGTCCTATCTTTCCTGAGGTGAGGTGTTAAGTTCAGAACTCTTAACAGTATACCCAGTGCAGCCTTTATTGATCACCAAAGGCAGTAAACCTCTTTTCTTCTACTACAAGAACTCCTTTCAACATCCTAGTATCCTATTTTCTTGCTAGATGCCTCACTGTACTATCTGATTGTTTAAGTCACTAATGACTAACACTGGGTCCCTTTCTCATCTGTATTGTCGCTCTGCCCCTCCTATCCAGTACTCTGTCCTAGGTTCTGTCCCTAAGTGAATCACCTTTACTTTTTGGCATTGAATTTCAATCCAAACCTTAGGCCACCTCTCTAATCTTACATGTCAGTCTGCAGTTTCATCATATCACTATTCACCCATGAGCTTGTTGTTGTACCTTCAAAACACAGCCCCAGATTCATTCTCAGACGTTGTTAATGGCATATTGAGAACGAAGTCAGGATGGATCCTGTGGCTTCACTCTGATTCCTCTTTTCGTTTGACCATCATCACAACCCTGATGCCCTCATTCTTCAGCCCCCTCACCCCACCAAACACTGCTTATATTTCCTTCAAGTCCTTGACCTCCTTGTCCATGACCTAAGTCACCCTGATTGTCCCTATCTCATTGGTCTGCTCCACTGATTCCATGCTAACATATTTCAAACAAAATTACTGTAACTATATTTTTTTCGTTGTTTAACCAGGACTAGCACACTCAGCTGAAAGCTTTTTACAGGAGCGACCTGGGGCTGGGGACAAGTGACTTGCTCAGAGTCACACTGTATGCAAGTGGAAGCTGTAGGTTCAAACCTAGGTTGGTCTGCTGGATGTCACCAGATTTGCAGCCAGGCCTTAAACCACTGCGCTATACTGCCTCCCTTTATGTGGGTCCTGCCCCCCAGAGCAGACATGAGAAAGGTACACCATCTCCCTAGATCATGGCTGACCTCATAGCTTCCTTGCAGTGCATGATTTGGCCTGGTTAAAAAATAAGCATATTCCATCCCATGGCTGAGGTATATCATCTGCGTTATCTGTACCATGGCAATAAGTTTGCCAAGGTGAGAATTTACATCTAACTTCAGTACCAACATTGTTTACCTGTTTAAATTTTGAAAGGCTGCCAACTCTTCTCCTCCCTCCTTTGCCTGTCCTCAGGGTCAGTGACACCCCTGTCTCTAACCGCTCCTTCATCACCAAGAGATGTAGTTCCTTTTCATCACCTACCTCCTCTCCTCCTCCTTCTACCTTCCTCACCTCCCGGTCACCCTGCCATGCCAGATTGTCATTCTTCATTCTACTATTGTTTTTTCTCAGTAACTCCATCCTTTATCCCGACACACTTCTGACATTAATCCTTCCAAGGTAGGCTCAGATGGCTGAGATAGCAGCCTCCATCTGACTGCTCTGTCTCTCATTGGATGGCCTCCCTAACCTCTCTTTCTGGTGTTCTCCATCTCTGACTGAAGGCTGCCTGTTACTCCTCCTCCTCAAAGATGGTGACCGTCAGGTGTGCAGCTACTGGCCCATTTCTCTCCTCCTCAAAATACAGGAACAAATTATCTTGTTGCAACTCTCTCCCTTTCTGGACTCCTCTTCCTTTTTTTTAATACAAGTCTGACTTCCTAAAATCGCTCCACCACCTCTCAGGCTCCTCAAATCCATCCATAATGGTATGGATCACAGCTATTCACTTCTGCCATCTTTATCGTCTAACCAAGCATTCAACCTGTTCCACCCAATTATTAGCCAAACTCCAGGCTGCAGGCCTCTGGCTTACCATCAGTTGTTCCACCTACAGGGTGGGTCCTGAAGCAGTCAAAAGTTGACCCTCCTCCTGCCTGTATCCAATGGGTCCCACAAGGATCTGTGTTGTTTTACTACTTTTCTTCATTTTCCTTACGATCTCCTCCTGTGCTGTCTGCATCCATTCATGTACATGGATGACACGTTCCTCTTCACAGCAGGCCCATGACCCAGCTGACTTGATCAAGTTCAGCCCCACCACACACAAATCAGTTTTTCTCAATGCCAAGAAGGCTGTCTCCATGTCCTACAAGGCACCAGACTCTAGGCTCCTCCGTCTCTGTGGAAGATCACCACCTTTAGTTATCTTGTACCGCTAGACAAGCACCTAAATGTTCTGAACAAGTGGATGCTATAGTCAAAAGCTGCACAACAATTTGGTGCATTTACAGAACTGGGACTGTATCTCACCTCCAGTATACCATGTTATTATCGAAGAATGATCCTCAAATTTGACTATGGTGATGCAGTCTGGCTGGCCCTTCACTACCCTGCCAGACGGACACAATCTTCAACTATTTCTGCTATTACACTCTGACTATCCTTCTTGGACTCACCATTGTTCTAGTATAAATCTTTTCTTTCTGGATGATACCATGCTCACTGTGCCAGCTTTTTAGGCAACCGGTTGTTTCCACCTCCTATCTCCAATGGCCCTGTATAGCCATACCATCAGAAGCTGAATATTCGAACCTAGCTGTCCTTCAGTTTCCAACCATTGGCAAAGTCATGTTCAGCCACTGCCTAAAATCTGGAACCTCGCCCCAGCTATTCACCTCCCTCCATGGATTCTTTCAACCACTTATGGTCTCCTCTCCTCCTGTGCTTGCTCTGTTTTCCTGCCTCCTATTATTGTTTTCAGTTTAGGTTGAGCAAATTTGGCACCACACTCTTGGAACAGTTCTTTAACAGGCTGCCTAACTTTTGCATTTTATTACACAACATTTAGCACAACCAATTGAAACCTTTCTGCATTTGAGACACTAGTCCAAGATGGTACTGCATTGTTTACATTTGCTGACTGCACCACAAAAAGGAGGCAGTAATTTTTCTCCATTGCACTCAGTTCAAAATTGCTGGAATGCTTGTCGATCTTAACTGTTTTACTCTAAATTTCACTGTTAACACAATTCAGCACATTCACACTGTCTCTGCATTTCTCTGGACCTGTTGGATCAACACTGCCTTGGAGCTCTCTCTCTCTCTCTCTCTCTCTCTCTCTTGAAACAGTCATTACACACACAGTCTACTTTTAAATGCTCATAACTTTTCTCTGTTACTTGGCTGAATTGTTTTTGCAGTTCTCCAACTTTTTTGCATCACAGTTCATTTTGCTTTGCACTTCATACTTACTTAGGCAGTAGCTGATTCCCTTCACTGATGGTGAATGGCCTGCTGCTGGTTTGTAAGGCATTTCCGATGCTGAGGCTGACAGACCTTTGGATCGGTTGCAACAATGCTGTGATCGCTGCTACTTGCAGTTGCAAAATATGTTGAGCCATTTTTAATTGTGAAAGTCCAAAAAATGCTGTTTTAGGAACACTTATCTCACTCAGTGATTCCGCCTGCTACTACTCGAACTAGCATGCTGCTCGCACACTGCTTGCTGTTCCTCCTTGAATGCTGCACAACACTGAGACTCAGACAAAGGGCGGGGCTTAGGTTTGCTGGACCATTCACATGACACCATGTAAATGAGCTCTCTCTCTCTCTCCCTCTCTCTCTCTCTCTCTCTCTCTCTCTCTCTCTTAGTCGCATTCCTGCACGGCGATCCTCAAGAAGGCAAATTTAAAAGCAAACTGTCACTTTTTTTCTCGGCTGCCAATTTCAGTGGAGCAAAGCACTTTTAAGGCATTTTGACACAATTCTTGGTGCATTTTCCTTAGCGACGCCCCCAATTTTCACTGTACACACATAAAACATTCTGGTCACTTAGAAATGACTGTTGTAAAAGTCCACAAATACTTTTTCCTGTAAATTTGCAATGTTTAACAATTTTTTTAAGCACTTAAAATGGCAAAGCAAGGGCAATCATTACTCAGTTCAACAGTTCATTTTTCCAGTTTAAACACGCAAGCAGCACATTTTTTCCACTTTCTTTCACAGAACCACAGGTAGCAAAATATTCTCAGATGGCATTTTCCTTGGCACAGATTTTGCTTTTCTTTCAACGATTTTCTGTTTAGGTGTACCACAACCAGACAGGAAGATCCTAGACATACCCTCAGCATTTTACCTCTCCTGAAAACATATCCCAAGGACAAGCCTCCACATTTTTTGCAACCTACATGCCACTTTTAGCAAGTTGGCATCTCCAGAAACAGAACTAGTACCCACATATGGCATACCATTTACTTTTTAGCAGAAATACTCAGATTGGTACCACCCCTAGCTGTAGAGTTGTTACCAGTCTCATTATCTAGAGGAAGGGGATGAGGGTACAATTACCAAAAATGAACATTTGTAAACTACAACCAGGTCCAGGGGAGAGGATGCTAGGTGTATGCTAGACCTAACTGCTGAGGGGACCCCAGTAATTCTACACAGCAAGCAATGATCAAATGTCCAATTCAGCAGCTGGGATTGTGCAGTATGGCTTTAGTCACAGATGTTACTAAAGCACCAGTAGACCCCCAAGGGGTGGTCATGGCAATCAAGTACATTCTCTTTTCCAAAACTCTTTGCAAGGCAGTACAGTTTTCCACAGAAACAATTTCCTTCTCTTTCTCCTGGTGTATGCTCATGGATTGTTGCCACACACTCAAATATTTCCATCTCCCAAGAGTGTACTTTTTGAGGACCATTGCCATACACTCAGAACATCTTCTTTTCCCCAATGAGTGTAGTTTTGTGGATTTAACCCACACACTCAGAACATCCTCCCGTGGCAATGGCCTTTGCCCAGGGACCATGGTGCCCTTTAATGAACCAGTTAGTCCTGCTTTGTAGACTTCAGATGGCCTTCCTTCCACCCTTTGCCCCAACTGACAGTCTATGCCATTCCTTCAGAGTTACACCACAGAAGTCTTCAGTCCCTACTGAACTGCTAAAGACTCTGAACTTTATTTCACATTAACACACTTTGGTGAAAAGTGTCCTGGTTAGTGTGATCTAGCATTATCTTGGGCACACACAACCCAGGCAACCTCTCAACTTCAGAACTTGTCTTCCATTTTGTACTCACAGATTATTTGTTCCTTCCATTAAGCATGGAAACAACCCAGAATGCATTTTCCATGGTAGCTTGTTAGAAATATCACACAAAAACCTTCTCAAAGCAGCTGTACACACACTAGGTCCTTCAGTGAATTGCCCCTTGGATCCACTGAATTAGCAGTACCTCTCACTTTTCCTGGAGTGAAAATCAAGGAATCCTGCTGAAGAACGGTCTCCACCACTTCACTGGGAGCTGGAGATGTAATCCAAACTAGGGTGAGAAACACAGGGTTCTCGGACACAGAGTCCCACTGGCAGACCTCCTACCACTCTGACTTCCAAACTCAGACTGCTAACTGAACATTCTAAAACTTCTCCAGAGCAGCTGACTCAAAAATGGTTATGCTGCTGTGAGAGTTCTAAATGACATAATCATCCCCACTCAGTCTAGCTGAGTAAACAATGATGTCATTATGTAAGAAGCCCCTAAATGAGCTCCTTACCAGCTGTCTTTTCTACCTGCCTAACACTAGTACTAATGGGATTCTTATTAGCCAAGGGGATTGAGTAGTTACACAACATTCACTGCTGTGAAGGTCAGAGGGTCAAAGGTAGATCAAAACTAAGAATGGGTGAAACACACTGTCTAGGGTAGGAGTATAAAAGGATTTAAGCAGGGTACAGGAGGACACTGATAGCAAACTATCTAGTGTTAGGTAGCAAACAGTTAGGAAAAGGTGAAAGTGCTTCTACCATAGTAGAAAAAGCAGACAAAGGTAAGGGGTAAAGGAAGAAGGAAAACACTTCAGACAAGATGGAACTACTTGTTGAAAGTGATAGAAGGGAAAACCTATCTGGGGTAAAGGTTCAAAGGAGAAAAATAAGCAAGAAGGGAGAAAACTAGAAACACCCTATCAAAGTTATGAGTACAAAAGTATTTCCAGGTGACACAAGGAGAGTAGGAATTGGGAATGCTAGGAGTGGTGCAGTGCTGTGATTGTGGTGTGGTAGTTTTTAGAGAGACCTACTGGAGATTGCAGTGCTGCCCCATCTGCATGCACTTCTCTGGGTTGAGGGGGGAGGTCACTAGACTCCAAGCTGAGTTGGCTAGGATTCAAGGGACCTGTTGCACCACCCAGGGGCCATTAAATCTCTATTATCTCAGAGGATGCCAAGGAGGAAGAATGGCTGGACTTTAGTATTCTCTGGAAGGGTGGGGATTGTGGCTCAGAGGCACGTTCCTCAACCAGCACCACTACGTAATTCCTACTCTGCTCTGGTGGGGTGGGACAGCCAAGAGAAAGAATCTACAGTAGTAAACAGGGAAGATGTGGAGGTCCTCCAAAGTGGAGACCTTAAGGTGAGTGGTAGAAGACCCCAGAGGAGGAGGAGGAAGCAACTTCTTCTGGGAGACTTGATTGTAAGGATGATAGATTTGAGAATAGGAAGGGAGGGAGGAGTGGGAGGTTAGGTTCCTACATGGTGCCATGACCCTGGGGGATGGGAAGTAGATCCTAAGAACTGCTAGATCAACAGGACAGGAGGGAGAACCAGATGTCATTGTCCATCTGGAGTCTAATGACCCGGTTATGGACAGGGCTGAGACAGTGCAGGGGAGTTTTGGGAACTGGAAATGGGTCTTAGGTAGCATGCTCAGTGCTGTGGATCTATGATGTGGGGGGAGAGGGATCTTCACACCAAGACCCTCAATTCATGGTTGAAAGAATGGTGCAGAAAGCAGGGGTTCAGCGGATCCATCTGGAGGTATAAGGGTCTTTACAGGATTGATGGCCTACATCCATCCAGGATGGAACCACAGGCCTCAGAAGACAGTTTAGATGGTAACTGATGAATATTTAAACTAACCAAATTAGGTGGTGGAGAAAATCAGGGAAACAGTAACTGCCCCCCCCCCCACCACAGGCTAATGTAGAAATTAGGGAGAATCTGAGTGGAATGGAATTCCTTAGACTGGAAATTAATAAAGCAAGCAGGGCAATAGAAATTAAAAGGATGGGAAAGGAAGCATTACAAAGAAAGTTGGTGGGAGTAGGAAAGGCACAAAGGAAAAAAGGTAAGCAGCAAGCAGAGTGGCAAGAAAATCTGGAAGGTTATGTGTGTAAATGCTGGAAGTCTATGAAATTAGATTCCAGACCTAAATGCCATCATGGCAAAGGCTGTTCTAGATATTACGGCTATATACCAAGACTTGTGCATGGCCATACCAGGCTATACTCTGTTCAGAAAGGACAGGGTGGGAAGGAAAGGATGGGGTGTGTTTTTTTATGTGAGGGAAAACATAAAAGTGGCCATACAGGGAATATGGAGAGCCAAGGTACTGTGGGTCACCCTGAGGATGGGGAACATAGACACTATTTGCACATGTGTGATCTACAGATTTCCTGCACAGGGGAGGCATTAGATAAGGTATTGGTGGAAGCCCCTACTGGGTCATAATGTCATATGCTTAATAGCATGCAACATTATTGCTAACCCTCAACAGCACTGTGCATGACAGCGAATGGTGCAGTACCGCGTATACTGCTGTATGCGGTATTGCACCATTCTCACACTCCCAGGCAGAGGATAAGACCTTTGCTGGGAGTGAGTTCTGCCAAGCAGCTGCTGTGGCTCCCTGGACTGAGCCACAGCAGCAGTAACCCAGACGCTGCATCTGGGACCGGGTTTGATTCCTGGTCCCAAACATTTAATTTTTCTCCACAAATTGTGTGCTCCCTGAGCTGGACCACCCCACAGAGTTGAGAATCTTTAGTGGGGGGGTTGGAGAGGTGCAGCCACCCATAACGGGTGGTGTGGGGAGCCCCCCACAGAAAAAAGATGCATGCCGCATGGCAATATCGAGCTGTATTGGCAGCGCAATTTTGCCATGCGACATAGTATCTTGCAACATTATGACCCCATGCTGTGGAAGCCATTAGTAAGATGGCAGAAGAGGGAGAGACTCTGCTGGTGGGGGACTTCAATATGCTGGATGTAGACTTGAGCCCCCCAGCTACAGCTAGAAGCAGGGACATTCTGGACTCCCTACAAGGGGCATTCCTCTGGCAATCAGTCAGGGAGCCCACTCATGATGACACAATACTGGACCTTGCACTCACTAACAAGGACATTGTTGCAGTCATCAAGGTGAGAGGCCACCCGAGGTCAATGATCACCATGCAGTATGGCTCAGTATAAGGATGGCTGTCAAATCAATCCACACAAGGGCGAGGGTCCTGTTCTTCATTAGACTAGATTTTATAAAGATGGGTGATTGCCTCAGGGATGACGTGTTGAGGCAGATGAGTTTTGTGCGGTAGAGGAACAGTGGCTGAAGCTAAAAGGGAGCACAGTGAAGGCAACAAATTGCTTCATCAAGCAAGTAAGCAAAAGCAAGAGGAAAAGAGACCACTATGGTTATTGAAAGAGGTGGCTGGACAGGTAATAGATAAAAGGATAGCATTCACATGGTACTGTATAAGGAAATGCGAAGGGAGGAGAAAAAGGTGTATCTGGGGAAACTGAGGGAAGCCAGGATAGCAGTAAGGAGCATGATGGCAGAAACTGAAGACAGAATAGCCCAGGTAATACCAAAAGAGGAAAAGATATTTTTAGGTATGAAAGTGAAAAGAGGAAGACCAGGGGTGGGATTGTAAGGTTAAAAAGGGAAGGGGAAGACTGTATAGAGTGGGATCAGGAAATGTCAGACATCCTGAATAGATACTTTTGTTCAGTGCTCACATAGGAAGAGGAAGGGAAGGGGAGCCTAAAGAAAAGTAACAGGAGATTTGTCGGCAGGAATGTGGACACTAGTCCTTTTTCAGAGGAGAGAGTCCTGAAATGGCAGTCATTCCCTACCCACTCTGTGGAACGCACTCCAAAAGATCTTATAGTTGACTCACCTTGTCAGAATATCCTCTTTCAAATCATTTTTAAACCCCATGATAAAGGAGAATTGCCAGTGTGTCTCCTAACCCCTCCTTCTATGTGGTCCTGTGTGGACTTATACCTTCTTAGACTGTCGTGGCACTCCTTGTCACCCTTCTCATTACTTATCCCCTCACCCTC
The DNA here is from genome assembly GCA_016271365.2 of Neoceratodus forsteri. Taxonomy (NCBI): domain Eukaryota; kingdom Metazoa; phylum Chordata; order Ceratodontiformes; family Ceratodontidae; genus Neoceratodus; species Neoceratodus forsteri. Next base: position 982,116,214 of record CM028133.1, read on the forward strand.
CCAACAACCTTTGCTCTGCTACACCCTCTTGCCCTTGATCGCCCTCCCTATATCCTCTAGCCCTGGAGCACCCACCTGCCCTCTCTCTAAGATAGTACCTCCCTGTCATAGTACCCACGATCCCCCTTTCCCATACTTCCCCACCACCCTTAAACTTTGATATCTTCATTACCTTGTCTTCTAGCAGCTTATTGCTTGAGCTGTAATGTATTCATGTTATGGCCTTCTATACTGTGTAACTGTTATGCCTGCTTTGATCTTGTTTTAATTTTGATTTGTGCTTGTGTTCCTTATTGTAACTTGTGTTGTCCACCCAGGATCACCTTGCAAATGAGCATCTCAATGGTGTGTTTCATGGTAAAAATAAAAATTGAATTGAACTGAAAAAAAGACTTACTAATCTGAAAGGGAACAAAGCAATGGATCAGCTGGGATGCATCCATGGGTATTGACAGAGCTCGGTGAGATACTAGCTTCACCTCTGACAGTCCTGTTTAACAGCTCACTGGAACAGGAGAAGTTCTGGAGGACTGGAGGGGGCAAAAGTAGTCCCACATCAAAAATGTGATAGCAGGGTGGAGGCTGGCAATTACAGGTCAGTCAGCCTGACATCAGTGGTGAGAAAGTTAATGGAATCACTGCTAAAGGAGAGGATTGTGGAATATCTTAAATCCAGTGGGTTACAAGATCCAAGGCAGCACAACTGCATGAGGGAGAAGTCATATCAAATGAATCTGATAGATTTCTCTGACTGGGTGACCAAGGAATTTGATCAGGGTGGCGTGGTGGACACGGCCTACCTAGATTTAAGGAAGACATTCGACACCATTCCACATAGGTGACTAACAAGTAAGCTGGGTAGCTTAGGAGTGAGTCCTAAGGTTGTAAACTGGGTAAAAAACTGGTTAGGAGATAGACAACATAGGGTGGTGGTAAACAGAATTCCCTCTGAGGAGGGGAGGATGACCAGTGGGGCACCTCAAGGATCAGTGCTAGGACCGATCCTCTTTAATGTCTTTATAAGTGCCATTGCAGAGGAGCTAGAATGGAAGGTCTGCCTCTTTGTGGATTACACAAAAATCTGCAGTACAGTGGGCACTACAAGGGTGTTGGAAAGGATGAGCAGAGACCTGAGGAAACTTGAGGAGTGGTCAAGAGTATGGTAGTTAGGTTTCAGTGCAAAAAAGTGCAAAATAATGCACTTAGGGCGCTTAGGGCACAGAAACCCAGGGCAGAGTACGAAATGGGTGGAATGGTATTGATGACCACCAAAATAGATAGAAATCTGAAGGTGATCATATCTGATAACCTAAAGGTGGCCAAGCAATGCAACAAGGGTGTTGATTGGAGGGCTAGTGGGATATTGTGGTGCATAGGGATGGATATCACCAACAGAATGAGGAAGGTGGTGCTGCATCTATATAGTTTGCCAGTAAGACCATATCTAGAGTACTGTGTCTAGTTCTGGAGACCTCATCTCCCATAGACAGAGTGGAGGGGTTCCAGAGGAGAGTAACTAAAATGGTGCAGAATCTGCATTAAAAGCCCTACAAGAGATTAAAGGACTTCAGTATGTACACCCTGGAACAGAGTAGCAAGAGGAGTGATATGATAGAGACCTTTAAATGCATCACTGGGGTGAATAAGGCACAGGAAGGAAGTATTTTTTTCAGAAAAAAGGAGAGGTGTGGGGAAGTACTTCTTCACAGAAAGAGTGGTGGATTCCTGGAACAGCCTTCTAGTAGAGGCGGTGGGGGTGAAACTAGTGGTGGGGTTTAAGAATGCATTGAATAGGCATAAGGAATCATAGTGGAAAAGAAGGGGGGAAGAGTCAGAGATCAAATAGGGTCTACAGTGATACTGTAGAGAGGAAAAATGGAGGTAGTATGGAAGTACACCTCGTTCATCTCTAAATTCTTGATTGAGTCCTTGCCCTCTTACCTGTCAAAACACAGAAACATAGAGTTTGATGGTAGATAAAGGCCACTTGGCAAACTCTGTCTGCCCATTTCTTTTTCCAATTATTTAACCAGGTGAGACACACTAAGCTGAAAGTTTGTTTACAGGTGCAACCTGGGAGCACAAGGAAGTTAAGTGACTTGCTCAGGGTCACACAGTATGCAAGTGGGGGCTGTGGGATTCAAACCCAGGTCTCCAGATTTGCAGCTCAGAGCCTTAAACCACTGCACCATTCTCCCATTCCTCAGCTTCTTTCCACATGTGATGAGGTGACAGTTAGGGTCGATGACCCCAGTGTGCACCCCGATTCCAGTTGGGGTTGTGGGCTGGAGGGGTGCAAAGGGGACTTAAACCTCAACATTGAATTTCCTCACTTTTGTCGGCTGTGGAACAACCCTAACTGATGCATTAAGCGAGTTGTTTGCCTCTAATCTATATATATATATATATATATATATATATATATATATATATATTCATAGCAAAAAACTACGTTTAATGCATCAGTTAGAATATTCCAGCATTAAAACAAGTATTGAGATTAACTAACTCGAATTCACCCCACACCACACACACACACAGACACACCGCACATTCAAGTATGGGGAGGACCAAGTCAACACAACCAATGAGAGACATCCAGCAGCAGGTGACAGAAATAACAAACAATTGTCTAAATGTACTACGAGACATCCCACCCACCTGACCAGGTACTGCATGCTCAGTGGAGATCAACAGCAAAACTGAGGCCATGTACACCAAGCGCACATCCCTGATTGCAGCTGCACACAACATACCACACTTAGTAGTTGCATGGCCTTACCTACCGATGCCCCACACCAGACCACACCACTTGTGGTGGGCCACCTGAGCAACAGAGTTAAGCAAAACCAAGGAGTTGTACAGGTATAATATCTCTGATTATAACAAGGGTTTGAGAAATGCAGCTTTCTAATTGACTGTAAACATTGTAACAGCCTTATGTTTAGTTTTATTAACATACATATGTAGACCTAACCATATGATGAACATGGTTTAATGTTGTTTAAAAAACAGTTTTATTATGATAGCAATAAGCCACTCCAGGTATTATGTTAATGGTCAGTTTATCACTGTCTAGCGACATGTGGCACTCGGATATGCCTCATTCAACATTAAACCCTACAGGGTGATTAACGAACCATTTAACATAACTGTTGGCCATGCCTTATTGTTTAATTGTCTTTATGAGTAGATACTGTCCTCTGCTAGGCACTGCAGCAGCTTTGTAACACAGTGTCCCCAGTTACACCATACACTGTCTAGTTACTGGAGAATGGCTGTGAATATGAACTCATGAAGATGAACAGTGTAACTTGATCATTACAGTCATCGAAACCCTAGTGTGATTATAACTGACAGACTCAGTGATGAGGATAACCCTTCTGTCCTAGTACACTTACCCCATTATGAGTTAAATCAATACTAAAAGACATTCTGTTTATATCTACACCATACCTACTTGATTCCTGTTGTAGCAGAATTAACATAGTTATCACTTTGATAGCATCAGTGACGAAGTGTGCAAACCCAAACAGTAGGCATACAGCCTGAGTATGAAACAACTGTTAAAAAATCACACTGTGTCCATAAGTGGCATAGATCACTCATTGCAACAATAGCAAATGTATTACTATTTGAATAAGTTAGTCATCACAGATGCAATGAGATTGTCTTTATCAGGTACAACATACTCAGTAAGTGCCTACAGGAAAATCTATCCTATATACATGTCCGATACAGGTACATCATTGTTGGCTCAGTAGTGCTATGATATTTAGAAGTTGCTTGGCCTGATCCATGCAATTACAATCTTTCTTACAAAGAATACTTACTGCATCTTTAGTATTGAAACACACTGAAGGTCTATGTATGTACATCAGCAGTACACCTTCATCAGTAAGAATGCATGTGATACTGGCAGTACAAATTTCACAGCGTTGAACAGGCAATGCTTTTCCATACGTTTACATCAGCCTCTCTATGTTGAGTAAACTATTGCAGTAAATGTACTACTATGTAAATCACCTACTAAGCATTATCACTACTTTTATCTTGAGCATGCTAGTGTCTTGTAGTTAATTTATGTGCTTCTCTTAATTAATGTATACTCACTAGTGTTAAAACCTTTCTACAACTGTCATCATGTACCTTCAGCATTTATATTGAATAACGGCACAGTACCAGTTGTGGTGTGGTGTGGGGCATCGGTAGGTAAGGCCATGCAACTACTAAGTGTGATATGTTGTGTGCAGCTGCAATCAGGAATGTGTACGTTTGGTGTACATGGTCTCAGTTTTGCTGTTGATCTCCACTGAGCATGCAGTACCTGGTCAGGTGGGTGGGGATGTCTCGTAGTACATTTAGACAATTGTTTGTTTTTTCTGTCACCTGCTGCTGGATGTCCGTCATTGGTTGTGTTGACTTGGTCCTCCCCCATACTTGAATGTGTGTGTGTGTCTGTGTGTGTGTGGTGCTGGGGGGGTGAATTTGGAGTTAGGGTTTTCAACCCTAACAGCGAATTTCCTCATTTTGTCACTGTGGAACAACCCTAACTGATGCATTAAACGTAGTTTTTTGCTATGAATTTCCCTTCTTTTGAGAATGAGAAGTCAAACTACTAAATAGAAACTAATCACTACAACCGTGCAATCCCAGCACATCATTTACTGTATCAATACAATGTTGGTACTACTCACCCTTTGCCTGCCACGATCTCATCATGTAATTTGGTGCATGTATACTATGCTGGCAGTGTATGTACATCAGTCCATACAGTACCATCATGTAATTTGTTATATAGATGTAGTGCTGCGGGGCACAGGTTCTTCAAGATATACACTATCAACAGATCATTACCTGCATGGATGCACTGCTACTACTGCATACCCTTCTGGCCTTCCACTTACATCACATCATTAGGTGATCATTGCACTGTTCGGAGAGCACATACTATACGCACCACACCAGCAGGAAATAATTACCATTATGTGTACAGTAGTGGTACTGCACAGGCTTGCCATGCTGTTAATACACCATTTGATTTCATGTATAACACATCAATGGTAAGTCTTACAAAAAAACAGAACTCACATTTACACCCACAGTAATGAAATGTAACACAAATCAATACTGTGGTTGTCAAATGAACCACATAATATTTTTTGTTGGGTATCTATCTACTTATGCATTACTATTACTGCTTGTGATTACATGTGTTTAGGGTTGCAATGACACATGAAAACTATGTTTGCCTCCTCTTTAACATTCTGCCATTTAGCAGTAACTGCTACTATACTGTAATAACACATAGAATCTGTTGCCATGTTTTCCTGATACACAGTTCAAGATCTCCATATTTTTCATCTTGAACTTCACTTGCTAAGTTTTAAGATACTGCTCAAACAACTATCTACATGTTATGAAACCTTTCTGAAAACAAGTGATAATAAATAGTCTATATTTCACAATAAAGACTTGTTCAACTCTGATGTGTGCCTCAGCTTGCACTGCACAAGAAATGTAACTATTTTTAAATTTGACAATGATTGGTCAACAATTCTGTTGACGCTGACATTATGGCCTTCTAGCATTCTATTATGCCACAATGTTTGCCCAAGTGTAAATCTACTTACGTATTTACTAATTCACTATCAACATAATGTGTCGTGGTCATGTGTTTTTATAATTATCTTAACATGTTTCAAAAACATGATAAATATTGACCAGCATATTGCTTAATTGTACAGCTATGTGAACTTAAAGATTGGTATAAAGCTGTAAGTAAGTTTTCACTGAACTATACAATCTGAGCTTCAACACCTTTCTTTTAACATCTCTTAAAACAATAGTTTGTCATACCTGTTCCATAGATAATACCCATAAAGCAAAAATGAAACTGAGCCAATTTTTTTGTTAAGAAAATATTGTATTTTTTCTAATTAAACAAATCATGTCAAATATTAAACATTTAAAAAAAAATATAAATCTGTCTTTCATAGAAAAATAAATAGTTGTACCAGAAAAATAAAAATACAAAAAATGTAGGAGTCTTCAAAGTGTAACAACAAACAAAAAAAAATATTCATTATTCTGAATAAATAAAATAAAACTTAATAATTATTTATACTCTGTAAAACTATTTACAAAACACAGTGTCCAATCTGAAGAGAGGTGTAGTGCTGCTCGAGGCAGTCCAGGGTGAAAGTTGGACAGTATGTGGAGGCACAAGGAAAGTGGAAGCTGTTGCGGCATCAGCGAGGAGGAGATACCTCTGAAGCTGTGGAGGCTATCACTCTGTCTCAGCAACAGTTGGTGTGGGTGGTGCAGGTGCAGGTGAAGGTGTGGTAGTTGTTACACTGCTACCTGCTGCTGTGTCCACAGGCTCCAACAGTAACTTAATAGTTGCCTGCTGCACTGCGAAGAGGGATAACAATTTTTCTTGTCCCTCCCGGAGCGCAGCAGTTTCTGCTTTGATGCTGTCTATTTTGTTTTCAAGCCTGCGGACACAGCAGCAGTGCATAGTGCATGTCTCTTGATGCTCTTGTTCTGTAAAGACACAAAGAAAATCCATTAATATGCAGTTGAAAATATTTAGCTTCTCTCTTGAGTTTCATGTAATAATGATATGTTCTTTGCCTGCATATTTTTAAGTAGACATACTGGGCTGGATATTCAAACTCGCCATTCAAAGGCGCAACTCCTTCTGCTGTGCAAAATAGATGCTGAGGGTGTGTCCTGTGCGATATTCAAAGGAGTTGTGCTATTGAGCAACTCCTTTGAATATCGCTCCCCAGCCATAGCCACTGTTCATGGCGCAGTGGAACTTGCGCAAGCGCAAGTTGACAGAGTGGAGCAGTCAGGTTGCGGTGGCGCAAGTACCATTGCGCCATGCGCAAATTCACGATATTCAAAAGCTGACATGCAAATGGGGCCATAATACATGCATGGCGCAGGGGGGCCATTTGCATGTCATTATAGCCCCATTTGCATGCCATTAGCATGTAGGTGTGCCGATCCCCGAGGACTTGCGCCTGGTGCCCTGCCAGGCAGCAGCCCTCGGGGACCAACGCACCCTGCAGCCCGATCGCGGGCATAGTGTCCCCACAGCCCAATCATGGGCATAGTGTCCCCAATCCCATGCCCGATCGCGGGCGGTAAGTATCTCCCCATCCCAGGGACTGGGCTGGGGACCAGCCACAGGTGGCACCTGCTGTGTGCGCCCTGCAATACAGCAGCTCACCTGTGGGTGGCCCTCGACTTTAGCCAATTTTTTTTGGCTCAAAGTTGTGCAGGCACAGGTTGGGGGTTGTGCCTGCACAACTCTGCACAGCCCGGCTGAATATGGGGCTGCGCAGTTTATGCATGGTTCCTACCCCTCCGGTTGCGCATGCATTCATTTGCATTGCGCTGTTGCTGAGCTGGTTTTCTGTGGCGCAACTGCCTCCTGCTGAATATCGCAGAATGGCGCAAGTATGGACTTGCGCCTGCGCAAATGTGTTGCGCATGGCGCAGCTCCCTTTTGAATGGGTGGCCCACTGTTTATAACACACAAGTTCTTAATATTAGATGTGTGTTGTATACACTGCCACTGTAATGTCAGTCATCACCTATTAGTAAATGTTCTGTACAATAATTTCTGTCACATAGCAACAAGTTAGAATAACTTCGTGCTGTATCTATCTACAACAAACATAAAAAAATGTCTTCTACTGATCGTAAACATGATATCTTACAAGTAATGTTTACGATAAAAAATCAGACTTATCACTTGTGTCATGCCAAGTCTTTCAATAAGACATGATCTGTATACATATTAAGTAACACAATATACAAACAATCAATACAATTAAACATGTTTGTTTTCTTCATAAGATTACATATTAGAATAAAAGCAACACTAAATGTTCTAACTACTACTTAGAATTATATAGAGAGGCTCAGTTATTGAAAACAGTTGTGTATGGCGCAACAGAGTTGATGCACCCAGCTTCAATATTTAAAATGGGAAAGTGCACCTGCACAAATCCCAATGCACTGGGAAGCATCAGTAAGTTATGCACCCACACAAGGGGCGTCATGTGTATGCATAAACTGTACAGCCTGACATCCAGCGAAACTGTGCAAAATAGCATACGTGCAACCCCTACCTTTACCTGCAGAAAGTAACACAAAAATAAAGGCACAAGTGAAGGCGACCCACAGGTCAGGCATCACATTTCAAAGTGCAATACAGCAGCTTCCAACTGTGGGTGACCCTCCACTTGTTCCTGCTACACCTGGTGACACCCCATTGCCCAATCACAGGCTAAGTGTCCCCTCAGTACCAATCGCATACATAATATAAAAGTACCACACCTCAAATAACCCTATAGTAGTCATAATATTAAAGGTGCCCCCCACCACCCAAGTAGGCCACTTCAGGCATATTGCAAACATCCTCCACCTCTCGAGTAGTCCAACTGTGGGTAGCATGCTCCCCCCCATGTGCACAATACCTGGTCATATATTGGGCTACCACCCTTACCACCCATGCAGCACCATCACCTTGCCCCCACCCCATCAGACACCAGGCAGCAGGACCACACCCACCTGCTGCTATGACACTCAGTGACTGAAACCTCAGTAGGGCTTCATGTCCATTGATTCACAGCATGAGCCCATGGGCATGCAGTCCATACTGTACAATGCAGTACAGATATGTGAATAAATATATCAATTCATTCAGTCACATATCTGCATTACCGTATACAGTATGAGCTGCGTGCCCATTACATAACATGAAAGTCAATATACTAAATACAGCAGATGTAGCTGAATGCTGTCATCAGCAACATGCTGAGTGACATATAGCAATTCTACAATGACCTCTTTTTGCACACCGCTAAATAATAAACAACACATTTCTTACTTCTTTTATTAAATATTAGTGTGGTTACTGTTCCTGCAATAAAATACTCCCCAAATTAATAGACTACCCTGCTACCGAGGATCACTATTTTAACTTCATAATTGTCAATGACAGTGCATTTTTGCATTCCTGGTTGTGAGTGAACAGCCACTTCACATGCCGAAAAGGTGATGAGAGCACATTCCAACCATAATTGTGTTCTGTTGTGCTGCATTTGTTCAGTGTGCTCTTGTAATGTTTTTTATCTGTCATGCAAATGTGGTATTCATTTTTTTGTTTAGACTAATATAATTAATTTTGTAATCTGGTGTATATGCAACTAACAAACATATAAAGATATATTGACTAAGATGGGTTTGATAGTGATTTACAGATATAGCTAGCTCAAAATGCTGTCCGGCATCTTACTTTGTGAAGTGTTAAGACTTTGTAACTGAAGTTTGTTTCTATTTTGTATTTACTACTACAGCACCTTAGCAGGGTTCAATATGTAATTGATGTTTTGCAAAGTCAGTGCGGATAAATTTAACACAAACAGCTGTCTGTTTCCGCTTCTTATGCTGTGATTCAGCTTAAAGTGGGACAGGTGTACCACATGTAACAAATGAGATTACAGTATTTATACTACATTTCTATTCCATTCTACATTAGAATTAACTTGTTCTAAAAATATACTTATCATAACATTGTAACTGTCTACTAGTGATGTAATACTTACGTTCTTCACCACCAGTCTCCTCCTGCTTCACCTGCACTGGTCTACTTACAACTGCTGTAGTCACTAGAAAAATATCACAACCTTATTTAGATATCATAAGTAAAATATTTCAATATCTAACAAAATTTTATTGTATTACATACAAGTCATATTCCGTTATACTAACATCCAACTATATGTAACAATTAAACAATAATGCCTCACAGGGTGTGTGTCATGCTGGAATAACGTCATGCCTCAGGTGGTTGGAGTGCGCGCCACAGGCCGACTGTGTCCAACAACTGACTGGTGACGTTATGCAAAACACACACCCTGAAGGATATTGCTATCTCTAATGGCTCATTGTTATATATAAAGTAAAAAATAATTTAAAGAATATATTTATTACTGGGAAAAATGTTTTGGTTTCTTAATAGGACATAAAAAAAAATGCTCGTCTCCCATATAGTCATCAAGGTCATCATCCAAAAGCTCATCTGCAGCTTAACAGATGTTGTACTGCATAGTACCTTTTTGAATATCACACTGCAATGCATCAGTGTGTTACACATATTGCACAGAAAAGTTGTACATGTACATGTCACTGTGACCATGCCATTACACAGCTACAGATGTCTGACACAAAACAACATTACAGAGGTCTGCACTGTCGGTGAACAGCTGCATAACTAACTTTGCACTGTGTTTTCTACTGTCATTACAAGTCTCCTACTGACCATACTCACTGCTGTTCTAACACAGCATTGCTACTCTGCTACTCTACTACCTGTTCTGTAGTGTACCATACACAACAGTACAACAGTAGCACTTTCTCAGATCAACAGTGGTCATTATAGACCAAGAGAAAACTGTTCACTCTCTGTTTCCCATAGTTAAAAGAGTTTTACTAATATCATACACAAGTACTCATATGAAGTATTGAACATTTTCAATACAAGTGTCTTCTTACCGTCTGACTCCACAAAGATAACACTGTCTGAGTCAGAGTTCACAGCCTCCACAGCTTCTGTCTGTGCTGGGACTACCTCGGCAACTACTGGGGGGCGTCTCTGATGACCTGTGTAATTTACATAAAAAGGATAATTAGTTATTCTCTCATTCAAATAATCAGTTGTTTAATCAAGTTTTTTATTAATTATTGACATATATCTGTTACTGAACATGCCCCTTGATCAAGCATTGTGCAGTTACGATACACAGACTAAATGACATCATTCCAAAATAGAACCAGACTAAAAATCTGAATTAGACATGGACATTGATAGACTCCAGATCAGTAAAGTAACAGAACTGTAACGTAACATGAACAACAACATAGGTAACAACACTTAAAAGTATGAGGACAAGTAATCAATAATACATGACAGGGTGTGTGTTGAACAGATTTTACTGCACGCCCGGGCATAGTAAGCTATGACACCCTGCCGAGTGCCTTCATGCCCTGTAAGTGCAGTAATAGCTCTTCAACATAAACACCCTAGTGTCTCAATTGCACTTATAAAATTGTTCTTTGTTTTGTTTAATATTTGTAACCTTAAAAAATATTAGTGAAGTAAAGAAAAACTAACATCATTCTGTTCCTTCCACCTACATAGAAACATAGACTTTGACTGCAGATAAGGACCGCTAGGACCATCTAGTCTGCCCATTTCCCTACCTACAGGATAGGCCGCAGATCCTATTTAACCAACAGCCTATATCTTCCTGCCACCCACAAGAATTGCCTTATGTCTGTCCCATGCATTCTTGAATTCTGCCACAGTTTTAGACTCCACAACTTCCTCAGGAAGGCAGTTCCATGCATCCACTACCTGCTCTGTGAAATAATACTTCCTCACATTGTCCCTGAACCGCCCTCCTTCTATCTTTAAATAGTGTCCCCTTGTTCTTGCAAGTCTCTTTTTCTGAAAGATGCTACCCTCTTGGACTTTGTTGATTCCCTTGAGGTACTTGAAAGTTTCTATCATGTCCCCCCTCTCCCTTCTTTCCTCAAGGGTATACATATTAAGCTCCTTTAGTCTTTCCTCATCTGACTTCTCTTGCAGACCCTGCACCATTTAGTTGCCCTCCTCTGGACTGCCTCTATCCTGTCTATGTCCTTACGGAGATGGGGTCTCCAGAACTGGACACAGTATTCCAGATGGGGTCTCACCAACTGTCTGTACAGAGGATAACTACTTCCTGTTTTCTGCTGCTGATGCCTCTCCCTATACATCCCAGTATACCCTGGCCCTCCCTACTGCCTTCTCACATTGCTTGCTAACCTTAAGGTCATCTGATATGATTACCCAGGTCCCTTTCCTGTTTTTGTTGTTACTACCTCCCCACCCATTGTGTATTCTTCCCTGGGTTCTTCTTTCCCAGGTGCATTATTTTGCACTTTTTGTATTGAATCCTAGCTGCCATCGTCTGACCATTCCTCCAACCTTGCCAAGTCCTTTTCATCCTTTCACGCCTCCTTGTGTATCAACCCTGTTGCAGATGTTTGTGTCATCTGCAAAAATGCATCTCTTCCTTCCAGTCCCTCTGCAATGCCACTGATGAAGACATTAAAAGGACTGGACCCAATACTGAACCCTGCAGTACCCCACTAGTAACCGCCCTTTCTTCAGAGTGGACTCCATTTACAATTACCTTCTGTGTCCTGTTGTCCAGCCAATGTTTTACCCAGGCTACCACCCTGGGACCCACTCCCAGGCTGGTTAATTTGACTAATAAGCCACCTGTGGTTGGGAGAAGATGGCTGACCTTGTTACCAGCAAAGTACCTAGTATGTGAACAGGAACATAGTCTCCACATTTCTAGCAGGGTGAGAATAGTACAACACCACATATTACTGTCATTACACAACTACTGACAGTTTGAGATGATGCTTGGGGGGATTCCGGATCACCAAAACACCGGGAAAATTACTTAACTATGTGACTATGTTGAAGAAATCTGCCATTCAACAGCAGTGCAGGACACATAAGGTAGTGTTCCATGGCAACATTCTATGTTAGACTGTGCCCAATGTGATGTACAGATGCCTTCATACAAAACAACAGAATACATGAATCTGTACCATGGACAGTTTACACACCACCAGCTGCACTTCACTTGCAATTGTCAGAACAAAATTGACATGCTGCCATAAATGTATAGTGATCACCCATTAGTACCATTAATGCATGATGTCTCAATTTGCATGCACAGTACTAAATATCTAAATATTATTGTTATGGAAGTATCATCACTTTACTTACAATGTGGAAGATGATCCCCAGCGTTTTGCTTTCTGGCTGCCTCCCAAAGCTCATAGCTGAGGTAGTACCAGCACGTGTCTTGAGTCGGTATCTCCGCCCTCTGCTTCAGCTGATAAAACCGCTGCCGCAACAGCTTCCACTTTCGTTTGCACTGCAGTGCACTCTTATTCCTAACTTTAAGTATGACATATAGATAGGTATGTATGCGCCTCCACATACTGTCCAACTTTCTGTTAGTGCTACGCATTAGTATGCGTGCACTTCCATCGCGCCTGAACTGCCTCGAGCAGCGCCACCACCTCTCTCAAATTTCAGTCTCATTTCTCTGCAAAAAAAAAAAATTACTAAATTACTGCCATGTTGCATGACGTTAAACTTTTTCTTCTATTAAATTTCACAGGCGAAATACAGAAAACTGTATCTTATAAATTTTGCAATTATAAATATTTACAGGCATACACAAATACACTGTCAGTATATCACATATGCAATCATCAGTAACTCATGTTGTACCACTTTACATTGAATGACATTTTTTTAAAAGAGAGATTATATTTTTTGCATAGTAACACTTCTATGCACACTTTACACATCCTAATATTTATGCCATCATACTACAAATATCTACAAACAAAACCCATTATTGCAGCACACACTATTGAGGCCCACCTGCAAAAGAAAAAAAAACAAAAAAAAAACAAACACAGTGGAGCAGTATTATTATACAGATCAACATGGTAGCAACCAAGTGTGGCTCTCCACCAAAAGCACACCAGTACTGTATCTCGTCATCACCCTCTCTCACCAACCATGATTTACCTTTAAAAAAATATAGCCATGGCACCATGGCACCACAACTACTTTACATAATTCTAAGTTTGATGTATTAAAAAGACTTGTGCTGTACTTCAACTGTAACGCACCCAATCAGGCAACCAAATATAGTGAACACACTCACAAGTGATAAATTTGAAAAGTTTAACCATAATAAAATGAAAGGAAGACTGCACTGTACTAACAGCAGTATTTTGTTATCTAAAACAGCTAGTTTTAAAACTGATTATCACAAAGATATCTTGGGGGGGCACTACACAACTGGTGCTCAATCACACAATACAGCAACAAGTTACTAATTTCAACATTACAAGTGCATACTAATGGCGCCATGATAATATGAAAATAGGTCTGTTGACACCTTGCATGCATTATCAATCCATGTGCATCCCACAGTACTGTTAAATATTGTACTAACAACAAAGTGTCACATTACAATAGCAGTTTGGCCACAGTTGGTCCACAGTATGCACAGTCATGTGTTACATGTGTGTGACTGATCTATGCAGCAGCTCTATTTTTTGACCAAGATATTTTGGTTCTGAAAAGAACCTTTGATAGCACTTTGATATTTGATTAAACAGTCTGACATTCTTAGAGGACTTTGAGGATTGCATCTCGAAGGTCTCCCAGGAAATGGCAATTGCCAGCATGTGAGAAATGTACACCATCTGGTAGGAATAGCCAATCATTACAGTATTTTATTACGGGGTGACGTATAGTGTGCATTCCATGCATGCGTAGAAAAGCAGTAATCTGTACATTTACTTTTCTGCGAGCTCTGTCAATCAGATACATATGATACTCTGCTTGCCAGACTCTACGCTCTGTAATATCTGAAAAGATGATAATACAGGCAGGCAACATAGACATAATAGAAGCAAGGTCCAATTTTGCCTCTGTAACTAAATCTACCCAGCGTTTTGAGCCCAAATCATTGCCTCCAAGATGTATTAGCAGTATGTCAGGAGGAGAGTGAGTTCTCAAAAGTCTGTGCATGGTTGGCATAAGATGTTCCCATCTCATGCCACCATGATAAACCATCTTACATAGCAATTCGGGGCACAGGTCCCTCCCAAATCACTATGAACTGCGAACTCAGCTGCTCGTCTAATGTAACTGCTTCCAACTATCCACAAAATCCTTTTGCTATTTTCTGCCATTCTAAGTTTTTAAACTCAGAACTGTACAGAGAGCTACTAAGAAAGGGACTGTTCAGCCTGCACTGACCAGACAGCACTGAAAATCAAACTGATATTTTCCCTCCTTATTTCAAGCTAGCTTCAGTGCATTCAGACAAAACACACAAATAAAAAAAAACATTCCCTCCTGCTCTGGCTTCATCAACCAATGTAACTCATGCATTCAGTATTACTAGACTATGTTCCTGCAAAAATCTGAAACCACTGAGAACTGCAAAAAATGCATCCTTTTCATAGGCAGTTTTAAACAATTACAACATCAGAAACAAGTCTGATTGGTTCCATTTTGTCATACAACTCCACGTGCACCTTCCTATCTCCCTCCATTTGCAGCTGTATCTGTACAAGTTAGTACTAAAATGCTTTCTCACTTTAAAGTATTTTCTCTTAAGAATATAGCATGCTACACAATAACAATTAACATTATGAGATTAAACAGAAACATTTTTGATTGATAGTATGTACATGTTCTAATAATTTTTAATACTAGAAAATATCATGAGAAGATAGACTGTACTTACAGTTTCAAACTGGTTTTCTCAGCAATATTCAAAATGGATCCTGTTTACTTCTTCTTCAGTGTTGTCCGTCTCTGATTCGTTCTCAGAAGTGGCCTGACAAATCTTAAATTTCATTGGTAGAGCTAGCTGTCACTCAAACACACTGTTTAATGATTCAATAATGAATGTTTAAGCCACTCCCAAGTGTTAGATTAACTCTACTGTTGAATGCACGAAAACACATTTGCGACACTTTTGGTATCACGAAAATAAGATTTGCGATAGAGTTGAAGTTCGACATTACTTTTGGCCATTCTGTCAAATGCACGAAAGCAAAATTTGTGACACTTTCGATAGCATGAAAGCAAAATTTGTGAAAGTGTCGAAGTTCGACAGGACTTCTGACCGTACTGTCGAATGCATGGAAGCACAATTTACGACACTTTCGAATGCACGAAAGAATTTTTTTTCGAAACTTTCGTGCTACCGAAAGTAATTTTCCAAAACTGTCTATATATTGACACAATTTCAGATTCTATGGAAAAATAGCTCAATTTTCAATTTTAAACACATAATCTGCTGCATAGCTGCTTCAAACTCAGTGCAGTGCAGATATCTTAGATTTACAATGTTCCAACATGCATAACAACTGTGCAAAACAGACTTGCAAAACACTAATTTGTTGTAATTTTCACACTCAAATGTCCTCATATATCCATTTTAAGACCTCTGCTCATAACAGTGTCACTCTTATGTTTAAACATTTCTACCATATAGTCATTTCTCACATCAACTGAGCCAAAACGCAGCACATAAGCAAAAGCACACTATTGTTAAGATGTGACTAATGAAATCTGTACTATTCACAACGTTGTGGGTTTAAAGCAAAATAGTAAATTCTCAACTGAAAAGTATGACAAAACACAAACTTACAAGTGTACATGTGAACTGCACTCTGAAAGCTTGTAAATCAGAAATATTTCAGAATTCTCACACAAATTTTTCAGCATATTCAGTTTAAGTTGTCTGTTCCAGAAACACAGCCACAGTCATTTTGTGACTGTGCCCCACACATTATTTCATCAATGAACTGCAGCATTGCACAGTACATGTGCAGAAAAACATTTTTCCCATGTTGTAAAAAATAACAGCTACAATAGTGATACACAGCAGTACAAAAAAACACAATGTTGATAATATGCAGCAACGATATTGAAATTTCGTGAACATGCAAGCATAGTTACCAACTGTGGTACACACACTCACACAACAATAATACTGCCATGTCCTCCCTCTAACTGTAAACATATTAATTGTTACAGATTTGGTAATGCACACTATCACTCTTAAGTTTTTTGCTCTACCATATACTAAACTATCATACTGACTATACCATCACACACCACATGGTGAAAACACATGTTCATCCACAGGTGAAAATCACACCTATCCTAATCATAAGAACACATGTGAAAAAAAAAAATTAAATGTGTCTAAAATATTGAGAATAAACAAACTTCTGATATTACATAGCAGCTAGCGATGCACATTCATAAAAATATCGTTTAGTTATGTTTTTATCAAATTGTTAACATACTTAACGTACTATTCTATCAATACACACTGTTATAAGAAATTTACTGAAAGCCTATTCTAAAACTTTTATTTCTCTCTCATACAGGTGCCTGATACTTCTGTAAGACTGCTTACTGTCACTGTCAACCATTATACCAAAAAATGCCAACTAAATACAGACGTAGATGTGTCTCAAAACGAGAGCGGTATCATAGTACTACACTGTTGTATAAGGGCAACAAACAAGACAGTAAAGGCACACCCAAAAATGAACATCAACAGAGCTTTACTGCAACACTGACCCCTACATCAAGTCACTGCAGAACCAAACAAAAATCCTTAACCGAAAAGCAAAAATGTATACCATCACAAATGTTGTGTCGATCTCTGAGATGAAACACAACTATTTTGAGTGCAACCATCAAGAGATGCTCAAAACAACACCGGAAAATCAAAAATAGTGACTTACAACTCAGAAAGAGAAAGTATTTCCGATCACTAGCAAGTAAAGCTAAGATCGAAAGACTTATCGCTGCTGTGCTATAGCACACCCAAAAGAGCAAGAGTCACCTTTCTCTGATGAATTTACATCTGAAAGTATGAACTTTTGTCAACAGAGCACTGTTTGTACTACAACGATTGTGGCGTAAGATGTGCCATGTGATTGAACAATTCAGGAAACTTGTATATGCCATTAAAAAAAGGCTTCAACAGTATCCTTGTTTGACTGTTGACAACTTCTGTCATGTTTTCACAGGACAGTGGCTGCACACACAGCACTCAGAACCATATTTCTGGGAAGAGTCTTATCATTACTTTACAAAACAACAGACGTTCAGTATTGATGAGTCCGGCAAACTAAAAAATGTCCTCAGTATCTCTGATGAGCAATCAATTGGATAGTGATGATGACTGTGGTCCAACCACACTCTTCAATAAACGGCACTGCCTGACATGGTCATGTGATGATACATGCAACCGTAGGCAATCATCATTTAAAAAAGTAGAACACTTTGTTAACCTATTCGTAATAACAGATCGCAAAGAGAGACATAAACTGTTTACAGAAATTGACCATTGTGAAATCCGGCCACATACTGGACTCATGGGTCACTCACTTGCATGTCTCGATAGTGGTGTTTGTGATAGTATTTTTCACAACATGCGGATGCTTGCAGTGCATCAAACAGGCATGCAAAACTTTGTCTACAGAGTATATGAAGTACAGCGAGCTGTACATCAGTACACTTGTTTAAATGACTTATTGCAGTCAGGTGACATGCAGGGTGCCATCACTTTCCTAAAAAAACTGCAACACATTACTTCTGTACCAGAAACAACTAATTTTCACTGTAACACTTCTGTAGAAAAATCTGTTTCAGTGTTAGAAAATGACATTCTGAAACAGTACGGGAAGGAAATTGCTAAGTTTGAGGTTGCAAAGTCTCAGAAGTTTGATTCTGTATGTGTGTCATGCAACCGTTTGTGCTACACAAAACAAACAGTCACAGTCAACCTAGAAACCTTGTCACCATACAATGACATGTGGTTCCACCTGGCAGCATTCTTGCTGCTGAAATCTGACTTTCACTTACAAGACACCATTGTGCTATGCAAACACTGTTTTTCAAGACTGAAGTGTAACACTTTGCCAGCAAGGTCAATGCTAAACAACATGGAAACAGATGTCACACCAAGTGAGATTTCAACATTGAATATGTTTGAACGTATTCTAATTCAGACAATGAAACCATTCCAAATGATTCTACATCTGAACACAAAGACACGGAACATTCCACAGAAAGAGCTTGTTAGATCTCTAAAGGGTTCTGTGATGTATCTGACACTTCCTCTACAGGAAAATGTTCAAGCAATCTCAACAGAAAATAGCTCGGTCATTCTTGTAAATGGTGTGCCTACAAAGGCCAAGGTCATCTGGCAAGATGTTGTCAATGTACAAAAGATAAAGCTTGCTCTGGCTTATTTAAAGAGTAACAATTCCTTTTATATAGACCTTGACATAGATCAGATGGCCAGTCTCTCTGTCCAACATGATCTATTAGAAAAAAGTAAGCCAATCATTGAGAAGGTCAGTACACAGACAAGTGACAATGTGTATGAACAGTACACAATTCACCCACTACATGGAAGAGATCCATTAGGAGACAACATTGATCTCTATCAAATGAAGCAGGTGGAAGGTGAGCCTGTCAGCATTTGGGAGGCAACACTAGAAGCACGCTGTTTCTCAGACCTATTTCCAAAAGGGTCAGGTGGATGCCTAGATGAAAGAGAAGTATGGGTACAGGGTGCTGAGTACCGTACTAGCCGTGTCCTGAGCAAAGATGGCAAATTCAGATGTAACATACAGTACCTGTTCCATCTGCTCTGGGAGAGTGAACTTAGCATTCTGTCTGCGTCTATAGCACATACCATTCGTCTAACAACTCCACTAGATGGAATAACAGCTGCTCAATTTCTAGAGAAATTAAAGCAGAAAGATGAAAATGTGCAAGTGAACCTGTCTTCCATACTTTCAAGTCTACATGGCACCAAAGAATATTGGTATCGCAGACACTCGGAAGTGATGACAATGCTACGAGAGTATGGTGCAGCCACATGGTTTGTCACACTTAGTTGTGCTGAATATGCCTGGGACGAACTCATTGAACTGTTGAAGTGGGCAAATTCCGATGTCGAAGGCATCTCATCAATGACTGTCAGAGAAATGTGTTCACTTGATCCTGTGTCTGTCACAAGACATTTTCACAAGCGGTTCCATGACATTCTCACTTTCATCTTGTCAAAGGACAATCCTCCTCTAGGTATTGTAGAACATTACTTTTGGAGGACAGAATATCAAGCATGAGGTGCCCCTCATATCCATATGTTATTGTGGATCAAGGATGAGCCACGCATTGGTGAACATGAAGCAGCAGAAGTGCTATCATTCATCAAAAAATATATCACTTGTCACATTCCAGACAAGTATGACAGTCCTACACTATGGAAGTTGGTACAAAATTCCAGCGACATATTTGCACAAAATATTGCCGGTGAGTAGTAAAGAACAAATCTAATTGGTACACACGATGTCGCTTTGGATTTCCTAGACGAGTTTGTCAGAATGGTGCCATGAATGACCTTTTTTCAGCAATGTGACACAACTTGAAGGCAAAATCAACCAAGAGGGTATACGAGTTACCCAGGGATGAAAAAGAGGTGTACATCAATGACTACAACCCAACTCTTCTAATGTGGCAAGCAAACATAGATGTTCAGTTTGTGGCTGACAACTCACTGGCCCTGGTTCATTGCGTCACTACGTACATAACCAAACATGAACAGACTAGCTTGCAAGATCTTTGGGAAGATATTGCCACTTCAAGCAAAAGCCTGACATCTCAGCTGTGGTCATTGGGTTTGAAGACTCTTTCACACAGAGAATGTGGAGCTTATGAAGCCAGTGACCGCTTAATGGGTACACATCTGTACGGGAAGTCTGACGCTGTACGTTTCCTCAGTGTAAACTACAAAGAGAAACGGAAGCGTGTACTGATTCCTCATGCCGAAATTGAGGAGATCGCTGTCAATACACCTTCTTCAAAACATATCTTGAAGAATAACCTGATAGACACATACTACCCACATAGACACAACGACATGAATGATATGTGTCTGTTTGAGGTGGCTAAGTGGTATGACTACAAGACAGGTGCAGCACCTGACTCAACACGCCACATTTACAAGGTCAATGGACTAGATGGCTGTCTTGTGAAGAGGCACAAGCCATGGCTTATAGATCACTGCAAACTGCATCTAGGCACATCAGAGAGCACAGAACATTACTACTTTGCTCTCCTATTCCTATTTAGACCCTGGAGGAGTGAGTCTGAATTAAAAGGTGACTCTGACACATTGAAGAACAGTTCAATCTCTTACGAGAATTTCCAAACTGAGTACTCACAGACATATATACAAAGACTAAAAGCTGAGAAAGAACAGCTTGAGAAGGCAGAGAAGCAACTTCAGGAAGACACTCAGTTAGTTCACAAGACAACCTTGATCCAGAAGGACAAGGTGTTCTAGGTGACCCTCTGCCCTTAAATGCCCCAGAAGTGTTAATGTCAGAAATTGAGACAGCCATGCAACATGGCACACACTCTATGGTCAACCCAGCTGACTTAAGAGAAAGACTAAATCAGCTGCAGCATACAGTTCACTCCCAAGTGGTTGAAGCTGTCCAACATGGTATACTACATGAAATAAAACAATGTGACTGCACTCAGTACAAGCCACTACTAATGTTTGTTAGCGGTTCAGCTGGCACAGGAAAGAGTTTCCTGATTGAAGCCATCACTGCAGAAGTACGGAGTGTGACAGGCTCTTCAATGTCTGTTGCTGTGACTGCTCCCACAGGACTAGCAGCATACAACATTGGTGGAGTAACATTACACCGTCTCTTTATGTTGCCAGTCGAACATGGGAGAACTGGAGAGTATCGTAAACTGTCATTTGAGGTTGCATCTCAGCTCCGTTCCATGTTCACAAAGATGCAGTTACTCATTGTTGACGAAATCAGCATGGTCTCCAATGTCATGCTTGCCTGTATTCATCTACGTCTACAGCAGATCTTAGGTACTGATGATGGAGTGCCATTTGGTGGCAAAAGTATACTTGTGTTGGAGACCTTTTACAACTTGCACCAGTCAATGCAGAGCATGTATTTACAACTCTGACTGCCAAGCAAGCTAAGAATATCCTCGGTTGCATTGCAGGCTATAACATATGGGAATTATTTACCTATGTTGAGTTGTCTGACAACATGCACCAAAGTGGTGATCTAGCTTACAAATCACTTTTAGATGAAGCTCGTACAGGTTCTCTATCACCAGAACATGTTTGTATGCTAAATGATTGAAAAATCACAGTACATAGTACATGCATAGAAACAGCATGTAATGTCTTCAGTGATATATACTCTACTGGCAGACACATAGTGTGTCTTATGCCACGACTAAAGAAATGTGCTGAATTCAACAATCTAATGCTACAAAGAGAAAACCAAGAGATTCTAACTCTGCATGCAGTTGATACAGTTGATGGCATAATTCTTAGTCGAAAACTAGTAGCAAAGATGACTGAACGACTAAGTGAACTGAAGTCAGATATTTCACGAACAGCTGGCCTAGAAGCTGTTCTCACAGTTTATAAGAATGCGCATGTATCATGCTGCGACGTAATCTAGATGTAGAACAAGGTATGGTAAACGGTGCCATGGGAAACATCACTGACTTTGTCTATAATGTCCAGAAGACATATATTGAGACACTTGTAGTGCACTTTGACAACATGGAACACTCTGTACACATAGATCGAACCTGCGTTAAATTCCAGGTTTTTAAGGATATCTACGTAAACAGGAAACAGTTCCCATTATGTGTTGCATATGCTGTCTCCATTCACAAATCTCAGGGATTGAGTTTGGATTCAGCAATGGTAGACATAGGTACAGACATTTTCAAGGATGGCATGAGCTACGTTGCACTTTCACGTGTACGCAGCCTTTCTGGATTGCACATCATTAGTATAGCACCTCAGAAAATACGAGCTGACAAGATGTATTCTTGAGTACAACAGGTTATGTACTCTACATCAGCCACAAATGTCTTTAATACCACTGCCTACATATCTGTCTGTCTCTCACAATTCAGTCACAGCTAGAGGTAGCAACAAACAGCAGCAAGCTTCCAAAGTGATTCAACAAAAAGAGTTCAGCAAAGGCCACAACTTCAAGTAAACATTCACAACCAGCAATTCATCAGAAATCAGTTGGTGTAGCTGCTGTACCAGTCTTTGACAACAGCAGTAGATAAACTGCTATGCTAACTCAGCTATGCAAGTTTTTCTACACATGCCACACTTTGTGCAGGCAATATCTGCTTCACAAGACAATCCCCTATCAAACGCTTTGAAGCAGATTATCAACATGACTTCTGACCACTCTAACAATGTACAGTCACTAACACCACTACGACAGGTGTTAGCTACATATGCTGGATGTAGTACATTTGCTGCAGACATACAGCAAGACACTACTGAGTTTATGATGGCTGTCATAAACAACCTGGATGAAGATGGCACCACAATGCGGCAGTACTTCACAGTAACATATGTTACAAAATATGTATGTGTTTCATGTGGCAATTCACAGCGTGAAACCACACAAGACATGCTGTGGATAACTCTCTTTGTCCCTGAATACCAAAAGTGTCAAATTTCGACAGCTATTCACTAATGCTGAATGTAGTCATGCCTGTGGAAGGTGGTGCGGAGGCAGATGCACTCAGTCCATACGTCTAAGGAGTTCATCTCAATATCTGTTGCTTATGTTGCACAGATTTGACCACAATGGGCTCAGAGTTGATACTCCTATCACAGATTACACAGCTAGTAGAATAGTCTTCAACCAATCAGTGTTTGACACTCACAGTATAATCTATCACCATGGTCAATCCATGCATTCTGGCCATTACACCTCGTTACTAAGGTGCAGAACTGGATGGTTAGAGTGTGACGACTCTACAACGACTTTTAAACAGAGACTGCCACGGCACTTGAAAAATGCATATCTTCTAATATTGAAGAATTATGACAACCTTCATATTTCAGAAGAATAGGACAAAACATGTTGCATTTTAAAATGACTACTTTTCCCAAAAACATTCATGCCTCATTACAATGTTGTATAATGTACGACTCTAAATAAACAATACAGTTTCAACAAGATGGTATTCTAATACAGACATTACATACACTGTTACATGTTAGATCTTGTGTGGATCAGTGACTGCATGAAAATTGTTGTAGTGGCTTCAATCGGCGCCAACGATATTCACAGTCACTAGAGAAACCATGATTACATGTCTATCAAAGATTGTACATCTTAAAACTGAGGACTTACTACTCTCCTCCTCTGTACATCTCTTTGAAAATCCATGTATCAACTCATATATAACAACAAATTGATATGACTTATAAGCTCTTACTCTTTCCAAACAAAGAGAACTTCTCAGTTATTATCATAGATAACTGAGCTACCCTTATAACATTCAGCAAACATTCCACTCTGTCACAAGTTGTCTATCAACACTTCAATTTGTCTAGTGACTCTTGACACATAGAGAACATCATTCGATCACCATGCAACAGTTTAGAACTATCACGCTTTCATCGTAATACTAAGTATTGTACATATGTAAAAACAACTACCTTTATTGATAATGCAAGAAGCTGAATTACACAACTGTAAATAATAACCAATTGCTGAATCTCATTTACTGACTCTTACATGTGTTTAAAATTACTTGTACATAATAAAAAATTGTATTCAGGTGTACATTGTTAATAGCTAGTTTGATACTTGTACTAAAAATAGTAGTGTGCCACTAAAGTACAAGTGAATGTTTTACATATTATTCAGCACTATAGTAACAACATTTAATTAACCATAAGTTTGTTAAAAAATGCATTCCATGACAGTTTTAGTATTTATAAGTTAAGAATTTACATAGAAGCCAATGTAAGAATTGATAATATGTCATTTGTTCATGTAAAAATATTATATTTTTGTAACTTGTCACATAAGTAATTCTACCGTATTAAAAAATATTGGCAATTGTAAATCAGGCACTGTTGCTGATCACAACAAACTGCATACCTGTTCCTGACAATATTTATGATCGCCTCAATTGAGAGTCGGTGGGGAATTTTCCATTTGCACCTAGTCAGTGCCATATAATTAAATAATATCAATCAAATGTCTAAAACTTACATTTGTGTAAATTGTACTACTTAGACAGTCAGCATATGGTTTTCGCCCACCCAGGAACATCCACATTAGCAGTCACACAATTGCAACAAAACACTTGTCTAGCATGTGTAATCACACTTCACAACCTACTACATTGCCTTATTAACATAACACACAAGTAATGCACTACACATAATTACAACATACAACCATTTTTAAAAAGTTGCATTTTTTACAAATCCATTCACATTCAATAGTAAATATATAATGAAGCGTCACAGCTTCAGCCTGACTATTAGAATTCCAGGTCGAATGTCAGAAACTACTTCCTCACATAAAGAGTAGTGAGTACTGAAACATAACTAGAAACACACAACACCTGATTAGTTTCCTATTATATCACACACTTACTACAATCCATATTATACAGTTATTATTATTCTTACACATTTACATATTTGACAAGCAATGATTGCACACATACAAAGATTGCATTGTGAGACTGCTTCTGTTAACTAAATTTCACTCTTGATTGGACCTTTTCTCCATTTGACAAATTGGCAATAAATTTTTGAAAACCATAACCACCTGTGTCGACTCCTTATTTTAAATACCATTATGACATAAAACTAAGTGTCTATGACTTAAGCATACAAATCACTGTTTACTAATACTGCTACAACTATACCTCCATCAATTTGTTTGGTACCTATGACATACAGTCAGTATCACAGCATATGCAACGATGTGGCACATTGCATGTCACATTTGACAGAATTCCTAACAGTGTAAAAAACTCAGCAATGTACTTACTTTTCCTGTGCCTATGCAGTCATTATTACTATACCAAGGTGCCACACATCAGCACCCAACAGGTCACAGCTGTGACTATACATGTACCATTCAGTCACTACTATGTGTACTTCACAGTCTGACAAAATGATGTTTCTCATTGGCTGCAAACATCCTACAACCTTATGTTAATGTTTTATTACCATACATGAAGAGGTTGACGATATACTGAACAAGGTTTAAAACTGTTTAAAAACATGTTTCATTATTATAGCAATAGGTCACTCCCAAGAATTGTGTTAATGGTCAGTCAATCACCCTATAGAGACATGTGCCACTCAGCCACACCTCATGCCACAGCACACCCCTGTGTGTGTCTGTGTGTGTGTGGTGCTGGGTGAGGTGAACTCGGAGTTACGGTTTTCAACCCTAACAGCGAATTTCCTCACTTTTGTCACTGTGGAACAACCCTAACAAATGCATTAAACAGAGTTTTTTGCCTCTAATTTACCTTCTTTTTGAGAATGATATTGAGAAATAGTGAATGTAATTCACTCCCTCTATGATGTCTTGTGGCATACTAACAGGAGCAACAGCATGAGCAGAAATGCTAACAGTGGCACACATGGTAACACAAGCGCGAATGAGAACAGAAAGGGTAGCATGCGGTGGCGTGAGCGGATGGTGTGCCACGTGATTTCTTGTCACATAGTAACATGGTGCCTGTAAATGGAAATGTCAATGGGCATGGTGACACAAAGTGAAACAGAAAGAGAAAGCGGTACAGTACACACAAATGGCAAAAAAGTAACAGAAGCAGAGTGAAATGAAAACTCAAGCGATGGCGCACATGGTGGCATTGGGGTGTCCATTGGGATGATCAGCCCTAACTCACCCCATGACATGTGTAAAGCAGCAGAAGTATAATACAATGGAAGAGTTAGGACCCATGATCCAACGCACACCCCAATGCCGTTGGGGGTGGTGGGGTGCATACAAGCCAACCCTAACAGCGAATTTCCTCACTTTGTCGCCAGAACAACCCTAACTAATGCATTAAACTGAGTTTTTTAGCTCTAATTTCCCTTCTTTTTGAGAATGATAACAAGAAATAGTGAATGCGATGCAGCGGCGGGAGCGCAGGGCCCTTTGTGCCCCATGATCCCGCCACATGATGTCTTGTGGCATACTAACAGGGACAGCAACGCAAACAGAAATGCTAACAGTGGCGACATGGTAACACAAGCACGAATGAGAACAGAAAGATGCGCATGGTGGCGTGAGCGGAATGGTCTGCCATGTGATGTGTTGTCACATAGTAACATGGTGCCTGCAAACAAAAATGTCAATGGGCATGCTGATGTAAAGTGAAACAGAAAGATAAACAGTACTGTACACGAAATGGCAAAAGTAACAGAAATGCAAGCACAAATCAAAGCATGAAGGATGACACATGCTGGCATTGGGGTGTGCATTGGGATCATCAGCCTAACTCTCACCCATGACATGTGTAAAGCAGCAAAATAATAATACAATGGGGTGAGAGTTAGGACCCACGATCCCAATGCACACCCCAATGCGGTTGGGGGAGTGAGTGGGGGGGTGCAAGTGGGGTTTTCAACCCTAACAGCAAATTTTCTCACTTTTGTCACTGTGGAACAACACTAACTAATGCATTAAATGGAGTTTTTTGCCTCTAATTTCCCTTATTTTTGAGAATGATAACGAGAAATAGTGAATGTAATGCAGCGGCAGAGGCTGGGGCCCACCGCATAATGCGATAGGACGCTCCCCCACATGATGTTGTGGCATACTAACAGGGACAGCAATGCAAACAGAAATGCTAACAGTGCTACATGGTAACATAAGCGCGAATGAGAACAGAAAATGGCGCACATCGGTAGTGAGCGAGAATGGTCTGCCACGTGATGTGTTGTCACATAATAACATGGTGCCTGCAAACAGAAATGTCAATGGCCATGGTGGCATAAGTGAAACAGAAGAGAAGTACTGTAGACAGAAATGGCAAAAATAACGAAGCATAGCGCAAATAAAGCATAAATGATACAGCACATGGTGGCGTGAGCGCAATTGTAAATGAACGGGTACAGAACCACAAGCGGAAAGGGCAACAGTAACAGTAATGTAAGCGCACAGGCTGGTTTTCCCCAAAACCTGCATAGAGAAAGACAGTGAGTACAAATAATGTATGCATAATAATGAGTATCGGCGTAGAAAATGAGATCTTGGAATACTAAAGACATTATATCTCAGGAATCGTATGACGTAGAAAAAAATTTAAAACATATTATTTACAACTGTCCTGGCTAATTTGAATCTTAGCCCCATTAGGGAGCTAAGAAATTTTCCGACGAAAAGTCCGTATCTCACACCGTTTTCGAGATACAGGCCCTGAAAGGCGCGGCAAATGCCGTGATGTTATCCTATGGGAAAAAAAGAAAAGTTTGGAGCGCCATAACTTTACCTCCCTGTAATGTTTTTTCACCAAACCACTGAAAGGCACATCTGTGGGCGGTTGGCTGTCTTCCTTCCAAATTTCAGGAAAAAAGACCAAACCGTTATTTTGCAGCAGGGTGCCAAAGGATTTCTGCAATACGTTGGGCGCCGTAATGTTATCCTATGGGAAAAACCGTCAACTTTGGAGTGCCGCAAGTTTGCCGCTATGTAATATTTTTTCAAAACAACACTGAAAGGCACATCTGTGAGATGTCTTCTGCGTTCCTTCCAAATTTCAGCCTAAAACTCCAAACTGTTCTTTTGCAGCGGAGTGCCAAAGAATTACTGTTATTTTGGCCATAGTGTCGCAAAGTAGTGTCGTGATTTGCAGCTTTCTAAAAAAATGCGACAATTTTCGCTAGTTCGACACTACTTTGTGACACTCATTTTCCAGAAATTTGAAAACATATTTCTGGGGAGTTTTACAAAATAAAGACATGGCTAGCATCCTCAGGGTCCGACTAGGTGAATACAAAAGAATTAGATTGCTAGAGGGTCTCAATTTTAAATGCCAACCATTTTATGATCACCAACTGAAAACAAGATGGCGGATTGCGACACTAACAGGGCCATTTGCGACACTAAAAAGTGCATTTGCGACACTGTCAAACTTTTTGTTAACTTTTCCCATTGACTTATAATGGGAAACTGTTTTTTGAATAACTTTTGAACCGTTTAATATTTTTTCATGAAATCTTCAAAAGGCACATCGGGACCCAGCCGCACACTCCCTGAAGATTTCGGACCGGTCGCGCAAACCATACAACCTGTAGGCGCGACCGTAGAATTCCAGAAAAGCGTAAATGCGCGCACAGATCACACTTAATAACTCCACAGCTGTAAATCCGAGCAGTACGAAACTTGGCATATCCCAAGGCCTATAGTTCTTGATCATGTATTCCAAATTTCAGGCAAATCCGTTAAATGGTTGCAAAGTTATTAAGGTGCAAAAGTTTGGGTTTAACATAGAAATGGCTCCTCAACCTAACTGGTAGCACTACCGTATACCATATATATATATATATATATATATATATATATATATATAATCTCTATATCTCTCTCTGTATATATGTATATATATATATGTATATATGTGTGTGTTATATATATATATATATATATATATATAATCTCTCTATATCTCTCTCTGTATATATCTATCTATCTATATATATATATATATATATATATATGAGAGAGGAGAATGCAAGTACCTATAGTAGGTATCGTACTACAAATTAATACCAAGCAGCTATGATTTTTTTAATGCTACTGTGTGTGTATATTATTTTGACGGATGTTCCAGTCAGATCAGACCAGACAAAGAAATAGATATAAGGAATGATTAAATGTGCAGTAGTAGGAGCCTACCCATATGATGCAACTGCATTGCATGTCCCAGTGTATTGTGGTATAGCACACCACCTAGTCCATCAAGTGGTAATGTTTTCTACTACTAATTCTACTGATCAACACCCTGAACATGTTTATTAAAGATATACTGATCACCACTCAGATAGTCGCATCACATCAATTAATTTGCAGTGCAGTTATAAAACAAAATTTCCTGCTGCTGTGTCTTGTTTACCTGAAGACACACAATTGCATCCTTCCTAATTCCAAACAATTGCTGCCAGAGCCAAATAATTTAAGTATGTAAAATATAATAATCTCAACCCAGTTACTGTAGGTGAGAAGTAGTGTTAGAGCAAGGCTAGCGCACCACACACAATAAAGAAATTAATTAAATTTAGTACCATTTTTATCTGTGAAGTAATCACAGCCAAATATGGATTCACAGTGGGAAGGTCATGTCAGATGAATCTAATTAATTTCTTTGACTGGGTGACCAAAGTAGTTGACCAGGGAGGGGCTGTGGACATGGCCTACCTAACTTTAGCAAGGCATTTGACACAGTCCCACACAAAAGATTAATAGTCAAATTAACCAGCCTGGGAGTGGGTCCCAGGGTGGTAGCCTGGGTAAAGCATTGCCTGAACAACAGGACACAGAAGGTAATTGTAAATGGAGTCCACTCTGAAGAAAGTTGGGCTACTAGTGGGGCCCACAGAGTTCAGTACTGGGTCCAGTGCTTTTTAATGTCTTTATAAGTGACATTGCAGAGGGACTGGAAGGAAAAGTATGCCTCTTTGCAGATGACGCAAAGATCTGCAACAGGGTTGATACACAAGGAGTCACGGAAAGGATGAGAAGGGACTTGCAAGTTTAGAGGAATGGTCAGAAGTATGGTAGCTTGGATTCAATGCAAAGAAGTGCAAAATAATGCACCTGGGAAACAAAAACCCAGGGGAAGATTACACAATGGGGGGTAGTAATAACAACTAAAATGGAAAGGGACCTGGGAGTAATCATATCAGATGATCTTAAGGTTAGCAAACAATGTGAGAAGGCAGTAAGGAATGCTGGGGGTATACTGGGATGTATAGGGAGCGACATCACCAGCAGAAAACAGGAAGTGGCTGTCCGTCTGTACAGACAGTTGATGAGACCCCATCTGGAGTACTGCATCCAGTTCTGGAGACCCCATCTCTGCAAGGACATAGACAGGATAGAGACAGTGCAGAGGAGAGCAACTAAAATGGTGCAGGGTCTGCAAGAGAAGCCATAGGAGGAGAGAATAAAATAACTTAATATGTATACCCTTGAAGAAAGGAGGGAGAGGGAGGGCACGATAGAAACTTAAGAACCTCAGTGGAATCAACAAAGTTCAAGAGGGTAGCATCTTTCAGAAAAAGAGATGTGCAAGAACAAGGGGACACAATTTAACAATGGGGGACGGTTCAGAGGCAATGTGAGGAAGTATTTTTTCACAGAGACGGTGGTGAACGCATGGAACCACCTTCCTGAGGAGGTTGTGGGGTCTAAAACTGTGGGAGAATTCAAGAATACATGGGACAGACATAAGGCAATTCTTGTGGGGGGCAAGAAGAAATAGGCTGTTGGTTAACTAGGATCTGCAGCTTATCCTGTAGGTAGGGAAATGGACAGACCAGGTGGGCCAAGTGGTCCTTATCTGCCATCAAAGTCTATGCTTCAATATTTTTCTTTGTTTCTAAGTGAGAAATATATTATGAAAGAGCATTAAGTTTCAGTGTTCGGGCTTCTGCTTCTGCTAAGCAATCTGTTGTATGAAAATTAAAACAGTAATACTACAGTACAGTCAGGTAGTAAAGAGTTATTTTTTTAATCAGTTGTTGAGTACAAAAAGTGACAAGTAGTAATAGTAGACAGCAGTACACTACTTACCATGACAGATAGTGGTACTACCAGGTAAGTTTGTAATGCAGTTGCTTGCTGAATTTGGAGTCTGAACCCACTGATGTTATTATATTTCACGTGTCTGTACTCATTGTGTTCATTCAAGTAATTCTGGCCTGGCCTAGTGTCCTACAATCCTCCTGACCTGACTGTTATCACTATCTCATGCATGCCTCATGTATTAAAAAGTAGTAGACCCTATTCCCAAAAGAGTTTCATCACTAGTACAATTCTAGAGACTGTTTTATGGATAGGGCCTGCTCAGAGTTGGTAAACATTTCATTCAGGTATCATATTTGAAATTAAAGTGAGGAACGTTGACTTTCAGAAATGTCATACGTGCGGCATTTTCTGGTGTCAAACAGGATCTTCTGTCAGTAATGATGTTACCAGCCGAACTAAACAATCATTCTGAACAGACACTAGTCAGAGGGCAATTCATGTACTTCATTGCAATTTTTACTAAAGAAGGCCACATACTTTGTTTGGATTGCCAGTATTTCAAAGGATCAGCATTCCAGGAAATACTGGGCTCTGCCAGGTACATTTCAATTAGAAGGCTTGGTCTGTTGCTCAATGGGAAGGAAATAGCTCCTTCCCCATTCCCTACATAAGCAGCAGGCTGCCTCCCGCTCTGCTTATAGCGTTTCGTCGACACGGCTGCTTGGCTGGCTGGCTGAGGGCTTCCCCTGTTTCTCATTGTACCGTCTGTTCACCTCGTCATTCATTCCTCCCTTTGCTTGCTTCACCATTGTGCTGGTGCTTTCTTTTGTGCTCTCTCTCCCATTTCCTCCTTGCCTGTGCTTGTTTGGTTCCTCTGCCCCCTAAATTCTCCCGCTGCATGCTTCTCTTTCTCCCTTCTCCCTGTCCTGTCCTCCCATTTCTGTTTTGTTTCCTGCTTGTTCTGCCCCGTGTCCCCCCTCACCCGGTGCCTGCCCCTTGTTGTGCTCACCTCTCCCCCACCTGGTTCCCCGTACCTTTCTGCTTCTTTTGGGCCTTTTCTTTCCAGTCGGCCACCTTGCTGCCTTGCTAGAGTTCTCCTATCACTTCCACCTTTGGACTGCCTCCCTCTCAGGTCTCTCCGATACTGCTGCACCCAGTTCCTCTTCCTTCCTCCTCTCGCTGCTCCGCAGCTTGCAGACTGGCTTCTTGTGTGCTGTTGTTTGCTGCGCTGCCCCGAGCACCTTCCTTCATTTCGATGCTCGGCTGCTGAATTCTCCAGCCTAACCCTACACAGAACTGCAGATGCTGTGGGAAAAGCAGTCACTGCATATAGAACCACCATTGGAATTATTTGACTTCTAGGAGCAGCCCACTTTTCCAATTACAGATACGACAATATCTCCTACGAATATAAAGAATAACCCGCTGTCCTCTCCATTCAAATTTCCCTTGTCCCGGGTTCCCCTATTCATTTTCCCGCAGCAGTATTATAGCTCTGGCCTATAACTGTTATTTGCCTTTCAATCCCTATTGCTACTTCTGGTACCACACATAGAACAATTTACAAAATTACTGGGACTCAGGGAACCTATATCCCTCTAGTACTTTCAAGTAGGCATCGACACGCTGTGACCTGCAGGTCAGGGCCCCAGGGCTCCCTGTTGGCCTGATGTCTGGCTTATTCCCTGGTTTTGTAATATGTAATGAACTGTAACAAGTGGCTCTGTGGATACTATTTGCGCTCATCTAGCGATTGCATGTCTCTTATGTCTCAAATGCTTATCAAGGTAGGTGTAGTCATCATTAGTCCAACCAAATATTGCCAATTGCTTTCACATCCTTTACTTACCTCAATTCTAGCATCTTCACTAAGGCTGCCCAGACACCCTGTAGCGTTTCCTCGAAGCACACAGGTCTTTCATTGTTTAAAGACAGCCCATTGCGTCCAGTGGTTTATTGCAGTCCTGCAAGACCTTGCTAGGCTGGTGAGGTAGTGAGTAATGCGTTATTCCAGGAATCTGTCTAACATATTTCCAGCTTTATGAGCTGCTGCTTCTCTAGGATCCTATGACCAGATTCTTGTTATTTATTTCATGTTCCTTACTTTGCAGCTTTATCAGCATGGTGTCTGTGGCCTACCTGACTTAGTGCCCCCTTTTACTACTGCCTTGCTGAAGGGGGCCCTTCTATCGCAACTGATATTGCTATTGTAGTCAGCTCCCGGACTTTCCTTCCTTGTCTTGGACCAGTTATTATTGTAAATGAACAAGGCATTTATTTATGACTTGATCTCATTATATTAATTTCGGATGGTTCCTCAAATCGCACCCTTCTATGGAGAAGCCAAACCACATGGGGTCTTGTCTTCCCAGTCTTGTGCTGCTCATGATACAGTGATGGCAGACTACATGGGGTCCCACCATCTCCGTTGCACACTACTCGATGGAAGGAAATTCATTACTCAGGTATGGCAATGGTGGAAAACGTGGGGTCCCACCATCCCTATCAGGCACTATTGCTTTCATGGTGAAAGTGAACCACGTAGGGTCTCGCCTTCCCATTCATACTTCTCCTAGTGATACTGTGCTAGCGGACCACGTGGGGTCCCACTATCCCTATTCCACACTACTCTATGCAGCAAATGTACCTGCCTTTCATTCTTGCACAATGTCTGCTACATGACAATGTACTATAGAGGGTCCCACCTTCCCACATACCATCTACTCCACGAGATTCAACTTATTGCTCCATCAAGTCCCTGTACTGCAGTTAACTGACATCAGGTCATCCTTCCCTGAGACATGCGGCAGTAGATTGATCAGCGGAGTCCTGCATCTGTTCCTTATTCAGCCTATTTATGGCAATGGTGGACCACCTGGTGTCCTACCATCCCATACATCTATTCTGTGAAATGGCTTTGCCATTTCCTAAGTATTCCAATTCACTTCAATAAGTACATACGTGGGGGTTCTGCCTCTCTTACCTTGGACTGCAGCACACTCTGACTCCTGATGGTATTGCCACCTAGATTCTTTCCATTCTATCGTGATGGCAGATCATGTGTGGTTCAGTCATCCTTCTTCTACATGACCCTCGACACCCTTCCCCTTATTTCCTTATTTCCCAGTCCAACTCTGTGCCCTTTGCATCCCTCCAACTTGCCTATAGGTCATTGTTAGGGACTTACTGGACCCAGTTTTAATCAGTGATTCAAGTCATATAGCTATCTCCGCGAAACCCCTTGGTGGTCATCATCATCATCATCCCTCCAGAGTATTTCCCCCTCAGCAGGAGGCTATCCTTTACAAATGGAATTCTCTCGCACTATGGCAGACCCTAGTCGGGATCTCGCCTCCCAGTATTGTCCACAGAGGACTCAGTCTATCATTCATGACTTCTTCATTCAGCAGGACTCCATGCAAATGTCATTCCCTAGCTAGCCTACCACTGAACCTACTATCAATATCACAGGTGAATGCCTAACATCTCCATGGTGATGGTGAACCATGTGGGGTCTCGCCCTCCTATATATGCATGCCCCATGTCGGGCCTTATCTTGTACTTTCTCATTTCAGTCAGCCTCGCTGACTGTCTTCTTCCATGTCCTGCACCTGTACTGATACAATGGCGGACCGCGTGGGCTCCCGACATTCCTTCAAAGGTTTTCGCCTTCCTATCCTTGGATTTAGCTCATACTACAATGAAAGTCAACCTGCTGCAGGTTCCAGCCATCCCAACAAATAATCCCACTATGGAGCTCTATATAGTATCCAAAGGCAATGCTATGGATTTACATTAGTCATCTATCTCAGACTTGGATTAACCTTTGTTTCAGCATCCGGTCATAATTCCAGTCGGATATTCCTCTGCTTGAACTTTCATCTGCAACATGGACCTCTTGCTCATCTCGACCATGAACTGGATTCCACTGCCTACACCATATCATACTCCTGGACATAACTATTTTTAAACATAGCACATTTAGGATTATTCTCCCCTTAGAATGCCCAGAGGACGGGCAGGTCAGTAGCCATGGGTCCTTGAAGGTTTCCCCCAAGGGGGGGGTTTCCTCTCCTGCATGCTACTGACCACACTCTCCGGAGTTGGAGGAGATAGTCATTTCACTACTTATTTTTCATTTATTTTTGTTTATGTATTCACTCATTTAGTTTTTGTTGACCAGGTAAGTGCACTAGGCAGATTCTGCTTATTTTCAGGCATGTCCCGGGAAGGGGGGGATAGGAGATGAATACCAACTGACCTTCAACCAGATTAAGCTGTTGGTGGTATTTTTTTTAGTGAATTGGGCCTTAAGTCTACACCTACCCACTATTTTACCCAAGGTGAGATGTGTAGAAGCGCCAAAGCTTACGTTATAACACCAAGCATAACAGTTAGCTCATAATTATACATAAGCACTAAGCTACTTGCCACATGTTAAATTGGAAGGCTAGGCCTGTTGTTCAGTGGGGGGGGACAGCTCCTCCCCCATTTCTGACATAAGCAGCAGGTCACCTCCTGCTCTGCTTAGAGCACTTCGGCAGCATCCTCCATCCTCCCACACCTCCACCTACTTCTCTGGCACTCCTGTCTCACCCTCTCCACTGAACCTTAAGTCTACACCTACCCACTATTTTATCCAGGGTGAGATGCAGAGAAGCACCAAAGCTCACGTTATAACACCAAGCATACCAGTTAGCTCATAAGTGTACACAAGCACTAAGCTATTTAACACACATTGAACAATGGTCTGTGCTGAGGCTGTGATATTACAATTAAATCTTGTAAGTGACTCCAGAGATATGAAGCTGAACCAAGTGAATATGGGGCAGTGCTATGTTTGGATGGTGGTGAAGAAGAAGATCCTGCCACAGTGGCCAAAGAGGAGAGGGAGAGGGAGAGCATGCTGGAACACTAGAGGATGGGCCACCTGATGCTGTGCCATGTTGTGAAGAATATTCTGAATCTGCTGCTATTGCACTCTGTACCATGACAGTATGTACCTCATCGATTATTTCCTGTTTATCTTAAAAAAGTATCATTATAACTCAGTAGTTGCTTTGAGTTGTATTGTGGGTCCAAGATTATTGCTTTAATGTAGTACTCAGAATGAAGCCTTTTATGTAGTTTGTCATCTTCATCAGCTTTTATGATCCTACATCTGGTTAGATCTTTTTGTATTCTGAGTGGCAACCTGTGTGTGTCAGCAGCACCACTGGCAGCATGTGTGATGGAGTTGTCTTGGTTTTCTAACTTTCCCCAATCAGATTCAATACGAATTTAACATTTTTTTATTAGGGGGATCACCTGGCTCACAGTTCTTGTGCTTGAACTCACCTTTCTGGTGATTTCCTGAAATGGCTGGAGGAGAAAAATTAGAAACTCCAGCATGGACCACTGTGGTGCAGTAATATAGATGTCTGCATCACCACTTTTATTTTCCAAGGTGTACTGTCTGACAGCTTTCTTCTGTTTCAGTAGCCTTGGAACATAAAAAGGTTGAATTCTATTGAGCATAAATGTCTTGGATGAGTCTGTGCAAAGGTAAATTGTGCTCCTGCTGTATTTTTCAAACAAGTGATGGACTTTGCTTGAGTGATTGAAATGAATGCATATTCTTTTAGCAGTGGTAACTAGAGTCCCTGTCCCTGTCCTCATCAAGAAAACTGGAATTAATAAATATAAGCAATGTACAAAGCAGCAGATATGAACAAAGCCCCACCTCTTCCAAGACCTTCCTTATGTTGGACCCATTATATGAAGCTATAAAGTCAACTGACAGTCCTGTGAAGTGAACCATTGCTGTACTGGTTTTGGAGCTCTTAGCTGATGTTTTTATGAGGTATGTTCAGATGGAAAATAAAACATTCCTAGAACAACAAACTGTGTTTCTCTGTCCCTACAAGAAATATCAAAACATTCCCAATGTGCAGTGACAGACATGGGTATACCCTGATGTGGGCACATACGAAGTGGATGCCTACTGAAATGGTGACCACTTGCTGTTACTACCCGATGGCGAGGGCATAGAGGGTGCTCAGATGGGGAGGGTTCACGAGGTGATGGATGTCACTACATGTGTACGCATGGAGGGAGTGCACACTGAGTAGGGGTGGAGGGTTTATGTGGGGTGGTGCCACAGTTTGCTGCCAAGCTGGCTCCATGGTGTGTGTGGTGGGGTGGTGATGGCCTGGGGTGGCTGAGATGCAGGGTTCGGGTCCAGGCACAGGTATATTTTGTTGTGCCTGGCCCAAGACAGTGAAATATTTCTTTTACTGTTTCACCCCCCCAGACATGCACCGTCCAGAGTTGAGAATCTAAAAGTAGGGGTTGTGGGGGCCCTCCACATAACAATAAAAAATATGAGTCCTTGTGCTGTTGTCTCTGTCGCCGGGTTTGTACGTCACCGAATTTTGTTGATGTACACTCACCATAAGGATGAATGACTTTTGGCAATCGCCCCTATGACATAGAACCACAGACACAAAGGGCTCAGACTGACAGCTTGTCCAGATATCTGTTATGAGATGCACCACCTTCCCAACAGCACTGCACAAAACTCATCTCAATTTTTTACATACAACATCATAGAGTTTGAGAATCCCTGTTGAGGATAAGTATTGTTTTGCTGGTATATCATATCGAGGTTCGAGGTACTCAAACAGTCACCTGAATCCTACATATTCAAGCATGTTATATGGTAGCAAATCAACAGCTGTCATTTCTGAACTTTTCTTGGTTATTGTAACAGCAACAGGGTGGGTTGAGGCATATTTGGCTTTACATTCATATGTTTGTTAGATGGTACAGTAAGCTGTCTTCTTGATGGAGTAGGACTTTTGAATACATGGTCACTTTCATTTACACTAGGAATCCTTCGAATGGGAGGACATGCTGGAGGTATCTCTGTATTGCTGTGGGGGCTGCCACTGCTTTCATCTACCTGAACAATGCCTGAGTGTAGTGAGCTACCACCGTCACTTTCTCTTCAAGTATCAAAAATGGATTTCTCATTAATGTTATGACATCTGTCTAGGTGCCTTTTCAGTGCAGATATTCCTAGTACTCCTTTCTTTTTACCCCAGCTGATTGGCCATTTACAAATAGCGCATGTAGCCACAAACTCATTGGAAGCACTAATGGAGAAGTATGACCAAACAAAAGATGATATCTTTTCAGGTTTTTTTTCCCAGGATGGCACTGTGGGTCAGTCACCATTTCAGGTTTTTTTCCTCCGGATTTTTCTTGGGCCTGTTCCTCTTATGATTTATTCCCTTCCTCTAACCCACTGCCTTCCTTCTCCTCAACTGAAACATTTATTTCTGTTTCTTCCTAATTTGCATTTTCCATTCTCTCCAGTAAACTTTGTGCCTGATTATTGTCTTCATCATCTTCATCTTTATTACCCTCGTCGGGTTCAACCGTAGAAGAATCAGATGAGTGTGAGGGACTGACACTAGCACAGTATGCAATTGCCTCATACCTTGGGGTGCCTCTGTGGGTGGTACCCACTAACCCTTTAGTTTTAACTACATACCTTTTTTTTTAATTGGGACTGATCCGACAGACGCACCTTTTTTGGATTCAAGCATTTGTTTGAAAGGTGAAACTTAAGAGTTACCAGAATCACTTTTTCAGGTTTGATTTGTGACTAGACTTGTTACCAGTCATTCGTGACTAGACCTGTTACTTAACATCTTTGAAATAGGTGTCTGTTAAGGGGAGGAGCTGAAAGGGGCCTGGGGAACTGTGGATTTAAAACAAGAGTTGTTTGTGGGCTCTGTCTACTAAGAGAGAGAGAGAGAGAGAATGAGAGAAAGCAGCTACCAGCTTCCTTAAATCAAGGAGGTAATTTAATAGACTACACTGAACTGAATTATTAATTTTTGGACCTGTGTAAGTAAGTATTTTTCATTCTCTGTTTTAGGCTTGACTTTTCTTAGTTTAACTTTTATTTGCCAGGGAGGAAATCTAGCTGGTAGATATTTGCAGTCATTTGTGACTAGACCTATTACTTAACCTCTGTGAAATAGGTGTCTGAAAGGAAGGAAGGCACTCCCTGAGGTGAAGGGTCAGAGTCATAGTTTATTGTTTCTGGAGGGCACAGGTTTATTCCACCCACCTGCCCTCACCCTATCTATCCCAAGTGCATAACTTCCTTACAGCAGGGATTCTGACATCACTTTCCCAACATTGCTAACAACATATACCTGTTCATATCTTTAAAGGCACAGCACACTGAATAGGGTAGATACACTCACAAGCTTGCACACCTAAAGCAAGAACAAAAACAAAAACAAAAAAGAACATCTGAAACAGGAATGGAGACAAATATGTGGGAGTGGTGCAATATACTGGCTATGGAGCAGCAGTCTTCTGGGGAGACATTCTGGAACTGCATTGCTGCCCTATTTGCAGGCACCTCTCTGGTCTGAGGGAGGAGGTTGCTCGTCTCCATACTGATCTGGCATGGATTGGGAAACCTGCTCCTCCACCCAGGGACCACCCAGGCACTGCCACTAGCTCAGAGGTTGCCAAGAGAGGGCTCTGGGAGGGTGAGGTGGTGGAACAGAGGTGCATCACTCCAGTTGTGCCTCTCCACAATTCATTCACCACTCTGGCAGCATGATTCCTCTATGAAGGCACCTGTAGTGGAGACCAAGGAGAATGCTGGGAACCTCCACAATGGAGACCCACAGGAGGGTGGTGCAGGACCCCACAGGGGAAGGAAACAACTCCTGGTGGGGGACTCAATTGCTAGGGGGTA
Source organism: Neoceratodus forsteri (assembly GCA_016271365.2). NCBI lineage: Eukaryota > Metazoa > Chordata > Ceratodontiformes > Ceratodontidae > Neoceratodus > Neoceratodus forsteri. The sequence goes on from CM028133.1 coordinate 982,156,310, forward strand.
GAACAGGGGGAGAGAGGGGAAAGGAAGGTAAGCTTCTTGCCTGGTGCCATGGCTTGGAGGGACAGGAAATTAATCCTCTGGATCGTGGGAACAGTTGCAAGGGGGAGTGAGCTGGATGTCATTATCCACCTAGGGACAAATGACCTGGCTGAGAATGGGATCGGAGCAGTGTAACAGGAGTTTGTGAAGTTCAGGCAGGGCCTTACACAAGTAGCACACATGGTAACTTTCTCAGAAGTGCTACCTGTCTATGGCATGGATGAGGCTAGGGTACTCTGCACCATAGGATTCAATGACTGGCTGAAAAACTGGTGCAGAGCTCAGGGATTTGGCTTCATTGGGGACTGGGGCTCCACCTGGAGGGATGCAGGCCTATAATGGTGTGATGGTCTGCATCTGTCCAGGAGGGGAACCAGGATCCTAGGTGATAGGTTTAAATGCTTCATTGGCAAGCATTTAAACTAGCCAAGGGGGAGAGGCACTGAAAAGAAGGGAAATCCTAGCCCCCAAAATCAGGGTAGTTAGTGAGGTAAACACAAAGATAGAGCAGTCGATAGGGAGAAGAGCAGGGGTAAATGGAGAAAAAGACAAAGGCAGTAAGGACAGGGATGGGCAAAAGAAATAAAGCCATAAAAAATGGAGGGTAATGAGCACCAATGCCCATAGTCTAGTAAAAAGCTTCCTGAACTGGTGGCCTTATGATGGAAGAGGAGGCCTGGATATCATGGCAGTCATAGAAACATGATACGAGAGAACCATGACTGGTATGTCAACATACCAGGGTACACAATCTGAAGGAGGGACAGAGAGGGTGAAAGGAGGAGGAGTAGCTCTCTATGTAAGGGAAGGATCAAAGCAAAAGAACTAAAAGTAAACACAGAGGAGAGGCGGCACTGTGGGTCACCCTGGAGACTGGAAATGGCACCACAATCCGAACAGGGGTTGTATACAGACTCACATCTCAGGGGGAGAAAATGGATGAGGAAATGATATAAGGCATCCTTAGGATGGCAGAGAAAGGGGAGATATTGCTGATGGGTGACCTGAATATGCCAGACATTAACTGGAACACCTTTGCTGCAGTCACATCCAAGAGTAGGACCATTCCTGATGCCCTACAGGGGCCATGCCTTAGACAGCTAGTTTTGGAAACCATTTAGGAAGGAGCAATCTTAGACCTGGTACTCTCAAATGGAGACAGAGAAAGGATCTCAGATCTAGCAGTGGGTAGCCATCTGGGAGAAAGTGACTACCAAACACTGTGGTTCATGATAAACTTAGCTGTAGAGTCAAGCCATACAAAAGTGAAGGTACTGGACTGCAGGAGGGTAAATTTTATCAAAATAGGAGAGTGTCTCAGAAAAGCACTAGCAAACAGGCAAGAAGGTGGGGTGGATCAACAATGGGGAAACATCAAAACCACCATCACAGAGGCAACAAGCCTTTGTGTGAAGCAAATAAACAAATCAAAATGAAAGAAAAAATACTATGATTCTCAAAAGATGTGGTGGGGAAGGTTAGGGAGAAAAACATAGCATTCAGGAAGTAAAAGGAAACACAGAAGGAGCAGGAAAGAGAACTGTACCAGTTAAATCAGAAGGAAGAGAGGAATGCGATCAGACTAGCAAAGGCCCAAACTGAGGAAAAGATAGCCAACTCAGTTAAGAAGGGGAATAAAACCTTTTACAGGTACATTAGGGAGCAAAGAAAGACTAAGGCAGGGATAATGAGGCTGCATAAAGAGGAGGATGGTTGGACAGAGAAAGACAGTGAAAAAGCAGGGATACTGAATGAATACTTCTGCTCAGTATTCACAAAGGAAGAGCAGGGGGAGATACCTAATCCAGTCAATAGAAGCATTCTGGATAGGGGGGTTGATATTAGTTCTTTCACAGAGGAAAGGGTTCTGAAAGAACTCCTAAAACTGAAGGTGGATACAGCAATGGGGCCTGATGGGATTCACCCCAGAATTCAGAAAGAACTAATGGAAGAACTAGTAACACCACTGACTACCCTTTTTAATAAATCATGGGAGGATGGTGTGGTGCCTGAGGACTGGAGTAGGGCAGATGTGATTCCTCTTCACAAAAGTGGGACCAAGACAGAGGCAAGAAACTGCAGACCTGTCAGTTTGACTGCAATGATAAGGAAAATGATGGAATCACTTCAGAAGGAAAGAATTATTCAGTACCTAGAGGCCAGTGGGGCACAGGACCCAAGGCAGCATGGATTCACAGCAGGAAGTTCATGTCGGGGGGAGCCTGACACCTGTGTGGAGCACCTTTCTGACATCATCTGAGATTGCCAGGTGGATGCAACTCTGAGCTTACTTGAGCTGGATGGACCAGAGTAGGAGCTGTGGATGGCTAGAAGGAATGCAAGTGAAAGAAAACTTGAAATGGGAGTAATTGAAGCAATAGTTATCAGAAAAACAGGAAAATATGTATGCCAATGGATGCTAACCTGGGTGCAAATAACCTCTTCTTTTCCTTTTTTTTTCTGCTTTGCTAGCTAAACTCCTTCAGTTTCCCCCCACAGAGTGCATGAAAGAGCGATTAGCATTCAGAAATGGGTTAAAAGGGAGGGAAAGAAAGCCCGCTGGACTCGTGAACTCTTTAAATTGCCTGTTAGAAATGTTGTGCATAAAAAAGATACAATTTAAAATGATAATTCTGCTTTACTTGTTAAATCTCTTCATTGCTTGTTAAACTTGCTAAATTCACTCATTCTTTTTTTTTTCATTTTCCCCATGGAATGTATGAAAGAGTGGCTAGTGATCTGGCATGTTTAAAAGAGTTTGTCGGGTCTGAGAACTTTCTAATAACTATCTACTTGAGAAGAGAATTCCCTGGAGTAAGAAACAGACACCTAAATCTCCACAATCAACTAGATCTGCAACATTGCTTGATGAATCGCCACTGCAAACTGATGTGAATCCAATTTTTCAGGAACTCCTGATTTCCCTGCTCCCAGAAACACCGACCGGTAAGGTAAAAACAAAATCTACATATACTGGTAAGATTTTATCTTTTTTGGAGCAAAGGATAATGCTAGAACAGCATGAAAGTTTAGTGGAGATGCCTGAGAGGCAAGTAGAATCCACAAAAATGTAATAGATTATGCAGAAAAAGATTCAGTTACAGAGATTAAAAATGAGATGGAAGCTATGTCACTTTTTAAAATAGAAGTTTTGGGTTCACTGGCTGAATTTAAAACATCATTAACAACAGCAGCCGCCTCTGTAATTGATTTGAGCACCAAACTGGAATAATTAACTACACGAACTAACACTGCTTTTCGAAGCAATTAGAGTTGCTGCAGGAATGGGTGGCGGAACAAGAAGATAGAGCACGTTGGGGAAACCTACGACTGCTAAAAATACCTGAAGGTACAGAAGGCAGTGGGAACCCTTTGCCTTTTTTTGAAAAAAGGCTGTCTCAGGTTTTGAATTGTAGATATCCTGAAGGAAAAATTCACTTGGATCATGTGCATAGGGCGGGCAGCCATTGGGGGAACAATAACATTTTTCCCAGAACAGTTTTGTTAAACCTCATAGATTTCTGGACAAAGAAGCGATTCTGGCCAAAGCTCACAATGAGAAGGGCTTAACATATGAAGCAATCAAATTTAATGCATTTCCACATATGTCACATATGAAACAATTGCAAGGTTCAAGCTGTTTAATCCATTTAAGGAAAAGCTGTATCATAAAGGCCTCCGCTTCTCAATGAACTATCCGACTAAGCTGCACTTTGTGGTTGGGGGAAAATTACAGACTTTTGATGACCCAGAAGAGGCAATGGCAGCATTTAATGAAAATTATGGCTGATACTTGATAATTATAAATAAATTGAGATTGGAATTATAGAAAGTCAGCATAGGAGGTGTTAATAATTATATATATATTTAAAAAAAAAGATGGGAAAGAAAATTAAAAAAGCCATTTAGTAATGGGTTAAGTACCAGGAAGAGGGTTTTTGCTCTGGTGGGGTAGAAAGGAAATGTAAAATGTAAATGGATATAAAAAAAGGGAGAAATGGGGGAGTTTGAGACATTGCATTTTTTTTTTGTTGCTGTTTTGCTCTATTATAGCTCTTAGTGAATATTTCTCTATTAGGAATGCTTATTTCTTAAATTAAGGGTACTAGTATTCAAATGAAATTGATTAGGTATGGAGTTTTGTAAGAATTCAAAAGCTACCTTTGCTCTGGTCTTGTTCAATCTATTTGCTCAGAGCATAATGATTTCCATCTATAGTCATCATGAATTCGGGGGGGTCTGGAACCTTTCTGATTCCAGTGTTTTGGGTGTCTAGGGTGGAGGGTGGGGGGGCTGGGAAGTTTTTCATAAAGAAAAGATGAATAAATAGCCAAATTTTCTAGTGATTTATAATATTTATACAGTAAAAAACTTTAATGGGCCTATTTGGTTTAATTGGTGAGAATGGTGGGGCTGGAGGGATGGGTGCCCAGCTAACACAAAAAAAAAAGATTATGAGTAATTCTATTCAGATGTTGCCCTGAAATGTAAAGGTCTAAAAAATAAAATTATAATAATACGTAAAATAAAATTTATGCAAAAACAGAAGATAGATATAGTGATATTACAGGAGACCCATTTTGGGATAAAGAATCATCATGGTTTATTATTGGATGGGGAATGGCATATTATCAAATTACACAAATAATTTGAGGGTGTTGCCATATTGTTTAGCAAATTAAACCCATACCCAAAGATTATTAAATCATATTGACGGTCAAGGAAGGTGGGCTGTAGTAGAACTAAAAACCCCGAATTTAAAAATAAAAATGGCAACCATTTATGAACCAAATGAGAACAGTCCTAATTTTTACACACAGTTTCTTTTGACACTTTCTACATTCCCACCTCCATATATTATAGCAGGAGATTTTAATTTAGTATTGTATGCACAAGACAAAACATCTAAGTTAGACAAAGCGCATAGATCCACATGACTGATTATTAAAAAATATATGAGTGAGCAGGGGCTTGTGGATCCATGGAACAGTAAATATCCTGAGGAAAATGTGTTTTCTTATTACTCATCCACACAGCATTCATATTCTAAAATTGATTTTTATCTTATATCAGAAACTATTCTTTTTTTGGTCACTGAAGTAAAATATATGGGTATCTTGATTTCAGATCACTCACCTTGCTTGTTAAATATAAAAAATACTAAACCACAGATAGGCTTTAGGCATTGGAAATTAAATTACTCACATAATGCATCTCGAGTATTTCTCAGAAATTACATATAGAAATTCAGGAGTTTTTTAAGAATCATTTGGAGTCTGACACTTCAATTAATATAATATGGGCTACGCTTAAGGTTTGGGTAAGAGGACGGGTAATTGATTTAGAACATATTAAGACAATAAAAGAAAAATTAATAGTTAATAAGCTACAAAAAGAAATACAATCTCTTCAATATATACATACTCAAACTTTAGATGATAGAGTATTCATTAAGTTAATCCAAAAGAAAGATCAGTTGAATAATATTCAATTAGACCAAATTAGTCAACAAATAATGCAAACAAAATCAAATTATTTATATTTGTCTGATATGCCTCAGAAATTATTGGCTTGGCAAACAAGGAGAGAACAACAAAAAAACAATATATTAGCAATAAAAGATCAATAGGGTAGGCTAATTGAGGATCCAGATAAGATCAATGGCTGCTTCCTTGATTATTATATATAAGTCAGAATGCTTTAATTATACAATAGATCAAATGAAACAATATTTGCAGGAATTACCTCCACCATATATACCTATTAAATTTCAGAATTAATTATCGGTAGGTATTAAGTGTGAAGAAATTGAAGCCGCCATTGAACAACTGCCTGCAAATAAGTCTCCTGGCCCTGATGGGTTAGTAATTGAAATGTATAGACAATTCAAGGATTTATTGATTCCAACAATGTTTATATTGTTTAACTCATTTAATAAATCTAAGGTAATACCCAATTATTTTTTCGAAACAATTATTCATGTCTTTTTAAAGAAAGATAAGGACCAGCTGAGCTGATCCTTATACCATCCCATCTCCCTTTTGAATGTAGATTATAAAATCTTCACAAAAATTATAGCAAAAAGATTAGAAACTATTCTGTCAATAATTATAAATACCAACCAAAATGGACTGATAAAGAGTAAAACAGTTAGAAAAAATATCGGACAATCCATCAATATAGTGTCCCTAGCCAAGGATCAAGAGGCAATTTTGTTAGCATTAGATGCAGAAAAAGCATTTGATCAGGTAGAGTGGAAATATATGCTAAATGTGATAGAGGAGATGGGGTAGGGGAGCAGCTCAGTGGGTGGCTTCAATTAATATATAAAATTCCAATGGCTATAGTTAAAACTAATAATAATTATTCACAACCTTTTAAGCTTTTTTGGGGAATGAGACAAGGTTGCCCACTTTCTCCAACATTATTTACAATGGTAATAGAGACACTAGCAGATAGAATAAGGGCAAACTCTGCTATTCAAGGAATTATGATAAACAGCATTATGTATAAATTAAGTATATTCACAGATGACATATTACTTTATATATCCATGCCGAAACATCTATCCAGAAATTATTGAAACATCCAAACAATTTGGTTTATTATCAGGATATAAGATTAATTGGGATAAAGCAGTAATGATGCCATTGGACCCAAGCAATAAAATAACATATCCAGAAATGTATCAGATACAAATGGAAACAGAGATTAAATATTTAGGTATTAGAATCACTTATAATCATAAACAAACAATAGCACTTAATTACAAGCCTCTTATATTGCAAATATCTGAAGAATTAAACCATTGGAAATGTCCTCCTTTAACACTGATTGGCCGTATAAATATAATAATAATGAAGGTATGGCCCAAATATATTTTCCTTTTTCAATCTTTACCATTAATGCAGTCTCAAACATATTTTCATTAAGTAAAGAAAATAATAAAATGTATATGGAATAATAAGTCATCTAGAATTGCTTATTCTTATTTAATACAAGATAAAGCCAATGGAGGATCAGCTTTACCAGACATGCTTAAATATTTTTTGGCAGCACAAATAGTCCAGGTATGGAATGGATACATGAGAATAAAAATTTATCAAAATGACAATATTTGAACTTAAAACACATCCATATATAGATATGATGCAATTATTATACTCAGATTACAATAACAAAGAAAAATAGAGGACTGAGTCAGGTTACTGAAACTACAATAGCTGCATAGAATAAAGCTCATAACTTACTTAAAGAAAATAATATAATTTCTCCATATACTGTACCTATTGTGTTAAATTACAAATTTGAACATTCAGTTATGGATCAAACTTTTCAAAGCTGGTGTGTGAGAGGCATTAAGCAACTGAAACATGTTATAGATAAAGATCAGGTAAAGACATGCAACTCTTCAACAAGAATTTAATTTACCAAATGCACATTAATTTCAATATTTGCAATTACGAAATTTCATACAGGCATCTCATAAAAAGCAAAATAAAAAAAATGGTCATCATCTCTACTTAATGCTTTAGTGGATAGAAATGAAAAAAATGACAATTATATATAAAGCATTGGCTGAAACATTTTTTGAATGAACAACAGAAAATAATTAAAAAAATGGGAAAGGGACTTTGGTATAAATATAACAGAACCCATATGGCAAAACACAATAAAATCATACACATAGCATGTAAAAACTAGTAAGCTTCAACAGATTCAAATAAATACATTCTTTAGAACTTACTATACCACATCTAGGTTAAATCATTTTAATGTAACTATCATGGAAAAATGACCTAGATGTACTACAACTACTGGAATGCTGATCCATATGTTGTATGCATGTCCATGCCTTTCAAGTTTTTGGCATAAAGTTATGCAGAAAATTCAAATAACATTAAATAAGGACACAGCCAATATAGCACAACTGGCATTGTTAATGATACCGTCTATGCCACTAGATGAAGAAGAAGCATTTTACTTCAGTATCAACAATAATTCAAATAAATGCATATTACTTAAGTGGAAAGATGGAAATCCTCCAAAAATTCAAACTTGACTTGATTTTATGAAAAAATGATGAATCTGGAAAAAATTATTATATTAAATTGGACAGGTCCAAAGATATGATAAAAGTTGGGCCTTATTCAGGGATAACATAAGACTGGGTAATATTGTTTAATATGAATATAAAATTCAGATAATTTCTGAAGTCGGAGTCTCCCCTTTCTCCCCGATGCTCTTTCTTTTCCTTCAATTATGATGATTAAATATACCAAGCTTATGATAATGCAATGATAAGTGAGATGGGCTAAAGATCTGAATTGTTGGAGATAAAAAAAGGAAGGTCATGTCAGGCGAATCTAATTGATTTCTTTGACTGGGTGACCAGAGTAGTAGACCAGGGAGGGCTGTGGACATAGCCTACCTAGACTTCAGCAAAGCATTTGATACAGTGCCACACAAAGATTAATAAACACGTTAGCCAGCCTGGAAGTGGATCCCGTGTGATAGCCTGGTAAATATCAGCTGGACAACAGGACACAGAGGTAAGAGTAAATGGAGTCCACAGTGAAGAAGCAGGGTTTACTAGTGGGTACTGCAGGGTTCAGTACTGGGACTGGTCCTTTTTAATGTCTTTATAAGTGACATTGCAGAGGGAATGGAAGGAAAAGTATGCCTCCTTGCAGATGACACAAAGACCTGCAAGAGAGATGATACGCAAGGTGAGGTGGAAAGGATGAAAAGGGACTTGGCAAGGTTGGAGGAATGGTCAAATGTATGACAACTTAGATTCAATGCAAAGAAGTGAAAGTAATGCACCTTGGAAACAAAAACCCAGGGAAGAGTACACACTGGGGGTGAGATACTGACAACAACAAAAATGGAAAGGGACCTGGGGTAGTCATGTCAGATGACCTAAAGATGGGCAAGCAATGTGAGAAGGCAGTAAGGAGGGCTGGGGGATATTGGGATGCATAGGGAGAGGCATCACTAGTAGAAAACAGGAAGTTGTTATCTCTCTGTACAGACAGTTGGTAAGACCACATCTGGAGTACTGTGTGCAGCTCTGGAGAACCCATCTCTGCAAAGACATAGACAGGGTGGAGGCTGTCCAGAGAAGGGCAACCAAAATGGTGTAAGGTCTGCACCAGAAGACATATGAAGAAAGACTAAAGGAGCTTAAGATGTATAGCCTCGAGGAAAGGAGGGAGAGGGGGGACATGATAGAAATATTCAAATACCTCAAGGGAATCAACAAAGTCCAAGAGGGTAGCATCTTTCAGAAAAAGAGATGTGCAAGAAAAAGGGGCACAATTTGAAGATAGAGGGGGGACGGCTCAGAGGTAATGTGAGGAAGTATTTCTTCACAGAGAGGGCTGTAGATGCATGGAACAGCCTTCCTGAGGAGGTCCTAGAGTCAAAAACAGTGGGGGAATTCAAGAATGCATGGGACAGACATAAGGCAATTCTAGTCGAGGATAGGAAGTAGGCTGTTGGTTAACTAGAATCTGCAGCTTATCTGTTAGGTAGGGAAATGGGCATACTAGGTGGGCCAAGTGGTCCTTATCTGCCATCAAATTCTACGTTTCTATGATTTTGTTGTCCCTATGCAAGCTGACTGCTCCTGTCTTTTGACCCTGAAGCTGAAGTGCCTGTGAATGCGCCAGAACACTTTGATCCATTTTTTTTAATTTTTAATTTTACCCTGCAAAAAGATCCCTCCTAATTAGTCCTCTGACTCCCACACCATACAGGGCCAAATTTAGCGTACACAGCATACCACCACCACTCCTTACAAGCTTAGCTCACTGCAGAACAGTGACTCCTACTGTTACTGTTCAGTGACCAACTGTATTCAACGACTCTTACTCAACAGTGTGTGGTTCCACAGCCACAGAACTTAAATTGATAATGCAGACACATCTTACGCATACTGGTATAGTGTGGTTGGTTATATATAGGTAAAATAAGAAAGATAAGGATGAACAATGACACTTCTTGTATACTTGTGTTGTATCTATTTGCAATAGTCACAATACATTAACAAGCATTTGTCAATGCCAAACTTTTGCCGCGTTACTAAATGAACAGCATGGGACACACTCCATAAAGTTTAATGGGGAAATTTATAAAATTTAAAACTCTATGGGTGTTTCCCATGCTGTTCATTTCACATCTTGTGAAGCAGTGGCACTACTGCAGCGATGCAGATTCGGCTACATTCTGCATGAGCAGTGCGGTGATGAGCTTCATAGAGTATAGTGGAGGCAATTTTAAAAGCTTCTTTTTATATTTTATAGTGATGATTTTGTCAAAGAAAGGCAGTTGCTTAACTAACAAAGACCTTGTTAGGTAAGCGACTGCCTTTCTTTAACAAAGTCGTCACTGGAAAGTATAAACCAAGCTTTTAAAATTGCCCCATTAAAGAAGGAGTACACCCAAAATAGCTCCAAAACATGCACAGAGCTTTATTTTTCTTCCTTGTTGTTTCCTGCCTTCCTTGTACAGCTTTTTGTGAAGCATTTATTCGGTTGTGTTAGTCTGCTGTATTGCCTCTGGGGGTCTCCATCAAGGCTTCATTTATTGCTCCTTTTTTTGCTGAATTCTCCCACAATCATTCTGTTCTTGATATGCAGGCAACTCAAAGAATCTGTCTTTGTTCTAATACACCTCCACTTTTATTCTTCCCTGTAATCATCTACCATTAAGTGACATTTTCTCCCTCACCATCAAATGATGTAAAAACTAGTTTTTCCAAAAATGATTTATTACCTGTACTAATCTGAGGTTAGTTTGCAAGTAGTATTTTTACAGGCTATGATGACTTTTGTAAATGAAGTATTCTAAGTATTTCTGTGCTCAAGTGCTTTTCTTTTATCCCAGTCAACAGTGTCTAAACATGTGTTTCCTGAGTGTGACCCCACAAGAGAGTTCAGTAAGAAATACTTTGGTGTGCACTTTGAACTTTGTATCAGTGTGCCAAAGTTAAAGGATACTAAACAACATTTTGACAACAAACTATTCAAAAATCTGACTTCATAAGGCACTAAAGGAAAGGCTGCTGTATGCATTAATGCTAAAACTACATTTATATAATTTACCTAAATGCGGTTCCAAAGCATTTGAAAAATTTAAAATCAGCCTTCCAATTTCAAAAAAACTGCCTTGCCTGCTTCTTAAAATGGTCGCCAAATGTGTTAAACAATGACCTCATTGGAGACAGAGTCAGAGAACTATATGGCTCTCTACAATTCTAACTAGATCTGTTTTCTCTTTGTTTAGAATTGTTTCACCAAACTGATCAAAACCATGTGAATTATTTTTGAGCAGTACATGTTAAAGCTATAGTTCTGTTCATTTTGTTTACTTTAACATGCTGTAATTGTGTTTTAATCCAACCGACTTTCTGTTTGGCAAACCACAGTGCAATACAAATCTTAAATAACATGGTAGTCTAGTGGTTATCCTGGATCCAGGATGTTACAGTGGGGATGCTGGGTGGTGTGCATATTTAATATGTACTTTTTAACATTTGTATTAAACCTTCATATTGTCTGCTATTATTCTTTTTAGCACGTTTGTGACAGAACCTACCAATGTAATCCATAGTTTTAAATGTAAACATTTGTACAATATAAAGTCAGACTTCTTCAACAAAGTGAAATGCAGCAGCAGCAAGCAAATAAGTTACAATGGGGGGAGGGTGCAGCCACACCCTTCACCACCCCCTAGTTCCTCCACTTGTTTGTAGCAAAGTTCTTGTGTAGTCCAAAGCCAGAGTTCGTACTTTCTTGGAAATCGAAAATATGCTTGTCTTGTCTTCTTTTTCCGTGGAAAATACTAATAGTAATAAGAATCAGCATTTATATAGTGCTTTTCATACACATTGTATCCCACAGTGCTTTACAAGAAATGCTAGACTGGTGGTGAAGTGACTGAACATGTAATGGCAGCAATGTCACACATTAATACCCACACACAACCTTGGACAATTGCATGAACTGGTTTTATGGGAAGGGGAATGTTGGCCTGGACAATGGGGTCAGGTAGTGATCATGATGGCAACAGCCCCACACCTTGTATGTCACAGTGATCAGCTCATATTTCTCCCCTTCTGTCTTCCCCTTTCCCTGAATATAGCAGTACCTTGCAGGAGTGGCCTTCTCAGTCCCCCTCTGGTATTCATTCTTCACTCCTTTTCCTCACACCAAGAACTGGTGAGCTCATCACCTTCTGCATCATGAATGCAGGTAGTAAAAATCCCTGGGTTTTGACATATCTAAAATAAACAAAACTTTCCAGTATGTCAAGCTGATAGCAACATGGAACAAGAGGAAATATGGGCTTTCCTATCCTTAAGAGATCTAGACTACCTTTGATTAGGCACTATTAAATAATGGGTGTGCACATTATGCACTTCATTTACTACTGCCTAATCATGGCTAACAGCTATATGGGAAGAAAGCCTATTTTACCCTTTGTGCCCTGTTGCTATCAGCCTGGCATACCAGAAAATCATGTTTATTATTAATATGTAAAAATAACTTGCGAGATTGTGCTAACCGCATTCATGATACGGAAGGGTAGTGAGCTCACCAGTTTTTGGTGTGGGGAGCGGGTGAGAAGAATGAATGCCAGAGAGGGACTGAAGAGGCCATTCTAGTAGGGTACAGCTATATTCAGGTTAGGGGAAGACAGGAAGAGGGAAGTTGAGCAGATCGTTGTGAGATCTGAGATGTAGGGCTGCCAGCACCATGAACACTACCTGACTGTGGATAAGAGCAGCCAGCAATGACAAATACTCAGAGTGGCAGGACTGCACCTAAACTGTTACTTGAATTCAGCGTAGGGAGATTACCCTCGGGTGGGGGGGTGACGTTTGTTAGGACAGTATGGCGGGAGCTGTGGATAGCTCATTCAAGATCTGGAAGGGTGGTAGCAAGCCAATTCACATTGTGGAATAGGGCACAGAAAAGTACTGGAGAAGAATTGCTGGGAACGGTCCTGTGGGGTTCTGCAGATCACAGGTAAAGGAGTAGACCAACTCTGGAAGTTGGGTGGATTCACTCAAGGCATTTGTATGCCTCTCCTTCTAATAATATTGTTATCCGTAGTAAATGCCACCCTTATGAGGGTATGGACAGCAGTTTTTCTGTTGTGCCCTGATGCTTATTGCATGGCCCTCCAGGAAGACCTAGTTGTTGGTTAATGAGGTAGGAAAAAAATACAACAGGGGGACTGTACACACTACCTTCACTGTGCAGAAGGGTGGTGATCCACTCAATGTTTACTGTGAGAGTAGAAGTCAAATACTGAGAAAATGGACTGGAGAGTGATTTGGGAGGCATTTTTTAACAGTGCCAGCTGATGAAGCGTATCAGTATGGGTGTGCATTACTCTCTGAGATACAAGATTAAAATCTGAGGTGTGATAATTCTCTTCATGAGACCGCAAGCTCATATGCAACCCAAAGCAGTACTAAAGACAGAGTATGGATGGTGGGGTGTTCAACAGAAGGCAGGCTAGGTGCAGGGGATTCACGTGGAAAAAGACTACAAGAGAATCTTATTTGTGGATTACCAAGAAAGCATGACCTTTGGAATTGGACCAGACCAGTACTTCACTACAAATTTCAGGGCATCACATAACCACTAGATCATCAGGTATTTGAAGTGTTGTACTACACTGTGGTTTGCCAAAGAGAAAGTCAGATGGATTACAAAACCTTTTCAGCAAGTTAAAGTAAACAAAATCAACAAAACCGTAGCCTAACTTGTGTACTGATCAAAGTAATCAATGTGCTAACACATGGGGTTGATCATTCTGGTGAAATAATTCAAAAAAAGGGAAAAGAAGAACTAGTTAGCACTTTAGGGAGCCATGTGGGTCTCTGCCTCTGGCTCCAACGATGTCATCATGACTCATCACTTAATACACTTGGCAGACATTTTATGGAGCTAACAAGGCTGTTTTTGAATGTGAAAGCTGATGTTTACAGTTTTCAAAGCTATGAAACTGCATTTATGTTATTTAGACAAATACACTTTTAGCAGAAATGTGAAAAGCAGCCTTTACTTTACCTCATTATGAAGCCAGATTCTGGAGTTTGCAGTTTTAAAAAACTGCTTGTTTAGGTAGAAGTGCAGATCAAAGTATTTGCTTTTGGTGGTGCGCTGTGTTGTCTTGTTTATTTTCTGCTGGTAACATATTTATTTTCTGCTGGTAACAGGCATGGACTTGGTCTGTAGATATGGAGGGCTATTAATCCCTGATTTGGTTTCTCCCCCCCCCCTCCAATATCCCTGGTGGTCCAATGGACCGATTGCCGCCCGATTGCGGGCATCCATAACAGAGAATAGACCCTACCACCCTGGTGGTCTAGTGTACCCCTCCCACCCCCACTGAGCCCCACCACCCCTCCCCGTCAGCCAGCAGGTGGCAGCACTCCACCCGCCTGCCGCCCGCCGCCTGCTGACTGACAGCTCGGTGGGCTGCCGCCCACTGGTTCACAGCATGAGCCAATGGGCATGCAGCTTATCATACTACTCAGTCCAGATATGTGAATGAATCATTCACATATCTGGAATGAGGACTCATCGAATCTTTAAGAATTGTGGGCTGCAGCCCACTGGTTCTAGCATGAGCCAATGGGCATGCAGCCCTACATTCTCAGTCCAGATATGTGAATGAATCATTCACATATCTGAGACTGAGCTGCCATATGTAACTGCCCATTGGCTCACGCCTGAACTTGTCGAGCATACAGCCTACTGCTGTCAGTCGCGGGCGACGGGGTGGCAGGTGGGTGGGGTGCTGCTGCCCGCCCGGCTGGCGGGGAGAGGAGCAGGCGGTGGGGCTCAGTGGGCGGGTGGGGAGGGTACCTAGACCACCAGGGTGGTATGGGTCTGTTCTGTGTTACGGATGCCCGCGATCAGGCGGGATGGTCCACTGGACCACCAGGGATAATAGCGGGGGACTATAGTGATGCCCACAATCGGGCACATAGATGCCAACTGGACCACCAGGGATATTGATGGGGGGACTATAGTGATGCCCGCGATCGGGCACATAGAGGTCCACTGGACCACCAGGGATATTGGGAGGGGGACTATAGTGATGTCGCGATCGGGCACATAGAGGTCCACTGGACCACCAGGGATATTGGACAGTGGGATTTTGCTCAGGGATGCCCGTGATGGGGCATGGGGGGGCACCGCCAGGCGCGGCAGGAACTCGGGTGGCCACCCACAGGTGGCAGCTGCCATGTTGCACCCTGCAATGTGGCAGCTCACCTGTGGTGGCCATCACTTGTCCTTTTTTATGCTTAACTTTGTGCAGGCGCAGGGAGGGTTGCGCATGCATGACTCTGCATCGGGTTAAATATCAGGCTGTGCAGGTTATGCATGGGCACGCCCCACCTCCTCTGTGCCATACATACTGATGTGCTCCAGCGCGCCCGAATTTATCTGGCGCACTTTTCCCTTTGATATCGCGCGGGGCTCATCAGTGGGTTGCGCATGATGCAAACAATGTTGCACCATCGCAACCCTTTGAATATCTGGGCCCTTGTGTTTTTTTTTCTCATTCTCTGATTTACAAACAAGGAAGTTAAAAACAGAGTGTTACAAGTCACAGCGTCCCCAGAGCCCCCATAGCCAGCAGCACAGGCTCAGTAACTTGTTTGTCAAAAAGTATTTTTTTATTCATGAATGTAATGGCCCACAGCAGACAGACAGCACCCATTCTCACTGCCACCCACCACCAGTACCAGTCAGTCACTTTGCCCTCCACAGGACCCCCCACAGCATGCAGCACAGGCTCAGCCACTTCTTTATTTTTGTCTGAAAACTATTTTGTTCTATACATGATGCTCCCACAGGGCCTCCACAGTTAGCAGCACAGGCTGAGCCACTTGTTTTATCACCAACACCCACCCAGTCTCTCTGTCACCCACCAGTACCAGTTGGTTGCTTTATCATCCCTTCCCCACCCCCCACGGAGCTAACAGCAGTGTGACTGCTATGCAACTGGGTCAGTTTTGGCTCAGAATAGTTTTTTTTATATAGCCACCAGTAAGTCTCTGTCTCTTTCTGTCTGTCTGTCTCTCTCTCTCTCTCACACACACCTCTCTCAGTCTGAAATTAATTCCCAAATCATTGGAACTAACCCAACTGAATTTGCGACTACTGTATTTAATTTTTATTAGCAAGCCAATTTGCAAGCAACACCTCTCTGTCTCCTGTCTCACTCTCTCAGCCACGTTGTGCACTCATCACAGTTATGTACCATAAGTGAATGCATCACATGACTGTTGCCTGACTGGATGCAGCCAGCTGCTTGTCATGATGCTCTACATGGAGCGTGTCATGCCAATGGCATCCCTATGGCAACAATCAGTGTGGCTGGGAAAAGATGTGCTCTGGCTTACCAAGGGCCCGGAACTGGAAGTCCGTGGTAAGAGTCGTGGATCCGGGGATTCTGATTTTGTCAAGAACAGCCAGCACAGCCCTAAACTGGAGCGTCAGTTTGCTTCTGACATTGCACCTTGGTTTAATAGGATATGCCTTTTGTGATAAATAGTGTATCTATTATGTGACAATGTATATATTATTGTACTTTTCTTCTTCTGTAATTGAAACTTTTATATTTTGTATTCCAGTCATGTCATTGCAAATAAACTTGTCTAAATGGGTAAATTTCCTAATAAAATTTAAATTGAAAATTGAAATATTAGGAATGTGCATCTCAAATTAAATGCAAATTCAATTTGTATATGATTTTGATACACATTTGGCTAAAAAAACAGAAATGTTTTGATGCAGATGTAAGTCTGCACTTACAATAGAGACACATGGACATAGGACATTTCCTTTTGCAAATCCTGTCTTTGTTAGAGCTAGTGTACTCACTGGAAATTGTCTGCAGTTAACTGTAACTTTCAGATGTAGTCAGCTATCATTTCTTATATCTCAAGTATTTATTATTTTCTGTTTGCTAATTAGAAGATTTTCCACCTAGCAGTACTGGGGTGATGTGATAGCAGCACTCTGTCTGGAGGGGAAAAAATCAGTCAGTCCTGTTCCTCCCACTACATCAAAACTGAAATTACACAGACTATGACATCACTAGTAAATATAATAATATAGTAATAAAATCATATTTACAGCTGGACACAAGGAAGAGTGCAAGCGGACTTACGATCCTCCCTATTACGTTGGCAGCTTTCAAATCACTGTATGCCTGTTACTTTATAGAATGTTGCAATTGCTTCCCTTAATCCTGGCTTATCTTTTAACAAGGACTCATGCTTGTTCAGTCTGTTCCCTGCCACTCTCTCCTCATCCTCCCCCAACCCCATTCACTGTTCCCTTGTTCCTTTATTTAAAATATCTCGGTTCTTCCTGTGATTGTGTTTGCAACCATAACCAACAGCTTATACTTCCTCCAGCCTTATTCTGATACTTCCCCTACTCCCACCACATTTCTGTCCTGTTACAGGGTATTGTAACCGCATCCAACAGTTGTACTTGTTAGTGGATACAGACCCCCTCACACTCTCATTCTGGCTCCTGTATTCTGTTATCTCAGTTTAGCCGGCCAACAGTTCGGTGGTTCCTGGGCTTCCTTCCTTCCCTCTTCATCCCTCTTACTTCATTCACTATCCTACTCCCTCCCCCCACATTTTTAATCCATTTTACTCTTCTCTAGATCTCTATTTCTCTTCCCTTTTCTGGTACTCTTCAGGCAATTGTGTTGGGTTATACTTTTATACATCAATCAATGAAACTTTTATATATTCTGTAGACATTTTTTTTGTTTAGGCCTCGCTGTTGTTATTCAATCAATCAATCAATCAATCAATCAATCAACCAATCAAAATCTTTATTTGTCCAGGCGAAACATCATTGAGCAAGTTCATTTGCAAGATGGGCCTGGTTAAGTCCAGATTGTGTTACAAAACAAACATCAGTACTTACAGTGGAAATAAAAACATAGTGGAAGTGCAAGACAAGAGGCACACATACAGTATAGTGCAAATTAAAAACATACATACATAGCAATACCGGTGGTACAATAGTCATTAACCAGTAAGCAGTTGGAATAGGCAGACCTGAGATATACAGAAATGGATCATGTTACAGTGATTTTCATAGAAAAAGGATGGGCTAGCCCCAGGTAATGCTATTAGGACAGGCAGATGTAAGTGATACAGCTTTTTCTTGACCGGTTCATGAATGAGTAGGGCAGGTGAGTCTATGCTGGGAGGGAGCAAGGTGCCGGTAGCCTGCTAGGTACTAATACCACAATCCCATGGGGTGCTTACATTGGAGCTGTGGCGGCTGAACCTCGGCATACTGGAGAGGGGTGTGAGTGAGGTACTGGGCATGGGAGGAAAAGCATCTACCATGTATTTAGTCCAGTACTAGGTGCTATCACTATTTGCCAGATCCATCATACCAACAGACCACGGGAAGAGTCACAGGATAGGGATAGGATGTGTGCGTTCTATGCTTCTGTGGCCAGTCATGGTCTACTTCTCAAAGAAAGGTTTAAGCGCTTATACTTCTAATGAGAGCACTTTAGCCATGTGGAGGGATTACATCAGGCAGGGATGACGTGGTGACAGCTGAGTAAATGGAGTGCAGCGGACCATTTGATATTTTTCGCTGGTATCGGAGGACCGCCAAAGAGAATTGCATGAACCAATCGGGAGCAGTGACCAGAGGGCACTCGTGATCCGATTGGTTGGTGGCATTAGCAGTAATTTGTTGAAGAAGAGACTAGGCAGAAGAACTCAGAAGGCAGTTTGCGAGGGAACAACCACCACAGGGGTATAACATATGATTATATGTTCAGTAAACTCAGAAAGATTTGAGAAAGACTTACCTACAATATGCAATGGGTACAGGGACTGGAAGTAATGAAAACATGCAGATTAATAACGCATGCACAAGAATGACATAGGGAATGGCTGGACATATTTAGGGCCAGGCTCTGGGGGCAATCTAACTGAAGTTAGTGATTAGTAGCTGGATTACAATTGCAGCATTCACACACTCTTTGGGCATATAGTGCCTTGAAGGCATAAACACTGCGGAGGTAACTTAGTTTTAGAATTTTTTGGATTTTGTTCCATAGGGTCATCAACGAGAAGCTAAAGGCCATTCTACCAAAGTGGGTGGAGACTCTAGGGATGCACAGAGATATCGATGAACTCCCTTAAGCCATACAGGTCCCAGCTCACTCCTTGGGAGACATTCAGTAATGTACTGAGGGATCATTTTAGGACAACTCTGTAAGTCAGAGGACTGCATTTCTTTCATAGCCTAATTGTAGCGTGGCCATCCTATGGCTTTGTACAGTAGGCAGTGATGGGTAGAAGGGAAGACAGGTAATATATAATGGCTCTGTAAAATAGTGTGTACAGTTTAATAAGTGAGGCTTAGGACAATGGCTGTATAAAATCACCATAGTTGATTACGGAGAGAAAAGTAGATTGGACTAGTCTCCGTTTGGCATCACAGGTGAGGAATTGGCTAATTCTGTAGAATAGGCCCAGTCTCTGCCTTAGCTTCTTTACCAGTTCTTCAACATGCTCTGCAAATGTAAGATTCTGGTCAAGCCACACTCCTAAGTATTTAAACTTAAGGGTATAATCCAATTTCTCTCCTAGAAGTGTAGTGATCAGAGGCAGTGTCCCGGGGTTGGCAGGATTAGTCATATGGCTATATGGTACGAACAGCATTGTGTTCATCTTTTTCTCATTCAAGAGAAGCTTTTTGTGGAGAAGCTGAGTCTGGAGCAGGTCAAATTCTTCCTGTAGGTCTGCACAGCTGGCTTGGGCAGTCGGACGACTTATGTAAACCACTGTGTCGTCCACAAACAGATGTATTTTAGCCTTGTTGATGCCCAAATCGATGTTGTTGATATAGATTGTGAAAAGCAATTGACCCAGAATAGATCCTTGTGGCACTCCCCTGAGCAGAGGTTTGAGGGGGGAGAGCTCCCCCTCAGCTTTGACTTGTTGCTGCTGACCTGCCAGGTATTCCGTGAACCATTGCAAGGATCCACAATCTAGTCCTATGCTCTTCAATGTGGAGATTAGAAGGCTATGGTCCACAGTATCGAAAGCCTTGCTAAGGTCTAGGAAAACTGCACAGACAAAGTTTCTGCTGTCCAGGTCACTGTACCAGTTGTTAGTTACTTTGGCAAGTGCCGAGATGGTGCTGTGCTTGGACCTAAAACCAATTGCATAGGGTTTAATAAGTTAACTTCAGATAAGCTTTAAGCTGATTGCTAACAACTTTTCTAGAAGCTTAGACAGGATGGACAGTAATGAAATTGGTCTGTAGTTATTTAGTGTAAGCATCCCCAGATTTGTGCAATGGGATAACATGGACAGTTTTCCAAATGATGGGAAGGGACCCTTGTGACAAAGATAAATTGAATAGGTGTGTAATAGGGATGGCAAGGATGTGATACACAAATTTATAAAGTAAGGATCCAAGAAGTCAGCTCCAGCTCTTTTTTACATCCACCCAAAGTATCAGATCTTCAACTTCCTTCAAAAGAACAGGTTGGAAGGAGAAGCCAGGGACTGGAGTAATGGTGTCTGCACAGGGCACACTTAGTTTAGAGCAGGTCAGGGCTGCAGGGGAGTTGTCAAAGGCAAGTCCAGCTGTGGCAAAATAATTGTTGAAGGCTTCTAGAATCTCATGTTTGTCGCATATTGTTTTCCCTTCAGACATGATTTTTGGAGGCAAGGAGTTGCCTGTTGTATGACTGGACATATCCTTAATAGTCCTCCAGAATTTAGAGGAGCACTTTGCAACAGAGTCCAACTCCTTGAAGTAAAATGATGTTTTGGCATCTCTGATCATTTTCATGCATGCGTTGCATGCCTTTCTGAATTGGCACCAGTCTGGTTCCAGTTTTGCTTGTCTCACCTTTTTCCACAGCTTATCCCTGCCTAACAGGCGGTTTCAGTTCAGGTGTGAACCAGCTACAGGTTTTGCTTTTATTCTGATTTTACCTTTGGGCGTGTGCGTCTAGGGCTCCTACAAGAATCTCATTAAAGATGCCATAGGCCGTGTTTACCTCAGTAGCTAGGTAGCAATCTTGCCATCGTGGTGAATGTCCCAGTTCGTATGCATAGGTGGCTGCATCAAAGTTGCGCGAGTCCTTTAGTGATGAATTTAGATGTGGTGCCTATGTGATGTAGTGACCTAACTGCGGCAATAAAGCAGTAGTCACTGACAGTGGTGAAGAAAGTTCCAGCATGCGGTAAAGATGCAGTTTATCAACTAGTATGACATCCAACAATGAGCTGTTACATGGGTTCTTTTTATTCAAACATGTAGGTTCTTGTATTAGTTATGCTAACCTGTGAAAGTCACAAAAGATATTTAGAGGTAGAGTGACCTTGGAGAGCCAATCAAAGTTACAGTCCCCAAGTATGATAGTTAACAGGTTCTCGTTCTCAATGATGTTAGTAAGGTGAGATAGAAGTAGATTACCTGCAGATGGGGGTCTATAGCAGCCAATCACTCTAATGGCCAGAGAGGAGGATAGATCAATTTTGAGAGTTAGATATTCAAACTCATTTATAACAGTGCTTGAATCTATACAGGACATCACAAATCTTTCCTTAACCTATATAGCTATTCCACCTCCCCTAGTAGGCCTGTCGGTTCTGAATAGTTGGTAGGATGGGATGCGAATCTCACTGTCCTGGAAAGCTGGCCTAAGCCAGGATTCAGAAATTACCAGGACATCAGGTTGGGTATGGCTAATCCATGCCTGAACCATTGTGAACTTCTTTAGGAGGCTGCTGACATTGACATGCCGGAAGCTCATTCCTTTGATGGTGGCTGTATCCAATGGAGAGGTGAGGGGAGAGATGGGACCAGGGTTTGGTTTGATATTACCTGAGCAAATTAGTAAAAGTAGCATCTTCATTAAAGCAGCTAGTATTAGCCTGAGGAGCTTGGTCCTGGTGCGCTTAGGGTTCTTATCATGATATGTGTGGCTATCACCACCCCAAGGGGTGTACCGCCCTAGTGCTAGATGGAACAATACCCTGACTGAGATGTGTAGAGGGTGACTAACACCATATGGAATGGAGGGACTAACATGAGGAGGCTGCTCAATATGAGTACTGACTCAATAAGTTTCCAGATTGTATTCCGACAGTAGTCCAGACTGCACGGCACATAAGTAGCTGATGGGTAGATCAATGTATAAGTAACAAGTTTCCGAGGGGTCAGTCTCTGCCTGCACCAGCTTCTGGGATTAATTGCCACCTGAGCACAACAGAGGATGATTAGTGCCAATAATAGTGAGGAACCCTTCATAAGGGTGCTATCCAGACCCCATTCTGTACAAATTAGGGAATGTGCACTACAGAATGGGGACGTGAGTCTCAAGAGGAGATGCCTGTGGAGTTGGCTGGCAAACTTTGGGTGTTTCTCAAGGGACAACCGACGAATTAGAGAGGGTGATGAGGACCTATGTAGGTGTGTTTTAGAAGTGGGTGGGAAAGCGTGTATTTAATAAGTGGAGGGGCAGGGGATGGGTGGGTGGGTGGAAAATTAGCAGCTTTGCCATACCTTTCAGCTTGAGGAGTCTGGGCTTGAGGTCTCGGGCGATGGCTGAGGAAGTGCCAGCTGCCCGGTGTCCGAGTGCCTGTGCCTGTGGGACAGGGAGCCTGTGAAGAGCTGGAGCTTGGCTGGGGAGAGAGAGGGAGAAACACAGGTTTTAAGAGCTGGCCGAGGACAAAGACTGTCTGCACCAGCAGGAGAGCCAAATCTGCAGAACAAAGGGATGTGTATTCCCTTGGCGCCTAAAGTCTGGCGCACATAAAGATTTCAAAGAGGAGCTGAATCACTTAAATCTTATCCCTTTACACTCTAAGCAATGTAAAAATTAAACTTTAAATAGCAGGAATTAAGTAAATACAGCTTTTTGTAGGAACGGTTTAGAGAGCAAGTTCAATTTCAGCAGGCTTTGGAAGAGAAAACTGAATTGGACTGCAGGAGCCAATCGGAAGCCAGCACCTGAGAGCGCTCACTTCCCGATTGGTTAGCGGCTTTTGCCATACCTTTCAGCTTGAGGAGTCCGGGCTTTATTTTCTCATTGTAACTGCTATGGTTCTAAACTTTTTTTTCTTACTATTGTAAACATTGTGTTAAATTATGACTATGTATACTGTCCAGGTCCATCTTGAAAATTAGGATTGCTCAACGGTGTTCACCTGGTGAAATAAAGATTTTGATTGATTGTTTGATTGATTTTGATTGACTAGTAACCAATGAGAAACATTTCTCACTGCCTAGTTTCACTTTCACATGAAGCAGTAGGGACTGGCTCTCCCTGGTTACTAGTGATGTCACAATGTCCTGCATTCTCATTGGCAGCTTGTGAAAGTCACTGCTCAGGCTGCAAGGATTGTGGTGCCTTAAAGTGTTTGGTTTCATTTCTGATGATGTATTGGGAGGAACAGAACTAACTTTTTTTCCTCCTGTCAGAGTGCTGCTCCACACATCACACCAGTAATGCTAGGTGGAAAATTGGCAGCCAGTGCAGTTCATGAAGGATAGGTGTAATATGATCACACCTTCATGCATCTGTCAGTAATCTAGCCACTGCATTATGCACAAGCATCCAGATAGCCCTAGGTACAGGGCATTACAGTAATGCAGCCTAGACATGATGAAAGCATGCACCAGTGAGGTCAGGTCCTCAGGGGTAAGAGGTTCCGAATCCAGGAGATGTTCCTTAGATGATAGAATCCACTCTTTATGATGGCTGACACCTTAGCATCAAATGTCAGACCATCATCATGGATCATGCCCAAATTATTCACCTGTATGGAAGGGACCAGTGGTAGCATCTTAGTACAAGACCAAGTGGATCCCACAATCTCCCTTCCCCACCATGATGATCCAGATCCACCACCAGTACCTCAGTCTTGTCTGGGTTGAGTCTTAACCAGTTTTAAGTCATCCAGGTCTGGATCTTGGCCAGGCAGTTGTTAAATATGGTATCCACCATCTGGTTACTTAGTGCACAGGACAGGCAGAGCTGGGTGTCATCTGCATAGCAATGAAAACCCAGCCCATACCACCTGATAATGTCTCCTAATAGCAGCATGTACACCGTAAATAACATGGGCAAGAAGACTGATCCCTGTGGTACACCACAGGTCAGACACTTAGGGTTAGATGAAACTAGCCCCATCACCACCCTCTACACCCTGCTTGGCAGGTATGACCTGAACCATTTGATGACATTACCGGACAGGCCACACCAGTACCACAGTCAGCCCAACAGCCCCTTGTGGTCCATGGTGTCAAATGCCACCAAAAGATCCAGTAAGATCAGGATGGTATGATCCCTCCTGTCTTTTGCTATTAGGAGATCATTAAGCACCTTCACCAATGTGATCTCCATATTATGCCCGGCCCTAAACCCAGGCTGGAAAACCTCATAAGTAGAGGATGAGGTGAGTCACCCCTTGAGCTGACTAGCCACCACCTTTTCAATAACCTTCCCTAAAAATGGGAAGTTAGAGACCAGTCTATATTTGCCAAGACCGCCTGGGTCCAATGAGGTTTCTTTAATAGAGGTCTAACCAGGCCTCTTTCTAAGCCAATGGAAGACCCAACTCAAGGGAACTCTGGATGATCCCAGCCACCACAGATCTAATCAGGTCCAAAAAGTTGAGTCAGGTCTGGATCCAGCTCACAATGTGTTAGACACAGCCTTGAGACAACTCCCATCAACTCCTCCATCCCAACCAGTTCAAACTCAGCCCATACAGGAGAAGTGCTCTGGTGCACTTCAGCATGGACCCTGCAATACTTATAAGTGATGCTGGAGGAGATCTCAGCTCTGATAGAGGGCACTTTGAACAGAGCAAACTCCTCACACATTGTGCATGAAGCTGCTCCTCCCACATGGAGACAGTCTGGATATAATAGCTCATCTACTGTGTGGAAGAGCTGAACCAGACTTGTTCCTTGCTGCAGCAATCTCCTGACAAAAGCTCTGCCTTCTTTCAAGAGAATGCCCCTGATAGTCCCTATAAATAATGAGACCTCAGGGTCAATTTGTCCTCCATTAGGCCAGATCCCCTCCAGCATCTCTCCAGCCTCAACCCTTAATCTTTAACTTCCTGAGCGCCCCATCAAACCATATGAAAAAGGATGCCCTCATATGAAAAAAGAATTTGGATTTATTATTTTTCCCCATTCTTTTTTCATATGAAGGCATCATTTTTTGTATGGATTTTTTGTTTCATGCAAAAAAAAGATTTTAGACAGTTTTTTTTCCCCATTTGTACTTCAACAAGACTTAACTCCCTCACGATTAGGACTTAAGGGACAATCTATATATTAAAACAAAGGTTTTAATGAGTACTGCAAGAATAGCACATAACCCCTTCAAAACATTTAGGGCCCACATTAAAAAAACATAAAAATTACAAAATGAAAATGTCCATAGGATAACATTGACATTTTAATAAGCCATAACTCCCTCAATATTTGGACGTAAGGGACAAACCATATATCAAACCAAAGGTTGTACTGAGTACTACAAGAATAAAGGAATAATGCATGATAGGGTGTGTGTTGTGCTTGGATAACATCATGCCTGGGGTGATTAGGCACGAGACCACAGGCTGAGTGTGATTAATCACCCCAGAAGTGACATTATCCCTGCATGACAAACACCCTGGAGTGCATTATTACTATTATAAAATGGCTTGTTTGTAATACAAACAAAAAAATGAAAAAACTATATATAAGTATATATTTTTGTCATTTTGTGAAGATGTAGGCTTACTTTATGACAAAATAGTACTGATTTACTCTTTCAGCCAATAGGTGGAGCTGCTGTGTTTTCTGTGTTGGATCTGCACTCCATATAGCATCTTTATCATTGGTGCCAGTTTTTTTTAGTCTGACCCATGCAGTTTTTTTGTCAATATTTTGTTATCTCTGCCTTTTGGTGACTGGCTCAGAATGCTGCGGCTGGTCAGCAATCAGTGTCATCAACTGCCACCCCGGACTCCTGCTCATCCCCATCTTTTGTCCGCCCTCCTGCTGTGAAGATTTCTGTGACATAGGAGGAGAGGAGGTAGGGAGGTGGCACTGGGAATGTTTCCAATTTGTTTTACATGGTCCCATTTAAAAAAAAAAACAGCGAGTGAGCATTTTGTAAAGAGAGGCATGATGACTTTTGAAGATGTATTTTCTCACCTACACACTGGTGCGCCATGCGCTCAGTCCCTGAAGCACAAAAAAATGTTCTTAATTTGAAGGTATTGTGTGAGGGTTATTGATTCTTTTGGTTTTTATTGGCCAGTATATGAACTAGAACACTGAACACTGCCTCTGAGCGGGATGCAGGGAAGCAGGCTGCAGTGGTAATCAAAAGGATCTGTTTGAAGTGATTCCACGGCTCATGCATTTGCATTTATTTTTTGTGTGTGTTTTAAGAGAAGTAAAGTTAGAAATAATGGGTGGATTTACTGTATGTGGGGGGCGGGTGATTCTGAGTGGGGTGGGGTGCACGGATTGTGAGTAGAGTGGCAGAGCAGGGACCAATGAAGCTGGTCATAGGCAGCAGAGTGATATTTCTTTTAACTTTGAATGTGGTCAGAAGTGTGCCGGGACTACAGCAGTGATGTTATGCCAGGATAACATGACGGGTCCAGTGCCAGCCTGATGAATCAGAGCACAGGATTCTTTCTTGCCATTGTATAATAACACATATCCCCTCCTAAACATTTAGGGGCAGTATACAAATAAAAAAAATTAAGAAAGAAAATAAAGCAAATTCCCATAAGATAACATGGGAACTTCAACAAGCAATAACTCCTTTAATATCTGGACTTGAGGGACAATGTATATATCAAAACAAAGGTCTTAATAAGTACTACAAGAAAAACACATATCCCCTGCCCCAAACCTGTACAGGCATGAAAATTCCCATTGGACATTAGAACTTTAACAATGCATAATTTCCTCAATATTTGGACTTAAGTGACAAATGAGTAATATAAAAATAACACATACCCTGCCCCCCACCAAAAGGAAAAAAAAACATTACGGTGCAATATAAAAAATGAAAATTCCCACAGGAAAACATTCTAATTTCAACAAGCCATAACTCCACCAATATTTGGACTTAAGGGGCAATCTATATATCAAAATGAAGGTCTTAATGAGTACTATCAAAATAACACATGTTTCTCCATAAACTTCTAGGAGCAATATAACAAAAATGAAAATTCACATAGGACAACACTGGAACTTGAACAAGCCATTACTCCCTCAATATTTGGACTTAAGTAAAATCTACATATCAAAACAAAGCTCTTAATGACTACTACACAAATAACACATTCCTCCTCCCAAACATTTAGGGACAATATAAAAAGAAGTCTAAAAAATGCAAATTCCCATAGGATAACATTGGAACTGTAACAAGCCATACAATGAAGGAAATACATTGCTGTTTTAGCAGAAAATGGAAGCACAGGGCCCTCTTGACCCTGTGGCTTCACAGCAGCATAGATGTATGCATCTGTGGAGGGATGGAAGTACAGGGCCCTGTACTCTCACAGTCAAATGAGGATAGAATTCAACTTTCTCAAAATGTAGAAATTAATAACAAAATACTTTAACTTTGCACTATTTAGGGTTAAACTGACAAAAGCAGGGAAATGTGGTGTTAGGGTTTCCAACCTAGCACCCCCCACCTACAAGCAGCAACAGGAAAAAACATTACATTTTGACCGAATTTCCTGTGTCTTTGCAAATCAGGCATGGGGTGTGACTTGGGGTTCTCAACCCTAACACTTACCCCATTCTCATACACTGTACACATCTTAGCTTATTTACTGATGAAATGGAGTGAGCTTTAGGGCTGACAACCCCATGGCACACCCCACACCTGATTTTTGAAGATGCAGGAGAGGTCAAACAATAATGTTTTTTTCTGTTGCTGCCTGCAGGGTGGGGGTGGGATGTTAGGGTTAGAAACCCTAATGCCATATTTCCTTACTTTTGCTGGTTTAACTTTAAATAGTGCATTAGCCACATTTTTTTTTTGCAAAATATATATATAATTTGATCTTTTAAGGATCCTGATTTAATTGCTGTAGACATTTCATCTCCAAAGTCTGAGATCATAGCAGAAAAAAGGTTTGTGAATGCTATAGTGTACATCCCATCATAAGGGAGATGTAGAGAAGGGTCTTTTATATAAAACACAGGTACACTTAAACACAGAGATACTCTCAAAACACAATTGAGCAATGCTGCCAGAAAAGCTGAAGTGCAGTATTACAGTTTCAACTATGATCTTTGGCAGACTACTGATGAACCAATGCAATCCAATGGCAATTATCCCAATTAATCATGCAGGAAACCGTGACAGCTAGTTATAGAGTGCTTCATCGTGGGGATGCAACTGTAGCCATAAGAGTTTTTTCTATATGTATTTACTGACTCTTCTTCATCTTGTCTTGAAAATGCACTGTTGCCACAGCAGCAAGGAGAAACAACAGGATAAGTGGAGTTAGTATTGCCTTCACATTGCAGTAAGAGATGATTGAAGCATCTTCTGGAAATGAATTAGAAATTGTTGAACTGTATTTTTCTTATGGTAAACAATCCTAATTTTCTCCTTTGTTACTTTATTGTAGTTTATCCTATATGTGATTTGCCACTAAGGTTCCCATAATCACACATAGTAATAGTGATGTGTCACAATATCCCTGCAGGCTTAATCATCCTAAAGTTGCTGGAAGATACCTGATTGATAGTGACTCTATTTACATGTTGCCTCTGCTTGTCATCAGAAGTATACTTCTCTGTCATAGGGCAAATGCTAGCACAGTGGTGGGCCATGCTATAGTAACAGTGCAAGTCGACTCCTAAGTATTGTACTAGCATGCCCTGATGATCGAATGATCCTAATGACAGGTAGTGGTAAAATGTAAATAGCCTCCGTTTAAAGGGACACTGTCATCCTTTTTGCAGCATATTATTTCTAGTTGAAAACCTTCATTTTGCAATTGCACACCCTCTCTAAAATTCCTTGATATTACTGGATGTTTTATTTGCTTCCTTTCTTAGTAGAACTGAAATGAATACCAATGCTGAAATTATAGTGAATCTTGCTTTGTTGTAAATCATTGACACACTCTTACTGCATACTTACTGAAATTTAAGAACATTCCCATGCAGTGCAGCCACCTGTGATGCAACAGTCTCTTCTCTTCCCACTGCATCATGAGTGGGTTGACTGTGTTAAAGATATTCCTAAGTTCAAGGAAGATGTACTGGGAGCTGGTAAAGGACTATAAACAAACACAGTTCTGTGTGGTGACACTAGCATAGTGTGCTGTGTGTTCTTCACTTTTAAAAATAAAATAATTAAACTGAATAAAATTACCAGCTACATCAGCAGTCTCTACAGAATGTGACCAATCATAAAATGTGATTTTAAAATAGGAACACTCTGAGGCCTGATGGGGTTGACATTGTCCCTTTAAAATCTTCCTTCCCTCTACAAGAGGATCACATCTTTCAAACCTAATCCCATTTAGCTATATAAAGTCATTAAACCAGCTGTATTGGTTAGTAACCATATAGCTTTTTTAGCAATAATATTTGCCTAGCAAAAATATCAAGATACTTTTTTTTTCATTTTTAATTTTCTTTCATTCCTGAACCAAGATATTGGATATTGAAGTTTTCAAAAGTTCCCATTCTCATTCCATACCCACCAGGAAATAATTGAGAAATCTTTGTATGGTGTTTCCACCCTAATACTTTCACAATATGACTCTAGCATGTACATTCAACAGGTTATGTCAACGGAGGAGATTTTAAATATTCCATGTGGTAGCCACATTTAATGATGTGAGTCATTACAAACTTAGCTGTAAAAGTGGTTTTAACAATATCTGAGAAAACTAAAAATATACTGAGAATTAATCTTATGATGTCAGAATTACATTTTTGCTAAAAAAAACTATATGATGAAAATTTTCACAGACTTACAAATACTGCTGCGTTAAGAGACAATATCATAGAACCTGAATTTATTGAAATGGAACCACATTAGCTAGAGTGCCATAGAAACCATATACAGCAAATGTCATGATATATATTGGAAAGTTCAACTTCATATAAGTTAAACATCAACAAATAATGCAAATCATTTGAAAAGCTATACTAATAAGCTATATTCAGTAGGATGTAAAATGAAGGGAGCATCAGGTGATTGACAGTTGCTAGTTCTAGCACTCCGATGAGCACTACAGCTTTCATTGTAGCCTTTCAACAACTCTTCAACAGATTTAAATGATAACAGTATTCAGTGGGTGGGATATTCAAGGCAGTTGCACCATGCATATCAGGATGCACGGTGCAAAGGCGAACATGCATGAAGTCCGATATTCAGTGGCATCGGATGCACAGTGCAAACCCAATGCACCGTAGCACAACAGTAATGAATGCATGCTCAAGTGCGGGAGGCAGAACCGGAATAATGTGCAGTGCGATATTCAACAGCAGGTGACATGCAATAGCAGAGCAAGTGGAGTTAGCGCCATAGCGGATATAAGCAAATATAAAAGGAAGTAAGTGAGGGGAGGATGATTGCACTACAGAGCAGCCATAGCGGGGGAATGTGGAGACAGAGTGGCAGGGAGCCACACAAAGAAGCAGGAGGCAGGTGTGGCCAAGAGGTGGACAGGGGGCCACTGGAGGTGTGTGCGAGTGAGCATGTGTGTGTGTGTGTGTGTGTGTGTGAGTGAGTGCAAGTGTGCATGTGTGCGTGAGGGCCTGAGCATGCTACAGAGGAAGGAGAGCAGTGGTCAGAGGCAGAACACACAGTGGTGAAGTGCCAGTGGTGCACCCAGTACAGGGGCAGTACCAGCAGCACACAGCCGGGGGGGACCAGGTAGACAGCCGCCCGGGAGGGACACCAACTAGGGACATGGCTAGTGCCACCTTCCAGATGGAGGCGGTAATGAGGGGTGTGAGGAGGCAGGCTGCAGGGAGGCACGGCCATGGAAGGGCCCTTCTGTGGTATGCCCAGAACAGGCTGTACTGTGCCCACATCAGCTTCGAGCTGTACAGTGACATCGAGATCGTGGGCTGGTACTGACTGAACCGGGCTATTCTGAGGTGGCTCTGTGAGCTGTGCAGTGAGGAGAAGCAGGCACCCACACGACGCAGCAACTCGCTGCCTGTGGAGACAAAGATCATTGCCAGCATGTGCCTGCTCACCACGGGCACCTTCCAGAGACCAACAGGGGACATGACAGGCATAACCCAGTCAGCCACATCATGCCTACTCACACAATTCCTCAGCGCACTGCTGCCATATGCTGAGGAGTACATCCATTTCCTCAGCACACAGGTGGAGCACACAGCAAACATGAAGGCATTCCACAGGGTAGCACAGTTGCCTGGTGTGCTTGGGGCCATAGACTGCACCCATGTTGGCATCCGCATGCCACCTGGCTGGGAGGGGGTGGCATATATTAACTGCAAGGGACACTCAAGTGTCAACTGCCAGGCAGTGTGTGATGCCAGGGGGTGCATAATCAATGTCAGTGCCACGCACCCTGGGGGAGCACACGATGCCTTCATCTGCCACCGGTCTGCACTGTGCCATAGGTTCAAGAGTGGGGACATCCCCACTGGCCATCTGGTAGGTGAGTATGCAGTGCACGCTGGACGATCGATGCAGATGGGTGTGTGTGTGTGTGAAGCATGGGCAGGGGTGCCATGAGGAATGGCCTGAAGGGCCAGTGGCACAGTGTCAGAGACCACCACGCTAATGATACCCCTCTACACACAGGTGACAGTGGGTATCCACTGTGGTCCTGGCTGCTCACACCATACCGGCACCCCTTGACCTCAGCGTAGCAACAGTACAATGAGGCACATGCCACAACATGGAAAATCATCTAGTGGGTGTTCGCGTTGCTGAAGGCATGGTTCCATTGCCTGCACACGTCAGGTGGTGCTCTACAGTACAGCCCCTCAAAGGCCTGCAGGCTATTCCTGGCCTGCTGTATCCTGCACAACATGGCCACCGACTGTGGGATAGCTGTTGAAGTCAATGAGGGGGACAGCGGTGGGGATGATGAGGACGCCGGTCCAGCTGGTGTTGGGCAGCCACCCCCTGGCGAAGGGATCCCTGGCTGGCCCGGATGGCCCAGCAGCACCAGAACACCATTGCAGAGGAGCACTTTGAACCACACAGGTAGGTCAACAGGGCTATGTGCAAGCAACAGGGGCAAGGGCACAACTGATAGACAGGCAGTAGCGGACACCAGGGAAGGTCGCGGCAGGGGCGTGGGAATGGGCAGGGGCCTGCACACAAAGGCAGGGAACAGCAGGGCAGCATGCGGCATGCACACACAGGCACATGCACCTCAACCCATGCCCACAGGGCCACACGCACACCCAGCACCACAGGCCCCCCCCAAAGGACCCAACACAACCACACCCAGTAGCTGGCACTGTGTGTGCCTCCGAAGCTGAGCACTGTTGCACAGTGGTGGACAGCGCTATGCTGGCACCATCATGTACATGCCACAGTGGCCAGCAGCCTGGATGGTATGCACAGGAACCGTGTGAGTGCAGGACAGGGCACCACACCCATGCATCACACACAGAACACCACAGTGCTTACAGGGCAGTGGCAGACAGTGGTCATGGAGGGGGAAGGGTCAGTCATGCAGCACAGTAGCACGGCCGCTACGGATGCATGGGCAGACTCGCCGAGACCTGCCAGCCATAACAGGCTGACCGGTGGCCTCATGGGGTGGCACTGATGGTCCTCCAGGGGTGACACAGTGTGAACACGACCGTGCCAGCACAGGAGTCTGCAGGCTACCAAACAAGCCCGCACCAGGCATGCTTGGTATGCCCACAGCTGAACCTGATGTCGACATGGCAGAGGTTGTCTGACGCCGAGACCGGGGGGTGGACATTGCACTCTGCGGGGTGTGCAGCGGCTGGGCACACATCTGGTTGGCCAGTGTAGCCTTGACATTCGCCATTGCAGTAGTGTGCCTGTCGATGGCTGCGGTCACATCCACCCGCTGTTGAGCTAACTCTGCCAGGAGCAGGGAATGGTCCCTGCTGCACTGCTCCTCTGCCTGGTGCAGCTCTGCACAGAGTGCATCCACCGCTACCAAGAGCCACACCTGCTGATCCACAGAGGCCTGGAGTAGACGGCTGTGGTCGTCCAAGAGGTCATCTGCATGGCCAACATGCTGGCCCCCATGATGTTCCTGACCCTCCAGCACAGCACCTCATGATGGTGGGTGCCGCATAGCAGTGCCTTTCTGGGGTACGTCCTCACGCGGTGCACTGCTGCCACCCCGTGCCCCCGTCCCCACATCAACACAGTCCAACTGCTGCCGATTCCCCTCCGGCTGCCGATCACTGGACACCACCAGCATGGCTGTAGTGGCACCACTAAACCCCACTACCATGTCTGCACACCAATGCTGCCCCTCTGGATGCCACAGACATGGCCAGGACAAGGGCTGTTGGGCAGGCAACTATGCCAGTGCTGCCTGCACTGCCGCCTAGGCAGGTGCCATTCATGGGATCCCCCTGTGACCCACCAACATCACTGTATGGGATGTGCATCACATCATCATTGGTACTGGAGTTGGCCCTGATCTGTGTCTCAACACACAGGACACCATGACCAGCGTCATGCTGGAACACAGCCAGTGCCTCATCCACACCCGCACCACAGGCATCAGTCCAGACAGCTGTACAGGGCTGCAGGAGGTTGGTCCCTCGGACACCTGTGGAGGTGGATGGGTGCTCCACCGGTTCCAGGGCTGCCCCCTCAGTGGACACACCCACCACCACTGCCCCATGCAGATGCTCAGGAGCTGTAAAGGAACACAGTACCATTAGTGGTTCTGCCTGGCCCTCGAACCCACCCCCCTTGCCTTCCACACACTGCCAGCACTGGTCCTACCATGCAGTGAAGGGCTGCCGCCCATCTGGAAGCCTCCACCAGGAACACCCTCAATGGTACAACATCACATGCTGCCAGCCACCTGCTCCTCCAGTGGCATCAGGTGAGGCACGTCCTGCTGGCCCCCACCAGTGGCTGTATGCACTGCCCTGATGGCAGCCACCTTGTCCTTTATCCTTCTCCTGTCTGTGCCAACCTTCTTCTTGCACTCCTGCATGGAATGCTGGTGGCTGCCCTGATGGTTGACCACACGTGCCACCTCACCCCATGCCACCGCATGGGCCTGTGGTGTGCCCCTCTGTCCACTGAGCAGTGGCTCCCTGTTGAGGTAGCCCTCGAACAGGGCAGCCGATTCAGCCCTGGTGAAGTTGGGCCTCCATTTCCGCACCCTCCCCTGCTCCTCATCCTCCTCATGTTCGGTCATTCTTGTGCCTGGGGAGATAGACAGGCATTACCATGTACTGTGCAGTCCCATACAGCCCTCCCAGAACACTGTCCCCACGTCTCCACAGCTTGGCACCTACCTCCTAAGGCTGCAATACCGATCCATGGTGTGTGCATTTCCATGTCGCTTTTATAGTGCATCAATGCAAATGAGGGCATGCGCAACTGCAATGGGATGCAAATGCCGTGGAAGTGCTGTGGAATGGCTCGTGAACTGATTTGCATAACCTGGCTGCATATCGCGCGGCTGTGCCTTGCGCAATGGCATTGAGCATGCTCAAGTTGTGGCGCACCACTGTGACATGTGCATTCGGATCCACACCATGCATGCACGTGGTGCTGGCATGTACGCTAGCGGCACAGCATATGCAGTGTGCATGGGAGGCAGTACAGCGCACAGCCACTGCTGTGCCTGTGGTCTCATCGCGCAGTATGTGCCTGGAGTGAAAGGCTACGTACATGGAAAGCCGGGCACCATGGTGCCTCTGTGCAGTAGGCCACTGCATGTCATCACACACATGCACCTTACCGAGCACCATACAGGGGCCTCCCAATAGTGCAGTGGCACTCCATGCATGGACAGACCCATGACCCTGCAGCTGACCTTTGCCCTCTAGGCACCATGTGGCCGCATGGCTACCCCCACTATGGTGCAGTCCGGTGCCAGTGCGATTGCGACTGGCAGTGCAGTACCATGCTGCCTCAGCACGTGGGACACGTGCACTACCGGGTGCCATTTTGAGCTCAGCAGAGGCTCTATGATGCTGTGCACCAGAGCCCCTGTGTGGAGTGCCACTAAGCTTGCGAACCTGGTGGCTCTTGTGGAGCACAATTCTACAACAATAGCGGCTCCAATTCAAGTTGTGCCAGTGTAAAAAGTCAGAAGTACAATCAAAAAAAGAGAAACACAGCACCAACACTTCTTAGAAAATGAAACTGTATTGAACTCACAAATAGATGAAAAATGATGATAAATACAGTAGTGCCATGCAAGGTAACAACAGCTCCTGTATTTATCAGTTTTTCATCTATTTGTGAGTTCAATACTGAACTCTCTAAGAAGTGTTGTGCTGTGTTTCTTTTGATTGGCTCTTGTGGAGCCCCATGCAGGTGCCCTGTTTGGGCAGGTGCCCCTCCTGAGGCCTCACACAGAGGTGTAGCAGGAGGTCGCTGAAGGCCTTGATGAGGCCACAGGGAGTAGTCAAACCAGGGAGCAGTGTCACCACTGATATGGGGATCTCCAGCAGCGTGACCCTAACCGCCTGGGGTGACTGCAGGCGTGTGCCCTGCAGGGAGCCATGCCACAGCCAGTTAGGTGCTCCTTCACCATCACTAGTCATATCCGACTGTCCTCGGGGCACAGAATTCAGCAGGCCATGCTGCCGGGGGGGGGCTAGCACCTGTGTTGTCGGTTGTGGGGATGCATCATGTCCACCCTGAGCCACCGCAACCCAGACATGCTGTGCGGGCACACGCACTGGTGCGAGGGGGGCCTATGGGTCAGATGTGTACTGATGAGCCTCTCTCTATGTTTCCCCCCTAGGCCCAGAGGACCTCCATAGGGCCCAGATGGCCCAGAAGCGTCATGGGCAGGACAACGACGGAGGTGTGGCCATGCAGGCAGAGCACAGTGATGGTGCTGGGAGTCAGCAGCGCCCTGCTGACCGGGATGCAGGTGAATACCGTGATCCCCTATACATCTGTGCATGGTGGGTTGCAGGGGGGGTGGTGGTGAGGCATGACCCCTCTGCACATGGCCCCTCCAGCCGTGCACATCCTGTGGTACCCTATGCACTGTCCTGTGGGACTGCACATGTGGGTGGGTGTTGCATGTGGACTGTGGGTGCACTCAGCGCCTGGCTGTGCCACTGCCTTCCCACTGCATTGCCATGACGCCGGATGGCCAGGATGGTGTTATGCAGTGCATGGGTGGTGATGGTGTGCAGTGGTTTGCATGGCTGTGGGTGCCCGGGTAGGCAGATCATGTGGGCGCACTCACTGTGGGTGGTCGCATGCCATCCCAGGGACACAGGCCACTGATGCACGCCATGCACGTTGGGTGGGCTGCATTGGTCAGGCCAGTCACTCATACTGTTTCTGCTCCCTTGTCCTAGGTGGACCATGTTGGTCAGCCATGGAGCAGACCCTCCAGGAGATCCTACAGATCACCCGGGCCACGCTGGAGCTGCTGGAGAGGATGGACAGGGGTAACTGTCAGCGGTACCACAGGTGCCACAGGGATGAGAGAGAGGACTGGGGGCACTGGTAGAGCCTACAGCGCATGACTACAATCCATCCCTCCACGGACTGTACCCCACACCCCATGTCCCCCACCTTTGCCTTTCCCATTGTCCCCTGCCCTTTCCCTTCCCCCCCTT
Organism: Neoceratodus forsteri; assembly: GCA_016271365.2. Taxonomy (NCBI): domain Eukaryota; kingdom Metazoa; phylum Chordata; order Ceratodontiformes; family Ceratodontidae; genus Neoceratodus; species Neoceratodus forsteri. Next base: position 982,193,218 of record CM028133.1, read on the forward strand.
GTAGCATCCTCGCAAATCCCCTAACCCATTGTAAATATCTGTACATAGTTCTTGTTGCTGTTGTGTTGTTTATTAATATATACTTTTATATGTATGTCCATGTTGGTCTCTGATTTGCAGCGGGCGCATGGAGCCTTGCTGCAGTGGTGTGCATGGCTACTGTGGGGTGGTGCTAGCCTGTCCGTGGGTGTGTCTAGCGGAGCTCCTCCACTGATGTGGGTGGGGCCCATGGGCTCTGTCCGGGGAATGTGTGGTGTGCCCTGTGCACTGTTTGCCTGTGTGCAGCTGGCTGGGGTGCATGTGTCATGTCCCACTGGCCCCTGTCAGTGTGTGCCATGCCTGTGCAGCTGTGACCATTGCTACTACACTGCCACCATGCATGACTGTGGTATGCATGGTCATGCCAACCCCACCACCACATGCTTGGCTGTTGGCGTGCCTTCAGGGGCAGTCCATACCTGCCACCTTCCAGGCACGGTGCCCTTGCAGCTGGCATTCCGACCCTGGGACTATTGCACGTCTGTCCCTGTTGCCACTGTGGGTGGTGCTATTGTCTGCCCCCTCCATGCAGTCCAAGGTGTCTGGGGCAGTGCCTGTGGTCTGGTGGCTGTCACTTGGGGTCAGGGCTGCATGCGGGTGGTGGCCTGGTCACAGGCCCCTGCACCTGCCATCAGGGCGGCTAGGCTCATGGAGTGACTGCCACATGGCAGGCTCACTGGCACCCTGGTGGTGGGCAGGCCACAGGTACACGGCACCATGGGCTTCATGACGGCAGTGTTTGTTGCACTGCTTTGTGTGTCTGTTTGCCAGGGTACCCATGGGACTGGGATGGAGGGCATTGTGTTTGCCCTGTGTTGCCTCATGTGTGGCGCATGCCTCCATGTGCCACAAGAGGGTGCTGTGGTGTCTGGTGGGGCCGGTGCTGAGATGGGGGGTGTGTGTATGGTTGGTAGACCATGCTCAGGTCCTGTGTTTGGAGTGCATTCCTGCTGGTGGTGGCATCCGGGGCAGGCCTTCTCATGTGCGGGGTCCCTCGGGTACTGGTGCCAGGTCACCCACCTTGCTGTGTTCCTGTGGGGGCCAAGCTGGAGGGCCTTGTGTGAGTTGTGGTGGTGTCGGTGGATGGTGTCACCGCATGCGGCGGGTGGTTACGGTGGGGATGTAGTACATGTGCATTGTGCCCTGGGGCAACCGGCTGCCTTGGCACGGTGGTGAAGGAATGCCTTCAGTGCCATGCACTGTTTGGCCATGCTTCTGAGCTAAGTGTCTCGGGCTCACCGTACTGAGGGTGGTCGGCAATTGGTGTGGTGCCATGGCATGGATGGGGCCAGGCCATCCTTGTGTTCCAGTCTCTGTTGGCCAGGGAACGGTGCAGGGGCACCTTGCCTAGCAGGTGGGGTCTGCTGGGTCACATCTGCTGTTGGTTCAGTGCCGTGGTTCATGGGCTGGTGGTCCATCCTGCACCCGTCTGGTTGTGCAGCTCATGGGGGCCTTGCCCTGGTGAGGTGGCTGGGGGGGATGGGGGGTTGGTCTGCCTGTCCTGGTGCATGCTCCTTGGCGCATGGCACATCCATGGCTACTGCTGAGCTGCTTCCTATCTTTGTCCCTGTGCATCCTTAGGGGTGCTATTACGCATCAACCCTGCTCCATTGCGCATCCCTTGTTGCTCTATGGTGCATCGGGTGTGATATTCAGCCATGTTGTGCAGGCTCACCTTGTCCTGCACATGGTTTGAATATTGTGCCTGTTGTGCCATGGCGCACTGGACTTGTGCCTACTCCCTCTATTACGCATCTTTTTGGTGCAGTCTGGATATCCCACCTAGTATGTTTAAGTGGTTAGCAGTTTAAGCTCTGTAGTACACGGAAATCATTCTGAAATGCATTTTTGAATTTTAAGTGTAATTCCAGAGAATTCTTAAAGCATTCTAGATATATACATAGATGCTGTCAGCAGATAAGGGCCTATGGCCTGCGCAGTCTGCCCATTTGAGCTTGTAAGTTACCTTTACGTTTTTCTAGAAGTCAGCTGCCCCTTACCCCTGACCTCCAGATTTCCCTTATGTCTATCCCATGCATTCTTAAATCCTGTGATTGTTTTAGCCCACACCACTTCCTCTGGCAGGGTGTTCCACTTGTTCACCACCCTTTCTGTGAAGAAAGTCTTCCTCACGTTTCCTCTGAATCACCCTCCCTCCAGCTTCATCCCATGTCCTCTAGTACTGGAACATCTTTTTCACTGAACAATAATGTATTCCTGCACCCTGTTCCTCCCTGTAAGGTACTTTTATGTCCCTATCATATCCCCTCTCTCCCTCCTCTCCTCCAGGGAGCACATATTCATGTCCTTCAGACTGTCCTAAAAGGACTTGTGATGCCATCCCTGTACCATCTTTGTTGCCCTCCTCTGAACCTTCTCCACCCTGTCTATGTCCTTACCTTGTTAAGGTCTCCAGAATTGTACACTGTACTCCAGGTGGGGCCTCACTAGTGTTTTGCATAGTGGAATTATGACCTCCCTTTTCCTGCTGGTGATGCTCCTGCCTATACATCCCAGCATCCTATTTGTTTTACCTGCTGCCTTGTCAAAATATTTCCCTACCTTGAGGTCATCAGGGATGATAACACCAAGGTCCCTTTCCTACTTGGTGCATGCTATATATCCCCCCCCCCAAAAAAAACTGATATGCTGTTCCAAGGTTTTTGTGTCCCATATGCATTATTTTGCACTTCTTTGCATCAAATTTCAGCTGCCAAACCCTCAACCATTCTTCAAGCTTCTGCAGGCCCCTCCTCATTCTGTCCACACCCTCTGGCATGTCCACTCTGTTACAAAGCTTAGTGTCATCAGCAAACAGGGAAATTCCACCTCCTAGGTCCTGAGCAATGTCACTGATGAAGATGTTGAATAGAACCAGTCCCAGCATTGATGCCTGCAGTACCCCACTGGTCATTCTTCCATCTGTGGAGTAACAGTCATTTACCACCACCCTCTGTGTCCTGCTGCCCAGCCAATTACCTACCCACCGCACTACTGTCCTGCCCATTTCCATATTCCCTGGTTTGTTTAATAGCCTTCTATGAGGCACAGTGTCAAAGGCCTTGCTGAAGTCCACATAGGCCATGGCCATGGCCCTGCCCTGATCCACCTCCCTTGTCATTCTGTGGATTTGTTTTTGAAACTTCAGATTGCAATTCAGCAGTGTGTTTATGATTTTGCAGTTGTGCTGTTTTAAACTAGTTGAGTGCCATTCTGCCATTCAAGTGTCACTGAGATTTTTCCATTGCAAGTGCAGAAGAGTATTCTGCATGCACTTTTTCGTGGTACCGCTTTATAGTGCCAGAATAGCATTCCACAGTTATGAAAGGTCAACCTAAAGAAACAGTGGAATATAAGGTAATTGGTTGGTTCAGAGTTTACAGTTTTGAAAGTGATTGCTTTTTAGTTTCACTTTTGAGGGCTGATTTTTGAATAGAGGAAGAGAGAGTGTAAAATAGGTAGGGTGACCCTTAAATGTTAAAAATCAATCCTTTGCAGATGGTTGCTTCCAGTACACCCCAGAAAGACCATGTGCTGATTATGAGAGGCATTACAAGTCACACAAATTTCGACATAAGCTGTTACCCTTCCCTAAGTGTCTCTCAGTAGTATGTTATTATGGCTATGCTGATCAGTGGGTCTGAGCTATGTTCCAGGTGGGCCTCAGCTCACTCAAGCCTTGCAAATTGGATGTATTGCTATACTCTGATTAATTTTGCAGGTGAAATAGAAATCCCAAATTAAAGATGTTTAAGACAGGGGGTGCTGCTTAGTTCTTTTTTTGTCCATGGGGGGTCACTGGACCCATGCCTTTAACTGTGCCCTCTGCATATGTACAGCACGCATACCTGCCAGCATTTATGGTATGAGACTAATCTTGGTGCATGACTAGAACCCTGGGTCACTAGAAAGCATGTGGGTATATTCCTGATGAGATTCACCCACTTGCTTCCACACAGTTTGTATATAATGCTAGCAGAACATGTTCCAAGGAGAAAATATTGAACTATGGAATGGTGTAAGGCTGTTCCACAGTATAATTCTGTAGTCTGTCAATTTGCCAAACTTCCATGGAATTCTGCTCCACCAAAATTTGAAAATGTTGCACAGCGCTATTAGCAATATAGCAGGCTACCGAACCATTAGTGGCTTTTAGAATTAAAAGCAACACCTTAATGCCAAATAGCCCCTCAATCTGCAGTCAGCACACTCTCATTTACTTGTGATTATCTGGGATTTAAGAGCACAAGTAGGCCACTCTGACCCAACAGGACTACCCACACTTAGTAATGGAAGTAATTAGGTAATACTCCCCTACAGATTAGTGTACCAATTTTGTTAAAAAAAAATGGGGGCCATCAGTTACATTCCAACTTAGGCTGTTCTATAAGCTCACCACTGTTTGAGAAATGTAGTACTTCCTCTTTGGGGTACTAAACTTCCCCAGGCTTATCTGTCTGGAATGACATCTAGTAAGAATTAGATTTTCTTTCAGTACAATCCCCATGTGTTGCTGTATTTGTCTGTTACTCATAATGCTAAACATAAAGAGCACATTTACTATGCGCCAGAAACTAATATGTAAGGGAGACTTACTTCCTCAAGAGTCATCTGCTGCACCAAATTATATTTATAATCCCAGGAGTTAGGGAAGGGAAGAAGTCATAGCTAGGTTCTGAGGAGCCGAGAACCCACTCCCTTCCACTTCCCGGTTGTGAGCCACGCCCCTGTACTCACATTTTTCTTAATGTAATAGTCTGGAGAGCATGGGGCATGCTATGTAGTCTATAATGAAGATTTATTTTTGTTTTACTTTTTTGAATGTTAGATGGCTGATTTGGAAAAGAAATCGATTCCATTGCTCAGCTAACAACACCCTTGTTAGCTGCTTGATGGGTTTGATATTTTCCATGTTGGAGTTTCAGACACTGTTCACCAGAATCAAATAATTTCCTGATTTTTTTTGTGTTGTCTGCAAATTGCTCAGACCTGCAGGTAATACCCATCCCCACATCTGCTATAAAACAATTAAATTACCGATGTGTTCAGGGTGTATAAATAACCCAAGAATGACATTCTGTTGCTACAAGTACAGCAGCTTAAATGAAGAGCTGTGTGGCATCAGAAATTTCCACATTTATGACATTTATTTATTTTGTTTATTTATTTATTTATTTATTAGTGATGTCTGAATTACAATCATTTGTGTCGTGACTCCATTACAAAGGTTCCTCATCAAGGTAATACATAGGTACAATAAACAGTCAACATGAAACAAGACAGTTAATGCAATTTACAATGTTAGCACAAATAAAATGATACAATAGTGCAGTTCCTGAACAATCTGAGTTTGAGAGGATGAATGCTGGACAGAAGTCCATTGCCAATGTTCAATATATATCAGGCAAGGAGGCGGTTAGGTGGGCAGAAGCTAGGGGCAATTCTGCAAAACTTCTGCAGAATCCCATCAGAAACTCAAGGAGATTTCTTATTGTCTTTATTTGATCATAACTCAGCCATCTATTGAGTTAGAGACTTGCAGTTTGGCATGATTACTTCCTGCATCTGGCCCTAAGGACATGTGAAATATCATGACATTTCAATGAATGGTTTTGAACATATAAGGGTTCAAAGTTTTTCATTTTATTTAAGGGGGAATATTTAATGAAAATATTTATGTGTTTATAACTCAGCCACCTTTGGAGCAAGATATGAAAAATATAGCACACATAACCTTTTTATAAGTGTCAATAATTTACTAATTACGGAAAGATTTGGTTTAAAAAATATATGTTTCAGGAATTCAGAATTTCACTAAGTTATTAATTGTGAACTTTTGTGAAAACTGTATAAAACGTGACTGTAACCTCTCTGCTTTTGCAGGTGTAGATGTGACATTTTTCATGCAAATTCAATGTCACTGTATCCTGGTATCTAACAAAACTGGAAAAATGGTTTACTTGTTTTAAATTTACAGTACAAATACCAAAAATTATTATTGGGAACATTTTCTCAAATATTTATAGTAGCATGGTATAGTATGGGGGCGGTTGTGGATGGGGAGGAGGGCAGGGTGGCCCTACAGGGGGACCTGGAGGCTCTGGAAAGATGGTCTAGAAAGTGGAAGCTGAGGTTCAATGCAGGGAAATGCAAGGTACTCCACCTGGGGGCCAGAAACCCACGTCAAGTGTACACCCTGGGGAAATGCTACAAGTCTCGATGGCTGAGAGGTACCTGGGGGTGGTGGTGGATGTCAAGATGAACAACTCTGAGACTTGTAGGAGGGCAGCAGCCAAGGCCAACAGGATGCTGGGATGCATCGCTAGGGGGATCACCTCCAGAAGGAGGGAAGTGATACTCCCTCTGTATAACTGCTTGGTGAGGCCACACCTTGAGTACTGAGTGCAGTTTTGGAGGCCACACTTAAAGCGGGACATTAACCTCCTGGAGAGGGTCCAGAGGAGGGCAACCAAAATGATTTGGGGCTTGGGGGACAGGACCTATGAGGAGAGGCTCGAAGAGCTAAATATGTACACATTGGAAGAGAGAAGGGACTGGGGGCACATGATAGAGGTCTTTAGGTACATGAAGATGGTAAATAGGGGAGGAACAGTCGGGGTGCTTCGAAGGAAGGAGGAAGGGGCCACTAGAGGGCATGGCTGGAAGCTGGAGGGGGGGAAGATTCAGGGAAGAAAGGAGGAGGTGCTACTTCACTGAGAGGGTGGTGGAGCCATGGAATGCACTGCCTAGGGGACTGGTGGAGGCAGAGACAGTGGAGGGGTTCAAGAGGGGGTGGGACAGGTACAGGGGAAGGGTTCTGGAAGCAAAATCCAATGCAGCAAGAATATCCAGAACTGGGAAGGGAGAAGCCAGAGAAGGCGAGGGGGACAGCAAGGTCAGCACCCAGGTTGGGGACTGACCAAACGAGCAGACACAAAAGACCGTTAGGCCTATTCTGCTGGCATTTTGGTATGTTAGTATGTTAGCAACATAAATATGGGGCCCTAAGGACATGTGAAATATCATGACATTTAGATGAATGGTTTCAAACATATAGGGGTTCAAAATCTGTCATTTTATTTTAAGGGGAACATTTCATGAAAATATTTATGTGCTTATAACTCAGCCACCATGTTCTCAAATATTTAATGTAGCATGCTAGATAATACTGAAAAGAAGGAAAGCATGCACCAAGGTGGTGGGTCAGAGCCGTAGCAGATTTTTTCTGGGGGGCTCGGGCTTGGTTCCACCCACCCTGCCCTTCACTCCACCCACCCCAAGTGCATCATTTCCTATATACCAGGGGTTCCAACATCACTTCCCTAAATGGGCAAAGGACATACACCTGTGGCTGGCAGTATAGCCTAGAGGTTATAGGAATGAGATGTGAACAAACTTGATACATCCAGTAGATCAGACCTGATTTTGATTCTCACAACCTCCTCTTGCATACTGTGTGACTCTGAGCAAGTCACTTAACCGCCCAGTGCTCCCAGGTCACCCCTGAAAACAGGCACTTGTACCTAGTGGGCCTTACCCGATTACCAAAAGGCTGAAATAAATAAAATAAAAAAATAACCATAACAGCCCAGAACACTAACAAAAAAAAAAAAATTAAACAGGAAGGGAGAGAGACGTGAGGAGTGGTGCAATGCACTAGTTGTGGAGTGGCAGTCTTCTGGGAGATGTTCTGGAGGCTGTGATCCTGCTCTATTTGCAGGTACTGTACCTCTCTGGTCTGAAGAGGGAGGTGGCCCATCTCCAGGCTGACCAGATGAGGATTCGGGAAACCTCCTCCCAAACCCAGGGACCATCAGAGCCACTGCTGCTGCCTCAAAGGTTGCCAAGAAAGATTAGTGGCTGGACCACAGTGGGCTCAGGGAGGGTGTGGGTGGTGGAACAGAGGTGCATCCCTCCAGATGTACCGCTCCAAAATTCATAAGTCATTCTGGAGGAGCATGTTTCCTCTCAGGAGGCACCCACAGTAGAGACCAAGGAGCATGCTGAGAACCTCCATAAAGGAGACCCACAGGAGGGTGGCATGGGACTCCACATGGGAAGGAAACAACTCCTGGTGGGGGACTCAGTCATTAGGGGTAAAACTGGGAGAGGGAGAAAAGATGCCTACCTGACCTAGCTTGGAGGGACAGGAAGTGAATCCTCAGGATTGTGGAAGAAGCTGCATGGAGGATGGAGCTAGATGTCATTGTCCACTAGGGACAAATGATCTGACTGGGAATGTGATCAGAGCAGTGCAGGAGGAGTGTGTTGAGTTGGGGTGGGGCATTAGACTAGTAGCATGCATGGTAACCTTCTTGCAGGTGCTGTCTGTTTATGGCATGGGTGAGGCTAGGGTACTCCACACTATGGGATTCAATGACTGGTTGAAAAACTGGTGCAGAGCTCAGGGTTTTGGCTTCACTGGGACTGGGGGTCCACCTGGAGGGATGCAGGTCTATACTGGCACAATGGTCTGTATCTGTCCAGGAGGGGAACCAGGATCCTAGGTTATATGTTTAATGCTTCATTGGCAAGCATTTAAGCTAGCAAAGGGGGGCACTCAAAAGGAGCATGGAAATCCCAGCCCCCCTGCCACAAAACAGGGTAGTTAGTGAGGTTAACACCAAGGTAGAGCCATTGATAAGGAGCAGGACAGGGGTAAATTGAGAAAAAGGCAAAGGCAAAGGCAGTAAGGACAGGGATGGAGCTAAAATGGGGTAAGGCCATGAAAAAAATGAGTACCAATGCCCGTAGTCTGGGTAACAAGCTCCTTGAACTAGTAGCCTTGATGGAAGGATGCCAGAATATCATGACAGTCACAGAAACATGGTACACAGTTAACCATGAGTGGGATGTTAACATACCAGGGTACACAATCTACAGGAGGAACAGGGAGGGTAAAAGAGGAGGAGTAGCTCTCTACATAAGGGAAGGGATCAAAGCAATGGAAATAAAGGGTAAAGAGGGAGGAGAGGAGGCACTGTGGGTCACCCTGGAGACTGGAAATGGCTCCACAATCCACACAGGGGTTGTATACAGACCCCATCTCAGGGGGAGGAAATGGACAACAAAATGACAGACAGCATCCTTAGAATGGCAGAAAAAGGCTGGCCAGCCAGCGCAGTGGTTGGAATTATGCTTGCGACACGGACAACCGAAGTTCAGGAATGGACCTGGGAGTCAGAGGGACAGCTGGGGGAGAAGGATTAAGCATCCTTGCAACTTCTATCCTTCTCTGGAGAGAGGGGGAAGTGTGTCTGGTGCTTTATTGGCCCCTGGTGGAGGCTGGGGGTGCTGCATAGCCAGCACCAGAATGAAGATGGGGCAGGGTGGATGCTGATCGTCATTGCACATCCATGCCCCTGGGTCTCAGCACCAATGCAAAAACTGCCAGCTCCTGGCATGATGATCCTGCCCTACTGCCATCCTCACTGCCTTGGATGTCTTCCAGGGGCCCCCTCTTCTGTTGCCCCAACCTGAGGGGTAAGCCGAGGCTGGCCTACAATGACCATTGGTGGGGGAGCCCCCCCATAGCCCTGCCCTGGTGTATAACCCGGGGGGTGTGGACAGGTACAGGCTGACCTCTGAAGGAAGGATTAGGGGGCTGAGGCACATAAAGAATGCAGATAAAAAAAAAGAATGGCAGAAAAATGGGAGATATTGTTGATGGAGGACCTGAATATACGAGATGTTAACTGGAACACTTGTGCTGCAGCCACATCCAAGAGCAGGGTCATTCTCGAATACCTAAAGGGGGCATGCCTCAGACAGCTAGTGTTGAAACCCACTTGGGAGGGAGCAATCTTAGACCTGGTACTCTCAAACGGGGACGGAGAAAGGATCTCAGATTTAGAAGTAGGTAGCCATCTGGGAACAAGTGACCACCAAACAGTGTGATTCATCATAAATAAAACTGTAGAGTCAAGCCATACAAAAGTGAGGGTTTGGGATTCTAGGAGGGTTGACTTTGCCAAAATGGGAACGTGCCTCAGAAAAGCCCAAGCAAATGGACAAGAAGGGGGGTGGAGGAACAAGGGGGGAAACACCAAAACTGGCATCACAGAGGCAACAAGCCTTTGTATGAAGCAAATAAACAAAACAAAATGAAAGAAAAAAACACTGTGGTTCTCAAAAGAGGTGGCGGGGAATGTTAGGGAGAAAAAGATATCGTTCGGGAAGTATAAGGAAATACAGAAGGAGCAGGACAGAGAACTGTTCCAGTTAAAGTAGAAGGAAATGTGGAAGGCAGTCAGAATTACAAAGGCCCAAACCGAGGAAAAGATAGCCAACTCAGTTAAGAAGGGGGATAAAACCTTTTACAGGTACATTAGGAAGTGAAGAAAGACAAAAGGAGGAATAGTGAGGCATAATAAAGGTGAGGAGGGGTGGGCAGAGGGTGACAGTGAAAAATCAGGCATACTGAATGAATACTTCTGCTCAGTATTCACAAAAGAAGAGGAGGGGGCGGTATCTAAACCAATCAATAGAAGCACTCTGAATAGGGGGGTCGATACCAGTCTATTCACAGAAGAAAGGGTTTATTTATTTATTTATTTATGTCTTTGGTAACTGGGTAAGTGCACTGATCCAGGGGACCATTTTCAGGCATGACCCGGGTCTCACAATGGCGCTCTGACAACAACAATAACAGATACAAAAAAGTAGATACAAAAGTTAATGCAGATGCTTTGAAAATCCATGGTTACAGGAAGTTAGATCATATGCACTAAATTACATATACTGTACACAAAACATAAGTGGTTTACACAATAGGCAAATACAGTAAATGCAGTTTATACAATAATGTCACCTAGGCATATGAGGTCTATTTCAGAATACATCACATATAACAGACAGAGTGGTAGGAGAGACGGTCAGATGAGTGACAACTAAGGTTTAATGCAAAGAAGTACAAAATCATGCATGTGGGGAGCAGGAACCCTGGAGCAAGCTACAGGTTGGGGGGAAGGCTGTTGGCAGTTACTAAGGAGGAGCTGGATTTGGGGGTCATAATCACAGATGATCACATGACAGGTGATGTCACCTCAGAAAATGTATATAAACCTGCCACTAAGGTCTAGTTTTAGATAGGGTGGGTCAGTAGGTAACTGACCTTGGAAGGAAGAAGGTGTGCAGTTTTACAGGCTGTGCTGGAAGGACATAGGAAAGTGTCTGTGAAATTAGCAATAGGAAGGCTGGTAGGTGTGCTGCAATAACACCTTGTATTTTTCTTTGGTTTTTGTTTTACTTTCTGTATATATTTACTTTATTATTTCAATTTTTGTAAAGAAACAAAATGACAAATGTCATCAGGCATTTTTTTTATGCACTTGAATGGTTGTCTGCCTGGTTAATGTTATACAGTATACCCACACCCAGTGACATATGGTGTCAGAGTGGGATACTGACTAAACGTCTAATGGTAAAGGGAGAGTTCCATTAGAGGTACCAAGCCTGGTACCAAGGATAATGGCAGATAGTGCATGGCACCAGAAGTGATGTGGACAGCTGGACCTGGTGATCTGGGTAAGGCATCATGGAAGAAACATGGATCTGGAGACCGAATGGAAGAACTGGTGTGGCTGGTGCATTGGTTGAGTGGGCAATGGTTAGAGGCGGACCAGCACTGGACAGAGGCAGAGCACCGTATGCAGCTTGAGGGTTCCCAACCAGAGGAAGTGGAGGAGGAAGCAGAGGAGGAGGAGGAAGATCCATGAGTTCCAGGAGGAGCAAGATTCATGGGTTCTGGAGGAAGAGGACTCCCTGATGCAACATTTGCTGCCAGCATTTCTGGAGATCCCATTGTTGCCCATTTTTCTGGACTGCTATTTGTTAGAGAACGGTGCACAAGATGTTAAATCCCCAGGTAAGCCTGTCTCCAACCTAGTGTCTCCTGGGGTGAAGGCTTCAAGCAAGTGAGAAGAGGCCGAGGAGGTTGAAGGGACTTATGTTTCTAAAGTTGAGAACAATTCTATTACCTAAATGAAATGTACTGATGGGGGAGAATTCCAGGCAGCGGATCATGCGGTAACCCAGTTAAGAGACTATATAAAAATACAGGATGGGAGGCAGGTCAATGGTATTGTGGGGGTTAACCAGCTGTGGTGGTACAAACAAAAAAGGGGGAGTGCTGTACCACATGAAGCCTAACCCCCATACTGGATGAGTGGCTGCCCAGGTTGTGGTGCAAGTGGCCTTTAGGGAAAAGGTACTGGAGACTGCAAGTGGCAGTCCATTGAGACCTTTAGCCATGGGGAGGTTCTATCACACATGACCCCATTCTATTACTGGCCTGGTATGTACCGGCAGGTGGCTGGTTTTCTGAAGGCTGGTGCTGGGTATGGTCAGTTGGTGGTAGCAGAGAAGTGTAGCGGAGGAGTAACTCGTAGGGTAGAAGGCAGATGAAAGTGGAATCCATGGAAGTGTGGGAGACTCACATATAGCACAGTCAGATCACGGTGGTAGCTTTTGTTACTTTTGTACACCACTGATTGGATACTTGGACCATTTAAACAGAATAACATCCCAAAGTTCTTTCTTTAGAGGAACAAGCTGTTTGTCTAGCTTGGGGATATCCCTGATATACCTATTGGGGTTAGTAACCACCTGAGATAAGAAGACTTGGGCTAGGGGGGTCCAGGTAAAATTGTATGCATTGAAATGTATGGAATATGAAATGTATAAAACTTTTTAAGGCTGGGTATGTATTGTCAAGGAGAAAGTTATGGTTTGGGACAGTATGACCACCAAGCTAGTTAGATAGAGGAAGCCTGACGTTGGCATAAAACTACTATGAAAATTACTTTCTCTTTTATATGTACTGATGAAGGTACAAATATAACTCTCAGGGTATATGTCTTATGATGATCAAGATACTTTGTTGAATGTGTTTTGATTAAAGGGATCCTGAGACAGAGCATTATGGTGAGGGTGGGCCTAAGCTCCATCCCCTTCCAGGGAGAGGGAATGTGGACAGTCCCTGCCACAGAAAACTGGATCACTTTTTCCTAACTCTGTGCAAAACTGCTGTTGCAAGTATTTCCTGTCCTGTTGTCTGTCACTTTAATATTTTCTAGTCTGGTAGGTTGGCCACCTTCAGGCGAATTCCCCTACCTCTTATTATCTATTTTTCTGCTGATCTTTCTATATCTTTCTGGAGGTCCAGGAGTAAAGAGGTTAAGGAGTGTAACCTCTGGGAGCATATCAGTGCGTGCACTTTTGAATAGGTATGTCTGATACTACATGAGAAGTGTCTGGGTTCTAATATCCAGAGTGAAATAGTTAGGGGACAGTAGACAGTCATTACAGAGTGAAGTATGTGCATAGTTAGCTACTATGCCGATTTCTATATCAGCACCAGGGTAACATTTGAATGTATTGTCGTTGGTGAATCACTGACTGATAGGCAATACTAAAGCAGATTTTCGGGACCCTGGGGTAGAGATTCGTGGTGAGGAGGGACGGAGCTCCACACACCCCTTTAGGTTATTGATTGAGGGTTGGACAACTGTAGGACGGTTGCCCTTTTGTGCGGGGGGGATGTGTGACAAGGTGACCGCTGTCTTAGGATAGTACCCTGGTAAGGAGATGAATGTCTTTCTTCACCCCACCCCCCATTTAGTGTTTAAATACTAACATACTAATTGCTAGCAGATTAGGCCTTATGGTCTATCAAGTCTGCTCGAACCTCAGATCCATAGTTGGGTGCCGAGGCCCTTCCCCCCCCCTTGTGTTCCAGAAACCCCTATCATCCATCCTCACCCCCTGGGCCAGGCCATCATCGGATACATCCACTTTCTGTGTCTGTCCTACCCTGTCTTGAAGCCCTCCACTGTGGATCTCTGAACCAGCTTGCCAGGCAGCGCATTCCAAGGGTCCACCACCCTCTCAGTGAAAAACCTCCTCCTCTTTTCCCCCTCACCCTTCCACCCTTCCACCTTCCAACTTCAAACCATGCCCTCTGGTGATACCTCCCTGCTTTAGTCTAAAGATCTCCTCCATGTTTACCCTATTTATTCCCCTGAGGTACTTGAAGACCTCAATCATGTCCCCCCATCTCTCCTCTCCTCTCCTCCAATGAAAACAAGCAGAGCTCCTCAAGTCTGTCCTCATACGTCAAACCCCCTAGTCCTCATATCATTGTAGTTGCCCTCCTCTGTACCCTCTCCAGGAGCTGTATGTCCCTTTTCAAGTGTGGCCTCCAGTACTGTACACAGTACTCAAGGTGTGGTCTAACCAGTCCATTGTACAGTGGCAGAATCACTTCCCTGCTCCTAGAGGTGACCCCCCCTTACGATGCATCCCAACATCCTGTTTGCCTTGCTAGCTGCTCTCCTGCACTGCTCAGAGTTATTCATACATGCATCCACCATGACTCCTAGGTTTTTTCCCCTGTTGAGGCCTCCTGCACCTCCCCTCCCAGGGTGTACCTGTGTTTAGGGTTTTCCCACCCAAGATGTAACACCTTGCACTTGGTGGTATTGGAAATTTACTTTCCATGTGTCAGCCCAGCTTTCCAGGGTGTCCAGGTGCACTTGCAGTGCCAACCTCCCCTCTACCCCCTCAACTACTGCTCCCATCTTGGAGTTATCAGCGAAGAGACTCATTTCACACCCTATACCCTCCCTGATGTCCGATATGTAAACATTAAACAGGATCGACCCAGGACTGAGCCCTGTGGTACCCCACTACTGACCTCTCTAGGGTTCGAGAGCTCCCCACCGACCACTACATCTGGGTGCATCCAGCTAGCCAGTTTTCAATCCATCTGACCATCAAAGGGCCTACTCCCAATCCCATCAGTTTCTCCACCAGACCATTGTGGGGGACAGAGTCAAACATCTTGCTGAAGTCCAAGAATAATACATCCACAGGCTTCTCCTGTCCAGTTCTGATGTAACCCATTCGTGGTTTGACATGATCTACCTGGCACAAACCCATGTTGCTGACTATTCAGACTTCCCATCTCCTCCAAGTACACCCCCAATCGTTCCTTTAGTATACTCTCCATTAATTTTCCCACCACCAAGGTCAAACTGATGGGTCTATAGTTACCCAGTACTTCCCTCGAACCCCCTTTATGGATTGGCACCACATGTGCCTCTTGCCAATCTCTAGGTACCCTCCCTGTCTCAAGCAACCTGTTGAAGAACTCCACCAGGGGTGCAGTCAGTATGTCCTCCAATTCCCATGGTACTCTAGGATGAATGCCATCCAGCCCAGGAGATTTATCTTTCTTTAGGGTCTTGAGGGCTAACCACACCCTTTCGGTGGAGATAGCATCATCTGTCCCCTCCACCTTACTGGCCTTTTTATCCTTATCCTGATGTGACACCCCTGGGGTACCTCTCTCTCCCTCTTGCTCCATTTCTGTTGCTCCCCTGATCCCACTCACTACCGCTTCTATCCCCATTGTGCCTTGCTTTGTAGATATCCCATTCCCCTCCCTAGTGAACACAGAGGCAAAGTACTTGTTTAATACCTCTGCCTGGTCCCTGGCCTCTTCCTTCCACCCTCCTTCCGATCTCAATCTGCCAAGATGGCCCTTAGTTTTTCTCCACTCCCCAATGTACCGGAAGAACCCCTTTTCCCCTCCATGTATCCCTGTGCCAGCCGTTGCTCTTTACTGGACTTTGCCCCCTCACCATCCGGGTGACTTTTCTAGATGCAAGATGGTACATTTCATTTTCCCTATCCCCTCTTGTTGTTTTATATTTTTTGTAGGCCGTCTTCTTTTCTCTGACCACTACCTGAACCTCACTGGACCACCAGCATGGTTTATGTGACCTTGCTCCCTTACGTTTCACCTTAGCGCAGGTCCTGATGGCCTCATGAAGTCCCTATTTTATGACCTCCCATCTCTTTTCCATATTTGTCAGTGATGTAATCCCCTTCAAGTGATCCTTGAGAATATTTCCCATGCCCACAAAGTCTTCCCCTGAAGTCCACTGCCAGTGTCCTAGATCTCTCCCTCCCCAATGCTTATTTGAAACCAGACAGTATTGTGGTCGCTCCCCATCAGGGGAGCCTCTACAACCAGGTCCCTTGCACCTATGTAAATGGTTTAATAGGTCTCTAATAAATTGGACCTATAATAAATACAGAAAACTGCAGAAATGAAACAGGGACGTTGTACATGCATAACTGATGAAATGTGCATGCTAGGTTAAGGTGCTTACAGTGCTTTAAAAAGAATATAAGGTGCTCTATATGTATATAGAGCTGATAAAATTGCTTAGAGCTATGTAATACTAATGTTACTTAAAGTGCTTTAATTCTTGAAGCCCATATAGCTTTTTAAAATGCTAGTGAACTAGTTAGAAAAGATTATTCAGAGTGAAGCTGTGAAACCACTTTTGTACAAGACTGGTATGTTTCCCAGTATAGCAAGCCGGGTGTTAATTATGTAAAAAAAAATAGCAAGCTGGCCAGTGGGTTGAGCTTAGCCTTCTTGATTAATTGAGCTCCTGTTGATAATAATTCTGGCTAGCATTATAAAATATGTGTTTTTTATGTTGCTTGCATGCATGTGCAAGAAATATAGTGCCATCATCTGAGTTTTCGGAGGTGTGGCACCCATCTTCCAATTCAGTCAGTGTGTTTGCAGGCAGGGCCCCAGTTCCCCAATCACTGCTGCAGCTGTCTATGACAGCAGTTGAAAATGCAGTGGTCCTACAGTTGAAATGGAGAGCTCCGCTTCAGTGAGCAGAGCTCCCCCCACACACACACACACACACACACACACAAGCATGCACCTTCCCTCTCCCCCCACGCACACACTGTAGGGCCGACGGGGGTGCCCAATCCCCCGTCGGCTCCATGACCCCCCCAAAGCTTCCAGGTGCCACACTGGGAGCCCACCCCAGCTTGACAAAATTTGTTATGGCCGACGGGGGTGCCCAGTCCCCTGTCGGCTCCACGCCCCACCCCCATTATAGTTCTCCATTTTGAAAAGCGGCTATGATAATGAAAGTCCTGCACAATGGCAAATCTTGAAGTCCCTAATACTGTCCAATCACAGGACCATGTGCTGCAGGAGCCTGCTACGTGCCTATAGAAGTGCAAATACCCAGACTGCAAATAAAGCCCCCCAAAATGTCACAGATCCAGATGTGTAAAAAATGATGGATATACAAGCATCAAGTTGACAACAAATTCTCAGAACCCTGCAAACTCCTGTGGCAGTGCAGATGAGCACATCCTCATGAGTAGTAGAAACAGGGGACATGGGGCTGGGATGTGCCCTGCAGGGTAAAAGTTGCAAGTGGTGCACTCCCTTTTCATTGGGAACTCAGACTGCTTTCATGCTCAGCTGCACTGAGACAAATGTATCACTCAACAGCTCCATTATCAGGACATCCACCAAACGCCCACTTCTTCACCATACACTGGCAATTTTAGTAAAACAAAATAGGTATTACCACCACCACCAAATGAACATTGCCCGGAAACTCACATTAATAATGGTAAAGGGGTAGACCTTTCCTTTTTTATACAATTTTTTTTATCATATAAAATATTTTAATTCTCACCTACTCAACAAGAATACAGTTGTATGTAAGCAAAGCAACATGTCAGACACACGGGAGAGCACACGGGTGCACACACACTTTTTTTGTACTACTACTACTACTACAATACCTATAAAATACTGAAAATGCAACTTTATATCCCAAGGATACTTCTGGTATATTTAATGTTGACACTTGCATGTACAATGTATACGTTCCAGCACATTTCATAAAACTAAACATTTGTGTGCATTTCATTCATATCATGTTTTTGTCTGTATATAGGTTTATATGCCAAGTTATAAACTGAACCAAGATAAATAAGTTTAAAAATGGAGACACACTGTATAGTTGAATACGGGAATGCAAGTTGTTTATTGTCTCGCAAGGATATTAATACTAATACCCTTAAAATTAAAATAAGCCTTTTCAGCACTAAGCAAAGAAGCAAAGACGATGTTCTAGCAATAGTTCAATGTGGACTCGGGCTGTGGAGCAGTGTCGGCAACATTGTGCATTTTTGTGCATTGCCAGGAGACCGTAGTTTAAATTGAAAAAGTTAAGTGACTTGAAAATCTTGTTGGGCTAGAAGCTATTTTTTCTGATGAGCAATTTTCTCACATGGGAAGCCTCCATATAAAGTTCAAAATATTATGAATCCACTACCATATGCCATGAAATAGAAAGCAATTAAGAAATAAAGGGATTCATTTATGTTTTTAGCTAATTATTTATCAGTTAGAAAGGAACGCGCTATGCGAGGCAAATGTCCATGTGCATGTTTTACCTTGTATTATATCCCAACTAAAGTGGCAGGAACTGGGGAAACTCAAGAGTGAAATTAAAAGTCTGCTTCATTTCCAGGAGCAAAGTGGAAAATACTGCTCCTGTGTAAAACCCACTCCAACCGCCAAAAAGACAAATGGCAGACTAAATAAAGTGCAAAAAATGTAACATATAATGAGAAAACTCGTCTCAGACCCATGTCAGCTATGGTTGATCCTACATTAAGTGTGGAGGGTCCCCATAGTGTTTTCCCCCATTTCCAGTACTGGCTGAGAAGCCATATCTCATTTGCACTGGGATTATGCCTTTGTCCAATTTGACCGCTGGGTGAACTGAAACACTGAGAGGTTAAATGGCTTGCTCAGAGTCGCACAGTCAGGAATCTGAAGGTCTCCTTGTTCTAAGCTTGTGCTGTAGTTATGCAGACTTTCAAAAGGGCCAGTTCCAGAGGATCCAGAGACTACGGACACCAATAGAATGGCACTGGAACAATTTTTATAGTGGGGGTGCTGAAAGCTATTGAACAAAATGGCATAGGAAGCCATAGGGAATTGTACTTCAAGCAAGGGGTGCTGCCGCATCCCCAGCATCCCTAGTTCCAGCATCAAGAGGGATGGGCGGTATAGGGTACATTTAGCAGACACTACAGTGCTTACTTTTTTACAGTTCCGCTTTTCAGTTTTTAAACTTGCATTATTTGCAGGCACCATACCAAAATAATCACCTAAGCCAATTACTTTTTTTAAGTTTCAGGCAATACATAGATAACCGAACTTGACACCAATGTGCTCTGAGAAGTGCCAGCCATGATATATTTAATCGTAATCGTATTCCACAATGCCTTTCTTTTCCCCAAGTTCATATGCTCTTCTGAGCTTCTATAGGAGGGAAGGAGATGGTAGTTTCATCACTAGCAACAAAAAAAACACTCTTTAAATCCTAGCAGGAAGAAAAACTCTCCAGAACTTCTTCATTCAGGTCTCTGACTCTGGCATTTGAATGGGGCTTTCCCTTGACTGGACGAAGGGCAGGCCGCGTCCTGATTGGCGGCCAATCTTGACAGTGATAAGGCTGTCTATAGAAACCATGGAGTGGACTGGCAGCAGAGTGCGGGACCACTAGACTTCTGAACCAGGCAAAAAGGCGACGGTAGCAGGCATCGGCAAACAGCAAGCTCTTCATCTGCAAAAAAGGAAGAAGGACATCACATCGCTGAGCTCACAAAGAATGACCCATAAGTCAGGCTTCCTCCTCTTGCTGGTGGTGATCAGTGCCTTGGCCACCTACGACGTGGAACCTTAGAATGAGTCCATGAATCCCAGACAGTCGAGGGTTGCCACCCAGAACTCAGGTAACTCTCTCTGCTTTGCTTTGAGCTGTTGTACTGCCCTCAACAGCATCTGATTTATCTAGCTGCATACCAGTAATTAACCCTTTAAATCTACCTCATTCGCTGATGTAGGCTTGGGTATACTCGAGTCTTAGCATTAGCAACATATTGTAAGAAGAAAAAAGTTGCACCAGCCGGCCACATAATTGTTTGTATGTAACTGCCAAAGAACTCTCACTCTAAAAAGAAATGTTGTGTATGCAGTAGGTCCAGCAAACTCAACCCTTGCTTCAGTTGGAGGTCATAGTACCCTTGTTCATCCATCTAGTTAGACCGCATTTGGAGTATGGGGTCCATTTCTGGAGGCCATAACTCAGAAAGGATTTTGGGAGGCTGGAGTGAGTTTAGAGGAGGTCAACGAAGATAGTTAAGGGGCTCAGCCACCTGTACTATGAGGAAAGGTTGGGAGAATTGAACATGTATTCCCTGGAACAGAGGAGGGCCCAGGGGGGGACATGATTGAGACCTTCAGGTACCTTAAGGGTATAAACCGGGTGCCAGTGGGAAGAATCTTCCAGCTTAAAGGGAATCAGAGGATGAGAGGAGGGGGCATGGGTTACAGATTGAGGGGGGACAGTTCAAGGGTAATATTAGGAAGTACTATTTCACAGAGTGGGTGGTGGATAAGTGGAATAGGCTTCCGGGGGAGTTGGTTGGACAAGCAACAGTGCAAGGTTTCAAAAGGGCAAGGGACAGACACAGGGGATTGTTGAGGGTGTGGGGGGGGCATGTCCTAGCTGATAGCTAGACAAATGGGCAGACTAGGTGGGCCTGTTGGTCCTTTTCTGCCATCACACTTCTGTGTTTTAATGTTTCTATGCATGGGTTAATATTCACGAATGCACCTTCCCCACTTTTTGTGAAACATTCTTTTTTTTCTGCCTTCTTCTCATGGTTTCCCTCCACTCCTGTCCTGACTCAGCACTGCCATTAGGAGAGGAATGAAGCAAAGGTAAGATAAAGCCAAAGGAAGCAAAAGTGCTTAAGGAATAGTGTGATAATAAAGCTATAATACTAAATGTCTAATGAATTCCAAAAGTCCATGAAAATTCTATCTGTATAGGGCAACTCCTTAATTAGGTTAGAAATCAGACTCTTGCACTATAGCTTTTGTAAAGGTTGAAGTTCATTTGCATGCTAAGCAAATTAATGGGGCACAATGTGGGATGTCAAAAGTAGTAAGGAATAACCCACTGTCCTATGTGTGGCAGTATTGTGATAACCCAAAAAACCTCCATGAGTTGTTGCACCCAAGGTCTTCATTCACCTAGGCTGTGAGACTATTAGTGCCACTCACCTGGTGTGGATTATTAGGCTTACTTATAACATGGTCAAAAGTGTTATATTGTTTTATAATTTCATCCGTTACCTTAACAAGGCACAACAATCTTGTGGCCAAAACCAATATTGCCTTGGCCATCATTACCAATCTTCCAAAACAAGGCAGAAAATTCTTGTAGTCAAAATCAATATTGTCCTGGCCAGCCTCATACCAGGCACTTGGGATAATACCCATAACTGACTAGTGCAGTATGAGAGGGGCGCTGCACTGTTGAGGTGCTGTACTTTGGAAGAAATGTCAAGAGTAGATGTTAAACCGAGGTCCCTTCTGCCCATCTCTGGTCACTTTCCAGGTGGAAGTAAAATATCCCATGGCACTTATCAAAGAAGAGTAGGGGAGTTTACAAGGTTTCCTAGCCAACATTCCCTCATCAATAAAACAGGTCCATGTACAGTAACTCTGCCCGCCCCCAGGAAACACCTGAAAACAAGCTGTCACAGCTTAGTGTGCCTATCTTGGTCAAAAATTACAAAAAATAATTACTAGCACTCTATTAAATTGTTAAACATCCTAGTCTTTTTGGTCATTTGCCACTCAAGTGCTATTTGCAGTGCTCACAGATTGCTTAAGCCTTGAGTGAAAAGTCAGTGAGGTATTCTTACTTTAAAACCTCCAAAATCAATTATTTTTGTATTTGTCTGTTAAGAGATATATAAACAATACTGAAATGCAGTGCATGTTGCAGATGGTAAATAAAAAACAAAAGCAAATGATGTAGATGCCTGAAAGATATAAAATTTGCTGCAAAGTGCTATACGTGGTATTGGACAAAAGCCCCTTTGTGCCTTGCAGACTGTAAGCATTTCAGCAGGTGTGCTCTGCTGACAAAACTAACTTGAATGGGGGTACAATTTTAGTTGCCCCCAAAGGTGAGTTTCTGTTGCATATGGCCAGTTTTCCTAGATTCCTACCACCTGTTATGTTCCCGGCCTCTTTACGAGTGCTTGTGGTTAAATACTGCAACAAACAGGTAGAAAAGTGATGCAGATCAAATGCAAGCAGGAGTAGGCACAAGTCTGGAGGTGCTCACAATAACACTGAGACTGAGGCTTGGGCAAGGCAGGTGTCTGTGGTGGCATGTTTTGCACTTAATAAAATGGCACTATCTGCACTTTGAAAATACAGCAACATGGTCCTGTGGCATCATTTACAATACAGAGGTGGTGAGTGCCCCATTTTATGTTGCTTGCACGCATGTGTAAGAAACATAGTGCCATCATCCGAGTTTTCGGAGGTGTGGCACCCATCTTCCAATTCAGTCAGTGTGTTTGCAGGTGTGGCCCCAGTTCCCCAATCACTGCTGCAGCTGTCTATGACAGCAGTTGAAAATGTAGTGGTCATACAGTTGAAATGGAGAGCTCCGCTTTAGTGAGCAGAGCTCCTCCCCCTCCACACACACACACACACACACACACATATGCACGCACGCATACTGCGTGCTCATGCGCCTTCCCCTTCCCCCCCACGCACACACTGTACGGCTGACGGGGGTGCCCAATCCCCCATCGGCTCCACCCCCCCAAAGCTTCCAGGTGCCATGCTGGGAGCCCACCCCAGTGTGGCAAAATGTGTTATGGCCAACGGGGGTGCCCAATCCTCTGTCGGCTCCAGCCCCCCCAAACAGCCTTCCAGGTACCACACTGGGAGCCCACCCCAGCAAGGCAAATGTCCCTCATTGTCTTATTAAAAAGAAATAAACCTGTAAATACAAAAACTGTCCCTCGGTGCTTCTCCCTGTCCCCCTCTCACAACCCGCACCCACCCACTGTGCACCCTACCTCCCCACACTCCCCCTCACCCCTTACTTACCTCCAGACCTCGTCGTGACGATCTTCGGTGGACCAGGAACACGTCTGCACTCTTCAAAGTCGACCACGAACTAAGGAAATGCCAGTAAGCTGTATAATGGGATAGATAGGGTTTTTTCAACTTTGCTGTATATCTCATGCATTTTTTGGAATTTTTGCACCAAATTTTCAACATGGGGTTTTTGGGATCCCTCCTCATGAATTCTGTCACTGTCATGGCATTAATCGAGCCTGAAGGGTGATTTCACTTCACTCATGAAATCACCTTTCAGGACTGATTAATGAAACAACAGTGCCAGTGTTTATAAGGTGGGCTCTCAAAAAGCCTATGTTGCAAATTTGGTGAAAAAATTTCTAAAAATGACTGTTTTACGAGCGTGCATTGCGCAGTTCCTACGCACGCTTGTAAGTTCGCGAATTTTTAATATTTGCACTCCAGATTTTCAACACTGCTATTTTACTACACCTCCTTATGAGCAGTATAGCTGTCATTTTTCACATCTCGCCCAAAATGAGATTCCGTGCATGTAGCGCACAATGGTGCAGTCGGTGTGCGAAATCAATGTATGGGACACATTAAGAAAATCACAGTGACACTGTTCATGAGCAGAGGTCTTAAAATGGCTATGTTGAAAATTTGGTGAAAAAATTCTCTTCAGATGTTCTACAATGTTACTAATGAAGACATTGAACAGGACTGGCCCCAGGACCGATCCCTCTAGCACCCCACTGGTCACCCCGTCTCCCTAGACTGCACACCATTTACCACCACTCTCTGCCTCCTGTCTGTTAGCCAGTTTCTAACCCAGTTTACCACCCTTTCCCCCATGCCCAGCCTACCCAGCAAGCTTATTAGCCTCCTATATGAGATGGTGTCAAAGGCTTTGCTGAAATCAAGGTAAGCGTTGTCCACTGCCCCACCCTGATTCACTTCCTTTGTCACCCAGTCAAAGAAATCAACCAGATTTGTCTGACATGATATCCCCACTGTGAATCCATGTTGTCTATGGTCCTGGGCTCTAATGGCTTCTACCTGCCCCACTATCCTTTCTTTAAGCAATGTCTCCATGATCTTCCCTACTACTGATGTGAGGCCGAACGGCCTATTGTTCCCTGCCTCCTCCCTGCTGTCAGACTTGTGTAGAGGGACCACATGTGCCCTCCTCCAGTTCACTCATGTTGAATGACTCAGTGAACATGGCTGCCAGAGATACCACTATCTCCCTTCGCAGTTCTCTTAATATCCTTGGGCATATGCCATCTGGTTCCATTGCTTTGTCCACCTTCAATTTAGTGAGCTCCTGGCGGACTCTTTTGCCTTTCAATGGACTACTGTCCACCTCTTCACCCCCTTGGCAACTGCTGTACTGCTGTGACCCTTGCCCCTCCCACTCTTCTCTGTATACTGAACGGAAAGACACAGTGGATGTCTTGGGAGGAAGGCATGGAACTATCACTTCCAAATACCTAAATAGCACATACAAGTAAGCAACATTCGGCAGTGACAAATGCTTGTTTTTTCCTGTTGTGAGACTTTTTTAACAAGGGCTTTGAAATAACTCTTTTGTTTTTTTGTATAGGTCAGGTTATGAGCTTCAGAGGGATAATTCTTGGTTAATGAGGGGCATAATGTCACATGACAGCTCCTCAAAATGTACATAAACCTGCTCCTAGGGTTTAGTTTTAGATAGGATGGGTCCGTAGGTAGCTGATCTTGGAAGGAAGAAGGTGTGCAGTTTCACAGGCTGTACTGGAAGGATACAGAAAGGTATCTGTGAAATTAACTATAGGAAGCCTGTTAAGTGTATTGCAATAACACCTTGTATTTTCCTTTTGTTTTTGTTTTACTTTCTGTATATATTTACTTCATTATTTCAATTTTTATGAAGAAATAAAATTACAAATGTCATCAGGTGTTTTTTATGCACTTGAATGGTTGTCTGCCTGGTTAATGTTATCCAGTATACCCACATCCGGTGACAGACCTGAAGGCCACAAGGCAGGTGGCCAAGGTGGTGACTGACAAAATAGAGATGATGCAGAGGAGGGTGAACAAAATGGCAAAGGGTCTACATCACAAACCTTATGAGGAAAGAGTCAGAGACCTCAATTTGTACACACTGGAGAAAAGGAGGGAAAGAGGTGACGTGATAGAGTTGTTCAGATACCTCAAGTGCATTAACAAGGTGGAAGAGGACAACATATTGCAGTTTATAAGTAGTGCCAGAACAAAAGGGCATGATATGAGACTGATGGGTGGCTGCATAAGGGGAAATGTCAAGAAGTTATTTTTTTACAGAGAGGATGGTGGATACATGGAATAGTCTGCCCCAGGAAGTGGTGGATGCCCATATGGTGGCTTGCTTGAAACACACATGGGACAAGAATAAAGAAATATTAGAGACGGGAAGAACAAGCAAAAGTCAGGGACCAGATAGGGTCACTTGCCACTTCATCAGGTAGCATAAATGGGCAGACTGGATAGGCCTGGTGGACCTTATCTACCTACAGTATCTATGTATCTATGTAAAAGGTGCTGAAAGAACTCCTTAATCTGAAGGTGGAGAGAGCAATGGGGCCTGATGGGATTCACCCCAGAATTCTAAAAGAACTAAGGTGAGAACTAGTGACAGCATTGACTACCCTTTTTAACAAATCATGGGAAGATGGTATGGTACCTAAGGACTGGAGGAGGGTGGATGTGTTTCCCCTTCACAAAAGTGGGAGCAAGGCAGAGGAAGGAAACTATAAACCTGTTAGTTTGACCTCAGTGGTAGGGAAAATGAAAGAAAGAATTGTTGAGTACCTAGAGGCCATCAGGGCACAGGACCCAAGGCGCCATAGTGTCACAGTGGGAAGGTCATGTCAGACTAATCTAGTAGAATTCTTTAACTGTGTGACCAAAGTAGTGGACCAGGGAGGGGCTATGGACATGGCCTACCTAGACTTTAGCAATCATTTGACACAGTCCCACACAAAAGATTAATAAACTGGTTAGCCAGCCTGGGAGTGGGTTCCAGGGTGGTAACCTGGGTAAAAAATTGGCTGGACAACAGGACACAGAGGGTAATAGTAAACTGAGTCCACTCTGAAGAAAGGGGATTACTAGTGGGCTACGATAGGGTTCAGTACTGGGACAAGTCCTCTTTAATGTCTTTATAGGTGACTTTGCAAAGTGACTAGATGGAAAAGTATGCCTCTTTGCAGATGACACAAAGATCTGGACAGGGTTGATACACAGGGAGGGGGGTGGAAAGGATGAGAAAGGACTCGGCAAGGTTGGAGGTATGGTAGCTTAGATTCAATCCAAAGAAGTGCAAAGTAATGGACCTGGGAAACAAAAACCCCGGGGAAGAGTACACAATGATGGGGGAGTAAAATGGAACAGTACCTGGGGGTAGTCATATCAGACAAACTAAAGATAGACAAGCAATGTGAGAATGCAGAGAGGAGAGCTGGGGGGATACTGGGATGCACAGGGAGAAGCATCACCAGTAGAAAACAAGAAGTTGTTATCCCTCTGTACAGACAGTTGGTGAGACCCCATCTGGAGTACAGTGTGCAGTTCTGGAGACCCCGTCTCCACAAGGACATAGACAGAATGGAGGCAGTCTAGAGGAGAACAACTAAAATAGTGCAGGGTCTGCACCAGAAGCCATACGAATAGAGGCTAAAAGATCTTAATATGTATACCCTCAAGGAAAGGAGGGAGAGGGGGGGACATAATAGAAACTTTCAAGTACCTCAAGTGAATTAACAAAGTCCAAGAGGGAGCATCTTTCAGAAAAGGAGATGTGCAAGAACAAGGGGGCACAATTTGAAGATAGAGGAGGTGGACGGCTCAGGGGCAATGTGAGGAATTATTTTTTTTCTTGGAGAGGGTGGTGGACACATGAAACAGCCTTCCTGAGGAGGTCGTGTCAAAAACAGTGGGGGAATTTAGGAATGCATGGGACAGACATAAGGTAATTCTAGTGGGGGGTAGGGGGAAGTAGGCTGTTTGTTAACTAGGATCTGCAGCTTATCCATTAGGTAGAGAAATGGGCAGACTGGGTGGGTCAAGTGGTTGTTATCTGCCATCAAAGTTTATGCTTCTATGCTGCCAGAATTCCTCTTGTGGACACAACATTCACCCAGCACATATCGTTATTATACATAATCTGATACGCTGAACTGAGCTGTTCCAGTCCTATGGTTCTTTCTGGGTCACTATTTTGTCTCATTCTCTTTTTCTGTCTTAGCTTAACCAGATAACCTCAGTTGAACCACTGGTCCCCAGTAACCTCCTTGTTCTTTACAGTAACACACTCCATTGAAACAGAATCACCTACTCCTTTTTCTGTCAGACCTATCCCATTGGAATAGCCAGAATGTCCTCTTCTTGGTGTTTAGGAATAATTTAAAGAGCAGTGGAGCCAAGATACACCCCTGACAGATGGCCACATTGGTTTAAATTTTATTTGTAAGATTCCCACACTGGTCATATCTGACTTGTTTTTACTTTTGATTCTTTGTCTGTCACTTTTCTCCTCTGACCAGCACACATCTAGACTGGTACCCAAGCCCCATCACCTGACTTCCCTGGGACTTATTCTGGAGGAGCACAATCATCACAACAGAGTCTGCAGGGGAACAGGCCTTCACCCAGCTATTTTTGGAGGTTTTTGTCCTCCATTTGTGCCCTGGGTCCACGTGCATGCAACAATGTTATCAGTGTACTCTTCCTTTATGGAGATGGTCGAAACATCTGGGCATGGAGTCCCTTCACATGTGTCTGCAGTTCCACTGTACTGCCACCCTGATTGCTTCAGGTGGTAGCTTGCCAGCAGGATGAATGTTTCCCCATCCTCAAGGGAGAAGAGCTGTTCAGAGATTATCAATCCTCCCTTCCCTCACCAGCCCCCAAGCAACTCAAGTCCATTCCCAAGCCTGGATCATTGGCATAACTATTAGATTTATTGTGCTACTGAGCTGGCAGAATTGTATCTGACTTGTGACGTACATAGTGCAATTGTAATATCTAACAGCAAGGGGTCCATACTCAATGCTAGAAGATGACACCCATTTTCTACTTAAATTATCTGACACTGCTTTAAAATCCACAAAACAACAATATAAAAGCTCTTTTTATGGCTGTGAGTGGAGCCTACAGCCATTTTGCTATCTGTAGCTTGAAAATGAAGTTTCATGGACCTCATTTTTTGAACATTTCAATGTATTCTTCCACATCCACAAATCACTATGACAAGTGAAATAAAATAATCCCTTCTTTCTGTTTAGAATGTTGGAGACATAACTTCAAGCTGCTTATCTGATGACCATTAAGAATCTGAAACAACTTGTTAAATATTGGTTGCCTATTAAACTGCCGATTTGTTTACCCTCTTCGAAATGCAACAGCTTGCACATTTAAATGATTAGCATTTAAACATTCTTTGCTACTAATTCAGTTGGGGATGAATATCTTTCAAGAAAGATTCATATCTCAAAAATATTACCCTTTCCCAGCAAATTCTGTAAAGATTTATACTTTCTAACCTCTCAAGACCTATCTGATAAAATGCCAGGTCTTCAGTGAACTACCCAGATTAAAAACATAAATTTCTTTTTGACATAAAAGCGCTGCGGCCTGCTTCCCAAATATTACAGATAAGAGCTGCTGAGATATCTTATGGTGTGTGTGTGTGTGTGTGGTTTTGAGGGATGGGTGGAGAAACAGTCAAACCCTAGGCAAGGGAGATCTAATCTAATGAATTAACTGCTGACAAACCATGAGTGATACAGAAGCAAATGATTTGATACCTTGTATTGGACCAAAATAGATTTGACAAAAATAACTTGTACCATTTATAACATTCCTGATCAAAAAATCTGCAAAAAGAAGACAGTTTTTTGTCATTTTACAATATGATATACTGAGTGTGTATTTACTGAGTTGCTGGATCAAGGCCTTGATAAAATAATAACATTTACTTAACTCATTCAAGATTCTATCAGGTGGACAGAAAAAAGTCTATGAGCATTTGTCTGAAAACTAATAAATATAAGATGCAAACAGCATGTGTGTATATGTGTATTATATATATATATATATATATATATATATATATATATATGTGTGTGTATATATATATATATATATATATATATATATATATATGTGTATATATATATATATATATATATATATATATATATATATATATATGTATTCATGGCAAAAATATCCATTTAATGCATCAGTTAGGGTTGTTCCACAGAGACAAAAGCAAGGAAATTCGGTGTTAGGATTGCCACTCCTTGCAACCCATGCCCACCCTGTCCCCACCAACAGGCATCGGGGTGTGCATTGGGGTCGTCGGCCCTAACTCTCAACCATTCTTTTGCAGCATGGTGGCAAAGATGTCCTACTATTTTGGGCATAGTGTCGCAAAGTAGTGTCGCAAATCACGACACTTTCGCAAAAAAAATCATGAAAGTGTCGCAAGTGTGACACTACTTTGTGACACTACAGTTTACAAAAATTTGAAAAACATATTTCTGGGTATTTAACCCCCCAAAAAAGACATGGTTAGCATCCTCAGGGCTCAACTAGGTGAACACAAAAAGAATTGTG
Organism: Neoceratodus forsteri; assembly: GCA_016271365.2. NCBI lineage: Eukaryota > Metazoa > Chordata > Ceratodontiformes > Ceratodontidae > Neoceratodus > Neoceratodus forsteri. The sequence goes on from CM028133.1 coordinate 982,222,709, forward strand.
TCCCTAGAGGGTCCTGGGCTGAATATCACCCATGGGGGCTGCAGTGCATACCAGTATGTGCCAAGCATTCCCCCTGGAAGGCATTCAGTCGGGGTCACCCTGGATGCACCTAACTTGGCAGCTGCTTGCACTGCGACTTCCATCCAGGGTCACATTTTCAACAGGACCGATGAAACCCACCAGGATGAAGCACAATGTCACAGGTTTACTGCATGACAAAAGAGGTTAACACCCTTGGAAATTGCATTGTTTGCTGCAGTAACTCTACTGCAGAATTCTGCAGTTCTGTGCTTCATCCTGGTGGGCTTCACTGTATGCACACCCTGTACCAGTGGCTCATTGTCTTTGAGTGTTGTATCAGTGCTGACTGGCACACCCTCTCTGGGCAATGCATCTTTCTGCTTGTGCATCGATCCAACACTTAATATATTCCCCAAGACATAAAATATTGTTTTTAGTGTGTTCTGATTTTACACAATGCAGCATAATATTGTGTAGATGTAAAGCCCCACTGAAAATAAGATGATATTTCTTCTGCAAACTATCCAGGCTAAATATATAGCAATCAGCAAGCATATTCTAGGAAACACATTGTGAACATGTGTAAAAGGAAGACCACATTAAAACTGCCTCTCCGCAGATCTGCATTGTGCAAATTCATTAGAATAATGGGTAAAAGCATTCCAAAAGCTCCCCACAGCCATATCGGCTCTGACCAGAGTTTGTTTAAATAGTCACCTGTATAAATATTAGAAGGCTTAAAAACAAATAATGTTAAGTACAGCAACGTAGCATACGTCACGAAAAAATTTTAAGCTTCCACAAGATTGGTGAAATTCAATAACCCATGCCTTTAATCTATCCAATATAATTCTTGAGAAAAGTGTTAGTTTTGAATAAATAAAACTAATTGAGCTATACATGCATGGGTCCTGAATGGATAATTGTTTTTGTGTATAGAAAAAAATGATATTACCAGACCAACTCTCAGGCACATCCCTACTTTATAAAATTACATTAAATAGGTCACTTAAAATGGGTAGCCAGCAGATAAACTTAATTTTATGTGCATCTGCCACGATCCTGTCCAGACCCAGAGCTTTGTTAAAATCATAAGAGGAGACAGCTCTAAATATATCCTTACTGTATATATGATAACAATTATAAGGGGGTTTATATTATCTGTTATGACTGTATTTGAGGAACAACACTATATCTATGCTCTTCTCCTTCATTATAAAATAGTTTCTCATAATAACTTTACCAAAGTGAGGGTTCTATCTGTGCCTCCATCATTGCTGAATAATTTCCATTTTCTTTTGCAACTAGGGACCAAAAACATTTCATATCTTTATTCAGTACTGAATATCTTAATTACAGCATAGAACTGGCCTGATATCTCATCCTTTCCTGTATTGTTTCCTTTTATAATTCAATATTTGAATACTTTTTAAAATGTTTATGTTTATTTTCCCTGGAAAATGTGCTTAATTCCCTGACATCTAGTGATAAACCAAGTTTGCCAAACTATCATAGTTTTATTAGGTTTATAAAGGGAAAATTCAAGTTCTTTGTTAAATTTCATGAAATTAGTCATAATACTAGGGGAATCTTCAACTTTTAAGAGATTTTATTTGACTTGGGCAACAGTAGAGGAAGATACGATTAATTCCACAAGGCCTTTGACGCTGTACCTGATAGGAGGTCAATAAGAAAACTGAGCAGTTCAGGGTTGGGACCCAAGGTAGTAAATTGGCTATGGAACTGGAACAGAAGGTGGTAAACTGGGTATGGAACTGGTTGATAGACAACAGAGGGAGTACAATTACTCATTGTAATGAGGGGAAATAACCAGTGGAGTACATCTGGAATCAGCACTGGGACCAGTCCTCTTCAATGTCTTTATAGGCAACATTGCAAAAGAGTTGTAAGATAAGGTATAGCTCTTTGCAGATGCCACCAATATCTGCAATAGGGCAGATACTCCAGAGGTGGTGAAGAGAATGATTAGCGACCTGAGGAAACCCTATGAGTGGTTGAGGGTATGGCAACTGGGTTTCAGAGTGAAAAAAGTATAGAATCATGCACCTATGGCACAGAAACCCAGGGGCAGTGTATAAAATGGGGGAAGAGATATTGACAGTCATTGAACAAGAAAGGGACAACAGGAAAGGAACCCTTGGATTTTCATATTTGATGACCATAAGGTGATGAGGCAGTCTGACAAGGCAGTGGGCAGGGCCAGCGGGATGCTGGGGGACATAGGGAGGGGAATCATCAGCAGAAGGAGAGAGGCAGTGTTACCACTCTATCAGTCATTGGTACAACCTAATTTGGAGTAAGGACATAGACATAGTAGAAGCTGTACAGATGAGGGCAACTAAAATGGCTCATGGCTTGGATCATAAGCCCTATGAAGAGAGACTGTGAATCTCAATATGTACATGCTGGAAGAGGGGGACATGATAGTGACCTATAAATACCTCACAGGGGTTAACAAGGTACAGGATGGGAGTTTTTCAGAAAAGAATGGGCACAAGAACAAGGGAGGATGTTATGAAACAGAAGTGGGGATTTTTGGAGCGATGTGAGGAAGTACTTCATTACTGAAAGAGTGGTGGATGCCTGGAAAAGCCTTGCAGTGGAGGTAGTGGGGGGAAACAAGTGGTGGGCTTCAAGCATGCATGGGATAGGCACAAAGGAATCTTGGTAGGAAAGTGTAGGGGGAGTAAATGGATATCAGCTAATTTCTGCAGTGACAGTATAAGCAGAGAGAAAATGGGCAGACTGGGTGGGCAAAGCAGTCCTTATCTACCGACACAGTCTGTCTTTCAATGTTTTCATGTTTCAAATCCTCACACAGTTATGTGACCAAACAATTCTTTTTCTGGGCAAAATACTAGCATACTTTGAATTATAATTTGAATCCTTGATCACACTAAACACAAATCTTATTGCAAGCAACATTGGTGTATGTTCTTAATCTGTTTTTTGGATGATTCCCAGATCAATAGCTTTAATCAAGAAATCAAAAGTTACCTGGGCCAGATCCATAGTCAAAGTACCATTAGGTCCTAAAAAGGTGTATCTTCAGTCACTATCTCCTTTGTTTTCTCCATTCAATAGAACATACTCCAAATCCCACATTGATGTGTCCAACATTTTTTATAGAAGTTATAGATTTACTGTATCCTTCAAAGTATGAACAGGATTTAGTTTGGAACTAATCATGAATAGTTTAAGGATCAGAGTCATAATTTAGAGCATGAATTTTTCCTAGTCAAGAATTAAAGTGTTCTACTCCCAATATATTAAAATTTTGAAAGGTAAGTGCACGGTCATCCAAAACCTCCTTTAGGACTTCCCAAAAATAAAAGGACTAACTTTTGATATTTTGTGGGGCCATAAATATTAAGAATTAAAATTGTAACCACATTATATTTACCCCAAAAAGAAATTATTGATTTAGAATGAGATTTGAACAATAAACTCTGGAAAAGTCTGACAGCAGTAATCAAACCTCCTTAATATCTACATTGTTTATCATATCTCCCCGGGGGGGGGGGAGGGGGGTCAACTGCCAGCAAAATGGTTACTGTAGTATAGAAGCTGCCTACCAGGGAAGAATCACTGTTCATCTGACAAATCCCATGACTACCTAAAGAACCTGTTTGCTGGAATATATAGCCCTTAACCTGCTGCATCTGATGGTGTTTTATTATTATTTTTATCAGTGTCGTACAGTACTCCCTCACTATGACAAATGAAATGGGAGCCATAATGTGAGTTTGTTATACGTCCTGTTTGTTACTTGGAAGGATTCTGAAACAAACAACTAGGACACATACAGTGTATAGTAAAGCCATGGTGTTATCATCCCCTACTCCACTTCCAAAACTCAAAAAGTACAGTAGTTGTATATGGAGTACTTTAATACTGTAGTGTAGGAGTTTAAGAAATAAAATATTGTTTTTTATTTGCTCACTCTACTGTCACAGTGCCTCACACCTTAGCCTGCCACACTACAACCACCTGCTGAAACTGAAGAAGTACAGTTGTAGAAGTGTTGAAAATGTAGTAGTTTAGTAGGAGTTTCAGAAATAAAAGGAGATTTTTTATTTGCTGACTCTGTCTACCACAGTGGCAGTTTCCATTGACATGTTATTGGAGTCTTCTTTTCCAACATCAGTGGCTCTCAGTTCATCCAAAACAAATCAGACCTCCTTTGCCTGTGCCAATCAGACATTCCCTGTCCATACTGATCGACCTCCCTGTCCATCCATGTACATCAGCCATTCAATCCACAGAGGCATAAGTCAGAAACTGAGAGAAAGCAAGTTTGGTCGACATAAAATGGACTTCAGATGTACAACTGAATACAGCACTGTACTGTATTTTATTTTACTATACTTGGCTGTCAATTTTAAATGTAAATATTGTACATAACTACACATTGTCTGGGCAAATAAATGGTATGGGAGTATGGCTGAATGTGTAATGTAGTCTGTTCATGAGAACAGAAGGAAACATGGGGAGACAGAGTAGTTATTCTGTATAGCCAGGTTTTCGCTGCTGTGGAGTTTACTATAGTGAGGGAGCATTGTAGTTAATCTGTAAACTGCAACTCAGTGTGGACGCTTTCATTTTCTGACCACGAGGCAAAAGTGAAATGTGTGGCTGCCATCACATCTCCTTGGCCTGAGACTGCAACGTTTTGGGTGAGTATCATGGCTTCCTCTTCTCCTGCTCCTCCACATATGGTCCAGATCAGTACCATGCTAGAGCAAATACTCCTGTACACAGCAGACATTAAAAAAGCTGCTGCTCAGACACATCAAGACCTACCAATGCTCATATCAAGGGTGGAGGTCACCAAGCACCATCTGGGCTAGCTGGAAGGAAAAGAAGATGTGTGCTTGTTAGGGTTTGGGAGCAGGATAGATCAATATAATATTTTCTCGCTAAGGTGGAGGATCTGGAGAACCAGCCAGGAATAATAACCTTCACCTGGTTGGTCTCTTAGATGGTAACAAGGGCATGGAGATTATTCCCTTACTGCAACGAGTCATACCAGCAGTCCTCAATGTTCCAAACTGCCCTAGACTTGAAATTGAGATGGCTTACAGGACTCTAGGCCTCTATCTAAAGCCAGGAGACTGGCCCAGAGCTGTACTATTAAAGCTTTTGAGATATTCCATCAAAGTGTATGAAATGATAATTTCTAGGTGCCAGTTTCCAGTACATGACAGTGACAGGAAACCCTTATTATAAAGTGACACTGTGACACAGTTCCTTTCTGTATCAGGCATGTGGGAATGTGTATCCCATGTTTTACGTATGAAGGAAAAAGGCCATATGAAAAAGTGGAAGTAAGTCACAAAAAAGAATGTAAACAGTGAAAAAAAAATGGGGAGTCTTTTTTACAACAGTTAAAGGCAGAATCCACCAAACAGGTCCCGATGAGCAAGATACATGTGTTGGTGTCTCTGTAGAATGTCATTTTATGGGGTTTGATTTTTTTTCAACAAGGGAAAATAGATTGTGGAAACAAAAAAAATGATATTTTCCTCACAAAAAAGGATTTGCCACATATGAAAAAAGGATTCTTTTTTTCATTTCATACAGCTGTCCTAAAGTGCTTATAAAATGACACTGTTCCTTTCTGTATGAGGTATGCAGGGATATGCTATCCCATGTTATCATAAAATGATACCAGAATGTCCAGGAAACCCTCACATATATAAGCCTGCAGTGCACAGAAATGAAAGGAGGAAACAAAACAAAACAAAGGGGATGAATAATCCAGGAAGTCTGCCCTTATGAACAGGTATAGGAAACCCTGTCACCTATGTAGAGACCTTCATCTCAGCCCCGTGTACCCCATGATCCACCAGAAAAACTCATCTTGCCTCCAGGCAAAAACCCTAATTGAAAAATAGAACAGTAAATAAATTACAAACCTCCAGAGCTACTGATGTGGTAATTGTGTAAGCCTGAGATTGCTGATTGGGGGTGTGTGCCTATTTTTTTAACATTCCTTTCATGACAAGGGATCCTGTTTAAGTGACAATGCCGGTTAATAGAGTTAAACAAGCCACTGCTGTTGCAGCAAAAGTGCCTATGCACAGCTTGTACTGACGCATTAATAATGTTAGCCTGAGATTGTTGATTGAGGGGTGGGGGACCTCTTTGTAACATTCCTGTAGGCAAAAAAGGAACAAGGGACCAGGATGAGTTCCCTTGTTCATGAGAGGGGGCCCAAATTAAGCCTCAGCGCCTTTTAATAGACTAATACAAGCCCCTGCTGCCTCAGAAAAAGTGTCCATGCTCAGCTATGGCAAAAATGATGGCTTTTACAGAAATGCCAGTAAGACATTGCTACTGCCCACTTTAGCATCCTAAGATACGAGGCAATCCTCACTGTGGGAGATGAGCACATTTTGGGTCAGATGAATACCAGAGGTTAATATAATAGGGGAGGTCCAAAAGACAAAGGGAGTATCACTGCAGAGGCATGTGTCCAAATTCCAGTTAGAATTAAAGAGATCTTGGTCGGCCTGGTGGTGCTGAGGGTTGAGGCACTGGATGTCACACCTTGTGCTATGCTGGCAACCTAGGTTTGGAAATGGACTTGGGTTGCCAGGGGTCAGCTGGGGTAGGTAGGATTCAGCATCCCAACTGATGTTCTCCTCCTCTGGGGGGGGCAGGTTACATTTAATTATTACTGTATGGGCACTTGTGGATAGGGAGAAGGGATCTGCCTGACACTAGGGAAGGACAAATTCAATTCATACATTCATTCCACAGTTCAGAAACTCAGTGAGCTGTGGAATGAATTGCCCACCATTCTAAGTCAGAATTTCCATGAAAGTTGCCAAAATGATTTCTGAACTTTTGCAGAAGTTAAAGTCTGACTTTAGTACAAATTCCGCTGGTGGAAGTTTTTTTTTTTTCACAAAGCACTACCTTCCTTGTATGTTTTATTGTTTCCCTGGTGTCTAGTGGCAACCCCCACTCTGATTGCTGGACCTATATTTTTATCACATTTCCCTGGTCTCAAGTGGCACCCCTGACCTGCTGATTGCCCTCCCTGTTTTTCTTCTATTTCCATGATGTCCAGTGACACCCACCACCCGCCACTTGCCATCCACCTATTTTTTTATTTATTTTTATTAAGATAACAGATAAAACCTTTGAGCCAAGGCTCATTTATAAAGGTTCCTCATCGGGAGAATAAAACAAGTAATGACAAAAGAAAAAACAGACTTAGCCAAAGTTACAAACATATTCTAGTGCATACAGTTAGGAGCAGTCAAAGACATTGTCAGATAAATCATGAACATATATTAACCGGCAGCAAAATTGTAGAAGGCAGTTAAACAATGTATACCTAAGAGGAGAAAGTTTTGGAGGTAAGTGCTAAAGTAAGAGATAGAAGGGAGGCAGAATGGATAAGTTAGATAGAGGAGAACTGACATGGAGCAATGGAATGAAAAAAGGGGAGAGTTAGTTTAGGAGAAGAAAAAGGGGAGTTGAGGGGAAAAGAAGTAAAGGAGGGTGGCAGGGCACAGAGAGGGGTGAGAGTAGAGTGAGAGAGGAATGGGAGGGAAGGAGAGGAGATACAGGTTAAGGTGTATGTGGGAAGTGAAGGGGGAGGAATGATGGTGGGAAAAGTGGAAAAGTGGGAGTTGCAGAGATAAGAGGGGGGTTGAGGTACAGGGGTGGTATGCAAGGGTGGGAGCAGATTGGTTATGGGGTAAATGTGGAACTAGGGAGGCAGAAGAAAAACGTTATGTGAAGTTACAGAGAAAGGAGTAGCAGCATTAGAGATGGGTGAGTGGGGCGAGAAAGGCAAATCTGAAACAAATTAGGAGAAGCAACACAAGAGGAACTGGTTACAATATGCTGGCAGAGGGAACGCTTAAAAGCTCCTAATGAGACAATGCCTGTCCTTATCTAAACCTCCTACTCTGTTTTTCTTCCAGCTCCAAAGCCCCTGATCGGACTACCGCCACATGCTTTTGGGGCTGGAAAAGCCAGCCAGCCGCGCGCACTCCGCCTGCCCACCTAAGAACCTTCTAGATCGAGTAAGCCTGCTCCCTAACCTTGAGGAATACCTTGGAGCTCTGATTGGACAACGACTCCTTGGGATCACCAGCAATTGGCTTATGCCCTTACGGCTTTGCCTATAATTGGCTGCCTAGAAACTCCGCTCTCCATGCCTTTTCTACTACCTGTTTCCTTGCCCTGAGCACCTCTGCCCGCTCACTGGTTTTAACTTCATGTGAATTTTCTTCCCACAGCACCTGCTCCAACCCTGGCCTCTATTAAATGCTCCTCCCTTGCGAGCTAGGCCAGTCCTCTACCTGCCTATTGGACAAAGTAAGATCAGCCACACCCGTCATCTAGCATACATTTCTAGAAAGCCCTGCCTTCTTAAAGAAGCTGTTCCTGAACAGGCCTGTCAATCTTGTGCATGATACCAGTATTAGGAGACTATTTTTTATTAAAAATGCCACATCTAGATACTCTCCTACATAGTTGCCTCACACTACTAATTTTTGCCCCAATAAAAATGTTAGTTTCCAATCTGCAGCAAGGACAAAATTTCTCCTTTGATGAAGACCAAGATTTGCCCCTTTTTAATAAACCATGGCAACTCAGAGTCAGGATGTCTCCCATATGGTCATGCCCCTCCTCACACCAGACAGTGACCAGAGACCACTTGTAAATGTCTCTGACCTTGTCGGCCATAGCAGTTATCTATGCATTAGCCCTATCATATTATGATAGTACCCAAAAAATAGCCATCACTAAACCAACCTACACCAGACAGAGCAACAAAAGACTACTCAGCAGGCTAAGACATTACCTCAAAAAACTACTGCTACTTCTCTTATGTTGATCTAAACCCAAGCCCACCCACTCCTTCGGACACTCCTGTGGACCTCCCACAATACAAAGGTCTTAGCTTTCTTCACATTAATGCTTGCAGTTTACTGAAGAAACTTGACCTCTTACAGACCTGGGCTCTACATGCAATTCCCGATTTCTTTACGATAACTGAATCCTGGCTTGTGCCCTTGACCCCAGACAAATCTATCAACATACTGGGTTACAATATCTACCGATGTGATAGACCACCTAGAGGAGGAGGGGTTGTAATATATGTTAAGAGCAAATTGGCAGTTACGGTCATTGATTGCACCTAAGAAGGCTAAAGAATTTGAATGCCTGGCACTAAAATTATCCCTCTCCAATGAGAAGACACTCCTTATTGCAGCCTGCTACTGACTGCCATCTGGTGGCACGGCCCTCCTACCTCATCTTCAAAGCCTAATTGACTCAGCTAACATGGAGTGTATCCCACTGGGGGATCTCAATCAAAACTGAAATGATGACAGCTCCAAGAAACTGAATGATCTCTGTGATGCAGTGGGATTGGTACAAATGACATCTGCAATCACCAGGCCTAACAGAAAATATCCTGAGCTTGGCTTTCTTCTGGCCTTCATGTTAGTGAACAAGCCTCATAACATTTCTCATACTGGAGTGTTCTTCAATGATATAAGTGGCCACTGTGCTACTGCCCACATCAGACACTCTCCCCAAATAAAATCGGCCACCAAATTCAAATTGAAAAGATGCCTGAAACAGTTCTGCCAGAACACTTTCCTGAAAGACCTAAGTAACAGCAGATGGCAGGATTTCTACCTAGCCCTCTCCCTTAGTGAGGCATTTAATATCTTTCATGGCCTCTTAATGGGACTAATAGACAAGCATGCCCCACTAAGGCTGATCAGATCTAAAAAAAAAGACCTCCTGGCTGGTTCTCTCCCATCCTGAAGAAAGCGCTTAGGGACAGGGACTACTGGTGGAAAAGAACGAGGAACTCTCACCTGGAAGCAGATTGGTTAGCATTTCGCACCTCTAGAAATGCCTGCACCAAACTAAATAGATCTGAAAAAGCTAGATATTTCCAAGCAGAACTAGAAGCCAACAAAAAAGACTCAGCCAAATTCTGGAACATCCTCAGAGAGGTTGAAGGATATTCTACTGATGCATCTCTCCCAGCCAAGATTATGTCCGCTGGAATCACCTACACAGACAGAGCTGATATACTAGAGCAATTCAATGAACACTTTGCCACTGCAGGGCTAACTTTTGACACCTCCCCTATCAACAATCTCAACCCACTAGGGGACTCCTCTGCCGACTCTAATGTTAACCCAAACCCCAACCAACTTCATCCCACTGTTTTCAGCTTCCATATAGTCACATTTAAACAAGTAGAAGACCTACTTCTATCTCTGAACGCTAAAAAAAGTGCCGGTGCATACAATATTGAACCGTACTTCCTAAAGCCTGGCCATCTCTACTTGACCACCCTCATTACCCATTTATTCAACACCTCTCTGAAGCAAGGAGAACTACCTGTGTTATGAAAAACTGCCCACATTCTACTATTATTCAAGTCTAGGGATCCGTGTGATCTGAATAATTACCAGCCTATATCTATATTATCCGTTCTGTCAAAACTACTTGAAAAAATTGTCAATGCCCAAATTAGAGAACACCTGGATTTGCAGAAATTGCTAAACCCTGCACAATCTGGCTTAAGAGACAAACATAGCACTGTATTTGCCCTTGCAAAAGTAACCACAGATTGGCAAATTGCCCTGGATTCTAAGAAGCATGTGTTTGCCCTTTTTCTTGATCTTGGTAAGGCCTTCGACACTGTGGATCACAACATCTTGCTTACAGCACTGAGCAATATAGGTCTTGATAGTCCAGCAATCAAATGGTTCTCCAATTACCTCACCAACAGGTTACAACAAGTGAAAGCTGCAGGTGATCTGTCTCCACAAAAATCTCTTTTACGAGATGTCCCCCAAGGCTCCATACTGGGCCCAAACCTTTTTGCAGTCTATATCAATAACCTGGACACTCATCTGCGCTCAGCTAATGTACACTTATTTGCAGATGATACTGTACTCTATACCACAAATTCATCATTGGACTTGGCGCACGAGAACTTACAGCAAGACTTCATTACTCTCCAATATAATCTCATCAAACACAAGCTCCTCCTTAACGCCAAAAAGACTAAAACCATGATTCTCTCACCAAAGGCAGTCGCCAGACCAACATATATTCCCCAGATTCTAACGCTTCTAGATGAACCCCTTGAAATCGTTGAAACCTTTAAATACCTAGGGTTCTGGCTGGATAATAAGCTTAACTTTCTGTGCCACCTGAATGAAGTCTCGAAAAAACTAAGGCAGCGGTTAGGCTTTATTCTATCGTATTAAACATCTGCTTACCTTAGAAGCTAGAAAGAGACTAGTACAATCCACATTCCTACCAATACTGGACTATGTTGACTTTCTCTACAATCATTGTCCCTCAACGATGCTCAACAAACTTCGCACTCTTTACCACCGGGCCCTAAGATTTATCCTTAACCTACCCCTTCGTACTCACCACTGCCTACTGTACCAGGAGTCAGGTTGGCCCTCACTTTCAACTAGGAGGAAAAGAAATGCTTTCCTCTGGCTCTATAGAGCACTATCTGATAATCTTCCTGCATACATTTTGAGCCTTTTTGTATGGGCCAAGGGATCTTATGGCCTGAGGAGTTCCTCTATACTCTGTTTCCAGATTCCTGGAATAAAAACAACATATGGCTCGGCAGCAATCAGTTTTTCACTCCCATCACTTTGGAACACCATGCAAGCTTTCCTCACTTCCAGGTCTATTCACATTCAAAGCTCTGATAGGTGAATTTCTCAAGGAAACATGCAATTGTTTTAGACTACTCTGAGCTCTTAGCCTCTGTTTCCTCCCAAGAATCCCACGATCAAAATCTCACTCACCACACATTCCTAGTAAAGGATAACCAGCACTTGCTAGCTTATTCCCTCTAATCCTGGCCCTCTTCATCATATCCCCTTCCACTAATCACACCTTTCCTCCCACCTCTCCTCTCCCTACTTATTATCAGTAAGCTGGCAACAGTCCAGGATTGTTGGCTCTTCTCTCTCCTGTAAACTTTTAATGAATTGTAACTGTTCACACCGATGTCAGACCAGTGTGTGCAGGCCTGTATTGACCTCACCTGTACATTGTCTTAGCATTATTGTTTTACCACATCTGTGACTATGTATTGTATTTTATTAATGTCCAGGACCACTTTCAAAATGAGCTTTCTCAATGGTGCTTATGCCTGGTTAAATAAAGTTGATTGATTGATTGATTGAATTACTGATGGGAGAGAGTTGAGGCAGCAAGGGGCTCTAACTGTGTAGGAGTGTTGACCTTGTGCAGTGTGGGACTGGGGAACAGTAAACCTTTGACAATATGTTCTTCTGTTTATGCATGAGACACTACAGGGGGTCAGTAAAGACTGAACCTTGGCAGGCATGAGACCCATTTTTGTTTTCTTTGCTAAGATACAGGTCTGATACTTGCACCTGCTCTTTAGCTGGAGCCATTCTGCCTGTTTGTAAATATCCAGGTGTGGGTGAGGTGAGCGGAGGCGGTAAGGAGACGGCAAGCCTTGTTAAGGGCTATGGTTATGTGCTGTAGGGCAGTGTCGGCAGCTGATCTGTACAGGACAAGCCCATAGTCGCTGACTGAGAACACTGAGCTCTGAATAGCAAGACTTAGGGCTTCTGCTGTAAGGCAGTGTCTATGTGTATATAGTAGCCCTAGGCGGGTATTCACAGTTTTTCAATATGCTTAGCGTAAGCAAGAGTGCAGTCAAGGGTCACACCCAAGTATGTAAACTGATGCACTGGCTCCAGAATAGTGCCTGTGCTGTTTTTTATTGTTAGTTCTTGTCCATAGTGCTTACTGTGGGTTCCATGAAACAACATTTTTTTTTTTTGTAACTAAGGATGAGTTTTTGTGTTTTAAACCAGGTTTCAACTTCTGCAAAACTATTCTGTAGCAGAGACTGTAGAAAGGATGGGTCTGGGTGGCAGATGTAGATCACTGCATTGTACCCATACAGTATTATTCTGCCGTGGCAGGAGGTAGGGAGAGTGTTTAAAAATATGCTGAAAAGCAGGGAGCCCAGAATGGATCCTTGAGACACTCCAGATCAGACCTGGAGAGACGCTGAGAGAGATTCACTGATCCTGACTTGTTGGGAGCGGTCACTGAGATAGCTTTGAAACCAGCGGGTGGTATCTGAAGAGAGGCCAAGAAGAGATAGTTGTTTGATCAGAAGTGTGTGGTTTACAGTGTCGAACACCTTTGTTAGGTCAGTGAAAGTAGCGCTGACCAGTTGACCAAGATCAAGGGCATTGTGGATGTAAGAGGTAAATTTGAGTAGGGCAGTAGTGGTGTTGTGCCCTTTAAAAAAAACATGTTGCTGGGGACATTGCAAGTTGTATTTTTCCAAGTATTCGTCAAGCTGCTCCACAGCTATTTGTTACAATGCTTTGGAGAGGGGAGGAAGAATGGAAATTAGCCTATAATTGCTGGTTAAGACCTTGTCACCACTTTTGTGCAGTAGAATTTAATAATTCCCTGGTGTTTAGTGGCAACCCTCCCACCCTCTGACTGCCATCCCCATATTTTGCCACTGTTTCCCTGGTGTTTAGTGACACCTCCCATCCCTATCCCTGTTTGAAATAAAGGAAACTGTTCCTCAATGTATTTTTTAAAACAGTAAAAAGAAAACTGTCTCTTGCCAATCTGACTTCCTACCCCAACCTCCCACTGAGCATCCATCACCCCGCACCCCCTACACACCCTCACTTCCTTGAACAGGTCCCTGGATAAAGATCGACTCTCCAATGGAAGACACATCCTGCTGCTGGAACGTCCAACTGCAATATGAGAAATTAAGGTAAGTGTGGTTCAATGTATATCAATGGGGTTTTAAACTCTGATACATAACTTTGCCATTTTTGCATATTTTGAGTCCAAAGTTTCAACATGGCCTTTTTGGGAGCCCATCTCATGAACCATGGTAGTGAAATTATGAAAACTCATCCCAGAAAGCAATTTCATGGTCACTTGGTGAAATCACCTCTTGGGCAGGATTTGAAACTTTTCACTGCCATTATTCAGGAGGTGGGGTCGTAAGAAGGCAATGTTGAAAGTGTGGGCTCAGAATACTCAAAAATGCCAAAGCTATGCACATCAGTAGAAGTTTTGGTGTGCTCCCTTATAACTTTGGTAATTTTAAATATTCTGACCCCAGATTTTCAACATAGACATTTTATTACACCACCTCATGAACATTTTTCAAATCCTGACCAAACTGTGTTTTGCAACTGAGGCATGGAATGACATTGCAGTGGTGTGGAATAATGTTTTGTTAGAGATTTGAACATTTTCAGTACTGGCTTTATGAAGTGGGGTAATAAGAAAACTATGGCAACAATTTGGTTGAAGTTTTGCAAAAAATGGAAGTGCACGGCCAAGAAAGATCTTTGCTTCCACAGCAGAATACATACACACATCTATGGAGGGATGGGAGAACAGGGTCCAGAGGGTCTTGCGCCACCACATGCAGATAGGGGTATGATTATACTATCTCAAAAAGTAAGGACATTTTCTTTGTAAAAGAATGCATTAATGCAACATTTAGGATTCAGGTCAGAGGAAAAAATGTAGAGAAATATGGTTTCAGGGTTTCAAACCCTAAACCCCCACCATCACTCCTAAAACAAAGCAGGGGCACAATCTTTCTTGGGGTTGTCAACTGTAAAGCTCCCCCCATTCGGTGTGTATGTTTCTGGAGTGTAAAGAATGGGGTAACCTTTAGGGCTTAATACCTCCAAGGAAGACTGCCCCCTGATTTTTCTTGTGGTGGTGGGAGGTTTTAGGGTTGGAAACCCTAAAACCACATTTCCCTACTTTTTTGCTTTAGCCTGAGCCCTAAATGTTGAATTAACATAGTTGTTTTGCAAAGTGTATATATATTTATAAAATGGGTAGGCAAATTGCTTGGAATTTATTGGATGATGATCATCACATGACCGTATGTATATCAGAGCATGACCGTACACCTGCACTTTTACCCCCCTCCAAAACAATTTTGCCATTTTACAAGATAGATAACCCACTCTGAGGTGTGCAGTCGCACTCTGATATACGCATGCCTTGGGTGGTTGACGCACTCAGCATGCGGCCTCGTGTGTGGCAACACACACCAAGGCATGTGTATATCACAGCATGACAGCACACCTCAGAGTGAGTTATCTATTACATATATATATATATATATGTATATAAATATATACACACACACTATATACAGTATCTCTCTCTCTATATATATATATATATATATATATATATAATTAGAGGCAAAAACTCTGTTTAATGCAGTTGGTTGTTCACGCGCAGTGAGTTCGCGTTAGTTCAACCCTGATTTTCAGCCATTCCCTCAATCAGCATTGGGTGTGCATTAGATCATCAGCCCTAACTCTCACCCCATCACATGTGTAAAGCAGCAGAAGTATAAGAGAATGAGGTGAGAGTTAGGACCGACAACCCCAATGCACACCCCAATGCCGGTTGGGGGTGGGAGGGGTCCAAGGGGGGTTTTCAACCCTAACACCGAATTTCCTCACTGTTGTCGCTGTGGAACAACCCTAACTAATGCATTAAATAGAGTTTTTTGCCTCTAATTTCCCTTCTTTTTGAGAATGATAACTAGAAATAGTGAATGTAATGCAGCGGCGGAAGTGCGGGGCCAGGCCTGCCGCGTGATGTCTTGTGGCATAGTAACAGGAACAGCAACATAAACAGAAGTGCTAACAGTGGTGCACATGGTAACGCAAGCGCGAATGAGAACAGAAAGGGTAACGCACACAGTGCCGTAGACAGGAACGGTCTGCCGTGTAATGTGTTGTCACATAGTAACATGGTGCCTGCAAACGGAAATGTCAATGGGCATGGTGATGCAAAGTGAAACAGAAAGAGAAACAGTACTGTAGACACAAATGGCAAAAAATAGAAACGCAAGCGCAAATGAAAATGCAAAGGATAACGCACATGGTGGCATAGACGTCAACAGTAAGTGAAACAGGTACGTAACCGCAAGCGGAAAGGGCAACAGTAACAGTAATGTAAGCGCACAGGCTGGTTTTCCTCAAAACCTGCATACAGAAAGACACTGAGTACAAAGAATGTATGCATAATAATCAGTATCGGAGCAGAAAATGAGAACTTGGAATACTAAATAGGTTATATCTCAGGAACCGTACGACGTAGAAAAAAAATGTAAAAGTTGTATGATTTACAACTGTCCTGGCTAATTTTATACTTAGCCCCCAGGGGCTAAGCATTTTTCTGACGAAAAGTCTGTATCTCGCACCGTTTCCGAGATACGGGCCCTGAAAGGCGCGGTGAACGCCATAATGTTATCCTATGGGAAAAAAAGAGAAGTTCAGAGTGCCATAATTTTGCCTCCCTGTAATATTTTTTCACCAAACCACTGAAAGGCACATCTGTGGGCTGTTGGCTGTCTTCCCTCCAAATTTCAGGAAAAAATACTAAACCGTTATTTTGCAGCAGGGTGCCAAAGGATTCCGTGAATGCGTCGGGTGCCGTAATGTTATCCTATGGGAAAAACGGTCAACTTTGGAGTGCCGTAACTTTGCCGCTGTTTAATATTTTTTCAATACAACATTGAAAGGCACATTTGTGAGATGTCATCTGCGTTTCCTCCAAATTTCAGCCCAAAACTCCCAACCGCTCTTTTGCAGCGGAGTGCCAAAGAATTACTGTTATTTTCGGCATAGTATCGCAAAGTAGTGTCGGAATTTGTGAAAGCTTTCACAAATAATTTGCAACACTTTCGTGAGTGTGACACTACGTTGCGAAAGTACTTTTTCCAGAAATCTGAAAAACATATTTCTGGGGTGTTTTAACCCAAAATAAAGACATGGCTAGCATCCTCAGGGCCCGACTAGGTGAATACAAAAAGAATTAGGTTGCTAGAGGGTCTCAATTTTAAATGCCAAGCATTTTTCTGATCACTAACTGAAAACAAGATGGCGGATTTGCGACAGTAACAGGGCCATTTGCGACAGTAAAAAGTGCATTTGCGACACTGTCGAACTTTTTTGTTAACTTTTCCCATTGACTTATAATGGGAAATTGTTTTTTGAATAACTTTTGAACCGTTAAATATTTTTTCATGAAATCTTCAAAAGGCACACTGGGGACCCTGGCCGCATGTTCCCTGAAGATTTTGGGCTGGTCGCGCAAACCGTACGACCTGTAGGCGCGACCGTAGAATTCCAAAAAAGCGTAAACACGCGCGCAGATCATGCTTAATAACTCCACAGCTGTATATCTGACTGGTACGAAACTTGGCAGATCCCAAGGCCTATGGTTCTTGATCATGTATTCCAAATTTCAGGCAAATCTGTCAAATAGTTGCAAAGTTATTAGGGTGCAAAGTTTTGGGGTTTAACATAGAAATGGCTCCTCAACCCTAACTATGGTAGCACTACCATGCTACCATAATATATATATATATATATATATATATAAGCAAATGCTCACATATGCACATCTAAAACAGCACTGCAAACCTGCTACAATACCCCATCTAGGAAGTTAATAGGACTGATTGAGTCAGACAGCGAGTCTGATTACTGCAACACATTAAACAACCAGTTTATCCAGAAATAGCAGAAGTAGAGAAAGAAATACAACTGCCCAAAATATACCTGACAGCAGAAATAACTCTGGAGAAGAAAAAACGGTGGTAACATGAACACAAAAGTAAGCAGTGGAATGCTCATACTACACAGCCCATTAAACAAAAAGTAAATAAATAATTCTCACAGAAATATGTAATACATATAAAATACATTTCCCATTTATGTAGCCAAAAGCATACTGTGTGGCACACATCCCTCAACACTCCTGTCCCGCCAGAGCCCTGACCAAAAAGCATACACAACCAATTCAAATGCACGTTCAGGAGAACTACCCAATCACATAATACAACCACCAACAGTACATAACATACATAGCAAATAATCACACTGCACAAATACATCCCAGTCACAGCATGAACCAATAAAAAGACTCCGAGTCACCTAATTCACCAACAGAAACCCATGCAACCAAGGCATTAACAAAAACGAATGTAGTATGACCCATGAAGTCAAATTACACATTCGGACAAAAAGTAACACCGGAAAACAAATAAAGCAAACCAAAAAAAGAACACCAAACAAAACCCTATTATATAAATAGTACACATGATGTGTAACAGTGTGATATATGAAATATTTGCATTTGTGTAGCGTGACCTCGGGTAATACCACTTGTTCCACTCATGATATTACTGAAGGTCACTTTGCACACATGCAAATATTTCATGTATCACACAGTCACACATCATGTATTTTATATATATATATATATATATATATATATATATATGTATTTTAGAGCAAAAACTCTGTTTAATGCATCAGTTAGGTTGTTCCACGTGACAAAAGTGAGGAAAATTGATGTTGGGGTTGAAACCACCTTGGACCCCTCCAGCCCACCCCAACCCGGCGCCGAGTGCGCATTGGGACTGCTGGACTACTCTCACCCCATCACATGTGTAAAGAAGCTGAGGAATAGGAGAATAGAGGAGAGTTAGATCACTACTCCCAACGCAGCACCCAGATGCTGGCTGGAGGGGGTGGGCTGGAGGGTCCAAGGGGGTTTCAATCTCTAACACAAAATTTCCTCACTTTTGTCACTGTGGAACAACCCTAACTGATGCATTAAATGGAGTTTTTTGCCTCTAATTTCCCTTCTTTTTGAGAATGATGATGAGAAATAGTGAAAGTAATGCATTGGTGGGAGCGAGGGGCCCTTCAGGCCCCGCACTCCCACCACAGGATGTCTTGTGACATAGTAACAAGAACAGCAATGCAAACAGAAGCACCAACAGTGGCGCACATGGTAACAGAAACGTAAATGTTAAAGGAAATGTTAATAGAAACGCACGCACAAAGTGATGCAGAAACAAGCAGTGACGCAAATGGACATTGAAGCGTGTACATAAACGCAACTGGTAACATGAACAGTGAAGGCAGAGGTATTTTAAATGGAAATTTTAAGTGTCACAGCAAAAAGAACTCGAAAGGGAACAGAAATGGAAATGCTAATGCAAATGCACACGTAAACGCAAACCGTAATGCGCATAGGCACAGTACCACAATTGTAAATGCAAATGGTAAAGTTAACATGAAGAATAATGCCAAAGGAAACAGAAATAGAAACAGGAACAGACGCGCGTACGGAAACACAAACCAGCAAAACGCACACAGGCACTGTACCACAATTGTAAAAGCAAATGGTAACAGTAACAGCAACAATAAAAGCAAAGGAAACAGAAATGCAAAAGGAAACACAAGCGCACATGGAAACGGAAACTGTAATGTGCACTGGCACAGTAACGTAATTGCAAATGCAAATGGTAACAGTAACAGCAAGGAAGACGCAAAACGAAAGAGAAGCAGAAATGCAAACAAAAGGGCTGCCGGAAACGCAAATGGCAATGCGCATGGTGACGCAAACAGAAACAGTAGTGGAAATGCAAATGGTAACAGTAATGAAAACGCAAGCGCAAATGAGAATGCAAAGGGTAACGCACACGGTGGCGTACACAGGAACGGTAACGCAAATGGGGACAAAAATGCAAGTGGAAACATTAATAGTAACAGTAACAGAAGCGCATACCCTGTTTTTGCTGAACAGATGCATAGAGAAACACAAAGAATGTATGCATTGTAATGGGCATCGAAGCTTAAAATGAGCATTGGAAGAACTTAAATGCTAATATCTCAGTAACTGCTCGAAGTAGAAAAAAAAATTTAATTTCACAAAAATCATGATTTTCCTGGCTAGTTTTTTGCTATTACATAACCCATGGGGCTATGCAGCTTGCAACAAAAAATCTGTATCTTGCATAGTTTTCTAGATATGAGCCCCGAAAGGCGCGGCGTACACCACCATGTCAGTCTATGGGAAAAAACGCCAAATTCGGAGTACTGTAACTTTGCAGCCATGCAATATTTTTTCACCAAACCACCAAAAGGCACATATGGGAGATGTTGGCTGCATTCCCTCTAAAGTTCAGCTCAAAAGACCAAACCGTTCTTTTGCAGCAGGGTGGCAAAGAATTGCTGTCATTTTGGCCATAGTCTGAAAAAGTAGTGTCATGATTTGCGAAAGCTTTCGCAAGCATTTGCAAAAATGTCATGACTGGAACACTACTTTGTGACACTACTTTTTCCAGAAATTTTAAAAACATATTTCTAGGGTGTTTCACCCTAAATTAAAGACATGGCTAGCATTCTCAGGGTCCGACTAGGTGAAAGCAAAAATAATTGTGTTGCTAGAGGGTCCCAAATTTAAATGGCAAGCATTTTTCTGATCACCAACTGAAAACAAAATGGCAGATTTGCAACACTACTAGGGCCATTTGAGGCACTTAAAAGTGCATTTGCGACACTGTCGAACTTTTTGTTAACTTTTCCAATTGACTTAGAATGGGAACTTGCTTTTTGTATAACTTTTGAACCGTTTAATATTTTGTCACAAAATCTTCGAAAGGCACATTGGGGACCCTGGCTGCATGTTCCCTGAAGTTATTGGACTGGTCGCACAAACTGTGCGACCTGTAGGTGCGAGCAAAGAATTCACCAGAAACCGTAAACGTGTGTGCAGATCACACTTAATAACTCTGCAGCCGTATATCTGACCAGTACGAAAGTTGGCAGATCCCAAGATGTATTAAATCCATTGAATGGTGGCAAAGTTATTAAGGTGCAAAGTTTGACCCTTTAACCTTAAAAGTGTTACTCAACCCTAACTATGGTAGCACTACCATGCTACCATTATATATATATATATATATATATATATATATTAGAGGCAAAAAACTCCATTTAATGCATTAGTTAGGGTTGTTCCACACTGACAAAAGCGAGGAAATTCAGTGTTAGGGTTGAAAGCCCCCCTTGGCCCCCACACCCACACCCCCAACCATCATCGGGGTGCGCATTAGGGTTGTTGGCCATAGCTCTCACCCCATCACATGTGTAAAGAAGCAGAGGTGTAGGAGAATGGGGTGAGAATTAGGACCAACAATCCCTAATGCACACCCCGATGCCGGTTGGGGGTGTGGGCAAGGGGGGCTTTCAACCCTAACACTGAATTTCCTCACTTTTGTCGGTGTAGAACAACCCTAACTAATGCATTAAATGGAGTTTTTTGCCTCTAATTTCCCTTCTTTTTGAGAATGATAACGAGAAATAGTGAATGTAATGTGGCGGTGGGAATGCGGGGCCCTTTGGGCCCCACGCTCCCGCCACATGATGTCTTGTCACCTAGTAACATTGTGCCAGCAAACGCAAATAGTAATGCGCACGGTGATGCAAAGCGAAACAGAAAGAGAAACAGTAGTGTAGACAGAAATGTTAAAAACAACACAAAAGCAAGCTCAAATGAAACGCAAAGGGTAACGCACATGGTTTGCGTAGACATGAACGATAAGGGAAACGGGAATGGACCTGCAAGCAAAAACGGTAATGGTAACAGTAATGTAAGCACACAGGCTGGTTTTCCCCAAAAGCTGCATTAAGAAAGACAGTGAGTACAAAGAATGTATGAATAATAATGGTTCTCGGAGCAGAAAATGAGGAGTTGGAATACTAAATTGCTTATATCTCAGGAACCGTACGACGTAGGAAAAAAAATTTAAAAGTCATATGATTTATGATGTTCCTGGCTAGTCTGGTACTTAGCCTTTGTCAGGGAGCTAAGCATTTTTCCAATGAAAAGTCTGTATCTCGCACCATTTCCGAGATACGGGCCCTGAAAGGCATGGCGAATGCCGTAATGTTATCCTATGGGAAAAAAGAGAAGTTCGGAGTGCCATAACTTTGGCTCCCTGTAATATTTTTTCACTGAACCACAAAAAGGCACATCTGTGGGATGTTGCCTGTGTTCCCTCCAAATTTCAGCCCAAAAGACCAAATCGTTATTTTGCAGCAAGGCGCCAAAGGATTGCGTCGGACTCCGTAATGTTATCCTATGGGAAAAGCATCAAATTTGGAGTGCTGTAACTTTGCCGTCATGTAATATTTTTTCAACGAAATGCTGAAAGGCACATCTGTGAGATGTTGGCTGCGTTCCCTCCAAATTTCAGGCCAAAATACCAAACCGTTCTTTTGTAGCAGGGTGCTAAAGAATTGTTGTCATTTTCCTACAGCCTAGAAAAGTACTGTTGAAGTTTGCGAAAGCTTTCACAAATTCATTCGACACTGTTGCAAGTTCGACAGTACTTTGCGAAAGTACTTTTTCCAGAAATTTAAAAGCATATTTCTGGGGTGTTTTTGCCCCAAAATAAAGACATGGCTAGCATCCTCAGGGTCCGACTAGGTGAATACAAAAAGAATTAGGTTGCTAGAGGGTCCTAATTTTAAATGCCAAGCATTTTTCTGATCGCTAACTGAAAACAAAATGGTGGATTTGTGACAGTAAAAGGGCCATTTACGAAAATAAAAACTGCATTTGTGACACTGTCAAACTTTTTGTTAACTTTTCCCATTGACTTATAATGGGAACTGTTTTCTTGAATAACTTTTGAACCATTTAATATTTTTTCACGAAATTCTCAAAAGGCACATCGGGGACCCACATGATCCCTGAAGATTTTGGACTGGTCGCACAAACCGTGCAACCTGTAGGCACACCCATAAAATTCCAGAAAAGCGTAAGCAGATCACGCTTAATAACTCCGCAGCCATATAAGAAACCAGTACGAAACTTGGCAGATCCCAAGATGTGTGGGTCTTGATCATGTATTCTAAATTTCAGACAAATCCATCAAACAGTTGCAAAGTTATTAAGGTGCAAAATTTTGGGTTTAACATGTACAGTAAATGGCTCCACAACCCTAACTATAGTGGCACTACCGATATATATCCTTAAACTAAAGCTGGATTCTTACTTTCCTCTCTATCAGCAGTTTCTGCACATCCTATTGTTTGTTTTTCAGACTAATAAGTTCACCAGTGAGTTATATGTGAAACATACAAAAGGTAGATGGTTAATTGGTTCGGGGCCAGAAAGCAGAGTACATTGGTGGACAGACAACTCTGAGGGGAGAGTAGTTCTGAGCAGCTCCTCTTAGGGATCAGTGCTGGAATGCTGCTTTTCAGCAGTGTCATCAATGATCTAGAATCTGAGGTCTCCAACAGTCTGCTAAAGCTCCTAGATGACACTACGCTGGCCAGGATGATGGAGTCTCTTGAGGATGAGGATGAACTTCCTGATAACCTGAACAACCTGGCAAATGGTCTGACTCTTGGAGCATTAGATTCAAAGTTGCCAAAGCCAAGGTTCTACAGTAAACTTGGGGATAATAAAAAAACAGAGGTAGGACTGGCACGCTTGTGTGGTGCTTCTCCTGCTGCAGTTATAAAAGAAAATGAATGAAGAGTCGTAATAGACAAGGGGCTAAAGTGGAACAAGCAATACACTGTTGCTGCCAAGAGTGCCAGAATAATGTTAGGGTGCAAGGGGTGGGGGATGGGAAGGGTGACAAACAGAGCAAGAAAAATAATCCTGTATCATGCAAGACCTCATTTCGGCCCTATCTGGAATAGTGGATGCAGACCTGGTGCCATCAATACAAAATAAAAATGAGGCAGTGCAGAAGGTATAACAAAGGTCCACCAATGTGATCCACAATATGGGTACAAAAGTTATGAAGCTAGCCTGGAGACCCTTAACATGCTGGCCATAGAGAAAAGGAAGCTGAGAGAATCTTAGAAACATAGAAACACAGAATTTGATAGCAGATAAGGACCGCTTGGCCCACCTAGTCTGCCCATTTCCCTATCTGATGGAGAAGCTGCAGATTCTAGTTAACCAACAGCTTACTTCCTCCTACCCCCCACTAGAATTGCTTTATGTTTGTCCCATGCATTCTTGAATTCTCCCATTGTTCTTGACTCCACACAACCTCCTCAGGAAGGCAGTTCTATGCATCCACAACCCTCTCCATGAAAAAATACTTTCTAACATTACCTCTGAGCCGTCCCCCCTCTATCTTCAAATTGTGCCCCCTTGTTTTTTTATCCAGGCTACCACCTTGGGACCCACTCCAAGGCTGGCTAACTTGTGTAATAGTCTTTTGTGTGGGACTGTGTCAAATGCCTTGCTAAAATCTAGGTAGGCCATATCCACAGCACCTCCCTGGTCTACTACTTTGGTCACCCAAGTCAAAGAAATATATTAGATTCATCTGACATGACCTTTCTGCTGTGAATCCATGCTGCCCTGGGTCCTGTGCCTCACTGGCCTCTAGGTACTCAATAATTCTTTCCTTCAGAAGTGATGCCATCATTTTCCCTACCACTGAGGTCAAACTAACCAGTCTGTAGTTTCCTGCCTCTGCCCTGCTCCCACTTTTGTGAAGTGGAATCACATCTGTCCTTCTCCAGTCCACAGGTACCACCCCATCCTCCCATGATTTGTTAAAGAGAGTAGCCAATGGTGTCACTAGTTCTACCCTTAGTTCTTTTAGAATTCTGGGGTGAATCCTGGGGTGAATCCCATCAGGCCCCATTGCTTTGTTCACCCTCAGTTTCAAGAGTTCTTTCAAAACCCTTTCTTCTGTGTATGGACTGGTATCGACCCCCCCTATCCAGACTGTTTCCCTTGTTTGGTTTAGGTACCTCCCCCTCCTCTTCTGTTGTGAATACTGAGCAGAACTGTCCATCCAGTATCCCCGCTTTTTCACTATCACCCTCTATCCACATTCCCTCCCCTTTTTTAAGTCTCTGTATCCCTCCCCTGGTCTTTCTTTGTCCCCTAATGTACCTATAGAAGGTTTTATCCCCTTTGCAACAGAATTGGCTATCTTTTCATTGGTTTGGGCCTTTGCTATTCTGACTGCCTTCCCTGCCTCCTTCTGCTTTAACTGATAAAGTCATCTGTCCTGCTCCTTCTGTGTTTCCTTATATTTCCTTAATGCTATCCTTTTCTCCTTAACCTTCCCAGCCACCTCTTTTGAGAACCGTAGTGTTTTTTTCCTTCATTTTGTTTTATTGATTTGCTTCACACAAAGGCTTGTTGCCTCTGTGATGGCTGTGTTGATTATTCTCCATTGTTCCTCCACCCCATCTTCTTTCCTGTTTACTAGTGCTTTTCTGAGGCACTCTCTCATTTTCTCAAAGTCAGCTCTCCTAAAGTCCAATACTCTTGCTTTTGCATGGCTTGACTCTATGGCTGTGTTTATTGTGAACCACACTGTTCAGTGGTCACTTCTTCCCAGATGGCTACCCACTTCTAAATCCGAGATCCTTTCTCCATCCCCATTAGAGAGTATCAGGTCTAAGATTTATCCATCCCGAGGGTTCCAACACTCGTTGTCTGAGGCATGCCCTTTGTATGGCATCAAGAATGACCCTGTTCCTGGATGTGCCTGCAGCAAAGGTGCTCCAGTTAACATCTGGCATATTTAAGTCACCCATTAACAATATCTCCCCTTTTTCTGCCATTTTAAGGATGCCTTCTATCATTTCATTGTCGATTCTCTCCCACTGATATGGGGGTCTGTACACAACTACCATGCGGACTGCAGTGCCATTTCCTGTCTCCAGGGTAACCCATAGTGACTCATCTATTTCATCTTTACTCTTTAGTTCTGTTGCTTGAATCCCTTCCCTTACATAGACAGTTACTCCTCCTCCTCCTCTTTCACCCTCCCTGTGCCTCCTGTAGATTGTGTATCCTAGTATGTTGACATCCCAGTCATGGTTCTTTGTATACCATGTTTCAGTGACTGCCGCAATATCCAGGCAGCCCTCTTCCATCAAGGCCACTGGTTTAGGGAGTTTGTTACACAGACTATGTGCGTTGGTACTGATCACACTCCATTTTTTTGATGGCCTAACCCCTTTTAGCCCCATTTCTGTCCTTACTGTCTTAGCCTTTTTTTGCATTTACCCCTGTCCTGCTTCTGAATGACTTCTCTACCTTGGTGTTTACCTTGCTAATTACTGTGTTTTGTGGGGGCATTTAAACTAGTCAAGGGGGGAGGTACTGAAAAGAAACTAGGATTTCCCAGTTCCTTTTCAGTACCTCCCCCTTGGCTAGTTTAAATGCTTGCCAATTAAGCATTTAAACCTATCACCTAGGATCCTGGTTCCCCTCCTGGACAAATGCAGGTCATTGAACCAGTATAAGACTGCATCCCTCCAGGAGGCTCCCCAGTCCCCAGTGAAGCCAAAACCCTGAGCTCCACACCAGTTTTTCAACCATTCATTTAATCCCATGGTGGGGGAGTACCCTAGCATCATTCTTGCCATAGACAGGCAGCACCTCCGAGAAGGTTACCGTAATGCTACTTGTCTAAAGCTCCTCCCCAACTCTACAAACCCCTCTTGCACTGCTCTGATTCCATTCCCAGACAGATTATTTGTCCCTAGGTGGACAATGACATCCAGCTCCCTCCCTCATGCAGCTGCTCCCGTGATCCTGAGGATTCGCTCTCTGTCCCTCCGAGCCATGGCACCAGGCAGGCAGGCACCTTACCTCACTCTCCCTTTCCTTCCCCACATCTTCTCCCTAATGATTAAATCCCCAACCAGGAGTTGTTTCCTTCCCCTGTAGAGTCTTGTGCCACCCTGCAGTGGGTCACTTTTGTGGAGATTCCCAGCATCCTCCTTGGTCTCCACTGCAGGTGCCTAAATAGAGGAACCTCTCTTCACCAGAATAGCACATGAACTGTGGAAAGATACAGCTGGAGGAATGCACCTCTGTTCCACCACCTTCTCCCTTCCTGAGCCCACCTTGGTCCAACCACTCCTCTTTCTTGGCAGCCTCTGAGGTAGTGGCAGTGGCCCTGATGGTCCCTGGGTGGGGGAAGAGGTTTCTCAAATCCTAGACAGGTCAATCTGGAGATGGGAAACCTCCTCCCTCAAACCAGAGAGGTGCATGCAACTAAGGCAGCATTGCAGCCTCCAGAATGTCTCCCGGAAAACTGCCACCTCACAGCCATTGCACTGCATCACTCCCATCATGACCTATTTTGTGTCCCCTCTCCTGTTGCTTTTTATGCTTACTCTGTCCTCCCTCTACATATTTTTCCACCTACTTTCCCACTGCCTATGTACCCTTACAACACTCGCCCTTCCTGTTCTGGGACAGGAACTTCCTGTAGTCTTCAGTAGTCTCCTTTCTCCTTGCTTTGCCTCAGACCTCCAGCAGCTGGGGGGGAGGGGGAGAAATAGCTATTTTTGTTTCCTTCAAGGTTGATGAAACTAATGTGTCTCAGTGACCCTTCCCTTCCTACTGCCAAACAGGAAGTTCCTGGAAGGAGAGGGGGCATGATCGCAGTTGTTTGCATGCTCAGGGGTATTAACAAGGCTGAACTTGGAGATGTTTAAATTGGTGTCTTGCAGAAAGATTTAAGGGCATTTTTGAAGACCAGTGGTGGTAAATTCAGGGGTAACATTACGATTGAACTTTTTCTCCAGTGCTGAACTTATTGAACAGCCAAATAGTGGAGACAGTGGACATGAAGATAGTACAGGCTTTTAAGATAAACTTGGACATATTTTTGCTTACCAAGGCACTCATAGGGTTCCTGGTTAATAGAGTTTGTATGGAATTCCTTTAAATTGATAAGCATTTGAACATCATAATTATTTTGTCATTGTTTATGAAGACAGATGTGCACATGACAAACCTAGTGCCATCAGCATTATTGTTATGTTACTATTTTACCTACCATTTCTGCCTCTTGAACAGGGGTTCCATGGTGTCGCTGACACTGATGCATGAGTGAGTGCATTCTGTGCTGTACAGATATAGCTGTCTGGAACATCTTCCTCACTGAAATGAACCTTCAGAACACTTTCATTGACCAGGTGTTTGTGATCATTGGTAACAGAACTGTTCATCCTCCACCAGCTGTAGGTAACCCATGTTCCGCTCTGCATGCTACATATTAAAGTAATGCTGCAGATCATGGAAAAAGTATTTCCCAGCTGTATTAATTGACTGATAGTTACATTAGCCACAGGTTCTGCAAAAACAATGAGAAGTGTTCAGGACCCTCCAGTCAATTTGTTATTCAGTTCATTCTGTTGTTATTTAGATAAGTTTCTATATGGTGTAATCAAAAACTGTGACAACAGAAATGAAAAGACTGTGGCAAACTCAGAGGAAGATGGTTAGTCCTAAATCAAAAAGATAACCATGAACCCCAAACTACCGGAACTAATCATCATCAAAATATGAAAACAGAGATCTGTATATAAGTGATTTTCAAGGCCACTGGTTTTTGTTTTTTTACCAGAAAAAAGGGTAAAACTCTGGAATTTGGATTTCCTGCAAATAAAGAAATTCACAAAATTTGGCATTTCAGATCAGATCAGCAAATCTGCAGAACTTGTGTTTTTCTTATAATTGTTTCCTGTACTATTTTCATTTTGCTTCACTTAATGTTCTGTATGTTAAGCCTTCTTTCATTCTGATTATTTATACACATACTGAAGGAATTAGAGTAGAATCCAGGAAAATATGGAAGTTAGACTTAAAATCACTGATACAGGTCCTGGAATTTCAAGTTTTGAAAAAAGAATGTCATTATTTCAATCACCATAAATCAGTAGCTTTGTTAATTTTTATTGTGCAGTTAATGTGTCTGGTGCAATGTAGGGCTGGAAAAAATGCAGCTTCCAGCAGTGGAATTCCAGCAATATTACCATTTCACTTTCATGAAATTACATGAAATTTCCACATTTTGGGAAATGTTGCCAAAATTTAAATTTCAGTTATTTATACTTAATTTAAAAGGTAGCCATTAAAAATTCCACCACGTTTTGGTAGTATGAATTTAACTATCCCCATGGGGAAGTGTACCAAGTTTCAGGTTTCTGTTGTTATAAGTGACTGAGTTCTATGCCTCCAAATGTTAGGTAATTAAAAAATGACATGTCACAAGTATGTAAAATGCAGAATTTTAAGTTCATATAACTTTAAAACTAGAGAATAGACTATCATACATTTTGTTATCATCATTGACCCTATTAATGAGGCTGTATGTTAATTCTCTAGCCTCTTGCTCAAATGCTGAACAAGTTATAAGCACCAAGATTGCAAAATAACATTAGTAATTAAAGTTACATTTCATGAGCATATGAGAACATTGTGGAATTTTGTGATACTTCTGTCAAAGCTATACACATATATTTTGTACAGCCATCTATTTGGGCTGCCATGGTAGAGGAAGGAAAAGGTTGAGTAGAGTGGCATTAGTGTAGCATTCAGAGGAGGCTCCATAGTAAAAGTATAGTGAAGCCAAGCATCAGGTCAGTGTCTTGAGTAAAGAACACTGAAGAATAAACATGGACATCACTGTACACTAGCCTATCTTTTTGCACTATACCAGATAACCACTAGAGCTTACTAAATGTCTTATGGAGGCACATGCATACACAGCATTGTTTCTGTACAATCCCACCTGCTGACACATTAACAATCCTGTAAAAAACAATATATATTTTTAGCATTTGAAAACAGTGACACCTAGTGACATGAAGCATTACAGCTAGTTGTGAATGAGGCCATTGTGACTGAAGTAGATGAATATCATTATGCATGATGCAGCATGATTTTGAGCAACTGTCATTAACATTAACTGTCAAAGGAGTGCTAAGGAGGCATTGCAGGGCTATGATGCTAGTGCAGGTAAGGTGATTTGCCTGCCTGCACAAGTCAAATGAATGTGTATAATAGGCAGGCAAGATGGACTGATGTTCTACAAGAAGAAGGGGGGTCTGATCATGTCAATGGAAAGGGAAGTCTATGGCAAGCCGTTAGGGGACATAATTCAGAATCCCTGGCTGTATACTAAAACACACACTATATGGTGAAATACATACATCATATAGTGAAATATATACATTATATAGTGAGATACATACACAATGTAGTGAACCACATACAGTACCTACTGAAATATATACATCGTATAGTGAAATACATATACTGTATACTGAAATACATATATTATATAGTGAAACACATACACTATATAGTGAAATGCTTACATTGCATAGTGAAATACATACACTATCTACTGAAATCCACATACTGAATACTGAAAATCCACATACACTATATACTGAAACAAATGTACTATGTACTGAAACATATAGACTACCTATTGAGATACATACACTACAGACTGAAACATCCACATAAACTATCTACTGAAACAAATACTCTATAGATTGTAACACATACACTATATATTGAGAAAAAACTGCATACACTATATACTGAAACAAATACACTATATATTGAAATACATACACTACACACTGAAAAAAGCATATACACTATATACTGAAACAAATACATTATATATTGAAACATCTACACTTTATATTAAAATACATACACTATCTATTGAAATAAATACACTATGCACTGAAAAATCTGCATACACTATATACTGAAACAAATACACTGTATATTGAAATACATACACTATCTATTGAAATGCATATACTACACACTGAAAAAAGCACATACACTATATACTGAAACAAATACACTATATATTGAAACATCTTCATTTTATATTGAAATACATACACTGTCTGTTGAAATAAATACACTATGCACTGAAAAATCTGCATACACTATATACTGAAACAAATACACTACGTGGTGAAACACATACACTATGTATTGAAACACATACACTGTAGACTGAAAAATTCACATACTCTATATACTGAAACAAATAAACTATATACTGAAATGGACTATGTTCTGAAACTATCCATCCCTCTGCCCCTCCCCCATTAATGTCCTAGAGTTGAACTCATTGCCTGCTGCATTCAGTTAGCTGCTAGCTTGATGAGAGGATCTCTGAAACTGCAGAGCTGAGGTAAACAAAACAGGGCTATCTCTTATTCTACTTCTTTATGGGGGTTTTCCTTTTGTTTTGCTTGCACACCTTTAGTCAAATATCAGACCATTGTGATGTGACAAGAAACTTTTAAAACTAATTTAAATGCTGTAGTTTATTCTTTTAAATAAGTGCTGCCTTCATTTACTGTCAGATAACACATTTGTAAGGAAGCTAATACAGGATATTCCTAACATACCTGTATACATAGGGAGCTGCATGCATTTTTCCAAGTTAAAGTGTTGATTTGTTTTATGTGTAATTAATTACTGTGTAAGTCCAGCAACTTATCTGAGCTGAATGCTTGGGAAGCACTTCAGGAGCTGTGGAAGTGTAAGCCAAAATCATTGCTAGTTTGTACTCTATGAACTATGTTTTGATTAAGTTTTTATTTTAATGTTTTGTTTAATAAACGTTTCTTGGTTAAGAAACAAAAATATATATTTTTGCTGCAATCCCTCAGTATTCAATTCTCATCAGGAGTTTAGCTGGCATATGTGTATAATTTGCATTGTTTTACTGAATAACTTTACTGTGAATCCTCACTGGAGGCATGCACAGTCTGTTTTGAGGTTTGAGCTTCTCAAACTGTGTTGTATTTCTTTTTTTTCCCATAGAGATTTTTATCTCCTTAGTCACCCTGCTACCCCTTTGCCCACTGACATCTCCAGCCCAATCACTTACCATCCACAGGACATATTTGCTCTGAGATCCCCCCCCACTCACATCCCCGTGTTGGGGCCAGGAGGGGAAGGGCCATTGACAAGGAGACACATATTCTGATATGAGCAGAGCCTGGTTAGCAGTGCAAAATCTGCAGCAGGTTGTTGGATCATTTTACCATTAGGGGGTTTCTACCTTTTGTTTCATCCCCTGGGCAGCCAAGCATGGAATTATGCAATTGCGTATAAAGACACATGCTTGCTTTGTGCCTGCCTGAGCCCTCTCCCTTATGCAACTCCACTGCACTGCCAACCCTCCTCAGCTAGGTGGATGTTGAAGAGCGGGGTGGTCAGACTTCCCATCACTGAGAGGAGAGCATTCCCCGAGATGCTCAATCATATCCCCCCCAGCTAACCCCTATGCAACTCAATTCCACCCCCAAAACTGGGCCACTGGCATGGGAGGCAGTGCAATCACCACCAAACTGCTAGGCCAGCCCACCAGACTGTGTTTTTATAAGTAAATAAAGACAGCATATAGGTAAAAGAAGAAAACAAACTGTATTTTAACTAGTCTGTTATAAACATTTTAAGTCACATCATAATGTTTTGAAATTGGATAAAGGTTTTGCAAGCAAAATACGATAAAACAATACATAAAGAGATAGATAAGATAAACCTTTTATGTTTACCTTCTGCATCTTAGGAGACATCGACCAGGATTTTTAGTCAATTGGGGCCCCATTTTCAGAAGGTTAGCGTGTACAGCTAAATATTACACTGTGGGAACAGCATGGTTGGATCGGTGTCGTATTCAGCATCACTTGATGCTACCCTGATCATGTGCATATATACTACTACGGCCATGTAAATGAGTAATCCTCTCCTGCATACAGAGAACAGTGCTGTATAAAAGGTTTCCTTAGTGACCATAAGTACCTCCCTCTACATTTTATATCCAGCCTCTAGGCTTCTAGTACCTAGATGCTTGATTTTGCACTTTTTGGCTTTGAACCCGAACTGCCATGTCCCATAGCACTCTTTAAGTTTTCTAATGTCCCCACTCATTCTCTCCATCTGCACCTATCAACGCTATTACAGATTGTGGTGTCATCTGCAAAAAGGCATATCTCCCCTTCCAGTTCTTCTGTTATGCCACTTATAAAGACACTGAAGAGGATGTGTCCCATTACTGAACCCTCCGGCACCCTACTGGTCACTCTCTCCTCACTGGAGGGAGTGCCATTTACCACCACCTTCTGTGGCTGTGCGCTGTCTCAGGTGTAGCACTTAGGAGTACACAACATTAATCTGAAAATGGGGGCCACATACCACTGTAACAGGACTAGCACTGCATTGTGATAAGCATGGCTGATACTATTTTAAAAAGCATTCTTCTGTGCAGTGCTAACTGTTACTGTGGCACTATTTTTTTTTTTTTGCACAGGATTACTAATTGCAACCAGGTGCTCATACAACTGGGAGTTACTCTAAAGCATATAAGGTGTACAGGTATATTAAATGCTTTCTTGAAGTGTTAACACACTGCGTGGTTAGTGCTAGTTAATGATTCTGGGAATCGTGTTTTAACTGCACACACGGAGCCTGCCATCAACCCCCCACGCACATACACACACACACAGTCAGTTCTGGACACAATAAAAAAACAAGCATTTGTCAATGCTGAATGTCGATTGCGTTGGTCCATTAAGCTCGCTCACTGGCCCTCTGTCACTCACTTGTTCTGTTTCTCCTGGAGCTGCAGGCTGCTGTTTTGTACTGAGCTCCTTCCTGCGTTGGCACCCTTTTCTGTCCACAAAGAAATCTGCAGATGGCCTGACAGAGCTCCGCTGAGATGGGTCACTCCCCCCTCTGACTCCCTCATTCTGTTTCTCCTTGTGCTGCAGGTTGGCCTTTTGTACTGGGCTCCTGTGTGCATTGCTGCCTTTTTCTGCCCACAAAGAAATCTGCAGCAGTCCCAACACAGCTCCATTCAGCTTGCTCTCATTCCCCCTCTCTCACTCACTCATTACGTTTCTGCCAGCGCTGCAGGCTTCCCTTTTGTACTGGGCTCCTGCCTGTGTTGCCGGCTTTTCATGCCCACAAAGAAATGTGCAGCAGTCACGATAGAGCTCCATTGAGCTTGCTCACTCCCCCTCTCTCACTCGCTTATTCTGGTTTTCCTACCACTGCAGGCTGCCCTTTTGTACTGGGCTCCAGCGTACATTACTGTCTTTTTCTGCCCACAAACAAATCTGCAGCAGTCCCAACAAGCTCCGTTGTGCTCACTCACTCCCTCTCCCTCACTCACTCATTCTGTGTCTCCTGCCGCTGCAGGCTGCCCTTTTGTACTGGACTCCTGCCTGCATTGGCGGCTTGTTCTGGCCAGAAAGAAATCTGAAGCAGTCCCGACACAGCTCCATTGAGCTCGCTCTCACTCCTCTCGCTCACTCATTCCGTTTCTCCTGGTGCTGCAAGCTGGCCTTTGTACTGGGCCCCTGCCTGCGCTGTCACATTTTCTGCCCACAAAGAAATCCGCAGCAGTCACAATACAGATCTGTTGAGCTCCGCCACTACCGCCTGTCACTCAGTCATTCTGTTTCTCTTGGTGCTGCAGGCTGCGTCTGTGCACGAGGCTCCTGGCTGCATTGGCACCTTGTCTGTCCACAAAGAAATCTGCAGCTATCCTGACAGAGCTCCATTGAGGTCGCTCAGTCTCCCTCTGTCACGCTGCCACTCTGTTTGTCCTGGCGCTGCAAGCAGCCCTTTTGTACGGTGCTCCTGCCTGCATTGGTGCCTTTTTCTGCCCACAAACAAATCCACAGCAGTCCTGCTTGAGCTCTGTTGAGTTCACTCAGTCCCCCGTCTCACTCACTCATACTGTTTCTCCAACTGCTGCAGGCTGGCCTTTTCTACTGGGCCCCTGCCTACTTTGACACCTTTTTCTGTCCACAAAGAAATCCACAGCAGTCCTGACAATGCTCCAGAGAGTTCACTCACTCACCCTCCCTCACTCGCCCTATCATTCTGTTTCTCCCAGTGCTGCAGGCTGCCCTTTTGTACTGGGCTCTTGCACTGGGGCCTTTTTCTGCCCACTAACAAATCCACAACAGTCTCGACAGAGCTCAGTTTAGCTCGGTCACTCCACCCTCACACTTGTTCGATCTTAATCTGTCCCAAACACTGATTTCCCACAGCGACCGTGCTATTCTCCAGCAGCAGTGCAAAAACATATTTAGACTGGATGGGAAAAATGACAGCTGTACTCTTCATAAGGAGGTGTGAAAAAAGTGCCACTGTTGAAAATGTGGTACGAAAATATTACAAATGTGCAGGTTACAAGGGTGCGTGGAAACAGTTCTTCACGACGCCTTGTAATACGGTCATGTTATGGAGTTTCGTCACCAAATTTTCAACACAGGGCTTTAGGACCTCTGCTCATGAACAGTGCCACTGTCATTTTCTAATCTGTCCCAAACACTGATTCCCCCAGCGACCGGTATTGTGTGCGTCAACTGTGAAACCACATTTCAGTCAGGATGTGAAAATTACAGCTGTACTGCTCATAAGGAGGTGTGAAAAATGCCACTGTTGAAAATCTGGCATGACAATATTACAAATCTGTGAAGTTACAGGTTGGTGTGGAAAGTGTGCAACGACACTTGTAATACAGTCATTTGCTGGGCTATCATCACCAAATTTTCAATATAGGCATTTTAGGACTCTGCTCATGAACAGTATCACTGTCATTTTCTTAATCTGTCCCGGACAGTGATTTCCCACAGCGACTGCTCTATTCTGCGCCGGAAGTGCAAAAACACATTTCGGCCAGGATGGTAAAAATGACGGATGCACTGTTCATAAGTAGGTGTGGGAAAATGGCAATGTTGAAAATCTGGAGTGAAAATATAAATTCACGAAGTTACGAGCGTGTGTGCAAACTGTGCAACACACGCTCATAACACAGTCATTTTATGGAGTACCATTAGCAGATTTTCAACACAGCCATTTCAGGACCTCTACTCATGAAAAGTGTCACTGTCATTTTCTTAATCTGTCCTGAACACCGATTTCCCACAGCAACCGCTCTATTCTGTGCCAGAAGTGCGAAAACACATTTCCGCCAGGATGTGAACAATGACAGCTGTACTGTTCACAAGGAGGTGTGAAAAAATGGCAATGTTGAAAATCTGGCGTGAAAATATTGCAAATTCATGAAGTTATGAGCGTGGGTAGCAACTGCGCAGTGCACGCTTGTAAAACAGTCATTTTTCTATTTTTCATCACTTCAACATAGTTTTTGAGACCCACCTCATGAACACTGGCATGAAGTGTTTGTTAATCGGCTCCGAAAGATGATTCCACGCAGTGACCGTGAAATCTCCTTTCGGGGCCGATTAACACAATGACAGTTCAAGAATTCATGAGGAGGGTCCCAAAAACCCTATGTTGAAATTTGGTAAAAAGTCCCAAAAATGCCCGAGATATGTACTAAAGTTGAAAAAACACTATTTATTATGTTATACAGCTTACCGGCATTTCCTCAGTTCATGGTCGGATTTTAAGAGTGCAGACGTGTTCCCGGTCCACCGAAGATCGTCGTGCCAAACTCCAGAGGTAAGTATGGCATGATGGGGGTGTGTGGGGAGGCAGGGTACGCAGTGGGTTGGTGCGGGTTGCAGGTGGGGGCCAGGGACACTACGAGAAACCGTTTCCTTTTTTGCAGGTAAAAAAAAAAATACTTCACGGGACCATTTTTCCCTTTACAGGGGCATGTGGCATGCTGGGATGGGCACCCAGCGTGCCACCAATGGCTTTCTTTTGGGGAGGCAGCAGTAGCCGATGGGGATTTGGCACCCGCTGGCAGGAATAAAAGCGGGTGTTACAGAATGCCGACGGGCTCCCTCGCTAGCACCAGAAACAATGGGCACCGAGGCCGACGGGTTTGGGGACCTGCTATAAATAAACATCGGAAACAGGTTGTTTGTGAACACGGTGGCAACCTGCGCCATGTTCACAAACAATATCAGGTTTTACATCCCACCCTGCAATGACAGGTCACCTCTCATTGCAGCAGATGGCTGATGCTGCAATGACGAGGCGCCCCTGATTGCAGCGGTGAAATTGTCAGCAGTTGGTGCAAATATTCCAAACCACTGTCACCAGCAGCCTGCAATGGCATTGGGGGAAGCAGGACGAGCCTTTGCAGGCTGTGGGGGCATTGGCCACAACAATGCCATGACTCCACAGCTTGTTACTGAGAAAGCTGCCGTACATCGTTATTTGTGCCTGTGTGTAATCATAAAATGGTACATCTAATCTGCCCCATTTCCCTATTAAACCTCAGAACCTACTGTTCATGCAGGGTAATAGCCTTCACTATCCACTCCCTTGTACCCTCCCTACTACTATCAGCCTGAGTAACTATTATACCCTTCACTTTGTCACAGCCATTCTTGAAACCATTTATGGTTTTGGTGCCTGCCATCTCAGTTGGCAAACTATTCCACATTTCCACCACCATTTCTGGAAAATAAAACTTTCCAATATCCCTCTTGAACCTCCCTCCCATCAGTCTCTACTTGTGCCCCCCATAACCTTGAACTGTTACTCATGCTAAGTAGTTCTCCATTCACTTTGTTTATTCTTTACAGGAACGTGAAGGTCTCCATCATATCATTCCTTTCTTGTCTGGTCTCCAGTGAAGACACGTTCAGTGCCTTGAGCAGATCCTCATACAATCTGTCCTGTCAGCTCTGTATCATCCTGAGCACCCTTTGTCCTTATCTTTCCTGAGGTTAGGTCCTCAGAAGTGCAGAACTCTGAACAGTATACCCAGTGCAGCCTCACCAATGATCAATAAAGAGGCAGTAAACCTCTTTTCTTCTACTATCAGAACCCCTTCTGGCACATCCTAGTATCCTATTTGCCTGACTAGATGCCTCACTGTACTAGCTTGATTGTTTAAGAGAGTCACTAATGACAAATCACTAGGTCTCTTTTCTCAGCTGTAGTGCTCAGCTCTACCCCTTCTATCCAGTACTCTGTCCTGGGGTTCTTGTCCCTTAAGTGAATCACCTTGCACTTTTTGGCATTGAATTTCAACTGCCAAACCTTAGGCCACCTCCTAATCTTTACATGTCAGTCTGCAGTTTCCTACTTCCCCATCACTATCTACCCTCTCATGAGCTTGGTGTCATCTTCAAGAGACACAGCCCCAGATTCATTCTCAAACATTGTTAATGAGCATATTGAAGAGAACAAGAGTCAGGATGGATCCCTGTGGCATTCCACTCTTGACTTCCCTCTTTTCTGATCTGACACCATAATCACAACCCTCTGATGCCTCTCATTCAACTAAAGCCCCCTCACCACCATCAAAACACTGCTTATATTTTTCTTCAAATCCTGGGACCTCACCCTCTTGCGCCGTGACCTAAGTCACTCTGATCGGTCCCCTATCTCATTGGTCTGCTCCACTGATTCCATGCTAACATATTTCAAAACAAAATTACTCTAAATATATATATATTTTTTAGTTGTTTAACCAGGAGTAACACACTAAGCTGAAAGCTTTTTTACAGGAGCAACCTGGGAGCACAGGGAAGTTAAGAGACTTGTTCAGAGTCACACAGTATGCAAGTAGAAGCTGTTGGATTCAAACCCAGGTCTGGTCTGCTGGATGTCACCAGATTTGCAGCTCAGAGCCTTACACCACTGCACTAAACTGCCTCCCCTTTATGGGACTGCCATGCCTCCCCAGAGCAGGACATGAGAAAAGGTACCCCACCTCCCTAGATCATGGCTGACCTCATAGCTTACTTGCAAGTGCATGATTTGGCCTGGTCAAAATAAATGTAACCCATCCCCCATGGCTTCCAGAGGTATCATCATCTCAGCAGCACCTGTACCATGGCAATAAGCTTACCAAAGGTGAGAATTTTACATCTAACTTCAGTACCAACATTGGTTACCTGTCTAAATTTTGATAGGCTGCCACAATCTCTTCTCCCCTCCCACTCCTTTGCTTGTTCTCAGAGTCAGTGACACCCCTGTCTCTAACCTCTCCTTCATCACCATAGAGATGTAATTCCTTTTCATTACCTGTACCTCCTCTCTCCTCTCCTCCCTCTACCCTTCCTCACCTCTCTCTCACCCCTGCCAGCCTGTATGATTGTCATCTCCTTCATTCCCACTATTGTTTTTTCGCTCTCCAGAAACTCCATCCTTTATCCCCGACACACTTCCCGCCCTTAATCCTTCCAAGGGTAGGAGCCCAGATGGCTGGGATAGCAAGCTCCTCCATCTGACTGCTTCTGCAATCTCCTCCCCATTGGATGACCTCCCTAACCTCTCTTTCTGGTGTTCCTCCATCCCTGCTGACTGGAAGGCTGCCACTGTTACTCCTCCTCCTCCAAAAGATGGTGACCCGTCAGGTATGAACAGCTACCGACTCATTTCTCTCCTCCCTCCAAATTACAGGAACAAATTATCTTGTTACAGCTCTCTCCCTTTCTGGACTCCTCTTCCTTTTTCACCCAATACAAGTCTGATTTCCACAAAAATCACTCCATCTGCTCAGGCTCACCAAATCCATCCATTATGGTATGGATCACAGCCTGTTCACTTCTGCTATCTTCATCGATCTAGCCAAAGCATTCGACCCTGTCTACCACCCAATTATTAGCCAAACTCCAGGCTGCAGGCCTCTCTGACTTAGCCATCAGCTGTTCCACTCCTACCACAGGGGTAGGTCCCAAGCAGTCAAAAATGGTGACCCCCTCTCTCCTCCCTGCCTGTATCCACTTGGGTCCCACAAGGATCTGTGTTAAGCCCACTACTTTTCTCCATTTTCCTTAATGCTCTCCCCTTCCATGTGCTTGTCTGCATCCATTCACATGTACATGGATGACACGATCCTCTTCACAGCAGGCCCACAGACTCCAGCTGGACTTTGATCAAGTTCAGCCCTGACCACACACAAATCAGCTTTTCCTCAATGTCAAGAAGGCTGTCTCCATGTCCTTTGGCACAAGGCACCAGACTCTCTAGGCTCCCTCCCCTTCCTACTTTCCATACCCTGGATGGCTCCCCTGTGGAGGATGTCACCACCTTTAGTTATCTTGGTATCTGGCTAGACCAGCACCTAAACGTTTCTGAACAATTGGATGCTATAGTCAAAAAGCTGCACCACAATTTAGTGCACTTTACAGGAACTGTGACTGTATCCCATCTCCAGCATACCATGCTATTATCCAGAGAATGATCCTCCAAATCTCTGACTATGGTGAGCTGGTCTACAGCGTAGCCTCCTTCACTACCCTTGCCAGACTGGACACACTCTTCAACTATTTCTGCCATTACACTCTCGATTATCCTTCTTGGACTCACCATTGTTCTATATATAAATCTCTCTCCTTTTCTTTTCTTGCGGACAGACACCATGCCCACTGTGCCAGCTTTGTGGGCAAATCCGGTTTGTTTCCCTACCCTCCTATCTCTCCGATGGCCCCGTTATAGCCATACCATCAGAAGCTGAAATATTCTAACCCTAGCAGTCCCTTCAGTTTCTGCAACCATCGGCAAAGTCATGTTCAGCCACCGCTGCCCTAAAATCTGGAACTCCCTCGCCCCAGCCATTCACCAATCTCCCTCCCATGGATTCTTTCAAACCACTTCAGTGGTCTCACCTCTACCTCCTGCACTTGCTCTAGTTTTCCCTCTTGCTCTCCTATTACTTGTTTCCAGTTTAGGTACAGCTAAAATTTGGCACCTATGCTTCCACTGTAGGCATTAGTACAAATGTTTATAGTTAATGTTGAAGTAAAAGCCTCTCCAGCCCTTTTGCATATCAGTTGTGCAGATGGAGCTCCTCTAACTGTGAACCCATCAAAAGCTTGGGTGACACTTGACCCCAGTTGGACCTAGGGAGTCATATCCTAAATGTCTGTAGAACTGTGAGCTGTAATTGGGTCTGGCCTATAGGGCCAAAATAACCTGACACCTGCTGCTCATCTGGCACTTGCTAGAGGTGTACTACTTCCCTCCCTTAGCTATGGTCTCCACCAATTTGCCTGTACCTCCAAAGCTCTTCTTACTCGGTGGCACAGAACGTACAGTAACATCTGTTATTTTGCACTGGCTGCCCCCGTCTCACCCACCATTGTGAGCTTTATGATACACTAGGTTGGCTTTCCCTGACCAATCACCTGAACTTTGGGCTGGGATGCCTCGTGGGCAAAGTGATCAGAACTGGCACCCCCTCTGGGGCTGGCACAGCGTCTGTCACCTCCTGACCCCTCCTCTTACCACTCAGGTCCCAGGGTCCTGGGATGCTAAAAGTACCCCTCACCGGAACCCTTATGGGGGACAGGAACTTTGTTGCATGTGCTCCTACGCTCTGGAACTCCTTTTCTGACCATGTTCATTCCGCCTCCTCCCATCAGTGCTTCCGGAAGTCCCTGTGGGGGCATCTGAAGCTGGCCTCAGCGTGCGAATGTCCCGGGCCTCAATTCCACTGTACTTGAGCCCAACTGTTCTGAGGACCTGCCAATGATCTTTTGTCAAGCTCGTGATCCAATTGCTCTCCTAGGCATCTGACTGCACTATGTATGCTCTAGACTATATATTGTTGATTATATGTACTTTATCAATTTCTGTCATAGCAGTTCACTCCATGCCTTACCGTTTTGTGACTCAATGCATTTTGTTACTCTATGTACTTGCTTTACTTGCTGTTATGTTCTGATGTATCTGTATTACCTGTTGTACTCTCCTGGGAAGTTCCTGAAAATAGGCATATAACTTGTCTAGTGTACCTACCCAGTTAACAAAAGCTAAATAAATAAATAAAAGTGCTCTGTATTTGAGCACCAGCATAGGTTTGTGGCTCCTGACTGTGCTGTATATGCATTGTCGTGCATTGCTTGTCACCAAGTTCTCACATCTTGCATGAATTATTCCCAATGTAATTTGTGTTTGTGTACCACTCTGCTCCATGTATGTTATGTATTTTGAACTATTGTGTTACCTAAGACCCACTTGTACAAGTTCCTCTTCCCCAGGATGCATCTAGAAATGAGCTCTCCCAGCTTAGTATTCCTGGGTGGGAGCACTAGACCTAAAGGATCATTTACTATAATAATTGAGCCACTTTAAACTGCGATCAGGGTATAGAACCTTACATGCTAAGGATCATTTTAGTATACTACTTGGGAGCATCATAATGGTAGACCACAGGTAGGGTCACAATATGCACCACTGTGTGCTCAAATTAATTTATTTATTGAAAGTTTCACCAGGAAGGTACACTGAACAACAAGTTGCTCATCTCCGGTATGACCTGGGGAGGGTGTGGGAGTTACATAGTAACAATGAGTACACACAAAATACACAATATCATACAAAAACATAGGTTACAACTGAATTACACATTAGCATGAAAAGCAAATAATTACAAGGGTAGAGAAGTGAAAACCAGTTGCAGTGAGCTTGTGGTGAGATAGAGAGAGAGAGAGAGAGCATAATGTAATAGCAAGTGTGAACCAATGGCCTGCACTATGCAGACTAAGAATAGCACAGGGTGGCAAGTGAAGTGAGTCAGCAGGGCATCAAACAGGATGTAGGACAAGAAAGGGGGGGAGCTAGGGGCAGGTGCAATTTACAGAGAGGAAATTATGAAGAGCTTGATTTAATGAGCCAGGCGAGGAAGAGGATTGGATATGTGTAGGTAGAGCATTTCACATTTTGGGGAGACGATAGGAGTGGGAGGCCTGTCCACTAGCTGTGGATCTCCAAGGAACAGATAGAGTTCTGTGGTTATGGGCTCTTAGAAGTTGAGAGGAGTGGGTGGGGGGGATTAGGAATTTAGGTAGGGAGGGATGTGCCAAGTCAGTACTTTGAGATGAGATTTATGAATGATGTAGTAATGCTATTTGTTAGGGATGGGAAGGCTAAAGCTCAGTACAGAAGCGGTGGGTAAGGGAAGGTCATCCAGAGCAAACCAACAGAATGAGTTAAAAGAGTATCCAGGTTGGCTAAGGAGGTGGCAGGAGCAAAGCAATAAACGACATTGCAATAGTCAAAACCGGGAGGATCAGTTTTTGGATC
This sequence comes from Neoceratodus forsteri, assembly GCA_016271365.2. Classification (NCBI taxonomy): domain Eukaryota; kingdom Metazoa; phylum Chordata; order Ceratodontiformes; family Ceratodontidae; genus Neoceratodus; species Neoceratodus forsteri. Next base: position 982,265,465 of record CM028133.1, read on the forward strand.
AGTTCGCGTCTTGCCTGTGGCAGGAGGCAGGAGCGGTTTCTAAATAAGGTGCCAAGTTTGGGATGAAGCTTTTTTATTATGGCATCTACATGGGTCGAGAAGGTGAGATGTTTATCCAGCCAAACACCCAGATACCTGAAAGACTCGGTAGCAATTACAGTTGCTCTGTCGAGGGTAGTGAAGGTAGGGGCAGAAGGGAGCCTTGACAGCTTCTGACGTGTGCCAAAAGTCATGGACAGAGTTTTCTTGGACATTTAGAAAGAGTTGGTGAGATTGAAACCAGCTCTAGGCATTGTTGAAATCACATTGGAGCTTGGAGGCGAGCATCAAGGGTGAGGGCCCAGAGGAGAATAGAACTCATCATCAGCATACATATGTATAGAAGATGAGCAGATGGATGGAAGATCATTCAGAAAGATGGAGAAGAGAATCAGGCCTAGTATGGACCCTTGGGGGACTCAGAGATATGTGGGTAGAGGAGGGGAGATGTAGTCTGATATTTTACAGACTGTGAGCAGTCATATAGGTATGTGTTGAACCATTTAATGGCATGTTCAGACAGCCCAGCTGATGAGAGGGTGTGGAGCAGGAGGGAGTGGTAAACCATGTCAAAAGCTTTAGCAAGATCAATAAAAATGGCAGTGGTTATGTGTCCGCAATCCATGCCTGTCAGGATCGCATCAGTGATTCAAAGCAGTGAGGTAGTAGTAGAATGATGTTTACGGAACCCAGATTGATACTGGTGAAGAAATTCTTCTGAGAGGTACGAGGATAGTTAGTCGATGACTAGATGTTCTTGTAACCCCCCCATAAATGGGTGTTCCTAAAAGCTTTCCGGGATCTTGTTTAAGTGCTCCATGCTTTGTCTGGTGTTCGGTGTTTGCGGTTTAAATGTTGTAGCTAGTCAGCGCTTTAAAGCCTCCGTGATACTGTCTCTTTAAGGACTGCCTGTCCGCAGTGATGCTAAGTAATTGAAATGGGAGGGGCTGTGTGGTCCTATGCCCGAGTCCTGCCTGGGCTGCTGAGTAAGTGCTCATTCTGCCATCGCTAGATGTGTCAAGGAGTTCTGAAAGGATGTAACTATTTGCTGGGATAGCTAGAGGTAATGATAATGTTACTTAACCTGCTTCCTTTGCAGCAAAGACTGTTTGATATTTCCTCCACGTTAGTCCCCGAACTGTTGACTTGGACCAATCAGTACCTCAGGACTCTCTGGAGCTGTCTGACCAATAGAGGGACTGCTTGTAACTTTGGAAAAGGCATTATGGGCTATTGTTGCTTTCAGCCCACTGAGGCCAGAGTAATTGACTGGCAGGTGACGCTAGCCAATGTAATCGGGTAGCACCCGAATCTAAGGTGAGTGCCCCATGCTGCTAGGGGCAGATTCGCTGTCGGTGAAGGAGAAGGGCTTTCGAGCTCTGGCCATTTTTGAGTGTTCGATGGAAGCACGTCAAAGGCCTGAGTTGGCCGTTGGTTTTGTCAAGGCTTGGGATTAAATCCACCGGCATGCGGTTGGTGGGGGCTGTGTAGGGACACAGCTACCTACAGGCTTTACTCTGAAGGGGACTGGAGAATCTGCTGAATCGCCGCTTGGTCCATTAGGATAGTTGGAGCAAGTCTGCTACTGCCTGAAGTGGTTGTGAGTTCATTCAGGTCCTGAAACCACTGCCTGGTATGGTACCTCTGTGTTTGCTATATAAATGTGAGGAGGCTGGTAGCCTGATGGTTCAGCCTTGCCAGTGGTGAAGGAAGGGCATTTGCTGGAGTCGTGAGTACTGGGATCAGGTAGCTTGTTGTTTAACGCAGTGGCCAAGACCCTTTCTTATACTGCTGCCTGCATTAACTGGGCCTTCTGCTCATTCTGATCTGCTCCAGACAGTAAATGTTCATTGTGCGTCAGGGCCCCAACCAGTGCCACGAGGACTAGCCTTAGGGCTTGGGTACCCAGGGACAGTAATTATAAGGTTTAGGCCTGTGCACAGAGCCGTAAGTAGATAAGATATAGTGATAAGCCAATCACCTTGATTTTTCCCTAGCCTTGTTATTCCCCTTAAATCAAATCAGATTGTTTTGTTTTAACTACACTGGCTGGATTGTGTTTTGCTGAAGATATACTTGTACAGTGAAAGTGTAATAATGGTACCTTACTTTCAGGGGGTCCCGGAGTGAGCTGGAGAGATCTGAGCCGGGGGGGTAAGTGTGCCAGGGAAAAGTATTGTCGTTACCTCTTGTGAGCCACTAGTGGGACAAAAGGGGGATTGCAGTAACCTAGAGGGCTGTGACTGAGTCAATCTTGACTGTCTTGCCCTTGACCTCTGGGTGGAGGCACCCGTCAACGGATCTGGGCTCCTCACCCTGTCACAGGCGAGGGCAGGCAGGGGTAGTAGTTCTTATGGGAAGCACCCCTGGGGGTTGCACCTGTGTTTGGCTAACGTCAGGAGGAGAGATAGGGGCGGTAGTTCTCAGGGGAGGAGGAGTCGCCACACTTATGGAGAGAGGACAATAGCATGTTTCACTGACGGGGAATTTTGGCCAAGTGAAATGAGAGATTGAAAAGAGCAGGAGTGGGGAGCAATGGCAGAGGCATACAGTTTAGTAACTGGGTCCAGTCCATCAGGAGCTACCTTTGTCAGGTTTGTGGCTTCAAGGCTCAGCATGTCAGTTCCTCGAATTTTAGAGAAGGAAAAGCTATGAGGTGGGCTGGAGGACTGCTAATGGGTGCAGAGGATAACTGGTTGAATAGTTGGGAGAGGAGCCTAGCAGGTAGAAGCACATGAGGTAAAGTGCGCGGTTGAAAGCAGCAGCAATGCTAAGGTTGTTTGACAATGACAGTATTGTTGTTTATTTGGAGGAGGGGAGGAAGGGAGCCTTGTGGGGAGAAAAGTTGTGGATTACTTTCCAGAATTTGATGGGTTATTTTATTAGAGTTAGAAGTAGAGCTGAAGTAATCAGCCTGGCCAAGCGAGTGGCTTTTGTGCATTTGTTTCTGAGGACCCTGTAGACCTCATAGTCTTTAGGAGCTTTGTGCTTTATGGAGCTTCCAGGCTGTATCACGTGCCTTTAGACAAGCAGAGTTCTGGGAGATCCAGGGAGGTGGTTTCACGGACATACCCAGCGTAGTGGTGCATGTTGATTCCAGACTTCAAGGAATTGTTTTCAAGTAGTTAGCTGTGACATCTAGGTTACCTGGCAACAGAGATAGGTGCCCAATTAGTGTTAGTAAATCATAAAGAAGTGGGTCAATGTTCAGATTTGTATGATCGATTTGTAGAGTTTTATAGGGGCTTGACTTTGTGAATTTTGTGCTTTCAGGAAAGTCATGCAATGGTCACTGAGGCATCTGCTAGAGTACCAGAATTAATGACCCTATGGGTGGAATTGTAAGTTACCAGCAGATGAGGAATGGTTTCCTGTCTTGTGATTTGTCCTAGTCAGATCTTGGATAATTTGGGTTAGGTTGAGCACATGTATAGCATTTAGCACTTTTTACTTAGTGATAGTAGTCAATTTATGTTGAACTCTCCCATAATATATAATTGCCAGAAGAGTGGCTAACTAATGTATTGAGTTCAGAAGACTATTGTCAGAGCCAGGACAGCAGTAGACACCTGTTTACAACAAAGATAGGTTTGGAGAAGGGAAGTAGATTTGCAACAGCAGAGCCTTTGTAAGCTTTGTAGAGCACTAGAAAAGACAGAAGTGGAAATGGATGGAAGAGGAGACAGATGGTTACCCCTACCTTCCCAAGTCGGTCCTGTCTCGATATTTTGAAGCCAGGAGAGTAAGAGATGAGTTGCTGATTTATTTTATTTAGCCAGGATTCAGAAATTATTATTATATCAGGGTTGAGCGCAGCTGCCAGTGCTGTAGCAGTCCACTTAGGGAGGGGACTGCATATATTGATATGTAGTATTTTAAGGCCATTTGGAAGAGCTGAGATCGTGGCTCAGTGCTGGCTGCAGGAGGAGGTTGAGCTGCGGCCAGGGTTGTGTTTTTGTCACCAGCTGATAAGAGTAGGAGGCAATAATAATAATGCAGCTTTGCGCTCTTGAACCAGGAGTGGTTGTGTAGCAGTCGGTTTATTGGACTTTGGGTATAGCCAAGGGGTGACCAGAGCCGCTAAGCCATATAAGAGTAATGTATATAGCAGCTGGATGAGAGAGATGCAGGGCGAGTGGGTGAGTGAGACCAGGATATGTTAATGGAGAGGGGGTTCATCTAATTGTAGATAGGGGAGGGATATTATCTAATTTCCCAGAGGAGGGGATGCGGATTAGGTGGCGGGGAGAATAAGTGCTGTGAAGTGTAGGGCAGCATCTTGTAAACTGGGGAGTATTGGTCACGGAGGAGCCCAGGCTGAGTCAGAAGAAAAAGCTGGTACTGGCTCAGTAGGTCAGTGGAGCAGCAGGGTTCTGGGAGAGCCAATGAGAGCATGGACAGTAGGAGGAAGGCGGAGCATACATGTATTTAAAGGAGGCCTGGGAGGGAGTGGGGAGGGAGAAAATCACAGCAGAAGAATATGAGCAGGCTGAACTGGAACCCCAAATGCAAAAAGGCGCACCAATCGGTGAGCCGTACTAGCCGGCTGACCAATCAGATGCCTGTAGCAAAAGGAACTGCAGCCAATCGTAGCACCGCCAGTGCGCGCTTGAAGCAATGGTGAATACCTGGGGAGTTGATCCGGGGGCAAGTTCCAGGAGGGTGGCAGGAGCTGTAGGGTCCCGTTGGCAGTGGCAGTCAAGGAGGTACTGCCTCTTTGGATTTGGAATCACCACTCGGGGCGCTCGGCAGATCTGGGGAGTTGATCCGGGGGCGAGTTCCAGGAGAGGCGGGCAGGAGCTGTAGGGTCCCGTTGTCATCGGGCGCCCATGATGCACCGCTTTTTTGGATTTGGGGCACCACTCAGGGCGCTCGGCAGATCTGGGGAGTTGATCCGGGGGCAAGTTCCAGGAGGGCAGCAGGAGCTGTAGGGTCCTGTCAGCAGCAGCAGCTGAGGAGGTGCCACCTTTTCGGATTTGGAAGCGCTGCTTAGGGCACATGGCAGATCAAACGAGGGCAGGATTTTTGGAAGCAGTAAACAGTATTGCAATTTCAGTTGTTAAGCACTTTCAAAACCTTTTATACAGCACTGTGCTCTGTATGTAGGAGGGGATCCCTCATTTGTAAGGTTTTAGCAGTACATATGCACATGCACATGATCAGATTAGTATCTGGGGCTGCTACAATATATGATACCTGTTCAACCATGCTGTTCTCCCACATGGCACAGTGCTTAGATGTTTATCATTCCGCTAACCTTCTGAAAACGGGGCCCTAATTGACTAAAAATCCCCTGCCGAGGCCTCTTAAGATGCAGAAAGTAAACAAAAATGGACTGTCTTATTCTACTTCTTTATGTATTACTTTATGTTATTTTCTTTCCTTTTTTTATCCGAGTGCTGTATTTATTTACTTATAAAAATACAGTCTGGTTTAGTGGTTTAGTTTAGGCTTGGTGGTAACTGTACTGCCTCCCATGCCAGTGGCCCGGTTTCGGGGGAGGACCTGGGTCAAACAGGGATTAGCTTACAGGAGAGATGACTGAGCATCTCTGGGACAGCCTGGGGCAGGTTAGTGGATTATTTTGCCATTGGAGGATTTCTACCTTTGACTTATCCCCTGATCCGTCAAGCATGCAATGATGCCAATACAATTAAAGGCAAGTAGTGCTTGTGGCTGCCTGAGCCCTGCCAGCATTCCTCACCTAGGTGGCTGTTAAAGAGCGGGGTGGTTAGACTCCCTCCCTGAGTGGAGAGCAGTCCTGAAGATGCTCAGTCATCTCTCCCGTAAGCTAACCCCTGTTTGACCCAGGTCCTCCCCTGAAACCAGGCCACTGGCATGGGAGGCAGTACAGTAACCACCAAGCCTAAACTAAACCACTAAACCAGACTGTATTTTTATAAGTAAATAAAAACAGCACTTGGATGAAAAAAGAAAGAAAATAACATAAAGTAATACATAAAGAAGTAGAATAAGATAGTCCATTTTTCTTTACTTTCTGCATCTTAAGAGGCCTCGGCAGGGGATTTTTAGTCCATTAGGCCCCATTTTCAGAAGGTTAGTGTAGTGCTAAACATCTAAGCACTGTGCCATGTGGAGAACAGCATGGTTGAACAGGTACTATATATTTTAGCACCCCAGATACTAATTAGATCATGTGCATGTATGTACTACTAAAACCTGCAAATGAGGGATCCTCCTGCATACAGAGCACAGTGCTATATAAAAGGTATTGAAAGTGCTTAACAATTTGAAAGTGCAATACTGTTTCATGCTTCCAAAAATCCTGCCCTCATTTGATCTGCCAGCACCAAGCGTATGCCCAAATCCGGGAAAAGGTGGTGCCTCCGCTGCCGCTGCTGACGGGACCCCACATCTCCTGCCTCACCTCCTGAACTCACCCCCGGATCAACTCCCCAGATTCGCCGAGCGCTCTGAGCTGCCCAACCGAAAAGGCAATGCCTCTTGGCACCACTGCCACCGACCCTACAGCTCCTGCCGCCTCCTGAACTCGCCCTGATCAACCTCAGGTATTCACCATCAACAAGCCAGCGCACCGCGGTAAAAAGCACGATTGGTTGCAGCTCCTTTTGCTACGGGCATCTTATCGGTCAGCCAGCAAGCACGGCTCACCGATTGGTGTGCCTTTTTTGCATTCGGGTTTCCAGTTCAGCCTGCTCATATTCTTCTGCTGTGATTTTTTTCCCTCCCCCATCCCCTCCCAGGCTTCCTTTAAATACACATATGCTCTGCCTTCCTCCTACTGTCCCTGCTCTCATTGGCTCTCCCAGAACCCTGCTGCTCCACTGACCTACTGAGCCAATACAGCTTTTCTTTGACTCAGCCTCGTTCCTCCGTGGACCACACTCCCAGTTAACCAAGATGTCCTCACACTTCACAGCACTTATTCTCCCCGCCTACCTAATCTCGTGATCCCTCCTCTGAAATTAGATGACATCCTTCCATCTACAATCAGGTAACTCCCTCTCATTACCATATCCTGGTCTCACTTGACCCACCTCACCCCTGCGCCTATCTCATCCAGCTGCCTATGTACATTACTCTTATATGGCTGCATAGCTCCTGGTCACCTTTGTTATCACCCAAAGCCTAAGCTCCTGACTGCTACGAACCACTCCTGGTTCAAGAGTACTAGCTGCATTATATTATTATTGCCTCCTACTTTATCAGCTGGTGACATAAACCACAACCCTGGCCCAGCTCAACCTCCTCCTGCAGCCAACACTGAGCCATGGCTCTCAGCTCTTCCAAATGGCTCTTAAATACTACATATCAATATAATGTAGTCCCTCCCCTAAAGTGGACTTGTTACAGGCACTGGCTGCTATGCTCAACCCTGATATAATAATAATTTCTGAATCCTGGCTAAATAAAAATCAGCAATCATCTTTACTCTCCCTGGCTTCACAATATCGAGACTGGACCAACTTGGGGAGTAGGAGGTAGGTAGCCATCTATGTCTCTTCTTCCATCCATTTCACTTCCGCTTTTCTAGTGCTCTACCAAAGCTTACAAGGCTCTGCTGTTGCAACTTTCGCCCTTCTCCAAACCTATCTTTGTTGTAGCAGGTGTCTACTGCTGTCCTGGTTCACAACCTAATATTGCTACTGAACTCATAACCACCTTTAGTTAGCCACTCTTCTGCTGGGTTAATTATATATTATGGGAGAGTTCTAACATAAATTGACTACCATACCCAGCAAAGTGCTAAATGCTATACATGCTACCAACCTAACCCAAATTATGCAAGATCCAACTAGGTTAAATCACAGGACAGGAAACCATTCCTCATTGATCAAATTCTCCTTACAACTCACACCCATAGGGTCACACCCGGTACTCTAGCAGACGCCCAGTGACCATTGTACACTTTCCTGGTGTGCAAATTACAAAGTCAAAGTCCCCTATAAACTCTACAAATCCAATCATACAAATCCCTGAACATTGACCCACTTCTTTATGATTTGACCAACACTAACTGGGCACCTATAACTGCTGCCAGTAACCTAGATGTCGCAGCCAATCACTTCAGAGAATCCATTCCTTGAAGTCTGGAATCAACAGCACCACTCACGCCAGGTAATGTGCTGTCCGTGGAAACCACCTCCTGGATCTCCCCAGAACTCATTGCTTGTCTAAGGGCACGATACAGCCTGGAAGATCCATAAAATAACAAAGCTCCTTAAGACTATGAGGCCTGATAGGGTCCTCAGGAAACAAATGCACAAAGCCACTCATTTGGCCAAGGCTGATTACTTCAGCTGTACTCTAACTCTAATAAAAATAACCCATCCAAATTCCGGAAATTATTCCAATCACTTTTCCCCACAGGCTCCCCTTCCCTCCCCACTCCTCCAAATAAACAATACTGTCATTGCCGACACCCTAGTATTGCTGCTGCTTTCAACTCGCACTTTACCTCATGTGCTTCTACTCTGCTAGGCTCCCTCCCAACTATTAACCAGTTATTCTCCGCACCCATTAGAAGTCCTCTAGCCCCACCTCATAGCTTTTCCTTCTCTAAAATTCTGAGAACTGACATGCTGGTGGCCTTGGAAGCCCTAAACCTGAGCAAAGGTAGCTCCTGGATGGACTGGACCCAAAGTTACTAAACTTGTCTGCCTCTCCATTGTCTCCCCACTCACTGCTCTTTCAATCTCTCATTTCACTTGGCCAAATTCTCTGACCAGTGGAAACATGTTATTGTCCTCCTTCCATAAGTGTGGTGGGACCTCCTCCCCTGAGAACTACCGCCCATATCTCTCCTCCTGATGATAGCCAAACCACAAGAACATCTAATCCCTGACTATCCTCGTTCCCAGATGTAAATTTATTCACCCAATATCAATCTGGGTTCCGAACATCACTCTACTATTACCTCACTGCTTTGAATCACTTTTACTATCCTGACAGGCATGGATTGCGGTCACATAACCACTGCCATTTTTATTGATCTTGCTAAAGCTTTTGACACGTTTTCTCACTCTCCTGCTTCACTTCCTCTCATCAGCTGGGCTGTCTGAACATGCCATTAAATTGTTCAGCACATACCTATATGACTGCTCATGTGTCTGTAAAAATATCCGACTACATCTCTCTCCTCTACCCATATACTTTGAGTCCCCAAGGTCCATACTAGGCCTGATTCTCTCTATCTTCTGAATGATCTTCCATCCATCTGTGCCCTACTCCCTATACATAAGGTATGCTGATGATGCGTGTTCTATTCTCCTCTGAGCTCCTCACCCTTGATGTCGCCTCCAGGCTCCAACATGATTCATTAATGCCTAGAGCTGGTTTCAATCTCACCAATTCTTCCTAAATGCCAAGAAACTGTGTCCATGACTTTGCACACATCAGAAGCTGTCAAGGCTCCCTTCTGCCCTACCTTCACTACCTCCCTACAGAGCAACTGTAATTGCTACCGAGTCTTTCAGGTATCTGGGTATTTGGCTGGATAAACTTCTCACCTTCTCAGCCCATGTAGATGCCATAATAAAAAAGTTTCATCCCAAACTCAGTGCCTTATATAGAAACCACTCCTGCCTCCTGCCACAGGCAAGACGCGAACTGATCCAAAAACTGATCCTCCCAGTTTTTGACTATTGCAATGTTGTTTATTGCTCTGCTCCTGCCACCTCCTTAGCCAACCTGGATACTCTTTTCAACTCATTCTGTTGGTTTGCTCTGGATGCACCTCACCTTACCCATCGCTGCCACTTGTACCAAGCTTTAGCCTTCCCATCCTTAACAAATAGGTGACTGTATCATTGCGCAAATCTCATCTCTAAGTACCAGCTTGGCATACTCTCCCTACCTAAATTCCCTAATCCCCCACCCACCCTCTCAACTTCTAAGAGCCCATGACCACAGAACTTTGTCTGTTCCTAGGAGATCCACCACTAGTGGACAGGCCTCCCACTCCTATCGCCTCCCCAAATGTGGAATGCTCTTCCTACACATATCTGGATCCTCTTCCTCGCCTGGCTCATTAAATCAAGCTTTCATACTTCTCTGTAAATTGCACCTGCCCCTAGCTCCCCCTTTCTGTCCTACATCCTGTTTGATGCCTCTGTTGACTCACTTCACTTGCCACCCTGTGCTATTCTTAGTCTGCATAGTGCAGGCCATTGGTTCACACTTGCTATTACATTACTCTCTCTCTCTGTGTCTCACCACAAGCTCACTGCAACTGGTTTTCACTTCTCTACCCTTGTAATTATTTGCTTTTCATGCTAATGTGTAATTCAGTTGTAGCCTATGTTTTGTGTGATACTGTGTATTTTGTGTGTACTCATTGTTACTATGTAACTCCTACCACCCTCTCTCCCAGGTCATACTGGGAGACGAGCAACTTGTTGTTCAGTGTACCTTCCTTGGTGAAACTTTTCAATAAATAAATTAATTTGAGCACACAGTGGTGCATATTGTGACCCTACCTGTGGTCACCATTGTGATGCTCCCAAGTAGTATACCAAAATTATCCTTGGCATTTATTTTATTTTTATTTATTTAGCTTTTGTTGACCGGGTAAGTGCACTAGGCAAATCCTGCCTATTTTCAGGCACGACCCGGGGAAGGGGGATACAGATGAATGCCAACTGACTTTGAACCAGATTAAGCTGTTGGTGGTATTTATAGTGAATGAGGGAAATTTGGCTAGACACTGGGAAATTCTCACTGTGCTGCTGTTGGGCTGCTAGTAGGGGACTGGTCATTTCCAAAATGGCCACTAAGTGATTCCAGGAAGGAGGAGGACATCTACAGAGGGAGAGATAGCCTTCTCCTGCTCATGGTATGCTAGAGGCTGCATATTAAGGCTGATTTTATTGTTGATATAAAGCTTCAAAAAGAAGCTATGAAATGGGAGAGCTTACTGAAGAAAGCAATAATATGAATGAAGATATTGCCAGTTTTGGCATCTTCAGCAAACAAGGAGGACCATCTGATATTTCCAAGCAGTTTTGTACTGAAGGAGAAATCCTTCTATACACAGCGGCTCTAACCTGGGCACAGCTAAGGGTGTAAATGTGAAACATCGGAGGAAGCGATGAGGATGCAGCGATGAAGGGGAGACAATGGATCAAGAAAGTGAAGAGCAACTTTGGTTGGGATCGACAACGAAAAGGGCAACTGACTAATGAGAGTGAGCTACAGGGTAATGGCGCCAGAATTAAACAGGTACTGTGAATCCTGATATTTCATTAACAGTGGAGAACCTTATTTTTAAAACACTGCCACTGTCAAAATTGAATTCAAAAATGATGAACTGTCTCTCTGGAATCAGCCCTGTTTTAGTCAGAAGGAGACATGCTGTGCATTGAAACGGCGTAAAACAAGCCCAAAGTTAAAACTGAGAGAGGGTTGTGCTTGTAATGAGCAGAGCTTGAAGCACACAGCTGTAACAGAGATGAGAGTGAATTGTGTTAGACTGAAAGCTGAACAGCCTGTTTCAACTCCAAAATCATTGGGAACAAAGAGCAGTAACACTTGCACTGTTGGATTTAAGACTTGTAGCTCCTTTTGATAAAGTAACAGGTTTTGTTTTTTAAAAATATAAAACAGGGTGAATCATTAGCTGCTCAAGAGGTAATTTTTTCAATGAACGAAGGATCTCAAGTAGGGTTATGAATTTTTTTTCCTGTTGAGAAAAATAAGAAAAATGAAATTCCCCAGTAAATCCAAATGGTTTAGGTATAAAATCAGAATATTTTGCGGCAAGACCATCTGCAGCTGCCAATCCGAATCACGAATGCTGTAATTCAGGATTGGCAATAGTGGCTAAATCCAGGGAACCTCTCCGCGGGGGTTCCCTTCACAGCACCGTCTCCAGCTGTGACACTCTCCACAGACGCCTCAGGGCTCGGGTGGGGAGCATACCTGGATAGTGTTTGGTCTCAGGGCCTGTGGATAGCCCAGGAGTCTCATCTCCACATCAACATTTTGTAAATGAGGGCAGTTCTTTATGCTATGCAAGCCTTCCAGTCAGAGATTCCTTCCACTGGGTACACTCCTGTTACAAGCAAACAATACTGCGGTGATGTATTACCTCAACAAACAAGGAGGCACTCACTCCTACCTGCTTCGCAGGGAGGCCATGAGGGTGTGGGAGTGGATATTACAACACGGAGCAAACCTAATTGCAGTACACGTCCCGGGTGTGGACAACACCATTGCAGACAGTCTGAGCCACTCTCAGGCCAGAGTCCACAAGTGGGAACTTCCAGAGGAGGTAGCAGAGGATCTGTTTCACAGATGGGGCACTCCAGAGTTAGACCTTTTCGTGTCCCCATCCAACGCAAAACTGCCCAATTTTTGCTCGCTAGATCCAGGGCCTGGTGTTTTCTGGTGAGACGTGTTGTCCCTCTCCTGGGTGGGCAGATTCTTCTATGCCATCCCTCCTTTCCCGTTGATCCAGAGAGTTCTCTTTAAACTTTGCAGGGAGCAAGCGATGCTCATTTTGATTGCGTCTTTCTGGCCCAGACAGATTTGGTTCCCTCTTCTGCACCAGCTATCCCAGGAACCTCCAGTTCCTTTGCCAATCAGCTCCCATCTATTGTCTCAGGAGGCGGATTCATTGGTCCACCCAGACTTACGTTCATTGAACCTGTACACTTGGTTCCTAGAGACATAGCCATGATGCGGTATGGGGTCCGCAAGAAGTGGCAGACGTACTCTCTGCTGCCAGAAAACCGGCAACCCATGCATCGTACACCATGAAATGGTGTAGATTCTGTTTGTGGGCTCAAGCTCGTGGTTTTTTGCCATTAGACTGTTCCAAAAAGCTGGTTCTGGACTACCTGCTTTCCCTTTTCCACTCCGGACTGGCTTACTCCTCGATTAAAGTGCACCTTTGTGCAATCTCTGCATACCATTCCCCAGTAGGCCATCGGACGGTGTCCCAGCTGGGCATTACTCATGCCTTCTTAAGGGGAGTCCTCCACCTTAGGCCACCCATCAAGGACCCAATTCCTCCTTGGGACTTACCTTTCATCCTGGTGCAGCTTACGCTGCCACCTTTTGAACCAGCCATGGATTGTGAGCTATGTTTTCTGTCTTGGAAAACGTTATTTTTAGTTGCTGTTACTTCGTCGAGAAGGATCTCAGAGTTGCATGCCCTTATGTGCAAAGAGCCTTATTTGATTTTCCACCAGGACAGGGTATCCCTAAGGACAAACCCAAAGTTTTTGCCTAAGGTGGTTTCAGCCCTCACCCTTAACCAGGATATTGATTTACCAGTGTATTTCCCAAGATACACTAATTGAAGAGAAGCCCTTCTGCACACCCTTGACGTGCATCAGTGCCTCAGATACTATCTGACCAGAACCAAACAGTTTCGAAAGGCGGACCAACTTTTCATCTCCTTTGCTCACAGGATGAAAGGAGCTCCTGTCTCCAAACAGTCACTCTCGAGGTGGCTTATCCAGTGCATCACTTTCTGTTATGACAAGCACAACAAACCCTTACCGGGTGCAGTCAAGGGTCATTCCACAAGAGGGGTGGCTACTTCTTCTGCGACGTTAAAGAACATCTCCACCTCAGCTATTTGCACTGCAGCTACTTGGAGCTCTGTGCATACCTTTATCAGGCATTACAATATGGACATTGTATCGAGACAAAGAGCGGGGTTCGGTCTAGTCGTTCTTCAGCGACTTCTGTCCTAGGTTCAAGTAATATCGAGATCTCTATCTTTTTTCCTCCCAGTGGCGCATGATTGCCACTATTGCTTTGAAATCAGTCCTAATGGTGTAACCTGCTGCAAGAGCTGTATCTCGAGTAAGATAGTACAGTTACGTAAGAACTTGCCGTAACAGTAGATCTTCGAGAACAGCTCTTACGCTCAAATCCCCCCCACCATCCCCCTTTTGGAGGTAGGTCGTAGTGAAACACCCATTTTTATGGGAGGGGACATTCCTATTCAACACTCTTTGTCATCTGGTGGCGGATCCTTGGTCTCCTCTTCTGATGTCATCCAGCGGCCGGGAGTCTCCGGCGGGAGAACTGAGGATTGGGGGGGACTGCCTCCTTATGTACTACGCCTGACGTCAGGGGCAGAAACTGACGTCGGAGGCAGTCCCCGCTGAAGACTGCTAGCTAGAAAATTTCCGTGGGGTCCTGGCGCCTGCCGGCTTCAGTCCTAATGGTGTAACCTGCTGCAAGAGCTGTTCCCGAAGATCTACTGTTACGGTAAGTCTTACGTAACTGTGCTTTCTTCTTAGCTCATGTGTGTTCCAATTTAATGCTCTATACATAGCAAAATGATGTGTGCTGTACCTACTTTTTAATACATACCTTGTCAGTCTATTATATGTATGATCCAATTTAATTAATTGTTTTTTATCAGCATGCCAGTATATATGACACCCGGAATCCATGTTTGGCAAAATCAATTGGTTTACAATCATGGATTGTACATTCATGGTTGTACAATTTTTAAAATGCCTCATAGCTCCTAAACAAGCATTTATTTTCTTTATTAATTCTGAAATGTGATAGGCAAATGCTGAGGTGTTGCTCTACTGTATATAGACCCCAGATACTTATAAACTTCGTTTGAGTCAAACTTTCCCTCTCTGGTCCTGATCTTCATTTCCATTGATTAGTTTGTTTTGGATTGTTTGGAGCGAAAATCATGGCCTGGATCTTTTGCTGTTTATTATAAAACCCAGAGGTAAAGTGAACCTGCATCATCAAAAAGTCATGCTGTAACTCATATCAACCACCCAAGGGAACTACCATCAGCCACAAAACTGTATTGTCAGCATATAGCCAAATACTAGAGTATATCATTTCATCCGGGAGACTATTTACGTAACTATTAAACAGCAATGAGCAGAGTATCAACCCTTGGGGGACTCCCCATGTAGCAAACAATATATTTGACTGAAATTCATTCACAGTTACTAACTGTGTTCTTTCAGTCAGGCAGGATTTAAACCATTGATATGGTTCATCTGTTAACCCCATACCCCTAAGGTTACCTAAGAGAATTTTATGAGCCACTAGGTCAAATGCTTTCAACAGGTCCAACAGGTCTCAGCGCCCACAGACCTTGCCATACCTAAGGGGGTGGCAACCACCTCTAAGAAGTTTGTGAGTGCAGTGGCCGTGGACCTGCCTTTCCTAAATCCTGACTAAAATTTTGTCAGTTTCTCATGCTTTTCAAGAGAACCAATTAACTGTCCACAGACTATTCTTTCTGCTATTTTTGACATTGCATGATAATAAGGCTGTGGGATTGTAGTTTGATGGATCAGTGGGATTCCCTCCTTTTGCAACTGGAACTACCTTTGCCAGTTTCCAACTCTGTGGAAAAATCCCCTCTCTCAGACTCCAATTTATTAGATCTCTGAGTATCAGGAATATCTCCACAGCTGATTCCCTTAGTAATCTATTTTCTATGCCGGCTGCCTTCTTTATCTGCAAATTACCTACTATCTTGATTATTGTGGTGGTCTTGTGGTTTGACACACATTTCCATTGGGGATAGAATGTCATCTTAGGATACTTCCATTGCCCAACAAGGCTTAGGATTGGGATCATGCACAAGTCCATGGCCTATTAACATGGCCCTGCCACTGTACCTACTGGGTCATGTCCCTGTCCACTGCATGTCCAATGGACTGATTTATAGCTGTTCACCCCATAGATGTGCACTATCTTACAGCTGGCAGACTGGTGCCAGTGTCCATACTTGCATGTCATCAGGCATGCCAGTCTGTGGGTGCTGTCATGGGTTGTAGGGATGTTGGTGTTTACACACCTGGGTACAAACTGCATGCTGTCCATTCTTGCTTGCATTGGAGGGCCACTGTGGACACTCAGGGACATCTGTGGTGGTGCTTCCAGCTTCCTCCACCTTCCATTTGGACAAAACCTCCTCCAATTGATGGATTTATTGGGCCTGACATGGGTTATTACCACTGCAAATCATGAGAAGGGGAACTCATTGGACTTGGTGTTCCACCTGAGGATGGAGATCTCAGATGTGGAGGTGGAGCCAGTTGGTTAGTCTGACCATCACACCCTGAGGTTCAGTTTTGCAGCCCCCTGAAATAGGCCTGCCCCAAAGGAGTTGGTACAATTCTGTCCTTTGAGAGGAGTTACCTTAGAAGGCCTAATGATGGTGCTGCACCTCTTGGGATTTCCAAAGGATAGCACTGATCCAGGGCCCTTAGTGTTGGCCTATAATTGGGCTGTTACAGGGGCCCTGGATATCATTGCTCCAACTTGTGTTTACCCTCTTACTCTTCATCTGGGGGACCCCTGGTTTAATGGGGAAATCTGAGAGCTAAAGAGGCAAGGTCAAAGGTTGGAGAGACACTGGCAGAAAACTCACCTGGAGGTGGATAAACTTAGATTGCTGGATCATTATAAGATCTACCAATCAGCAATTTCCGATAAGAAGGCAGAGTTCCTGTCCAGGAAAATTGCTACAGTGAAGAATAGGCTGGCCCAGCTCTTCCAGACTGTGGACAGACTGTGGTCTTCATCCCGGTCGAGCGTTGTGACATGTACAGTGTGAGGAGTTTGCACAGTTTTTCACTGATAAGGTGACCATCATCAGGGATGAGATCAGCCAGTGTCTTCCCATTGGGCCTTACACTAATCAGATAGGTGGTACTAATGCCTAGTTGACTTGGTTCCCCTTTAGCCAACCAGCAGTCTTAGACATAGTGAGGATTAACCAGACTTTGCAGCCAACCTACTGTAGTCTGGATCCGGGCCCTACACGCCTACTAGTGGGGTGTGTAGAGGTTATCAGCCCAGTCCTTGCTGGGACAGTGGTGGTTTCATTGGAGAGAGGGATCTTTCCAGATCCCTTAAAGGAGGCGGTAGTATGCTCCCCTCTTGAAAAAAACCTCCCTTGACCCCAACTGCCCAGCAAACTACAGACCAGTCTTGAACTTGCCCTTCATAGGAAAGTTATTGAGAAGGTGGTCGCCTTGCAGCTGGAGGATCATTTAACCAACCACAATGTCTATGACCCTATCCAGTCTGGCTTCAGGAAAGGCATAGCACTGAGACAGCCCTGGTGAGGGTACTAAATGATCTCCTGATGGCGAGAGATCGTAGAACCCATTCCATCTTGAATTCTCCTTGCTCTCTCAGCGGCATTTCACATCGTTGATTATGGGGTGCAACTCGAACATCTGTGGTTCTTCTGTGGGCTGAGGAAGTTGGTCCTAAGTTGGTTTTGATTTTGCTCGAGGCAGATCCCAGAAATTGGTGTGGGGATTTATTACTCAGCCCCTCACTGGCTACCCTGTGGGGTTCCACAAGGTTTGGTGTTGTCCCCCATGTTATTTGCAGTGTATATGCTTCCATTAGGGGACATTATAGGATGGTATGGCTTGAGATTTCATTGCTATACTGATGATTCTCAGCTCTATATGTCCTTTATGCCTGAACAGGAGTTAGACTCTGTCACAGTGTTTAATAACTGCCTGCTGGAGATATAGAACTGAATGAGTGTTAGCTGATTTCAGTTGAACTCGAGTAAAACAGAGGTATTGGTGGTATTGTAATGCTTGGCCAGCTGGTTATGATTGTTGTATGATATTTGTAATATCAAAATATAGAATGTGAGCCTTTGCATCCACGGGTGCCCCCCCACAGGTTTCAGTGGAGCTACTGGATATGTTAACTGACTGGAGATCTCTGTAAAGTAATTAACTTCCTTGAGAAATTGCATTTCATGGCCATCTGCCAGAGGATGAGCATAATAAACTTTTATGACGTCTTAAAAGGAGGAACATTTGATACCAACATGGTGTTAAAAGTTGTAAAACCCTTTGATGACCTTGGGAAAACAGGAACCAGCCACCAGTTCAAAAGAAAGGCTTAATGAAAGACTGTCATAATTTAGGAAATGCATTTTTCCTTCTGAAGCCACGTTATTTAAAATATCTCCGAAGAGGAAATCATTTTTTTGTAACTTTATATTCTAAAAGGAGAAGCTACATGACTCACAGAAGGGGTGTGGAGACACAGTTTAAACTAATACTTGTGTCTGAACTGTTTGTCATATTATTTTGGGACTCCAAAGAGAGACACAGCGCTCTGATTTAAATTTAACTGCACTTACAGAGCTAATACATTAGATAGAAAAGATCTTAATGTATTTCGGTAGGAGTTTATTCTGTAGTTTTCCTTGTTTTCTTTTATGTGATTGTATTGCTCTTTGATATTTGTTCTGTATTTTATCTTACTGTTTTTATCCATTTTTAGTAAACATATCCGTAAAGACTGCCTGGGTGTCTGCCAGTTCTTTTTTATTTTGCATGTGACATATAAATGGTTAAGTCTGACAATTGTTCAAGAGCTTGATGGTGTTACCAAACTGGGAAAAGGTAAGAATATACCTATGGTCTCTTATAGAGTTTTAAGGGTTAATTTTGAAAGCCTGACTGGGTGCTCCTGGCAAAAAACTGTACCGCAATCCCCAAAGAGGGTACGTATTTGAGCCTGTACATTGGGTATGCTAGCATAAGGTTCACAGTTTGAATCCCCCCAGAACTCGAGACTAAAGGTGATTTGGACCCAAAAGCAGAGAGGAGGGTTACTCTGTCTGTTACCTTTTCACATTACTGAGCTCAATGGTTGGCACTGTGGGAGCAGGGGGCCTGATCTGCTGAGTGTGTTTGTGACAGATTTGGTTCTCAGCAGTGCAATAAAATTTGATAACAGAAGCTTTAACTGTTAGTTGTGTCAGCTTAATATTGTACAGCTCACTTGCAAAATAAGGCAGTGATTTATTTTTTTTAAAAGGAAACAACTATATAATTTTTCTTACAGTCAAGTTCCTACCTGTTTTATTTTTTTTCTAAAGTGCAAGTCAGAGTAGCCATAGTTAGGGAAGAAGATGGCTTCCAACTACAGTGGGTACACTGCGGACTGCTTGAGGTAGTTGTGCCAGGACAGAGGAGTCCTGCACAAGGGGAGTGCAACCAAACAGAACCTCGTGGATGCCCTGATGGCAGCAGATGCCCAGAGCATCGAGTCACAAACTGTGACTGTAAAGGACCAAACCTTGGGTGTGGAGGCACCAGCGGCCAGTGCAGTTTCCAGATCTAGTGAGGAGGGCAGCAGGGCCAGTGCAAGTGAAGGGCCACAGCAGCAGGGGAAGGTCACCAGCATTCTGGAGCCAGAAGCAATCAGGCTGCAGATTGAGTAGCATAGAATGGAGCTGGAGTTCCAGAGAGAAGTGAGAACAGTGAGCTGCAGAGGAGAAGAGGGACCATGAACAGTGAGCAGCAGACTGTGAAGAGCATGAGCATGAGCACCAGAGGTGACATGAACTGGAGAAGTTAACTACTCCAACCACCAGCACAAGAGCAGGTAAGTGGCTTGGGTTTAACTGGAACTACAGGACTGGGTTACAAATTAAATTCCAAATTGATAGCTGAATTTAAAGAGGGAGGATATAGATGCCTTTTAAATTCCTTTGAAAATGTTTGTATTCAGGCAAAGAGTCCAGAGGGTCCTGGAGCTTCCTGCTATCCCTGCTACTTACCAGGAAAGCTCAGGATACATTGGGTCAAATGGGCAATGGGACATTAATGATTATAGCAAACTTAAAGCTGAACTTTTAAAAAAGTTTGATTTAACTGCAGAAGCATACAGAGCTAAATTCTGTAAGCTCAGGAGAAGCCCTGGCATGAGCTATGAGGAGCTAGCCACAAAACAACGTCAGTGTTTAAAATGGTGGGAAGGAATTGAAGCAAACTCTGTAGATACAATTGAAAATGCTATATTGTTAGAACAGCTTTTTTGGGCATTCCCAGCAAAGCTGAAAACCTGGCTGGGGGACCAAAATCCCAAAACAGTGCAAGAGGCTGCTGAACTCTCGGACCACTATGCCAAGAGCAGACCTACTCTGAGAGTGAATGGACTGGGTGTGGCAGTGCAGAAATGGAAAAGCGCACCTTCAGGACAGCTAAAACCTTCACTGCCTCCACCAAAGCCAGTTAGCTCCAGGTTTCAAAGAAAAGATTTTTCTGAGAAAAGAAACAAATGTTGGGTTTCAAAAGAAATTGGGCATATTGCCAGACAGTGTCCCAAAAGGATGATCAATATGCAAAATGGGGCAAGGAAAGAAGTGAGTTGTTTGTGTGTCCTGGAAGCATGCCTGTGAACATGAGGGAACACATGCACCCAGTCATGGTGAATGGTGTATAGACACAAGGGTTAAGGGACACAGGGGCATTCCTGATGCTGGTAAAAGGGGATCTGGTAGAGCCTGGTCAGCTTATACCCAATAAATTTGTAACTGTACAAGGGTTCATTGGTGAGGAGAGAACATTGCCACTTGCTAGTGTTCTCCTAGACTGGGGTGAAACAGGGGAAACTGCAACTGGTGGCTATAGCCAAAACTTTAGCAGTTGATGTCATCCTTGGCAATAATCTCAAACAGGGGATGGTGTGTGCAGTTACTCATAGCAAAGTGGGAAGGCAACATTTGTAGTTCCCCAGGCCCCACAGAAGCAACTGTGGAAACCACTGGGAGGCTGCTTCCCCAGCCTGTGGCTCCTGGTATGGAAACTAATGAAAAGGGGGTAGAAATTTTCCCAGTAGCATTTAACCACACAGCTATGGAGGGTTACTCTGAAGAAGGAGGGGTGACCCCTTGTCAGAGGGTTAGGGATGACAGTGATCCTGGATGCCCTGATGCTAGTGCTAGGGACTCTAGTTTAGAGACTTAAGGGGACCTGTCCCACGCCTTGGGAATGTGCAAGGAGTTTGCAGCTGCTCAGAAAAGTGACCCTGGTCTAGAGAAGCTGAAGGCTTGGGCAAACTCTGATGGAGCACAGGCAGGTGATGGTAAACATAAGGTTTATTGAGGAAATGAACTGATGTATACTCAGGCTGTAAAGACAGAGGGAGGTGTGATAAGCAGGCAGCTTGTTGTTCCCCAGGGGTACCGTGAGCAGTTGCTCAAGATTGCACACAATATTCCCTTGTCTGGTCAACTGGGAATCATGCACCTATGCAGTGATTGGCCAAGAATTTCTATTGGCCCAACTTCACCCAGCAGGTGAAGGAGTATTGTAGGTCATGTTACCAGTGCCAAGAAATAGGGAAGGCAGGTAAGAAAACCCAAGCTGCCCTAATTCCATTGCCCATAGTGGAGGAGCCATTCCAAAGGGTTGGAGTGGATATTGTGGGGCCTTCAAACACTCCCAACTCCTCTGGGTAGAGGTTCATCCTAACTGTGGTGGATTATGCCATCTGGTACCCTGAAGCAGTCATTCTATCCTCACTGAGGGCAGACAAAGTGGCAGATGCCTTACTTGGGATTTTCTCCCATGTTGGGTTTCCACAGGAGGTTGTCACTGATCGAGGGGGTTCCTTCATGTCAGGCCTAATGAAATGTTTGTCAGAGAAGTGTGGGGTGTTGCAGAGGCACATGATACCTTGTCACCTGCAAGCCAGTGGGCTTGTGGAAAGATTTAACAGTACCCTGAAATCAATGCTCCAAGCGTTTGCTGAACAGCATGGGAGGGACTGGGACCTTCCCACCTGTTGTTTGCATACAGGGAGGTGCCCCAAGAGTTGACAGGGTTTTCCCTCTTCGAGCTCTTATATGGAAGCCGGGTATGTGGGCCCCTAGACTTGATCCGGGAAGACTGGGAAGGCAAGCAAGCCACCCAGGGAACTCCCATAGTGGATTATGTCCTTAGGTTTAGGGAAAGGCTGAAGTAGCTTACAAGGACAGCCTAGAGCAACCTGGCAGCTGCCCAACAGAAGCAAAAAGTGTGGTAGAGTCAGAGCTCTCTCGTACACGGTGGGTCAGGAAGTCATGGTCCTTATTCCGGTCCAGAAAGACAAGCTCTAGGCTGAGTGGGCAGGACCTTACAAAGTAATTAGAAAGGTAAATAACTTGAACTATTTCATAGAGTTACCTGACAGAAGACTTACAGAAAGAATGTACCTTGTCAACATGATGAAGCCATATGCTAATAGGGCTGACATGGTGTTTGCAGTATGTTGTCCTGGGGAGGGGACAAACAAAGGAGACCCCCTTCTGGACTTGCTGGAAGAAAGCAAGCAGGAGTCCTCTGGGGAGGCAGTAAAATTGTCACCCCAGCTGGTCCCGGACCAGATCCAGGAAGTAAAGGAGGTTTTAGCAGACTTTGACCCACTGTTTAGTGCCAAGACTGACTAACCCCTTAGCGATGCATGATGTAGAGACAGGAACAGCATATTGGGTGTCAGAGGCTGTCCAAAAGAACATTAGGAGGGAGGTGGAGGAAATGCTGGATTTAGGGGTAATCCAAAGATCCCACTGCCCCTGGGCCTCACCCATAGTCCTTGTACTCAAGCCAGATGGCTCTACTCATTTCTGTGTGGACTATCATGGCCTGAATGCAGTCATGAATTCAGACACCCACCTGATGCCCTGGACAGATGAACTCCTGGACAAGTTGGGAGGGGCGACCTACCTTACAACTACTGACCTGACAAAGGGGTATTGGCAGGTAGAGTTAATTGACAACACTAAGGAGAGGTCAGCCTTCATCACTCCGATAGGCTTATTTGAATTTAAAGTAATGCCTTTCGAAATGAAGAACACCCCGGCCACTTTCCAAAGGTTGGTGAATCAGGCATTAAATGGTGCTGAGGAGTACGCTGTGGCGTACCTGGATGACACTGCCATCTTTAGTGCCAGCTGGGAGGAACACTTGTCCCACCTTAGGGAAGTGCTGGGCAGGATACAGAGGGTCAGGCTCACTGTCAAAGCTGAGTGACAGGTGGCCATGGCTGAAGTGGCATACCTCAGGCATGTTGCAGGCCGGGGACAGCTCCATGCTAACCAAGTAAAAATAGAAGTGATCAAGGCATGACCCAGAACAGAAATGCAGAAGCAGGTCAGGAGTTTTCAAGGGACAGCAGGGTACTATAGGAAATTTGTACTCAATTACCGGGCCTTGACTGCTCCCCTATCTGAGCTGGTAAAGAAAAAGATGCCTAAAAAAATTATCTGGGAGCCAGTCTGTAAAAAAGCCTTTACCAGACTGAAGGAGGCACTGTGCAGTGCTCCTGTGTTGACAAGTCCTGACTATAGCAGACCCTTTGTAGTCCAGACTGATGCCTCAGACATGGGTATTGGGGCAGTACCGAGTCAGACATCCAACCAAGGGAAAGATCACCCTGTAGTGTACCTGAGTAAAAAGTTACTTCCCAGGGAGCAAGCTTACTCTACTGTGGAAAAAGAGTGTCTTGCTATAGTGTGGGCCCTAAAGAAGTTAGAGACATACTTAAATGGCAACATTTTGAGGTACAAACTGACCACACCCCCCTGGTTTGGCTGACACAAATGGGAAAAACTAACGGTAGACTATTAAGATGGAGTCTTGCCTTGCAAGGGTATGACATGATGATCTTACATAGGGTTGGAGCAACCAATCAGAACGCAGATGGCTTATCGTGTCTATATGACGCGTGAACTGGCTTGGGCAGCTCATCCCATGCAGGGGATAGAGTCCCCAAATTTAGTTGAGGTGGGGAGGATTGTGACACTTGTCCAGCTGGTTATGATTGTTGTATGATATTTGTAATATCAAAATATAGTATGTAGCCTGTGCTTCCATGGGGTGCTCCCCCCCACCAGGTTTCAGTGGAGCTACTGGATATGTTAACTGACCTGGCGATCTCTGTAAAGTAATTAACTTCCTTGAGAAATTTCATTTTTTTTGGCCATCTGCCAGAGGATGAGCATAATAAACTTTTATGATGTCTTAAGAGGAAGAACATTTGAAACCAACATGGTATTAAAAGTTGTAAAACCCTTTGATGTCCTTGGGAAAACAGGAACTAGCCACCAGTTCAAAGGCAGGCATGATTAAAGAATGTCATAATTTAGGAAATGTCTTTTTCCTTCTGAAGCCACGTTATTTAAAATACCTCCTGAGAGGAAATTATTTTTTGTGATTTTGTGTTCTAAAAGGAGAAGCTAGATGACTCACAGAAAGGGCGTGGAGACACAGTTTAAACTAATACTTGTGTCTGAACTGTTTGTCATATTATTTTGGGACTCAGAGAGAGATAGACACAGCTCTCTGATTTAAATTTAACTGTACTTACAGAGGTAATACATTAGATAGAAAAGATCTTAATGTATTTTGGTAGGAGTTTGTTCTGTAGTTTTCTTTGTTTTCTTTTATGTGATTGTGATGCTCTTTGATATTTGTTCTGTATTTTATCTTACTGTTTTTATCTATTTTTAGTAAACATATTCGTAAAGATCGCCTGGGTATCTTCCAGTTCTTTTTTTGCATGTGACGTATAGATGGTTAAGTCTGACAATTGTTCAAGAGCTTGATGGTGTTACCAAACTGGGAAAAGTTAAGAATATACCTAAGGTCTCTTACAGAGTTTTAAGGGATCATTTTGAAAGCCTGGGTGGGTGCTCCTGGCGAAAGATTGTACCACAATCCCTGAAGAGGGTACGTATCTGAGCCTGTACATTGGGTATGCTAGCATAAGGTTCACAGTTTGAATCCCCCCAGAACTTGAGACTAAAGGTGATTCGGACCCAAAAGCAGAGAGGAGGGTTACCCTGTCTGTTACCTATTCACATTATTGAGCTTGGAGGTTGGCACTGGGGGAGCAGAGGGCCTGACCTGCTGAGTGTGTTTGTGACATACCCTGGTTATAAGACAACAGGGGCATAGATTGGGAAACCCTCAGGTTTATATCTTGGGGAGAACCCACTTATTGCCTCGGGCCAGGTGCGTAACCTGGGTGTGGTATTTGATGAAGGCCTGACCCTTAGGGTGCAGGTTTCGGCTGTAGTCAAATCCTCCTTTTACCATGTAAGGAATATAGCCAAGGTGAAATATCTGGTCCCGCCCGAATATATTCCTACCACTGGTCCATGCATTTGTCACTAGTCATTTTGATTACTGCAACGCCCTTTACCTAGGGCTACTGGGGGTGGATATCCACCGCTTACAGGTAGTGCTGAACATGATGGCTAGGTTGACTGGAACCCCTAGATCCAGTCATATAACAACTGTGCTGCATGAACTGTACTGGCTGCCAATACAGTGGCAGATCACCTTCAAAGTCGCATTGCTGACCTATAAAGCCCTACATGAACTGGGACCTCACTACCCGAAAGAACTCCTGTACTCTTTTTGTCCCCCACTCACTCTGATCCTCTGGCAAGGAACTGCTAGAGATTTCCAGGGCATCCCTGAAAACATTTGGAGGAAGATCTTTTGCCTTTATGGCACCTACCCTGTAGAATTCTCTACCTCACCAGATATGAGAAAGCCTGACCACGGAAGGATTTAAAAAATCCTTGAAAACATACCTGTTCAATCAGGCATTTGCAGGGACTAACTGATTGGTTGTTAATGTTTTATTTGTTTTTATATATAATGCTGTGATACTATTGTAATGCATATTGTAAAGGTGCCCTGAGCTTTGGAAGGGTGCCTCATGCAAATACCTTTTTACTTACTAATTTACTTACACCTGTACCATGGGTCAGCCACCTGTGGCCAGCACACATGTGTCTGTTATTGGATGGTGTGCTATGACAGTGGCTACTGTACATCCTACACACAGTCATGTGCATCTCCACAACATTGCCCTGTGCCATGTCAGCAACATGTCCTGCAGTGCCACTGTCTGCTGCCTCGCCCATGACATGTGTTGTGTTTCATGGCACATATGTCCACCGCACATCTGCGGTCACTGTTGCATGCAGCACTGTGACAGGGCATGTGCACGATGCAACATATATGCAAGCCTGCATATCACCACCATTGTTGGGAAGGGGCAGCACTATCCCTGCATGCATGATGGATTATTAGCACTGCTGCTGGATTGTGTTTTTCTGTTTTTTCCCATAGGACGTGTCCAGCCAGGAGGAAGAGAACGCCAAGGATAGATCCAGCAGGTGGGGCCACCATAGCAGAGAGGATCATCAAGGACACAGTGGCTGCTCAGCACCCGCTGTCTGCAGCAGTATTGCAGACTGTGAGGGCAATTGCCTGGGCTGTGATAGACATTCAGGAACATCTGGGTACCCAGCATCACAGACAGGCACCACATCATGCCACTGTAGGGTCTTAGGTGTCTCTAGCATCAGGTGATCAATGCTATTCCCCTACCCACCCCTTCCATTGTACATAGTTGTGCCCCTACCACTCTTGTCAACCTATTCCTCCCATACTCTCTCTATGTATAGTTTCATATTGCATTGTTTATATTAAGGTTGGTGTTTTTATTATTTTTTTATCATTGTTCATCTGTTCCCTTCTGGTTTTCTTGCTGTTTGTTTGCTGTTCATTGTTTTGATGGTTACACACATATAGTTAGGGTTGAGTAGGCAGTCTAATTTTAAACCCAAAATTTTGCACCTTAATAACTGCACATATTCAACAGATTTGCACGAAATTCAGAATGTGCTGTCTCATATGGTAGATATCTTGATTTACCAAGTTATGTTTTAATCGGACATGCTGTTTTCGTGCAGCGAAGCACCAAAAAACAAATTTTTCCTATTTTTTTCCCCATTTTTGCTGATTTTTGCCCATCATGCTGCGGCCATACCATTTTGAATTTTGGTCTGAACATTTAACGGTAGAAAGAGGTTTGCCCACAGAATAATTCAGCATTACTTTGGTGAAAAAATATTAATCCATTCAAAAGTTATTTAATTTTAATTTTTTGGGCTCATGAAATGGGATTTTGACAGCTCACGAAAGGGGATTGGTTTTTGAATCCCCTTTCATGAGCTGTCAAAATCCTCTTCTGTGAGCTGATCCCCTTTCACAAGCTGACAAAATCCATGATCATCATTTCCAGACCAGATGTCTCTTCTTGCGAACAAGGATTGGCTTGCGAATGGGGATTACCTTGCGAAAGGGGATTCTGACAGCTCGCAAAAGGGGATTGTTTTTTTTAAATCTTTGTTCACAAGGTGACAAAATCCACATTTGCAAGCTGTCAAAATGCCCTTTCGTGAGTCATCATGAGCTGACAAAATCTTTGATCGCGACTTCCAGACCAGATGGACAAAATCTGACGAACAAGGATTTCTCACGAATGGCGATTTTGACAGCTTTCAAACGGGGATTGACCTCGTGAAACAGGGATTTTGCCACCTCATGAACCAGGAAGGTTTCGAAGTCATGATTACAACTGCAGTGGAATTGTTTTCATAACTGCTATGGTTATTGAGATAATGGCAAATTAGTGTTACAAGGGTTCCTTTTCAGCCCTACAGGGCTACTATATGGCTCCGTTGTTATGTATAAATAGGAGCACAGAGCCCAGAGAGCCCACACTCCCACAG
The DNA here is from genome assembly GCA_016271365.2 of Neoceratodus forsteri. NCBI lineage: Eukaryota > Metazoa > Chordata > Ceratodontiformes > Ceratodontidae > Neoceratodus > Neoceratodus forsteri. The sequence continues at coordinate 982,292,838 of CM028133.1, forward strand.
ACATATATTGTTATGCAAAAAATTGGCAGCTGAAGGAGCCAGGGCCCAGGGGCCACCTACCAACAACACATACCACTTACTAGTTACATTACATGTTCTCAAAAAGTAAGAAATTCATTGCAAAAATGTCATTAATACATCAGATAAGGTTGAAGAGACAAAAGTAGGAAATGAGATGTTAGGAATGAGCCTCTAACTACCACCTACCACCCAACCCCCATCTTTCACTTACCAACAGGCATTGGGATGTGCCATGGGGTTGATAGGCCTAACTTTCACCCCATTCTCCAATGCTGTACCATGCCAGCCTCTGTACACATGGAATGGGTTGAGAGTTGGGCCTAATGACCCCATGGTACACCCTAATGCCTGCTGGTGTGTGGAGCATGGGAGTGGGGTGGTAGGGTAGGGTAGGGGGATAGGGGCTCAATGCTAATGTCTCATTTCTTTATTTTTGTCACTTCAACCTTAACTGATGCATTAATGAAGTTTTTTGCAATGGATATATATATATATATATATAGATAGATATATGTTTGAATCTTTCATATGTCAGTGTGCAGCATATTCCTCCATAGGAATCTTTGCGAGGTGTTTGGTACATGTGCCACTCATACACTTGTCCACAGGTGCATGGGTGGGTGGGTGTGGGCCTTCACATTACACATTACACCATTCTCTGACCCCAGGGGCAGCACACACTGTGTGTATCACTATGATCACCTACACAGGTTGCATGGTATGCCTCTTACACATCCATCCTCACATTCCATCCCACTGGTTCACTGTGGTGGCATGGCAGTGTACTGTGAGGGTGACACTGGCCACAGCATGTTCTTTGAGACCTGGCTCAGTTGTATATGATATTTAGGGTTTTCCATATAGTGTGCTTCACCTGTTGACCCTGGACAAATCCACTGTGAACTGGGTGAATCAAAGATGGCAATACTCTCTCCAACCTTGCTGCAAATATTCTAGCCAGGATTTTATAATCTGAGGTTACGAGACATATTGGTCTATAGGAGGAGCACAATGTGGGGTCCTTGCATGGTTTGGGAAGTACAGTCATGGTAGCCAACCGCATGGAGCATTGGAGTATCCCCTTACTTATATTTTCCTCATATGTGTCCTGCAGCAGGGGCACAAGCTGTGTCTGGAAAGTTTTAAAAAAGGCAATTGGCTACTCATCAGCCCCAGGAACACTACCACTCCTTAGGTGTTTGACAGCCAGATTTATTTTGAAGGGTTCCGGTCTTACCTCCATCTGAGTCAAGTCCCCAGACATCATAGGAGCTATGGTGGCTTTCTGTATGAACTCTTGGATCTGCAAGGTCATTGGGGCTGTTTCAGAGAAGTATAATACTTCATAAAAATTAGCAAAGGCCTTGCCTATTGATTGGGTGTCATTTACCAGACTACCGTGATTAGCTTTAATAGCCTTTATTGAGTTTTCCCTTCTCTCCAATTCAGTTTCCAGGCAAGTAGCTTCCTCCCTGTCTCCATCAAATTATTGTCCCACCCTACCTAATAGTAGGTTTCTCTCAAGCTGTGTGCTACTAAGGGAGTTATATAACCATTTATGCTGTTGTAAGTCACTATATAGCTCCTATGAGGTGGGTCATGTTTGCCTTTTCAATTTCAAAATTTTCCCTCGAGGAATACCAGGTCCCCTCTTCCAGCTTTCTCTTATGTGCTGCATAGGATATAGTTTGTCCCTTATGTACACTTTTAGTGCTTTCCACCATGTTGTCTGGGTTGTCTCTCCCTCCTTGTTGGTTAAATACTCTAATATTGTGGCCCTCATGTAGTCATTGTATTGCTCGTTTTTCAGGAGGGTGGTGTCTAGTCTCCATGGGCGGGTTGGGGTATCATTAGGCTGGGTATTAAGCTGTGATATGAGTGGGGCATGGTCCAAAATAAGAATAGATTCATACCTTGATGGTCCCATATTCATAACAAGGGATGTCAAAACTAGTAATCTATCCAGTCTGGCATATGATTGGTGCGTATGGGAGTAAGAAATTGTACTCCCTTCATATAGGGGTTCTGGTGTCTCCAGATGTCATTGTCCACCAGTGAACATGTATGCTCGATTTTTTGCAGTGCGCATGCATTTTTGTCAATAGTTCCGGTGCTGGGTTTGATCTATCCAAGATGGTGTCCCTAAGCAGTTAAAATCCACCCCCCCCCCCGAGTATCCAAGGGAAGGGAGACAAGTTCAGGAGCAGTTTATGATAGAACCCATTGTCCTCAGTATTCGGGCCATAGATTAAGCACAGGGCTATCATTCCCCCTGCATTTAGTGGCAGCTGTGCAAGGACATATCTAGCCCCCGGGTCCATGTAGGAGCTCACAACACTACCAGAGAACCCCTGGGGAATCCAGATCATAGTTCCTCTCACCCTTGCTGACTGCTTGGCTGCTATCCATGTACCTCTGCATGATTTTTTAATTTTGTCCACCTCCTTGGGCATCATATGCATCTCCTGCAGGAATCCTACTAGTCTTAAGTTTCTTGAGTCTAGTTAGGACCCTTTTCCTTTTAATAACATTTAAGAGGCCATTGATATTCCATTTTGTGATTTTTATGTTGGGATCCATTACAGATTGTATTGAAGAGACCTGTCCCAGCAGGCCCCACTATTGTGACCCAGCAGTCTCAATCTGCTGTATTTCTGTATTTGTTTCCTTTGATCTGCATCCATATTTCCATTAACACAAACTATAACATTAAATATAGCAGCCACAGCTTTTTTACCAGTTTTTCCTCACTCCCTCTCACTCCCAAATAGAGTTCCCTATCAGTGTTCTTGCATCCAGTGGGGGTGCAGTACCGCAGTTTTGAAAATTGTGCTGAACCCCTTCTCACACACAAATTGCAAATGGCATCCCGATCCCAGATGCAAGTCCCCTGCATCCCGCCAAATACTTTCTAAATCAGGCCCTAGCTTCAGAAGGACATAGTTTGGGTGGGGAGGGGGTTCAGAGTAGAAGCAACAAAATGGTACAGAGAATACATGAGATGACCTATGAGGAAAGGCTTAGGGAATTAAACATGTACTCCCGGATGGATAGGAGGAGGAGGGGGGAGAAGCCAGAAATGTACAAATACATCTCATAGGAAAACAAAAGTACAGGAAGGCAAAATTTTTTCCAAGGAAAAGATGCTCAAGAACGAGGGGTCATGCTATGAAATTAGAAGGGAACGTGAGGAAGCACTTATTCACTGAAAGAGTGGTAGATGAGTGGAAAACTATACCAGTAGAGGATGTGGGGTTGGAAACAGTTACGGGATTCAAGAAAACATGGGATAGGCACAGAGGGATCTTAGCAGTAAAAGGTGGGGAAGGAACTGGAGGCAGAGCAAAGTTGACAGTGTCACATTCGGATGAAGGAGAATAAGTAGGGCAGACTGGGTGGGCCCTGAGGCTCTTATCTGCCAACACCTTCTGTGTTTCTATGGATAAGACAGCACTGCTGAGTGAGTTTACTGTTTGGCTGATTGATTGAGCCTGACTGCATTTCAGTGGGTGAAAGCCTGACACAGTACATTGACTTAGTAACTGTAGTTTACCCCCGCATTTGTGGTTTGAACAGTGAGAGTGTGAGAAAATAAGTGAATATCTGAGTGGGAGGGAAGCAGACAAAGGAGCAAGTGGAGGTAGGTAGGCTGAAGCCTGTTACTTTCATTTATTTACTGTAAATTATGAATTTTTGAGACGTTTTTAAAAGAAAGGGTTCTTGACTGAGTGGAACATAACCAGAGGGGAGGGGGAGCAGTGACCAAGTGACCAGTCAGGACTGTGTATAGAAGATTGAAACAAAAGATTCTCAATGATAAAAATGGCACGGACAAGGCTGGACCACCAGCACAGTGGTAGTACTACCACTTGCGATGCCAATGACCTGGATTTGGAAGTGAACCTGGGACATTGGAGGACCAGCCAGGAAAAGAAGGATTGAGCATCCATAGCGCTGCTCTCCTCCTCTGGGGGGAGGGTGGGCAGACCCCAGCGCTTGCCTCGCCCTATTGGAAGCTGGGGAAAATTCAGCCCAGGCCAACATGCAGGGGGTCATGGTAAATGTTGACACATGTTGCACTGGAATGCATGGCATGCATCATGATATCACTGCACCCCATGCCTCCCGGGGACAGCACAGGGGACAGAAGAGCCAGTGGCAGGATGGCACTGAGCACCCACAGACCCCACAACCAACCAGTTAAGCACACCAGCTGGAACTGGATCCAGTACACAGTAGGGACTGCGGAACCCTGTTGACCCTGCCAGCTGGAACTAGGCCCCCGGGGGAAGATGGCAGTGGTAAGTCCCGGTGGATGTCTAGGTGATGGGTTGGGATGCTCAGGCAGATGGGAACAAACCAGGTGGAGAGAAAAATTAGAAATAAAGAAGTTACACTGAAGATGAACACACACGAAAAGGTACAACACTTATGCATAGCAACTGTTTTGGTTTTTTATACTGCTTACTAGTTATACAATTATAAATGTGGAAGCTTTCTCCTTATTTAAAAAAATGGTGACTTTGTAAAGATTAAATATTCCATAGGGTGGCACAAAGATTTGTTTTGGGTGCTGCAATGTGGTTGCCAACACTTATTTTTCCGATACATTAAAATGATTTAGTGCATAGGTACAGTAACAGCTAATCAGGATGCAGGCTCTTCCCTACCCATTCTATATAGTAAGTGGGTAACAATCCACTCAACATCTGTCTTCATGTCAGAATTATTGGAGAGTTTTGCAGCTGGATCAATGGACTAAACAGCATGGCATACTATGCCAATTTAAAATGTTGTCTAGACCTCGAATATGTCAGGGCTACAAGCATAGTTCTTCATACCATATAGCTCAAAGCATGATGGCCCTTTGCTCACTTCTGCTCAAAAGCCTTCTATAGGCTGATCAAAAATAGGAAATTGCAAAATACCTCTCTTCTTACAATACTCTCAAATCTTTACCCAGCAATCACATCATCATGGTAAAATACTGAGGTAGGAATAAAAGTTTGCCTTTATAAATCTCACATTAAAATATTCCACTTAAAGGTATCAGTCTGCAAATAATTATACATATTCATTATAAAGTATTTTCACACAATGTTTCAAATAACTTTGCATAATGCCTTGAATGTTAAAAATATAACATTATTTAATGTGCTGCTGGGAAAAACATTGGCGCAGCGCTGCTTGTAAATGGTGCAGAGGCGCAGCACAGAGACTGTAAATTAGTTAAAATAAAATCTGGTCAACTAGCAAGGATTAACTAATGCTTTAGATGTCAAAAAAATAATATATTACCTAGGACGGAGAGGATGATGTCCTGTGTCTTTTCTGGTGAGCCATTCAAAAACACCGCAAAGATGTAAATTCCACTGTCCCCAGGTTGCAGTTTATCAATCTGTAGAGTGCTGTTAGGGTGCATCTTGAGCCTGTTCTCAAATCTCTGAACATAGGGGTATTCCGGTGGCTTTGTTTTGTCCATTTTTGCCAAGTTTGTAATACCTGTTCCCTCTTTAAGATTCCACTCTAGTTCATCTGCGTTACTTGTGTTGATTTCTGAGGAGAGATAGATAGACTTTCCTAGGGCTTCATACAGCCGTATCGGATTGTGTGCCCAAATAACTCCGGAATCTGCAAACATATTAAGAATCATAAATGGTCAGTCCAGTACAAGTTCAAGTTTAAATATTCTATTAAGTGAAATTAGGTTTCTCAGTTCACTGATGGAACTACCAATGTCTCTGTAAAGCACTTGCTTTTAGATACAGTTCTGCTTACATTTACATATTTTCTCTATCAGTCTTTCATTCTGTACAACTGTGGAAATAAACATTAAAGGTGAAATGTAAAAAATATTGGTATATGTCATCTGTTACAATAATGTTATTTGAGGGTCTTGTTCAGAACTACGATGTCCTGTCGACAACTTTGCTACAATGGGACCCGACAGCAATGGCTTTATGTCGACCGCACTTGAGGTTGCCATAAAGCTGTCAGGAACACTGTGTGTGTGTTTACATCAGGGGGCTTTGCCACCGAACTCCCACATGTGGGAGGCTCTACTCCCACAACCCCCATTTGAAAAGATTCAGGAGGGGGTGCAGGACATGGGAAAGTGTTGCCGAGTCCCAGGCAGACTTCTATAGTGACATGTCAATGGTGTCGGCATCGACATATGTCACTGTAAAAGTGTCACTGTGCGGGGGGGGGGGGGCACACCATTCAGAACTGCATACTTTTTATTGTGATTGTTTACATATTTTTAAGTTGTTTTACAATAGTTGTTTCCCCTTGATTGTTAAACCTTCTAGCATTTCTCAGTCACAGAAAATGTAGCATGTGACAACGATGATGTTGCAACCCCTGTCAGCATCCAAGTGTGAAATCTACAAATGAATCTGCAGCACATAGACTGTGACAGATTAAAATAAATGGCATGGCAATTTCTTCTTTTATGCATTATATTGACTCGTATAATGTATAGTATCTGTAATTGCTCATGAAAAAGCCATTTGATTTTAATTGGATTCTTATTGACTCCTTTTTTCCCTTCTTGTTTGCAGATCTGATCTCGTGGCTTGAGACTTGCTTGCAGGTTTTCCTCCACAACTGTAGACAGGAGCAGAATGTAAGTGGTTAACTGTGTTTATGCACAAAACAACTCGATTTTGCTTTCTATACTCTAGATATTATCTCTGATTTATTGCAAAGCCAGCTATAAGGTCTGAGATCTTGCAGCCTGGATGTGACTAGAGGCATAATTGTGATCACAGATCTACTAGTAGACTAGTTCGAGAGCTGTCTTTCTAATTTCTGTAGTGCCTTTTCCTTTTTTTTTAAGGACTGGTATAAAAGTTGACAGATAAAATCATAGTAGTAAGATTAGATGTGTTCCGTTAAGTGGCATTATCATAAGGCAATAATTGTATCTCGGATGAGGTTTTAGCATGCTCGCAATGCACTGACTAGGCAATAAATAAACGTGACCATTTTGACAGTCTCGTTTACAAACTGCAGTCTTGTACATGTACTGCTAGTGAATACATTTTAGTAAAACAGAAATTGTTTTCATCCTGTTACATATATAGTGCTTATGTGAAATGTAAGCACAAATGTAGTGTGCATCAGTATTCAATCGGCTGAATATGGAAAAGTCTGTCATGATGTAGATGTACATGATTTGTTAGTTGGAGTGTAGTTGCTGGAGAGTGAAGAGGGGAGCGCAGCGGTGTGCACAGCTTCAGTGGGTGGTGGGGATGTAATCCCGAATCCCAGCGTGGCAGAGGAGCAGCTGTTGCAGCATTTACAGACAGCACAGGGAAGTGTTTTAGCTTTTGTATATTGCGTTCTCATTTATTTTTGTTTTACTTCAACAGCGGTCCATAACCTGTTCAACAGTGAGCATAGTGTGATAGGGGTAAAGGGGGAATGTTTTCTGTACCTGCAGTAGTGTTGTTCCTGGTAGTCCTTCATTTCGTCCAGCAGAGGTGTAATCTAGTAACCCTTCTGGGGGATGAGTGCTGCTATTGGAGGACACGGTGAGGGACAGGATCAGGCTGATACTCTCTCTCGTGAGAGTCGGGACTGAGTGGAGAGCCAATTGGAGTCGGGTGAAAAGGGCACAAAGCCCAAACAAAGGCACAAGGGCCTTAAGTGCTTGTGAGAAGGCCAACACCATTAGTTGGAGTGTAGTCATGAGGAGGTGAAAAGTGGGAGTGCAGCAGGCTGCAGAGCTTTGGCGGGTGGCAGGGAGAGGTAATCCGAATCCTGGCGTGGCAGAGGAACAGCTGTTGCAGTGTGACAGATGGTACAGGAAGTCTTTTAGCCTATTACATTGCGTTCTCATCTATTTTTTGTTTTACTTCAACAGCGGTCCATAACCTGTTCAACAGTGAGCATAGTGTGATAGGGGTAAAGGAGGTGTTTTCTGTACTTGGGTAGAGTTGTTCCTGGTATTCCTTCCTTTTGTCCGGCAGGTGTAATCTAGTAACCCTTCTGGAGGATGAGCATGCTATTGGAGAACATGGTGAGGGACAGGATCAGGCTGATACTCCCTTTAGTGAGAGTCAAGTGAGCCCTACTCCCACTCTGATGTGCTGCAATTGGCAGACAGGACTGCCAGGTAAGCCTGTAGTCCCTATCCAATTGTAGTATCTACAGGATGGGGAAAAGGCTTTACTGTTTTTAATAGGGCAACCTCTCCCTAAGACAATAACAGCATACACAAGGATATGCTGTTTGGTGTGTTGGGGGCAGATCCTGGCGTAGACATTTAACTGGCAAGCACAGCAGGTACTAGCAGTGTTCAACTGCTGGTCGGAAACTGTCAGAATGTAGAGTGTGGAATGGGAAGAGGGTGATAAATGAGGAAGAAAAGTACAGGGTGACTGATACCTGTGAGCGTGTGTCTGAACTGTCTAAGGCAGTGAAGTAGTGGCATAGTTTCCCAGGATCCAAGCTGGTGTGGATCAGGATCCTACCTAGGGATAAGCAAACATGACCAACATAGAGGGGAGGAGGCCAGCGTGGGGGAAAGATCAGGAGTGAGGAAGGACCAATCAATAGGAAGGAAGGATGTGGGTAGGCAACCAGCCAGGGCAAGGGCTAGGGAGGGTGGTATGCTGTCAAGGATGCAAAGCAGCCATCTTCTAGGCATGGCATGGATGGCTGGGGGCTGCATGGTGTGCCAGCAGATCAGTCAACTGAGGGACGAGATTGGGTGGCTGAGGAGGGAAGTGGAGGCAGGGGGAGGACAGGCTAGGGTAAATTGTGGGTGCAAGGGGAACCTGTTGAGATTCACAATGTAGCCAGCAGCAGGCCAGCAAAAGGGAATTCCAGGGGAAGCAGGAGGTAGGCTTCACAATCAGGTGCAGTCACATGCAGGACGTGGAGATGAGGGCTGGATTAGTCAGGGACAAGGCTACAGCGATGCCAGTGCAAGGTTATAAGTCTCGGGGAAAGGGGGCTGAGAACAAACAGGTAAAGTGGAGCACCAACACAAATAAAATCAATGTTAAAGTTAGCCGGGTGAAGCAGGAGGAGGCAGGTAGTGGAGTCTCTGAGATGGTTAAGGGGGATGTCACTACCACAGAAAAAGGATGCAGCACTGAAAATGCAGGAACTAGTTGTAGCTCAAATAGCCCTAGTTGCAAGGGGCAGCAGTAAAGTGGTAAGGAAGTAAAACCAGGGATAAAGGAGCAGGAAGGTGTAGTGAAGGATGTAACAGTAGGCAGCAACGGTGAGCTGGAGCGAGTGAGAAGGAAACTTGGGAGGGGACACACTACTCAAGGAGAGGCACAAAGGAACAGTAGTAGGGAGGCGACAGGGTAGGCGCAGTGAAATAAGCATGGGGGAAGGAAGGGGAGCACAAGGGAATAGTTTAGTGGAGGAAGCAGATACACCAGCCATGACTGGTGGCGGGGTGAAGTCAGGGCACAGAATGGAGGAGGCAGAGCAATGGAGTAGCAGGGGGATAGAGAGGTCATTTCGGGGAAGGTAAGGGTCAGGCAGCAGGAGGAGGAACTCACTAAGAAGAATAAAGTAATAATTCTAGTGGACTCTTTAGTTAAAGGGGTTAGATGGGGGGAAGGGGTGCCAGAAAAAGTTGCATCTGGGTGGAGTGCATGCCTGGCATGACAGCAGGTAGGCTGGGGGAGCATATTGGTAGGTGAAAAACTAAAAAAGAACCCCAGAGCAAATGCCCTGAGGCATGGGTTATCCTGGCACCATGCAATTCTGCTTAAAGTAGAGACAGTCCAAATTCTCTCATGGGAATCTGCATATGTTTCCCATGATGCTTTGCATTACTGGGGTATGTACAATTGTGTTTCCTTTAAATATTGGTAGGTGTGTACAGAAGGTAGGGGGGGCGCACATCATTGTACACCTGGGAACAAACGATCTGCAAGGAAGACAGATAGAGGAGGTACAGGTCAGTTTCAGGGAAGTGGGGAAGCTATGCAGTGAGGGCAGGAAACACAGTAACTTTCTCAAGTTCTACGGTACCATGAGCAAGCACAGACAGAAAATGCAGAATCATGGACTTCAACAAGTGGCAGAGAGAATGGTGTGAGTCCATGGGGTGAATTGGTGGAAGATTGGGGCAGCATGGGAGAACCCAGATCTATATGCAGGGGACAGGCTACATCTTAGTAAGGAGGGTTCTGGGGTGTTAAAGCAGAGACTGAGAGAATTTATCAGCAAAAGGTATAATTTAAACTTGCTGGGGGGCTATGGAGGTGGATTGAATCAGGAAAGGAGGTCCAGTGGACCTCCCCCCACAGCAATGATGGGGCCTAATTTGACCAGGATAGGGGGTAGAGAGGAGGGTAAGAAGACAGCTGGGAGAGGTTAAGGAAGGAGGGTGGGTATCATTAAATGGTAGGAGCCTAGGGAACAAAATGGCAGAGTTGCAAGCACTTATGGCAGAAGGAGAGGAGAGGAGGACGTAGCTGCCATCACTGAGACGTGGACAACCCAAAACCACGACTGGGACTTGGCCATCCCAGGATTTAAATTATTCAGGAGGGACAGAGAAATTGGTATTTGGGGGAGTAGCCATTTATGTAAGGGAAGGGATTGGTTGTGTTAGGGAGAAGAAGGGGGAGGAGGGCAGGTCAGAAGTCATTTGGATACAACTTCATGCCCCAAAGGGGGCCAGGATCCAACTGGGGGTTGTTTATAGGCCCCAACTCAGAAGGAGGAAATGGATAAGGAGTTAGGGGAGCAGCTAAGAAGACTCTGTGGCAAGGGGAGCACCATGGTGGTGGGAGACTTCAATTTACCAGTGGTGGACTGAAGCATCCCAGCTATCACAAGCACCAGGGAGCAGATCCTCCTGGAGGCAATCCAGGATGGCTTCCTGACCCAAAGGATAACAGTGCCAACAAAGGAGGAGAATACTCTTGACCTGGTGCTGGAGGAGAGGGAACATGTCACGGATGTACAGGTGGAGGAGCCACTGGCAGGTAGTGATCACCACATGGTGTGGTTCTCTATCAACTTGGGGGGAGATCACCACTACAAAAACTAAGGTCCTGGACTTCAGAAGGGCAGACTTTGGCAGGATGGGGCAACTAGTGAGAACACACATAGATAGGATATACCCTGACATGGACGCAGAACAGAAATGGCGATCATAAAACTAGGACTGATTAAGTCCAACAAAGCTTGTTCAAGAGCCAGTAAAAGTAATCAAGGGCAAGAAACCAAGCTGAATGACTAGGAGGTAGCAGAGAGGTGAGGAGAAGAGAGGGCTTTCTGGACCTACAAGAGAACCAACAGGGCAGAGGACAGATAGGATTATTGGAGGAAAACCAAGAAGTGAGCAGAGTGGTAAGGGCTGCAAAGGCAGTCAGGTAAAGGAAATTAGCACAGGGGATTAAAGGAGAAGATGATTTCTTTAGGTATATCTGGGAAAAAAGGAAGAGCAAGGATCAAATACTTAGTATCAGGAAAGGCAGTGGGTGAGTAGATAAGGGGGTAGAGATGGCAGAAATACTTAACGAGTACTCCTTTTCAGTGTTCACAGGGGAGAAGGATGGGCTGGTACCTGAAGGGAAAGGGTGAGCGGCAAGGGGTGGTGAGACAACCACAGATGGGATTATCATGGTGGAAAGGGTGCTGGAGGGTCTTAGGTCCCTGAGGGTGGATAAGGCACCTGGGCAAGACAGAGTTCATCCCAGGGTGTTGAGGGAGCTGGCAGAGGTCCTGGCAGGGCCATTTGCATACCATTCAACACCTCACTAAATACGGGGTGTGTGCCCAGGGACTGGAGGGAGGCACACATTATACCAGTCCATAAGAGTGGGCCCAGGGATGAACTGGGGAACTGCAGACTGGTGAGCCTTCCCGCAATTGTAGGAAAACTGATGGAGTCTATCATCAAAGATAGACTGGTGCAGTTTCTTGCATCTAATGATCTACAGGATGACAGGCAGTATGGGTATGCCTCTGGCACATCCTGTCAGACAAACCTGGTTAACTTTTTCGACTGGATAACCAGGGCACTGGACAGGGGCCATGCGGTGGATGTACTCTACCTGGATTTCAGCAAGGCCTTTGATTCGGTGCCACATGATAGGTTGACCTATAAGTTGAAGAGTCTAGGAGTAGGGTGCAAACTAGCCAGATGAGTTGAGAACTGGCTGGGGGAGAGGCAGCAGAGGTAGTAGTGGTGGTGGTGGGGGAGGCATCAGAGCCCAGGGCAGTGACAAGTGATGTCCCACAGGGCTCACTACTGGGACCAGTCCTGTTTAACATTTTCATTGCTGACATAGCAGTGGGGATCAGGAATAAGATCAGCCTCTTAGCTGATGACACCAAGATCTGTGCTGAGGTGGATGGGGTGGGGGGGACAATGGCAAATTACTTCAGGAGGATTTAGCAAAACTGGATGAGTATTTGCACACCTGGCCTCTTGGACTCAACACCAAGAAGTGCAAAGCGATTCATCTCAGAGCCAAGAACCCAAGATACAGTTACTGGTTGGACGATGTCTAATTGTCCACATCCAATGAGGAGAAGGATCTGGGGGTGCTGGTGACTGGGGGATTGAACCACTCAGCTCAGTGTAGGAAGGCAGTGACAAAGGCAAACAGGATGCTGGGGTGCATTGCAAGGCAGATTACATCCAGAAGTAGCAAATCATATTGCCCTGTACAGGTCCCTGGTGAGGCTGCACTTGGAGTACTATGTGCAGTTCTGGTGCCCTTACTGAGAAAGAAACATCAAACTACTGGAGGCGGTGCAATGAAGAGGAACAAAGATGATCCTGGGTTTGGGAGATAGGCCTTGAGACTATTAAGAAAGACTAAGAGAACTCAACATGTACGCCCTGGAGGATAGAAGAGAGAGGGGACATGATCGAGACCTTCAAGTACATGAAAGGGATGAACAGAGTACGCTACAGAGGTGGGTTCACTCTCTGGAGTAGAAGAGATACCAGAGGGCACTCCCCGAAGTTGAAGGGGAGCAGATTCAGAAGGGAAATGAGGATTCACTACTTCACTGAAAGGGTGGTAGCAAGGTGAAATGCACTGCCTGAGGAACCTGTATTATTGCAGACTATGGGAGCTTCAAGAGGAGGTGGGACAGAATCAAGAAGAAAGTACATACAGGAAGGGGGGAAGGGAGAAGGTGGACAGTGGGAGGGCAGCTGCAGTCTTAGGACTGATGCGCCGCACACTCGAGCAGACTAGACAGACCATAAGGCCTGTATCTGCTGGCAATTTCATATGTTCGTATTTACCAATTTCCATCTGTTGTTATCCAAAGTGTAGAGAGAGTTTATAAACTGAATTCATTTGCAGTTGTATTTCTATGCTTATTCCACAATTATCATGTCTTATCATGCTACACGACTGAACCACACATTTTAGCTTGTTTCCCAACATTTTTTTTCCCAGTGGCTGAACCTAACAAGTTTTTTTTTTTCTTTGTAGCTCTCGATTGTGAATAAAACAGTTCATCCTGGTTTCCTCTGATTTTAAACTTTCAAAAGGTTTTTATTATTTTACAAGAATGCAGTACATCCAGCTCAGTGCAATATTAGTTGTAAATACTGGAACTTATCTAAGCATCAGTACAAATTTTGATTCATCTTGTTCATCATGCATATATGCTGGACTGTAAATCTGCATATGTGAACAAAATTAAAATGCAATAATACATATTTTTTTTTTTAAACATAACATGCTCCATATTAAGAGGTGGCCAGATTTGTGACTATAATGGTACACCATGCAAAAAATTTGGGCTGGCCGGCTTTGGCGCAATATTAAAACAGAATGAGCAATCCGAACAGACCATGTAGTCTGTCTGAATATCAGACCTTGGTTGCGTGTCACACAGCAGGGAGTTTCCATGTGCTGCATAGCACAACCAGGGTGCGGGGCTGACCACCGCACATAGGGGAACTGAGCCACACACACTGTTATATGCCGTGATCCCCTTGGGCGATATTCAGACCAACTATGCAGATGAACCCATTGGGCATGCATGGCACAATGGGGCTATTTACATGCCCATTATGGGCTCATCTTCATGCCTGTGGCGCTGTAGATTGCACTAGGCCAGCCCCCCCAGCCCCGATCCATGTTAAAGAAATCTTGCCCAATCCCTGTTTCCATAGTGTAGAGTTCCCTCCTCAGCCCGATCACTGTCAAATAAAAATAACAACCAGAGCCCCGTTTCCATAGTGTAACCCCGGCCCCAATCACTGTTACACCAATCAAAACCCTGATTCCCATTCCCTGGTGGCTAGTGGTCCCCCACCCTGGTAGGCAGGAACCCACCATACTGCACCACCCCTTCCTGACCTGTGCCAGTGACTGGCACAGCCCTCCTGACCCTGCCATGACCAGCCATCGACTGAACTTTACCGGAGCACATACAGTATATTGTGTGCGCTCATTCACCAAGATGAATGAGGGCATACTACAGAATGTACTGTACATGCTCCGCTACAGCTCAGTAAGTGGCTGGCCATGGCCGAGAGAGGAGGGCTGTGCCAGTCGCTGGCATGGGTTGGAAAAGGTGGTGCAGGTTGGTGGGTTACTGCCTACCAGGGTGGGGAGACCATTAGCCACCAGAGAATGGAGAGTGGGGTTTTGATTGGTGTAACAGTGATTGAGGTTGTAGGGGCACTACACTATGAAAATGAGATTTCGGGTGTTATTTTAATTTAACAGTGACCGGGACTGGGGTAAGAGGAAACACTACACTATGGAAATGGGGATCAGGCAAGTTATTCTTTATCATGGATTGGGGCTGGGGAGGGGGGACTGTGTACTAGGCCCTAGACTGTGCCCGGGACACCAACCTACTTGTGCATATTTAAAGTAGGGTTTCAAAAGCATAACTACGTGCCAGTGCAGTCAGCCATTTTTATGATTGGGGTGGTAGCAATATTGTGATGCGCAGCTCATGCATGGTGGACCCCTCATTTGCAAAGGCGCATCACAATATTGTGCAAGGCTGCGCAATCAGGAGTGCATGGTGCATCAGTGACCTTTGAATATTGCCACATCCCTGATGGCCTGTGCAAGTCCAGAGATGCGTGGTGCATCCAGGGTGTGCCATGTATCTTGTCTGAATATGTGACAAAAGACTGTATTTGGTGTCACTCATAACACATAACTACTCACAATTTGATAAGATATTAATATTTTGTTTTATTTTTTCCTTACTCAATCTTTGGATGCCAATTCTGGATCCTCCATGGATAGTTGGTATACATTAACTGGCTCATGATTTACTGTTCTGCGTGAAGTCAAACTTATGGTAAAATATGTTCACATATGTACCATATGCATCCAGATGGAGGCAGTATAGTGCAGTGGTTTAAGGCTCTGAGCTGCAAACCTGGAGACCTGGATTTGAAATCCCACAGCCCCCACTTGCATACTGTGTGACCCTGAGCAAGTCACTTAACTTTTTTGTGCTTTCAGGTCACACCTGTAAACAAGCTTTCAGCTTAGTATGTCTCTCCTAGTTAAAAAAAAAAAGGTATTACTATATAAGTGTACTTGTCTTGAGTTCACTACTACACAATTAGTAAGACTTATGTTACAGAAAAAGATGGATTTGTATTTTTTTTTTATTTGGCGTGTCTAATTTCCATCTTGTCCGACATTGTTACAAGCCTGAATCCATTATTCTTTTTACATTGCAATGTTTATCTGTGCACATATGAACATAAAAACCCTCTAGCTGATAAAGTCCTTACAGTCTAACTAGTATGCTCTTCTGTGTAGTTCCTAAGTTATTTTCAGAGGGAATTGCCCCACCTCCCTTATTGCATGATGCCCTACTTCAACTACCCCTTACCACTGCACTTGGCCCATCTCTTATTTACTGCAACATTCCAGTTCACCCTGTCCAATATCATCTCCTCTTGGATCTGTTCAATTTTTTTTAAAAGATACTACCTCCTCTGGCAGTAAACTCCATTTGGTTACTACCCTATCTCTTTACATCTTCCACATGAATCTTACCCATTATTGTTTCACTGCTCCAGGTGAGAAAGTGGTACAAAGTCGATCAGCCCCCCTCCCTCAGGATTTACACTGTCACCAAACTACAATGGGGATTACTGGGTGTGGGAAGAACTTCATCTCCAAATCTCTTTTTAATTACTCCATGTTTGCAGTGTTACCCACTCCCTCTCCCCTTCCCAGAAAGTCCCCCTCACTTGTGTCTAGTGGTACTCTTCTCTTCCTTTCCCAATAAGCTCTCCCTGGTATCCAGTGACACCCCATCCTTCTCCCCTTCCCCATAAGTTCTCTGTGGTGTTTAATGGCAACCTCATCCTTATCCCTTTCCCCTAAAACTTTCTCCTAGGTTTCCAGTGGCAACCCCCATTCTCATAGCACACTAACACTACACTAGTCACCAACAGCAGCTGACACAAACCATCCACTCACCTTCTCATCTGGCAACCATCTAACTCTCACAGCTGAAGAAGGAAAATAAAACCTTCCCCAATCAATCTCTTCGCCACCCTTTCTTCCCATGCTCCCTTAGTCAGCAACTCATCAAAAGTTCTAGAATATGTGATGAAGACTTCCGGTGACATCAGTGAATTAATGGCCACTCGGAACAACTTCTCCCACTCCCCAACGACTACAATCTATCTACATCGCAGAACAAAATATGTTATCACCAACCAAATCAAAAAGAAATAAACCTGGGAAGACACACAGCACTCTGGTGCAAAAATTAAAGGAGTTACTGCAGCAGGATCAGAGGATTGATATGGCAGAGCGAATGGCACCAGACGACCTGCAGGTAGCGGACCACATGGAGAGGCAGCGGACACAGACCTCATCTCCACAATCTTGCAAAAGGCCCGCACAGTGTCGAAAATAGATAAATCTATATCGGACCGCCGCTCCGACATCAATAATGTCAGCCATAAAACGGAGCAGCTTGAACTGTGCATTTCTCAGGTTTCAGAGCAAGCTGACAGGCATGACCGTCTGTTGCTATATTTGCTCGCAAGGGACAGGGAGTTAACGCACTGTCTTGATGACTTAGAAGGCAGAAGTAGGAGACATGACAACAGGGTCTACGGAGTACCAGAGGGTGCAGAGGATGATTCCAGGGATGTTATTACCTTCCTGCAAAAATTCTTAAAAGGACTGTTGTCACTTCCTGAAGAATTAAAACTTTCAATGGACGGCTTTTACGATCTTTAGCCCGAAGCCCGTAGGGCCATGGACCCAGACCACTACTAGCCCACCTTACCTCATACCACACCAAAGAAGAACTGCTTTAATGGGCCAGGCAGCAGGGAGCTCTGCAATTCGAGGGTCATTGCATCTTGTTAGATAATGACCACACAGCGTCAGTCCAGGAGGTGAGAAGAACCATGTGGTCAATTGTTAAGCAGCTCAAGGCAAAAAATATCAGATCCTGTTTCCTGCAAGACTGAAAGTGCACTCCGACAAAGGCAACAGAATTTTCCCAGACCTTCTTGCAGTGATCCCCTACCTTGAAAGCCTTGGAATTGCTATCCCACCCCTCCAAAAAGAGAAATTAGAGAAGAACTTACTAGCTTCCACGTGGTCAGTGACTCAGAAAGGGGATTCAGCAGCCTGGTACCTCACAGAATAAACTACACACCAACCTGCGAGCTGATGTAGCCTACATGCTCGAACGATACGGAGATCCCACAGTGGTGAATCGAAGGGTGACACACCTGCAAATGGACCCGGAAGAACCCGGAACTGAACCTCCCATGCTACCTGCCCCTGTGACCTGAAGAGGAATCTCTGACTGGTCCTACTTATACCGGGTCACTAATTGGCCCAACAGAGTTAATCTCACCCCCACCAGCTACAGCCTCATCCGGTGACGCCAGAAAACTGCAAAGTCCCTCCCCTAAGGTCACGAAATCAGGCCCCGACTCGTGGCAAGCCTACTCACTTTTAAGATCTCTCGGGAAGCTGAATGAAAATAAAATTTGTAAATACTGCCGGAGAATCATTGACTTTGACATTTTTTGAATCTCCCTAACTCTGAGGCTAATGACTGCTAATCTAGGAGGGGCGGAGGGTTGAACGCATTTGAGGGAGGAGTTGAGGGTGCCTGATCAGCTGTGGCTACAGGATGGGAATGGAGAGGCTCCCACTGTGTACTGGCCTGTGGCACTGACCCCTGCACCCTGATTTAGCTGCAACCTCGCGCGCGTAGGCGCTATGAAAAATACACCACAGAGAACTCTCAAGAACTTTTGGTCCTGCTTTGACCACATGCATACCAGCACTAACCATAATGATAAAAATATTATCTCTGCTGTTGTCACTGTGATGATTCATAACATTACATAGTGATTCTTTCTCAAACAGACATCTACAACTGTTAATTACAATTAAAGTGTAATGCAGCCATACTGCCCATTCTTATCAGCAGTTAATCGTTCCATGGGGGGGGGATTTTATTGATACTACTATGTATGTCTGCTGACAGTCAAAGGCCAGATCCAAATCGAGGGTTTACTCGAGGATCCTTGGGGCAGCTCTTACTTGTTTTGAGCACCCTTTTTCTGCACACTGGTGCACATGCCTTCTATCTGGGTAACAGTTCCCAGAGTAGTCTTGGAAGTCAATTCATTACTCAAAAGATTGGGAGGCCCAGAGCTTGCAACCCCTTAGGCCCCTATCCATCTTGGACCCAAATGCTGTATGTTCCACAGCACGAGTCTAAAACCAAGTTATTGGTTAAAAGTTGGTTATTTCTTCAATGTTGTTATGTTATCTGTTCTGGTTATAACTGGGTACAAAAGCCAAAAAAATGGACCAGGTTTACTAGATGGGGTGTACTTGTTATACCGCACCTGGTGTGACAGTAAGCTTAGGACTCTTATGACTACAAATGACTAATCAAAATACCAAAATAATCTCATTTAATATCAATGGGTGCAATAATCCAATCAAGAGGAAACAGATTCAAAGATACCTTGATACCCAGAAAGGGGACGTTGCTTTTTTTACAGGAGACACATTTGACTCCTGCAGAGATTCTAAAACTGAAATCAGATCACATTCTCAAATCTATATAACTCCTCTCCTTGGGTAGAAAGCAAGGCATGGCCATACTTCTGGCGGCCACATTTCCATTCGAGCAGAAGAGGTGACAGAGGACCCGGGTGTGAGGTACATCTTGGTGACTGGAAGATTTCAGGAAACACCAGTCACCCTAGTGAGTGTATATGTGCCTCCTGCCTTGTCCCTCTCATTCCACTCCTCACTGACCCAGCTGATTGCTGAAAAAGCAAAAGGCACACTGATAATGGAGGAACTGGAATTTAGTTATGGATATGAACCTGGACACCATGTCCCAGATACCCACCCCAGAACTGCGGAAAGCTTGCTTCCTTAAAAAGTTTTTTGCACAACTGGGGCTACTAGATACCTGGAGGAGAAATGCCCAAGAGCTAGAGACTACACATACTATTCCCCAGGTTCAACATTTCTTTCGTTTGGATACATTTGTCACTTTGCCAGGAACCTCTCCAGCTTCACCTCCATGTGGACGGGAACCTCCACACTGTCAGATCATAGCCCCATCTTTCTGGAGGTGGACCTACAAATCCCTAGAAGGAATACTCACTGAGGCTCAATACCTCTTTGTTGGCAGACAAGAAAGTAGTGGAGGATATAAAACAAATTATAGAGCAGACCATCATAGAAAACTCAACAAAAGAAATCACACCACAAATACTGTGGGATACCCTTAAAGCCACTGTTCAGTAAAGCTTATTTCCATAGCATCCCATAGAAAAAGGATAGCTAAACAAAACAACAGGGCCTCCTCACTAAGATTAGAGAAATAGAAGGGCCCAGAAAACTAAATGGGAGGATCAAGAGACTTAGATCTGAAACAATGGAGGAAGAGCTTCAGAAACTACAGAAGGAAGAAACTGAGAAGGCCTTATTTTTTTACCCCAAACAGAAGTATTATGAAGGAGGCCCCAAAGCTACCAGACTTCTTGCCTGCCCCTTACGGGAATATATAGCCAAAGCCACTTTCAATAGAATAATTTCCCTGGCCACAGGACATCTGGTCCATAAAAATACCCAAATTGCTGAGGCCTTTGTCCACAATTATGCCAAGCTGTACAGACCTCAATCTGAAATGCCGCTTGCTGAAAAAACAACATATCTCCAGTCCCTGACCCTCCCTACCCTCACAGAGCAACATATTCAAACACTAACCAAACCAATATCTCAACTGGAGATCCTGAGTGTCATCAAAACTTGAAGACAGGCAAATGCCCGGGCCTGGATGGGTTCAGTGCAGAGTTCTATAAAACCTTTAAGGCTGAGATGGTCCCTATACTTTCACCTGTCTTCTCAACTATAGAGGGATGGAGACCACCCCCCTTCCTCCTGGCAGTATGCCACCATCTCTATAATACCTAAAGAAAATAAAGATCCGATCTGCTGTGAATCTTATCGCCCTATCTCCCTTCTTAACTCAGACTATAATCTTTATCTCTATTATAGCAGCCAGGCTGAACTCCTTTCTCCCAAATCTGATCAATCTCTGGCCGACAAGCTCCAGACAGTGTTTGATCTACCATAAACATTATTGACACCATCCATCATACACAGACCCCAGCCTGCCTGATGGGCCTGGATGCTGAAAAGGCCTTTGATAAGGTCTTCTGACCTTTTCTCCTCTCAGTACTTCAGTGCATGCAATTTCCCCAGACCTTTGTCAATGTCATTAGAACACTCTATGCAGGCCCACAGGCATATGTCAGAGTAAACGGGGGACTATCAGACAGATTTACCTTAGGTAGAGGTACCCGCCAAGGATGCCAACTATCCCCCCTATTATTTGCCCTATATATAGAGCCGTTGGCAGAAGCTATTCGGAAAACTGAGAACATCTCTGAGATAGAGGTGGGAGGACTGCACAAGAAAATCTCTCTGCATGCAAATGATGTTCTCTCTCCTCTCTAGACCAAAGTGTCAATTCCCCAGGTACTGGAGACATTGGAGGGTTTGGTAGACACTCAGGATACTCACTCAATAAATCAAGGCAGACTTCTTAGCTTTTATTACACCCTCACAGGCTATGAAGACTCTGCTTCCTTGGACTGGTTGGCCCATAAGATGAAATACCTGGGTACACACCTCACCAAGCACCTCCCAACTCTTTAAAACTAACTTTACCCCTGATGAGCCAAATGAAAAAGGATCTTGAAAGCTGGTCTATAATAAATCTCCCTATGTATTAGAGAGTTTAGTCCATTACTATGAACATGCTCCCTAGGTTTCTATACTTATTTCAATGCCTACCCATCCATATTCAAAAAGGCACATTTTCAAAGCTGGCATAAACTAATATCAAAGTTTGTCTGGAATAATAAAAGGCCCAGAATAAACTTTAGAATCCTACAAGCACGCAGGAGTGAGGGGAGAATATCACTCCCGGATCTAGAAGATTACTATCTAGCCGCACACCTGAAGGTGGCTCTCCTATGGTATACCCCAACATACTCTTCGGGTTGGAAGGAGATGGAAATAGGAGAGGAGGAGGAGAGAGGTCCACCCCTGGAAAACAGACTTATGATTCCACAAATTGCCCAAGATGTTCCAGGGGTTGCTGTCTTCATGGTTGGGGATAGCTTGAGGGCTGCTCATAGGGCCTGGCAGAAATATAAACTTAAAATCACATTATGGCCCATGTTCCAACTGGCCTGGGATCCCCAATTCCCTCCTGCAAGATGTAACCACAATTTCTGGACCTGGGACAGAATGGGCCTTTCACACCTGGGTTAATACCTACAGGGGAACACGGTGATGGATTTTGAGGCGCTCAAAAATACCTATACTCTAAGAAACTCAGTTCATTTTAGATACCTCAAGGTTCGTACCTATATCACTACATTACAAAGGGTGGACCTAGGCACAAGGGGGGGGCAGTACAGCTACAGGAAGTTTTCCACACAATAACAGCAGGATAGACTCAGACGGGCCTGATCTCAGTGCTATATAAAAGCACTGACAGAATTGAGGAAATACCCCCTGGAAAATATCAAATCTAAATGGGGGAGAGAGGGAGGAGTGAATCCTAATGAGATTAAATGGGCAGAGGTGTTCAAAGTGTCTGCAAAAACAACCCAATCCCCCGATTGGCAGAAATTTAGTTGGAGAGTTAGTGTACAGTATTTCTTCACCCCCTCAGTTTTAAATAAGAGAAATCCTTCAAGTCAACTGAAATGCTGGAGAGGACGTGGGGAGGAAGAGGCAAATCATCTACATGTGTTCTGGACCTGCCCCAACATTCATAAGTTCTGGGGAGAGGTGGTGGCAATGCTGACAGACCTCTTCATGTTAAACTCCCCTCTAGATTGGCAGAACACTATCCTGGGTGATCCACCCCCTGGCATGAAAAATGTAGACACACTTTATCTTTGGGCTATTTTACTGGTAGTGGCCCATAAGGCAATAACTCGCTCATGGAGGAGAACAGACCCACCACTGCTCCGACCTGGATTCACATAGTGCAGGAGATCTTAGAGCTTGAGGAATTGACCTTTAAAGTGAATCAAATGACACACGTCTACATACATAGATGGACAAGGTGGCAGATTTGGTTAGACACACATCCACCCCAAGGCCCTCTTACCTAGAAAGGAAGATTACACTTTAATTGAGGGCTTACCCCTTTGTGGGGAGAATAATATAATGAGCCACCACTCCATAAAATGAGAAAGTGTCTACTTGTAAATAATATTGTACCCTGTTGATGATTTGTTGATGATCTGTGTATTAGAAAATGTACTCATTTAGAAACTAAAGTGCTAGGTTTATGAACCATATTAACTCATGCCTGTAGAAGAGACACTGATGAAATTGTCTGTAGCTGGATTCAGGCCGTAACATATTGTACCCAAATGGTTGTTAATAAACATGAATTTAAAAAAAAAGAATATGTGCAGAAAATATTTACTGAAGCATGCCGCCTATAGCATTGTGACAGTCTCAAAGCAGGGCTCGAATGCCAACAGATTCTCCAAGTATTGCTTTGTGATAATGCTTGATGGAGAAGTTGCTGCATATGGGACCAATGGCAAAACCGTTAAGCTAGTATTAGTAGGGTGCTCTTTCTTCAGATTTTACTTTCAAAATTTTGAACTTTTGTCGAGTTGCTGACTAAGTGGACATGGGTGAGGAGGGTTGAGGACAAGGATAGGTGGGCATATGGTTTAATTTTTTTTACAACATCCCAACATCCCAACGGGCAAAACGGAGAAATCACACTAGCCCAAGTCAGTTTGCGCTATACAGCCGGCCAGTAAAGTAACCCTGTCATCCCTTACCAGCATTAGGCTACGACATTATAGTGGTCTTTTTCCTGCTATTGCTGCAGAGACCCTCACTACTCACCCACTCACTCCCCTTCTACCTGCAAATTTTCCCTTCACCCTGTCTCAACCCCTCTTGAAGCTGTCCACCATTTTTGAGGGGGATTGCCACCTCCTCTGGCAGCTTATTCCACTTGCCCACCACCCTCTCAGAGAAAAATTGCCTCCTTATCTCCCTCCTGAGCCTTCCTCCCAATAGTTTTAGACTGTGCCCCCACTGGTCTCAATGCTGCCTATGTTGAATAGGACCTCAGTGCTTACCACTTATGGGACTTAAAGGTCTCAGTCATGGCTCCCCTTTCCCATCTTTTCTAAATAGAGGACGTGTAGAGCACTTGAGCCTCGCCTCATAGGCATTGCACTCCTGTCCCTGCATCGTCTTTGCTGTCCTTCATTTGATCATTTAATGCTGGTTAGTAACCTTCATAATACAGGAGCACTATTATTGTGCATAATAATCTAAGTCTGATCTCACCAAGGATGTGTAAAGTGGTAGAACAACCTCGACATCTGGCTGGTGACTTCACTGGCTGTGCTGCCTGCATCTGATTTGCTTTGTCTGCACTAATGTTTTACAGTGTGCCATGTGATTTTAGTCACTTGTGAAAACTAAAATTACTTTGATGACTTGTACATCCTTTGACTGACAACATAGAAGTCACCAAAAATAGTACTTTGTTAACCTGTTCCTATTACAAATGGTTGCAGAAATCGTACTTTGTGAGTTACCAGAACCCATTAGATTATTGTCATTGTCCCAGTTCTATGGTTGGTTCTGGTGATTTCTGCAACCATTTGTAATAGGAACAGGTTAACAATTACTAGACTTGGACTTACCAGGAACTATGCATTCACATTTTTATTTAATGTTTTTTTTTTCTAGTAAATTCTACTATTTTTTTCTTTTTAGTAACAGAATATATATGGCAGAAGTGATACATTCTAGTGATGAAGAACATGAATATGGTGACCTAAGCTGTGTTGGCTATCATATGATAGTTCCACATAGTGCTGAGCCAATTACTTTTCAGAATGTGACAGTCCATCATGAAGATTCCTCTACAGAGACATCAGTGGAGTCAGACATGGATACTACTAATGTCTCCATTAGCACTTGATAATAAACTAGTATTTCTTCTATAATCTGTGATGGAGGCAGAGGGCACGATCTACATGGTAAAAATTGAGGAAGTTGACTTTTTTAAGTTATGTTGGGCTCAGCTATGCCATGTTACTCTGAGGGGTGTGGTAATTTACCCAGGATCTGACTATACATAAGAGCAACCATAGATGGGGTGCTCAATCGATCAGAGAGCAGGATTATTTTAAAGAATGCAATAAATAAATAACAAAAAAAAGTACCAGTGAGAAGAGATGGACTATGAGGGCTTCCAGAAGATGCTACATAGAAATACAGAATTTATACTAGGAGTTATACTAGATTATGATAGATGTACAGAGGGTGGTTTGTCCATATGAGTACATCTTCCAGCGTGCTAGAATATATCACCGAAAGTTTAACAAATGGATGTCCAAATACTTTTTGAAGATTTCAGTGTTACCAGAGTTTGCTATGTGATTGGGAAGTGAATTCCATAATGGAATAATTCTCCATGTAAAAAAGAATCTTCTATTGTCAGTTTCAGGGTACGTTAATGGTAACTGGTAATTATGGCTCCTAAGGTTACACTCTCTAGTAATAAATGTCATTCCCAGTTCAGACATAATTCCTTGTTTCTAGATAATTTATACATTACTAGTAAGTCACCCCTTGTTCTACACAATTCCAGTGGGTACATGTTTAACTCCGTCAACCGTTTTTCATAGGTTTTATTATGCATATTAGGTTTTATTATGCATATAATCTATCATCTTTGTGATCCTTCTCTGAACCCCCTCCAATCTATTCACATCCTTCCTCAGATGTGGGCTCCACAACTGGAAGCACTAATCCAGATGAGGTCTAACATAAGCCCTGTATAAGGGCAATATACAAACCCTATTCCTTGATATGAATGGTTTTGTTATGCAACCTATTATTCTATTATTCCTATTAACCAATTGTCCACAGTGTTTACCAAAAGTTAAATCAGAGAAATAATTATTCCAAGATCTTTTTCATCACTGTGTTTAATGTTAATGACAGCAGATAAAGACTGCTTTTTCCCATTTAGTCTGCCCAATCCTCCCTACCTACACTATTACCACAAACCGTATCCAAACTACAGCTCTTTCTGTCTCCCCCCTTCCTTCTCTCTGTGATTCCCTTGTTCATATTTTATGTACTCTTGAACCCCACCACTGTTTTCACTCCCACTACCTCAGCCGGAAAGCTGTTTCAGGAATCCACCACTGTTTCTGTGAAGAATTATTTCCTCATATGTCTCCTGAATCTACCCCCCTTCGACTTCATAGCATGTCCCCTTATACTTTAGCACCTTTTCTTCTGAAAGATTCTTCCCTCCTGTACTTTATTTACCACTGTAACCCCCCCAAGTTTGGGGGCTTACCTTCAGTATTCCCCTGGGCTCCATTGATGCCCACTGCTTGGCAGACATCCTGAAAGAAAGGGAAACCCACGTGCAGGAGAGTGTTGCTGTTGCTCTGTGTGTGTGCGTGCACATCCGTGTCACCACACTGTCACTTTAAGAGCTCTAGCCATTGTGTGCAATTTTAATAGCCTGGGCTGGATCCAAGTACAATGGAACTCATGACCAGCCAGGCTTTATTCAATCAGCTCCACTTTGCGGTTGCTACAGAGCAAAGGGAGCCCTTTAAAGTTCTGTGGATGGTTATTTCTAGTTCACTAGTTGTTTAAATAAATTAATTTGTTTGGACTGCCAGTACAGAGTGTTAGCCTCTTCCAATGGGAGCGACATGTTTGGTCAGGACTTCCTGGTTTGGACCAGTCGGAACCAAAGGGTCTTGAGGGGCTCTTGTTACAATGCCTTATGGGAGAAATGTGAACTTTTCAGGTTGGCACCTAAATTAACCAATGGAAGCTTCCAGACTGTGATTGACAGCAAGGTTAGCCAGCCAAACACAGAAAAAATGGACAAGTCCGAGACTGAGCTGAACCAAATTCAGTTTAGCCAGGGCAAGAGAGAGAGAGAGAGAGAGAGAGAGAGCCTGTCTGTCAGGAGTCCTGCTCAAGACACCAATAAGGCAACAGCCTGTGTATGCTGTGCAGATTCACCACAAGGAAGGCCTGCTTTGCCTCCTGTGGTCCCAGTTTGGTCCACAATGGGATCGGACACACTGAACTGCATGTGAGCAGACTTAAAGAGGTTTTCTTCACAAGCAACTGCAGTGGGGGGATCCAGCCAGAATCTGAGGGGATTGACATTGTGGTTTCTTCAGCCACAAGCTGTGGCCTACTGTGAGTGAGTAATCACGGTTCCTGGGACTCCTGAAGAAAAGCAGGAGCCACTTCACTGCTGGAGAGACTTTCCTTTTCAAAGCCCAGCTGGAGGGTTCACCAGCATGCAGAACAAATCCTTTAAAGACATTTTTCTCATCTGGGCCTATGTCACCAGAGGCCCTGCCAGATGTTCCTGTGCCACTGTAATTTTGGCAGAGACAGGTTCTGGGAAATCAGCCCCTGTGCAGCCATCGACTGCAGGTTGCGGCCACCTTCTGGGAAAGGCCGTGAAGTGGAGGGGAGTTGTGTCAGCCCTGGTCCCCATCTACAGCTCAAGAAAGCAGCAGATCTTGAAGTTGCCACAGCGCTCATCCATCTTTCTGGGTACAGTGAGTAAATCGAGGGTAGCTCCCTGCAACAAATCATCAATTGTGTTTTATTGGTACCATCTGATCTTGTTTTGGCAGTACAAAGTGTTTTAAAGTGATTGGGCCATCTGGGCATGGATATAAATTGTTTGTGATTGCTAAATGTGTTGCTTCCCACTAATCGCCTTTCTTTTCTTCAAGGGCCCCAACATCAGCTGCAACGTTGGCCAACCCGCAACATCACCTCAGACATGCCTGGTTACACTCTGGGTACCCAGCAGTTGTTAGAACTGATAAGTCAGGGTCTAGAAGTGATCCCTAAGCAACTAGGTCTGTACAAATACAGTATAGTAATCATTTACCTAGATTTTTGTCCCTCCCTTGTTCATGTCCCTTTAATAAATTTGATTTACTGTTTTAACATTCAACCTGGCTGGTTAGCATATTATTACGTGGTCTGAGGTCACTGAAATATTGCAAGGTATATTGAAAAGTGCATACTGTATTATTGAAACTGTCTTTCACAGGGGCTGCAGGGCAACTGCAATAGACCGAACTCTGCTGGTAAGTGGAGGTTGCATGAGCATATCATTAATGGTCAAACTGCATTGCACTTCAGCTGTTAAGCATTGTACTTGTTTGGTTAAATTCAGTCACTAGGTGGGATTGTGGGTAGTTATAGCTTCCCAGAGGGCTGTACCAACTTTGTTAATGACCCGCTTAAGCACATCTCTGGATGGAGGCACCAGTACTGTAGTTCTGCTGCTCGTAGGGACACCACAGTACCTTGTATTTCCGAACCCAAGCCACTCAACCACATTTAGGGAAGCAGGCAGGAGTAGTAACCCTTGGTATAACGGTGCCATTGTTACAATGTGGCGGCACTGCTGAGATTACCACCCCCTCCCAGCCAAAATAAAAAATTACAACTCAAATCTTTATGAGTACCATTGAAGAAATGGCTGTGCAGCAGTTAACTGGTTTGAGTACTGGGAGTGAAACTGACCCTTAGAATGCTGTTCTATTGCTAGATATACCCCTGGACACTGATAAAGAAACTCTTGAGGGGATGCTTGCAAAAACTGAATGTCTTGGGGAGGCTGTGGTAGTTGGTCGACTGGCCAATGTGACCACATAAACACTAATGACCCTGGTGGAGCAAACCAACTCCATGGACAGTACCCTAGGTACCTAAGGTCACTGCCATGATAGAAACATAGAAACATAGAAGTTGGCAGATAAGGACTGCAAGGCCCATCCAGTCTGCCCATTTCTTTTCTACCTTATAAATGTGACATCTGTCAGTGGCCTATCTATTCATACCATCTGTATCCTCCATGCCTGTCCCATGCCTGTTCTGAATCCACCATAGCCAACCACGTACTGACCTAGGCCATTCTAGCCATCCACTACCCTTTCTGTGAAAATAATTTCACATTCCCCCCTTAATTGGCTCTCCCTCTAATCACACGCTGTGTCCTCTTGTCCTGCTATTCTTCTTATATTTAAACATGTTAGACTCTTTCACCTTGTTAATGCCCTTAAGGTGTTTGAATGTCTCGATCATATCACCTCTCCCTCCTTTGCTCAAGGGTATACATACTGAGCTCCGTTAATCTGTCCTCATATGTCTTCTGATGCAGTCCCTGCACCATTTTGGTTGCCCTTCTCTGGACTGCCTCAATTTGGTTAATGTCCTCGTGAAGGTGTGGCCTCCAGTACTGCACGCAGTACTCCAGATGGGGCCTAACCAGTGTCTTGTAAAGAGAGATTATTATTTCCTCTTACGACTTGTGATACCCTACTAATACACCCTAACATCCCCCTAGCCTTACCTACTGCTTTAGAGGTCTGCTTGGATGATTTCAGGTGTCAGTGATGATGATGCCTAAGTCTCTTTCTTCCTTTGTGACTGCAGCAACTCCCTCCCAGCCTATATAAGTGGCTTCAGGGTTTCTCTTCCCTATGTGCATGATCTTGCACTTCTTTGCATTAAATCCAGTTGCCACTCTTCTGACCATTTGCTAATTTATCCAGATCTCTTCTCATTCTGCCCACCCCATCTGGATCATCTACTCTGTTGCAGATCATGGTGTCATCTGCAAACAGACAAGCCTTACCCTCTAGTCCATCTGCAATGTCACTAATGAAGATATTGAAGAGGACTGGCCCCAGGACTGATCCCTGAGGTACCCCACTTGTGACTTGCATCTCTTCTGACTGTATACCATTTACTACCACTCTGTTTTCTGCCCGTCAATCAGTTTGCCACCCAGTTGACCAACTTCTAACCCACCCAGAGCCTACCCAGTTTATTTATCAATCTTCTATGTGGAACAGTGTGGAAAGCTTTTCTGAAGTCAAGGTATGCGACATCAACTGCTACCCCTTGGTCCACGCTGTGGTTACCCAGTCAAAGAAATCTATGAGATTAGTTTGACAGGACCTTCATTTTGTAAACCCATGCTGTCTTGGATCCTGTGCCCCTATGGATTCCAGGTGTTGCAGTATCCTTTCCTTAAGGAGTGCCTCCATAATCTTGCCCACTACCGAGGTAAGACTGACTGGTCTGTAGTTTCCTGCCTCCTCCCTGCTACCACTCTTGTGGAGTGGGATCACATGAGCCCTTCTCCAGTCTTCTGGGACCTCTCCTGAGCTCATTGACCCACTAAACAGTTCTGCTAATGGCTCTGCTAGTTCCACCCTTAGCTCCCCAAGTACCCTGGGATGTATGCCATCAGGTCCCATAACCTTGTCCACCCTGAGCTTAGCGAGCTCTTGCAGAACCCTTTCTTTTGTGAAGGGAGTAGTGCTCACCTCCCTCCACCCTGTGTCCATCGTGCTGAGCTGTGGGCCCTGCCCTACCTTCTCTTCAGTAAATACTGAGCAAAAGTATCTATTTAGCATAGCTGCTTTTACAGGGTCCTCCTCCTCACATGCCCCCTTTTCTCCTTTGAGCTTAGCAATACCCCCTCTGGAATTTCTCCTTTCACTAATGTATCTATAGAAAGTATTGTCACCTTCTTTTACTGTTCGTGCTAGCGTTTCCTCAGTTTAGGACTTTGCCTGCCTTACTGCCTTCCCTGCTTCCCTTAGGGCAGTTTAGTATGCCTCCCTATCTTCATCCCGCTGTGTTCCCTTATATTTCCTGAAGGCCAGCCTTTTGGCTCTGACCTTTTCTGCTACTGTATTTGAGAACCAAAGTGGTTTCCTTCCTCGTTTGCACTTCCTTTTCTGTCTAACACAATGGGATGTTGCTTCAGGTATTGCATCCTTAACGCTTGCCCACTTTGCCTGCACCCCCTCACCTGTGTTTCTTTTTGCCAGGGGTAGCTTAACTCTGTTAGCCATCTTATCAAAGTCAGCTCCTCTGAAGTCCCATATTTTTGCCTTGGAATGGGATGATTTAGATGTAGTGGCCAAATGAGACGAAACCATGTGATGGTCACTGGCCCCCAGGTGACCTTCTACCTGAAGATCTGTGATCCCTTCCCTGTTAGTCAGTACCAGATGTAGGATAGCCTGTCTCTTATGGGTTGTTGTACCAGTTGTTTGAGGCCCTCCCCCTGTAGGGAATCCACCATGTGTCTAGTTCTGGCAGATGTTCCTGCTGGTGTTGACCAATCTGTATCCGGCATGTTGAAGTCTCCCATTATCAGAACCTCCCCTTTATTTGTCATGTGTTGTATATCTTCTAACAGTAATGTGTCTATGTCCTCCCCCTGGTCTGGGGGCCTGTAGACAACCCCAGTTCTTATGGTTGTCCTATTTCCTGTTTCCAGGGTTACCCACAGTTCTTCTGGCTCCTTATGTGTATTCTGAATTTCTGTAGCTTTGATATTTTCATTGACATACAGGGCCACTCCACCCCCTCATTTTGCACCTCGGTCTTTTCTGAACAGTACATAGCCAGGTACTGAAGTCTCCCAAGTGTGGTTACTGGTAAACCACGTCTCACTAATTGCTACTATGTCTAGTTTAGCCTCTGACATTATTGCTTGCAGGTCTGGGATCTTATTTCCCAGGCTGTGAGCATTTGTGTACGTGATTTTCCATTGGCCCGATTTCAGTGTGTTAGTTGTTGGGTGAGGTTTGGCATTTCCCCTGTGCGTCGTATGGGAAGACGGACCTTTTTTCTTACCTGGTGATGCAAACGAACTGCAAACATGCTGAATCCCTGTTTGACCACTAGCTGAGGGGGAGGGTGTTCTTCCCATTCGATGTATGGGGTGCTGCACCCCTCTCCCCATTTGCTAGTTTAAATATTCTGCAAAGACGTCAAACTTCTGCCCCAATGCACTGACTCCCTCCTTAGTCAGATGCAGTCCATCTAATTTAAAGAACTTTCTCTCCCAGAACTGTTGCCAGTTCCCTACAAATATGTGTCCTTTTTCCTGGCACCAGCCCTTGAACCACATGTTTAGCTCCCCTATCTCCTTTTCTCTGACCTTCCATCCATCTGCCACCCTCTCCCAGACTGGCAGGATCTCAGAGAAGGAGATGCCGGATGAAATGGATAATAGTTTGTCACCCAACCTGGTCAGGTGTTCCTTGGTCTCCACAACTGACCGGCTGGTGAGATCATTAGTCCCTATGTGTACCAGGACATCAATGTTTTCTCCTGCTTTGTGAACAATTTTAGCAATGCGGTCAGTGTCTCTCCACGTTAATGTACCTGGGAGACATCTGACCATTACCCCTGGCTGGAGATGGGTATCAACTCCCCGAATCAAGGAGTCTCCTATGATCAGAAGTTTTTTGGATTTCCTTTTTACTTTTTTTGTTTTGGTTCCTGATTTGAGTGAGTTTTGTTGCACAAGCTCCTGTGCTGCAGTGTCCTGCTCTGCAGTGTCCTCTGCCCCTTTGTTTGATTTCTGAGATAGAGGCAGATACTTGTTTGTAGTGTTTATATGGTTTTTGGAGGTAATATGTTGGAGAGCACAGAGTGATGGGGCACCCGATTTGCCCCTCCTAACCACCTGCCAACCTCCTGGACCAACTACCCTCTGCGGTCGAGGCTCTTCTGTTGGATGTTGGGGAAATGGCGGGTGGTTCTTATAATGTATTTCCTCTTGAATATGAAATCTGAGGTGCACAATCTCTGCCCATGCTGCCTGGAGCTCAGCCTTAAGATCTCCAATGGCCCAGCATGTAGGACAGTGTCTTAAATTCTGTAAGACTGTCCTTCTGAAAAGTGTTCCACAGTACCTGTAGTTAATGATATCCATTCCAGATAAGTTGCTGTGTTTATAACCTGGTCAGAGTAATTAGAAGGAAGAAAATGCAAGTAATGGTTTGATTTTGTGTTTTGTTTTCATATAACTTGTTATAACAAGTTAAATTACTAGTGCCCTTGTAAATGAGCTCACCTTGTGGATGTCCCACTGATCCGCCCCTTCCTGCTTTGCCACAGAAAATGTCACAACTATGGTATCCTATAAAAGGAGTGTAGTGTGGGGTGGTTGGGGATGGGAGTGGGTGGCTGGGCCCTTCCCTGCCGAAAAAGAACAACCACGGATGAAAGAACAAGGAGGTAAGAGCAGAAACAATCAGTCAACAACAAATGCAGTAACCCTGAAGCTTATCCTAATGTTAGATAAAACTGTAAAACCTGAAAAGCACCACCTGTAATAATTTCAGAGACGATATACCCTGTGAAACATTTTGCTACAGAGAAAATAAAGCAGTAACAGAAGATATACCTTGCAAAAGACAATTTGAATCAGAAGGTTACAGCAGTAATCTGTTAGCACACACCTGTAGGCACACCTTGTAATAATGCAGAAGAAGGTATACCAGCAACAACAATTTGAATCAGAAAAAATAAAGCAATGAAATGTTAGCAACAAACAGTGGCAATCCCTGTTAGTATAAAATAAAAACAACACACAGTAAATCTGCTTAGCTAAAAGAAGTCTCAATTATTTTCCTTGCTCTGGTAGGTTCTCAGCTCTGTCCTTTCAAGCAATCTTAGAAGGAAGCAGCTCAGGTGAAGCTAGGTGCCTTGGCCAGCAAACCAAGTCTTCCATCCCCATTGATGGGTCCCCAGCAGCCTGGATGCTGGTAGCCAAGGATGGTGAGAGTCCCTCAGAGCCAGAACCCCCACTCCATCTGAGATTCCTGAAGAGAAACTTGCCAAATGGTTACAGGCTGAGGGTCAAACTCATGAGGACTTGAAAAAGTTACTTAAGTCTCCTGGGGATACCCCTCTCGGGGCCTGCATCTGCCCCTTTGCCTGCTCCAGTCCCTACACCCATACCCATCCTTGTAACTGTGCCTGCACCCATACTGACACCTGTGCCTACTCTTTTAAATAGTCACGACTCCTACTGCCATCTGCAGGTGTTTTGGGCACTCTTCCCATACCTAATGGGAAGGATGACCTGGAGACTTGGATGGACTATGCTTCATTTCTCATGCAAGAATGGCAGTGTAGTGAGGCTGAGAAAGGAAGAGGATATGGAGCGTCTCGAGGCCAGGCCTTGGATGCCATTAGAGTCTTCTGTGCCACTTATCCTGATGCACCTGTCCAAGAGAACTTGGTCACCCTAGAATATGTACTAGGAGCACAGAATCTAATGAGGACCTTTGGTTGAAATCTAAACTCACCCACCAGTCGCAGGGAGAATCCTTATCTGCTTTTCCTGACCAGGTAAGAAAACTTTGCATCAAATGGTCTGCAGGGAAGGTATGGCCCCTCAGGCTCTAAACCAAATGCATCTGGAGCACATACTAGAGGCTGCATCACAGTACACTATGTTGATCCTTATGCTGCACTTGGAAGAGAAGATGGACAACCCACCTTCCTACACAGTGTTGATGAAGGAGCTCCAGAAAGCCGAATGGAAAGAGGAGGGGTGCTGGGGATCCCAACCCACTTCCACAGCTACTGCTCGCGCTTTTGATGGTATGCAGGCGATTGCAGCCCAAGGGTGCGATGTGAGGCCCACTGAGCACAAAGAGACTGTTAAGAACTCTTCACAATTGACAGAGATACTTAAAGAAATCAGAGAACTAAAAACTGGTGCCACCACTAAGGCCGCCTCTGATAAAGACAAAGATACTCCTCAGAACGTCTCTGCTATGGGAGTGGGAGTGCACACCCAAGTGATACCTGCACCTGGAGGGCTAGAGGTCAAAGTAGCTGAACTGTCTAGTATGGTACAAGAATTTATGAAATGTCAGATACAACCCCTGACCTGGCCAGGGGAGAGGGAGACCCAACCAGGGTCTGCTGCTGCAGTGTTCTGGCTCAATCATCAAATGCATATTCTTCACACCCTCAAAACTATGACTATCGGCCAAATCGCAATGTACTGTCTCAGCCCAGATGACCCAGAGAAAGAGTGTTTTGCTACAAATGTGGAAAGGACAGTCACCAAAAGAGAGAGTGCTGATCCTGAGAGGACCCAGCCAGGGTGATAGATAGACTGCTTGCAGAAAAGCACCGAGGCAAAGTAATTCCAGTGGAGCCCTGGACCAAACTCGATATAACTCATTTGTGATGAGATCATTTGTTCAAGTTCTGCGAATACTTCTCCTGATTGGTCAGAACTGGTGGGACCCTCTATAGAGACTACTGTAAATATCATTGGCATCCCGGCCCGAGCCGTGTTAGACAGCGGATCTCAGGTCACAATAATATTTAAAGACTAACATGATCAGCACCTGTCTTGACCACCCCCTACAACCACTTGATGAACTGCATGTGTGGGAGTTAAGTGACAAATTGTATCCTTTTCTTGGTTTTCCCCAAGTGTGGCTTTCTTCCCCTTCATCAGCAGCAGGCATTGTAGACTCAGTGGAAACTGTAACTCTTGTGTGTCCCCATCTGATTTGTATGATAGGATTTTAGTATTGATTGCTGCCAATGTGTGTGTGTATATATATATATATATATATTATTTTTATTTTTTATTTTAGTCTTTGGTAACTGAGTAAGGCTCACTAGGCACAAGTGCCTGTTTTCAGGGGTGACCTGGGAGCACTGGGCAGTTAAAGGACTTGCTCAGAGTCACACAGTATGCAAGTGGAGGTTGTGAGAATCAAAGCAAGATCTGGTCTGCTGGATGTACCAAGCTTGTTCACAGCTCATTACTCTAACCTGTAAGCTATACTGCCAGTGTTTGGGTGCCTCACACAAATGTGTCATGAGAGGCAGGTGCACAAGACAGGAAGATCTCAACAGATTCCCGCAATGGTACAAAAAGCATATGAGATGCAGTTGCAGTGAGATGAAAGTAACCAGGGCGCACCTGTAGGAATTATATGAAAAAAGATTCTTCACCCCTTGTTCTTCCCCCTAATACTTAGTGTAGTGTCAGTGGAGAGGTCCGCCTACACAAAGATGTAACTAACAAGATACTAATGCTGGACACACCAGAAGAAGGAAGACTACCCGAGGGACTTCTGGTTAAGCCCAGAGTCTGTGCTCAAGCATATGCTAGGAGAGTGGCATCCAGATTTAGAATGTTACAGACAGAGACATCAAAGTTAACATGGGTGCACCTGGCCAAGATCTATTGCGCTGATACTGCTGTGCTGCCATCCAAGTGCCAAAATGGAGCCGAATGTGATGTGTCACTGGACACATTTGACTTTGGAGAGTCCCCTGTACCTGATAGTTGGAAGGATAGAATCCGTCAAAAGCTGGCTTGGAGAACCACAGTTTTCTCTTTTAGGGAGAAGGACGTTAGTTGTGTCACTGGTGCTGAACATCATATTCGCATGCACAATGAAAGACCTTTTGGAGAGAGATCTCGCCGCCTAGCTCCTGCTGACATTGACAATGTAAGGCACCACCTACAGGAAATGCTTGCAGTGGCATCATGCAAGAATCATGTTGTCCTTACATCTTTCTTCATATGGTTTCTGTTGCAGACCCTGCACTATTTCAGTTGCCCTCCTCTGGACTGCCTCCATCCTGTCTATGTCCTTGCATAGATGGAGTCTCCAGAACTGTACAAAGTACTCCAGTTGGGGTCTCACCAACTGTCTGTATGGAGGGAAAACAACTTCCTGCTTTCTACTGGTGATGCCCTTCCCTATACATCCTAGTATCCCCCAGTCATCCTTACTGCTTTCTCACATTGCTTGCTTACCTTTAAGCCATCTGATATGATTACCCCCAGGTCCCTTTCCATTTTTGTTGTTGTTAATACCCCCCCCCCATTGTGTACTCTTCCCCTGGGTTTTTGTTTCGCAGTCTATTACTTTGCACTTCTTTGCATTGAATCTAAGCTGCCATACTTTTGACCATTCCTCCAACCTTGCCAAGTCCCTTCTCATCCTTTCCAACCCCCCTTGTGTATCAACCCTAACATACTAAAATGCCAGCAGAATAGGTCTAACGGTCTTTCGCGTCTGCTCGTTTGGTCAGCCCCCACCCTGGGAGCTGATCTTGCTGCCCCCCTCACCTTCTCTGGCTTCTCCCTTCCCAGTTCCGGATATTCTTGCTGCATTGGATTTTGCTTCCAGAACCCTTCCCCTGTACCTCTCCCACCCCCTTTTGAACCCCTCCACTGTCTCTGCCTCCACCAGCCCGCTAGGGCAGTGCATTTCATGGCTCCACCACCCTCTCAGTGAGTAGCACCTCCTCCTTTCTCCCCTGAATCTTCCCCCCTCCAGCTTCCACCCATGCCCTCTAGTGGCCCCCTCCTCCTTCCTTCAAAGCACCCTGACTGCTCCTCCTCTATTTACCCCCTTCATGTACCTGAAGACCTCTATCATGTCCCCCCGGTCCCTTCTCTCTTCCAATGTGTACATATTTAGCTCTTCAAGCCTCTCCTCATACTGTAGGTCCTGTCCCCCAAGCCCCAAATCATTTTGGTTTCCCTCCTCTGGACCCTCTTCAGGAGTTTAATGTCCCTCTTTAAGTGTGGCCTCCAAAACTGCAATCAGTATTCAAGGTACAGCCTCACCAAGCAGTTATACAGAGCGAGTATCACTTCCCTCCTTCTGGAGGTGATCCCCCTAGCGATGCATCCCAGCATCCTGTTGGCCTTGGCTGCTGCCCTCCTACAAGTCTCCGAGTTGTTCATCTTGACATCCACCACCACCCCCAGGTCCCTCTCAGCCATCGAGACTTGTAGCATTTCCACCCCCAGGGTGTACACTTGGCCCGGGTTTCTGGCCCCTAGGTGCAGTACCTTTCATTTCCCTGCATTGAACCTCAGCTTCCAGTTTCTAGACCATCTTTCCAGAGCCTCCAGGTCCCCCTGTAGGGCCACCCTCCTCTCCTCCCCATCCACCACCGCCCCCAGTTTTGAGTCATCCACAAAGAGACTCATCTCACTCCTGATACCTGTCCTTATGTCAGAGACATAGGTGTTGAACAGGAGGGGCCCAAGGACTGATCCCTGTAGGACTCCACTAATGACCCTCCTTGGGGATGAGACTATCCCGCCAACTACGACCCTCTGGGTCCGGTTCTGGAGCCAATTGCCTATCCATCTGATCATCTGTTTCCCAACCCCCATTTCCCTCAGCTTATCCAACAGGACCTTGTGAGGAACAAGTCAAATGCCTTGCTGAAGTCTAGAAAGAGGACGCCCACTGGTCTACCCAGGTCCAAGGCACTCGTCACCCAGTCATAGAACTCCACAAGGTTTGTCTGACATGATTTCCCCAGGATAAATCCATGCTGTCTATCGTCCAGGAACCCTGACTTTTCCAGGTCCCTCTCTAGCCTCTCTCTTGACAATGCCTCCATCACCTTGCTCAACACCGATGTCAGGCAGACAGGTCTGTAGTTCCCTGCCACCTCCATTGATCCCCCTTGTGGATAGACACTATATGCGCCACCTTCCAGTCCTGGGGCACCCACCCTGTCCTCAGAGAGTTGGTGAAAAGCTCCTCCAGGGGTTTCGCCAGGACATCCCCAAGTTCCTTCAGCACTCAGGGATGTAATTTATCTGACCCCGGTGCTTTCTCTATCTTAAGGGACCTGAGGGCTTCCCTCACTCTCTCTGCTGTGATTTCCACTTCTGCTACCTCTTCTCCCTGCTTAGCCTTCCCCCCTCCCGCCAGTGATGCCTCCGCCTCTCCCCAGACCCGCCGATCGGTAAGGGTCCCCCCCTCCTCAGTATCACTGTCTCCTCCCATGTATGATGCAGCACCCCCATTTTCCTTGGTGAAAACTGAGGTGAAGTACTCATTTAGTACCTCAGTCTTGTGCCCATCTCTCCCCTGTTTTAATCCTGCTAATCTGCCCTTCATCCTTCGTTTTCCCCAGTGTATCTAAAGAACCCTTGTTCCCTCTCCTAATTTCCCTGGCCAGGTTCTGCTCCTTCCTTGCCTTAGCCACCCTCACCACCCTAGTGGCCCTTCTAGCCATCAGCTCATACTCCCCTCGATCCCTTTCACTCCTTGAGCACTTGAATTGCCTATAGGCTGCCTTCTTTCCCCACACCACCTCCTGGACCTCCCTGGTCCACCATCAGGATTTTTGGGGCCTACCGCATTTTCGTCTTACTCTTGCACAGGTGCTGGTAGCATCCTGCATCCCTCTCCTGATGATTTCCCACCTACTATCAGCGTCCATGTCTGACCCAATCACATCCAAATACTCCTTAAGGATCCTTCCCATTTCCTTAAAATCCGCCCCTCTTAAGTCAGTTACCTCCATCTTTGTGCAGCCTCTCACCACCCTAGGTCCAGGCAGAACCAGACTGCAGCATGGTCACTCCCCGCCAATAGGTCCCTTACCTCCAGGCCCCAATCTGGTCACTGTCTGCCAGGACCACATCCAGTACCAGCGCCTCCCTGGTCGATTCCCCCACCTGCTGAGTTAGGAACATGTCTTGAAAGACATCCAACAACCTCTGTTCCCTGGCCACCGAGGATGTCATAGTCTCCCAGTCTGTTCCTGGCATGTTTAAGTCCCCCAGCTCCACCACCCTTCCCCTGCCCAATCTGCAGTGTCTCCCAACATCTGCCACCAGACTGTCCTCCTGCTCCTCCGCCAGTGCAGGGGGTCTATACACCACTCCTATTTTTACTCTCTTGTCCCCCCTTGTTATCAAGGTGACCCAGATCGCCTCCATGGTTCCCTCCACCTCCTCTACTCCCCCTATGCCAATGCAGTTTTTGACTATCATTGCTACCCCTCCTCCCTTTCCCTCCCCCTGTCCTTCCTGAACATAGTGTAACCCTCCAGGTTCAGGTCCCAGTCATGTCCTGCGGTGGCCCAGGTCTCAGTGACTGCTGCCACATCTACCACTCCCTCAGTTAGCATCGCCTGGAGCTCAGGCATTTTGTTGCCCAAGCTCCTGGCATTTAGCAGGACTACCTTCCACCCTTTCCCTATACTTCCATTTCCCCTGCTCGTGTTCCCATGGGGATTCCATTTTCCCCTGGTCTGCACTTTACCATTCGGCCTTTTCCCACATTCCTCCAGCTCCCCAGGGGGGTGGAGACAGAGTCCCTCCTTTATTGGACCCCCTCGACATCCTTTTCTCCCATCCTTCCCCCTTCACAAGTTTAAACGCCACTTTTCACCCTCTTGCAGATCTTTGTGTCACCTGCAAGAGGTATACTTTTCCTTCAGTTCCTCTGCAGTGTCACTTATAAAGACATTAAAAGGGTCTGACCCAGTATGGAACCCTGCAGTACCCACCAGTAACTCTCTTTTCTTCAGAGTGGACTCCATATACTATTAACCTCTGTGTCCTATTGCCCAGACAATATTTCATGAGGCTATGACCCTGGGACCCACTCCCAGGCTGGCTAATTGTTTATTAATCTTTTGTGTGGGACTGTGTCAAATGCCATGCTAAAGTCTAGGTAGGCCATGTCCACAGCTCCTCCCTGGTCTACTTCTTTGGTCACCCACTTAAAGAAATCTATTAGATTTGTCTAGCGTGACCTTCCCTGTGAACCCATGCTTCCTTTGGTCCTGTACGTACTCAACAATTCTTTCTTTCAGAAGTGATTCCATCATTTCCCTACCACTGAGGTCAAGCTAACATGTCTGTAGTTTCCTTCCACTGCTTTGCTCCCACTTTTGTGAAGGGAATCACATCTGCCCTCCTCCAGTCCTTGGTACCACACCATTCTCCCATGATTTGTTAATTAGTGTTATTAGCTTGGAAGAAGTCTTAGACCAGGCAAGTGCCACCTTTTGCCCTGAACCTGTCCAGAGTTCTTTAAGAATAGAGCAACGAGCCCTTCCCGAGACCCCCAGGATTCAGCCAGCTCCCAAGAGGAGGAAATAGAAGTATGGAGCATTGTCTTGCTAAAGACAAGAAAAAAACAAAGTGGTGAGGACAGATAGGGGCAACAATCCCATAATAGTACAAAATAAATAAGAGTTACTGACAGACACCCAACTACAAACAGAGAAAGCAATGCCTAAAACAGAGAGAGACCTACTGGTTATAGGAGACTCGATTACTAGAGGAATACACTTAGCCATATGCAAAGGTAGAAATGAGTCCTCTACTGTTAGTACTATGCCAGGGGTCAAAATCAGCGACATAAAATACATGACACGTGGCTTATTATCAAACTTGTCAAACCCACTTGTGGTGTTGCATGTCGTAGTAAACGACATAGGGAACAGACCTTTAAATAGTATCTACAAAAACTATGAAATAGTAGCAATCGCAGTTCAAAACTCTGGAGGGGGGGACCGTATAATATCAGGCATTCTGCCAACAAGGGGGAGATATACTTATAAAACAGCAATATACAGACAGTACATAAATGGCTGAGCAATTGGTGTACCACAAAAAAGTTTGCAAATATAAACAACTGGACAAGCTCTGGGGATGAAAGATTATTCAGAAGGGATGGGCTGCATTTAAACAAAATGCAGTCTAGGAGATTGGCAAGGATTATAAATGAACAAATTCATACTACTTTAAACTATAAGCAGGGGAGCAGGGGACACACCAGTAGTAGAAAAACACAATATAAATACTGACACAGAGAATATGGGCTGGAAATGCTTGCTTCTAAATGCACGCAGCTTAACCAAAAAAACAGGTGAACTGAGATAGGTTCCATGTGATGATAGCGATTGAAAAACAGCGACCACTATCACTGCGAATGTATATCACCTGAAAGCATTTCGGCAATATACATTTCTCAGCCAACAAACACCCAGTGCATTAAAGTGTTTTTGTTTGGGGCTGTGCCCCCCACAACCCCGGTCATGGGGGGCTTTGCCCCCCGCACCACCCATATTAAGGATTCTCAACTCCAGGAGGGTGCAATATGAGGAGGGCGAAATTCATAAAAAAATAATAATAATCGCACAGTCGCAAGAAGCGGCAAAACTAGTACCCCAGCGAGTCCCAAACCTAGTGCCTACTGCACTGTACCCAGCCCCACTCACCACCACACCCAAGGCTGGCTCAGTTGCAGCAGGCTCGGCTACCCTCCTGAACCCTCCCTCCTATCCTCTCGCACAGCTCCCGCCTCTCCCCTTCTGGTCGCTCTGTATTCCTTCATTACCCTTGCAGGGTAGTGGATCATGATAGCACTATTAATGAGTCGCTGTTTCTACAGTCGCTCATTTATAAGCACTATCATCACGGGCTACCACTGAGATACATTATAGAGGTAGAGCTTATTTCAATATGCTATTACCAAAACCTGGTGGGATCAAGAACATACCTGGGATCAGCAGATTAAGGTATACCAACTTTTCAAAAATCGAGAAATACAGAAAAGAGTAATGGGTGGCTATATACATTATAAAACCGTTCAAGTAGAACAGTTGGAGTTCCAGGATGAAAATCTGTAGCAGCTATGGATTAAAATCACACCTGCTAGCTCATCAAAAATAATTATGGGGGTAGTATACAGACCCCCTTCTATCTCAGAAAAGGACGAGGATTTCTTACAACAGCACATTCAGAACTTGAATCCAGCAGATAGGCTAATTGTGGTAGGAGACTTTAACTTGCTGGGTATAAACTGGGATACTCTCATAGGTGCAGATAAGAAGGAGAAATTATATTTGGATATTTTTGAACAAGTAGGCTTGGAACAACTGGTACAAGTTAACACAAGAGAATCTAACATATTAGATCTGGTATTAACCAACACAAAGGAAGGGGGGGGTAAGATGGCGGACACACTGTTTAGCTGAGCAGATGAGCGTGTCGCCCTGAGAGGAAAATGAAACACTAATGAAGAATACATCACTTATCGTTCTCATGAATTGCCCAGGGAGAGAAGGATAAGTACCCCTTTATATATTTATGCTGGCTGTTTGATGTTCCTCATATGAAATATTCACTCCAGACTGCATTTCATTTGTGGCCTTGAAGATGGTTGCAGGATACAAACAACGGGAGCGTAAAGAATCTGTGAACATTTCTGTTGGTGTTTTTGAGCTGAGATTTCTCTCACTCTTAGCTAGGAGAAGTGGTGTTTTTTAAATCTTCTCTTCCAATTCTATATGTAGGAACTTTGGGGGGGTAAGGTCTCATAAAGTACGGCGTTCATCTACGCGGAAAGAAAATTTGAATTTTGCTAAAAAAGAACCCCAGAAAAATTGAGGATGGCCCATCAATAACTCTGAAACAATAAGTGTTCCAGGTGGTCTGAAAAGATCGTCTGAAAACCTGTTTAATTTTTTAAAATCCCCAATTCCAAATCCAAATAAGTATTTAGGAGAGAGAGCAGAAGCATCGGTTTTGGGTTTAACAAGCCTGCAGGAAGGAAGGTTGGCAGGAAAGGAATTGCCAGGTGGCTCTTTGGCAGCCAACCCTCCAGGATTAAAATGGCCTACAGAACAACTTGGTTCATTATCCCAGCAAGCGAAGGTGTCTCAAGTAATACAAGAAGAGCCTGAATTGCTTGCTGAGTGGAGAATTTGAATTGCAGTTGCACCACAGGATGCACAGTGTGACAGTCAGCTAAAATTCCATGTTCTCAAGGAGAAGAGGTTAACTCTTTGATAAAGAATTCAGAGAAGCCTTTAATAGCATTAAAATTTTAATTGCAGAGCTGACCAATTCAGTAACAGACTATCTTCAGAAGTTTAGGGTTCTGGACTTCAGGAGGCTGACTTTGGCAAGATGGGAGAGTGCCTTAGAAAAGCACTAGCAAACAGGCTAGAAGGAGGTGGAGCAACAATGGGAAAATATCAAAACTGCCATCACAGAGGCAACAAGCCTTTGTGTGAAGCAAATAAACAAATCAAAATGAAAGAAAAAGCCACTATGGTTTTCAAAAGAAGTGGCAGTGAAGGTTTGGCAGAAAAAGATAGCATTTAGGAAGTATAAGGAAACACAGAAGGAGCACGACAGAGAACTGTACCAGTTAAGGCAGAAGGAAGCAGGGAGGGAAGTCAGAATAGCAAAGGCACAAACTGAGGAAAAGATAGCCAACTCAGTTAAGAAGGGAGATAAAATATTTTATAGGTATATCAGGGAGTGTAGAAATACAAAGGGAGGGATAGTGAGGCTGAATAGAATGGATGGTGGGTGGGCAGAGAGTAACAGTGAAAAAGCAGAGATACTGAATGAATACTTCTGTTCAGTATTCACAAAACAGGAGGTGGGGGAGGTGCCTAATCCAATTAACAGAAGCACTCTGGAGAGGAGGGTCGATCCCAGTCCTTTCACAGAAGAAAGGGTTCTGAAAGAACTCCTAAAACTGAAGGTGGACAAAGCAATGGGGCCAGATGGAATTCACCCCAGAATTCTAAAAGAATTAAGCAGAAAACTAGTGACACCACTGACTACCCTTTATAACAAATCATGGGAGGATGGTGTGGTACCTGAGGACTGGAAGAAGGCTGATGTGATTCCTCTTCACAAAAGTGGGAGCAAGGCAGAGGCAGGAAACTACAGACCTGTCAGTTTGACCTCTGTGGTAGGGAAAGTGATGGAATCACTTCTGAAGGAAAGAATTGTTGAGTACCTAGAGGCCAGTGGGGCACAGGACCCAAGGCAGCATGGGTTCACAGCAGGATGGTCATGTCAGATGAATCTAATTGATTTCTTTGACTGGGTGACCAAAGTAGTAGACTAGGGAGGGGCTGTGGACATGGCCTACCTAGACTTTACCAAGGCATTTGACACAGTCCCACACAAAAGATTAGTAGTCAAATTAACCAGCCTTGGAGTGGGTCCCAGGGTGGTAGCCTGGGTAAAACATTGGCTGAACAACAGGACACAGAAGGTAATTGTAAATGGAGTCCACTCTGAAGAAAGAGAGGTTACTAGTGGGGTACCGCAGGGTTCAGTACTGGGTCCAGTCCTTTTTAATGTCTTTATAAGTGACATTGCAGAGGGACTGGAAGGAAAAGTATGCCTCTTTGCAGATGACACAAAGATCTGCAACAGGGTTGATACACAAGGAGGC
This sequence comes from Neoceratodus forsteri, assembly GCA_016271365.2. NCBI lineage: Eukaryota > Metazoa > Chordata > Ceratodontiformes > Ceratodontidae > Neoceratodus > Neoceratodus forsteri. The sequence goes on from CM028133.1 coordinate 982,337,293, forward strand.
GTGGAAAGGATGAGAAGGGACTGGGCAAGGTTGGAGGAATGGTCAGAAGTATGACAGCTTGGATTCAGTGCAAAGTAATGCACCTGGGAAACAAAAACCCAGGGAAAGATTACACAATGAGGGGGGAGGTAGTAACAACAACAAAAATGGAAAGGGACCTGGGGGTAATCATATCAGATACCTTAAGGTTGGCAAGCAATGTGAGAAGGCAGTAGGGAGGGCTGGGGGGATACTGGGATGTATAGGGAGAGACATCACGAGCAGAAAACAGGAAGTTGTTATCCCCCTGTACAGACAGTTGGTGAGACCCCATCTGGAGTAGTGTGTCCAGTTCTGGAGACCCCATCTCCGCAAGGACATAGACAGGATGGAGGCAGTTCAGAGGAGGGCAACTAAAATGGTGCAGGGTCTGCAAGAGAAGCCATATGAGGAGAGGCTAAAGGAGCTTAATATGTATACCCTTGAGGAAAGGAGGGGAGAAGGGACATGATAGAAATGTTTAGGTGCCTCAGTGGAATCAGCAAAGTCCAAGAGGGTAGCATTTTGCAGAAAAAGAGATGTGCAAGAACAAGGAGATGTAATTTGAAGATAGAGGGGGGACAGCTCAGGGGCAATGTGAGGAAGTATTTTTTCACAGAGAGGGTGGTGGACGCATGGAACAGCCTTCCTGAGGAGGTTGTGGGGTCTAAAACTGTGGGAGAATTCAAGAATGCATGGGACAGACATAAGGCAATTTTTTGTGGGGGGTAGGAAGAAATAGGCTGTTGGTTAAATAGGATCTGCAGCTTATCCTCTAGGTAGGGAAATGGGCAGACTAGGTGGGTCAAGCGGTCCTTATCTGCTGTCAAAGTCTATGTTTCTATGTTTCTATGTTTAACGCAATGAATATAAGAACTACAGAGTTGGAAGAAAGAGTGAGTACACTCAAAGATTCATTCAACCCAATTCAAAGAAAAATCGACTTACATTCAGAGGAGTTAGACAAATTGCAATTTAAAATTGAGGAACTGGAGATGCGAAGCAGAAGGGACAATTTAAAACTCAGGTGAATTCCCAAAGGCATGGAAGGTGAAAATCTGCTAGGAATTTTGGAAAAAGCTCTGACGGAGACCCTTGGGAGATCCTATCCAGATAAGAAAGTAGAGCTGGATAGGGCCCACAAGGCAATGAAAAATCCAAGATATCTAGGATCACAGCCTCGATTTATATTTTTCAAATCTCACCATTTCCAAGACAGAGAGGAGATTTTAATGAAAGCCAGATTGGAGAACGGTCTTAAAATAGCAGGCATTAAAGCACAAGTTTTTCCAGACCTGCCATACGAAGCTATAAATAAATGAAGGCTTTTGCTAATGCTAAAAGCATGTTGGTCAAAATGAATGTACGTTTCATGATGATCCCCCAGCTAAATTAGAAGTTTGGTTCCAAGGCAGAATCTAGATTTTTACATCACCCCTAGATGCAGAACAGACTATTAAAGAATGATTGAAAAATGACAGTGGAGAATCAAATAACCCTCAATGTAATGTGAAAGGCTTAACAAAGTAATAAATGGATGCCTGCTTGCCAGTCTTAAGGAATGTAATAAAATGTATGAGAGGAAAAAAAAAGGGAGAGCAAAGTAAATTTAAAGGGGAGGGATAAACCAAAAAAAAAATCACGCAATCTGTAATATATGAGAGAGTTTCAATTGAATAGAAGTGATTATTATGGCCCAGCATCCCCCAGTGTACCCCCTTTGTTTTACAGGATTCAGCTTTCTTTCTTTTTTCTTTTTGTCAATGTTTTCCTCTGGGGGCACACTCGATGTGTGTTGTCTTATAACAGTTCAACAGTAGCTCTTCTGGTGAACTTGCTGTGTCACCAGATGAATTTCATCCATCTTATTGGTGGGGGTGGGGTGAATGCAAATTACCATAGGAAGAAAACAAGAGAAGAAAAATATTTTTGGGGAGGAGTCGAGTTTTGTTATGAGTACTAGATTTTTCTGCTTTCTTCTATTTATACTATTTTTCTGACCTATGGTTTGCATTGGGAGAGCTTGGGCAAGGGGGTGGGATAAAGGGAGGGGTAGGTTGGGAGAAATATTTTGGTTTTATTGAATACTGAAATTATAGTAGACAATATAAAAAGAAAGGGAAGAAAAACATGTTATTAATTCACAAATCTTGGGAACTGGCAGGAGGTCTCCAGTTTAAGATATTCAAAAATATATTTTTCTGTTTGGACTGATTGTTTAGTGTTCTTTGTCTGTGGGTCTCGAGAATGGGTTATTTTCTTGGCTGTTCAAGATCAAAAAAAGAAGGTTCAATACTAAGATGGACTCAATTAAAATCTTGACATGAAATGTGAAGGGAGCAAGAGATTGGACCAAAATTCAAACAATAATAAATCAATCCAGAAGGACTAAAATAGACTTTCTCTTGTTGTCAGAAATGCATTTTGAAAAGAGAGATTTTAATTACTTTAAACATCTATACAGAGCTGATGGGGCCTTTTCAAGTTATAACAACAAATCAAGAGGAACAGCTATTTTCTTATTAAAAGTCAGTTTTTCTATTACAGTTCAGCACTGTGAGATTGAAGGAGTATATAATTATAGGTATAAGAAAAAATTATTAAGTATTACACCTTGGCTTCAATATATGCCCCAAAATGAAGAGAGTCCAGACTTCTTTAATCAAATGTTTGGTGACACTACAAAGTTTCCAAAGCCAAATATCATAGCTGGGGATTTCAACATTACATTAAGTGTGATGGATAGAAGTCCAGGAACTAAAGAGAGCAAGTATAAGTTAATTCCATTACTTAAAAGATACGTAGAGGGACGGGATTTAATAGATCCCCTGAGAGCTTGTTTTCCAGATAAGGAAGTTTACTCTTTTCATTCTTTAAGGCATAATTCTTTCTCTAGGATCAATTATTTTTTGATTTCTAGGCAACTAAGAAGGAATATAGAAAATATAAGATATGATCCAATCAATATTTCTGATCATGCATTGGTTCATCTTTATATTAAACAATTTAACAATAATATGGTCCAAAGACAATGGAGGTTAAATAACTTAATGCTTGTTGATGAAGCTTTTATAACAATGATTAAAGGGGATATCAGAAATTTCTTAAAAGATAACAATGATGCGGAGATAAAAATTGGTGTGTTATGGGATGCATTGAAAACTTTTTTAAGGGGGTTTATGTATGACATACTCCTCCTTTAAAATAAAATTTGAACAGTGTCTAATGGAGACCTTGGAAAGGGAATTAATAGAGGCAGAATCTTACCATATATTGACAGGCCAGGCCCTGCATAGGTTCTCTCCTTAAGAGACAGAATTAAAATTTAGTGGAAAATAGGGCAAGGGGCCTTGGCAAGAGCCAGGGCAAAGTACTATTTCTTGGGGAAAGCCAAAAAGGCTTCTGGCCTTTCAATTACAAACAGAAAGAACACAAAAAATATAGAAGTAATAGAAAATGAAAGTGGTCAGGAAGCTTCAGACCCATTACAAATCAATGATACTTTTGTTAAATATTTTGTTAAATGATACACACAAGAAAACAAGGCAGGCATGGATGAGTGTGAAGAATGTTTTAGGGGTTTAGAACTTAAAGATTAACAGAGAAAAGAACAAAGGGCTTTGGAAGAACCGATTACCATATATGAGATAACAGAAACTATCTCATAGTTAGCCAATAACAAAGTGGCTGGACCTGACAGTTTTGAAACAAATTTTATAAGTTATTTAGGGACTCTTTGGTTCAGATATTACTCCCATTATTTAATGATATAATGAGGAAGTGTCCCCCATCCTTTTTCAAGCCAATATTAATTACTCTTTTGTTAAAACAGAATAAACCTGCCGGAGTGTGATTCTTACAGGCCTATTTCACTGTTAAATTCTGACTATAAGATTTTTACAAGAATCTTAGCAAAAGACTTTCAAAGATTATTAATAAAATTATACATTTAGATCAAACTGGTTTAATTCCAGAAAGGAAATTAATGGACAGTATCGACATACAATGAATATAACGAAATATCGATTTCACAAAACGTGGCTTTAGTAACATTAGATGCGAAAAGGCTTTCAATAAGGTGGGGTGGAAATACCTCTGTTTCACTTTGCAAAAATTTGGATTTGAGCTGGGTTTTATTAGAATTATTAAACAAATATATAAGAACCCTATGGCCTGTATTAAGACTAATGACCAGATTTCCCCTCCAGTTCAATTGGGTAGGGGTACAAGGCAGGGGTGCCCACTTTCTCCACTGCTTTTTGATATACATATATATATATATATATATATAGAACCATTGACGCAAGCCATTAGACAGGATAGTGAGATTGCTAGTATATGAGGAAGGGCAGAGGCAGATAATTTCACTATATGCAGATGACATATTATTGTCTTGGAGGATTTATTGCATTAATATCATTATGTGATGCAGATTGTTGAAAAATTCTCAAAGATTTCCGGTTATAAAATTAACATAGCTAAAACTGAAGTCCTTCCATATAGTTCAAATTTTCTGTCAGCAGAATTTAGATTGCAGACAAACCTAGAGGTAAAGAAAAAAATGCAATATTTTGGGATTTGGATTACCCAAAATAAGGAGGAGATATACAATGCTAATTACAATTCATTAATACAAAAAATTTCAACCGATTTAAAAAGATGGGTTTCACTACCATTAATGGTTATTGGAAGGGTTAATGTAGTAAAGATGACCTTTCTACCAAGGCTACTCTTCTTTTTTCAGTCTTTGCCTTTATGGATTCCAGACAAAATGTTTAAAAAACCAGAGTCAGAAATAAGAAATTGTGTTTGGAAAGGCGGAGCCCCCAGGATTAGCTTAAACAAATTATATGCCCCCACTGACATTGGAGGCCTTGCCCTACCAAACTTTAAATGGTATTATCTTGCAGCTCAATTAGCTCAAATAATTTTTTTTTTTTTGTATGTAGAAAAACCTAGCTGGATAGACCTAGAAGAAGAAAATAAGTTAAGAAGTAGGTGTAGGAGAAATATTTTGTCCAGCCCAGAAAATAAAGCACATTTGATGTTATTGTTGCAGACTACTAAGTCTTCTTTGAAAATTTGGAGAGAATCTCACAAGAATATAGGATGGAAGGAAACTTTTTCACCCTTTACCTTGATGGACTCTCTGCCAGAATTTAAAAAGAACAAATTGGTATATTATCTGGAGAAAAGGGGGGTATTTTGGACTGATCATTTTCCATCAAAGTATCTTCATGGGTTATTCTTTCTTAAAAGAAATATAAGCTTGAGGAAGGCTTTTTTAATATACTTACAATTTAGGTATATAATGAGAAATAAAGAGGAACCTAGATCATCCTGAGAGCTCCCCATTGAACAATTATTTGATTCAGGATATGATAAGAAATTGATTGGTAGCCTCTATAAAATCTGTCAAAACAGAAACATGTTATGTCTAGAGCAACTCTTTGTCAAGTGGAAAAAGGATATAGGCCCATTTTACAAATCAAAGATGACAGAGAATCAAAAAATCTGCTCCAGGTATCAAAAAACAGCAGGCTGAAACAAATTCAGTTTAATATTTACCATATAACCTATTTAACCCCAGGAAAATTGCATAAATGTAATCCACAACTTTCTGATAAATGCCAGAGATGTAAAAAACACTCTGGATTCTTTTGCATATGTTTGTTACCTGCCCGTGGTTGGAGGATTTCTGGAAAACAATAATGGGTTGTATTTCCAGGATTTTGGGCTTGAAGTTTCCTTTTGATCCTGTAATAATTTTTTTCAGAAGTAGTTATCTCTGGCAATCTGAGATTATAACTCCAGGAGATTCTGACAAAGAGAAACTACTGGATATATTATTAATGCAAAAAAATTATTTTGCAAAATTGGAAATCACAGGACCCACCTACTTACACGAATTTGATTAATTTGGTTATGGATTGTGACATCTTGAAATAATTTTTATATGCAAAATTCTGAATGGAAAAACTTTAGGAAAATATGGAATCCATTACTTAAGCATTTAAGAGAGGAGAAATAGAAAATTAAAGCTTGAATGGCCATTCTCTTGCTTATCCTTGTTTGTCTTTCATAGTAAGAGAGTTTAGAAGCTGCAGTTGTCCCCACTTTTTCTCGGGATCCACAAGCACAGAAAGCACTCCCGCCTTTCTTTTTCCTTTTTCTGAAGAATGATAATGAGTATTTTCTCTCTACAAGAAGGCAGTAATGTCTAAATTGGATGAGAATATAAGCTCTGGTCTGATTCGGAAAATTAAAAAAAAACAAAACACAAAGGAACAAATAATAACATGTAATACCAGGGCTCATTTGGGTGACAGTGACCACAACATGATTAATTTAAGTATACAAGAAAAACAAAACATGATAGAAGGTGATACTGAGATAATTATATGGAGTAAAGCTAACTTTGAAGCTATTCGCAGAAAGTTATTACAGTGGAATTGAAGGGAAGCACTAACGCATAAAAGCTTGGACAATATATGGAATATCCTGGAGGACAAAATAAATGAATGTGTGAAGGAACATATACCAACTAGAAAAGAAATAAATGAGGGACAAGAAATCACCGGACGTGGAGGACTCTAAACAAAAAAATGATCAAAAGTAAGCAAAAGCTGTTTAAAGTATGAAACTCCATAAAACTGAGGTAAATTCACTAAAACTTAAACAGATAGAAATCAAAGTTAAGCAAGATGTTAGAAAAGCTAAGGCATCATATGAAATTACCCTAGCAAATAAAACAAAAGTTAATGTCAAGTCCTTCTATGCTTAGATAAACAACAAAAAAACATAGACTATTAAAATCAACAGAAGGCCATTTGGCAACTACAAAGAAAGAGATGGCAGACATTCATAACAGATATTTCACATCAGTTTTTAATGACGACGTTAAATCAAAGCTAACGCAACAAAAGAATAAACCCTAACAAAATCCTATTAATATTGAAACCAGCGAGGTTAGGAGCAGGCCACTGAAACCCAATATAAATAAATCAGCTGGTCCAGATAACCTGCATCCCAGAATCCTGAAGGAGGCACAAAATGAGTTAGCACTACCACTGACCTATATATTCCACCAATCTTTAAACAAAGGGGAAGTGATCTCCACTTGGAGAGAGGCAGTAGTCATGCCATTATTAAAACAAGCATTTGTCAATGCTGAATGTCATCTTGCTGGCATTGGCATTGGTAGTGCAGGAATTAGAGATGTGTAATAGGAATGGCAATGAAGTATGGAACTGCGTAACCACCCACCTGCAGAGACTGCAGGCATTGGTGTGCCTTTGGGTGCGTTGGTCATGACGCTCATGACATTTCACCTCACCCCACCCTGCAGACATCGACAAGTGTCACATGTGCCTTGGGGTCTTGGAGCCTTATGCTCACCCCATTCCATAAGGGAACACACTGAGATGGGTGCAGTATAGGAGAATGGGGTGAACTTTAGGGCCAAAGAGTCCAAGGCACACATCGATGCCTGTCACTGGCTGCAGGGTGGAGGTGGAGGTGGAATGACATCAGCATTGCAGCCAACAATCACAAGTCACACCACTGATGCCTGTCAGTCTGTACAGGGTAGGGCATTACGGTTGGAAATCCTCACACCCCAGGTGTTTGTTGGTATTTTCACTCCAGATTTTCAACACAGGCTTTTTGTGACCACACCTCATGAATTGTGGCAGTATCAGTTCATTAGCCGAAAGCTGATTTTGCACAGTGACTGTGCCATTTGGTGCCACAGGTGCAAAAACACATTTCGGGCAGGATGTGACAAATGTCAGCTGTACTGTTCATAAGGAAGTGTGAAAAAATGGCAATGGTGAAAATCTGGAGTGAAAATATTAAAAATTGCTGAAGTTTCGAGTGTGTATGGAAACCACGCAATGCTCGCTCATAACACAGTCATTTTTGGATTTTTTTCACCACATTTGCAAGATAGGCTTTGTGGGACACCACCTCGTGAACAGTGGCAGCGTCATTTCGTGCACCAGTCCCAAAAGGTGATTCCACACAGTGGCCTCAAAATTACCTTTCAGGATGGAATAACGAGATGTCAGTGCATGTGTTCATGAGGTGGGTATTCCAAGAACCCCATGGTGGAAATTTGGAGCCAAAATTTAAAACAAATGGCTGAGATATCCACCTAAGTTGACCCCCCCCCCATTTATGCCATTATACGGCTTACAGGCATTTCTTCAGTTTGCGGTCGGTTTGAAGAGTGCAGAAGTGTTCCCGCTCCACCAAAGACTGCAGCTCCAGCCTCTGGAGCTAAGCATGGGGTGAGGGGGAGGTGGGTACATGGCAGGTGGGTGCAGGTTGGGAGAGGGGAGGTGCCATGGACAATGGACTGTTTTCTTTGTTTCAGGAGAAAAAATGGACCTCTCAGGTCCGTTTTTTTTATTAACAGGAGAATTATAACAAATGTTGGGCACACTGGGTTTGGCTCACAGTGTGCCTCATGACTTTAGGGGGGCCTGAGGCTGATGTTGGCAACACTGGGCTCTGTTCCCAGTGTGCCACCAATGGGGTTTGGCCCAGGGGGCAGGAACATGCCAATGCGGTCAGCTTAGTGTCAACAGCAGCACAGTGGGGTGGGGACTCCCAATGTAGCACACAATGTGAAGGGGCTGGAAGTGCTGACACAGGGATTGCACCCCCGATGTTGGCTTCCTTTGTGATTTTGTGGTGGTGGCTTCGCTGCCATGTTTATTGAAATGTTTAGTCAGAAAAGGCACATCAGGGGGCATGTCATTGTGCCACAGCATGACGAAATTGTCTCTGATTGCAGTGGCACTTTTCTTACAAGTTGTGTTCACTTTAAGTAATGCATGTGTCAGCACTAGCATGCTGGCTAATTGGTGAATGAGGGATGCACCTACTAAAGCGTGCCCTGCATTTACCAACACTGTCACACCTCTGAAATGTGCTACTAGCACAAGATGTTGTTTGTGCGTAAATCAACATAAAAATTATCAACAAACTACAGCCCCTCCTACAGTGTAATGACAGGCTATCCAAAATATTCTGTGAATTACCAGTCCTAGTATACAAACACCCATCCTAAGTAGAACTGTGGTGAGCAATTGATCATATAAAAATAGATCATTACAATATATAAATATTAGAGTCAAACATGCATAAAGGCTATAAAACCATGATGACAGAATACTAATTGCACAATCCTCATGGAAGGCTAGAGAGCAGGTTACATTGCAGTGCCTGTCCACCACATTAGAGCTAGTAGTGAACAATAAAGCTCCTACTACACAGGAATATCCTCCTAACTCAAGGGAATGCAATACACCCATGTGTAAGATATGCACAATGATATGACTTAAGCAGTAAGGCATGACAGGGTGTGTGTTTTGTGGGATAACAGACCACCTCAGGTGGGTTGAAGCATGAGGCATAGCCGAGTGCTTCCACCACCTGAGAAGGGCCATTAGCCCACTTTATAAAATGGGCTAAAATATTCCAGACTCCTGATTGGCTAAAACCTAGTTTTAGCTGTGGCCTTACCAGCATGTATTGTGCCAATCGGCACTAATTCTGCCAAGGTCCAGCCACAACACACAAAAATATCACTGTGCTCAACACCATCCTCTCAAAAATGAGCATGTACAGCTCCATCCAGACTCCGTGCCAATCTAAGCAGATCTACAACCAGGCCAGTAGTGCCACCAACAAAAAATAGCCATGTATACAACATCCCCCACTTTCCAAATGCCAAAATTATCTTCCTACTTCGTACCTGTTTTTTTTCTTTCCACTGCCCGTGTGCCCCTCACCACCAGTGTAGAGCTCCTAGTCCCAACATTTCAAATGGCGCCAAGAAAGCCGTCATGGAACGTACCGAACTCTGAGGCCACTATGAAAAGTAAAAAAATATATATCCTCCTTTAGCCACCGGCGAAAGATGCAGCCCATTGAAATAAAAAATAAAATCGCTCTGCCACCGCAACGACAATGCACAAACTGCCATTTCATAAAACCAAAAGAAAAAAATGCAAATTATGTTGGCCGGCAACAGACATACTCGCTCACAAACCAGTGCAGTAAAAAGTACATTTCAAATAAAACAGATATAAAAAATAAAACTGTTCAAACACTCACTTCTCCTCTTCAAAATCAAAGTCAGCATAGCAAAATAAGGCTCTTTTAAATTTCGGCAATCATCCACCAAGTCCTCCATTTGCAATCCACTAAAAGGCATGCTCGCTTCCTAAAAACCCAGGCGGCATCCACACAGCAACATGTGATCCTCTCATTCTTTCAAAAACGATAAACAACACTAAAAATTTCAGAAAAACAAACCTCATACCAAATTAAATAGCCTACCTGTGCCCCTGCTATTGAGCACAGAAGTCTAAAACAGGACTATTTTTTCAATGTTTCCTCTATTAAATCCATATATATATATATATATATATATATATATAAATATACTGTATATATATGGTCTTTTTACACCTTTTCTTTTTCTTGCAATAATTACTAAACAGCCCATTTTATAAGCGCAATAACACACTCTGAGGTGTGGGTTACATTCTGATAAAAGCACTCACAGGGACATAAGATACTGGCGCAAGCACCCTGGGTGCCTTAGTACACAAGGTGCTCTTATCAGCCGTATATCCATCATCTCGATGTGTTACTGCTTACATAACACACTCCCTGGAAAGTCTTTTGCAATTAAGAAATAGATCATGTTTAGTAAATGTTATGCCTTTTTAAATATTTTCCTTTGACTGGGCCATTGTATTGGGATAACGGCCCAGCTGAAAACTACTCTTGGCCAATCAGGAGACAGCATTCTTTCTACCCATTTCATAATCTTGTTTATGTGCCACACACCAAGGTGAAATATAGAATAAAAGGAGCATTTACATGTAGTACCAGCAATGGGGTCTAGCAGATTAGATGCTGTATATGCCTGCATGCATGGTATGTAGGCAAAACAAAGCAAACATTCATGAAATTAAGCTATAAATGCACTGTTCTATGCAGAAAACAGACATAGTGACATAGCCAACATCCACAGAAAAGAGCACCAGTCAATCCAGTCTGCCCAGTTCTACTCTACCTTACCCGTGACCCTGCCTAGACATGGGTTTTCTCTAACCTCCCCTCACTCACTCCCTTACTGTTACACTTGAGTAAGTATTGAGCCCTTTACTCTGTCCAAGCCACACCTGAACCTATTATTGATTTTTGCACCCACCACCTCTGTTGATAGGCTGTTCCATGACTAAACCACTCTCTCTATAAAGTAAAACTTTCTCACATCCCTCTAAATGGCCCCCTCCGACCCCAATAGATGAAAGGTTTTGCCAGGGATACAGTTTTTCTGAGGGATCTCCAACTGACAGCACTCAAATGGAGCATCAGGGACCATCAGGAAAGGTTACTCAGGGAAATTAAGAGCCCAAGCTCCAAGACAGGTTTGCAAAAGCCACAGTGCTGGGCCAGTGCACTGGGAAAGGGCAGTCAGCCTCAAATGTGAAAACACTCAGTAGCAAGTTCTGTGCACTCTACAGTAACTTGCAAACTGTAGCTCTACAGGCGAGCAAAATAATTATCTATTGCAACAGGAGTGTGGACTGCATATTTGTGGAACATACACAAACATATACAAAATGAAGTAAGTGCCTCAGCTGGAGCGTGAGACACAGTCCCAGCTAAGGTACTTACTTCTCTCTCTTTTGTATGTGTTCCATAAATGTGATCACAATACCCACTGCTATACGTATATATTATACTGTATACATACTGTATATATATATACATCTCAATGCATGCATGCTCTGAAATGCTAGCAGCCAGTCGGCCACACTACACAAATACAGCCAAACAGTTGCACATCCAACTTTTCTCATAATGTGTGCACAATGGTCAGGGAATAATTATGTTATGCACCTTGAAAAGTATTATGTACACCCACAGCCACTGGTGTACAAAACTGCCAAGTGCTATACCTAACACCAAAAGATTTATAAACCTGATTGAATTGGTGATGGACTTATTGTCACATTTATTTGCAGAAAATAAATTCTGCTCTTATATTAAAAAAAGAAAAGGGCCCAGTGGCACTGATGGTTGAGGTGCTGGACGCCACACCTCGCACCACGCCGGCGACCCGGGTTCGGGAACAGACTTGGGCCGTCTGGGGTCGGAGAGGCGGAGGAGGATCCAGCATCCCAACAGATGCTCTCCTCCTCCTCCAGGGGTGGGTTTCTGAGGTGCTTTGAGCACCCAATGCAATGATGTCTGTGGAAGCATGGGCATCGGGGCACAGGCGGTTCTTCGGATCCGGAGAGGAGGACATTGTGGGCACTTGACAATGACGTGCGTCAGCACACCGTCTGCCTGGATGTCAGTCCTACGTCCCAATGTCCTCAGGGGTAGTGGGACTTAAGATGGAGCAAAGCGGAAAACACCCCACTCAACCCCAAGATGACGACTGACCTAATCTCCCGGACCACCTACCATGGGCAGACCCCAATGTGCAGGCATTCCAGAAGGAAGGTAAGGGGGGATACAGGAGTATGCCTGACACTCTGGTGGCAGACTTTGTGTGAGGATCACTGGGGGGGAATGATCAAGTCTGAAGGAGTGGGGTGAGAGGGTAGTAAGGTGGAATAAAAAGAAAGTGTAAAAAAAAAAAAGAAAAGAAAGTATAATGCACAGTAGTCCATATACTATAGTAGCCTGCACTTTCATTACTAACTAGTGTATGCTTTCAGAAAGATTTGTGTAACCCTCCCTACACATGGGGGTTCCCGAAAAGTCTTCCTCAAGTTTGCCTAAATGCTCACTGCCAGGCTGGTGTCCTGCGTTTTAGCACTTTAGATGTGATTGCCAGAGAGTGCCTGTATGGCCTCTGTGTACTGTCTCTTTAAGAGCTGCCTGGATTGCAGTCATAAGTAATCTGAGAGGGAGCTCTGTTGAAAGATGTAACTATTTGCTGAAAATCATTTAGCATGATAATGATAATGTAGTTTGTCTAACCTGCCTTCTTTGCAGCAAGGACTGTTTTGTTTATCTCCACTATCTTGGTCCTGGACTGAGAATTAGACCAATCACTTCTGGTGTGACCTAAAATGGAGCTGAACTACAGGAGCTGTCTGGAGTCAAAATCTGTAGGAACTGTAGTTTTGGGCTTTTGGTGCCTTTTTGCACCTGAAGGAGGAGCCTTTGTTGTGACTGACAGACAGATCAGCCAACCGAACCTTATGGATTCTGGGGAAATTCCCAGGCTTGCTGGCAGTTGAGTCAGATCTCAGTTGGGAGCTGAATGAGCAAGACATTCAGACAGTCAAGCAGCTGTCTGAGTAGTTTCACGTGGGACAACTGTGGAAAGGCCTGAGTTGTGGCATACATGTCTGCCTGTTGCCCCTGAGAGGGAGAGAAGAGAATTATTTTGGACTAAATCCAAGTTTGCGAGCACAAAGTAAGCCACTGATTTTTACCAGGCTCATACCTGAAGAAGACTGAAGATTTGCTGAATGCGATCGGCCTGTCAGGATTTCCAGCTGCTTTTGAATCCCTGGTTTGTGCAGAGACTTTGCAATCGTGACCAGAGAGTGGTTTGCCTGGTACAGTAGAATCTCCTTACATGTATACGTGCTGTGTATTGAAAGGGTTGTGACTTGGTTCTCCACTGTGTGAACTGTGTTCTGCTTGCTGGAAGCTGTATCCAGCCTAATCGGACTGAATCCGTGTTTATCTTCATTCGGCCTGGGCCATGCTACGCTGGCCCAGCCAGACTACCCCACTGCACAGAGAAAGCCACCGACGAGAGACCTGCCTGGGGATCAGCCCCCTGCTACACGCCTGAACAGGAACTACGCCTAGATGAATCGTGTGGGCCCTGCTTCCCCTGGCACTCCAGGTTAACCACCTGCTGTCTCAATTTTCGTCCAGCCTGTGTCCAGTCTTGGGTATCATGAGTAATTATCAGGGTAACTCCCTGCAACAACAGCCTAATCTAAAAATGTGTCATCTGATTATCTTGTTGTTTTCTTTTCAAGAACTGAGCCCTCTGGCTTCGGATTACAAATAGTGTGTGTGTTGTGCATGCTGTTTTCTTCCATCACAGGGTCCCAACCAGCTGCAACATTCCTGGCTAGCCCACCATTCTCTATCTGGGTACCCAGAGTGTGTGACTGTTTATGGACCCTGAAGTGCATGCATAACTGCTTGATTGATAGAGCCTTTAAGCAAATTAACCTGATTACACCCTCCTTGTTCAAGCCCTTAAATAAATCAGATCTAACTCTTTTTGCATTTACCTGACTGTGATTCGGTTTGTGCTAGAGTACTTTACTGCTGTATTCAGCTGTGTATAACCTTGTTCACAGAGTCCCAGAGACTTAGTGAGAGGAAAGCCCTGGTGGTAATTGCAAACAGTATGGATACTTGTGTGGTATCAAAGGGTATTGTGAAAGTGATTATTGTGTATTGTTCCAGCCACTAGTAAGGAAAAAGGGGGGTTATAGTGTCCCGGAGGACTGTGCCCAGGTTAGCTTGACCACTACCAACCCAGATGGAGGCACCCGTTTCAGAACTCAGGCCTCTTAACATGCTACTAGCCAAGCAGACAGGGGTAGTAGCCCTTGGGATAGTGCCACCTAGGGATTACATTTTGGAGGCTCACCACTGGGATTTTGTGCCTTCTAGTGGCCAAAAATTACGAATTATTGTTAAACATTAATGGCTACCCCAGTAGAAATGGCTGTACACCAGTTGGTGGGGTGGTGTACTGGGCAGGAGATCGACCCCCAACATGCTCTACTTATACTGGATATCCTCCTGGGTACCAGTAAAGACACTGTAGAGGGTGCACTCTCCAAAGTTGAATGTTTAAAAAACCCTGTGGTGGTGGGTCGACAGGCTGATTTGATTGTCCAAATTTTCATAGCCTTGGTAGAATATAGTGACCTTGTGGACAACTCTAAAGTGCCACAGACTATTGCCCCAGAAGGGGTTCCAGCTGCCTGGAGAGTGATAACAAAAGACAGTAAAGACCCTGGGGAGGATGAGCTCCCACCATTATCTGAGACTTTTGAGGAGAAATTTGCTAAGTTGTTGCTGGAGGAAGGGAAAACCATAGAGGACTTTAAGAAACTATTCCTGCCTCCTGGGGGTGTTCCTTCCCCAACACTCACTCCCACTCCAGCACCTGTTACTGCCCCACCTTCTGTGCCCATGCCAATGCTGACCCCTATATCTGTACATGCCATTAGTCACGACTCCTACCAAAGGCTGAGAATCTTCTCGGGCACCCTCCCAACCCCCCAGGGGGAGGATGACTGGGAGACCTGGATAGACTATATTGCCCCTCTAGTACTTGAATGGCAATACTCAGAAGCAGAGAAATGAAAGAGGTTGAGTGAGAGCCTCCGAGGTCCTGCCCTGGCTACCATCCGTGCCAAGTGGGCCAATAACCCGAAGCAACTGCACAGGACCATCTTGATGCATTGGAAAATGTGTATGGAGCCGAATTCAGATGAGGATCTGTGGTGGAGAGTAAGAAATGCTCAGTAGTACCAGGGGAGCCATTGTCTGTGTATGTACCCGGCTTGAAAAACTGCTACAAGAGTGCCTCAGAAAGGGTAGTTTGGCATCAAATGAATTAGATCGAACTAGGCTGGACCGGATCCTTAAGTCTGCTCTGTTTTCAGAATTGTTACGCTTCAGCTGCGCCTTGCCACCTGACTGGAATTGCCCCCTTCCTATGACAAGCTAATGAAAGAAATTTGGGGGGTTGAGCAAAGGCGACCCCATGGGGAAATTGCACCATTTCTGCTGCTGCTGTGCAAGTGACTGAGAGTGATCAGCCAAGTGAGGCTCAGGGTCAAAAGTCGGCACTTAACGAGCACTCTGAAAATGCAAAGGACTTCCCGCCCTGGGCCCAGCGTTGGAAAGATGAGCTACCAAAGGAAGTCTGAGAGTTGAAGATGGGTGACTCTGCAAGGGTTTCCCCCATGGAACAAGATTCTAGTCCCTTTTGGGATGTGACTGCCATGGGGTGGGGATGCACCCTCAGGCATCCGCTATCAAGGGTGGCCCAAGGCTGAGATCACTGGATTGACTGCTACTATAAAAGAACTGTTAAGTCATGTTGCACCACTCTCACCGCTGCAAGCAGATACTAGACCCCAATCTCTTACTACTGCTTCAGTTCCTCATATGATGTTCTCTCCCAGGATGACCCAGGAGTCTATCATTTGTCACAACTGTGGAAAGGATGGCCATATGAAAAGAGAATGCTGGTCTCAGAAGGACATAGAAAGAGTAGTAAACAGACTCCAAGGGGAGCTCCAAAAAGCAAATCAATGGCCAAGGGGTGCCCAAAATGATCACAGTGAGGGTTCGAGAAACCCTAACTCAAATTTCTTTGTGGCTAAATCATCTGTCCAGGCCTCTGCTACTGCCTCTCCAAACTGGTCCAAAATAGTGGGCCCTTCCATGGAGACTACGGTGACTGTGAATGGTATTCATACTTGGGCTGTGCTTGACAGTGGGTCGCAAGTGACCATTGTATTCCCAGGACTGGTATGACAAACACTTATCTGATGTGCCTTTGCAATCCCTGGAAGGCCTACACGTGTGGGGCCTGAGCGACAAGTCTTATCCCTTCCTACGGTATGTCCGCCTCTGGTTGTCTTTTCCTGCAACTATAACAGGTGTAGAGGAGCGAGTAGAGAAATTGGCCCTAGTGTGTCCCCCCACCGGACTGTATGATGGGATCCCCCTGTTAATTGGGACAAACACCCATATGTTTGGGAGACTGGCGCAACTCTGTCACAAGAAACAATTACAGTATATTATAATGATATTGCGGCCGGACTGCTTTCCACATTGTGGTATGGTGATTGCTTTACTATAAATGTGCTGTGTGCTGTTAGTGGGTTGCAATTTGGTTCCCATGCTGTGTAAATGTGCCACACTTGCTGGAAGTGCATTCAGCACTACCGGACTCAAAATCCGAACTGTTCCAAACAGCCTGTGTCTTGCCACCTGGCACAGCCAGCTACTTCAGGCACAGAAACCATCATCGATGAGAGACTCACCCGGGGATCAGCCAACTGCTCAACCATCTCAAACAGGAACGATACCTTGGTGACTCGTATGGGCCCTGCTTCTCTTGACAAACTAGTCATCAACCTGCAGTCTCCATTTCATCTAGCCTGTGTCTCGTATTGGGTAGCGTGAGTAACAATCTGGGTATCTCCCTGCAAGAACAGCTAAATCTCAAGTGCTGTTATCTGATTGCATTGTTGTTTTTCCTTTAATGAACTGAACCTTCAGGCTCTGGATTACAAATTGTGCGTGATTGTGCATGCCTTTTCTTTTCTTCACAATGCCCCAACCAGCTGCGATGCCGGCCTGCCCTGGGCAATGTTCCAGGCTAGCCCACCTTACTTCCAGCTGGGTACCCAGAGTGTGTGACTGTGCAGGGACTAAAAGTGCATGCATAATTGCCTGACTAGATCAGTTATAGAATCACTTAACCTGATTATGCCCCTCCCTGGTTCAGTTCCTCTGGATAAATCCAATCTAAGTCTTTTTGCATTTAATCTGACTGTGGTTCCAGTTTGTACCAAAAGCACTGTACTGTTGTTATACACTGTGTCTAACCTTGTTTTACAGGGGTCTCCAGGGGTGAACTGGTGGAACCTGCCCTGGTGGTAAGTGTAAACAGTGTGGGGATTTGTATGCTGAATAGGGGCTATTGTGAAAGTGTTTGTTGTATATTGTCTAGGCCACTAGAGGGGAAAGAGGGGGGTTATAGTGTCCTGGAGGGCTGTACCCAGGTTAGCCTTGCTACTGACAAGCCAGTCCTCCGGCTGGAGGCACCCATTTCAGTACCCAGGCCCCTTAACCTGCAACTAGCTACACAGGCAGGGGTAGTCACCCTTGGGATAGTGCCACCTAGGGGCTACACCGGGACAAAATCCAACCAACTAAGGCCACAGATCAAAGGTGGGATTTGATAAAAAAGGGTTACTGGAGACAACAAACACCTACAGCAAGGCCCAGAGCATAAAGGAAAGGGCAGAAAAAAGACTAGGTGAGAAGAAAAAGTAGGCATATAAGAGATACAGAAGAACAGGAAGGGCAGAAGACAGGGAATTGTACATGAAAGAAGTGAAGGAAGTGACAAGAGGTAAGAGCAGCCAAGACATCAAGGGAACTCAGGTTGGCGCAAGGCATAAAAAAGGGGGGAGAAAAACTTCTTTAGCTACATCAAGGAGAAAAGAACCGCAAGGACCAAACTGTGAGTGTAACCCCTAGGTGGCGCTATCCCAAGGGCTACTACCCCTGCCTGCTTGCTTAGTAGCAGGTTAAGGGGCCTGAGTTCTGAAATGGATGCCTCCACCCAGAGGTCAGGGTTGGTAGTGGTCAAGCTAACCTGGGCACAGCCCTCTGGGACACTGTAACGTCCCTCTTTCCTTACTGTGTGGCCGAAAAATACACAATAATCACTTTCATAATACCCCTGATACACCAGACAAGTACCCACACTGTTTGTACTTACCACCGGGTTTCCTCTGGCTCTGCCCTGGGTACCCTGTAAAACAAGGTTATACACAGCAAGTAACAGCAGTACAGTATTCTTGCACAAACTGGAACCACAGTCAGGGTAAATGCAAAAAGAGTTATATCTGATTTATTTAAGGGACTTGAACAAGGGAGGGCGTAATCAGGTTAATTTGCTTAAAGACTCTTCATTCAAACATTTATGTTTGCACTTCAGGGTCCATGAACAGTCACACACTCTGGGTACCCAGATGGGGAATGGTGGGCTAGCTAGGAACATTGCAGTTGGTTGGGGCCCTGTGATAGAAGAAAACAACATGCACAACACACACTATTTTTAATCCAGAGCCAGAGGGCTCAGTTCACAAAAAGAAAACAACAAGACAATCAGATGACACAGTTTTAGATTAGGTTGTTGTTGCATGGAGCTACACTGATGATTACTCACGATACCCAAAACTGGACACAGGCTGAACAAAATCGAGACAGCAGATGGTTAATCTGGAGTGCTAGGAGAAGCAGGGCCCACACGAATTGCTGAGAAGTCATTCCTGTTCAAGTGTGGAGCAGGGGCTGATCCCCAGGCAGGACTCTTGTCGATGGCTTTCTCTGTGCAGTGGGTAGTCTGGCTGGGCCAGTGAGGCAAGACCCCGGCCAAATGGAGACAAATTCGGATACAGTCCGTTTTGGTCTGGATACAGCTTCCAGCAAGAACACAGTTCACACAGTGGGGAACCAAATAATGAACTACTTTCAATAAACAGCACATTTACATGTAAAGGATTCTACGGTACCAGCAAGCAGAACACAGTTCACACAGTAGGGAACCAAATCATGACCCACTTTCAATACACAGCACATTTACAAGTAAGGAAATTCTACTGTACCAGGCAAACCGCTCTCCGGTCACGATCGCAAAGTCTCTTCACAAACCTGGGATTCAAAAGCAGCTGGAAATACTGACAGGCCGATCGCATTCAGCAAAATCTTTGGTCTTCTTCAGGTATGAGCCTGGTAAAAAATCAGTGGCTTACTTCATTATCACAAACTTGGATTTAGTCTGAAATAATTCTCTTCTCCTCCTCAGGGCAGCAGGCAGACATGCAGGCCACAACTCAGGTCTTTCCACAGTTCTCCCACACGAAACTACTCAGATGGCTGCTTGACTGTCTCAAGATGTTGCTGTGAAATAGTCTTCAGCTCCCAACTTAGATCTGATTCAACTGCCAGCAAGCCTGGGACTTTTCCCAGAATCCAAATGGTTTGGTTTGCTGATCTGTCTGTCGGTCACTAAGGCTCCTCCTTCAGGTGCAAAAAGGTGCCAAAAGCCCAACACTACAGTTCCTACAGATTTTGACTCCAGACAGCTCCTGTGGTCCGGCTTCATTTTAGGTCCAAGAACTGATTGGTCCACTTCGCAGTCCTGGGCCAAATGGTGGGGAAAAACAAGACAGTCCTTGCTGCAAAGAACACAGGTTAGACAAACTACATTATCATTATCACTCTAATAGATTTTCAGCAAACAGTTACATCTTCTAACAGAGCTCCCTCTGTGCAATTAGCGATGGCAGAAATTGAGCGATTATCAGGCAGCCTGGGCAGGACTCGAGCATGGCAACACTCAGCCCCCTCCCAGATTAATCACCACTGCAAACCTAGGCAGCCCTTAAAGAGGCAGTATGCAGGCACTCTCTGGCAATAACGGTTAACTGCTAAAATGCAGGACACCAGCCTGGCAGTAAGCATTTAGGCAAACTCGAGGAAGACTTTTCAGGAACCCTCATTCATAGGGGGGTTACATGAGGATAAAGAGGGAGGAAGATGGGTGGAGGAGGGGGTGATAAGGCAGAAGAAGAAGGGAGGAGAGTTACCCACAGTGGGAGGGAGGACAGAGACAGACAGGGGGGATGACAGACAGTGAAATCAAGAGAGAGATGGTGCTAGAAAGATTAAGAGCACTGAGGGTGGACAAGACATCAAAACTGGATGGGGTGCATCCAAGGGTGCTGAAGGAGCTGGTGGAAGTCCTGGTGGGCCCCTTGGCAGACTTATTTAATGCATCTCTGGGCACAAGGTGCTTACCGCAGGACTAGAGACTGGTTCATGTGGTTCCCCTCCATAAGAGTGGTCCCAGGGATGAACCAGTGAACTATAGGCCAGTGAGCCTGACGTCCTTAGAGGCAACTTAATGGAGACCACTGTAAAGGAGAAGCTGGAGGCACTACTGGAGGTTAATGAGGTGCAGGACAGGAAGCAGCATGGCTTCATCAAGGGCAGATCATGCCAGACCAACCTAGTTGAATATTACAATATGACTGGGTGATTAGGCAAGTTGATGGTGGCCATGCGGTGGATGTCCTGTACCTGGATTTCAGCAAGGCTTTTGACTCCATACCACATGGGAGACTAGGTTGTAAACTAAAGGGCATGGGGTGGGGCAAAACTGGTGAAGTGGGTGGAGAATTAACTACAGGGTAGGCAACAGATTGTGGTGATGGAGGGGAAATTCTCATCCCCTAAGCCTGTGACAAGTGGGGTTCCACAGGGGTCGGTGTTGGGGTCAGTGCTGTTTGGAATATTCATTGCAGACTTCTCAGAGGGCATCAGCAGCAAGATCAGTCTGTTTGCAGATGACACCAAAATGGGAGCAGTGGTGTATGACCAGAGGGATTGGCAGGGGCTGCAGGAGGACTTTACAAGGCTTGAGGCATGGTCTGGTACCTGGCAACTCAGGTTCAAGACCAAAAAATGTAAGGTGCTGCACTTTGGATCAAAGAACCCGAGGAGAAACTACTATCGGGGGGGGGGTGCAGATAGCAGTAACGAAGGAAGAGAAAGATCTGGGGGTGCTCATAAGGAAAACAATGAACAACTCTATGCATTGCATGAGGGCAGTAACAAGGGCCAACAAGATGCTGGGATGCATTGCCAGGGGTATAACTTCGAGGAGTAGGGAGGTGATTCTGCCATTGTACAGATCATTGGTCAGACCACACCTGGAGTACTGCATGCAGTACTGGCAACTGTACCTGCAGAGAGACATTAGACTGCTGCAGCAGGTGCAACGCAAAGCAACAAAAATTATCCAAGGTCTGGGGGAGTTGCCATATGAGGCCAGACTGGCAGAGTTAACATGTATTCACTGGAGGAGAGGAGAGACAGGGGGGGCATGATAGATACCTTCAAGTACATGAAGGGAATAATCCAAGCAAACACAGAGGGGCTGTTCAGAACAAGGGTGGAAAGAGACACCAAAAGCCATGACATGAAATTGGAGGGGGGATTCAGGAGGGAAATGAGGATTTATTCTTTATGGAAAGGGTGGTGGCAAAGTGGAATGCACTGCCAGCAGAGGTGGTGGCATGTATATCAGTGGAGGGACACAAAAGGTTGATCAGGAAGTTGGTGGATCTTGGGGTTGGGGAAAAGATGGCCAGATGGGTGGAAAACTGGCTGAGGGACAGAACCCAGAGGGTGGATGTGGGGGGGGAGAGTTATCTGGCACCAGAGAGGTAACCAGTGGGGTCCCACAGGGCTTGGTGCTGGGACCGGTGTTGTTCAATGTCTTCATCAATGACATTGGGGATGGCATTAAAGGCAAAATGTGCTTATTTGCAGATGACACCAAGCTCTGTGGGAGAGTGGACACAGCTGAAGGGATACAGGACCTACAAGAAGATCTAAAAAAGCTGGGGAGGTGGTCCAGGATCTGGCAGCTTGGCTTAAATGCCAAAAAATGCAAAGTTATGCATATTGGAGCCAAGAATCCCAGGACAGAGTACTACCTGGGTGGAGTCCAAGTAACTGCATCAAAGGAGGAGAAGGACCTGGAAGTGATGATCACTAGTGACCTAAAGCACACCACGCAGTGCAAGAAATCAGTGGCAAAGGCAAACAAGATGCTGGGATGCATATCTAGGGGGATCAGTAGTAGGAGAGAGGAGGTTATACTGCTCTTGTACAGGTCACTGGTATGACCACATCTAGAGAATGGAGTTCAGTACTGGTGCCCACACCTTTAAAAATGGACATTAACCTGCAGGAGAAGGTCCAGAGGAGGGCCACAAAGATGATAACTGGTCAGCCGAGTGAGGCATATGAGGAGAGGTTGAGGGCACTGAGCATGTACTCCCAGGAAGACAGCAGAGAGACAGAGAGAGGGGACATGCTTGGGACCTTCAAGTACTTGAAAGGGATAAATAAGGTTGATAAGGAGAGTCTCATTAAGCTGAGAGGCAACCAGAACATGAGGGGGGCACAGTCTTAAGCTGGAGGGTGGGAAGTTTAGGAGGTAGGTCAGGAATCACTTCTTCACAGAGAGGGTGGGGAACACTTGGAATGCATTGCTGAAAGAGGTCACCTTGTTGAAGACAGTGGGTAGCTTTAAGAGAGGCTAAGATAGGCATAGGGGGAAGGTAAGGATCATGGGTAGGGAGGATGGGAGGAGTGGGGAGGTAGGGCAGGACATCTGCTCAAGCTGTGGACCCTGCAATACAAGCAGACTTGATAGACCAAATGGCCTGATGGCTTTGTAGATTAAAAAGAGTGGGCAGGACACTGGGGAGGGGTAAGGAGGGGAGGCAGTCAAAATAAGGGTGCTAGCTGCAAACTTGAGCAGACTTGGTGACCAGTTGGCCTTCTTCTGTTGGCAATTTTCGTATGTTCATAAAAATCTTGATAACGACTTCCGGTTATGTCATGCATCGGTATGGCTGTCTAAAACTGCTAGAGACAGTACAGCTTGAAGAGAATGTACACTTCCTGTAACTGTGCCTGTGTGTTTGAGATTAGTTTCCTCTTGTATGTCTGTGCTGAATAGAAGTAAACAGAGAAGGCCTAGATTTCAGTGTGGCATGTTTTCTTACTACCAAGACTCTTGTCTGTGTTTAAAGAACTTATTTTTGGCCACCAAACAACAAACTGGCAACAAGGATGGTGAAAACTTTCATAGCTCCAGCTTACTGAATTACACCATTTTGTGACTTTCTGCATTGGAGGCAAGTAAGCAATTTGAAACTGTGCAATATCATGACAACTTCAGCCAGCTTTGAAATTTTTACAGGAACAGACTGGGATACATGGTCCCGACGGTTTGATCAGTGGTTATTACTTAATCCTGCCATACAATCTGCTAATGATGAGCAACAGGTTAAGCTTATTCGAGCTGCTTTTTGTACTTTCTTGTGGAGTGAAACCTTCAAACTTTTATGCAGTTTGTGCACCGGACTGGCCGGATTTATCATATCAAGAACTAAAGGCTAAATTGAATGCACAATACAGTTTAACAATTTTCCCAAGGGCTGAACATTATAAATTCTACAGTTGCCACCAGAAACCAGGTCAGTAATTACAATCTTATCTGGCTGAGATCAAATGCTTAGCTCTCACTTGTGAGTGGAGCAGGGAGCATCTTGAATCTATTCTAGCCGATAAGTTTGTTATGGGGTTGAATAATGAACATCATATTCAGCAACTACTTTCTGTAAGTGTCAGGAAGACTACTGAGGAACTTTTACGGTTGGCACAAATGTATGAGGCTGCAGAAAATGAAGCACATGCTAAGGTGGACACTAAAAATGAGATACAAGTAGCTGCAGTAAACCCCGAATTGAAACAGCTCAGACCTAAGTCTAAGCCACTGTTTTCAAAGAAAGATTTAACCACTCCACCCAAACTGCATGGCCAGTACAAATGTGCATCATGTGGGTCATCTCAGCATAGCAGGGACCAGTGCAAATTCAGAGAAGTTCAGTGTCATGCATGTAAACATCAAGGGCATATTGCTAAGGTTTGCAGGAGAACCGTGGTAGTCAGTTCTGAGAGCCCAGACAGTGTGGTGGTTTCTATTGCACCACAAATTAAGACTAAAGATGTTTTTCCTTTCTATGTGTTACTTTAATTGCCACAGTTGAGGCATCAGTTGCATTTAATGTAGACTCTGCTTCTCCAGTTACTTTTATTAGCTATCAAACATGGTCTCATCTGGATAAGCCACCATTGTCTCCTTGTAATAAGTTGCTGCATGCATCTGAAGGTCAACCAATTCAGCCACTGGGCTCGTTTACCAAGTTGGTACGCAGGACTGATTCTCCTGGTACACCTTTAACTTTTCTAATTTCAAAAAAGGGTGTCAACATTTTGGGCAAAGATGCCCCGGTTCTTCTAAACATTCATATTGATCCAGCAGATTTTCGCCTACTTGCTGATGTCCAGGTACCACAGAGCAGCAATCTACACAGTCTTGGAGAGATTTTAGACATGTATCCAGAGCTGTGGGAAGGCCTGGGATGTTGCACAACAGCTAAAGCCAAGCTAATTACAAAGTCAAATACGGTCCCTAAGTTTTGTAACCCACAGAAACTCCTTTTTGCCTTTAAACTGGTCGATGGGGCAGAACTGGACAAACTGGAAAAAGCGGGTGTGCTAGAAAAGGTTTCAAGTTCAGATTGGGCCACTCCAATTGTGGTGGTATCTAAACCAGGTGGTAAGGTTCGAATATGTGGAGATTTTAAGGTGACAATCCAGTACTTAGCATAGATGTATTTCCTTTACCCTTACCAGAGGAACTTTTTCATAGACTGAATGGTGGTGTGGAGTTCTCTAAACTGGACCTCGTTGATGACTACCATCAAGTGGAGTTGGATACAGACTCTCAGAAATTGGTAGTGATTAATACACACCAAGGACTGTACAAGTACAAACAGTTATGTTTTAGCCTTAGTTACGCACCTGCTGTTTTTCAAAAAGTGATTCAGCAATCAGTGGGTGATATACCAGTTGTTGCTTGTTCTTTGGATGACATCATTGTCACAGGCAAGATGAAAGCAGAACATTTACTTAACTTATAAAAGAATTTAGAGAGATTGTAAGAGGGTGGACTCAGACTCAGGAGAGAAAAATGCCAATTTTGTCAACCAAGTGTCACATACCTAGGTCACACTATTGACAAAGACAGAATTCATCTGACTGATGAAAAGGTGGAAGCCATTGTGCACATGCCTGAACCGCAGAATGTTTCAGAGTTGCACTCATTCTTGGGTATGATGCTCTACGATGACCGTTTCATACTTGGCTTAGCCACTAAATGTGTTATCCTAAATGAACTGTTACATAAAGGTACTCCATGGAAGTGGACCAAAGGCCGCAGTAAAGCAGTTTAAGTCATCAAGATCTCTCTAATCAATGTGAATAATTTAATTCATTATGACCCTAACTTACCTATCTTATTGGCCTATGATGCTAGTCCTGTGGGTACAGGAGTTGCCCTTTTCCATACTGATCCAGAAGAAGTGGAGAAGCTGATAGCCCATGCTTCACTCAAACTCACTGCAGCTGAAATGAATTATGCCCAGATTCAGAGAGCAGCTTTAGCAATTGTGTTCAGAGTCCAGAAATTTCACCAGTACTTGCTAGGTCACAAGTTTCACCTGAAGATGGATCACAAGCCACTAGTGACAATTTTCAGTCCAGAAAAAGGAATACTTCAACAATGGACATTCATTTTGTCTGCCTATAATTTCAAGGTTACATACCAACCAACAGACCAGCATGGACATGTGGATGCCTTGTCGAGGTTACCAATATCCAGAGAAATGGAGTTCGATGTGGACTTAAAGAGGAGCCATCAATATGCCAGGTGAGGCCAGATAGTTTTCCAGTGCAATTCAAAGTTATGGAGGACTATACTGTTGTGTGTCCAATGGGGCTACAACAGTTTGATCAGCTTCCAGTACTAGCCAAGGACATTGCAAAAGTGACTAGTCATGATGTAATTTTGAAACAACTGTATCAGTATATGCTTGAGGGTTGGCTGCAAGGCACTACTTGTTCGGCTGCACTACAACCCTACTTTACAAAAAGACAGCAGTTGTCCATTGCTGAGGGGTGTCTTCTATGGGGATTGCATGTCTTAGCACCCCAATGTTATCATTCAAATGTGTTGACTCCTTTGCATGCGGGCCATCCAGGCATTGCTACAATGAAATCCCTGGCCAGACTTTATGTATGGTGGCCTTCCATTGACAGAGACATATACCAAGGTATGCAAAGATGCAAAGGTATCGATGGGAAATTCAGCAAGAGCTCCAGTTCACCATTGGGAATGACCTGAAAAACGCTGGCAAAGGTTGCATATTGATTTAGCGGAACCCTATTTAAATTCCATGTGGTTGGTCTTAACCGATGCTTATAGTAAATGGCCAGAAATTCATCAAATGTCTTCGACTACTACTGACAGTACCATCAAAGTGTTGAAATCTATCTTTCCTACCCATGGTTTTCCACAAGTGATTGTCTTGGTTAACAGACCACATTTCACGTCTGTTGAATTCCAAGCATGTTGCCAACAACGTGGTATCCATCATATTTTCTCATCTCCCTATCATCCAAGTTCAAATGGTGAAGTGAAATGCCTGGTTCAGACTTTTAAAAAGAGTATGGACAAAGCTAATCCTGTAATATGCCCAAGTTAGAGTATCCTCTGTGGTGTCCCAGTGGCTCCCAGTTACCCCTGCAGTCCCCCAGTAGTTCCCAGTTTTCCCAGTGCTTAGCAAGGTGCCCTATGCACTACATAATGTAAAAAATAATAGATTTAAATGCAGTCAAGCAACAATGGCTTGGATGGAATGCTGTGTTGAGCTGCTCACGCACAGTATTCCACTCCGACCATTCTGGAACCAGAAGCTCTGGTTTCAAAAGTTTTAACTGTTTCAGTGTGTTCCTGGGTAGCTGTTGAGGGAAGAGGATGCAGCAAGTTAAGGGGACAAGGGAAAAGGCTTACCTAGTGTTGAAGCCATCCCCGAGGACTTGCCTGCATGCCTGCTCTGCCTCCAGCACCTGAAGACAGACTCTGAAGAGCTCCGGTGTGGTCGATGGTGTCATCGGGGCACCGAAAGTAAAAGAAAGCTGTCTGTTTCAGTCGTTGGGCTGACAGCCTCGCCATTTTATTGTTTTGTGCCCCTTATTTAATTGTAAAAGTTTTCCCAGTCCCTTGTCGGTGGCTTTGCCAGTGCCGCATTGTCGGTTCATTTGTCAGCCTTCCTGAGGCCCCCTGATGGTCACACTGCCTGTGTTGTTCCCTCCTCTGCAGCTATGCCTCCCACCTCCCGATCAGCTCAGAGAGCCAGAGAAGAGTGGTGAGTCAGGTGCAGCATATCCTAATGTGCTGACTGCCAGATTTTGAACCAGGACTGAATTTGTTTTTAAAGCGCGCAGTAGCTGCATAGAGTAGGGGCTGAGAGCCATGAGGAGATCAGGAGTCAGAAGGACCTTAATTAACTATTCAAAAAGGCAAGACATATCGATGCCCACAGGATAAGCTATCCAGCGAGGCCAGAGTAAAGGCCTAACAAATATTCATAAGAGGGGCAGAAATAGGGAGGGATAAAGGGGACTGAGTGGCAGCAGACTGGAACAGAGCCTGTGAGTGTTAAAGGGGCCCAACCACTATCAAGCAATTCCAGATCTAAAAGGGCAAGTTAGGCCCAGTAAAGAGAAGGGCACCAGGCCCTGTAGTTAAAAAGGCAAGCCAGGTCCAGTAAAGCGAAGGGTACCAGGCCCTGTAGTTAAAAGGGCAAGCCAGGCCCAGTAAAGTGAAGGGCACCATGCCCTGTAGTTAAAAGGGCAAACCAGGCCCAGTAAAGCGAAGGGCACCAGGCCCCGTAATTATAAGCGAAGTCAGGCCAAGCGAAGGGCACCAGGCCCAGTAAACTGAGGGCACCAGGCCCAGTGGCACTAAGGGCACCAGGCCCAGTAAAGTGAGGGCACCAGGCCCAGTGGTACTAAGGGCACCAGGCCCAGTAGTAATTAGGGCACCAGGCCCAGTACAGTTGGGACACCAGGCCCAGTAGTAATAAAGTAAGGGCACGCTTAGGCCCACTGCCCCCACAGATCTAAAAAAGGGCAAGTTAGGCCCAGGTCTATGACTCTAATCTAGGCCCACCTGTCTTAAAGGGGCCTGTTCAAGGGAAGGCCATTGAGATTTAAAGGGGCAACACAAGACCCAGGACCCATAGCTAGCCATTTAGGCCCTCAGGTGTTATAGAGGCCCAGCGATAGAAATGACCCCTGGTATAATAGGAATCTAGCTAGCCACGTAGTCTCATGTGCTAAAGGGGCCTGATCAGACAGCCAATTGTATAGCCTTCCAGAGAGCCTATTCCCCACTGTAGTGTTTCCACAGAAACAGGAGAACCTGATTTAGCTAAGGGACCCCGTTATAGTTAGGTCCACCAGAGCTAGGGTTGAATCAGTACACTAAATTGCCTATATATTCACTGTTGTCTGGACAATGAGACTGTATATTTATTGACCACTACACTAGGAATTGAGACTTTGTTTCCATTTGCCTGTATTATTATTCATCCTATGAACATTATTGAGTGTCAGAACTGTCTTGCATTACTTTGTGCCAGCATTTCAGTGCTGGATAACCATCTGAATCAATCTTCAACTGTCTTCAGAGTCACTTCACCCAGGTGTAACCCTGTCAGTCTTCACCTATTATTCAGGAATCATTCTCCAGTGCATTCAGCCAATCCACAAAGAGCCGAACAGCAATTGTCTCAAAGTTGCATTGCCCTGTTTGCTATTTTCCTCTTACAGTTTTCCAGTATGGCTTGGCCCAGTGCAGAAGTCTGCAGTCCATTTCTTGTTTTCTTGTCCACAGTGGAGTACCGTTCGACATGTCAGTGTCAGTTCTCTGCGTGACGTTCGGTTTGTTGTTTTAGTGTGTCTGGGCTCTTCCGGCAATGGACTCCAAGTTTAGTAGCAGTTCGACATTTGATTTATTGTTCTGGTGAGTGCCTTGGCTCATCTGGCCTTAGAACTCAGAAGACTGACGCACTTCGATGCCTAGAGAAAATGGTTGCCTGGAGTCCAAGAGTGGTTCAGAGGTCCCAGTACAGTGTGTGTCTTCAGTCCAGAGGGAGTGCTCTCCTGGAGTCCAAGAGTGGTCCAGAGGTTCCACTTCTCCTGATCCAGTGTGTTCATCAGTCCAGAGTGCATCTTCAGTTCAGAAGCGGACTGTTGGTCCTTCTTCTTCTTCTTTGTCTGTTCACTTGGCAATCCAGAAGTGGATTGTGGCCAGGTGGTTTGCATTGCTTCTTCCTTCTGGGCAGTCCAGAAGCGATTCCTTCCAGCAGCCCTCAGTGGGTTCTTAGCTGAAGAAATCTTGCATGTATATTCCGGCAACCCTAGAAAGGTGGGGTGTGGTCGAGAACTCATGATCTGTTAAACCCTTTCTGTATGCTTTAGTTTCTACCACGATTTCCAGAACTTCACTGGCAAGGCAGTGGAGTGGTTCCACATTTCTTTTCAACGACAGAAAACCTGCATGCACAATCTGCAAACCATCTACTGTATAGACTTTTCTTGTAGCATTAGAGTGGCTGTATCTTAAAATCTTAGTTTAGGAAGAAGTGCACCTCGGGGTTGAAGTAGACATCTGAGGATAGGGAAGACGTCTTAGAGCGTAGCTGTTACAGCCGATTAATCCAGTCTGACATCTTGTAAAATAGAGTTTCCCTCTTACAGGGAAGTACAGGTAGGATGCTGTTACAGCTGATTATTTTACTGTTCTTCTTACATAGAGTGCAGCACAAGCCTCCGGGCACAAGATAGAGGTAATAATTTGTGTATGTGATGGTTATCCCTCTCTCCTGTCTCTAACCGCTGGTCAGTTGCTAATAAACTAGTTCCTTCTTCTAATCATGCCTCCTGCCTCTCCATTTTGGTGAAGAATTAATCACGTAACCAAATAGGAAAATAACTGCCTTACCACCTGAGTGGATGGATGTGAAGAGTCTGACATTCTTCTTTGGTACACTTCACTTGGTCTGAACAATAACAATAACCACCCTATCCATCTCTCTCTCTAGAACTACTCTTCCTCCTAGCCTCAGTTCACTTCAATCCTACTACACCAACTGCAATACAAATAGCCCTTTTGGACTTTCTTGTGATGTATCGAACAACACCACATTGTGTTACGGGAATATCCCCTACAGAATTGTTGTTTGGACATCAGATTCGAACTCGATTGGACCTTCTTCACCCTCTAGGCTATACGACAGTAACTGAAATGCTTCCTAAGACCAGATCTTTCAAACCCAATGATCTTGTGTGGGTCAGGATATATGCAGAGCCAAAGAGATGGATAGAAGGTGTGGTGGGAAAAAAAAATCAGAAATGTTGTCTATAGTGTTCAACTGACTAACCAGAGGAGAGTGAAAAAACATGTGGACCAATTACGTACTAGAATTGAGACAGAACAAAAAAGGGATACCCAGAGTCGGGGTAGTTATCAAGCATTATTTGTTCCAGGACAAGAACAGGAAGAGACAGTGGAATCACAGCAATTGAGACAAGATGTGGCTGATGCTAATCAGATTCCAGTGCATCAGTCTCAAGTCCTTCTACGTCAGTCAGGAGGTGTAAGATGTCCACCGAAGAGAATGGACTTGTAGAGGTACAGCCTAATGACATAGACTAACTGAAAGGGACACTGCAGTAATAACTTTAATAGTTTCATATTATTTTCTGAATTATTGATTTACATACTTTCTAGCTAAGTCAGGAGGGATTGTTATGTGTAGTACTGCTTTAAGAACTGTTAGAGACAGTACAGCTTTAAGAGAATGTACACATCCTGTAACTGTGCCTGTGCATTTGAGATTAGTTTCCTCTTGTATGTCTGTGCAGAACAGAAGTAAATAGAGAAGGCCTAGATTTC
Organism: Neoceratodus forsteri; assembly: GCA_016271365.2. NCBI lineage: Eukaryota > Metazoa > Chordata > Ceratodontiformes > Ceratodontidae > Neoceratodus > Neoceratodus forsteri. Next base: position 982,368,599 of record CM028133.1, read on the forward strand.
AGTGCGGCATGTTTTCTTATTACCAAGACTCTTGTGTATGTTTTAAGAACTTATTTCTGGCCACCAAACACAACAAGGCTGACATAGCTCACTGGATACATCCCAAAGAAAATATCTGATTGGATCTGGTGACTTTTGTTTGGCTCTAGACTGAATTTTGGCAACTGGCCCTTTCATAAATGGTCTAGTTTGAAAAGAATTGGATTTACCTTTATTCTGCAACTCTTATCTGCTCATATTATTTACCCAGGCCCTGTCCAAACCAAAAAGATAGAAATTCGGTTGCCTCCCTCACTGCCCCCATTTTTTCTCTTGTTTGTTATTGTTCAGTGCTAGCGGGGTAGGGCTTGCAGGGGGCCCAGTTGAACTTGAACAGAGGTTTCTGAATGGACTGAAATCAAGGAAACTGTAGCAGAGAAGTCCAACCTGGATAACACTACCCTGGAGCATAGTAAAATAGCATTGGACAGATTATAATTTGTGGTCCTTTTACAGGATGAAGGGAATTGAATCGTTCCACCCCGGCTTGGGACCATGGCAAGTACTCTCTTCCTCGGTGCTTTGTGGACTCAGCAGGATGGCATATGGTATGGTTCAATTTGGGCCACTAGAACAAAATCATCCCATTCAAGGCAAAAATATGGGACTTCAGAGGAGCTGACTTTGATACGATGGCCAACAGCAAGGGTGTAGACAGGCATACTTACTGTACACATTTGTGTACAGTATTGTTGAGAGCATGTCCCAAACCATATGCCTTTCTGTTAATATTATCAATCTGATCTGTAGTATATGAGTTAGTGTAGACCACTGAATAGTGTCTATGTTTAAACTTTTATTGTTTAGGAGACAAATCAGTGTATAATCTCTTTAGAGAGTAGAGGAGTCATCTGATATCAACCTGATTTTTTTGTAAAGGGGGCAACATTTGGGGAAGATGTGTACATTTTTTAAAGGGGGGGTGCAGCAGTTGAAGCCTATGTGTACAAAACAGAAATTTCTGGCTACACCCCTGGCCAACAGAGTTAAGCTAGCACTGGCAAGAAGAAATACAGGTGAGGGGGGGCAGACAAAGTAGGCAACCATTAAGAATGCAATAATTGAAGCAACATCCTATTGTGTTCGAGAGAAAAGGAAGTGCAAAAAAAGAAGGAAACCACTTTAGCAGATAAGTTCAGAGCCAAAAGGCTGGCCTTCAGGAAATATAAGGGAATGCAGCCGGATGAAGGTAGGGAGGCATACCAAACTTCCCTAAGGGAAGCAGGAAAGGCAGTAAGGCAGGCAAAGGCCCAAACCAAGGAAACACTAGCACAAACAGTAAAAGAAGGTGACAAGACCTTCTATAGATACCTTAGTGAAAGGAGAAAGTCCAGAGGGGGTATTACTAAGATCAAAGGGGATGAGGGGGCGTGTGAGGAGGAGGACCACGTAAAAGCATTTATCCTAAATAGATACTTCTGCTCAGTATTTACTGAGGAGAAGGTAAGGCAGGGCCCACAGCCCAGCAGCATGGACATTGGGGAGGGAGGTGCACTAGTCCCTTCACAAAAGAAAGGGTCCTACAAGAGCTTGATAAGCTCAGGGTGGACAAGGCAATGGGACCAGATGGCATACATCCCCGGGTACTAAAGGAACTAAGGGTGAAACTAGCAGAGCCATTATCAGAACTGTTTAGTGAGTCTCTGAGCACAGGAGAGGTCCCAGAAGACTGGAGAAGGGCTCATGTGATACCACTCTACAACAGTGGTAGCAGACAGGAGGCAGGGAACTACAGACCAGTCAGTCTTACCTCAGTAGTGGGCAAGATTATGGAGGCATTCCTTAAGGAAAGGATAGTGCAACACCTGGAATCCACAGGAGCACATGATCCAAGACAGCATGGGTTTACAACAGGAAGGTCCTGTCAAACTAACCTCATAGATTTCTTTGACTGGCTAACCAGAGTGGTGGATCAAGGGGGAGTAGTTGATGTCACCTACCTTGACTTCAGCAAAGCTTTCGATACTGTTCCACATAGAAGCTGGGTAGGCTCGGGGTGGGTCAGAAGTTGGTCAACTGGGTGGCAAACTGGTTGACGGGCAGAAAACAGAGAGTGGTAGTAAATGGTATACAGTCAGAAGAGATGCAAGTCACAAGTGGGGTACCTCAGGGATCAGTCCTGGGGCCAGTCCCCTTCAATATCTTCATCAGTGATGTTGCAGATGGACTGGAAGGTAAGGTTTGTCTGTTTGCAGATGACACCAAGATCTGCAACAGAGTAGATGATCCAGATGGGGTGGGCAGAATGAGAAGAGATCTGGATAAACTGGTGAAATGGTCAGCTGGGGTTTAACGCAAAGAAGTGCAAGATCATGCACATCGGGAAGAGAAACCCTGAAGCCACCTATAGGTTGGAAGAGAATTGCTGGCTGTCACATGGGAAGAAAGAGACTTGGGCATCATCATCACAGATGACCTGAAATCATCCAGGCAGACCACTAAAGCAGTAGGTAAGGCTAGGGTATGTTGGGGTATTAGTAGGGGTATCACAAGTCATAAGTGGGAGGCAATCCCTCTTACAAGACACTGGTTATACCTCATCTGAGTACTGCATGCAGTACTGGAGGCCACACTTTCACAAGGACATTAACCAAATTGAGGCAATCCAGAAAAGGGCAACCAAATGGTGCAGGGACTGCATCAGAAAACATATGAGGACAGATTAACAGAGCTCAATATGTATGCCCTAGAGCAAAGGAGGGAGAGAGGTGATTTGCTCAAAACATTCAAACACCTTAAGGGCATTAACAAGGTGAAAGAGTCTAACATGTTTCAATATTAGAAAAATAGCAGGACAAGAGGACACAGCATGAGATAAGAGGGAGACCAATTAAGGGGTAATGTGAGGAAGTTCTTTTTCACAGAAAGGGTGGTGAATGCATGGAACGGCCTACCTCAGGAACTGGTGGATATGAATACAGTGCAGGGCTTCAGACAGGCATGGGATAGGCATAAAGGAGCAATACAGATGAGTATGAATAGATAGGCCATTGACAGAGCAAAGGCTGATGGCACATTCATAAGGCAGAAAAAGAAATGGGCAGACTGGATGGGCCTTGCGGTCCTTATCTGCCGTCAACTTCTATGTTTCTATGTTTCCTGAGGGGCGTCATTTTACTAATGACATTATAAGTTATGAAAGGCTATTTCAAATGAGATTTACAGAGCCCTGTTCAGTGGGATAGGACTTGGGTCACAAGTTCCAATTAATACAGTACTCAATTAACAGTTTGGAGGGGGGAGAATTATACTATTTATATCCATTCCAATATTAATGCAGCATTGTTCATTTAATTTGCCATTTTTACTTTGCAGGCTGTTGTTGTCTTTCACTAGGCTGCATGAAGAGACAGGAATGTTCCCCAGTGCTTGATTTACTTAGATTGTGGCACTGTAAGGGTGATGGAGTCTGACCTGATAAGGGTCAGGGGACACTTAAGTTGGGCCAATGACTATTTGGGTTATGAGTCAAATGGGAATGTGTCACCTGGCCTTATAAACTACACCTGGGATCCTCCATCAAGACTGCTTGACTACCCAGACATAAAAGCAGAGAAGAGGGTCTGTATTCCTGGCGTAGACTGGGATAGCAACCCTCGCACTAGTGGTGCTTATCCCCTAGTAACATCTGATACTGAGAACAGTGTCTTTCTGCTTAGAGGCTTTAGACACCACTAAGCCTCAGAGCATTGCCCTCTGGCACCATTTGGTATTTTTTATTTTATTTATTTAGTTTTTGTTAACCGGGTAGGTGCACTAGCCAGCAAGTGACTATTTTCAGGCACGACCCGGGAGGTACAATTACAATACAAGTAGAACGGTGCAGTTTTTACATTATAAGTACAGGTACATAGATACAAGCATACCATTTTTTATAAGTAAGCAGAGGGTACTGGAGGAAGGACAGATTTTGGATTAGATTTGGGGAAACTGATGGGGGGGATGTGGGCAGGGAAGGGGAGTGCACAGCTCAAGGTAGTTGGAAGGTGGCGGGCTGGAACCAAGGTAAGAGAACTCTGCCAACTCTTTTGGCCAAGAATCTTAGGAGAGTGTAGGGTGGGACAGCGAAAAGGATTACAGCTTTTGAAGTGTGCATTAACTTCCTCCCTTACCACCAGTTCTTGGTTTTTGTATTGTCGTGTTAGACTACTTGTACTGTTTAAACAGTTTTTTCAATTTCATGTTTTTATTATTTTGCTTTATTGTTAAGCATACATGGTATGGTAATTCAGAATACATTTCAAGGGAATATAGAATCAACAGGCGGAGGGGGACATAGGGTATATAACTTTTTTGCAATTTCATTATGGCGTCCCTTAAAGTTAATTCAATTAATGTTAAGGGTATTAACAATGTAATTAAGGGGCTAAAATACTGCAAGAACTGGGTAGAATAAAGAGTGATGTAGCTTTCTTACATGAATGGAAATTAACCCAGGTAGAGCATAATAAACTGAGATGTTCATGAGTGGGGGCAGCCTACTCAGACTTGCTCCCTGGGGCATCGAAATCAGGGGTTGCTATACTGGTCAGGAGGGGACTCCCTTTTAAGGTCAACAGATTTGGATATTGTGGCAGTCACAGAAACATGGTACACAGAGAACCATGACTGGGATGTCAACATACCAGGATACACAATCTACAGGAGGGACAGGGAGGGCAAAAGAGGAGGAGGAGGAGCTCTTTATGTAAAGGAAGGGATCAAAGCAACAGAACTAAAGAGTAAACATGGAGCAGATGAGACACTCTGGGTCACCCTGAGACAGGAAATGGCACCACAATCCTGCATGGGGTTGTATACAGACCTCCATCTCAGGGGAGAGAATGGACAAGGAAATGATAGAAGGCTTCCTTAGAATGGCAGAAAAAGGGGAGATATTGTTAATGGGGGACCTGAATATTCCAGATGTTAACTGGAGCACCTTTGCTGCAGCCACATCCAAGAGCAGGGTCATTCTTGGTGCCCTACAGGGGGCATGCCTCAGACAGCTAGTATTGGAACTCACTCGGGAGGGAACAATCTTAGACCTGGTACTCTCAAGTAGGGATGGAGAAAGAATCTCTGATTTAGAAGTGTGTAGCCATCTGGGAACAAGCGACCACCAAACAGTGTGGTTCACTTATAAACACAGCCATACAATCAAGCCATACAAAAGCAAGAGTATTGGACTTTAGGAGGGCTGACTTTGGGAAAATGAGAGAGTGCCTCAGAAAAGCACTAGCAAGCAGGCAAGAAGGAGGTGGAGGAACAATGAGTAATCAAAACAGCCATCACAGAGGCAACAAGCCTTGTGTAAAGCAAATCAACAAAACACAACGAAGGAAAACCGCTATGGTTCTCAAACGAGGTGGCAGGGAAGGTTAAGGAGAAAAAGGATAGCATTCAGGAAATATAAGAAACACAGAAGGAGAAGGACAGAGAACTTTATCAGTTAAAGCAGAAAGAGGCTGGGAAGGCAGTCAGAATAGCAAAGGCCCAAACCGAGGAAAAGATAGCCAACTCTGTTAAGAAGGGGGATAAGACCTTTTATAGGTATATTAGGGAGCGAAGAAAGACCAAAGGAGGGATACTGAGGCTTAATAAAGGGGATGGAATGTGGGTAGAGGGTGACAATGAAAAAGCAGGGATACTGAATGAATATTTCTGCTCAGTATTCACAAAGGAAGAGGAGGGGGAGGTACCTAAACCAAACAAGAGAAACACTCTGAAGTTGAGGGTCGATACCAGTCCATTTACAGAAGAAAGGGTTCTGAAAGAACTAATAAAATTGAAGGTGGACAAAGCAATGGGGCCTGATGGGATTCACCCAAGAATTCTAAAAGAACTAAGGGTAGAACTAATGACACCGCTGACTACTCTCTTTAACAAATCATGAGAGGATGGGGTGGTACCTGAGGACTGGAGGAGGGTAGATGTGATTCCTCTTCACAAAAGTGGGAGCAGGACAGAGGCAGGAAACTACAGAACAGTTAGTTTGACCTCAGTGGTAGGTAAAATGATGGAATCACTTCTGAAGGAAAGAATTATTGAGTTCCTAGAGGCCAGTGGGGTGCAGGACCCAAGGCAGCATGGATTCACGATAGGAAGGTCGTCAGATGAATCTAATAGATTTCTTTGACTGGGTGACCAAAGTAGTAGACCAGGGAGGGGCTGTGACATGGCTTACCTAGGATTTTAGCAAGGCATTTGATACAGTCCTACACAAAAGATTAATACACAAGTTAGCCAGCCTTGAGTGGGTCCCAAGGTGGTAGCCTGATAAAAAATTGGCTAGACAACAGGATGCAAAGGTAGTAGTAAATGGAGTCCACAGTGAAGAAAGGGGGTTACTAGCGGGTACCACAGGGTTCAGTACTGGGACTGGTCCTTTTAATGTCTTTATAAGTGACATTGCAGAGGAACTGAAGGAAAAGTATGTCTCCTTGCAGATGACACAAAGATCTGCAACAGGGTTGATACACCAGATGGAGTGGAAAGGATGAGAAGGACTTGGCAAGGTTGGAAGAATGGTCAAATGTATGGCAGCTCAGATTCAGTGCAAAGAAGTGCAGGTAATGCACCTGGGAAACAAAAACCTGGGCAAGAGTACACAATGGGGGTGAGATACTGACAACAGTAAAATGGAAAGGGACCTGGGGGTAATTATATCAGATGACCTAAAGATGGGCAAGCAATGGAGAAGGCAGTAAGGAAGGCTGGGGGATACTGGGATGCATAGGGAGAGGCATCAATAGTAGAAAACAGGAAGTTGTTATCCCTCTGTACAAACAGCTAGTGAGACCCCATCTGGAGTACTGTGTGCAGTTCTGGAGACCCCATCTCCGCAAAGATATAGACAGAGTGGAGGCTGTCCAGAGGAGGGCAACCAAAATGGTGCAGGGTCTGCACCAGAAGACATATGAAGAAAGACTAAAGGAGCTTAATATGTATACCCTTGAGGAAAGGAGGGAGAGAGCGGACATGATAGAAACTTTCAAGTACCTCAAGGGAATCAACAAAGTCCAAGAGGGTGGCATCTTTCAGAAAAAGAGATGTGCAAGAACAAGGGGGCACAATTTGAAGATAGAGGGGGGACGGCTCAGAGGTAATGTGAGGAAGTATTTTCACAGAGAGGGTTGTGGATGCATGGAACAGCCTCCCTGAGGAGGTCGTGGAGTCAAGAACAGTGGGGGAATTCAAGAATGCATGGGACAGACATAAGGCAGTCCTAGTGGGGGGGTAGGAGGAAGTAAACTGTTGGTTAATTAGGATCTGCAGCCGATCTGTTAGGTAGGAAAATGGGCAGACTAGGTGGGCCAAGTGGTCCTTATCTGCCGTCAAATTCTATGTTTCTATGTTTCTAACAGGGTTCAGAAGGAGGGATCGGGATGGCTGGTTTTAATATCTGGGGATTATAGAGACCACCCCTTGCATATCGCCTCAGTATATGCACCTACCCCACCTTCTGGTGAATTTTTTTAGATATCTTTTCCTAATAGTATCTGCCTTCCCAGGAGGGCATATTATACTGACCGGTGATTGGATCTGTGTAGAAAATCCAACACTGGACAAAAACCCAGCCCATCGTGGAGGGGAAGTTTCAAGCTTTAGACAACTCAGAACCTTGTTGATGGAAGGGGGGTCTGACCGACCCCTGGAGATCACAGAACCCCCATAACAGAGACTACACCTTTTATTCTCCTGCTTCCAATTCATTCTCTAGACTTGATAGATTTTATACTCAGAGGGTGCAGGTTCACTACTTTACAGATATGGATATTTGCCTGGTCACCTTCTTTGACCATGCTATGATTGGGGCAGTGGTGAAGTGGGAAGTGGGGGGATTGATACATAACAAGATTTTTATAAACCAGATGAAAGAGATGATCAAGAATTACCTATCGGATAATAAGGAACAAAACATCCCCCTTCAAATTGATATGGGGTGGCTTAAAAGCAGTCCTCCGGGACCATATTATTAGTTACTCTTCACACACAAACAAACAACACCGGGCTCAGGTTGAAAAATTATTAGAGGAACTCGGATCACTGGAACAAGACTATAAGAGTAGTAGGGATAAACATGTATTACTCCAACTACAGGAGGTAAAGGAAAAATACAACCAAGTGATGTTGAGGCAGACTGAAAATATCCTAAGATATACCAGACAAAAATATTATGAGTCATGGGAGAGAGCAGGTCGTCTGCTGGCCCTACATTTGAGGAAGCAGGAGGCAGACAGATATATCTCTAATATCAGGAGAAAGCGTGAATCAGGCAGGGTCCTATCTTGCCCATCTCATATCACTGAGGAGTTTGGGGAATTTTTTGTGCAGTCTTACTCCAGAGAGAGAGAGAGAGAGAGAGAGACCAATTACTCTGAATTAGTCATAGACTTTCTGCAGAGGGTGGAGCTTCCCGTCCTTACTGTGGCTCAAAAAACTGAACTGAAGAAGGCGTTAACTGAAGGGGAGGTGAGAGGGATTATAAAATCCCTCAATAGGGGGAAAGCCCCATGCCCAGATGGGTTTTCGGCTGAATTCTAACAGCAATTTGTGGCAGAACTATCCCCCATTAATGAAAATATGATATAAAACACATGAGATGGGTACCACCCCAGATACCTGGGGAGCTGCCTCTATTACCTAAATTCCCAAACTTGGCAAAGACCCCCAATAGTGCTCAAGTTATCAGCCCATCTCTTTAATCAATCAGGATTCAAAAATCTTCACGAAAATTATTGGGACACGATTGCAGAGAGTTATAACTTCCCTAGTCCGGGCAGATCAAAATGGGTTTATCCTGAATCGACATATACAAGATAACATTCGCCTCCTCCTTAACACCTTGTCTGCGTCCAAGTCCTTCTTAGCGGAGAGTTTCTATGCGAACATTGCTTTGGACGTGGAGAAGTCATTTGACTGCCTGGACTGGGTCTTCTTAGACCAAACTTTGGGTAAATTCAGATTTGGGGATAAGTTTATAAACTGGATAAGGAATCTGTATAGGAACCCCTGGGCTCAGGTAAAAGTAAATGGAACAATGTCCTCGAGATTTAATATAGAAAGAGGAAACCAGGCAGGACTGCCCCCTCTCTCCCCTCCTGTCTGCACTCAGCATGAAGCCCCTGGCAGCTCTATTTAGACAATCCAAGACGTTTAAGGGGATCAGGGTGGGTGGAGTGGATATAAAAATGTTGCTATATGCAGATGATACTTTACTTTCTGTTACTGACCCAGAGGAAGAGGCCCCCTTGTTAGAATCTTTACTTAGAGACTATGGATGGGTAGCGGGCTTTAAGGTGAATGAAACAAAAACTGAAATGCGGCCACTGGGTCTGGGTTCAACCAGAAATCTACCAGCAATCAGACAATTCAAATGGGCAAGAGATGGCACAAGGTACCTGGGCATATGGATCCCTGGGGAGATGAAAAAATTATACTCAACTAATCATTTTAAATTGCTTCAAATGGTACAGACAGACCTGGCTCGATGGAGTGAGCTTCCTCTCTCCCTTATGGTCCATATAGAATGTATAAGAATGAATATTCTCCTGAGGTTTCTCTTTGTCTTTCTCTCCCTTCCCATTTGACCCCCAAGATCATTCTGACAGGCCCTTAAGTCCTCACTATCTAAATTTATATGGGCAAATAAATCACCTAGAGTAAAGTGGTCTATGCTACTTAAAGCAAGGGACAAGGGAGGATTGGGCCTCCCAAATTTTCTGCACTACTTCTGGGCATTGCAGCTGCATGCCTTACTCCCTTTGATGACTGCAGAAGAGATGCCCTTATGGGCTGAAATTGAGAAACCCCACTCTTCACTTGGCAGCATTGGGACTCCATATGGATGCTTCAGGCGCTAAGATCCTGGGTCTGCTCAATCCCTGGACAGAAGTCATACATGAGACATGGATTGAAGCTAACAGTAAGCTTGGGCTGAACTTGATGGTGGGTCCTGACACCCCTATTTGGGCCTGTTTGGACATTGCCCCACTTGGCTGGGATCTGGGATTCGGTAGGTGGGCTAAGAATGGATTGAAAAAGGTGGGTCAGATGTATTCAGGGGACATGCTGAAACCCTTCCAACAGTTAGCTGTGGAATTTAGATTGTCCTCACAGGACTTTTTCATATATTTACAATTTAGGCACTTCCTACTGGAGAAGGGACGAACGGCCAGACTAGCTGTGGACACAAACCCGCTTGTGGATTTGTTGTCATCAACAGTTCCACAGGTTGGACAACGGGGAGAGTGTCCCAGCTGGGGGCTGTTTTCTCTTCCTTGAAAGAGGACATATCTGAACACATAAAAACTACCTGGCAAGTGTAGTTGGGCAGGAAGTTATTATCCCTCTGTACAGACAGCTGGTCAGACCCCATCTGGAGTACTGTGTGCAGTTCTAGAGACCCAGTCTCTGCAAAGACATAGACAGGATGGAAGCTGTCCAGAGGAGGGCAACTAAAATGGTGCAAGGTCTGCACGGAAGACATATGAAGACAGGCGAAGGAGTTTAATATGTATAGCCTCGAGGAAAGGAGGAGAGAGGGGACATGATAGAAACGTTCAAGTACCTAAAGGAAACAACAAAATCCAAGAGGGTAGCATCTTTCAAAAAAGAGTGCGTAAGAACAAGAGGGCACAATTTGAAGATGGGGGCGGCTCAGAGGTAATTTAAGGAAGTATTTTTCACAGAGAGGGTTGTGGATGCATGGAGCGGCCTTCGGAGGAGGTTGTGGAGTCAAAATCAGTAGTGGAATTCAAGCATGTATGGGACAGTCATAAGGCAATTCTAGGGGTGGGGTAGGAAGAAGTAGGCTGCTGGTTAACTAGGATCTGCAGCTTATCCAGTAAGTGAAATGGACAGACTGGGTGGGCCAAGCGGTTCTTATCTGCCATCAAATTCTATGTTTCTATGTTTCACTCACTGATGGGGAATGGGAACAGGTCTGGAAAGCAATCCATACTACCACAGCATCCAGTTTCTGCAGGGAGTTTGGATGGAAAGTGGTAGTGCTCTTTTTAGCACCTTTCATTACTAAACACTTTGGCCAACACTTTTCTGACATCTGCTGGAGAGGTTGTGGGCAGAGGGCACACACACTCTATTTTCTGGGATTATCCCAGAGTACAACCTTTGGGGTCACAACATTGAGGTTGTAGGCAAAATCTTTGATATAGAGCTCACATTGGATCCCCATTACTGGTTACTTCTGGTATACCCCAGAGATCAAGTCATGGGCTCGAGATACCTATATTATACTGCAGTGGCCTCGGCCCTGAAATCTATTACTCAGAGGTGGCTGACCCAAGAAGCTCCCACTATAGACAACTGGTACTCCCTGTGCCTACAAATACTAGAAATGGAGGAATTTATAGCCAAATTAAGATTATGCAAAGACAGATTTATCTCTAGCTGACTTTCCCTCTTTCACTTTTAGGCAGCAAGGAAGAAAATACCTATTATGGAAATATTAGCTAACATGTATAGGATGTTGCCTCTGGCCTCCAGGTATGACTGAGGACTGGTGGGGTTTAATGTTCAAGGGGACCCTGGATTCATTATGGAATGGAGACTGCTAGGGGCAGGGGCATAACTCAAACATTGTTGTCCCTACCCCCCACAAGGTGATTATAGCATTTAATGTTCTGAAAATTGTGCGACTACCCAGATCGCCCTCTGATCCCAATCAAGTTTCTGTAATTCATTTAATTGCCAAGTCTTCCTGGATACCCCTATTAAGTATATTAATTCTGATACTATTGTATGGTTCTTGATAGGACATTGGATGAGTTTGGTGGCAATTGCTATAATTTTACTATGTATGCCTTTTTTTTCTTTTGTCTCTGTTTGTATTTTGTGGTATTTTAATCGACTTGTTCTTGTATATTGGTTTGTCCTTGTCTAGTTTGTTGTTGGAAAACTTCAATAAAAGTATGATTTGGAAAAAAAAAAAAATTTGATAACAAGGCCCGTAATGACAAGTGAGTGAAGGCCCAGGAACTAAAGGATGGAGATTGTGTGTTAATGAGAAATCTTGGTTTCAAGGGGAAACATAAAATAGGTGACCATTGGAGCCACACTCCATATATTGTGATCAGTAAGTTGGATGATCTGCCGGTACATCAAGTACAACCTGAAGGAGATCCCTGCTCTGCAAAGACAATACATAGGAATCACCTTCTACCAATTGGTCAAATTGTTATCGATCCTGCACCTGCAGATACCACTCCCACCGGGCCTGTCACCCATTCTACTGCTCATAAGAAACAGACAGATTCACCCCATGCTGCTCCACAGCCGGAGCCCCCAGCTCAATGTAGTATAATCAATGATGATGCTGATTCTGAGGATGATAACAGTGAGCGTGGCGTGCCTGTTACCTTTCTCTCAAGTTGGAGAAATTGTTTCAAGGAGCATACCATCCTACCTCTGGTATCCCTTCTAATGTTCCAGAGATCCCAGAAAACTCTGCTTTTTCAATGGACCTAAACTGTTAGAGAGTTATGCACCAAGTGTGACTTCTAACATTGCAGACTCCCTTTGCTTGGCGGACCATGGAATTGTATGAGCTTAATGTGTCTGGATCAGAAGAAACCAGTAATGAATTTGTATGTGAACAAAAATTTGATGCTGGATTAAGTGAACTATCTTGTGAACAAGAAAATATGGTTATTCTTGAGAATGCTTGCAGTGCATTGGATGACTCAAACTTTTGCATTGGATGACTCAAACTTTGTTGAAGTACCACTTTCAAATGAACATGAGGTTCCAGAACCTGAGAACCAAAGTAATGAGCAAGTGAAGAACCGACAACCAATACTAAATCTCAGGAGAGTGCAATGGCACCCCCTTCCTCAGAAGCTGTCTTGCTGCTGGACAATGAGCTGGAAGTCATGAATCCAAATGCCAGTGTTGAAGTGACAGTGCCAATACCCTCTCCTCCTAGGAGATCTAGAAGAGTTTGTAAAACCTGTTCATCTCACCTACGATTCACAAGGAAAGCATGTGGACTTGCCCTGAATGTAGTTCATAAAGGGGTATATGTTACAGCCAATTCCCTGCCTAAGCTATTACTTGCAGCATCCTCAAAAATACTAGTTAAGCACTAGGGATGTCCATTATAGAGCTCTAGAAGTTAGTTGAAAAGCTCAGGTCCACTGTCTATTAGGGGTCACTGTTTAAAAATTTCTTAGAAAAAAATGCAATTCCTATGATTAAGAGAGTAAGCAAAAAGTATCTAAAAGAATGTAGAGTGTCATGACCGTATGTGAACATCTGAACTATGCAACTGCAAAAGTCTTAGTTAAAGGTACAGAATACTAATGTGTATATAGCTATATTATATCTGTGCAGATAATGTATATAATAGTTCCTGAATTAATCGTCATATAACAAAGGTATTAGTAGTGATTATTGTTTGTATTATAGACTTGACATGGATGCCAAGTTTCCTGTGCAGCGGAGAGTGTAACTCCCCCCTAATTTTGGGGGGCTAACCTTCAGTATTTCATTGGGCTCCACTGATGCAAACTGCCTGGCAAATGTCAAGAAAGAAAGGTAAATCCATGTGCTGGAGAGTGTTGCTGTGTGTGTGTGTGTGTGTGTGTGTGTGTGTGTGTGTGTGTGTGTGTGTGTGTGTGTGTGTGTGTGCATCCATGCCCTCACTGTCACTATAAGAGCTCTAGCCATTGTGTGCAATGTTAATTTTTAATTTTATTTAAAATTTGGTGACCAGGAGAAGCACACTGAGCTGAGGCTCATTTCAGGTGTGACCAGGGACAGGGTAACAAAACAAAACAAAGGGCTTCAGAAGTACACAATGCTGAAATAAAATGCAGAAAACAAATAAAACAAGCATAACAAGTAAATACATTATTAAAATGCAGTTGCATGTCAATTATACAAAGCAGAGTGCGAACAGAAACACGTCGGAGCGGCTAGCAAGGTAGTAGATTAAGATAAAGGTAGGCAGAGGAGAAAACAGGGGCTTTTGGATGTGTGATTATGCTGAGGATCGCAGTGACTGTTGCTGAGGCTGGCAGAGGGGATGCTTAGATGAAGGACTGGCAGGGGAGAGGCAGCTGTGGGGGGAGGAAGATTCCATGGGAGGGGTGGTGCGACAGGAGGAGAACTGGTGTAAGCCAGAGGACATAGTACAGAGGAAAGAGAGAAATAAAAGATAGAAAAAAAGAAAGGGTAGTGGATGGCTGAGCAATGAGGGAGGAAAAGTAGTGTAAACTAGCAGTTCCAGAGAAGTGAAAATGAGCAAAAATGGCCTGAAGGAGTAACAACCAGGGAAGCAAAACATTAAGATGGTCCGGTGAGGGGACACTGGGTGCAAGACTAGAAGGGGAGGAGTCTGAGAAGCATTCTGAAAGTAGGGAGGGAGGAGGATAGATGAAGGTCATGGGGTAAATTGTTCCTGAGAGAAGGGAAACAGAAGGAGAAAGCAGATTGACCAGAAGCAGAGTGGGGGTGGGGAAGAGAGAAAGTTCGAGGATCTCTGTGGTGAAGGGAGTAGTTAGAGGTGGCTGCTTGGGAGAGGTGGGAGGAGAGGTAGGAGGGGAGAAAACCAAACCAGAATTTAGCAGTAAAGGATACACAGTGGATCAGTGTCCTATGGAATAGAGGAATGAGTGATTGGGCAATAGAAAACAAGGCAGTGGTGGGTAAGAGGAGGGGAAGCAGTGATGAAGCGGCAGATGGAGTTTTATAAGAGTTAATAGCCTGGGCTGGGTCTGAGTACAACAGAGCTCATGGCCAGTCAGGCTTTATCCCAATCAGCTCCACTTTGCTGTCACCAACATGACAAATGGAGCCCTTTAATGTTCTGTGGAAGGTTATTTTTAGTTCACTACTGTTGTTTAAATAAATTTGTTTGGACTGGCCAGTATAGAGTGTTAGCCTCTTCCAATGGGAGCCGCCATGTCTGGTTTGGGACTTCCTGGTTTGGACCAATCAGAACCGAGGGGTCCTCATTACCATGCCTTATGTGAGAAACTGTGAACTTTTCAGGTTGACGCAATGGAAGCTTCCAAACTGACGTTGACAGCAAGGTTAGCCAACCAAAACACAGAAAAAAAGAGGACAAGTCTGAGGAGGCTGTGTTGAACCAAGTTCAGTTCAGCCAGGGCTCTCGAGAGACAGGGAGCTTGTGTGTGAGGAGTCCTGCTCGAGACACTGAGAAGGCAACTGCCTGTGTTGAGGCTGAGGAGATTCGCAACGGGGAAGACCTGCTTTGCTTCCTGTGGTCCCGGTTCGGTCCACAAGGGGACTGGACACACTGAATTGCATGCAGGTAGACTTAAAGAGGTTTTCCACGAAAGCAACTGGGGGGAGGGGGAACAGCCAGAAGCCAAGAGCATAGAAGCTGCTGTTTCTTCAGCTACAAGCTGTGGCCTACTGTGAGTATGTAATCACGGATCTTGGGACTCCTAAAGAAAAGCTGGAGCCACTTCACTGCTGGAGAGACTTTCCTTTTCAAAGCCCAGCTGGAGGTTCACCAGCACACAGAACAAATCCTTTAAAGACATTTTTCCTCATCTGGGCTTATGTCACCAGAGGTCCTGCCAGATTGTTCCTGTGCCACTGTAATTTTGGCAAGAGGCAGATCCTGGGAATCAGCCCTGCACAACCATTAATCACAGGTTGCTGCCACCTTGTGGGAAAGGCTGTGGCGTGGATGTGAGTTGTGTTGGCACCGGTCCCCATCTACAGCTCAAGAAAGTAGCAGATCTTGATGTTGCCAGAGTGCTTATCCATCTTTTGGGTACAGTCAGTAAATCGAGGGTAGCTCCCTGCAACAAATCATCAGTTGTGTTTAAATGGTACCATCTGATCTAGTTTTGCCAGTGCAAAGTGTTTTAAAGTGACTGAGCCATCCGGCCATGGATACAAATTGTTTGTAATTGCTAAATGTGTTGCTCCCCACTAATCACCTTTTTATCAAGGGCCCCAACATCAGCTGCAACACTGGCTAACTCATGGCATTACCTCAGGCATGCCTGGTTACACTCTGGGTACCCAGCAGTTGCTAGAACTGATAAATCAGGGTCTAGAAGTGATCCCTAAGCAACTAAGTTAGTAAAATACAGTGTAATAATGATTTACCTAGATTTTTACCCCCTGTACATGTCCCCTTAATAAATTTGATTTGCTGTTTTAACAGTTAACCTGGCTTGTTAGCATATCATTACCTGGTCTAAGGTCACTGAAATATTGCAAAGTATATTGAAAAGTGCATGTTGTATTATTGAAACTGTCTTCCACAGGGGCTTTAGGGCGACCAATAGAGTGAACCCTGCCGGTAAGTGGAGGTTGCATGAGCAGATCATTAACGTTCAAACTGCATTGTACCTCAGCTGTTAAGTATTGCACTTGTTTGGCTAAATTCAGAAGGTCACTAGGTGGGATTGTGGGTGGTTATAGCTTCCCAGAGGGCTGTACCAACTTTGTTAATGACCCACTTAAGCACATTTCTGGGTGGAGGCACCTTATTATAGTTCTACTGCTGGTAGGGACACACAGTATCTTGCATTTCTGAACCCAGGCCCTTAACCTGCAATTAGGGTAACAGGAAAGGGTAGTAGCCTTTGGTATAATGGTGCCAGGGTTATACCACTGTGAGGTATTTAAAGGTCTTTATCATATCCCTCTCCTTCCTCTCTGCCAGGGTGTACATGATTGAGGTCCATTAGTATCTCCTCCGTAGGCTTTTGATGCAGGCCCTGCAACATTTTATTTGTCCTATTCTGGACCACTTCAACTCTGTATATCTCCTTCTAAAATGTAGTCTCGGAACTGGACACAGTACTGAGGTGGGGTCATACCAGCGATCCATACAGAGGCAACACCCCCTCCTTTCTGCTGGTGATACCCCTCTCTATGCACCCAGCATCCTACTAGCCTTACAACTGCCTTGTCATACTGCCTGGCCATCTTTAGGTCATCTGATATGACTACCCCCAGGTCTCCTTCCTGCTTGGTTGTCGTCAATATCATTCCATCCATGTTGTACTCTGCCTTCTGTATATTAAATGCATTATTTTGCACTTTTCTGCATTGAAACTCAGCTGTCATATCACTGACCACCTCTCTAATTTTCTCAGGTCTCTGTTAATTATTTCCACCTCTCACACAAGAGTGTCTACCCAATAGATGTCCAGTCTCTAATTTGTGATTAAATGTTCCCTTGAATGGTATCCATCCATCTGGCATTGGTCTTGTAGTTTCCACTATAAACACACAAAAAATGTATAATACTCATTCACTATACTAGCCTTCCCGTTGTCCTCCCGTTGCCCTCTTCCACACTCTCCATCTCTCATCCTCATCATTACTATGCTACTGTAGCTTGTTTATCTTTTTCCCTAATATATCTGAAGAAGGCCTTATAATTGTCCTTGACCCCTTCTACAGTCCTTAGCTATGTGTTTACTTTCACCGGCCTAATGAACTATTTGCTTATCTCTAGCTTTTCTTACATACTGTACCTTCCTGTTGGTCTCATTTGCTCCTTTGTAGACCCCAAAAGTTTCTTTCTTTTTGTGGTTACCTGATATGCAGCACATTTTGTGCCCAGAAACTGGTGGACTGCACTGGGGTATATGCTGGTGGCACAGAGTAAATGCTCATGGGGCTGCATTCTGTTCTCAGAACAGAGCAGTGGTGCAGCCGTGGAGGTACATGTCAAGACAGAATGGAAAAACATGTCTGAATAATACATTTTGAATCCTGCAAAACCATAGCCATTGGTTCTCTTTTGCCTCATTTGATTATATATCTAACCTTTTTCTGATTTGGGTTCTACTGAGGTACAAAATATTTCTGTTGTTTACAATAACATTTGTCATTTTGTTTTATTGACTCCTTTACATACTCACCACTGTCAGTTATACTCTCACCTTGGTTGGTTATCTCCAGTACAACGTATACAGTATGTTTTTTTTGTTGTTGCTTGATTTTTAAAATTGTTTTTTTGTTCTGCTTTTTCTGATCTCTCTCTGTTCATCTTTTGATTAGGGACATGTCACGTAGTCTGAGGTTAGATTTAGGGTTGCTCATAGCGTAGGCTCTTGTAAAGCGAGAGCTGGGTTATGTGCATGTACTACAGCCGCTCTGCACTTTTGGAATAGCTTACCTGATTTTGTACATGTTGATTGTCCTTTACAAGGTTTTAAAAGTATCAGCTGTGTTTGTTTGATTTATGTATATGTAATTGCTACTGAATGTCATTATTTGAATATTTTGTAATTTTTGTACTGCATAACTGCCAGAGTCGAGCCTGAAAATGGACCTTTGGTCGATGTGATACCAGGTTAACAAATTAATAAAAAAAATAAAATAAATTAACAACCTTGATTTTCAGGAAAAAGTTTATACTTAGTTATATATTCATTCTTGTACTTTTTTTTTTTTTTACAAATATTTTTCCCTCTGGTCACGGTCCACGGGGCTTCTCTCAGGCATCCTGCCTATTTCTGCCCTGCCTGAAGTCCTCCTACCTGAGCCTCCTCTCTCCTCCCCCTCATCCCACTGTTGGCAACCCCAGCTTAACCCCTCTGGGGTAGGGCCGCCTTTCTTTGGGCACTCTTACATACATAGACTCCGACTTCGGGTGAGTGCGTGGGCATGGGGTAGGTGCCGTTGCCTACCTTGGGGACCGGGATTTTCCTTGTTCTGGTGCTCACCCCCCCCTTCCAGTGTATGGTGCACACCCTGACACAATGGCGCACAGCAACCCTGCCTTGCATCAGCCACGCTGATTTCATGCTGCCCTGCATGATGCAGTGCCCCCGTTCTCCACCAGGAGCCATTGGCATGCCAGACAATCCCCAACCCTGCCCCCCAGGGAGGAGAGCAGTGCAGCGGGCACTCAGTCCTTGACCTGACCTGCACCTGCTGATCCCAGATGCCTGAGCTCACTCCTGATCTCGGGTTGCCGGAATAGCGCGAGTTGTGGCATCCAGTGCCTCAACCCTTAGCGCCACCAGGTCACCATGTACTTCTTTATATTGGAAATCATGAACAGTTAAATATCAAAACCAGCAGGTGAGTCTATGACTCCAATGTTGCATTTGAAAGTAGCATTAATAAAGGCTGCTTCCATTTAATTTCCAGGTTTTGCTCCTTAAATAAGCTGACAACCACTCCAAGAAGGTAGCAGTGCTAAAAAAAACTATTAGATTAACAGCATATAGTACTTCATTTCCAACCTGTACAGTTCAGGATCCATGCTTAAAAGAATTTATGTAGGGACCACCTGAGAAAGGCTGAGGTGAAAACTAATAGAGGTTCTAATTGGATATGGGGCCTGAGCTGCACGGTGAAAATAAAATATGCTATAAGTCTCTACATTTCTAAGCATGACTTCTTTCTCAATGTGGCTGTCAAATTAGAATAGTAGTAGCAGTATGTATGTATGTATTTGTTGACTGCCCTATCACTGAGGCGCAGAACGCTTCACATAATAATACATAAAACATGGGCATGTAGTATAACCAGATCAGAACAAAAATAACATAATAAATAATACAGCATAGTGAAACAGCAACACTCAAAAAAAAAAGAAAAATAACAGAATAAGTGGTAGCTACAGAGATTAGAGGCTAGGTGATGGCAAAGCCTCCTGAAACAGCAGTGTCAGTGACTCAGTAGGTAGCATGCTCATTTCTGGGCCCAGAAGATCAGATGGTTGTGGGTTCTAGCCCCACCAGGCACACAGGGTAATACCCATAACTGACACTATAGTGCAGTATGAGAGTGTTGCATAACTGAGGTGCCATCCTTTGGATGAGACATTAAACTGAGGTCCCTTCTGCCCATGTCTGGTCACTGTCCAGGTAGAAGTAAAAGATCCCATGGCACTTACTGATGAAGAGTATGGATGTTTCCTCAGTGTCATGGTTAACACTCTCCCCTTCAATAAAAACGGGTCTATGTAACCACCACCCCCAGGACACACCTAGAAACAAGCTATCACAGCTTAGTGTGCCTTTCCTGCTCAAAAATTATAAATAAATAAACGTTTCAGTCTCCTTTTAAAGACTTTGACTAAGTAAGCCTCTCTCAAGGATCTATTCACAAGGGCTGGGCCAGCTGACCCAAAGGCTCAATCCCCTCACAATGTTAGTGGGCCTTAGGAACAGTGAGGGCCCACCTCAGAGGAGCAGAGGGACATGAGATCTGATAGGGAGTTAGGAGAGCTCTCAGGTAAGTAGAATCCAGTCCATATAGGGTCATCTAGGTTAGCAAACTAACCTTGAAGGTGATTCCACCTCACCTACAGCCAAGCAGTTCACGTAGAACTGGGTTATATAACAAGACCTAGGAAGGCCTGTCAACAACCAGGCTGTTGCACTCTGAACCAGCTGCAGGCAACCAAGGATACCTCCATTTACCCCAAGTACACAACATTACAGTAATCAAGTCTGGAAGTGATGAATGCATGCACTAATGATGGCAAGTCTTCAGGTGTGAATAAGGCTTTATTCAGGTGATGTTTCTGAGATGGTAAAAGCCACTCTGGACTACAGTCAATACCTGAGTCTCCAGTTTCAGCCTGGTATCCAGACCGATTCCTAAATACTGTACTTCACCTAAGCAGAGATCATCAGTCTGGAGGAACCAAGCACAAGGCTGGTCAACTCCTCAGAGGCCTTTGCACGCCTCATCCAACCAAGCCAGTCACCAGTACTTCCGTCTTGTCAGGGTTTAGTCTCAGGCAACTTGCAGATGTTTACTTCTGGATCCCAGCCAAACTAATTCCTGGGTACAAATGACAAATACATCTGGGTGTCATCTGCATAACAGTAAAAACCCAGACTGTATCATGTGATGATCCCTCCCAGGGTACCATGTACACCACAAACAGCATGGGATAAAGACTTGACCCCTGGGGTATACCACATTGTAGAGCTTCAGGAATTATAAGAAATTCCACAACACCCTCTGCATCCTATCACTGAGGAGGAACTTCAACCAGTGGATAGCCATACCCACAAGTCCATAGTACTCCCTGAGGTGATCTAATACTAGCACATGTCAAAAAGCTGTTGAGAAGTCCAGGAGGATGAGAACTGATCACTCTCCTCTATCTCTTGCCCTGAGAAAGCCATTGAACATCCTGACCAGTGGCGTCTCTGTACTCTGCCTAGACCTGAATCTGGACTGAATGGCTAATAGATGTCAAAGGCCATGAGGTATACCTCAAGTTGCAGTGCCAGTGTTTTCTCAATGCCCTTACCGAAGAGGAGGTTAGAGACTTTCTATACTTTGTCTAGCAGTCCAGGTTGAAGGATTTTTTAGAAGAGGCCTCACCAGTGCATCTTTCAATGCACATGGGAAGGAGCCTCTCACTGAACTAAGTCAGTGACAAAATGGCCCCAGGAATCCCACTTTGACAGGGTGACCCCTGTCATGGGTGAAATCCCTAGTAGGAAGACAAGGGTCTTTCCTTGTCCCCCGTAATAAAATGCCTAATGCCTCAGGGAAATGAATGGTATCTGTTTTATTGCTGATAGGAATTAAGATGCCATTAGTTTAAGAACCCCTGAGGCAGAGCTTCTGACAGTGGGTGGGTAGAAGCTCCAACCCTCCTAGGATCAGGAAAGGTACTGACATCAGTATTACTGTTGCCTCTGACAATTATAAACAAATTCTGGTCAGAGACGATATGGCTGGGGACAGCTTTTGGGATACTTTACCCATTATTTCTAATGAATTTGCACAATGTAGATCTGCTGAGAGGCAGTTTCAATGTGGTCTTCCTTTTACACATTTTTATAATGTATTTTCCTAGAATATGCCAGCTGATTGCTACAGTATATATTTAGCCTGGATAGTTCACGGAAGAAACTGCATTTTATTTTCAGGTTGTGAAGCACTAGCAGCAGGATGCTGGAACGTGTCATACATAGGTACAAGATGTGTGTGGGCGACAATGCCCAGTGGCCATACACCTCAGGCACTCACGTGTGGATCCATCGTCTTGTGCCATTGCACTACTCAGCGTGGGGGAAATCCAATGCTGTACTCACTCACACAGGTCCTGGAACAGGCGTGTTACAGCCAACCTCCCATTTGTTTGTACAATTAGGGAACCACAAATTCACTATCCATAGTCTGGAGCATACACTACAAATGTAACTGCAGGATGCAGCACCCCATGGCACCCAGGATACCTCAGCAGTCTTGAGGGAGGCATGTTACACAGGGGAATGGGTAAGAGTGTATGACAGCAGGAAGAAACAGCATCAACAAGGCATGCATTGGAGGTATGTAAATTCCCTCGTACGGTTTGCCGGGGACATACACAAAGCTGCATACACTGGTGGGTCCGCAGCTTGTGTAGTGCCCCAATGTATGATATAGCCACTTGGGTCATTCTGGAGTGAAGGTCCCCAGCCTGGGTCCAGTGCAGTCGGTGGCTGGCTGTGACAGGGTGTGGAGGGCAGCGCCAGTCTCCACAACTGCTCAGGTAATGGGGGAGCAGGGTTGTCTATGTACCAAGGCAGTGGGTGGGAGTCCTCTATGCTATGAATATGGATATGGACTATGGTTTCCTCTGGTGCAATTGGGTCCAAGGGGACCCTACTCTATGGAACTCTTTGGGGATAGAGTTGGATTGATCGGGGATTTGATGGGGTACCTTTAATCCACCAGGGCTGCCAGGCTGCTGTGCACCTGGGTGCACTTCGCAGCCTACCTGTGGGTGGGTGGCTGACTGGCTTAGGCCAGCTATTCATTGCCTAGCTGTGGGCCTGACTGCTCTGGGCTGCCAGGGATGAATTTCCCACCAAGTATGCCGCAGCGCAGTATATGCATGAGAACACACCCTTGACTTGCATGGCATACTATTTGCGTGGATGCTGGCCCATTCCCTTGCAGCCGGTGCATCATGCACATTTGAATATCATGCTGTAGCACATTGTTGGAGTTGTACAACACATCTCCCATTTCCACCGGGATGTGCTGCACATCTCCTTTGAATATGGGGGCCCTGGACTAGGCTACCCTGAAGAAATGCATTATCATAATGGGAAAATCATGCCCCACTGAAAACAAGATATTGCATCTAATCTGGGACAGCCTGAGTAAATACAGTGCAGAAATATGAAAATGAAGACCCCTATGACAATGAGATGTAGCAACTCACAGTGCTATCCAGAATACAAAATATAGGATAAGAAATATTTGAAGGAAATCTATTCTAAACTGAACTTCACTGTGGTCACTGACATAAACAGTTTCTTTATTGTAACAGTCACACAGGAGTCTGGTGTGCATATTTTATGGGACACATACAAACAGAGGTGAGAAAGAATAAGTGCCTCAGCTGGGACTTGAACCCAGGCTGCCCGGAATACCATACTGATTGCGTTAATCAGCTGTGCCACTGAGACAACTGAAACCCAGGCTATCCCCGAGCACATTGCTCTCTCTCAAATGCACAACCCAGTGGCAACACAAATATTTATTTGAAACAATCACATGATAGTGTGGTGTGCATATTTTATGGAACACATACAAACAGAAGTGAGAAAGAATAAGTGCCTCAGCTGGGACTTGAACTCAGGCTACCCAGAATACCATTCTGATTGTGCTAACCAGTTGAGCCACTGAGACAACTGGAACTTGGGCCTTCTTGAGCACATTACTCTTTCTCAAATACACCAAGCAGCACAAATACTTACTTGTAACAATCACACAGGAGTGTGGTGTACATATTTTATGGAACATATAAACAGAGGTGAGAAAAGAATAGTGCCTCTGCTGGGACTTGAACCCAGACCATCTGGCAGTATTGTGGCCATGAGGAATGTGTGTGTGTGTGTGTGTGTGTACACAAAATATAAAATAAGAAATATTTAAAGGAAATCTACTCTAAACTGAACTTCACTGTGTTCACTGACAAAGTTTTTTTTATAACATATTAGAATGCAATATTTGTTTTGAATGATGTGGCCACGAGGATGGTGTGTATAGAGAGAGTGAGTGAGTGAGTGTGTGTGTGAGTGTGTGTGTGTGTGTGTGTGTGTGTATATGTGTGTGTTTTGCTGTAGCTCAATATATTTTTTCCCAAAAAGCATAGTAAAAAATGTCTTCTTATTGCTACATATTTAGTCTAAGCAGTTCACTGAAGACCTGGCATATGTCTGAGTCTGCTCATCAGATAGTGTCTGTAGAGGTTAAAAAAAGTGTAAATCATGCTTTGCTGGGAAAAGGGTGACATTTATAAGGCATTAATCTTTCTTGAAAGACAATGCATTCCCAAGTTAAACTAGTATCAAGAAGCTGTTTAAATGCTTAGTATTTCATAGGCAACCACTATTTAACAAGGTGTTTCAGTTTCCTAATGGCATCTGATGAGCAGCTTTGAGTTATGTCTCCAACATTCTTAACAAGAAGAAGGAATATTGTATTTCAGTTGGCATGGAAGGATACATTAAAATGTCCAAAATGTGTGTTCCATGAAATTCCATTTCAAACTACAGATAGCAAAATGGCTGTAGGCTCCACCCACAGCCATAAATAGAGTTCCACCCCCATTTCTCTCACTCTGTTCTTATCTATATTTCTTTTCAGCTGTTTCCTATTTTTTCTTATCAGGGTGACCAACCTGACAAATCTTCCTTATCTTTACTGTCACTGTATTCTTACAACACCCTCCCCCCATTATGTATAGCTTGCACTTAAAAGCACTTTATCTTGGATCCCCCAAGTGGGAAATGATTTTAGCACAAAGCGTGCTTTAGCAGAACACACTGGTACCCCTGGAATATTGTAAGAGTGCTTTGGAGCAAAGGCATGCTCCAAAGCACAGCACACTGCCACACAAAACGGCAAGATAAAAAAAAAGTGCCGGCAGCTGGGACACTACTGGCATGGGTATACTGTAAAGATGCCCTGTAGTGTTCCATACCTGAATTAAGGGTGCTGTAAAGAAATAGCAGCTCCAGAGCTGTTGTAACTGGGGCTGCATCAATGAAACAAAATATCTACGCAGTGTGAGCAATAATGGGAGAGCCCCTGCATATAAGATAAAGTTGCAGCTAAGGAAAGCTGCCGAATTCAAGAGTCTTCTTTTATATAAGGAAAAGCAATGAAACTGTAACTATGTCAGGGCCAAAATGAAAGTGAAGTTGACGGCTTGACTTTGCAACCATCCACATCCATGAGAGCTCGATTTTCAGTTCAGTACTGTGTGTCCTTTCTGTGTGTCACCGCTACCGCCTCTCCAGTCTCACATGCAGCCATCATGCCAAGGAGGTCCATCGATCCATCACCACCTGTTGTCCTGCTGCAGTTTTATTAAACAGGGAGCCAGTAGACAGTTGCTGGAGGTAGGAGTCAGACCTCCAAGTGTGGTGTGGGCTCACACTAGCAACTACTGTCTGGGCTGTGGAAAAGCCTTTAGTCCCTGTTAAGCCAAAGCAGTGGTTTATGCTTTTTAAATTGCTTATTTTTTGTTTCTGAGTGAAGTATCTAACTCAGTTTTTATTTCTGTACATTCTTACATTTTAAATAAAATTACAAATGCCTTCCAGCATTTTTATGCACTGATTTTGAGTGTCTGTCTGATATGTTATCCTGACTACCCACAGTCCTGTTTACACCCACAACCACTAGAAGCATGTTCGACCAGGGTCGGGTTCACAAAATGTGGTCTGCAACTGCAAGATCACTGCAGACCTCTTCTACTGAACCTAACTTAAACTCACTCCAGCCCTGGGGAGTGCACCAGTCCATAACTGTCTCAACTCTTCCAGGTCATTACAACCCTGCCAGGTAAATCTAAGCCCAAACAGCCCAAACAGAGGCCACCCTATCAGAATAAAACTGAGCAAACACTTTGCAACAAGTGGATGAAAAGGCTCTCACCAATTGTTAACAGACTGGGTTGTCTACCATTGTCCAACAGAGCTGAACTGGTTGGTTTCTCACTGCTCAATTTTCCTGGACAGAAATACTGCCTTCTTGCGGAAATCACCCTTTAATACACCCATAGTCAGTACTCAAAGTCAGCTTGCCCCCATTGGAGCCGGATCTCTTGAAACAACACTCCAGCGTCTGGTCCTTAGTCTTCATCTCCCTAGGCTCCCTGTCAAACAACAGGAATCACAAGCATGAAGACTGGGGTTATATATGAACTGGTGTGAATGCATCAAAGGCCAAGACAATGGCCCTATTACAGTCCATCACCGCTACCGCCTCTCCAGTCTCACATGCAGCCATCATGCCAAGGAGGTCCATCGATCCATCACCACCTGTTGTCCATCTATGGACACCCCCTTCAAATGGCAGTAATGAAACACTTCCACAAGGAGTGGAGTGTGGGGGGCCCCAAATGAGAACTTCACTGTGCAATGATCTGACCAACTGATCAAATCAACATCAAGGTTAATCTCAAGCTCAGTGAGAAGACTAAGTCCAAAGATGACTGTGTGGGTGGGCCATGAAAGTAACCTCCTGTGCTAGGCCCAGGGAAACCAATAGCTGAAGGAAATTATATCCAAATTGTGACAGCTTGTTGTTAACCCAGGCACTGAAGTCACCCAGAATAAACCACGTGACATAGTCCATAATCCCCTGCAGGAAATCCTTCTCATGTTCCAGAGACCGGAATACCAAAAGGATACTGCAACCTGCACCTGGTCCCCCATGCATGGCCATGCGTTCAAACAACAGCATTTCACCACTGGGCACACAGTGAAGTTTAACTCAGAATGAAAACAGATGGTTACCACTCCCACCCCCTACGATCCCTGACCGGAAAATGAACTACAGAGAATCTCACTTGGGCTGCTACTTATAAGACTTGACTGGTGTTGTCACTTAGCCAGATCTCTGCGATGCAAACCAGATCAAGTGATGAACAAGACATTAAATCTACTATAATGGCAGTCTCATTCCTCATTCTTATGCCACTGCAAAGCACTGCCCACAGGGGATGAGTGGATGCTGTTGGTCTATTGGCTACCTGCCCACTCGGTCCAGTGGGAGCCCTGGATATAGATAACACCACATCTGGCCTCTCTCTCTAGGATACATTTCAACCTTGGCTATCTCCTAGTCCATACCAAACCTACAGTGCCCCCTCTCCATTAGCATTCCCCATTCCCTGCTATGTACCATCCTGACTGCTAATGATACCCACCAATATGTCACTGCTGATGTGGGGGGGGGGGCATCAAATGTGCAGAGGTAAAGCTTCTGGGATGGAAGTAGCTAAGACTAGGGGCCAAGACCTTACATACATGCTGCCATGGACTTAAACCACCCACACAAAAAAAACAAGTCCCCTCACCCTACTACGATTAGCCGACACAGTTTTTAACTACCCAAGCCACCTAATCAGTTACACCATAAATACAACCAAATCTAATACAGAGATACTCTTCTACACATACACTCAGCATTCTTTGCTACCCTAACCAGTCACACAAACCCACTCATACCTATAAAATAGAAGCATTGTTAAAACTGTATCATAGAACCCTTTCCAAGATGTACAGTTCAGGAATATGCAATGTTTTACAGATAGTTTCCCCACACAAGTCCAGAAAAGGTATTGCCTTAAGAAGGTCAAATAGTCTCTGCACTCACCAGAGAATATCAAAACAATGATCTCTATTAGCAGAAAAGTTTTTGGAAGCACTCACACTGTTTCACAAAGATAACAAGCATTTGTCACTGCCGAACGTTCTATTGTAGGTATTTGCAGTGGTGTTTGGCACGTATGGTGCTTTACCCTAATGCCCTGTGTGATTGCTGGTATTTGCACAATAAATTTTCAGCATGACCTTTTTGTTACCCCCATTGTGCGCTACATAGGCGGAAACACGTTTTGGGCAGGATGTGAAAAATGACAGCTGTACTGCTCACAAGGAAGTGTGGTAAAATGGCAATGTTGAAAATCTGGAGTGGAAATATTGAAAATTCGCAAACCTACGAGAGCGTGCGTGGGAACTGTGCAATGCACGCTCGTAAAACAGTCATTGTTAGGAATTTTTTCACCAAATTTTCAACATTGGCATTTTAAAAACTCTGCTAATGAACAATGTCACTGTGATTGTTTTACAGTGTCCCATACATTGATTTTGCACACCGACTGCGCCATTGTGCACTACATAGGTGGAAATACGTTTTGGGCAGGATGTGAAAAATGACAGCTGTACTGCTCATAAGAAGGTGTGGTAAAATGGCAATGTTGAAAATCTGGAGTGAAAATATTGAAAATTCGCAAACTTCCGAGCGTGCGTAGGAACTGCACAACGCACGCTCGTAAAACAGTTATTTTTAGGAATTTGTTCACCAAATTTTCAACATAGCCATTTTAAGATCTCTGCTCATGAGCAGTGACACTGTGATTTTCTTAATGTGTCCGATACACTGAGTTTGCACAGCGACTGTGCCATTGTGCGCTACATGGGCGGAAACATGTTTTGGGCAAGATATGAAAAATGACAGCTGCACTGCTCATAAAGAGGTGTGGGCAAATGGCAATGTTGAAAATCTGGAGTGAAAATATTGAAAATTCTCAAACTTATGAGCGTGCTTAGGAACTGTGCAATGAACACTCGTAAAACAGTCATTTTTAGGAATTTTTTCACCAAATTGTCAACACAGCCATTTTAAGACCTCTGCTCATGAACAGTGACAATGTGATTTTCTTAATGTGTCCCATACATTGAGCTCTCACACGAACTGCGCCATTGTGCGCTACATGGGCGGAAACATGTTTTGGGCAGGATGTGAAAAATGACAGCTGTACTGCTCATGAGAAGGTGTGGTAAAATGGCAATGTTGAAAATCTGGAGTGAAAATATTGAAAATTTGCAAACTTATGAGCGTGCGTAGGAACTACGCAGCACACTCGTAAAACAGTCATTTTTAGGAATTTTTTCACCAAATTTTCAACATAGCCATTTTAAGACCTCTGCTCATGAACAGTGTCAATGTGATTTTCTTAATGTGTCCCATACATTGATTTCGCACACCGACTGCGCCATTGTGCGCTACATGGGCGGAAACATGTTTTAGGTGAGATGTGAAAAATGACAGCTGTACTATTCATAAGAAGGTGTGGTAAAATGGCAATGTTGAAAATCTGGAGTGGAAATATTGAAAATTCGCAAACCTACAAGCGTACGTAGGAACTGCGCAACGCATGCTCGTAAAACAGTCATTTTTAGGAATTTTTTCACCAAATATTCAACATAGCCATTTTAAGACCTCTGCTAATGAACAGTGTCACCATGATTTTCTTAATGCGTCCCATACATTGATTTCGCACACCGACTGCGCCATTGTGCACTACATGGACGGAAACACATTTTGGGCAGGATATGAAAAATGACAGCTATATTGCTCATAAGGAGGTGTGGTAAAATGGCAATGTTGAAAATCTGGAGTGAAAATATTGAAAATTCACGAACTTATGAGCCTGCGTAGGAACTGTGCAACGCACGCTCGTAAAACAGTCAATTTTTGGAATATTTGCACCAAATTTTCAACATGGGGTTTTTGGTACCCCTTCTCATGAATGATGTCACTGTCATGGCATTAATCAGACCCGAAGGGTGATTTCACGCCGTGACTGTGCAGTGACTGCGAAATCACCCTTCGGGCCCAAATAACTCAATGACAGTGACATCATTCATGAGAAGGGGTCCCAAAAACCCCATGTTTAAAATTTGGTGCAAAAATTCCAAAAAATGCCTGAGATATGCAGTAAAGTTGAAAACCCCTTATCTAGCCCATTATACAGCTTACCGGCATTTCCTCAGTTCGCGGTCGGCTCTGAAGAGTGCAAACATGTTCCTGGTCCACCGAAGATCATCGTGCCGAGCTCCGGAGGTAAGTATGGGGTGAGGGGTGTGGGGAGGCAGGGTGCACAGTGGGTGCGGTTTGTGGGAGGGGCGGGGAGACTCGTGGGACGCTTTTACTTTACAGGTTTTTTTTTCATTGACGACGGTGATGCCTTGCCACGCTGGGGTGGGCTCTCAGCATGGCACAAAGATGGCTGGGGGCCGAGCAGCTGACAGGGATTGGGCACCACCCGTCGGCAAACAACAGGATGTTTGCCACGCTGGGGTGGGCTCAGCGTGACAGAAGATGGCTGGGGAGCCAAGGGCGGCCGAGTTGGGCACCCCATCAGCTGAATAACGTAGGATGTTTGCCATGCTGGGGTGGGCTTCACCATGGCAGAAGATGGCTGGGGGCGAGGTCCAACGGGGAATGGGCACCCCGTCGGCTGACAACCGGGACGTTTGCCATGCTGGGGTGGGCTCCCAGCATGGCAGAAGATGGCTGGGGGTGAGGAGCCGACAGGATTGGGCACCCCATCAGCAAACAACGCGGACTTTGCCACGCTGGGGTGGCCTCCCAGCGTGGCACCAAAGCTTTGGGGTCAGTGTGATGCGGGGTGCGTGGCATGTAGGGGCGTGTGACATGCTCTGTATGACAGCGGTGGTTTTCTTTGAAGCGAAGACCACCACTGTCATACACAGCTCCCGCACCCATTGGTGCAGGACCGCCACACCTGCTCAATGGAGCAGTGGATTGCAAGGGAGAGGCACACCTCCAAAATGTGCTACTCTCCCAAAACATTCCTTGCGCATGTGCGCAATCGAACATAAAAAATGAACAATATAAATTAGAAAAGACTAAAGCCTAGGGATTTCTCATAACCCAAGGGTCATCCACAGCAGCAGTATGAAGTCCACTGAAGATGCCAGCATTTGCAGGAGAACATCTGACAGAGTGAGAATTCCAATATACCCTTCCAAAGTCCAAGTCACAGTGACCACAAAGATCACTCAACACAGCCTACACAAGCAGCCAGTGCCCAGTCCAGATCTACTGTTACCCATGTAATTTCTCCTGTCCAGCTGAAAATGGGGACTCTCCACAGAGTGGGTCAGTCAAATTACTGTACAACTACTTAACTTTACTGTCAAGCAACATCTGCTATTGTCATGGACATTAATAATGTGCAATTAGTTAGACAGTGAAATTAATTGAAACAATTTGTGGACAAAGGATGCAAGGGGATGCGTACTAGCATACCAGTATCCAAAATGTAATATCAGTAAAACATACTGTACCGATGGTTAAAAACCCTTAAAAAGAACTTCTTTTCTACATATCACAGAAATACAGTATTACATTTGGCATAAATGTAACCCCCCATGGGGCTTACCTTGCTTTCTGGGGCTCCTGCTACTGATCCTAGCCCAATATGGGCTGCGTGGGTCCAATTTGCAAGACCAGTGACCTCAGAGTTTTGTTTAAATGAGGTCTGATGGTCCACACATGTGCAGTTGCACATGGCCTAGCTGTTTAGGGGGCCATTTTTGTCAGGCATGTTTTCAGTCACCCAGCAGTTTCCCTGGTGCTACTGACCCCCTCATACACCTAGATTGGGGTCGGACACCAGGGGGAAGCATAGAAGGGAACTAATTTAATAAAAGGAGCCATGCTAGTGAGTGCTGTAGAAACAGGGGAAGGGGGGATTTAAGTATTAATAAGGCTCATGAATATTAATGAGCCAGTCGCTGCTCCTGGGGGTCAGGTAAAACTGAGCTAGCAACAGGGGACTGAGAGGGTTTATGCAAATAAATATACAGTCACTTAACAGGGAATAGGTGCCCCTCTCATACACTGGGGAAATCTTTTTCATAATGTTTGTACCTGGGCTGCAGGGACACTATGAACTGTGTACCACTATTGGGCTGCATGGAACTCAATCAGTCAATCTTTATTTTACTAGATGAAACATCATTGGGGGTAAACTCATTTCCAAGATGGACCTGGACAAGTGTACATAAAGTAACAACAATACAAAAACAACATTGCATGGCATATTATGCAACATGTCATTAATTTCCTAACATACAGTAATGGAGGAGCATGCAATTTGCTACATTTTAAAATTAACAGAATATAAGACGGTATACATAATCAGGAATTCTTTGAGGAAGGAGGTTAGGAGTAAGGATAAATATGAGACAAGAAGAAGCAATGCGGTACGACAGTTATGGGGCAGATCAGGAATGAGGGAGAAGATAAAATTAAGAACTCTGAAACAATGCATTAGGGGGCATAATTGCAGGATTCTGCGAAAGCACAAGCAAACAAAGTTTTAAAGGCAGACAATTTTGCAGTGGTGGCTAACTTCAGGGTTTTCTGGAGTTTCTTCCATAAGGAGGAAAGGGAATGACATATGGATGAGCTGCCAAATCAGGATCTAGCTTTGGGAATGGTAAGAGATATATACGAAAGTCTTCTCAATGCGTAGCTTCCAGGCAAGCAAACAGGAAGGCAGTCTGTAATACATTGGGGAAGCTGTTTTGTAATAGCTCAGTAAGTCCAAAAAGCTGCATTTTTTTTGACGTCTGAATTTGAGGGACATCCATCCTACTAGGGAATAGAGAGAGCAGTGATATGTAGAGTAAGGTGCTCCTGTCATAAATCTTACAGTATGGTGATAGAGGGTGTCAAGCTTGGATAAGGCTGTATTAGTTCCTTGACCATACAGAACGTCAGCATAATGCAATAGCGGGTAATTTGAACAAGTCTGGTTTTAACTTCCAAGGTGAGTAAGTGCTTTATGTGGAAAAAGATAAAGAGTCTCTATTTAAGTTTTTGGGTTAGTTCCTCAATGTGGTCAGAGAATGTCATTTTATGGTCTATCCAGATGCCCAGATATTTAAATTTGTGAAAGAATTCCAAAGGTTCACCTAAGAGGGTGGTGATTTGAGGCAACAAGCTTGTAGTGGTAGATTGTGAAGCCTTGGATAAGGGTGAAAAGAACATTGCCTTAGTTTTCTTGGCATTTAGTAATAGCTTTAGTTGACGTAGGTTAAGCTGTAGGTGGTTAAATTCAAGTTGTAGGTCCAGAGTGGTTATTTCATAAGAGGGCCTGTCAATATGAAGAAGTGTCATCTGTAAAAAGGTGTATATTTGCTGACTTTATACCAGAATGAGTATTGTTTATGTAGATGGCAGAGGGCCAAGTATAGATCACCATGGTACGCCTCTCGGAAGGGTTTTTAGTGAGGAGAAGTCTCCTTCTGCTTTGGCCTATTAAAGACGACCAATGGGGTAACTGTTGAACCATTTCAGGGCAGTGGAATCTAGACCCAATTTTTGGAGGATGTCCAGAAGCAAGGCATGGTCCACTGTATCAAAGGCCTTGCTTAGGTCCAGGAATAGGGCACATATGTAATTTTTACTATCCAAGGCAGTCATTTGAGACCTTAGGAAGTGCACAGATTGTGCTATGACATGGTCTGAATCCTGATTGCACCAGTGTAAGCAGATTGAAGGTGTCCAGATAGCTTCTAATCTGCAGGTTCACCAATTTTTCTAGCACTTTGGAGAGGGTAGGAAGCAAGGAAATAGGTCTATGGTTATTTAGATCACTAGGATTGCCTAATTTGAAGAGTGGGATGACATGGGCAGTTTTCCAGATAGGCAGAAGAGTACCGGTGTAAGGGAGAGATTGATGAGGTGGGTTATGGGAGCAGCCAGGATATAACTTATTTTCACCAAAAAGTAAGAGTCAGCAAGGTCAGCACCACCACTTTTCCTAATGTCCAATTTCAGTAGCAAATCTTTAACTTGCTTTAGGGAAACAGGGCTGAAGGAGAAGACTGCTTCAGGCACAGGTGAGGCAGAGGTGACAGGGGCCAGGTCCTTAATACAGAGCTGGTCACATATGTTGTCAACAGGAGAGGAGTCAAATGCTAGCCAAGCTGTAGCGAAATGATGATTGAGAAGATCTACAATTGTGTGTTTGCCTGTGTAGGTAAACCTTCCGGATACAATTTTAGTGGGGAGAGAATCTTATGATCTATGACCCTCTACCTCTTTTAGGGTCTTCCAGAATTGTGTGGAGCAATTTGACAATGAATCCAGTTTATTGCTTAAGTAACTAGCGTTTGCAGCTCTGGTAAGTTTCGTACATTGGCATCTAACTACTCTAAAGGCTGTCCAGTCAGAAGGAAGTTTGGTCATGAGTGCTTTTTTCCATAGGGCATCCTTATGGAATAATGCGGCTTCAAGACTGGCAGTAAACCAATGGCTTGAAGTTTTCCTAGTTCGTAGTTTAACTCGATGGGGGCTGACATGTTGATGATACTATAACCCCTGCCAGCAGACAATCAAGTGTCTAGGCACCTAAAGTGGAGCCAGTGGACTTCTGGGAGAGGGTGTTTCATTAATCAAGGCATCTAAAATATGCCCCAATGAACTATCAGGAAATATTGATCACTATGGTTATTGCTGATTGAAGGCTTGAACAGCCAATCGGGAGACTGGATTCTCAAGTGAAAACCCAAGGACTTTCTGGGTTTGTGTCAGTCTGTTCCCAGGCTCTTCTCGAGTCAGCAAGACTCAGTGTAAGTGGATTTGGACTGTGAGAGGCCTTGTTCAGGCCTCCGTTGGAGATTGCCATTGCAGAAAAGGAATATCAGGAGAAAAAGTGTGAGAGACTGAACTGATTCCTTCCTCTCTGCAGGTATTGTGAACTGTGCTGCCTGGATTGGAAAGGATTAGAGTTGAAGAGACCCTGCACTGTACATGGGACTGATCATATTAAACTGTTCCATCAGTGAGTTGGTTTAGCATTGTTTTTTGAGTTGGCAATAGATTGCCAACTCATATTGCATTACTTTTTAATGCTTAACCAGCTGAAAAGCAGTGTTTGTAGAATGTTTTTGCAACTCAGTTGGAACGCATCTGCAGTCCAGTCACAGTGCAATGCAAAGCTACATTTTAACTCTTAAGAAACAGTTTCTGCAAGGCTTTGTACTGGGTCCAGAAACACAGTTAAGTCAGAAATGCTACAGCAACTCATTGGAGAAACAGTTTAATGTGATTTGTACTTTACTGTGCTGCTGATTGAAATGAACAGTTGCTGCAGAGGAACCACTCTAAGTATCAGGACTCTGTTTAAGAGACTGAAGAGGCAAAGCACCTCAGGTGCAGGGTGCTAGCCAGGTTCTGTAAATTTGTGGTGTGTACTGATTGAAGTGGCTGAGAGCTGGGTCTCAGCTGAGACTGGAGAGAAACTGCAGTGGACATTTTTAGGACCTGAAAGCACAAAAGGGTGGTCAGAAGCCTGTTTACTTCGGAACCCTTTGCTGACTGCTGTGGTCTAAGTTCCATCTGAAGTTATTTATAAGAGGCTAGCACCCATGATGAACTGTCACGGCTGTTATCCAGGAATGTTGTCTGCTGTTGGTTCATTCGTGGATTCAGTGCAGGGACTGCAGGAGATTCATACTGCTTAGGAATCCTCACCAAGAGCAAGGGAGGGAACCAGTCCACCCCTTCCAAGTGGGACCCTCTGTCTCAGGAGGTCACCAGCACTTGCTGGGGTGCTAGTGTACCTACAACCCTTGTGAGGAGCTGGACTGTGGAGCCATTCCTGGTTTTGGGCCTTCTGGATCTGGTGTGGACCTGCCATCAAGCTCTGCAATGGGCCAAAAGCAGCTGAAGGTGGCCAGTGACCAGATCTTCAATCAAGGGGGTAAGAGGAGGGCCTTTAAGCAAGGTCCAACCTGTCAAGGGAACAGAGATCATTCTCCCTTCTGCCCTTTGCTGCATGAATTGAGCAAAATGCCACACTCCAGCTCATCTGTTAATTGCTACTTCAAAAGTATTAAAATCTGCAAAATGTGAGTACACAGGACTTTGCTCCTGGAAATAAAACAAGGGAGTGTGAATTTAATTTAAACAATTTCTCCAAGTGTTAAGGGCCCCAACAGCAGGCCAACCCACAGCAACATCCAGGCCTGCCTCTAGTGGGTACCCAAGGAACTTCTCAGACTGTAACACTGGTACCAGTGGGAGTGGGCAGCCAGGGGTTGGACTGGCCTATGGGCCCTCCTTGTGTTGTTTGCCAATTTGCCACTAACTCGCTTATTTTTATTTTTGTTACACAGCTATCCCCAGTCCAGGTACCCATTTCCTAGCCCTTACCCCCAAATAAAGCTATGAGTTAATTGTTGAAATTTCTGTGTCAAGGGAAGTTTATTGCTTTTTGTCTTCTGACAGATTTATGATGTTTGGTGGGAAAAGGTTGTTGAGGGTCCAGTGTGCAGAATGGCTGGTCAAGGAGGTGGGTAAGTGCAGCATCTCAGGGGGCTGTACCATTCAGTCATCTGACCTACTTATAACTTACTCTGGGTGAAAGCACCATGCTATTTTCTATAAATTTGGGAAAGAACCCCCAATTGTCACTGTAGCAAGACCCAGGCCCCTTAAAGCTGCACTGTCAGAGTTAGTCCCCTGAACTTTTAATGTTATTCTGTCTTAAAAGTGTCCTTTTCAGAACGTGCTGCCCACTGCTTACCTTTATATCTATTTGGTCAATTTGTTTCATGTCTAAATTTCATTATTTATCCCTTTGTGGTTTTTTCCCTCGGGTCCGTCAGTACACCTCCGTGTTGTTGTTCCAGCCCACACATTATATCGTCATACTCGCGCATAATGAGTTTTAGCCAACATTTAAAAGTCGTGTTAAAAGCAGTCACCATTCCTTTGGTTCCTGCTGAGGTGAGTTCCATCGATGCAGCCATGGTATTGCTGACAGTTTTATTGGGGAAAAAAATGCCCCCCACCCTTTGTTTGTGTGCCGACGGGGTGCCCAATCCCCGTCGGCTAGAAATAACTCCCCTTGTTTTTTCCGATGGGGGTGCCCAATCGTCGGCGAAATATCCTTTATTGTTTGCCGCGGGGTTGCCCAATCCCGTCGGCTACAGCTGTCCCCCGTGACTCCGGTGACATGCTGGGTGCCCACTCCAGCATGCCATATGCCCCTGCAGTGTTTAAAGTGTCCCCCGATGTTTTCTCCGTAGTGTTTTACCTGAAATAAAGGAAACGGTCCCTCGTAGTCTGCCCGCACCCCCTCCCACAACCCGCACCCACCCACTGCACACCCAGCTTCCCCACACCCCCCCCTTACCCCATACTTACCTCTGGTGCTCGGCGTGACGATCTTCGGTGGACCGGGAACACGTCTGCACTCTTCAAAGCCGACCGCGAACTGAGGAAATGCCGGTAAGCTGTATAATATCATGAATAGGGTTTTTTCAACTTTATTGCATATCTCGGGCATTTTTTGGAATTTTTGCACCAAATTTTCAACATGGGGGTTTTGGGACCCCTCCTCATGAATTCTTCAACTGTCATGGCGTTAATCGGCCCTGAAAGGTTGTTTTGCAGCCACTGCGCAGAATCACCCTTCCGGGCTGATTAACCAAACGACAGTGCCAGTGTTCATGAGGTGGCTCTCAAAAAAACCTATGTTTCAAATTTGTGGGGCATCAAAAATGACTGTTTCAGCGTCGTTGTGCAGTTACTCACGCACTCGTAACCGCGAATTTGCAATTTTTTTATGCAATTTTCAACATTGGCATTTTGTTACACCTCCTTGTGAGATGTACAGCTGTCATTTTTCACATCCAGGTCAAAATGTGTTTACGCACTTCCAGCGCAGAATAGCGCGTTCACTGTGGGAAATCACTGTTTGGGACAGATTAAGAAAATGACAATGATACTGTTCATGAGCAGAGGTCCTAAAATACCTATGTTAAAAATTTAGTCCCGATATTCCATAAAATGAATGCACGCACGTAACTTCATGAATTTATAATATTTTCACTATTGCCATTTTCCCAGACCTGCTTATGAACAGTACAGCTGTCATTTTTGTCATCCTGGCCGAAATGTGTTTTGGCACTTCTGGCGCAGAATAGAGTGGTCACTGTAGGAAATCACTGTTTGGGACAGATTAAGAAAATGACAATGATACTCTTCATGAGCAGAGGTCCTAAAATGCCAATGTTGAAAATTTGGTGATGATAGCCTATCAATTGACAGTGTTACCACGTGTCGCTAGCGCTCTCCATGCACCCTTGTAACTTCGCAGATTTGTAATATTGTCACACCAGATTTTCAACAGTGGCATTTTGTCACACCTCGTCACAAGCAGTACAGCTGTCATTTTGTACATCCTGACCGAAATGTGTTTTCACAGTTCCAGCGCAGAATAATGTGGTGACTGTGGGAAACCAGTGTTCAGGACAGATTAAGAAAATGACAGTGGCACTGTTCATGACCAGAGGTCTTAAAATCCCTATATTGAAAATTTGGTGACAAAACTCCATAACATGACTGTGTTACAAGCATTTGTTGAACTGTTTCCACGCACCCTTGTAACAAGCAAATTTGCAATATTGTCAAGCTACATTTTCAACAATGGCATTTTTCACACCTCCTTATGGACACCACAGCTGTCATTTTTCACATCCTGGCTAAAATATGTTTTTGCACTCCGGCCAGAGAATAGCACGCGTCACTCTGGGAAATTAGTGTTTGTGACAGATTAAGATCGAGCCAGTGACGGAGGCGGTGACCAAGCTCAACTGAGCTCTGTCAGAACTGCTGCTGGTTGTTTGTGGGCAGGCCAGGCGCAACAACACAGGAGCCCAGTACAAAGGGCAGCCAGCACTGGGAGAAACACAAGCAGCGACTGAGTGAGGGAGTGGGTGAACTCACCAAGTGATGTCAGGACTGCTGGGTTTCTTTGAGGTCGAAAAAGGTGCCAATGCAGGCAGGAGCACCGTACAAAGGGCAGCTACAGCACCAGGACAAACAGAATCAGCGCAATAGAGAGGGAGACCGAACAACCTCAGCGAGCTCTTCGGGACAGCTGCGATTTCTTTGTGGACAGACAAAGGTGCCAATGCAGCCTGGAGCCCCATACAGCGCCAGTCTGCTGTGCCAGAGAAACAGAATGAGCGGTGACAGGCGGTAGTGAGTGTGCTCAGCGTAGCTCTGTTGTGACTGCTGCGGATTTCTTTGTAGGCATAAAATGCGGCAATGTAGGCAAGAGCCCAGTACAAAGGCCAGCTTGCAGTACAGCAGAAACGGAATGCATGAGTGACAGAGGAATTGAGCGAGCTCAATGGAGCTGTGTTGGGACTCCATCAGATTTCTTTCTGACAGAAAACCCGCCAATGCAGACAGGAGCCCAGTACAAAAGGGCAGCCTGCAATGCCAGGAGACAGAGAACGAGCGACTGAGGGAGAGGAGTAGTGAAGCTCAACGAGCCCTGTTGATACTGCTCGACTGCTTTGTGGTCAGAAAAAGGTGCCAGCACAGGCAGGAGCCCAGTACAAAGGGCAGCCTGCAGCACCAGGAGAAACGCAATGAGTGAGTCGGTGGGGAGGAGTGAGCTCAATGGAGCACTATCATGACTGCTGCAGATTTCTTTGTGGGCAGAAAAAGGTGGCAACACAGTAGAAGCCCAGCAGACAAGGGGCAGCCTGCAGCGCCGGAAGAAACGGAATGAGTGAGTGAAAGAGAAGGTGGTGAGCGAGCTCAAGGAGATCTCATGTGACTGCTGCAGATTTCTTTGTGGGCAGACAAAGGCATCAACACAGGCAGGATCCCAGT
This sequence comes from Neoceratodus forsteri, assembly GCA_016271365.2. NCBI lineage: Eukaryota > Metazoa > Chordata > Ceratodontiformes > Ceratodontidae > Neoceratodus > Neoceratodus forsteri. The sequence continues at coordinate 982,408,091 of CM028133.1, forward strand.
ACTAAGAGGCCAGCTCCAGCGCCGCAGAAAGGGAATGAGTGAGTGAAAGAGGGGAGCAAGCTCAAGTCGGACTGGCGTCAGGATTGCTGCAGATTTCTTTGTGGGCAGAAAAACCCACCAATGTAGGCAGGAGCCCAGTACCAAAGGGCAGACTGCAGCGCCAGGAGACATAGAACGAGTGACTGAGGGAGTCAGTGAGCTCAACGCAGCTCTGTTGGGACTGCTACAGATTTGTTTGTGGGCAGAAAAAGGCAGTAATGCACGCAGGGGCACAGTAGAAAAGGGCACCCTGCAGTGGCAGGAGAACCAGAATGAGTGAGTCAGCAAGCTCAGCGGAGCTGTATTATAACTCCTGCAAGTTTCTTTGTGGGCATAAGAAGGCAGCAACATAGGCAGGAGCCCAGTACACAAGGGCAGCCTGCAGCGCCGGAAGAAACGGAATGAGTGAGTGAAAGAGAAAGGGAGTGTGCGAGCTCAATGGAGCTTTGTCGGGACTGCTGCAGATTTCTTTGTGGGCAGAAAAGACGCCAACAGAGGCAGCAGCCTAGTACAAAAGGGCAGCCTTACAGCGCTAGGTGAACCAGAAGGAGTGAGTGGGGGGGGTGAGAGACCTTGATGGAGCTGTGTGAGGACAGCTGTGGATTTCTTTGTGGGCAGAAAAAGCCACCAACACAGGCAGGAGTCCAGTACAAAAGGGCAGCCTACAGCTCCAGGAAAACAGAATGAAGCGAAGTGAGATGGGGGAGTGAGCTACCTTAGACTCTGTCAGGACAGCTGTGGATTTCTTTGTGGGCAGAAAAAGCCACCAAAGTGGCTGGATCCCAGTACAAAAGGACAGCCTACAGAAACAGGAGAAACACAATGAGTGAGTGGGGGACGTGAGCTCAACGGCTCTATCGTGACTAGCTGCAGATTTCTCTGTGGGCGAAAAATGCAGCAACACAGGCAGGAGCGCAGTACAAAAAGGCCAGTCTGCAGCGCGGCAGAAACGGAATGAGTGAGTGAAAGAGGGTAGAGCAAGCTCAATGGACTGGTGTCAGGACTGCTGCAGATTTCTTTGTGGGCAGAAAAACCTGCCAATGCAGGCAGGAGCCCAGTACCAAAGGGGCAGCCTGCAGCACCAGGAGACATACAGACGGCGACTGAGGAGGGGGGAGTCGGTGAGCTCAACGCAGCTCTGTTGGGACTGGTGCAGATTTGTTTGTCAGGCAGAAAAGGTGCCAGCACAGGCAGGAGCCCAGTACAAAGGGGCACCCTGCAGTGGCAGGAAAACCAGAGAGTGGTGAGTGAGTGAGTGAGTGAGCTCAAGCGGGAGCTGTTTGTAACTGCTGCAAGCTTCTTTGTGGGCATAAGAAGGCAGAAATCGGAGACAGGAGCCCAGTGGACAAGGGCAGCCTGCAGTGCTGGAAGAAATGGAATGAGGAGTGAAGAAGGTGAGTGGCGAACTCAATGGAGCTTTATTAAAGGGACTGCTGCAAGATTTCTAAGTGGGCAGAGAAAAGGCGGCCAACAGAGGCAGCAGCCTAGTACAAAGGGCAGCCCTTACAGCGCTGGGTGAACCAGAAGCAGTGAGTGAGGGGTGGTGACCTCGGCGAGCTGTGTGAGGACAGCTGTGGATTTTTTGTGGGCAGAAAAAGCCACCAACACAGGCAGGAGTCCAGTACAAAAGGGCAGCCTGCAGCTCCAGGAGAAACAGAATGGCGGGTAGGAGACGGGGAGTGAGCTACCTTAGCAGACTCTGTCAGGACAGCTGTGGATTTCTTTGTGGGCAGAAAAGCCACCAAAAGTGGCTGGATCCAATACAAAAGGGCAGCCTACAGAAACAGGAGAAACACAATGAGTGAGTGGGGAGGTCGTGAGCTCAACGGAGTCTACTCGTGACTGCAGATTTCTCTGTGGGCAGAAAAATGCAGCAACACAGGCAGGAGCGCAGTACAAAAGGCCAGTCTGTAGCGCGGCAGAAACGGAATGAGTGAGTGAAAGAGGGAGTGAGCAAGCTCAATGGACTGGTGTAGACTGCTGCAGATTTCTTTGTGGGCAGAAAAACCTGCACAATGGGCAGGATCCCAGTACAAGGGCAGCCTGCGGCACCAGGAGACATAGAACGGCGACTGAGGGAGGTGAGTCGGTGAGCTCAACGCAGCCTCTGTTGGGACAGGTGCAGATTTGTTTGTAGGCGAAAGGTGCCAGCACAGGCAGGAGCCCAGTACAAAGGGCACCCTGCAGTGGCAGGAAAACCAGAATGAGTGAGTGAGTGAGCTCAGCGGGCTGTTTGTAACTGCTGCAAAGCTTCTTTGTGGGCATAAGAAGGCGAGAAAGCGGAGACAGGGCCCAGTAGACAAGGGCAGCCAGCAGTGCTGGAAGAAATGGAATGAGTGAGTGAAAGAGAGGTGAGGTGGTAGCAGCTCAATAGACTTTGTCGGGACTGCTGCAGATTTCTTAGTGGGCAGAAAAAGCGCTAACAGAGGCAGCAGCCTGTACAAGGGGCAGCCTTACAGGCGGCTGGGTGAACCAGAAGCAGTGAGTGAGGGGGTGAGTGACCTCGGCCAGACTGTGTGAGGACAGCTTTGGATTTCTTTATGGGCAGAAAAAGCCACCAACACAGGCAGGAGTCCAGTACAAAGGGCAGCCTGCAGCTCCAGGAGAAACAGAATGACCGAGTGAGACAGGGGTAGCTACTAACAGACTCTGTCAGGACAGCTGTGGATTTCTTTGTGGGCAGAAAAAGCCACAAAGTGACGGATCCCAGTACAAAGTGCAGCCTGCAGCACCAGGAGACACAGAATGAGCGACTGAGGAGGAGGAGTCGGTGAGCTCAGCGGAGTTCTGTTGGGACTGCTGCGGATTTGTTTGTGGGCGAGAAAGGCAGCTAATGCAGCAGGGGCACAGTACATAAAGGCACCCTGCAGTTGCGGAAAGCCAGAATGAGCGAGTGAGCGAGCTTCAGCAGAAGCTATATTGTAACTTTCTGCAAGTTCTTTGTGAGCATAAGCGAGGAGCAATGCAGGCAGGAGCCCAGTAGACAAGGGCAGCCTGCAGCACCGAAGAAAGCGGAATGAGTGAGTGAGAGAAGGAGAAGGAGCAAGCTCACTGGAGCTTTGACGGGACTGCAGCAGATTCTTTGCTGGCAGAAAAAGAGCCAAATAGAGTAGCAGCCTAGTACAGAAGGGCAGCTACCAGCTGGGAGAAACAGAAGTATCATTTTATCATGTGCTCTTTTGATTGTTGCATAGTCGCATTGTGTTCCCCAAACAAACACCAACTATGTTATAGTGCCAGGAGAAAGCTGAAAACATTTTTATAACACATTTGAACTATTTTTAATGTTATAGGAGATTAATCCTCTCTGCATGTGTAAGCAACACTGTAATAACCTCTCTTTGTTGATGGTTAGGACCCTCGGCAATGCCCTCGTGCCTCACAACCCACCTAGAGCATTTTGTTGTTGCAATAATTACTGCAATGCTGCTGCTGCAAGACAATTATTCCTTGCTTTTGTTCCTGGTATTAATGCAGAGGCAGGTTTGATTAGTAATGCATGTTGGCATGCTGAGCTTTCTTAATAACGTGATCTGTGTGGCTCATGTGGTCTTTTAATTTGGTCATGTATGTATGTCTTAGTTGCATTGTTTTCCCAAACAACACAGAGAGAATTTGTTTAAAAATATGTTGCATGCAGATTTTGGAGCTGGGTCTGTGATGGCCCTCGGCAGCTCAGCTTGATCTCAGAAGAGATCCTAGCAGTAAGATAAATAACTACAGCAATATATAAATTAGTTTTTTTCAATGTCTGTTTTTAGTTCCATGCCATGGCAGGCAGTTTCTTGGTATGTGGTCTGCCCTGTGGTGTCAGCTGCTCTTAAACAAATCAAACAAATGTCCAGGGTATGTGTGTGCAGCGTGTGCGTGTATGTGTCTGAGTGCATGTATCATATCGTGAATGACCGATTGTGTGGGCCAACAATGTTCATATAGGTAGTAGGAAGGTCACCAGCAGGGAGTACCAGTAATGCTCATAAAGGTTACAGGGGCATCAGCAATGCTAATACAGGTAACATGATGGCACCAGCGATGCTCATACCGATGGTAGGGGTGCGCAGAGTGTCCTAGCAATACTCATACAGGTGACAGAGGGCACCAGCAATGCTCAAATAGATATCTGGGGGTATCATTAGTGTTTACTTAGGTGTTGGGGTCACCAATAATGCTCATACAGGTGGCACTTAACCAGCAGTGCTAATACAGGTGTCGAACACCAGTGTACACAGAGGTGACAGGGATGTCTGCCATGATCACATGGCGAAAGGGGCACGATTGCCCATAGATGGCAAGGGCACAAACAATACTCATACAGGTCACAGGGGCCAGCTTAATGCTCGCTTACATGTGAGGGGCACCAGCAATGCTAATAGCCTGGGTGGGCAGGTGCCCAGCAATCCTCAAACAGGTGATGGGTGCCCAGCAAAGTTAGACACAGGTGGTAGGTTTTCACAGAGGGTTGTGGATGCATGGAACAACCTCCCTGAGGAGGTTGTGAGTCAAGAACAGTGGGGAATTCAAGAATGTGTGGGACAGATACAAGGCAGTCCTAGTGGGGGAGTAGGAGGAAATAGCTGTTGCAGAACTAGGATCTGCAGCTGATCTGTTACATGGAGAAAACAAGAGGTAGACTAGATGGGCCAAGCGGGCCTTATCAACCATCAAATTCTATGTTTCTATGTAGAGGCAGCAGCAATGCATACAGGCGGCAGGGGCACCAGTGATGCTCATACAGGTGACAGGGGACCCAGCAATGCTCGTACAGGTGAGAAGGCAGCAGCAAAGCTCATACAGGTGGCAGGGCACAAAAATGCTCACAGGTGATAGAGTGTCTCAGCAAAGCTCATACAGATGGCATGGACACCAGCACTGCTCATACAAGTGAAGCCCTGCAATGTGCTTACAGGTGACAGAGGGACCAGCACTGCTTATACAGGTGACAGAGGGCACCAGGACTGCTCATACGAGGTGCCAGAGGGTACTAGACTTGCTCATACAGGTGGCACCAGCACTCCCCATACAGGTGACAAGTGGCACTAGCTACTGCTTGTACAGATGGCAGGGCACCGGCAGTTCTGTGACAGGTGACAGGGGGCACCAGTAATACCTATAGGTGATAGCAACTAGTAAACCTCAGACAGGTGGAAGGGTGACCAGCAATGCTCATACAGGTGACGGACCACAGCAAATCACATACTGGTGGCAGGGAGCAGTAATGCTCATACAGGTGGAATCCCAACAATAATGCTCATATAGGTGGCAGGGTGCACCAGCAATGTTCATACAGGTAAAAGACACCAGCAAAGCTCATACAGGTGGCATGGTACAGCAGCAAACCCCACAACAGGGTGAGGGTACACCAGCAAAGGTCATACTGGTGGCAGGCACAAAAAGGTCGACAGGTGGCAGGGCACATCAGCAATGCTCATACAGTGAATGCCCACCAGTAATGCTCAGCCACAGGTAACAGGGCACCAGCATGGCTCATATCGGTGACAAGGGTGCACCAACAATGATCATACAGGTAACAGGTGGCCCCAGCATGTTCTATTTGCTCACTGACTGAGCCTATTTTGCTGTATGAAAGTGCTAGTTGCCTCCTCAGCCCCATTATGGTTATGTGTACATACCACCTCCTTTCCTTGAGGGAGCTCCTAAACACCCTTCTACTTGGCAGATGGTATCCCATCCCAGGGCACTGCTGATCCCTCCTCCAATTCGCCATCAGTTGGATTACAGCTTCTGTATCTCAGTGTTATCCAACTGGCGCCCTCCTAGCCCTATAGCACTGCTGAGTTGCTTAATTATGCTTCTCATGCCACAGTTCTTCCATGAGGCTTCCGCAATACTGCACTATATGATGCTCCTAGACTCACTGTCTTCTGGTCCTACTATATATCACCACCTTGCAGGTGACCATGAAAAATTCTGGTCTTTTAGTCTCCATCCCTTATCCTTCACCATCGATGGGCCAAAGTGGTCTAACTTACCCATTTAAACATCCACAACCTACTTGCAAATAAGACAGACCAAGAGGCCTGGATAGCATACTACTAAGATATCCTTGGCATTTTGAAATCTTGGATCAAACCAGCATATCTGACTTCTGTATTAGTCCCAAATACTTTTCATCCATGCTGACCACCCCTCCTCGAAAAGAGGACGGTCTAACATATACTTCGTCCCTCAAACACAAACGCTACCCACAATGCCAGAACTAAACACAATGAATACTGCATACTGCCTCCTCATGGACACAACATAAAATACATATTCTAGGTATCCATGAAAACCGATCACCATGATAACCATGTCAGCATATAGCACCACTGCACCACAAATGGAACCTTTGTAACTACAACCAGGTCCAGGAAGAGGATGACGACATATGCTAAATCTAACTACTGGCCGGCACCAATAATTCCACAGAAAGAACGATCGAATTTCAATGCGCAACTGATTAGGCAGTATGGCTTCAGTCACAGATGTTACTAAAGCACAGGTGGACCCCCAAAAGGTGGGTCATGGCAACATGCCACTTTTCTAGAAATTTTGCTAGTCAGTGTTCCAAAAAACTTTATCAATTTTCTCCACAGCACTCGTGGGCAAACCACAGTCTTGAGCTTCTTAAACATTTCCATTTAATTTAGATGCTTGTAGCAGTGTCATTAAAGGCCATTCCAAACACATTTCATGTGTAACGATGACCTGAGCTCCATATAAGTTTCATCCTGAGCATTACCTCACCAGGAAATGACCTTACTGACCCTTATCCCTGCCTTGTAGACTCCGATGGTTTTTCCCACCTTTGACCCAGACAGTCTGCAATTCCTTCAGGGTTACACAAGAAGCTTCAGTCACCAGTTGCTAAAGACTCAAACTTTCTTGGAACAACACACCGGGTGAACAGAGGTCCTGGCTGGTGTGATCTAGCTCATCCTGGGAACACACCCCAGACAACTACTAAATTCGAGAACTTGTCTCCAACACAGCCTTACAGACTAGTTACCTTCCTTGGCTAGAAACAACGAAAGCAACCTCTTCCATGGTAACTGTCAGCATTTCTCAAATGTCCTATAAAGCACCTGTACACACTAGACCTTCAAGGGATTGCCCCTAGATCCACTGTACAGGATATTCTTACTCCCCAGAGTGAAAATAAAGAACCTGCTGAGCAAGGTCCCACCACTCACTGGCAACTGGAGATGTAATCCAAACTAGACGAGAAACACAGAACCCCTGTGGCAGAGCCCAACTGGCAGACCTCCTGGCACTCTGACTCAAATTCAGACTAACGATATTTTAAAACTTCCTGATCACTGACTCAAAATGTATATGGTGCTGCGAGACTTCTAATGATATACCACCACCAGGCTAGCTGAGTACAATAATGTCATTACGCAAGATCCCAAATGGCCCACCATCTGCTCTCTACCCGCCTAACACCAGTACTAACAGGTTGTGTAACCACAGGACCAGATGGCTACACTGCCAGCACCGAATGTCTGTTGGGCTCTCAAAAAAGCCCTGGAATGCCAAGCTAGACCAGAAAAGCTGGTTAAACTTAGGCACCTGATCCACGAGTTGAAACTCCCGATCGCTGGGCGGGAGAATGGCATAAGCCCCAGCACCACATTGTAGAACACCAGAGCAAGGTCTGCACATCCTTTTTAATTATTTATTTTTTAAATATTTTACAACGTACAACAACAACTTTAAAACGACATACAGGATTCCACATTATCATCAGAGCTGAACTCTGGAAAATTTACTATGGGTATCAAGTAGTAAAGGCCATGCATTGTTGGCCAGGAAGAAAAAAAAAACAAGCAGTACAAATAACAAAAACAATGATAATAATAACAATAATAACAGTAAAACAACAACAAGAAAAAAAAAAAAAAGCCCAAAAGGTTATATGTCCAAAATGCCACCTGCATAATCAAGTCCATGACAATGCCTCTGCCTGGGTAGAGAAAGAAAAAAAAAAAGAAACCAGGACAGGGCACCTACCAGTCAGAACACAAAATAAGTGCGAAAACTCTAGGTCCAAATTAAAATCTAATTGATGTCCCAAGTTGGACAAGGAGACATCTAGACCCACCTGTGGAGAAGGATTCCCAGAAAGTTGAACAGTGGGACCCCAAAGTTCAATAACATTGTCATATTCAGTAGCTAGATAGTGAAGGGGCAAACCAGTCACCTAATACAGCATCTATCCACTGGTCCTGGTGGGTACTTCAGTCAAGCACCAACGATGAGCATAGGTGCTTATCTCCATAACTCTGTCATAAACCAAGACTCTTGGAATTAGCCACATATGATATCCCAACAAAGTATTACCCAACAACACAAGCAGGATCTGGGCAACCTAGTCCTTAAGGTACTCCCAATCACAGCAATACAAATAGTTAGCAAGAGCACATCACAAATATGTAATAACGGCCTCCCTCAGATACCTCAGCACTAGAATGAGACAACAGACCAACCGATGTAAATCACGGGCATGGCAACACAACCACTGGGTTTCAGTTACATTAGCACCCACTGTATCTTCTCTTCATGCACCCATGGACCAATAGTCTTCCAGTCTAATTCAGTCAGGGGCTAGCCAGCATATCTTTCATGCCCTTGTAGTGTCACCAAACCGTGCCTGAGTTCGAGGTGCCGGTATACACAACTGAGCTTGGGTACAAACCAGCCCTGGCCAATGAGGGACCAAACTTCATCCCATAAGGCTAAGGGTAAAACAGATTCCCACCCAAAAGTTGCAACATAACCTCAACTGTAAGCACTCCAACTATGTGAGCGAAGAATATTGTCGTTGGATCTCGAAATGATTTAGGTGACCTGTAGTAGATGCAGAATCCAACTCTCCTGATGTCACATCAGCCCAGGGCTGCCAGCAAAAAGGAACTCACCAGCACCACAGAGAGTTGCCACAAAAGCCAAAGGTAGTGGATCGCAATGAGTCCCCCAGACCTCACAGGTCATTTCTTTCACTCAGCTTGCTGCTCACTGTGATTGACATCATTCATCGGTGTGCAAAATCAATGTATGGGACACTGTAAAACAATCACAGTGACATTGTTCATTAGCAGAGTTTTTAAATGCCAATGTTGAAAATTTGGTGAAAAAATTCCTAACAATGACTGTTTCTGACGTGCATTGCACAGTTCCCCACAGCTGTCTGGGTTTCGAATTTTCAATATTTCCACTCCAGATTTTCAACATTGCCATTTTACCACACTTCCTTGTGAGCAGTACAGCTGTCATTTTTCACATGCTGCCAAAGCGTGTTTCCATATATGGCGCACAATGGGGGTAACAAAAAGGTCATGCTGAAAATTTATTGTGCAAATACCAGCAATCACACAGGGCATTAGGGTAAAGCACCATACGTGCCAAACACCACTGCAAATACCTACAATAGAGCGTTCGGCAGTGACAAATGCTTGTTATCTTTGTGAAACAGTGTGAGTGCTTCCAAAACTTTTCTGCTAATAGAGATCATTGTTTTGATATTCTCTGGTGAGTGCAGAGACTATTTGACCTTCTTAAGGCAATACCTTTTCTGGACTTGTGTGGAAACTATCTGCAAAACTTCACATATTCCTGAACTGTACATCTTGGAAAGGGTTCTATGATACAGTTTTAACAATGCTTCTATTTTATAGGTATGAGTGGGTTTGTGTGACTGGTTAGGGTAGCAATGAATGCTGAGTGTATGTGTAGAAGAGTATCTCTGTATTAGATTTGGTTGTATTTATGGTGTAACTGATTAGGTGGCTTGGGTAGTTAAAAACTGTATACGGCTAATCGTAGTAGAGTGAGGGACTTGTTTTTTGTGTGGGTGGTTTAAGTCCATGGCAGCATGTATGTAAGGTCTTGGCCCTAGTCTTAGCTACTTCCATCCCAGAAGCTTTACCTGCATTTGATGCCCCCACATCAGCAGTGACATATTGGTGGGTATCATTAGCAGTCAGGATGGTACATAGCAGGAATGGGGAATGCTAATGGAGAGGGGCACTGTAGGTTTGGTATGGACTAGAGATAGCCAAGGTTGAAATGTATCCTAGAGAGAGAGCCAGATGTGGTGTTATCTATATCCAGGGCTCCCACTGGACCAGTGGGCAGGTAGCCAATAGACCAGCAGCATCCACTCATCCCCTGTAGGCAGTGCTTTGCAGTGGCATAAGAATGAGGAATGAGACTGCCATTATAGCAGATTTAATGTCTTGTTCATCACTTGATCTGGTTTGCATCGAGAGATCTGGCTAAGTGACAACACCAGTCAAGTCTTATAAGTAGCAGCCCAAGTGAGATTCTCTGTAGTTCATTTTCCGGTCAGGGATCGTAGGGGGTGGGAGTGGTAACCATCTGTTTTCATTCTGAGTTAAACTTCACTGTGTGCCCAGTGGTGAAATGCTGTTGTTTGAACGCATGGCCATGCATGGGGGACCAGGTGCAGGTTGCAGTATCCTTTTGGTATTCCGGTCTCTGGAACATGAGAAGGATTTCCTGCAGGGGATTATGGACTATGTCACGTGGTTTATTCTGGGTGACTTCAGTGCCTGGGTTAACAACAAGCTGTCACAATTTGGATATAATTTCCTTCAGCTATTGGTTTCCCTGGGCCTAGCACAGGAGGTTACTTTCATGGCCCACCCACACAGTCATACCTTGGACTTAGTCTTCTCACTGAGCTTGAGATTAACCTTGATGTTGATTTGATCAGTTGGTCAGATCATTGCACAGTGAAGTTCTCATTTGGGGCCCCCCACACTCCACTCCTTGTGGAAGTGTTTCATTACTGCCATTTGAAGGGGGTGTCCATAGATGGACAACAGGTGGTGATGGATCGATGGACCTCCTTGGCATGATGGCTGCATGTGAGACTGGAGGAGGTGGCGGTGATGGACTGTAATAGGGCCATTGTCTTGGCCTTTGATGCATTCACACCAGTTCATATATAACCCCAGTCTTCATGCTTGTGATTCCTGTTGTTTGACAGGGAGCCTAGGGAGATGAAGACTAAGGACCAGACGCTGGAGTGTTGTTTCAAGAGATCCGGCTCCAATGGGGGCAAGCTGACTTTGAGTACTGACTATGGTGTGTATTAAAGGGTGATTTCCCACAAGAAGGCAGTATTTCTGTCCAGGAAAATTGAGCAGTGAGAAACCAACCAGTTCAGCTCTGTTGGACAATGGTAGACAACCCAGTCTGTTAACAATTGGTGAGAGCCTTTTCATCCACTTGTTGCAAAGTGTTTGCTCAGTTTTATTCTGATAGGGTGGCCTCTGTTTGGGCTGTTTGGGCTTAGATTTACCTGGCGGGGTTGTAATGACCTGGAAGAGTTGAGACAGTTATGGACTGGTGCACTCCCCAGGGCTGGAGTGAGTTTAAGTTAGGTTCAGTAGAAGAGGTCTGTGCAGTGATCTTGCAGTTGCAGACCACATTTTGTGAACCCGACCCTGGTCGAACATGCTTTCTAGTGGGTTGAGTGGGTGTAAACAGGACTGTGGGTAGTCAGGATAACATATCAGACAGACACTCAAAATCAGTGCATAAAAATGCTGGAAGGCATTTGTAATTTTATTTAAAATGTAAGAATGTACAGAAATAAAAACTGAGTTAGATACTTCACTCAGAAACAAAAAATAAGCAATTTAAAAAGCATAAACCACTGCTTTGGCTTAACAGGGACTAAAGGCTTTTCCACAGCCCAGACAGTAGTTGCTAGTGTGAGCCCACCACACTTGGAGGTCTGACTCCTACCTCCAGCAACTGTCTACTGGCTCCTGTTTAATAAAACTGCAGCAGGACAACAGGTGGTGATGGATCGATGGACCTCCTTGGCATGATGGCTGCATGTGAGACTGGAGAGGCGGTAGCGGTGACACACAGAAAGGACACACAGTACTGAACTGAAAATCGAGCTCTCATGGATGTGGATGGTTGCAAAGTCAAGCCGTCAACTTCACTTTCATTTTGGCCCTGACATAGTTACAGTTTCATTGCTTTTCCTTATATAAAAGAAGACTCTGAATTGCAGCTTTCCTTAGCTGCAACTTTATCTTATATGCAGGGGCTCTCCATTATTGCTCACACTGCGTAGATATTTTGTTTCATTGATGCAGCCCCAGTTACAACAGCTCTGGAGCTGCTATTTCTTTACAGCACCCTTAATTCAGGTATGGAACACTACAGGGCATCTTTACAGTATACCCATGCCAGTAGTGTCCCAGCTGCCGGCACTTTTTTTTTATCTTGCCGTTTTGTGTGGCAGTGTGCTGTGCTTTGGAGCATGCCTTTGCTCCAAAGCACTCTTACAATATTCCAGGGGTACCAGTGTGTTCTGCTAAAGCACGCTTTGTGCTAAAATCATTTCCACTTGGGGATCCAAGATAAAGTGCTTTTAAGTGCAAGCTATACATAATGGGGGAGGGTGTTGTAAGAATACAGTGACAGTAAAGATAAGGAAGATTTGTCAGGTTGGTCACCCTGATAAGAAAAAATAGGAAACAGCTGAAAAGAAATATAGATAAGAACAGAGTGAGAGAAATGGGGGGGGGGGGGTGGAACCTTATATTTATGGCTGTGGGTGGAGCCTACAGCCATTTTGCTATCTGTAGTTTGAAAATGGAATTTCATGGAACACACATTTTGGACATTTTAATGTATCCTTCCATGCCAACTGAAATACAATATTCCCTTCTTCTTGTTAAGAATGTTGGAGACATAACTCAAAGCTGCTCATCAGATGCCATTAGGAAACTGAAACACCTTGTTAAATAGTGGTTGCCTATGAAATACTAAGCATTTAAACAGCTTCTTGATACTAGTTTAACTTGGGAATGCATTGTCTTTCAAGAAAGATTAATGCCTTATAAATGTCACCCTTTTCCCAGCAAAGCTATGATTTACACTTTTTTTTAACCTCTACAGACACTATCTGATGAGCAGACTCAGACATATGCCAGGTCTTCAGTGAACTGCTTAGACTAAATATGTAGCAATAAGAAGACATTTTTTACTATGCTTTTGGGAAAAAATATATTGAGCTACAACAAAACACACACATATACACACACACACACACACACACACACACTCACTCACTCCATCTCTACACACCATCCTCATGGCCACATCATTCAAAACAAATATTGCATTCTAATATGTTATAAAAAACTTTGTCAGTGAACACAGTGAAGTTCAGTTTAGAGTAGATTTCCTTTAAATATTTCTTATTTTATATTTTGTGTACACACACACACACACACACACACATTCCTCATGGCCACAATACTGCCAGATGGTCTGGGTTCAAGTCCCAGCAGAGGCACTTATTCTTTCTCACCTCTGTTTATATGTTCCATAAAATATGTACACCACACTCCTGTGTGATTGTTACAAGTAAGTATTTGTGTTGCCACTGGGTTGTGCATTTGAGAAAGAGTAATGTGCTCGAAGAAGGCCCAAGTTCCAGTTGTCTCAGTGGCTCAACTGGTTAGCACAATCAGAATGGTATTCTGGGTAGCCTGAGTTCAAGTCCCAGCTGAGGCACTTATTCTTTCTCACTTCTGTTTGTATGTGTTCCATAAAATATGCACACCACACTATCATGTGATTGTTTCAAATAAATATTTGTGTTGCCACTGGGTTGTGCATTTGAGAGAGAGCAATGTGCTCGGGGATAGCCTGGGTTTCAGTTGTCTCAGTGGCACAGCTGATTAACGCAATCAGTATGGTATTCCGGGCAGCCTGGGTTCAAGTCCCAGCTGAGGCACTTATTCTTTCTCACCTCTGTTTGTATGTGTCCCATAAAATATGCACACCAGACTCCTGTGTGACTGTTACAATAAAGAAACTGTTTATGTCAGTGACCACAGTGAAGTTCAGTTTAGAATAGATTTCCTTCAAATATTTCTTATCCTATATTTTGTATTCTGGATAGCACTGTGAGTTGCTACATCTCATTGTCATAGGGGTCTTCATTTTCATATTTCTGCACTGTATTTACTCAGGCTGTCCCAGATTAGATGCAATATCTTGTTTTCAGTGGGGCATGATTTTCCCATTATGATAATGCATTTCTTCAGGGTAGCCTAGTCCAGGGCCCCCATATTCAAAGGAGATGTGCAGCACATCCCGGTGGAAATGGGAGATGTGTTGTACAACTCCAACAATGTGCTACAGCATGATATTCAAATGTGCATGATGCACCGGCTGCAAGGGAATGGGCCAGCATCCACGCAAATAGTATGCCATGCAAGTCAAGGGTGTGTTCTCATGCATATACTGCGCTGCGGCATACTTGGTGGGAAATTCATCCCTGGCAGCCCAGAGCAGTCAGGCCCACAGCTAGGCAATGAATAGCTGGCCTAAGCCAGTCAGCCACCCACCCACAGGTAGGCTGCGGAAGTGCACCCAGGTGCACAGCAGCCTGGCAGCCCTGGTGGATTAAAGGTACCCCATCAAATCCCCGATCAATCCAACTCTATCCCCAAAGAGTTCCATAGAGTAGGGTCCCCTTGGACCCAATTGCACCAGAGGAAACCATAGTCCATATCCATATTCATAGCATAGAGGACTCCCACCCACTGCCTTGGTACATAGACAACCCTGCTCCCCCATTACCTGAGCAGTTGTGGAGACTGCTGCCCTCCACACCCTGTCACAGCCAGCCACCGACTGCACTGGACCCAGGCTGGGGACCTTCACCCAGAATGACCCAAGTGGCTATATCATACATTAGGCACTACACAAGCTTATGGACCCACCAGTGTATGTCAGCTTTGTGTATGTCCCCTGCAAACCGACGAGGGAATTTACATACCTCCAATGCATGCCTTGTTGATGCTGTTTCTTCCTGCTGTCATACACTCTTACCCATTCCCCTGTGTAACATGCCTCCCTCAAGACTGCTGAGGTATCCTGGGTGCCATGGGGTGCTGCATCCTGCAGTTACATTTGTAGTGTATGCTCCAGACTATGGATAGTGAATTTGTGGTTCCCTAATTGTACAAACAAATGGGAGGTTGGCTGTAACACGCCTGTTCCAGGACCTGTGTGAGTGAGTACAGCATTGGATTTCCCCCACGCTGAGTAGTGCAATGGCACAAGACGATGGATCCACACGCTGAGTGCCTGAGGTGTATGGCCACTGGGCATTGTCGCCCACACACATCTTGTACCTATGTATGACACGTTCCAGCATCCTGCTGCTAGTGCTTCACAACCTGAAAATAAAATGCAGTTTCTTCCGTGAACTATCCAGGCTAAATATATACTGTAGCAATCAGCTGGCATATTCTAGGAAAATACATTATAAAAATGTGTAAAAGGAAGACCACATTGAAACTGCCTCTCAGCAGATCTACATTGTGCAAATTCATTAGAAATAATGGGTAAAAGCATCCCAAAAGCTGTCCCCAGCCATATCGTCTCTGACCAGAATTTGTTTATAATTGTCAGAGGCAACAGTAATACTGATGTCAGTACCTTTCCTGATCCCTAGGAGGGTTGGAGCTTCTACCCACCCACTGTCAGAAGCTCTGCCTCAGGGGCCCTTAAACTAATGGCATCTTAATTCCTATCAGCAATAAAACAGATACCATTCATTTCCCTGAGGCATTAGGCATTTTATTACGGGGGGGACAAGGAAAGACCCTTGTCTTCCTACCAGGGCACTCACCCATGACAGGGGTCACCCTGTCAAAGTGGGATTCCTGGGGCCATTTTGTCACTGACTTAGTCCAGTGAGAGGCCCTTCCCATGTGCATTGAAAGATGCACTGGTGAGGCCTCTTCTTAAAAAAAATCCTTCAACCTGGACTGCTAGACAAAGTATAGAAAAGTCTCTAACCTCCCCTTTCGGGGTAAGGGCATTGAGAAAACACTGGCACTGCAACTTGAGGTATACCTCATGGCCTTTGACATCTATTAGCCATTCAGTCCAGATTCAGGTCTAGGCAGAGTACAGAGACGCCACTGGTCAGGATGTTCAATGGCTTTCTCAGGGCAAGAGATAGAGGAGAGTGATCAGTTCTCATCCTCCTGGACTTCTCAACAGCTTTTGACATGTGCTAGTATTAGATCACCTCAGGAGTACTATGGACTTGTGGGTATGGCTATCCACTGGTTGAAGTTCCTCCTCAGTGATAGGATGCAGAGGGTGTTGTGGAATTTCTTATAATTCCTGAAGCTCTACAATGTGGTATACCCCAGGGGTCAAGTCTTTATCCCATGCTGTTTGTGGTGTACATGGTACCCTGGGAGGGATCATCACATGATACAGTCTGGGTTTTTACTGTTATGCAGATGACACCCAGATGTATTTGTCATTTGTACCCAGGAATTAGTTTGGCTGGGATCCAGAAGTAAACATCTGCAAGTTGCCTGAGACTAAACCCTGACAAGACGGAAGTACTGGTGACTGGCTTGGTTGGATGAGGCGTGCAAAGGCCTCTGAGGAGTTGACCAGCCTTGTGCTTGGTTCCTCCAGTCTGATGATCTCTGCTTAGGTGAAGTATTTAGGAATCAGTCTGGATAACAGGCTGAAACTGGAGGCTCAGGTATCGACTGTAGTCCAGAGTGGCTTTTACCATCTCAGAAACATCACCTGGAATAAAGCCTTATTCACACCTGAAGACTTGCCATCATTAGTGCATGCATTCATCACTTCCAGACTTGATTACTGTAATGTTGTGTACTTGGGGTAAATGGAGGTATCCTTGGTTGCCTGCAGCTGGTTCAGAGTGCAACAGCCTGGTTGTTGACAGGCCTTCCTAGGTCTTGTCATATAACTCCAGTTCTATGTGAACTGCTTTGGCTGTAGGTGAGGTGGTGAATCACCTTCAAGGTTAGTTTGCTAACCTAGATGACCCTATATGGACTGGATTCTACTTACCTGAGAGCTCTCCTAACTCCCTATCAGATCTCATGTCCCCCTCTGCTCCTCTGAGGTGGGCCTCCTCACTGTTCCTAAGGCCCACTAACATTGTGAGGGGATTGAGCCTTTGGGTCAGCTGGCCCAGCCCTTGTGAATAGATCCTTGAGAGAGGCTTACTTAGTCAAAGTCTTTAAAAGGAGACTGAAACGTTTATTTATTTATAATTTTTGAGCAGGAAAGGCACACTAAGCTGTGATAGCTTGTTTCTAGGTGTGTCCTGGGGGTGGTGGTTACATAGACCCGTTTTTATTGAAGGGGAGAGTGTTAACCATGACACTGAGGAAACATCCATACTCTTCATCAGTAAGTGCCATGGGATCTTTTACTTCTACCTGGACAGTGACCAGACATGGGCAGAAGGGACCTCAGTTTAATGTCTCATCCAAAGGATGGCACCTCAGTTATGCAACACCCCCCCCTCATACTGCACTATAGTGTCAGTTATGGGTATTACCCTGTGTGCCTGGTGTGGGGCTAGAACCCACAACCATCTGATCTTCTGGGCCCAGAAATGAGCATGCTACCTACTGAGTCACTGACACTGCTGTTTCAGGAGGCTTTTGCCATCACCTAGCCTCTAATCTCTGTAGCTACCACTTATTCTGTTATTTTTCTTTTTTTTTTTTGAGTGTTGCTGTTTTCACTATGCTGTATTATTTATTATGTTATTTTTTGTTCTGATCAAGTTATACTACATGCCCATGTTTTATGTATTATTATGTGAAGCGTTCTGCGCCTCAGTGATAGGGCAGTCAACAAATACATACATACATACTGCTACTACTATTCTAATTTGACAGCCACATTGAGAAAGAAGTCATGCTTAGAAATGTAGAGACTTATAGCATATTTTATTTTCACCGTGCAGCTCAGGCCCCATATCCAATTAGAACCTCTATTAGTTTTCACCTCAGCCTTTCTCAGGTGGTCCCTACATAAATTCTTTTAAGCATGGATCCTGAACTGTACAGGTTGGAAATGAAGTACTATATGCTGTTAATCTAATAGTTTTTTTTAGCACTGCTACCTTCTTGGAGTGGTTGTCAGCTTATTTAAGGAGCAAAACCTGGAAATTAAATGGAAGCAGCCTTTATTAATGCTACTTTCAAATGCAACATTGGAGTCATAGACTCACCTGCTGGTTTTGATATTTAACTGTTCATGATTTCCAATATAAAGAAGTACATGGTGACCTGGTGGCGCTAAGGGTTGAGGCACTGGATGCCACAACTCGCGCTATTCCGGCAACCCGAGATCAGGAGTGAGCTCAGGCATCTGGGATCAGCAGGTGCAGGTCAGGTCAAGGACTGAGTGCCCGCTGCACTGCTCTCCTCCCTGGGGGCAGGGTTGGGGATTGTCTGGCATGCCAATGGCTCCTGGTGGAGAACGGGGGCACTGCATCATGCAGGGCAGCATGAAATCAGCGTGGCTGATGCAAGGCAGGGTTGCTGTGCGCCATTGTGTCAGGGTGTGCACCATACACTGGAAGGGGGGGGTGAGCACCAGAACAAGGAAAATCCCGGTCCCCAAGGTAGGCAACGGCACCTACCCCATGCCCACGGCACTCACCCGCAAGTCGGAGTCTATGTATGTAAGAGTGCCCAAAGAAAAGGGGCGGCCCTACCCCAGAGGGGTTAAGCTGGGGTTGCCAACAGTGGGATGAGGGGGAGGAGAGAGGAGGCTCAGGTAGGAGGACTTCAGGCAGGGCAGAAATAGGCAGGATGCCTGAGAGAAGCCCCGTGGACCGTGACCAGAGGGAAAAATATTTGTAAAAAAAAAAAAAAGTACAAGAATGAATATATAACTAAGTATAAACTTTTTCCTGAAAATCAAGGTTGTTAATTTATTTTATTTTTTTTATTAATTTGTTAACCTGGTAACAGCACTGGACCAAAGGTCCATTTTCAGGCTCGACTCTGGCAGTTATGCAGTACAAAAAATTACAAAATATTCAAATAATGACATTCAGTAGCAATTACATATACATAAATCAAACAAACACAGCTGATACTTTTTAAAACCTTGTAAAGGACAATCAACATGTACAAAATCAGGTAAGCTATTCCAAAAGTGCAGAGCGGCTGCAGTACATGCACATAACCCAGCTCTCGTTTTACAAGAGCCTACGTTATGAGCAACCCCTAAATCTAACCTCAGACTACGTGACATGTCCCTAATCAAAAGATGAACAGAGAATCAGAAAAAGCAGAACAAAAAACAATTTTAAAAATCAAGCAACAACAAAAAAAACATACTGTATACGTTGTACTGGAGATAACCAACCAAGGTGAGAGTATAACTGACAGTGGTGAGTATGTAAAGGAGTCAATAAAACAAAATGACAAATGTTATTGTAAACAACAGAAATATTTTGTACCTCAGTAGAACCCAAATCAGAAAAAAGGTTAGATATATAATCAAAATGAGGCAAAAGAGAACCAATGGCTATGGTTTTGCAGGATTCAAAAATGTATTATTCAGACATGTTTTTCCATTCTGTCTTGACATGTACCTCCACGGCTGCACCACTGCTCTGTTCTGAGAACAGAATGCAGCCCCATGAGCATTTACTCTGTGCCACCAGCATATACCCCAGTGCAGTCCACCAGTTTCTGGGCACAAAATGTGCTGCATATCAGGTAACCACAAAAAGAAAGAAACTTTTGGGGTCTACAAAGGGAGCAAAATGAGACCAACAGGAAGGTACAGTATGTAAGGAAAAGCTAGAGATAAGCAAATAGTTCATTAGGCGGGTGAAAGTAAACACATAGCTAAGGACTGTAGAAGGGGTCAAGGACAATTATAAGGCCTTCTTCAGATATATTAGGGAAAAAGATAAACAAGCTACAGTAGCATAGTAATGATGAGGATGAGAGATGGAGAGTGTGGAAGAGGGCAACGGGAGGACAACGGGAAGGCTAGTATAGTGAATGAGTATTATACATTTTTTGTGTGTTTATAGTGGAAACTACAAGACCAATGCCAGATGGATGGATACCATTCAAGGGAACATTTAATCACAAATTAGAGACTGGACATCTATTGGGTAGACACTCTTGTGTGAGAGGTGGAAATAATTAACAGAGACCTGAGAAAATTAGAGAGGTGGTCAGTGATATGACAGCTGAGTTTCAATGCAGAAAAGTGCAAAATAATGCATTTAATATACAGAAGGCAGAGTACAACATGGATGGAATGATATTGACGACAACCAAGCAGGAAGGAGACCTGGGGGTAGTCATATCAGATGACCTAAAGATGGCCAGGCAGTATGACAAGGCAGTTGTAAGGCTAGTAGGATGCTGGGTGCATAGAGAGGGGTATCACCAGCAGAAAGGGAGGTGGTGTTGCCTCTGTATGGATCGCTGGTATGACCCCACCTACAGTACTGTGTCCGGTTCCGGAGACTACATTTTTAGAAGGAGATATACAGAGTTGAAGTGGTCCAGAATAGGACAAATAAAATGTTGCAGGGCCTGCATCAAAAGCCTACGGAGGAGATACTAATGGACCTCAATACGTACACCCTGGCAGAGAGGAAGGAGAGGGGATATGATAAAGACCTTTAAATACCTCACAGTGGTATAACCCTGGCACCATTATACCAAAGGCTACTACCCTTTCCTGTTACCCTAATTGCAGGTTAAGGGGCCTGGGTTCAGAAATGCAAGATACTGTGGTGTCCCTACCAGCAGTAGAACTATAATAACGGTGCCTCCACCCAGAAATGTGCTTAAGTGGGTCATTAACAAAGTTGGTACAGCCCTCTGGGAAGCTATAACCACCCACAATCCCACATAGTGACCTTCTGAATTTAACCAAGTGCAATACTTAACAGCTGAGGTACAATGCAGTTTAAACGTTAATGATCTGCTCATGCAACCTCCACTTACCGGCAGGGTTCACTCTATTGGTCGCCCTAAAGCCCCCTGTGAAAGACAGTTTCAATAATACAACATGCACTTTTCAATATACTTTGCAATATTTCAGTGACCTCAGACCAGGTAATGATATGCTAACAAGCCAGGTTAACTGTTAAAACAGCAAATCAAATTTATTAAGGGGACATGTACGGGGGGGCAAAAATCTAGGTAAATCATTATTACACTGTATTTTTACTAACTTAGTTGCTTAGGGATCACTTCTAGAACCTGATTTATCAGTTCTAGCAACTGCTGGGTACCCAGAGTGTAACCAGGCATGCCTGAGGTAATGCCATGAGTTAGCCAGTGTTGCAGCTGATGTTGGGGCCCTTGATAAAAAGGTGATTAGTGGGGAGCAACACATTTAGCAATTACAAACAATTTGTATCCATGGCCGGATGGCTCAGTCACTTTAAAACACTTTGCACTGGCAAAACTAGATCAGATGGTACCATTTAAACACAACTGATGATTTGTTGCAGGGAGCTACCCTCGATTTACTGACCGTACCCAGAAAGATGGATAAGCACTCTGGCAACATCAAGATCTGCTACTTTCTTGAGCTGTAGATGGGGACCGGTGCCAACACAACTCACATCCACGTCACAGCCTTTCCCACAAGGTGGCAGCAACCTGTGATTAATGGTTGTGCAGGGGCTGATTCCCCAGGATCTGCCTCTTGCCAAAATTACAGTGGCACAGGAACAATCTGGCAGGACCTCTGGTGACATAAGCCCAGATGAGGAAAAATGTCTTTAAAGGATTTGTTCTGTGTGCTGGTGAACCCTCCAGCTGGGCTTTGAAAAGGAAAGTCTCTCCAGCAGTGAAGTGGCTCCAGCTTTTCTTTAGGAGTCCCAAGATCCGTGATTACATACTCACAGTAGGCCACAGCTTGTAGCTGAAGAAACAGCAGCTTCTATGCTCTTGGCTTCTGGCTGTTCCCCTTCCCCCCAGTTGCTTTCGTGGAAAACCTCTTTAAGTCTACCTGCATGCAATTCAGTGTGTCCAGTCCCTTGTGGACCGAACGGGACCACAGGAAGCAAAGCAGGTCTTCCGCTACGAATCTCCTCAGCCTCAACACAGGCAGTTGCCTTCTCAGTGTCTCGAGCAGGACTCCTCACACACAAGCTCCCTGTCTCTCGAGAGCCCTGGCTGAACTGAACTTGGTTCAACACAGCCTCCTCAGACTTGTCCTCTTTTTTTCTGTGTTTTGGTTGGCTAACCTTGCTGTCAACGTCAGTTTGGAAGCTTCCATTGCGTCAACCTGAAAAGTTCACAGTTTCTCACATAAGGCATGGTAATGAGGACCCCTCGGTTCTGATTGGTCCAAACCAGGAAGTCCCAAACCAGACATGTGGCTCCCATTGGAAGAGGCTAACACTCTATACTGGCCAGTCCAAACAAATTTATTTAAACAACAGTAGTGAACTAAAATAACCTTCCACAGAACATTAAAGGGCTCCATTTGTCATGTTGGTGACAGCAAAGTGGAGCTGATTGGGATAAAGCCTGACTGGCCATGAGCTCTGTTGTACTCAGACCCAGCCCAGGCTATTAACTCTTATAAAACTCCATCTGCCGCTTCATCACTGCTTCCCCTCCTCTTACCCACCACTGCCTTGTTTTCTATTGCCCAATCACTCATTCCTCTATTCCATAGGACACTGATCCACTGTGTATCCTTTACTGCTAAATTCTGGTTTGGTTTTTTCCCCTCCTACCTCTCCTCCCACCTCTCCCAAGCAGCCACCTCTAACTACTCCCTTCACCACAGAGATCCTCGAACTTTCTCTCTTCCCCACCCCACTCTGCTTCTGGTCAATCTGCTTTCTCTTCTGTTTCCCTTCTCTCAGGAACAATTTACCCCATGACCTTCATCTATCCTCCTCCTCCCTACTTTCAGAATGCTTCTCAGACTCCTCCCTTCTAGTCTTGCACCCAGTGTCCCTCACGGACCATCTTAATGTTTTGCTTCCTGGTTGTTACTCCTTCAGGCCATTTTGCTCATTTTCACTTCTCTGGAACTGCTAGTTTACACTACTTTTCCTCCCTCATTGCTCAGCCATCCACTACCCTTTCTTTTCTTCTTTATTTCTCTCTTTCCTCTGTACTATGTCCTCTGGCTCTACCAGTTCTCCTCCTGTCGCACCACCCTCCCATGGAATCTTCCTCCCCCCACAGCTGCCTCTCCCCTGCCAGTCCTTCATCTAAGCATCCCCTCTGCCAGCCTCAGCAACAGTCACTGCGATCCTCAGCATAATCACACATCCAAAAGCCCCTGTTTTCTCCTCTGCCTACCTTTATCTTAATCTACTACCTTGCTAGCCGCTCCGACGTGTTTCTGTTCGCACTCTGCTTTGTATAATTGACATGCAACTGCATTTTAATAATGTATTTACTTGTTATGCTTGTTTTATTTGTTTTCTGCATTTTTATTTCAGCATTGTGTACTTCTGAAGCCCTTTGTTTTGTTTTGTTACCCTGTCCCCTGGTCACACCTGGAAATGAGCCTCAGCTCAGTGTGCTTCTCCTGGTCACCAAATTTTAAATAAAATTAAAAAAATTAACATTGCACACAATGGCTAGAGCTCTTATAGTGACAGTGAGGTGGCATGGATGCACACACACACACACACACACACACACACACACACACACACACACACACACACACACACACACACACAGCAACACTCTCCAGCACATGGATTTACCTTTCTTTCTTGACATTTGCCAGGCAGTTTGCATCAGTGGAGCCCAATGAAATACTGAAGGTTAGCCCCCCAAAATTAGGGGGGAGTTACACTCTCCGCTGCACAGGAAACTTGGCATCCATGTCAAGTCTATAATACAAACAATAATCACTACTAATACCTTTGTTATATGACGATTAATTCAGGAACTATTATATACATTATCTGCACAGATATAATATAGCTATATACACATTAGTATTCTGTACCTTTAACTAAGACTTTTGCAGTTGCATAGTTCAGATGTTCACATACGGTCATGACACTCTACATTCTTTTAGATACTTTTTGCTTACTCTCTTAATCATAGGAATTGCATTTTTTTCTAAGAAATTTTTAAACAGTGACCCCTAATAGACAGTGGACCTGAGCTTTTCAACTAACTTCTAGAGCTCTATAATGGACATCCCTAGTGCTTAACTAGTATTTTTGAGGATGCTGCAAGTAATAGCTTAGGCAGGGAATTGGCTGTAACATATACCCCTTTATGAACTACATTCAGGGCAAGTCCACATGCTTTCCTTGTGAATCGTAGGTGAGATGAACAGGTTTTACAAACTCTTCTAGATCTCCTAGGAGGAGAGGGTATTGGCACTGTCACTTCAACACTGGCATTTGGATTCATGACTTCCAGCTCATTGTCCAGCAGCAAGACAGCTTCTGAGGAAGGGGGTGCCATTGCACTCTCCTGAGATTTAGTATTGGTTGTCGGTTCTTCACTTGCTCATTACTTTGGTTCTCAGGTTCTGGAACCTCATGTTCATTTGAAAGTGGTACTTCAACAAAGTTTGAGTCATCCAATGCAAAAGTTTGAGTCATCCAATGCACTGCAAGCATTCTCAAGAATAACCATATTTTCTTGTTCACAAGATAGTTCACTTAATCCAGCATCAAATTTTGTTCACATACAAATTCATTACTGGTTTCTTCTGATCCAGCACATTAAGCTCATACAATTCCATGGTCCGCCAAGCAAAGGGAGTCTGCAATGTTAGAAGTCACACTTGGTGCATAACTCTCTAACAGTTTAGGTCCATTGAAAAAGCAGAGTTTTCTGGGATCTCTGGAACATTAGAAGGGATACCAGAGGTAGGATGGTATGCTCCTTGAAACAATTTCTCCAACTTGAGAGAAAGGTAACAGGCACGCCACGTTCACTGTTATCATCCTCAGAATCAGCATCATCATTGATTATACTACATTGAGCTGGGGGCTCCGGCTGTGGAGCAGCATGGGGTGAATCTGTCTGTTTCTTATGAGCAGTAGAATGGGTGACAGGCCCGGTGGGAGTGGTATCTGCAGGTGCAGGATCGATAACAATTTGACCAATTGGTAGAAGGTGATTCCTATGTATTGTCTTTTGCAGAGCAGGGATCTCCTTCAGGTTGTACTTGATGTACCGGCAGATCATCCAACTTACTGATCACAATATATGGAGTGGCTCCAATGGTCACCCTTTTATGTTTCCTCTGGAAACCAAGATTTCTCATTAACACACAATCTCCATCCTTTAGTTCCTGGGCCTTCACTCACTTGTCATGACGGGCCTTGTTATCAAATTTTTTTTTTCTTCGAAATCATACTTTTATTGAAGTTTTCCAACAACAAACTAGACAAGGACAAACCAATATACAAGAACAAGTCGATTAAAATACCACAAAATACAAACAGAGACAAAAGAAAAAAAAGGCATACATAGTAAAATTATAGCAATTGCCACCAAACTCATCCAATGTCCTATCAAGAACCATACAATAGTATCAGAATTAATATACTTAATAGGGGTATCCAGGAAGACTTGGCAATTAAATGAATTACAGAAACTTGATTGGGATCAGAGGGCGATCGGGTAGATCTCTAATTTCAGAACATTAAATGCTATAATCACCTTGTGGGGGTAGGGACAACAATGTTTGAGTTATGCCCTGCCCCTAGCAGTCTCCATTCCATAATGAATCCAGGGTCCCCTTGAACATTAAACCCCACCAGTCCTCAGTCATACCTGGAGGCCAGAGGCAACATCCTATACATGTTAGCTAATATTTCCATAATAGGTATTTTCTTCCTTGCTGCCTAAAAGTGAAAGAGGGAAAGTCAGCGAGAGATAAATCTGTCTTTGCATAATCTTAATTTGGCTATAAATTCCTCCATTTCTAGTATTTGTAGGCACAGGGAGTACCAGTTGTCTATAGTGGGAGCTTCTTGGGTCAGCCACCTCTGAGTAATAGATTTCAGGGCCGAGGCCACTGCAGTATAATATAGGTATCTCGGAGCCCATGACTTGATCTCTGGGGGGTATACCAGAAGCAACCAGTAATGGGGATCCAATGTGAGCTCTATATCAAAGATTTTGCCTACAACCTCAATGTTGTGACCCCAAAAGGGTTGTACTCTGGGATAATCCCAGAAAATAGAGTGTGTGTGCCCCTCTGCCCACAACCTCTCCAGCAGATGTCAGAAAAGTGTTGGCCAAAGTGTTTAGTAATGAAAGGGGTGCGAAAAAAGAGCACTACCACTTTCCATCCAAACTCCCTGCAGAAACTGGATGCTGTGGTAGTATGGATTGCTTTCCAGACCTGTTCCCATTCCCCATCAGTGAGTGAAACATAGAAACATAGAATTTGATGGCAGATAAGAACCGCTTGGCCCACCCAGTCTGTCCATTTCCCTACCTACTGGATAAGCTGCAGATCCTAGTTAACCAGCAGCCTACTTCTTCCTACCCCCACCCCCTAGAATTGCCTTATGACTGTCCCATACATGCTTGAATTCCACTACTGATTTTGACTCCACAACCTCCTCCGGAAGGCCGTTCCATGCATCCACAACCCTCTCTGTGAAAAAATACTTCCTTAAATTACCTCTGAGCCGCCCCCCATCTTCAAATTGTGCCCTCTTGTTCTTGCGCACCTCTTTTTTTGAAAGATGCTACCCTCTTGGATTTTGTTGTTTCCCTTTAGGTACTTGAACGTTTCTATCATGTCCCCCCTCTCCCTCCTTTCCTCGAGGCTATACATATTAAACTCCTTTCGTCTGTCTTCATATGTCTTCCGGTGCAGACCTTGCACCATTTTAGTTGCCCTCCTCTGGACAGCTTCCATCCTGTCTATGTCTTTGCAGAGACTGGGTCTCTAGAACTGCACACAGTACTCCAGATGGGGTCTGACCAGCTGTCTGTACAGAGGGATAATAACTTCCTGCCCAACTACACTTGCCAGGTAGTTTTTATGTGTTCAGATATGTCCTCTTTCAAGGAAGAGAAAACAGCCCCCAGCTGGGACACTCTCCCCGTTGTCCAACCTGTGGAACTGTTGATGACAACAAATCCACAAGCGGGTTTGTGTCCACAGCTAGTCTGGCCTCTCGTCCCTTCTCCAGTAGGAAGTGCCTAAATTGTAAATATATGAAAAAGTCCTGTGAGGACAATCTAAATTCCACAGCTAACTGTTGGAAGGGTTTCAGCATGTCCCCTGAATACATCTGACCCACCTTTTTCAATCCATTCTTAGCCCACCTACCGAATCCCAGATCCCAGCCAAGTGGGGCAATGTCCAAACAGGCCCAAATAGGGGTGTCAGGACCCACCATCAAGTTCAGCCCAAGCTTACTGTTAGCTTCAATCCATGTCTCATGTATGACTTCTGTCCAGGGATTGAGCAGACCCAGGATCTTAGCGCCTGAAGCATCCATATGGAGTCCCAATGCTGCCAAGTGAAGAGTGGGGTTTCTCAATTTCAGCCCATAAGGGCATCTCTTCTGCAGTCATCAAAGGGAGTAAGGCATGCAGCTGCAATGCCCAGAAGTAGTGCAGAAAATTTGGGAGGCCCAATCCTCCCTTGTCCCTTGCTTTAAGTAGCATAGACCACTTTACTCTAGGTGATTTATTTGCCCATATAAATTTAGATAGTGAGGACTTAAGGGCCTGTCAGAATGATCTTGGGGGTCAAATGGGAAGGGAGAGAAAGACAAAGAGAAACCTCAGGAGAATATTCATTCTTATACATTCTATATGGACCATAAGGGAGAGAGGAAGCTCACTCCATCGAGCCAGGTCTGTCTGTACCATTTGAAGCAATTTAAAATGATTAGTTGAGTATAATTTTTTCATCTCCCCAGGGATCCATATGCCCAGGTACCTTGTGCCATCTCTTGCCCATTTGAATTGTCTGATTGCTGGTAGATTTCTGGTTGAACCCAGACCCAGTGGCCGCATTTCAGTTTTTGTTTCATTCACCTTAAAGCCCGCTACCCATCCATAGTCTCTAAGTAAAGATTCTAACAAGGGGGCCTCTTCCTCTGGGTCAGTAACAGAAAGTAAAGTATCATCTGCATATAGCAACATTTTTATATCCACTCCACCCACCCTGATCCCCTTAAACGTCTTGGATTGTCTAAATAGAGCTGCCAGGGGCTTCATGCTGAGTGCAGACAGGAGGGGAGAGAGGGGGCAGTCCTGCCTGGTTTCCTCTTTCTATATTAAATCTCGAGGACATTGTTCCATTTACTTTTACCTGAGCCCAGGGGTTCCTATACAGATTCCTTATCCAGTTTATAAACTTATCCCCAAATCTGAATTTACCCAAAGTTTGGTCTAAGAAGACCCAGTCCAGGCAGTCAAATGACTTCTCCACGTCCAAAGCAATGTTCGCATAGAAACTCTCCGCTAAGAAGGACTTGGACGCAGACAAGGTGTTAAGGAGGAGGCGAATGTTATCTTGTATATGTCGATTCAGGATAAACCCATTTTGATCTGCCCGGACTAGGGAAGTTATAACTCTCTGCAATCGTGTCCCAATAATTTTCGTGAAGATTTTTGAATCCTGATTGATTAAAGAGATGGGCTGATAACTTGAGCACTATTGGGGGTCTTTGCCAAGTTTGGGAATTTAGGTAATAGAGGCAGCTCCCCAGGTATCTGGGGTGGTACCCATCTCATGTGTTTTATATCATATTTTCATTAATGGGGGATAGTTCTGCCACAAATTGCTGTTAGAATTCAGCCGAAAACCCATCTGGGCATGGGGCTTTCCCCCTATTGAGGGATTTTATAATCCCTCTCACCTCCCCTTCAGTTAACGCCTTCTTCAGTTCAGTTTTTTGAGCCACAGTAAGGACGGGAAGCTCCACCCTCTGCAGAAAGTCTATGACTAATTCAGAGTAATTGGTCTCTCTCTCTCTCTCTCTCTCTCTGGAGTAAGACTGCACAAAAAATTCCCCAAACTCCTCAGTGATATGAGATGGGCAAGATAGGACCCTGCCTGATTCACGCTTTCTCCTGATATTAGAGATATATCTGTCTGCCTCCTGCTTCCTCAAATGTAGGGCCAGCAGACGACCTGCTCTCTCCCATGACTCATAATATTTTTGTCTGGTATATCTTAGGATATTTTCAGTCTGCCTCAACATCACTTGGTTGTATTTTTCCTTTACCTCCTGTAGTTGGAGTAATACATGTTTATCCCTACTACTCTTATAGTCTTGTTCCAGTGATCCGAGTTCCTCTAATAATTTTTCAACCTGAGCCCGGTGTTGTTTGTTTGTGTGTGAAGAGTAACTAATAATATGGTCCCGGAGGACTGCTTTTAAGCCACCCCATATCAATTTGAAGGGGGATGTTTTGTTCCTTATTATCCGATAGGTAATTCTTGATCATCTCTTTCATCTGGTTTATAAAAATCTTGTTATGTATCAATCCCCCCACTTCCCACTTCACCACTGCCCCAATCATAGCATGGTCAAAGAAGGTGACCAGGCAAATATCCATATCTGTAAAGTAGTGAACCTGCACCCTCTGAGTATAAAATCTATCAAGTCTAGAGAATGAATTGGAAGCAGGAGAATAAAAGGTGTAGTCTCTGTTATGGGGTTCTGTGATCTAGGGGTCAGTCAGACCCCTCCATCAACAAGGTTCTGAGTTGTCTAAAGCTTGAAACTTCCCCTCCACGATGGGCTGGGTTTTTGTCCAGTGTTGGATTTTCTACACAGATCCAATCACCGGTCAGTATAATATGCCCTCCTGGGAAGGCAGATACTATTAGGAAAAGATATCTAAAAAAATTCACCAGAAGGTGGGGTAGGTGCATATACTGAGGCGATATGCAAGGGGTGGTCTCTATAATCCCCAGATATTAAAACCAGCCATCCCGATCCCTCCTTCTGAACCCTGTTAGAAACATAGAAACATAGAATTTGACGGCAGATAAGGACCACTTGGCCCACCTAGTCTGCCCATTTTCCTACCTAACAGATCGGCTGCAGATCCTAATTAACCAACAGTTTACTTCCTCCTACCCCCCCACTAGGACTGCCTTATGTCTGTCCCATGCATTCTTGAATTCCCCCACTGTTCTTGACTCCACGACCTCCTCAGGGAGGCTGTTCCATGCATCCACAACCCTCTCTGTGAAAAAATACTTCCTCACATTACCTCTGAGCCGTCCCCCCTCTATCTTCAAATTGTGCCCCCTTGTTCTTGCACATCTCTTTTTCTGAAAGATGCCACCCTCTTGGACTTTGTTGATTCCCTTGAGGTACTTGAAAGTTTCTATCATGTCCGCTCTCTCCCTCCTTTCCTCAAGGGTATACATATTAAGCTCCTTTAGTCTTTCTTCATATGTCTTCTGGTGCAGACCCTGCACCATTTTGGTTGCCCTCCTCTGGACAGCCTCCACTCTGTCTATATCTTTGCGGAGATGGGGTCTCCAGAACTGCACACAGTACTCCAGATGGGGTCTCACTAGCTGTTTGTACAGAGGGATAACAACTTCCTGTTTTCTACTATTGATGCCTCTCCCTATGCATCCCAGTATCCCCCCAGCCTTCCTTACTGCCTTCTCACATTGCTTGCCCATCTTTAGGTCATCTGATATAATTACCCCCAGGTCCCTTTCCATTTTTACTGTTGTCAGTATCTCACCCCCCATTGTGTACTCTTGCCCAGGTTTTTGTTTCCCAGGTGCATTACCTGCACTTCTTTGCACTGAATCTGAGCTGCCATACATTTGACCATTCTTCCAACCTTGCCAAGTCCTTCTCATCCTTTCCACTCCATCTGGTGTATCAACCCTGTTGCAGATCTTTGTGTCATCTGCAAGGAGACATACTTTTCCTTCAGTTCCTCTGCAATGTCACTTATAAAGACATTAAAAGGACCAGTCCCAGTACTGAACCCTGTGGTACCCGCTAGTAACCCCCTTTCTTCACTGTGGACTCCATTTACTACTACCTTTGCATCCTGTTGTCTAGCCAATTTTTTATCAGGCTACCACCTTGGGACCCACTCAAGGCTGGCTAACTTGTGTATTAATCTTTTGTGTAGGACTGTATCAAATGCCTTGCTAAAATCTAGGTAAGCCATGTCCACAGCCCCTCCCTGGTCTACTACTTTGGTCACCCAGTCAAAGAAATCTATTAGATTCATCTGACACGACCTTCCTATCGTGAATCCATGCTGCCTTGGGTCCTGCACCCCACTGGCCTCTAGGAACTCAATAATTCTTTCCTTCAGAAGTGATTCCATCATTTTACCTACCACTGAGGTCAAACTAACTGTTCTGTAGTTTCCTGCCTCTGTCCTGCTCCCACTTTTGTGAAGAGGAATCACATCTACCCTCCTCCAGTCCTCAGGTACCACCCCATCCTCTCATGATTTGTTAAAGAGAGTAGTCAGCGGTGTCATTAGTTCTACCCTTAGTTCTTTTAGAATTCTTGGGTGAATCCCATCAGGCCCCATTGCTTTGTCCACCTTCAATTTTATTAGTTCTTTCAGAACCCTTTCTTCTGTAAATGGACTGGTATCGACCCTCATCTTCAGAGTGTTTCTCTTGTTTGGTTTAGGTACCTCCCCCTCCTCTTCCTTTGTGAATACTGAGCAGAAATATTCATTCAGTATCCCTGCTTTTTCATTGTCACCCTCTACCCACATTCCCTCCCCTTTATTAAGCCTCAGTATCCCTCCTTTGGTCTTTCTTGCTCCCTAATATACCTATAAGGTCTTATCCCCTTCTTAACAGAGTTGGCTATCTTTTCCTCGGTTTGGGCCTTTGCTATTCTGACTGCCTTCCCAGCCTCTTTCTGCTTTAACTGATAAAGTTCTCTGTCCTTCTCCTTCTGTGTTTCTTATATTTCCTGAATGCTATCCTTTTTCTCCTTAACCTTCCCTGCCACCTCGTTTGAGAACCATAGCGGTTTTCCTTCGTTGTGTTTTGTTGATTTGCTTTACACAAGGCTTGTTGCCTCTGTGATGGCTGTTTTGATTACTCATTGTTCCTCCACCTCCTTCTTGCCTGCTTGCTAGTGCTTTTCTGAGGCACTCTCTCATTTTCCCAAAGTCAGCCCTCCTAAAGTCCAATACTCTTGCTTTTGTATGGCTTGATTGTATGGCTGTGTTTATAAGTGAACCACACTGTTTGGTGGTCGCTTGTTCCCAGATGGCTACACACTTCTAAATCAGATTCTTTCTCCATCCCTACTTGAGAGTACCAGGTCTAAGATTGTTCCCTCCAGTGAGTTCCAATACTAGCTGTCTGAGGCATGCCCCTGTAGGGCACCAAGAATGACCCTGCTCTTGGATGTGGCTGCAGCAAAGGTGCTCCAGTTAACATCTGGAATATTCAGGTCCCCATTAACAATATCTCCCTTTTTCTGCCATTCTAAGGAAGCCTTCTATCATTTCCTTGTCCATTCTCTCCCCTGAGATGGAGGTCTGTATACAACCCCCATGCGGATTGTGGTGCCATTTCCTGTCTCCAGGGTGACCCAGAGTGTCTCATCTGCTCCATGTTTACTCTTTAGTTCTGTTGCTTTGATCCCTTCCTTTACATAAAGAGCTCCTCCTCCTCCTCTTTTGCCCTCCCTGTCCCTCCTGTAGATTGTGTATCCTGGTATGTTGACATCCCAGTCATGGTTCTCTGTGTACCATGTTTCTGTGACTGCCACAATATCCAAATCTGTTGACCTTAAAAGGGAGTCCCCTCCTGACCAGTATAGCAACCCCTGATTTCGATGCCCCAGGGAGCAAGTCTGAGTAGGCTGCCCCCACTCATGAACATCTCAGTTTATTATGCTCTACCTGGGTTAATTTCCATTCATGTAAGAAAGCTACATCACTCTTTATTCTACCCAGTTCTTGCAGTATTTTAGCCCCTTAATTACATTGTTAATACCCTTAACATTAATTGAATTAACTTTAAGGGACGCCATAATGAAATTGCAAAAAAGTTATATACCCTATGTCCCCCTCCGCCTGTTGATTCTATATTCCCTTGAAATGTATTCTGAATTACCATACCATGTATGCTTAACAATAAAGCAAAATAATAAAAACATGAAATTGAAAAAACTGTTTAAACAGTACAAGTAGTCTAACACGACAATACAAAAACCAAGAACTGGTGGTAAGGGAGGAAGTTAATGCACACTTCAAAAGCTGTAATCCTTTTCGCTGTCCCACCCTACACTCTCCTAAGATTCTTGGCCAAAAGAGTTGGCAGAGTTCTCTTACCTTGGTTCCAGCCCCGCCACCTTCCAACTACCTTGAGCTGTGCACTCACCCTTCCCTGCCCACATCCCCCCCATCAGTTTCCCCAAATCTAATCCAAAATCTGTCCTTCCTCCAGTACCCTCTGCTTACTTATAAAAAATGGTATGCTTGTATCTATGTACCTGTACTTATAATGTAAAAACTGCACCGTTCTACTTGTATTGTAATTGTACCTCCCGGGTCGTGCCTGAAAATAGTCACTTGCTGGCTAGTGCACCTACCCGGTTAACAAAAACTAAATAAATAAAATAAAAAATACCAAATGGTGCCAGAGGGCAATGCTCTGAGGCTTAGTGGTGTCTAAAGCCTCTAAGCAGAAAGACACTGTTCTCAGTATCAGATGTTACTAGGGGATAAGCACCACTAGTGCGAGGGTTGCTATCCCAGTCTACGCCAGGAATACAGACCCTCTTCTCTGCTTTTATGTCTGGGTAGTCAAGCAGTCTTGATGGAGGATCCCAGGTGTAGTTTATAAGGCCAGGTGACACATTCCCATTTGACTCATAACCCAAATAGTCATTGGCCCAACTTAAGTGTCCCCTGACCCTTATCAGGTCAGACTCCATCACCCTTACAGTGCCACAATCTAAGTAAATCAAGCACTGGGGAACATTCCTGTCTCTTCATGCAGCCTAGTGAAAGACAACAACAGCCTGCAAAGTAAAAATGGCAAATTAAATGAACAATGCTGCATTAATATTGGAATGGATATAAATAGTATAATTCTCCCCCCTCCAAACTGTTAATTGAGTACTGTATTAATTGGAACTTGTGACCCAAGTCCTATCCCACTGAACAGGGCTCTGTAAATCTCATTTGAAATAGCCTTTCATAACTTATAATGTCATTAGTAAAATGACGCCCCTCAGGAAACATAGAAACATAGAAGTTGACGGCAGATAAGGACCGCAAGGCCCATCCAGTCTGCCCATTTCTTTTTCTGCCTTATGAATGTGCCATCAGCCTTTGCTCTGTCAATGGCCTATCTATTCATACTCATCTGTATTGCTCCTTTATGCCTATCCCATGCCTGTCTGAAGCCCTGCACTGTATTCATATCCACCAGTTCCTGAGGTAGGCCGTTCCATGCATTCACCACCCTTTCTGTGAAAAAGAACTTCCTCACATTACCCCTTAATTGGTCTCCCTCTTATCTCATGCTGTGTCCTCTTGTCCTGCTATTTTTCTAATATTGAAACATGTTAGACTCTTTCACCTTGTTAATGCCCTTAAGGTGTTTGAATGTTTTGAGCAAATCACCTCTCTCCCTCCTTTGCTCTAGGGCATACATATTGAGCTCTGTTAATCTGTCCTCATATGTTTTCTGATGCAGTCCCTGCACCATTTTGGTTGCCCTTTTCTGGATTGCCTCAATTTGGTTAATGTCCTTGTGAAAGTGTGGCCTCCAGTACTGCATGCAGTACTCCAGATGGGGTATAACCAGTGTCTTGTAAAGAGGGATTATTGCCTCCCACTTATGACTTGTGATACCCCTACTAATACACCCCAACATACCCCTAGCCTTACCTACTGCTTTAGTGGTCTGCCTGGATGATTTCAGGTCATCTGTGATGATGATGCCCAAGTCTCTTTCTTCCCATGTGACAGCCAGCAATTCTCTTCCAACCTATAGGTGGCTTCAGGGTTTCTCTTCCCGATGTGCATGATCTTGCACTTCTTTGCGTTAAACCCCAGCTGACCATTTCACCAGTTTATCCAGATCTCTTCTCATTCTGCCCACCCCATCTGGATCATCTACTCTGTTGCAGATCTTGGTGTCATCTGCAAACAGACAAACCTTACCTTCCAGTCCATCTGCAACATCACTGATGAAGATATTGAAGGGGACTGGCCCCAGGACTGATCCCTGAGGTACCCCACTTGTGACTTGCATCTCTTCTGACTGTATACCATTTACTACCACTCTCTGTTTTCTGCCCGTCAACCAGTTTGCCACCCAGTTGACCAACTTCTGACTCACCCCGAGCCTACCCAGCTTCTATGTGGAACAGTATCGAAAGCTTTGCTGAAGTCAAGGTAGGTGACATCAACTACTCCCCCTTGATCCACCACTCTGGTTACCCAGTCAAAGAAATCTATGAGGTTAGTTTGACAGGACCTTCCTGTTGTAAACCCATGCTGTCTTGGATCATGTGCTCCTGTGGATTCCAGGTGTTGCACTATCCTTTCCTTAAGGAATGCCTCCATAATCTTGCCCACTACTGAGGTAAGACTGACTGGTCTGTAGTTCCCTGCCTCCTGTCTGCTACCACTGTTGTAGAGTGGTATCACATGAGCCCTTCTCCAGTCTTCTGGGACCTCTCCTGTGCTCAGAGACTCACTAAACAGTTCTGATAATGGCTCTGCTAGTTTCACCCTTAGTTCCTTTAGTACCCGGGGATGTATGCCATCTGGTCCCATTGCCTTGTCCACCCTGAGCTTATCAAGCTCTTGTAGGACCCTTTCTTTTGTGAAGGGACTAGTGCACACCTCCCTCCCCAATGTCCATGCTGCTGGGCTGTGGGCCCTGCCTTACCTTCTCCTCAGTAAATACTGAGCAGAAGTATCTATTTAGGATAAATGCTTTTACGTGGTCCTCCTCCTCACACGCCCCCTCATCCCCTTTGATCTTAGTAATACCCCCTCTGGACTTTCTCCTTTCACTAAGGTATCTATAGAAGGTCTTGTCACCTTCTTTTACTGTTTGTGCTAGTGTTTCCTTGGTTTGGGCCTTTGCCTGCCTTACTGCCTTTCCTGCTTCCCTTAGGGAAGTTTGGTATGCCTCCCTACCTTCATCCGGCTGCATTCCCTTATATTTCCTGAAGGCCAGCCTTTTGGCTCTGAACTTATCTGCTAAAGTGGTTTCCTTCTTTTTTTGCACTTCCTTTTCTCTCGAACACAATAGGATGTTGCTTCAATTATTGCATTCTTAATGGTTGCCTACTTTGTCTGGACCCCCTCACCTGTATTTCTTCTTGCCAGTGCTAGCTTAACTCTGTTGGCCAGGGGTGTAGCCAGAAATTTCTGTTTTGTACACATAGGCTTCAACTGCTGCACCCCCCCTTTAAAAAATGTACACATCTTCCCCAAATGTTGCCCCCTTTACAAAAAAATCAGGTTGATATCAGATGACTCCTCTACTCTCTAAAGAGATTATACACTGATTTGTCTCCTAAACAATAAAAGTTTAAACATAGACACTATTCAGTGGTCTACACTAACTCATATACTACAGATCAGATTGATAATATTAACAGAAAGGCATATGGTTTGGGACATGCTCTCAACAATACTGTACACAAATGTGTACAGTAAGTATGCTATGCCTGTCTACACCCTTGCTGTTGGCCATCGTATCAAAGTCAGCTCCTCTGAAGTCCCATATTTTTGCCTTGAATGGGATGATTTTGTTCTAGTGGCCCAAATTGAACCATACCATATGCCATCCTGCTGAGTCCACAAAGCACCGAGGAAGAGAGTACTTGCCATGGTCCCAAGCCGGGGTGGAACGATTCAATTCCCTTCATCCTGTAAAAAGGACCACAAATTATAATCTGTCCAATGCTATTTTACTATGCTCCAGGGTAGTGTTATCCAGGTTGGACTTCTCTGCTACAGTTTCCTTGATTTCAGTCCATTCAGAAACCTCTGTTCAAGTTCAACTGGGCCCCCTGCAAGCCCTACCCCGCTAGCACTGAACAATAACAAACAAGAGAAAAAATGGGGGGCAGTGAGGAGGCAGCAATTTCATCTTTTGGTTTGGACAGGGCCTGGGTAAATAATATGAGCAGATAAGAGTTGCAGAATAAAGGTAAATCCAATTCTTTTCAAACTAGACCATTTATGAAAGGGCCAGTTGCCAAAATTCAGTCTAGAGCCAAACAAAAGTCACCAGATCCAATCAGATATTTTCTTTGGGATGTATCCAGTGAGCTATGTCAGCCTTGTTGTGTTTGGTGGCCAGAAATAAGTTCTTAAAACATACACAAGAGTCTTGGTAATAAGAAAACATGCCGCACTGAAATCTAGGCCTTCTCTATTTACTTCTGTTCTGCACAGACATACAAGAGGAAACTAATCTCAAATGCACAGGCACAGTTACAGGATGTGTACATTCTCTTAAAGCTGTACTGTCTCTAACAGTTCTTAAAGCAGTACTACACATAACAATCCCTCCTGACTTAGCTAGAAAGTATGTAAATCAATAATTCAGAAAATAATATGAAACTATTAAAGTTATTACTGCAGTGTCCCTTTCAGTTAGTCTATGTCATTAGGCTGTACCTCTACAAGTCCATTCTCTTCGGTGGACATCTTACACCTCCTGACTGACGTAGAAGGACTTGAGACTGATGCACTGGAATCTGATTAGCATCAGCCACATCTTGTCTCAATTGCTGTGATTCCACTGTCTCTTCCTGTTCTTGTCCTGGAACAAATAATGCTTGATAACTACCCCGACTCTGGGTATCCCTTTTTTGTTCTGTCTCAATTCTAGTACGTAATTGGTCCACATGTTTTTTCACTCTCCTCTGGTTAGTCAGTTGAACACTATAGACAACATTTCTGATTTTTTTTTCCCACCACACCTTCTATCCATCTCTTTGGCTCTGCATATATCCTGACCCACACAAGATCATTGGGTTTGAAAGATCTGGTCTTAGGAAGCATTTCAGTTACTGTCGTATAGCCTAGAGGGTGAAGAAGGTCCAATCGAGTTCGAATCTGATGTCCAAACAACAATTCTGTAGGGGATATTCCCGTAACACAATGTGGTGTTGTTCGATACATCACAAGAAAGTCCAAAAGGGCTATTTGTATTGCAGTTGGTGTAGTAGGATTGAAGTGAACTGAGGCTAGGAGGAAGAGTAGTTCTAGAGAGAGAGAGATGGATAGGGTGGTTATTGTTATTGTTCAGACCAAGTGAAGTGTACCAAAGAAGAATGTCAGACTCTTCACATCCATCCACTCAGGTGGTAAGGCAGTTATTTTCCTATTTGGTTACGTGATTAATTCTTCACCAAAATGGAGAGGCAGGAGGCATGATTAGAAGAAGGAACTAGTTTATTAGCAACTGACCAGCGGTTAGAGACAGGAGAGAGGGATAACCATCACATACACAAATTATTACCTCTATCTTGTGCCCGGAGGCTTGTGCTGCACTC
The DNA here is from genome assembly GCA_016271365.2 of Neoceratodus forsteri. Classification (NCBI taxonomy): domain Eukaryota; kingdom Metazoa; phylum Chordata; order Ceratodontiformes; family Ceratodontidae; genus Neoceratodus; species Neoceratodus forsteri. Next base: position 982,446,468 of record CM028133.1, read on the forward strand.
TATGTAAGAAGAACAGTAAAATAATCAGCTGTAACAGCATCCTACCTGTACTTCCCTGTAAGAGGGAAACTCTATTTTACAAGATGTCAGACTGGATTAATCGGCTGTAACAGCTACGCTCTAAGACGTCTTCCCTATCCTCAGATGTCTACTTCAACCCCGAGGTGCACTTCTTCCTAAACTAAGATTTTAAGATACAGCCACTCTAATGCTACAAGAAAAGTCTATACAGTAGATGGTTTGCAGATTGTGCATGCAGGTTTTCTGTCGTTGAAAAGAAATGTGGAACCACTCCACTGCCTTGCCAGTGAAGTTCTGGAAATCGTGGTAGAAACTAAAGCATACAGAAAGGGTTTAACAGATCATGAGTTCTCGACCACACCCCACCTTTCTAGGGTTGCCGGAATATACATGCAAGATTTCTTCAGCTAAGAACCCACTGAGGGCTGCTGGAAGGAATCGCTTCTGGACTGCCCAGAAGGAAGAAGCAATGCAAACCACCTGGCCACAATCCACTTCTGGATTGCCAAGTGAACAGACAAAGAAGAAGAAGAAGGACCAACAGTCCGCTTCTGAACTGAAGATGCACTCTGGACTGATGAACACACTGGATCAGGAGGTGGAACCTCTGGACCACTCTTGGACTCCAGGAGAGCACTCCCTCTGGACTGAAGACACACACTGTACTGGGACCTCTGAACCACTCTTGGACTCCAGGCAACCATTTTCTCTAGGCATCGAAGTGCGTCAGTCTTCTGAGTTCTAAGGCCAGATGAGCCAAGGCACTCACCAGAACAATAAATCAAATGTCGAACTGCTACTAAACTTGGAGTCCATTGCCGGAAGAGCCCAGACACACTAAAACAACAAACCGAACGTCACGCAGAGAACTGACACTGACATGTCGAACGGTACTCCACTGTGGACAAGAAAACAAGAAATGGACTGCAGACTTCTGCACTGGGCCAAGCCATACTGGAAAACTGTAAGAGGAAAATAGCAAACAGGGCAATGCAACTTTGAGACAATTGCTGTTCGGCTCTTTGTGGATTGGCTGAATGCACTGGAGAATGATTCCTGAATAATAGGTGAAGACTGACAGGGTTACACCTGGGTGAAGTGACTCTGAAGACAGTTGAAGATTGATTCAGATGGTTATCCAGCACTGAAATGCTGGCACAAAGTAATGCAAGACAGTTCTGACACTCAATAATGTTCATAGGATGAATAATAATACAGGCAAATGGAAACAAAGTCTCAATTCCTAGTGTAGTGGTCAATAAATATACAGTCTCATTGTCCAGACAACAGTGAATATATAGGCAATTTAGTGTACTGATTCAACCCTAGCTCTGGTGGACCTAACTATAACGGGGTCCCTTAGCTAAATCAGGTTCTCCTGTTTCTGTGGAAACACTACAGTGGGGAATAGGCTCTCTGGAAGGCTATACAATTGGCTGTCTGATCAGGCCCCTTTAGCACATGAGACTACGTGGCTAGCTAGATTCCTATTATACCAGGGGGTCATTTCTATCGCTGGGCCTCTATAACACCTGAGGGCCTAAATGGCTAGCTATGGGTCCTGGGTCTTGTGTTGCCCCTTTAAATCTCAATGGCCTTCCCTTGAACAGGCCCCTTTAAGACAGGTGGGCCTAGATTAGAGTCATAGACCTGGGCCTAACTTGCCCTTTTTTAGATCTGTGGGGGCAGTGGGCCTAAGCGTGCCCTTACTTTATTACTACTGGGCCTGGTGTCCCAACTGTACTGGGCCTGGTGCCCTAATTACTACTGGGCCTGGTGCCCTTAGTACCACTGGGCCTGGTGCCCTCACTTTACTGGGCCTGGTGCCCTTAGTGCCACTGGGCCTGGTGCCCTCAGTTTACTGGGCCTGGTGCCCTTCGCTTGGCCTGACTTCGCTTATAATTACGGGGCCTGGTGCCCTTCGCTTTACTGGGCCTGGTTTGCCCTTTTAACTACAGGGCATGGTGCCCTTCACTTTACTGGGCCTGGCTTGCCCTTTTAACTACAGGGCCTGGTACCCTTCGCTTTACTGGACCTGGCTTGCCTTTTTAACTACAGGGCCTGGTGCCCTTCTCTTTACTGGGCCTAACTTGCCCTTTTAGATCTGGAATTGCTTGATAGTGGTTGGGCCCCTTTAACACTCACAGGCTCTGTTCCAGTCTGCTGCCACTCAGTCCCCTTTATCCCTCCCTATTTCTGCCCCTCTTATGAATATTTGTTAGGCCTTTACTCTGGCCTCGCTGGATAGCTTATCCTGTGGGCATCGATATGTCTTGCCTTTTTGAATAGTTAATTAAGGTCCTTCTGACTCGCGATCTCCTCATGGCTCTCAGCCCCTACTCTATGCAGCTACTGCGCACTTTAAAAACAAATTCAGTCCTGGTTCAAAATGTGGCAGTCAGCACATTAGGATATGCTGCACCTGACTCACCACTCTTCTCTGGCTCTCTGAGCTGATCGGGAGGTGGGAGGCATAGCTGCAGAGGAGGGAACAACACAGGCAGTGTGACCATCAGGGGCCTCAGGAAGGCTGACGAATGAACCGACAATGCGGCACTGGCAAAGCCACCGACAAGGGACTGGGAAAACTTTTACAATTAAATAAGGGGCACAAAACAATAAAATGGCGAGGCTGTCAGCCCAACGACTGAAACAGACAGCTTTCTTTTACTTTCGGTGCCCCGATGACACCATCGACCACACCGGAGCTCTTCAGAGTCTGTCTTCAGGTGCTGGAGGCAGAGCAGGCATGCAGGCAAGTCCTCGGGGATGGCTTCAACACTAGGTAAGCCTTTTCCCTTGTCCCCTTAACTTGCTGCATCCTCTTCCCTCAACAGCTACCCAGGAACACACTGAAACAGTTAAAACTTTTGAAACCAGAGCTTCTGGTTCCAGAATGGTCGGAGTGGAATACTGTGCGTGAGCAGCTCAACACAGCATTCCATCCAAGCCATTGTTGCTTGACTGCATTTAAATCTATTATTTTTTACATTATGTAGTGCATAGGGCACCTTGCTAAGCACTGGGAAAACTGGGAACTACTGGGGGACTGCAGGGGTAACTGGGAGCCACTGGGACACCACAGAGGATACTCTAACTTGGGCATATTACAGGATTAGCTTTGTCCATACTCTTTTTTTAAAAGTCTGAACCAGGCATTTCACTTCACCATTTGAACTTGGATGATAGGGAGATGAGAAAATATGATGGATACCACGTTGTTGGCAACATGCTTGGAATTCAACAGACGTGAAATGTGGTCTGTTAACCAAGACAATCACTTGTGGAAAACCATGGGTAGGAAAGATAGATTTCAACACTTTGATGGTACTGTCAGTAGTAGTCGAAGACATTTGATGAATTTCTGGCCATTTACTATAAGCATCGGTTAAGACCAACCACATGGAATTTAAATAGGGTTCCGCTAAATCAATATGCAACCTTTGCCAGCGTTTTTCAGGTCATTCCCAATGGTGAACTGGAGCTCTTGCTGAATTTCCCATCGATACCTTTGCATCTTTGCATACCTTGGTATATGTCTCTGTCAATGGAAGGCCACCATACATAAAGTCTGGCCAGGGATTTCATTGTAGCAATGCCTGGATGGCCCGCATGCAAAGGAGTCAACACATTTGAATGATAACATTGGGGTGCTAAGACATGCAATCCCCATAGAAGACACCCCTCAGCAATGGACAACTGCTGTCTTTTTGTAAAGTAGGGTTGTAGTGCAGCCGAACAAGTAGTGCCTTGCAGCCAACCCTCAAGCATATACTGATACAGTTGTTTCAAAATTACATCATGACTAGTCACTTTTGCAATGTCCTTGGCTAGTACTGGAAGCTGATCAAACTGTTGTAGCCCCATTGGACACACAACAGTATAGTCCTCCATAACTTTGAATTGCACTGGAAAACTATCTGGCCTCACCTGGCATATTGATGGCTCCTCTTTAAGTCCACATCGAACTCCATTTCTCTGGATATTGGTAACCTCGACAAGGCATCCACATGTCCATGCTGGTCTGTTGGTTGGTATGTAACCTTGAAATTATAGGCAGACAAAATGAATGTCCATTGTTGAAGTATTCCTTTTTCTGGACTGAAAATTGTCACTAGTGGCTTGTGATCCATCTTCAGGTGAAACTTGTGACCTAGCAAGTACTGGTGAAATTTCTGGACTCTGAACACAATTGCTAAAGCTGCTCTCTGAATCTGGGCATAATTCATTTCAGCTGCAGTGAGTTTGAGTGAAGCATGGGCTATCAGCTTCTCCACTTCTTCTGGATCAGTATGGAAAAGGGCAACTCCTGTACCCACAGGACTAGCATCATAGGCCAATAAGATAGGTAAGTTAGGGTCATAATGAATTAAATTATTCACATTGATTAGAGAGATCTTGATGACTTAAACTGCTTTACTGCGGCCTTTGGTCCACTTCCATGGAGTACCTTTATGTAACAGTTCATTTAGGATAACACATTTAGTGGCTAAGCCAAGTATGAAACGGTCATCGTAGAGCATCATACCCAAGAATGAGTGCAACTCTGAAACATTCTCTGGTTCAGGCATGTGCACAATGGCTTCCACCTTTTCATCAGTCAGATGAATTCTGTCTTTGTCAATAGTGTGACCTAGGTATGTGACACTTGGTTGACAAAATTGGCATTTTTCTCTCCTGAGTCTGAGTCCACCCTCTTACAATCTCTCTAAATTCTTTTATAAGTTAAGTAAATGTTCTGCTTTCATCTTGCCTGTGACAATGATGTCATCCAAAGAACAAGCAACAACTGGTATATCACCCACTGATTGCTGAATCACTTTTTGAAAAACAGCAGGTGCGTAACTAAGGCTAAAACATAACTGTTTGTACTTGTACAGTCCTTGGTGTGTATTAATCACTACCAATTTCTGAGAGTCTGTATCCAACTCCACTTGATGGTAGTCATCAACGAGGTCCAGTTTAGAGAACTCCACACCACCATTCAGTCTATGAAAAAGTTCCTCTGGTAAGGGTAAAGGAAATACATCTATGCTAAGTACTGGATTGTCACCTTAAAATCTCCACATATTCGAACCTTACCACCTGGTTTAGATACCACCACAATTGGAGTGGCCCAATCTGAACTTGAAACCTTTTCTAGCACACCCGCTTTTTCCAGTTTGTCCAGTTCTGCCCCATCGACCAGTTTAAAGGCAAAAAGGAGTTTCTGTGGGTTACAAAACTTAGGGACCGTATTTGACTTTGTAATTAGCTTGGCTTTAGCTGTTGTGCAACATCCCAGGCCTTCCCACAGCTCTGGATACATGTCTAAAATCTCTCCAAGACTGTGTAGATTGCTGCTCTGTGGTACCTGGACATCAGCAAGTAGGCGAAAATCTGCTGGATCAATATGAATGTTTAGAAGAACCGGGGCATCTTTGCCCAAAATGTTGACACCCTTTTTTGAAATTAGAAAAGTTAAAGGTGTACCAGGAGAATCAGTCCTGCGTACCAACTTGGTAAACGAGCCCAGTGGCTGAATTGGTTGACCTTCAGATGCATGCAGCAACTTATTACAAGGAGACAATGGTGGCTTATCCAGATGAGACCATGTTTGATAGCTAATAAAAGTAACTGGAGAAGCAGAGTCTACATTAAATGCAACTGATGCCTCAACTGTGGCAATTAAAGTAACACATAGAAAGGAAAAACATCTTTAGTCTTAATTTGTGGTGCAATAGAAACCACCACACTGTCTGGGCTCTCAGAACTGACTACCACGGTTCTCCTGCAAACCTTAGCAATATGCCCTTGATGTTTACATGCATGACACTGAACTTCTCTGAATTTGCACTGGTCCCTGCTATGCTGAGATGACCCACATGATGCACATTTGTACTGGCCATGCAGTTTGGGTGGAGTGGTTAAATCTTTCTTTGAAAACAGTGGCTTAGACTTAGGTCTGAGCTGTTTCAATTCGGGGTTTACTGCAGCTACTTGTATCTCATTTTTAGTGTCCACCTTAGCATGTGCTTCATTTTCTGCAGCCTCATACATTTGTGCCAACCGTAAAAGTTCCTCAGTAGTCTTCCTGACACTTACAGAAAGTAGTTGCTGAATATGATGTTCATTATTCAACCCCATAACAAACTTATCGGCTAGAATAGATTCAAGATGCTCCCTGCTCCACTCACAAGTGAGAGCTAAGCATTTGATCTCAGCCAGATAAGATTGTAATTACTGACCTGGTTTCTGGTGGCAACTGTAGAATTTATAATGTTCAGCCCTTGGGAAAATTGTTAAACTGTATTGTGCATTCAATTTAGCCTTTAGTTCTTGATATGATAAATCCGGCCAGTCCGGTGCACAAACTGCATAAAAGTTTGAAGGTTTCACTCCACAAGAAAGTACAAAAGCAGCTCGAATAAGCTTAACCTGTTGCTCATCATTAGCAGATTGTATGGCAGGATTAAGTAATAACCACTGATCAAACCGTCGGGACCATGTATCCCAGTCTGTTCCTGTAAAAATTTCAAAGCTGGCTGAAGTTGCCATGATATTGCACAGTTTCAAATTGCTTACTTGCCTCCAATGCAGAAAGTCACAAAATGGTGTAATTCAGTAAGCTGGAGCTATGAAAGTTTTCACCATCCTTGTTGCCAGTTTGTTGTTTGGTGGCCAAAAATAAGTTCTTTAAACACAGACAAGAGTCTTGGTAGTAAGAAAACATGCCACACTGAAATCTAGGCCTTCTCTGTTTACTTCTATTCAGCACAGACATACAAGAGGAAACTAATCTCAAACACACAGGCACAGTTACAGGAAGTGTACATTCTCTTCAAGCTGTACTGTCTCTAGCAGTTTTAGACAGCCATACCGATGCATGACATAACCGGAAGTCGTTATCAAGATTTTTATGAACATACGAAAATTGCCAACAGAAGAAGGCCAACTGGTCTACCAAGTCTGCTCAAGTTTGCAGCTAGCACCCTTATTTTGACTGCCTCCCCTCCTTACCCCTCCCCAGTGTCCTGCCCACTCTTTTTAATCTACAAAGCCATCAGGCCATTTGGTCTATCAAGTCTGCTTGTATTGCAGGGTCCACAGCTTGAGCAGATGTCCCTGCCCTACCTCCCCACTCCTCCCATCCTCCCTACCCATGATCCTTACCTTCCCCCTATGCCTATCTTAGCCTCTCTTAAAGCTACCCACTGTCTTCAACAAGGTGACCTCTTTCAGCAATGCATTCCAAGTGTTCCCCACCCTCTCTGTGAAGAAGTGATTCCTGACCTACCTCCTAAACTTCCCACCCTCCAGCTTAAGACTGTGCCCCCCTCATGTTCTGGTTGCCTCTCAGCTTAATGAGACTCTCCTTATCAACCTTATTTATCCCTTTCAAGTACTTGAAGGTCCCAAGCATGTCCCCTCTCTCTGTCTCTCTGCTGTCTTCCTGGGAGTACATGCTCAGTGCCCTCAACCTCTCCTCATATGCCTCACTCGGCTGACCAGTTATCATCTTTGTGGCCCTCCTCTGGACCTTCTCCTGCAGGTTAATGTCCATTTTTAAAGGTGTGGGCACCAGTACTGAACTCCATTCTCTAGATGTGGTCATACCAGTGACCTGTACAAGAGCAGTATAACCTCCTCTCTCCTACTACTGATCCCCCTAGATATGCATCCCAGCATCTTGTTTGCCTTTGCCACTGATTTCTTGCACTGCGTGGTGTGCTTTAGGTCACTAGTGATCATCACTTCCAGGTCCTTCTCCTCCTTTGATGCAGTTACTTGGACTCCACCCAGGTAGTACTCTGTCCTGGGATTCTTGGCTCCAATATGCATAACTTTGCATTTTTTGGCATTTAAGCCAAGCTGCCAGATCCTGGACCACCTCCCCAGCTTTTTTAGATCTTCTTGTAGGTCCTGTATCCCTTCAGCTGTGTCCACTCTCCCACAGAGCTTGGTGTCATCTGCAAATAAGCACATTTTGCCTTTAATGCCATCCCCAATGTCATTGATGAAGACATTGAACAACACCGGTCCCAGCACCAAGCCCTGTGGGACCCCACTGGTTACCTCTCTGGTGCCAGATAACTCTCCCCCCCCACATCCACCCTCTGGGTTCTGTCCCTCAGCCAGTTTTCCACCCATCTGGCCATCTTTTCCCCAACCCCAAGATCCACCAACTTCCTGATCAACCTTTTGTGTCCCTCCACTGATATACATGCCACCACCTCTGCTGGCAGTGCATTCCACTTTGCCACCACCCTTTCCATAAAGAATAAATCCTCATTTCCCTCCTGAATCCCCCCTCCAATTTCATGTCATGGCTTTTGGTGTCTCTTTCCACCCTTGTTCTGAACAGCCCCTCTGTGTTTGCTTGGATTATTCCCTTCATGTACTTGAAGGTATCTATCATGCCCCCCCTGTCTCTCCTCTCCTCCAGTGAATACATGTTAACTCTGCCAGTCTGGCCTCATATGGCAACTCCCCCAGACCTTGGATAATTTTTGTTGCTTTGCGTTGCACCTGCTGCAGCAGTCTAATGTCTCTCTGCAGGTACAGTTGCCAGTACTGCATGCAGTACTCCAGGTGTGGTCTGACCAATGATCTGTACAATGGCAGAATCACCTCCCTACTCCTCGAAGTTATACCCCTGGCAATGCATCCCAGCATCTTGTTGGCCCTTGTTACTGCCCTCATGCAATGCATAGAGTTGTTCATTGTTTTCCTTATGAGCACCCCCAGATCTTTCTCTTCCTTCGTTACTGCTATCTGCACCCCCCCCCCGATAGTAGTTTCTCCTCGGGTTCTTTGATCCAAAGTGCAGCACCTTACATTTTTTGGTCTTGAACCTGAGTTGCCAGGTACCAGACCATGCCTCAAGCCTTGTAAAGTCCTCCTGCAGCCCCTGCCAATCCCTCTGGTCATACACCACTGCTCCCATTTTGGTGTCATCTGCAAACAGACTGATCTTGCTGCTGATGCCCTCTGAGAAGTCTGCAATGAATATTCCAAACAGCACTGACCCCAACACCGACCCCTGTGGAACCCCACTTGTCACAGGCTTAGGGGATGAGAATTTCCCCTCCATCACCACAATCTGTTGCCTACCCTGTAGTTAATTCTCCACCCACTTCACCAGTTTTGCCCCACCCCATGCCCTTTAGTTTACAACCTAGTCTCCCATGTGGTATGGAGTCAAAAGCCTTGCTGAAATCCAGGTACAGGACATCCACCGCATGGCCACCATCAACTTGCCTAATCACCCAGTCATATTGTAATATTCAACTAGGTTGGTCTGGCATGATCTGCCCTTGATGAAGCCATGCTGCTTCCTGTCCTGCACCTCATTAACCTCCAGTAGTGCCTCCAGCTTCTCCTTTACAGTGGTCTCCATTAAGTTGCCTCTAAGGACGTCAGGCTCACTGGCCTATAGTTCACTGGTTCATCCCTGGGACCACTCTTATGGAGGGGAACCACATGAACCAGTCTCTAGTCCTGCGGTAAGCACCTTGTGCCCAGAGATGCATTAAATAAGTCTGCCAAGGGGCCCACCAGGACTTCCACCAGCTCCTTCAGCACCCTTGGATGCACCCCATCCAGTTTTGATGTCTTGTCCACCCTCAGTGCTCTTAATCTTTCTAGCACCATCTCTCTCTTGATTTCACTGTCTGTCATCCCCTGTCTGTCTGTCCTCCCTCCCACTGTGGGTAACTCTCTCCTTCTTCTTCTGCCTTATCACCCCTCCTCACCCATCTTCCTCCTCTTTTATCCTCATGTAACCCCTATGAATGAGGGTTCCTGAAAAGTCTTCCTCAGTTGCCTAAATGCTTACTGCCAGGCTGGTGTCCTGCATTTTAGCAGTTAACCGTTATTGCCAGAGAGTGCCTGCATACTGCCTCTTTAAGGGCTGCCTAGGTTTGCAGTGGTGATTAATCTGGGAGGGGGCTGAGTGTTGCCATGCTCGAGTCCTGCCCAGGCTGCCTGATAATCGCTCAATTTCTGCCATCGCTAATTGCACAGAGGGAGCTCTGTTAGAAGATGTAACTGTTTGCTGAAAATCTATTAGAGTGATAATGATAATGTAGTTTGTCTAACCTGTGTTCTTTGCAGCAAGGACTGTCTTGTTTTTCCCCACCATTTGGCCCAGGACTGCGAAGTGGACCAATCAGTTCTTGGACCTAAAATGAAGCCGGACCACAGGAGCTGTCTGGAGTCAAAATCTGTAGGAACTGTAGTGTTGGGCTTTTGGCACCTTTTTGCACCTGAAGGAGGAGCCTTAGTGACCGACAGACAGATCAGCAAACCAAACCATTTGGATTCTGGGAAAAGTCCCAGGCTTGCTGGCAGTTGAATCAGATCTAAGTTGGGAGCTGAAGAAGCAACATCTTGAGACAGTCAAGCAGCCATCTGAGTAGTTTCGTGTGGGAGAACTGTGGAAAGACCTGAGTTGTGGCCTGCATGTCTGCCTGCTGCCCCTGAGAGGGAGAGAAGAGAATTATTTCAGACTAAATCCAAGTTTGTGATAATGAAGTAAGCCACTGATTTTTTACCAGGCTCATACCTGAAGAAGACCAAAGATTTTGCTGAATGCGATCGGCCTGTCAGTATTTCCAGCTGCTTTTGAATCCCAGGTTTGTGAAGAGACTTTTCGATCGTGACCGGAGAGCGGTTTGCCTGGTACAGTAGAATTTCCTTACTTGTAAATGTGCTGTGTATTGAAAGTGGGTCATGATTTGGTTCCCTACTGTGTGAACTGTGTTCTGCTTGCTGGTACGTAGAATCCTTTACATGTAAATGTGCTGTTTATTGAAAGTAGTTCATTATTTGGTTCCCCACTGTGTGAACTGTGTTCTTGCTGGAAGCTGTATCCAGACCAAAACGGACTGTATCCGAATTTGTCTCCATTTGGCCGGGGCCTTGCCTCACTGGCCCAGCCAGACTACCCACTGCACAGAGAAAGCCATCGACAAGAGTCCTGCCTGGGGATCAGCCCCCTGCTCCACACTTGAACAGGAATGACTTCTCAGCAATTCGTGTGGGCCCTGCTTCTCCTAGCACTCCAGATTAACCATCTGCTGTCTCGATTTTTGTTCAGCCTGTGTCCAGTTTTGGGTATCGTGAGTAATCATCAGTGTAGCTCCATGCAACAACAACCTAATCTAAAACTGTGTCATCTGATTGTCTTGTTGTTTTCTTTTTGTGAACTGAGCCCTCTGGCTCTGGATTAAAAATAGTGTGTGTTGTGCATGTTGTTTTCTTCTATCACAGGGCCCCAACCAACTGCAATGTTCCTAGCTAGCCCACCATTCCCCATCTGGGTACCCAGAGTGTGTGACTGTTCATGGACCCTGAAGTGCAAACATAAATGTTTGAATGAGAGAGTCTTTAAGCAAATTAACCTGATTACGCCCCTCCCTTGTTCAAGTCCCTTAAATAAATCAGATATAACTCTTTTTTGCATTTACCCTGACTGTGGTTCCAGTTTGTGCAAGAATACTGTACTGCTGTTACTTGCTGTGTATAACCTTGTTTTACAGGGGGTACCCAGGGCCGAGCCAGAGGAAAACCCCGGTGGTAAGTGCAAACAGTGTGGGTACTTGTCTGGTGTATCAGGGGTATTATGAAAGTGATTATTGTGTATTTTTCGGGCCACTAGTAAGGAAAGAGGGACGTTACAGTGTCCCAGAGGGCTGTGCCCAGGTTAGCTTGACCACTACCAACCCTGACCTCTGGGTGGAGGCATCCATTTCAGAACTCAGGCCCCTTAACCTGCTACTAAGCAAGCAGGCAGGGGTAGTAGCCCTTGGGATAGCGCCACCTAGGGGTTACACTCACAGTTTGGTCCTTGCGGTTCTTTTTCTCCTTGATGTAGCTAAAGAAGTTTTCTCCCCCTTTTTATGCCTTGCCAACCTGAGTTCCTTGATGTCTTGGCTGCTCTTACCTCTTGTCACTTCCTTCACTTCTTTCATGTACAATTCCCTGTCTTCTGCCCTTCCTGTTCTTCTGTATCTCTTATATGCCTACTTTTCTTCTCACCTAGTCTTTTTCTGCCCTTTCCTTTATGCTCTGGGCCTTGCTGTAGGTGTTTGTTGTCTCCAGTAACCCTTTTATCAAATCCCACCTTTGATCTGTGGCCTTAGTTGGTTGGATTTTGTCCCGTGTAGCCCCTAGGTGGCACTATCCCAAGGGTGACTACCCCTGCTGTGTAGCTAGTTGCAGGTTAAGGGCCTGGGTACTGAAATGGTGCCTCCAGCCGAGGACTGGCTTGTCAGTAGCAAGGCTAACCTGGGTACAGCCCTCCAGGACACTATAACCCCCTCTTTCCCTCTAGTGGCCTAGACAATATACAACAAACACTTTCACAATAGCCCCTATTCAGCATACAAATCCACACTGTTTACACTTACCACCAGGGCAGGTTCCACCAGTTCACCCCTGGAGACCCCTGTAAAACAAGGTTAGACACAGTGTATAACAACAGTACAGTGCTTTTGGTACAAACTGGAACCACAGTCAGATTAAATGCAAAAAGACTTAGATTGGATTTATCCAGAGGAACTGAACCAGGGAGGGGCATAATCAGGTTAAGTGATTCTATAACTGATCTAGTCAGGCAATTATGCATGCACTTTTAGTCCCTGCACAGTCACACACTCTGGGTACCCAGCTGGAAGTAAGGTGGGCTAGCCTGGAACATTGCCCAGGGCAGGCCGCATCGCAGCTGGTTGGGGCATTGTGAAGAAAAAGAAAAGGCATGCACAATCACGCACAATTTGTAATCCAGAGCCTGAAGGTTCAGTTCATTAAAGGAAAAACAACAATGCAATCAGATAACAGCACTTGAGATTTAGCTGTTCTTGCAGGGAGATACCCAGATTGTTACTCACGCTACCCAATACGAGACACAGGCTAGATGAAATGGAGACTGCAGGTTGATGACTAGTTTGTCAAGAGAAGCAGGGCCCATACGAGTCACCAAGGTATCGTTCCTGTTTGAGATGGTTGAGCAGTTGGCTGATCCCCGGGTGAGTCTCTCATCGATGATGGTTTCTGTGCCTGAAGTAGCTGGCTGTGCCAGGTGGCAAGACACAGGCTGTTTGGAACAGTTCGGATTTTGAGTCCGGTAGTGCTGAATGCAGCTTCCAGCAAGTGTGGCACATTTACACAGCATGGGAATCAAATTGCAACCCACTAACAGCACACAGCACATTTATAGTAAAGCAATCACCATACCACAATGTGGAAAGCAGTCCGTCATAATATCATTATAATATACTGTAATTGTTTCTTGTGACAGAGTTAGCCAGTCTCCCAAACATATGGGTGTTTGTCCCAATTAACAGGGGATCCATCATACAGTCCGTGGGGGGACACACTAGGCCAATTTCTACTCGCCCTCTACACCTGTTACAGTTGCAGGAAAAGACAACCAGAGGCGGACATACTGCAGAGGAAGGGATAAGACTTGTCGCCAGGCCCCACACGTGTAGGCCTTCCAGGGATTGCAAAGGCACATCAGATAAGTGTTTGTCATACCAGTCCTGGAATACAATGGTCACTTGCGACCCACTGTCAAGCACAGCCCAAGTATGAATACCATTCACAGTCACCGTAGTCTCCATGGAAGGGCCCACTATTTTGGACCAGTTTGGAGAGGCAGTAGCAGAGGCCTGGACAGATGATTTAGCCACAAAGAAATTTGAGTTAGGGTTTCTCGAACCCTCACTGTGATCATTTTGGGCACCCCTTGGCCATTGATTTGCTTTTTGGAGCTCCCCTTGGAGTCTGTTTACTACTCTTTCTATGTCCTTCTGAGACCAGCATTCTCTTTTCATATGGCCATCCTTTCCACAGTTGTGACAAATGATAGACTCCTGGGTCATCCTGGGAGAGAACATCATATGAGGAACTGAAGCAGTAGTAAGAGATTGGGGTCTAGTATCTGCTTGCAGCGGTGAGAGTGGTGCAACATGACTTAACAGTTCTTTTATAGTAGCAGTCAATCCAGTGATCTCAGCCTTGGAGCCACCCTTGATAGCGGATGCCTGAGGGTGCATCCCCACCCCCATGGCAGTCACATCCCAAAAGGGACTAGAATCTTGTTCCATGGGGGAAACCCTTGCAGAGTCACCCATCTTCAACTCTCAGACTTCCTTTGGTAGCTCATCTTTCCAACGCTGGGCCCAGGGCGGGAAGTCCTTTGCATTTTCAGAGTGCTCGTTAAGTGCCGACTTTTGACCCTGAGCCTCACTTGGCTGATCACTCTCAGTCACTTGCACAGCAGCAGCAGAAATGGTGCAATTTCCCCATGGGGTCGCCTTTGCTCAACCCCCCAAATTTCTTTCATTAGCTTGTCATAGGAAGGGGGCAATTCCAGTCAGGTGGCAAGGCGCAGCTGAAGCAGTAACAATTCTGAAAACAGAGCAGACTTAAGGATCCGGTCCAGCCTAGTTCGATCTAATTCATTTGATGCCAAACTACCCTTTCTGAGGCACTCTTGTAGCAGTTTTTCAAGCCGAGGTACATACACAGACAATGGCTCCCTTGGGTACTACTGAGCATTTCTTACTCTCCACCACAGATCCTCATCTGAATTCGGGCTCCCATACACATTTTCCAATGCATCAAGATGGTCCTGTGCAGTTGCTTCGGGGTTATTGGCCCACTTGGCACGGATGGTAGCCAGGGCAGGACCTCTGAGGCTCTCACTCAACCTCTTTCATTTCTCTGCTTCTGAGTATTGCCATTCAAGTACTAGAGGGGCAATATAGTCTATCCAGGTCTCCCAGTCATCCTCCCCCTGGGGGTGGGGAGGGTGCCCGAGAAGATTCTCAGCCTTCGGTAGGAGTCGTGACTAATGGCAGGTACAGATATAGGGTCAGCATTGGCATGGGCACAGAAGGTGGGGCAGTAACAGGTGCTGGAGTGGGAGTGAGTGTTGGGGAAGGAACACCCCCAGGAGGCAGGAATAGTTTCTTAAAGTCCTCTATGGTTTTCCCTTCCTCCAGCAACAACTTAGCAAATTTCTCCTCAAAAGTCTCAGATAATGGTGGGAGCTCATCCTCCCCAGGGTCTTTACTGTCTTTTGTTATCACTCTCCAGGCAGCTGGAACCCTTCTGGGGCAATAGTCTGTGGCACTTTAGAGTTGTCCACAAGGTCACTATATTCTACCAAGGCTATGAAAATTTGGACAATCAAATCAGCCTGTCGACCCACCACCACAAGGTTTTTAAACATTCAACTTTGGAGAGTGCACCTCTACAGTGTCTTTACTGGTACCCAGGAGGATATCCAGTATAAGTAGAGCATGTTGGGGGTCGATCTCCTGCCCAGTACACCACCCCACCAACTGGTGTACAGCCATTTCTACTGGGGTAGCCATTAATGTTTAACAATAATTCGTAATTTTTGGCCACTAGAAGGCACAAAATCCCAGTGGTGAGCCTCCAAAATGTAATCCCTAGGTGGCACTATCCCAAGGGCTACTACCCCTGTCTGCTTGGCTAGTAGCATGTTAAGAGGCCTGAGTTCTGAAACGGGTGCCTCCATCTGGGTTGGTAGTGGTCAAGCTAACCTGGGCACAGCCCTCCGGGACACTATAACCCCCCTTTTTCCTTACTAGTGGCTGGAACAATACACAATAATCACTTTCACAATACCCTTGATACACCACACAAGTATCCATACTGTTTGCAATTACCACCAGGGCTTTCCTCTGGCCAAGCCCTGGGGACCCCCCTGTGAACAAGGTTATACACAGCGAATACAGCAGTAAAGTACTCTAGCACAAACCGGAATCACAGTCAGGGTAAATGCAAAAAAGAGTTAGATCTGATTTATTTAAGGGGCTTGAACAAGGGAGGGGTGTAATCAGGTTAATTTGCTTAAAGGCTCTATCAATCAAGCAGTTATGCATGCACTTCAGGGTCCATAAACAGTCACACACTCTGGGTACCCAGATAGAGAATGGTGGGCTAGCCAGGAATGTTGCAGCTGGTTGGGACCCTGTGATGGAAGAAAACAGCATGCACAACACACACACTATTTGTAATCCGAAGCCAGAGGGCTCAGTTCTTGAAAAGAAAACAACAAGATAATCAGATGACACATTTTTAGATTAGGCTGTTGTTGCAGGGAGTTACCCTGATAATTACTCATGATACCCAAGACTGGACACAGGCTGGACGAAAATTGAGACAGCAGGTGGTTAACCTGGAGTGCCAGGGGAAGCAGGGCCCACACGATTCATCTAGGCGTAGTTCCTGTTCAGGCGTGTAGCAGGGGGCTGATCCCCAGGCAGGTCTCTCGTCGGTGGCTTTCTCTGTGCAGTGGGAGTTGGCTGGGCCAGCGTGGCATGGCCCAGGCCGAGATGAAGATAAACACGATCCAGTCCGATTGGCTGGATACAGCTTCCAGCAAGCAGAACACAGTTCACACAGTGAGGAACCAAATCTAGCAAAACTGTCAATACACACATTTACATGTAAAGATCTCTACGGTACCAGCAAGCAGAACACAGTTCACACAGAGGAGAACAAGTCACAACCCTTTCAATACACATGCACGTATACATGTAAGGGAGATTCTACTGTACCAGGCAAACCACTCTCTGAATTGGATTGCAAAGTCTCTGCACAAACCAGGGATTCAAAGCAGCTGGAAATCCTGACAGGCCACGATCGCATTCAAGCAAATCTTCTTCAGTCTTCTTCAGGTATATGAGCCTGGTAAAAATCTAGTGGCTTTACTTTCGAAGCCTGCAAACTTGGATTTAGTCCAAAAATAATTCTCTTCCTCTCCTCTCAGGGCAACAGGCAGACATGTATGCCACAACTCAGGCCTTTCCACAGTTGTCCTATCGCTTAAACTACTCAGACAGCTGCTTGACTGTCTGAATGTCTTGCTCATTCAGCTCCATGAGATCTGACTCAACTGTCAGCCTTAAACCTGGGAATTTCCCCAGAATCCACAAAGGTTCGGTTGGCTGATCTGTCTGTCAGTCACAACAAAGGCTCTCTCCTTCAGGTGCAAAAAGGCACCAAAAGCCCAAAACTACAGTTCCTACAGATTTTGACTCCAGACAGCTCCTGTAGTTCAGCTCCATTTTAGGTTACACACCAGTAAGTGATGGGTCTAATTCTCAGTCCAGGACCAAGATAGTGGAGATAAACAAAACAGTCCCTTGCTGCAAAGAAGGCAGGTTAGATAACTAACATTATCATTATCATGCTAAATGATTTTCAGTAAATAGTTACATCTTTTCAACAGAGCTCCCTCTCAGATTACTTACATACTGCAATCCAGGCAGCTCTTAAAGAGACAGCAACAGAGGCCAGTACAGGCAATCTCTTGGCAATCACATCTAAAGTGCTAAAACGCAGGACACCAGCCTGGCAGTGAGCATTTAGGCAAACTTGAGGAAGACTTTCCGGAACCTATGTGTAGGGAGGGTTACACAAATCTTTCTGAAAGCATACACTAGTTAGTAATGAAAGTGCAGGCTACTATAGTATATGGACTACTGTGCATTATACTTTCTTTTCTTTTTTTTTTTTACACTTTCTTTTTATTCCACCTTACTACCCTCTCACCCCACTCCTTCAGACTTGATCATTCCCCCCCAGTGATCCTCACACAAAGTCTGCCACCAGAGTGTCAGGCATACTCCTGTATCCCCCCTTACCTTCCTTCTGGAATGCCTGCACATTGGGGTCTGCCCATGGTAGGTGGTCCGGGAGATTAGGTCAGTCGTCATCTTGGGGTTGAGTGGGGTGTTTTCCGCTTTGCTCCATCTTAAGTCCCACTACCCTGAGGACATTGGGACGTGGGACTGACATCCAGGCAGGACGGTTGTCTGACGCACGCCATTGTCAAGTGCCCACAATGCCTCCCCTCCGGATCCTCAAGAACCGCTTGTGCCTCAGTGCCCATGCTTCCACAGACATCATTGCATTGGGTGCTCAAAGCACCTCAGAAACCCACCCCTGGAGGAGGAGGAGAGCATCTGTTGGGATGCTGGATCCTCCTCCGCCTCTCCGACCCCAGACGGCCCAAGTCTGTTCCCGAACCCGGGTCGCCAGCGTGGTGCGAGGTGTGGCGTCCAGCACCTCAACCATCAGTGCCACTGGGCCCTTTTCTTTTTTTAATATAAGAGCAGAATTTATTTTCTGCAAATAAATGTGACAATAAGTCCATCACCAATTCAATCAGGTTTATAAATCTTTTGGTGTTAGGTATAGCACTTGGCAGTTTTGTACACCAGTGGCTGTGGGTGCAATACAATACTTTTCAAGGTGCATAACATAATTATTCCCTGACCATTGTGCACACATTATGAGAAAAGTTGGATGTGCAACTGTTTGGCTGTATTTGTGTAGTGTGGCCGACTGGCTGCTAGCATTTCAGAGCATGCATGCACTTGAGATGTATATATATATACAGTATGTATACAGTATAATATATACGTATAGCAGTGTATTGTGATCACATTTATGGAACACATACAAACAAGAGAGAGAAGTAAGTACCTTAGCTGGGACTGGGTTCACGTTCCAGCTGAGGCACTTACTTCATTTTGTATATGTTTGTGTATGTTCCACAAATATGCAGTCCACACTCCTGTTGCAATAGATAATTATTTTGCTCGCCTGTAGAGCTACAGTTTGCAAAAGTTACTGTAGAGTGCACAGAACTTGCTACTGAGTGTTTTCACATTTGAGGCTGACTGCCCCTTTCCCAGTGCACTGGCCCAGCACTGTGGCTTTTGCAAACCTGTCTTGGAGCTTGGGCTCTTAATTTCCCTGAGTAACCTTTCCTGATGGTCCCTGATGCTCCATTTGAGTGCTGTCAGTTGGAGATCCCTCAGAAAAACTGTATCCCTGGCAAAAAACCTTTCATCTATTGGGGTCGGGAGGGGGGTCATTTAGGAGGGATGTGAGAAAGTTTTACTTTATAGAGAGAGTGGTTTAGTCATGGAACAGCCTATCAACAGAGGTGGTGGGTGCAAAAATCAATAATGGGTTCAGGTGTGGCTTGGACAGAGTAAAGGGCTCAATACTTACTCAAGTGTGTAACAGTAAGGGAGTGAGTGAGGGGGAGGCTAGAGAAAACCCCATGTCTAGGCAGGGTCACGGGGTAAGGTAGAGTAGAACTGGGCAGACTGGATTGACTGGTGCTCTTTTTTCTGTGGATGTTGGCTATGTCACTATGTCTGTTTTCTGCATAGAACAGTGCATTTATAGCTTAATTTCATGAATGTTTGCCTTGTTTTGCCTACATACCATGCATGCAGGCATATACAGCATCTAATCTGCTAGACCCCATTGCTGGTACTACATGTAAATGCTCCTTTTATTCTATATTTCACCTTGGTGTGTGGGCAATAAACAAGATTATGAAATGGGTAGAAAGAATGCTGTCTCCTGATTGGCCAAGAGTAGTTTTCAGCTGGGCCGTTATCCCAATACAATGGCCCAGTCAAAAGGAAAATATTTAAAAAAGGCATAACATTTACTAAACATGATCTATTTCTTAATTGCAAAAAGACTTTCCAGGGAGTGTGTTACGCAAGCAGTAACACACGACGAGATGTGGGTTACGTGCTGATAAGAGCACGCCTAGGGGTGTACTAAGGCACGAGGTGCTTGCGCCGAGTATCTTATGTCCCTGTGAGTGCTCTTATCAGAATGTAACCCACACCTCAGAGTGTGTTATTGCGCTTATAAAATGGGCTGTTTAGTAATTATTGCAAGAAAAGAAAAGGTGTAAAAGACCATATATATACAGTATATTTATATATATATATATATATATATATATATGGATTTAATAGAGGAAACATTGAAAAATAGTCCTGTTTTAGACTTCTGTGCTCAATAGCAGGGGCACAGGTAGGCTATTTAATTTGGTATGAGGTTTGTTTTTCTGAAATTTTTAGTGTTGTTTATCGCTTTTTGAAAGAATGAGAGGATCACATGTTGCTGTGTGGATGCCGCCTGGTTTTTAGGAAGCTGAGCATGCCTTTTAGTGGATTGCAAATGGAGGACTTGGTGGATGATTGCCAAATTTAAAAGAGCCTTATTTTGCTATGCTGACTTTGATTTTGAAGAGGAGAAGTGAGTGTTTGAACAGTTTTATTTTTATATCTGTTTTATTTGAAATGTATTTTTACTGCACTGGTTTGTGAGCTTAGTATGTCTGTTGCCGCCAACATAATTTGCATTTTTTTCTTTGGTTTTATGAAATGGCAGTTTGTGCATTGTCGCTATGTGGTGGCAGAGCGATTTTTTTTTTATTTCAATGGTTGCATCTTTCGCCGGTGGCTAAAGGAGGATATATATTTTTTACTTTTCATAGTGGCCTCAGAGTTCGGTACGTTCCATGACGGCTTTCTTGGCGCCATTTGAAATGTTGGGACTAGGAGCTCTACACTGGTGGTGAGGGGCACACGGGCAGTGGAAAGAAAAAAAACAGGTACGAAGTAGGAAGATAATTTTGGCATTTGGAAAGTGGGGGATGTTGTATACATGGCTATTTCTTTTTTGTTGGTGGCACTACTGGCCTGGTTGTAGATCTGCTTAGATTGGCACGGAGCTCCGGGATGGAGCTGTACGTTCATTTTTTGAGAGGATGGTGTTGAGCACAGTGATATTTTTGTGTGTTGTGGCTGACCTTGGCAGAATTAGTGCCGATTGGCACAATACATGCTGGTAAGGCCACAGCTAAAACTAGGTTTTAGCCAATCAGGAGTCTGGAATATTTTAGCCCATTTTATAAAGTGGGCTAATGGCCCTTCTCAGGTGGTGGAAGCACTCGGCTATGCCTCATGCTTCAACCCACCTGAGGTGGTCTGTTATCCCACAAAACACACACCCTGTCATGCCTTACTGCTTAAGTCATATCATTGTGCATATCTTACACATGGGTGTATTGCATTCCCTTGAGTTAGGAGGATATTCCTGTGTAGTAGGAGCTTTATTGTTCTACTAGCTCTAATGTGGTGGACAGGCACTGCAATGTAACCTGCTCTCTAGCCTTCCATGAGGATTGTGCAATTAGTATTCTGTCATCATGGTTTTATAGCCTTTATGCATGTTTGACTCTAATATTTATATATTGTAATGATCTATTTTTATATGATCAATTGCTCACCACAGTTCTACTTAGGATGGGTGTTTGTATACTAGGACTGGTAATTCACAGAATATTTTGGATAGCCTGTCATTACACTGTAGGAGGGGCTGTAGTTTGTTGATAATTTTTATGTTGATTTACGCACAAACAACATCTTGTGCTAGTAGCACATTTCAGAGGTGTGACAGTGTTGGTAAATGCAGGGCACGCTTTAGTAGGTGCATCCCTCATTCACCAATTAGCCAGCATGCTAGTGCTGACACATGCATTACTTAAAGTGAACACAACTTGTAAGAAAAGTGCCACTGCAATCAGAGACAATTTCGTCATGCTGTGGCACAATGACATGCCCCTGATGTGCCTTTTCTGACTAAACATTTCAATAAACATGGCAGCTTTGCCACCACCACAAAATCACAAAGGAAGCCAACATCGGGGTGCAATCCCTGTGTCAGCACCCTCCAGCCCTTCACATTGTGTGCTACATTGGGAGTCCCCACCCCACTGTGCTGCTGTTGACACTAAGCTGACCGCATTGGCATGTTCCTGCCCCTTGGGCCAAACCCCATTGTGTGGCACACTGGGAACAGAGCCCAGTGTTGCCAACATCAGCCTCAGGCCCCCCTAAAGTCATGAGGCACACTGTGAGCCAAACCCAGTGTGCCCAACATTTGTTATAATTCTCCTGTTAATAAAAAAAACGGACCTGAGAGGTCCATTTTTTCTCCTGAAACAAAGAAAACAGTCCATTGTCCATGGCACCTCCCTCCCCAACCTGCACCCACCTGCCGTACCCTCCCCTCACCCCATGCTTAGCTCAGAGGCTGGAGCTGCAGTCTTGGTGGAGCGGGAACACTTCTGCACTCTTCAAACCGACCGCAAACTGAAGAAATGCCTGTAAGCCGTATAATGGCATAAATGGGGGGGGGGTCAACTTAGGTGGATATCTCAGCCATTTGTTTTAAATTTTGGCTCCAAATTTCCACCATGGGGTTCTTGGAATACCCACCTCATGAACACATGCACTGACATCTCGTTATTCCATCCTGAAAGGTAATTTTGAGGCCACTGTGTGGAATCACCTTTGGGACTGGTGCCTGAGAAAATGACGCTGCCACTGTTCACGAGGTGGTGTCTAAAGCCTATCTTGCAAATGTGGTGAAAAAAATCCAAAAATGACTGTGTTATGAGCGAGCATTGCGTGTTTCCATACACTCTAACTTCAGCAATTTTAATATTTTCACTCCAGATTTTCACCATTGCCATTTTTTCACACTTCCTTATGAACAGTACAGCTGACATTTGTCACATCCTGCCCGAAATGTGTTTTTGCACCTGTGGCACAAATGGCACAGTCACTGTGCAAAATCAGCTTTCGGCTAATGAACTGATACTGCCACAATTCATGAGGTGTGGTCACAAAAAGCCTGTGTTGAAAATCTGGAGTGAAAATACCAACAAACACCTGGGGTGTGAGGATTTCCAACCGTAATGCCCTACCCTGTACAGACTGACAGGCATCAGCGGTGTGACTTGCGATTGTTGGCTGCAATGCTGATGTCATTCCACCTCCACCCTCCACCCTGCAGCCAGTGACAGGCATCGATGTGTGCCTTGGACTCTTTGGCCCTAAAGTTCACCCCATTCTCCTATACTGCACCCATCTCAGTGTGTTCCCTTATGGAATGGGGTGAGCATAAGGCTCCAAGACCCCAAGGCACATGTGACACTTGTCGATGTCTGCAGGGTGGGGTGAGGTGAAATGTCATGAGCGTTATGACCAACGACCCAAAGGCACACCACAATGCCTGTCAGTCTCTGCAGGTTGGGGTGGGGTTGGCGTCAGTTCCATACTTCATTGCCATTCCTATTACACATCTCTCTAATTCCTGCACTACCAATGCCAATGCCAGCAAGATGACATTCAGCATTGACAAATGCTTGTTTTAATAATGGCATGACTACTGCCTCTCTCCAAGTGGAGATCACTTCCCCTTTGTTTAAAGATTGGTGGAATATATAGGTCAGTGGTAGTGCTAACTCATTTTGTGCCTCCTTCAGGATTCTGGGATGCAGGTTATCTGGACCAGCTGATTTATTTATATTGGGTTTCAGTGGCCTGCTCCTAACCTCGCTGGTTTCAATATTAATAGGATTTTGTTAGGGTTTATTCTTTTGTACGTTAGCTTTGATTTAACGTCGTCATTAAAAACTGATGTGAAATATCTGTTATGAATGTCTGCCATCTCTTTGTAGTTGCTAAAATGGCCTTCTGTTGATTTTAATAGTCTATGTTTTTTTGTTGTTTATCTAAGCATAGAAGGACTTGACATTAACTTTTGTTTTATTTGCTAGGGTAATTTCATATGATGCCTTAGCTTTTCTAACATCTTGCTTAACTTTGATTTCTATCTGTTTAAGTTTTAGTGAATTTACCTCAGTTTTATGGAGTTTCATACTTTTAAACAGCTTTTGCTTACTTTTGATCATTTTTTTTTGTTTAGAGCTCCTCCACGTCGGTGATTTCTTGTCCCTCATTTATTTCTTTCTAGTTGGTATATGTTCCTTCACACATTCATTTATTTTGTCCTCCAGGATATTCCATATATTGTCCAAGCTTTTATGCGTTAGTGCTTCCCTTCAATTCCACTGTAATAACTTTCTGCGAATAGCTTCAAAGTTAGCTTTACTCCATATAATTATCTCAGTATCACCTTCTATCATGTTTTGTTTTTCTTGTATACTTAAATTAATCATGTTGTGGTCACTGTCACCCAAATGAGCCCTGGTATTACATGTTATTATTTGTTCCTTTGTGTTTTGTTTTTTTTTAATTTTCCGAATCAGACCAGAGCTTATATTCTCATCCAATTTAGACATTACTGCCTTCTTGTAGAGAGAAAATACTCATTATCATTCTTCAGAAAAAGGAAAAAGAAAGGCGGGAGTGCTTTCTGTGCTTGTGGATCCCGAGAAAAAGTGGGGACAACTGCAGCTTCTAAACTCTCTTACTATGAAAGACAAACAAGGATAAGCAAGAGAATGGCCATTCAAGCTTTAATTTTCTATTTCTCCTCTCTTAAATGCTTAAATATGGATTCCATATTTTCCTAAAGTTTTCCATTCAGAATTTTGCATATAAAATTATTTCAAGATGTCACAATCCATAACCAAATTAATCAAATTCATTGTGTAAGTAGGTGGGTCCTGTGATTTCCAATTTTGCAAAATAATTTTTTGCATTAATAATATATCCAGTAGTTTCTCTTTGTCAGAATCTCCTGGAGTTATAATCTCAGATTGCCAGAGATAACTACTTCTGAAAAAAATTATTACAGGATCAAAAGGAAACTTCAAGCCCAAAATCCTGGAAATACAACCCATTATTGTTTTCCAGAAATCCTCCAACCACGGGCAGGTAACAAACATATGCAAAAGAATCCAGAGTGTTTTTTACATCTCTGGCATTTATCAGAAAGTTGTGGATTACATTTATGCAATTTTCCTGGGGTTAAATAGGTTATATGGTAGATATTAAACTGAATTTGTTTCAGCCTGCTGTTTTTTGATACCTGGAGCAGATTTTTTGTGATTCTCTGTCATCTTTGATTTGTAAAATGTGGGCCTATATCCTTTTTCCACTTGACAAAGAGTTGCTCTAGACATAACATGTTTCTGTTTTGACAGATTTTATAGAGGCTACCAATCAATTTCTTATCATATCCTGAATCAAATAATTGTTCAATGGGGGAGCTCTCAGGATGATCTAGGGTTCCTCTTTTATTTCTCATTATATACCTAAATTGTAAGTATATTAAAAAAAAGCCTTCCTCAAGCTTATATTTCTCTTTAAAGAAAGAATAACCCATGAAGATACTTTGATGGAAAAAATGATCAGTCCAAAATACCCCCCTTTTCTCCAGATAATATACCAATTTGTTCTTTTTAAATTCTGGCAGAGAGTCCATCAAGGTAAAGGGTGAAAAAGTTTCCTTCCATCCTATATTCTTGTGAGATTCTCTCCAAATTTTCAAAGAAGACTTAGTAGTCTGCAACAATAACATCAAATGTGCTTTATTTTCTGGCTGGACAAAATATTTCCTACACCTACTTTTAACTTATTTCTTTCTTCTTCTAGGTCTATCCAGCTAGGTTTTTCTACATACAAAAAAAAAAAATTATTTGAGCTAATTGAGCTGCAAGATAATACCATTTAAAGTTTGGTAGGCAAGGCCTCCAATGTCAGTGGGGCATATAATTTGTTTAAGCTAATCCTGGGGCCCCTTTTCCAAACACAATTTCTTATTTCTGACTCTGGTTTTTAAACATTTTGTCTGGAATCCATAAAGGCAAAGACTGAAAGAAGAGTAGCCTTGGTAGAAAGGTCATCTTTACTACATTAACCCTTCCAATAACCATTAATGGTAGTGAAACCCATCTTTTAAATCGGTTGAAATTTTTGTATTAATGAATTGTAATTAGCATTGTATATCTCCTCCTTATTTTGGGTAATCAAATCCCAAAATATTGCATTTTTTCTTTACCTCTAGGTTTGTCTGCAATCTAAATTCTGCTGACAGAAAATTTGAACTATATGGAAGGACTTCAGTTTTAGCTATGTTAATTTTATAACCGGAAATCTTTGAGAATTTTTCAACAATCTGCATCACATAATGATATTAATGCAATAAATCCTCCAAGACAATAATATGTCATCTGCATATAGTGAAATTATCTGCCTCTGCCCTTCCTCATATACTAGCAATCTCACTATCCTGTCTAATGGCTTTGCGCAATGGTTCTATATATATATATATATATATGTATATCAAAAGCAGTGAGAAAGTGGCACCCCTGCCTTGTACCCCTACCCAATTGAACTGGAGGGAAATCTGGTCATTAGTCTTAATACAGGCCATAGGGTTCTTATATATTTGTTTAATAATTCTAATAAAACCCAGCTCAAATCCAAATTTTTGCAAAGTGAAACAGAGGTATTTCCACCCCACCCTATTGAAAGCCTTTTCGGCATCTAATGTTACTAAAGCCACGTTTTGTGAAATCGATATTTCCGTTATATTCATTGTATGTCGTATACTGTCCATTAATTTCCTTTCTGGAATTAAACCAGTTTGATCTAAATGTATAATTTTATTAATAATCTTTGAAAGTCTTTTTGCTAAGATTCTTGTAAAAATCTTATAGTCAGAATTTAACAGTGAAATAGGCCTGTAAGAATCACACTTCCGGGCAGGTTTATTCTGTTTTAACAAAAGAGTAATTAATATTGGCTTGAAAAAAGGATGGGGGGGGGGACACCTCCTCTCATTATATCATTAAATAATGGGAGTAATATCTGAACCAAAGAGTCCCTAAATAACTTATAAAATTTGTTTCCAAAACTGTCAGGTCCAGCCACTTTGTTATTGGCTAACTATGAGATAGTTTCTGTTATCTCATATATGGTAATCGGTTCTTCCAAAGCCCTTTGTTCTTTTTCTGTTAATCTTTTAAGTTCTAAACCCCTAAAACATTCTTCACACTCATCCATGCCTGCCTTGTTTTCTTGTGTGTATCATTTAACAAAATATTTAACAAAAGTATCATTGATTTGTAATGGGTCTGAAGCTTCCTGACCACTTTCATTTTCTATTACTTCTATATTTTTTTGTGTTCTTTCTGTTTGTAATTGAAAGGCCAGAAGCCTTTTGGCTTTTCCCCCAAGAAATAGTACTTTGCCCTGGCTCTTGCCAAGGCCCCCTTTGCCCTATTTTCCACTAAATTCTTAATTCTGTCTCTTAAGGAGAGAACCCTATGCAGGGCCTGGCCTGTCAATATATGGTAAGATTCTGCCTCTATTAATTCCCTTTCCAAGGTCTCCATTAGACACTGTTCAAATTTTATTTTAAAGGAGGAGTATGTCATACATAAACCCCCTTAAAAAAGTTTTCAATGCATCCCATAACACACCAATTTTTATCTCCGCATCATTGTTATCTTTTAAGAAATTTCTGATATCCCCTTTAATCATTGTTATAAAAGCTTCATCAACAAGCATTAAGTTATTTAACCTCCATTGTCTTTGGACCATATTATTGTTAAATTGTTTAATATAAAGATGAACCAATGCATGATCAGAAATATTGATTGGATCATATCTTATATTTTCTATATTCCTTCTTAGTTGCCTAGAAATCAAAAAATAATTGATCCTAGAGAAAGAATTATGCCTTAAAGAATGAAAAGAGTAAACTTCCTTATCTGGAAAACAAGCTCTCAGGGGATCTATTAAATCCCGTCCCTCTACGTATCTTTTAAGTAATGGAATTAACTTATACTTGCTCTCTTTAGTTCCTGGACTTCTATCCATCACACTTAATGTAATGTTGAAATCCCCAGCTATGATATTTGGCTTTGGAAACTTTGTAGTGTCACCAAACATTTGATTAAAGAAGTCTGGACTCTCTTCATTTGGGGCATATATTGAAGCCAAGGTGTAATACGAATAATTTTTTCTTATACCTATAATTATATACCTCCCTTCAATCTCACAGTGCTGAACTGTAATAGAAAAAACTGACTTTTTTAATAAGAAAATAGCTGTTCCTCTTGATTTGTTGTTATAACTTGAAAAGGCCCCATCAGCTCTGTATAGATGTTTAAAGTAATTAAAATCTCTCTTTTCAAAATGCATTTCTGACAACAAGAGAAAGTCTATTTTAGTCCTTCTGGATTGATTTATTATTGTTTGAATTTTGGTCCAATCTCTTGCTCCTTCACATTTCATGTCAAGATTTTAATTGAGTCCATCTTAGTATTGAACCTTCTTTTTTTGATCTTGAACAGCCAAGAAAATAACCCATTCTCGAGACCCACAGACAAAGAACACTAAACAATCAGTCCAAACAGAAAAATATATTTTTGAATATCTTAAACTGGAGACCTCCCTGCCAGTTCCCAAGATTTGTGAATTAATAACATGTTTTTTCTTCCCTTTTCTTTTTTATATTGTCTACTATAATTTCAGTATTCAATAAAACCAAAATATTTCTCCCAACCTACCCCTCCCTTTATCCCACCCCTTGCCCAAGCTCTCCCAATGCAAACCATAGGTCAGAAAAATAGTATAAATAGAAGAAAGCAGAAAAATCTAGTACTCATAACAAAACTCAACTCCTCCCAAAAATATTTTTCTTCTCTTGTTTTCTTCCTATGGTAATTTGCATTCACCCCACCCCCACCATAAGATGGATGAAATTCATCTGGTGACACAGCAAGTTCACCAGAAGAGCTACTGTTGAACTGTTATAAAGACAACACACATCGGTGTGCCCCAGAGGAAAACATTGACAAAAGAAAAAAGAAAGAAAAGCTGAATCCTGTAAAACAAAGGGGGTACACTGGGGATGCTGGGCCATAATAATCACTTCTATTCAATTGAAACTCTCTCTATATTACAGATTTGTGATTTTTTTTTTTTTGGTTTATCCTCCTTTAAATTTACTTTTGCTCTCCCTTTTTTTTTCCTCTCATACATTTTATTACATTCCTTAAGACTGGCAAGCAGGCATCCATTTATTACTTTGTTAAGCCTTTCACATTACATTGAGGGTTAGCTTTGATTCCCTCCACTGTCATTTTTCAATCATTCTTTAATAGTCTGTTCTGCATCTAGGGGTGATGTAAAAATCTAGATTCTGCCTTGGAACCAAACTTCTAATTTAGCTGGGGGGATCATCATGAAACGTACATTCATTTTGACCAACATGCTTTTAGCATTAGCAAAAGCCTTTCATTTATTTATAGCTTCGTATGGCAGGTCTGGAAAAACTTGTGCTTTAATGCCTGCTATTTTAAGACCGTTCTCCAATCTGGCTTTCATTAAAATCTCCTCTCTGTCTTGGAAATGGTGAGATTTGAAAAATATAAATCGAGGCTGTGATCCTAGATATCTTGGATTTTTCATTGCCTTGTGGGCCCTATCCAGCTCTACTTTCTTATCTGGATAGGATCTCCCAAGGGTCTCCGTCAGAGCTTTTTCCAAAAATTCTAGCAGATTTTCACCTTCCATGCCTTTGGGAATTCACCTGAGTTTTAAATTGTCCCTTCTGCTTCGCATCTCCAGTTCCTCAATTTTAAATTGCAATTTGTCTAACTCCTCTGAATGTAAGTCGATTTTTCTTTGAATTGGGTTGAATGAATCTTTGAGTGTACTCACTCTTTCTTCCAACTCTGTAGTTCTTATATTCATTGCGTTAAACATAGAAACATAGAAACATAGACTTTGACAGCAGATAAGGACCGCTTGACCCACCTAGTCTGCCCATTTCCTACCTAGAGGATAAGCTGCAGATCCTATTTAACCAACAGCCTATTTCTTCCTACCCCCACAAAATTGCCTTATGTCTGTCCCATGCATTCTTGAATTCTCCCACAGTTTTAGACCCCACAACCTCCTCAGGAAGGCTGTTCCATGCGTCCACCACCCTCTCTGTGAAAAAATACTTCCTCACATTGCCCCTGAGCTGTCCCCCCTCTATCTTCAAATTACATCTCCTTGTTCTTGCACATCTCTTTTCTGCAAAATGCTACCTCTTGGACTTGCTTGATTCCACTGAGGCACCTAAACATTTCTATCATGTCCCTTCTCCTCCTTTCCTCAAGGGTATACATATTAAGCTCCTTTAGCCTCTCCTCATATGGCTTCTCTTGCAGACCCTGCACCATTTTAGTTGCCCTCCTCTGAACTGCCTCCATCCTGTCTATGTCCTTGCGGAGATGGGGTCTCCAGAACTGGACACACTACCCAGATGGGGTCTCACCAACTGTCTGTACAGGGGATAACAACTTCCTGTTTTCTGCTCGTGATGTCTCTCCTATACATCCCAGTATCCCCAGCCTCCCTACTGCCTTCTCACATTGCTTGCCAACCTTAAGGTATCTGATATGATTACCCCCAGGTCCCTTTCCATTTTTGTTGTTGTTACTACCTCCCCCTCATTGTGTAATCTTTCCCTGGGTTTTGTTTCCCAGGTGCATTACTTGCACTGAATCAAGCTGTCATACTTCTGACCATTCCTCCAACCTTGCCCAGTCCCTTCTCATCCTTTCCACGCCTCCTTGTGTATCAACCCTGTTGCAGATCTTTGTGTCATCTGCAAAGAGGCATACTTTTCCTTCCAGTCCCTCTGCAATGTCACTTATAAAGACATTAAAAAGGACTGGACCCAGTACTGAACCCTGCGGTACCCCACTAGTAACCTCTCTTTCTTCAGAGTGGACTCCATTTACAATTACCTTCTGTGTCCTGTTGTTCAGCCAATGTTTTACCCAGGCTACCACCCTGGGACCCACTCCAAGGCTGGTTAATTTGACTACTAATCTTTTGTGTGGGACTGTGTCAAATGCCTTGCTAAAGTCTCGGTAGGCCATGTCCACAGCCCCTCCCTAGTCTACTACTTTGGTCACCCAGTCAAAGAAATCAATTAGATTCGTCTGACATGACCATCCTGCTGTGAACCCATGCTGCCTTGGGTCCTGTGCCCCACTGGCCTCTAGGTACTCAACAATTCTTTCCTTCAGAAGTGATTCCATCACTTTCCTACCACAGAGGTCAAACTGACAGGTCTGTAGTTTCCTGCCTCTGCCTTGCTCCCACTTTTGTGAAGAGGAATCACATCAGCCTTCTTCCAGTCCTCAGGTACCACACCATCCTCCCATGATTTGTTATAAAGGGTAGTCAGTGGTGTCACTAGTTTTCTGCTTAATTCTTTTAGAATTCTGGGGTGAATTCCATCTGGCCCCATTGCTTTGTCCACCTTCAGTTTTAGGAGTTCTTTCAGAACCCTTTCTTCTGTGAAAGGACTGGGATCGACCCTCCTCTCCAGAGTGCTTCTGTTAATTGGATTAGGCACCTCCCCCACCTCCTGTTTTGTGAATACTGAACAGAAGTATTCATTCAGTATCTCTGCTTTTTTCACTGTTACTCTCTGCCCACCCACCATCCATTCTATTCAGCCTCACTATCCCTCCCTTTGTATTTCTACACTCCCTGATATACCTATAAAATATTTTATCTCCCTTCTTAACTGAGTTGGCTATCTTTTCCTCAGTTTGTGCCTTTGCTATTCTGACTTCCCTCCCTGCTTCCTTCTGCCTTAACTGGTACAGTTCTCTGTCGTGCTCCTTCTGTGTTTCCTTATACTTCCTAAATGCTATCTTTTTCTGCCAAACCTTCACTGCCACTTCTTTTGAAAACCATAGTGGCTTTTTCTTTCATTTTGATTTGTTTATTTGCTTCACACAAAGGCTTGTTGCCTCTGTGATGGCAGTTTTGATATTTTCCCATTGTTGCTCCACCCCTCCTTCTAGCCTGTTTGCTAGTGCTTTTCTAAGGCACTCTCCCATCTTGCCAAAGTCAGCCCTCCTGAAGTCCAGAACCCTAAACTTCTGAGATAGTCTGTTACTGAATTGGTCAGCTCTGCAATTAAAATTTTAATGCTATTAAAGGCTTCTCTGAATTCCTTTATCAAAGAGTTAACCTCTTCTCCTTGAGAACATGGAATTTTTAGCTGACTGTCACACTGTGCATCCTGTGGTGCAACTGCAAATTCAAATTCCTCCACCTCAGCAAGCAATTCAGGCTCTTCTTGTATTACTTGAGACACCTTCGCTTGCTGGGATAATGAACCAAGTTGTTCTGTAGGCCATTTTAATCCTGGAGGGTTGGCTGCCAAAGAGCCACCTGGCAATTCCTTTCCTGCCAACCTTCCTTCCTGCAGGCTTGTTAAACCCAAAACCGATGCTTCTGCTCTCTCTCCTAAATACTTATTTGGATTTGGAATTGGGGATTTTAAAAAATTAAACAGGTTTTCAGACGATCTTTTCAGACCACCTGGAACACTTATTGTTTCAGAGTTATTGATGGGCCATCCTCAATTTTCTGGGGTTCTTTTTAGCAAAATTCAAATTTTCTTTCGGCGATGAGATGAACGCCGTACTTTATGAGACCTTACCCCCAAAGTTCCTACATATAGAATTGGAGAGAAGATTTAAAAACACCACTTCTCTAGCTAAGAGTGAGAAAATCTCAGCTCAAAACACCAACAGAAATGTTCACAGATTCTTTACGCTCCGTTGTTTGTATC
The DNA here is from genome assembly GCA_016271365.2 of Neoceratodus forsteri. NCBI lineage: Eukaryota > Metazoa > Chordata > Ceratodontiformes > Ceratodontidae > Neoceratodus > Neoceratodus forsteri. The sequence goes on from CM028133.1 coordinate 982,478,754, forward strand.
CTGCAACCATCTTCAAGGCCACAAATGAAATGCAGTCTGGAGTGAATATTTCATATGAGGAATCAAACAGCCAGCATAAATATATAAGGGGTACTTATCCTTCTCTCCTGGGCAATTCATGAGAGCGATAAGTGATGTATTCTTCATTAGTGTTTCATTTTCCTCTCAGGGCGACACGCTCATCTGCTCAGCTAAACAGTGTGTCCGCCATCTTACCCCCCCCTTCCTTTGTGTTGGTTAATACCAGATCTAATATGTTAGATTCTCTTGTGTTAACTTGTACCAGTTGTTCCAAGCCTACTTGTTCAAAAATATCCAAATATAATTTCTCCTTCTTATCTGCACCTATGAGAGTATCCCAGTTTATACCCAGCAAGTTAAAGTCTCCTACCACAATTAGCCTATCTGCTGGATTCAAGTTCTGAATGTGCTGTTGTAAGAAATCCTCGTCCTTTTCTGAGATAGAAGGGGGGTCTGTATACTACCCCCATAATTATTTTTGATGAGCTAGCAGGTGTGATTTTAATCCATAGCTGCTACAGATTTTCATCCTGGAACTCCAACTGTTCTACTTGAACGGTTTTATAATGTATATAGCCACCCGTACTCCTTTTCTGTATTTCCTCGATTTTTTGAAAAGTTGGTATACCTTAATCTGCTGATCCCAGGTATGTTCTTGATCCCACCAGGTTTTGGTAATAGCGCATATTGAAATAAGCTCTACCTCTATAATGTATCTCAGTGGTAGCCCGTGATGATAGTGCTTATAAATGAGCGACTGTAGAAACAGCGACTCATTAATAGTGCTATCATGATCCACTACCCTGCAAGGGTAATGAAGGAATAGCATACAGAGCGACCAGAAGGGGAGAGACGGGGAGCTGTGCGAGAGGGATAGGAGGGAGGGTTCAGGAGGGTAGCCGAGCCTGCTGCAACTGAGCCAGCCTTGTGGTGTGGTGGTGAGTGGGGCTGGGTACAGTGCAGTAGGCACTAGGTTTGGGACTCGCTGGGGGTACTAGTTTTGCCGCTTCTTGCGACTGTGCGATTATTATTATTTTTTTTTATGAATTTCGCCCCCTCCTCATATTGCACCCTCCTGGAGTTGAGAATCCTTAATATGGGTGGTGCGGGGGGCAAAGCCCCCCATGACCGGGGTTGTGGGGGGCACAGCCCCAAACAAAAACACTTTAATGCACTGGGTGTTTGTTGGCTGAGAAATGTATATTGCCGAAATGCTTTCAGGTGATATACATTCGCAGTGATAGTGGTCGCTGTTTTTCAATCGCTATCATCACATGGAACCTATCTCAGTTCACCTGTTTTTTTGGTTAAGCTGCGTGCATTTAGAAGCAAGCATTTCCAGCCCATATTCTCTGTGTCAGTATTTATATTGTGTTTTTCTACTACTGGTGTGTCCCCTGCTCCCCTGCTTATAGTTTAAAGTAGTATGAATTTGTTCATTTATAATCCTTGCCAATCTCCTAGACTGCATTTTGTTTAAATGCAGCCCATCCCTTCTGAATAATCTTTCATCCCCAGAGCTTGTCCAGTTGTTTATATTTGCAAACTTTTTTGTGGTACACCAATTGCTCAGCCATTTATGTACTGTCTGTATATTGCTGTTTTATAAGTATATCTCCCCCTTGTTGGCAGAATGCCTGATATTATACGGTCCCCCCCTCCAGAGTTTTGAACTGCGTTTGCTACTATTTCATAGTTTTTGTAGATACTATTTAAAGATCTGTTCCCTATGTCGTTTACTACGACATGCAACACCTCAAGTGGGTTTGACAAGTTTGATAATAAGCCACGTGTCATGTATTTTATGTCGCTGATTTTGACCCCTGCATAGTACTAACAGTAGAGGACTCATTTCTACCTTTGCATATGGCTGAAGTCTATTCCTCTAGTAATCGAGTCTCCTATAACCAGTAGGTCTCTCTCTGTTTTAGGCATTGCTTTCTCTGTTTGTAGTTGGGTGTCTGTCAGTAACTCTTATTTATTTTGTACTATTATGGGATTGTTGCCCCTATCTGTCCTCACCACTTTGTTTTTTTCTTGTCTTTAGCAAGACAATGCTCCATACTTCTATTTCCTCCTCTTGGGAGCTGGCTGAATCCTGGGGGTCTCGGGAGGGGCTCGTTGCTCTATTCTTAAAGAACTCTGGACAGGTTCAGGGCAAAAGGTGGCACTTGCCTGGTCTAAGACTTCTTCCAAGCTAATAACACTAATTAACAAATCATGGGAGAATGGTGTGGTACCTAAGGACTGGAGGAGGGCAGATGTGATTCCCCTTCACAAAGTGGGAGCAAAGCAGTGGAAGGAAACTACAGACATGTTAGCTTGACCTCAGTGGTAGGGAAAATGATGGAATCACTTCTGAAAGAAAGAATTGTTGAGTACGTACAGGACCAAAGGAAGCATGGGTTCACAGCGGGAAGGTCACGCTAGACAAATCTAATAGATTTCTTTAAGTGGGTGACCAAAGAAGTAGACCAGGGAGGAGCTGTGGACATGGCCTACCTAGACTTTAGCATGGCATTTGACACAGTCCCACACAAAAGATTAATAAACAAATTAGCCAGCCTGGGAGTGGGTCCCAGGGTCATAGCCTGCGTAAAATATTGTCTGGGCAATAGGACACAGAGGTTAATAGTATATGGAGTCCACTCTGAAGAAAAGAGAGTTACTGGTGGGGTACTGCAGGGTTCCATACTGGGTCAGACCCTTTTTAATGTCTTTATAAGTGACACTGCAGAGGAACTGGAAGGAAAAGTATACCTCTTTGCAGGTGACACAAAGATCTGCAAGAGGGTGAAAAGTGGCGTTTAAACTTGTGAAGGGGGAGGGATGGGAGAAAAGGATGTCGAGGGGGTCCAATAAAGGAGGGACTCTGTCTCCACCCCCCTGGGGAGCTGGAGGAATGTGGGAAAAGGCCGAATGGTAAAGTGCAGACCAGGGGAAAATGGAATCCCCATGGGAACACGAGCAGGGGAAATGGAAGTATAGGGAAAGGGTGGAAGGTAGTCCTGCTAAATGCCAGGAGCTTGGGCAACAAAATGCCTGAGCTCCAGGCGATGCTAACTGAGGGAGTGGTAGATGTGGCAGCAGTCACTGAGACCTGGGCCACCGCAGGACATGACTGGGACCTGAACCTGGAGGGTTACACTATGTTCAGGAAGGACAGGGGGGAGGGAAGGGGAGGAGGGGTAGCAATGATAGTCAAAAACTGCATTGGCATAGGGGGAGTAGAGGAGGTGGAGGGAACCATGGAGGCGATCTGGGTCACCTTGATAACAAGGGGGGACAAGAGAGTAAAATAGGAGTGGGTATGAGACCCCTGCACTGGCGGAGGAGCAGGAGGACAGTCTGGTGGCAGATGTTGGGAGACACTGCAGATTGGGCAGGGAAGGTGGTGGAGCTGGGACTTAAACATGCCAGGAACAGACTGGGAGACTATGACATCCTCGGTGGCCAGGGAACAGAGGTTGTTGGATGTCTTTCAAGACATGTTCCTAACTCAGCAGGTGGGGGAATCGACCAGGGAGGCGCGGGTACTGGATGTGGTCCTGGCAGACAGTGACCAGATTGGGGGCCTGGAGGTAAGGGACCTATTGGCGGGGAGTGACCATGCCACGGTCTGGTTCTGCCTGGACCTAGGAGTGGTAGAAGGCTGCACAAAGATGGAGGTAACTGACTTAAGAGGGGCGGATTTTAAGGAAATGGGAAGGATCCTTAAGGAGTATTTGGATGTGATTGGGTCAGACATGGACGCTGATAGTAGGTGGAAATCATCAGAGAGGGATGCAGGATGCTACCAGCACCTGTGCAAGAGTAAGACGAAATGCATGTAGGCCCTAAAATCCTGATGGTGGACCAGGGAGGTCCAGGAGGTGTGTGGGAAAGAAGGCAGCCTATAGGCAATTCAAGTGCTCAAGGAGTGAAAGGATCGAGGGAGTATGAGCTGATGGCTAGAAGGGCCACTAGGGTGGTGAGGGTGGCTAAGGCAAGGAAGGAGCAGAACCTGGCCAGGGAAATTAGGAGAGGGAACAAGGGGTTCTTTAGATACACTGGGGAAAAACGAAGGATGAAGGGGCAGATTAGCAGGATTAAAACAGGGGAGAGATGGGCACAAGACTGAGGTACTAAATGAGTACTTCACCTCAGTTTTCACCAAGGAAAATGGGGGTGCTGCATCATACATGGGAGGAGACAGTGATACTGAGGAGGGGGGGACCCTTACCGATCGGCGGGTCTGGGGAGAGGCGGAGGCATCACTGGCGGAGGGGAAGGCTAAGGGAGAAGAGGCAGAAGGAAATCACAGCAGAGAGAGTGAGGGAAGCCCTCAGGTCCCTTAAGATAGAGAAAGCACCGGGGTCAGATAAATTACATCCCTGAGTGCTGAAGGAACTTTCGGATGTCCTGGCGAAACCCCTGGAGGAGCTTTTCACCAACTCTCTGAGGACAGGGTGGGTGCCCCAGGACTGGAAGGTGGCGCATATAGTGTCTATCCACAAGGGGGGATCAATGGAGGTGGCAGGGAACTACAGACCTGTCTGCCTGACATCGGTGTTGGGCAAGGTGATGGAGGGCATTGTCAAGGAGAGGCTAGGAGGGGACCTGGAAAAGTCAGGGTTCCTGGACGATAGACAGCATGGATTTATCCTGGGGAAATCATGTCAGACAAACCTTGTGGAGTTCTATGACTGGGTGACGAGTGCCTTGGACCTGGGTAGACCAGTGGACGTCCTCTTTCTAGACTTCAGCAAGGCATTTGACTTTGTTCCTCACAAGGTCCTGTTGGATAAGCTGAGGGAAATGGGGGTGGGGAAACAGATGATCAGATGGATAGGCAATTGGCTCCAGAACCGGACCCAGAGGGTCGTAGTTGGCGGGATAGTCTCATCCCCAAGGAGGGTCATTAGTGGAGTCCTACAGGGATCAGTCCTTGGGCCCCTCCTGTTCAACACCTATGTCTCTGACATAAGGACAGGTATCAGGAGGAGATGAGCCCTTGTGGATGACTCAAAACTGGGGCGGTGGTGGATGGGGAGGAGAGGAGGGTGGCCCTACAGGGGGACCTGGAGGCTCTGGAAAGATGGTCTAGAAACTGGAAGCTGAGGTTCAATGCAGGGAAATGCAAGGTACTGCACCTAGGGGCCAGAAACCCGGGCCAAGTGTACACCCTGGGGTGGAAATGCTACAAGTCTCGATGGCTGAGAGGGACCTGGGGTGGTGGTGGATGTCAAGATGAACAACTCGGAGACTTGTAGGAGGGCAGCAGCCAAGGCCAACAGGATGCTGGGATGCATCGCTAGGGGGATCACCTCCAGAAGGAGGGAAGTGATCGCCTGTATAACTGCTTGGTGAGGCTGTACCCTGAATACTGATTGCAGTTTTGGAGGCCACACTTAAGAGGGACATTAAACTCCTGAAGAGGGTCCAGAGGAGGAAACCAAAATGATTTGGGGCTTGGGGACAGGACCCACAGTATGAGGAGAGGCTTGAAGAGCTAAATATGTACACATTGGAAGAGAGAAGGGACCGGGGACATGATAGAGGTCTTCAGGTACATGAAGGGGTAAATAGAGGAGGAGCAGTCAGGGTGCTTTTGAAGGAAGGAGGGGCCACTAGAGGGCATGGGTGGAAGCTGGAGGGGGGAAGATTCAGGGGAGAAAGGAGGAGGTGCTACTTCACTGAGAGGGTGGTGGAGCCATGAAATGCACTGCCTAGCGGGCTGGTGGAGGCAGAGACAGTGGAGGGGTTCAAAAGGGGTTGGGAGAGGTACAGGGGAAGGGTTCTGGAAGCAAAATCCAATGCAGCAAGAATATCCGGAACTGGGAAGGGAGAAGCCAGAGAAGGTGAGGGGCAGCAAGATCAGCTCCCAGGGTGGGGCTGACCAAACGAGCAGGCGCGAAAGACCGTTAGACCTATTCTGCTGGCATTTTAGTATGTTAGGTTGATACACAAGGGGTTGGAAAAGGATGAGAAGGGACTTGGCAAGGTTGGAGGAATGGTCAAAAGTATGGCAGCTTAGATTCAATGCAAAGAAGTGCAAAGTAATAGATCATAAACAAAACCCAGGGAAGAGTACACAATGGGGGGTATTAACAACAACAAAATGGAAAGGGACCTGGGGTAATCATATCAGATGGCTTAAAGGTAAGCAAGCAATGTGAGAAAGCAGTAAGGATGACTGGGGATACTAGGATGTATAGGAGGGCATCACCAGTAGAAAGCAGGAAGTTGTTTTCCTCCATACAGACAGTTGGGAGACCCCAACTGGAGTACTTTTGTACAGTTCTGGAGACTCCATCTATGCAAGGACATAGACAGGATGGAGGCAGTCCAGAGGAGGGCAACTGAAATAGTGCAGGGTCTGCAACAGAAACCATATGAAGAAAGATGTAAGGACAACATGATTCTTGCATGATGCCACTGCAAGCATTTCCTGTAGGTGGTGCCTTACATTGTCAATGTCAGCAGGAGCTAGGCGGCGAGATCTCTCTCCAAAAGGTCTTTCATTGTGCATGCGAATATGATGTTCAGCACCAGTGACACAACTAACGTCCTTCTCCCTAAAAGAGAAAACTGTGGTTCTCCAAGCCAGCTTTTGACGGATTCTATCCTTCCAACTATCAGGTACAGGGGACTCTCCAAAGTCAAATGTGTCCAGTGACACATCACATTCTGGCCCCATTTTGGCACTTGGATGGCAGCACAGCAGTATCAGTGCAGTAGATCTTGGCCAGGTGCACCCATGTTAACTTTGATGTCTCTGTCTGTAACATTCTAAATCTGGATGCCACTCTCCTAGCATATGCTTGAGCACAGACTCTGGGCTTAACCAGAAGTCCCTCGGGTAGTCTTCCTTCTTCTGGTGTGTCCAGCATTAGTATCTTGTTAGTTACATCTTTGTGTAGGCGGACCTCTCCACTGACACTACACTAAGTATTAGGGGGAAGAACAAGGGGTGAAGAATCTTTTTTCATATAATTCCTACAGGTGCGCCCTGGTTACTTTCATCTCACTGCAACTGCATCTCATATGCTTTTTGTACCATTGCGGGAATCTGTTGAGATCTTCCTGTCTTGTGCACCTGCCTCTCATGACACATTTGTGTGAGGCACCCAAACACTGGCAGTATAGCTTACAGGTTAGAGTAATGAGCTGTGAACAAGCTTGGTACATCCAGCAGACCAGATCTTGCTTTGATTCTCACAACCTCCACTTGCATACTGTGTGACTCTGAGCAAGTCCTTTAACTGCCCAGTGCTCCCAGGTCACCCCTGAAAACAGGCACTTGTGCCTAGTGAGCCTTACTCAGTTACCAAAGACTAAAATAAAAAAAATAAAAAATAAATTATATATATATATATATATACACACACACTTGGCAGCAATCAATACTAAAATCCTATCATACAAATCAGATGGGGGACACACAAGAGTTACAGTTTCCACTGAGTCTACAATGCCTGCTGCTGATGAAGGGGAAGAAAGCCACACTTGGGGAAAACCAAGAAAAGGATACAATTTGTCACTTAACTCCCACACATGCAGTTCATCAAGTGGTTGTAGGGGGTGGTCAAGACAGGTGCTGATCATGTTAGTCTTTAAATATTATTGTGACCTGAGATCCGCTGTCTAACACGGCTCGGCCGATGCCAATGATATTTACAGTAGTCTCTATAGAGGGTCCCACCAGTTCTGACCAATCAGGAGAAGTATTCGCAGAACTTGAACAAATGATCTCATCACAAATGAGTTATATCGAGTTTGGTCCAGGGCTCCACTGAATTACTTTGCCTCGTGCTTTTCTGCAAGCAGTCTATCTATCACCCTGGCTGGGTCCTCTCAGGATCAGCACCTCTCTTTGGTGACTGTCCTTTCCACATTTGTAGCAAAACACTCTTTCTCTGGGTCATCTGGGCTGAGACAGTACATTGCGATTTGGCCGATAGTCATAGTTTTGAGGGTGTGAAGAATATGCATTTGATGATTGAGCCAGAACACTGCAGCAGCAGACCCTGGTTGGGTCTCCCTCTCCCCTGGCCAGGTCAGAGGTTGTATCTGACATTTCATAAATTCTTGTACCATACTAGACAGTTCAGCTACTTTGACCTCTAGCCCTCCAGGTGCAGGTATCACTTGGGTGTGCACTCCCACTCCCATAGCAGAGACGTTCTGAGGAGTATCTTTGTCTTTATCAGAGGCGGCCTTAGTGGTGGCACCAGTTTTTAGTTCTCTGATTTCTTTAAGTATCTCTGTCAATTGTGAAGAGTTCTTAACAGTCTCTTTGTGCTCAGTGGGCCTCACATCCACCCTTGGGCTGCAATGCCTGCATACCATCAAAGCGAGCAGTAGCTGTGGAAGTGGTTGGGATCCCCAGCACCCTCCTCTTTCCATTCGGCTTTCTGGAGCTCCTTCATCAACACTGTGTAGGAAGGTGGGTTGTCCATCTTCTCTTCCAAGTGCAGCATAAGGATCAACATAGTGTACTGTGATGCAGCCTCTAGTATGTGCTCCAGATGCATTTGGTTTAGAGCCTGAGGGGCCATACCTCCCCTGCAGACCATTTGATGCAAAGTTTTCTCTACCTGGTCAGGAAAAGCAGATAAGGATTCTCCCTGCGACTGGTGGGTGAGTTTAGATTTCAACCAAAGGTCCTCATTAGATTCTGTGCTCCCTAGTACATATTCTAGGGTGACCAAGTTCTCTTGGACAGGTGCATCAGGATAAGTGGCACAGAAGACTCCAATGGCATCCAAGGCCTGGCCCTCGAGACGCTCCATAACTCTCTTCCTTTTCTCAGCCTCACTACACTGCCATTCTTGCATGAGAAATGAAGCATAGTCCATCCAAGTCTCCAGGTCATCCTTCCCATTAGGTATGGGAAGAGTGCCCCAAAACACTCGCAGATGGCAGTAGGAGTCGTGACTATTTAAAAGAGTAGGCACAGGTGTCAGTATGGGTGCAGGCACAGTTACAAGGATGGGTATGGGTGTAGGGACTGGAGCAGGCAAAGGGCCAGATGCAGGCCCTGAGGGGGGTATCCGCAGGAGACTTAAGTAACTTTTTTAAGTCCTCATGAGTTTGACCCTCAGCCTGTAACCATTTGGCAAGTTTCTCTTCAGGAATCTCAGATGGAGTGGGGGTTCTGGCTCTGAGGGACTCTCACCATCCTTGGCTACCAGCATCCAGGCTGCTGGGGACCCATCAATGGGGATGGAAGACTTGGTTTGCTGGCCAAGGCACCTAGCTTCACCTGAGCTCTTTCCTTCTAAGATTGCTTGAAAGGACAGAGCTGAGAACCTTACCAGAGCAAGGGAAAATAATTGAGACTTCTTTTAGCTAAGCAGATTTACTGTGTGTTGTTTTTATTTTATACTAACAGGGATTGCCACTGTTTGTTGCTAACATTTCATTGCTTTATTTTTTCTCTGATTCAAATTGTTGTTGCTGGTATACCTTCTTCTGCATTATTACAAGGTGTGCCTACAGGTGTGTGCTAACAGATTACTGCTGTAACCTTCTGATTCAAATTGTCTTTTGCAAGGTATATCTTCTGTTACTGCTTTATTTTCTCTGTAGCAAAATGTTTCTTACAGGGTATATCGTCTCTGAAATTATTACAGGTGGTGCTTTTCAGGTTTTACAGTTTTATCTAACATTAGGATAAGCTTTCAGGGTTACTGCATTTGTTGTTGACTGATTGTTTCTGCTCTTACCTCCTTGTTCTTTCATCCGTGGTTGTTCTTTTTCGGCAGGGGAAGGGCCCAGCCACCCACTCCCATCCCCAACCACCCCACACTACACTCCTTTTATAGGATACCATAGTTGTGACATTTTCTGTGGCAAAGCAGGAAGGGGCGGATCAGTGGGACATCCACAAGGTGAGCTCATTTACAAGGGCACTAGTAATTTAACTTGTTATAACAAGTTATATGAAAACAAAACACAAAATCAAACCATTACTTGCATTTTCTTCCTTCTAATTACTCTGACCAGGTTATAAACACAGCAACTTATCTGGAATGGATATCATTAACTACAGGTACTGTGGAACACTTTTCAGAAGGACAGTCTTACAGAATTTAAGACACTGTCCTACATGCTGGGCCATTGGAGATCTTAAGGCTGAGCTCCAGGCAGCATGGGCAGAGATTGTGCACCTCAGATTTCATATTCAAGAGGAAATACATTATAAGAACCACCCGCCATTTCCCCAACATCCAACAGAAGAGCCTCGACCATGAGAGGGTAGTTGGTCCAGGAGGTTGGCAGGTGGTTGGAGGGGCAAATCGGTGCCCCATCACTCTGTGCTCTCCAACATATTACCTCCAAAACCATATAAACACTACAAACAAGTATCTGCCTCTATCTCAGAAATCAAACAAAGGGGCAGAGGACACTGCAGAGCAGGACACTGCAGCACAGGAGCTTATGCAACAAAACTCACTCAAATCAGGAACCAAAACAAAAAAAGTAAAAAGGAAATCCAAAAAACTTCTGATCATAGGAGACTCCTTGATTCGGGGAGTTGATACCCATCTCCAGCCAGGGGTAATGGTCAGATGTCTCCCAGGTACATTAACGTGGAGAGACACTGACCGCATTGCTAAAATTGTTCACAAAGCAGGAGAAAACATTGATGTCCTGGTACACATAGGGACTAATGATCTCACCAGCCGGTCAGTTGTGGAGACCAAGGAACACCTGACCAGGTTGGGTGACAAACTATTATCCATTTCATCCGGCATCTCCTTCTCTGAGATCCTGCCAGTCTGGGAGAGGGTGGCAGATGGATGGAAGGTCAGAGAAAAGGAGATAGGGAGCTAAACATGTGGTTCAAGGGCTGGTGCCAGGAAAAGGACACATATTTGTAGGAACTGGCAACAGTTCTGGGAGAGAAAGTTCTTTAAATTAGATGGACTGCATCTGACTAAGGAGGGAGTCAGTGCATTGGGGCAGAAGTTTGACGTCTTTGCAGAATATTTAAACTAGCAAATGGGGAGAGGGGTGCAGCACCCCATACATCGAATGGGAAGAACACCCTTCCCCCCTCAGCTAGTGGTCAAACAGGGATTCAGCATGTTTGCAGTTCATTTGCATCACCAGGTAAGAAAAAGGTCCGTCTTCCCATACGACGCACAGGGGAAATGCCAAACCCTCACCCAACAACTAACACACTGAAATCGGGCCAATGGAAAATCACGTGACACAATGCCTCACAGCCTGGGAAATAAGATCCCAGACCTGCAAGCAATAATGTCAGAGGCTAAACTAGACATAGTAGCAATTAGTGAGACGTGGTTTACCAGTAACCACACTTGGGAGACTTCAGTACCTGGCTATGTACTGTTCAGAAAAGACCGAGGTGCAAAATGAGGGGTGGAGGGCCCTGTATGTCAAATGAAAATATCAAAGCCAGAAATTCAGAATACACATAAGGAGCCAGAAGAACTGTGGGTAACCCTGAAACAGGAAATAGGACAACCATAAGAACTGGGGTTGTCTACAGGCCCCAGACCAGGGGGAGGACATAGACACATTACTGTTAGAAGATATACAACACATGACAAATAAAGGGGAGGTTCTGATAATGGGAGACTTCAACATGCCGGATACAGATTGGTCAACACCAGCAGGAACATCTGCCAGAACTAGACACATGGTGGATTCCCTACAGGGGGAGGGCCTCAAACAACTGGTACAACAACCCATAAGAGACAGGGCTATCCTACATCTGGTACTGACTAACAGGGAAGGGATCACAGATCTTCAGGTAGAAGGTCACCTGGGGGCCAGTGACCATCACATGGTTTCGTTCAATTTGGCCACTACATCTAAATCATCCCATTCCAAGGCAAAAATATGGGACTTCAGAGGAGCTGACTTTGATAAGATGGCTAACAGAGTTAAGCTACCCCTGGCAAAAAGAAACACAGGTGAGGGGGTGCAGGCAAAGTGGGCAAGCGTTAAGGATGCAATACCTGAAGCAACATCCCATTGTGTTAGACAGAAAAGGAAGTGCAAACGAGGAAGGAAACCACTTTGGTTCTCAAATACAGTAGCAGAAAAGGTCAGAGCCAAAAGGCTGGCCTTCAGGAAATATAAGGGAACACAGCGGGATGAAGATAGGGAGGCATACTAACTGCCCAAGGGAAGCAGGGAAGGCAGTAAGGCAGGCAAAGTCCTAAACTGAGGAAACGCAGTACCTAACAGTAAAAAGAAGGTGACAATACTTTCTATAGATACATTAGTGAAAGGAGAAATTCCAGAGGGGTATTGCTAAGCTCAAAGGAGAAAAGGGGGCATGTGAGGAGGAGGACCCTGTAAAAGCAGCTATGCTAAATAGATACTTTTGCTCAGTATTTACTGAAGAGAAGGTAGGGCAGGGCCCACAGCTCAGCACGATGGACACAGGGTGGAGGGAGGTGAGCACTACTCCCTTCACAAAAGAAAGGGTTCTGCAAGAGCTCGCTAAGCTCAGGGTGGACAAGGTTATGGGACCTGATGGCATACATCCCAGGGTACTTAAGGAGCTAAGGGTGGAACTAGCAGAGCCATTAGCAGAACTGTTTAGTGGGTCAATGAGCTCAGGAGAGATCCCAGAAGACTGGAGAAGGGCTCATGTGATCCCACTCCACAAGAGTGGTAGCAGGGAGGAGGCAGGAAACTACAGACCAGTCAGTCTTACCTCGGTAGTGGGCAAGATTATGGAGGCACTCCTTAAGGAAAGGATACTGCAACACCTGGAATCCATAGGGGCACAGGATCCAAGACAGCATGGGTTTACAAAATGAAGGTCCTGTCAAACTAATCTCATAGATTTCTTTGACTGGGTAACCACAGCGGTGGACCAAGGGGTAGCAGTTGATGTCGCATACCTTTGACTTCAGAAAAGCTTTCGACACTGTTCCACATAGAAGATTGATAAATAAACTGGGTAGGCTCTGGGTGGGTTAGAAGTTGGTCAACTGGGTGGCAAACTGATTGACGGGCAGAAAACAGAGTGGTAGTAAATGGTATACAGTCAGAAGAGATGCAAGTCACAAGTGGGGTACCTCAGGGATCAGTCCTGGGGCCAGTCCTCTTCAATATCTTCATTAGTGACATTGCAGATGGACTAGAGGGTAAGGCTTGTCTGTTTGCAGATGACACCATGATCTGCAACAGAGTAGATGATCCAGATGGGGTGGGCAGAATGAGAAGAGATCTGGATAAATTAGCAAAATGGTCAGAAGAGTGGCAACTGGGATTTAATGCAAAGAAGTGCAAGATCATGCACATAGGGAAGAGAAACCCTGAAGCCACTTATAGGCTGGGAGGGGAGTTGCTGGCAGTCACAAAGGAAGAAAGAGACTTAGGCATCATCATCACCGATAACCTGAAATCATCCAAGCAGACCTCTAAAGCAGTAGGTAAGGCTAGGGGGATGTTAGGGTGTATTAGTAGGGGTATCACAAGTCGTAAGAGGGAAATAATAATCTCTCTTTACAAGACACTGGTTAGGCCCCATCTGGAGTACTGCGTGCAGTACTGGAGGCCACACCTTCACGAGGACATTAACCAAATTGAGGCAGTCCAGAGAAGGGCAACCAAAATGGTGCAGGGACTGCATCAGAAGACATATGAGGACAGATTAACGGAGCTCAGTATGTATACCCTTGAGCAAAGGAGGGAGAGAGGTGATATGATCGAGACATTCAAACACCTTAAGGGCATTAACAAGGTGAAAGAGTCTAACATGTTTAAATATAAGAAGAATAGCAGGACAAGAGGACACAGCGTGTGATTAGAGGGAGGCCAATTAAGGGGGAATGTGAGGAAATTATTTTTCACAGAAAGGGTAGTGGATGCATGGAATGGCCTACCACAGGACGTGGTGGCTATGAATAAGTGCAGGGCTTCAAACAGGCATGGGACAGGCATAAGGGAGCAATACAGATGAGTATGAATAGATAGGCCACTGACAGATGTCACATTTATAAGGTAGAAAAAGAAATGGGCAGACTGGATGGGCCTTGCAGTCCTTATCTGCCGTCAACTTCTATGTTTCTATGTTTCTATCATGGCAGTGACCTTAGGTACCTAGGTACTGTCCATGGAGTTGGTTTGCTCCACCAGGGTCATTAGTGTTTATGTGGTCACATTGGCCAGTCGACCAACTACCACAGCCTCCCCAAGACATTCAGTTTTTGCAAGCATCCCCTCAAGAGTTTCTTTATCAGTGTCCAGGGGTATATCTAGCAATAGAACAGCATTCTAAGGGTCAGTTTCACTCCCAGTACTCAAACCAGTTAACTGCTGCACAGCCATTTCTTCAATGGTACTCATAAAGATTTGAGTTGTAATTTTTTATTTTGGCTGGGAGGGGTGGTAATCTCAGCAGTGCCGCCACATTGTAACAATGGCACCGTTATACCAAGGGTTACTACTCCTGCCTGCTTCCCTAAATGTGGTTGAGTGGCTTGGGTTCGAAATACAAGGTACTGTGGTGTCCCTCAGAGCAGCAGAACTACAGTACTGGTGCCTCCATCCAGAGATGCTGCCGGTCATTAACAAAGTTGGTACAGCCCTCTGGGAAGCTATAACTACCCACAATCCCACCTAGTGACTGAATTTAACCAAACAAGTACAATGCTTAACAGCTGAAGTGCAATGCAGTTTGACCATTAATGATATGCTCATGCAACCTCCACTTACCAGCAGAGTTCGGTCTATTGCAGTTGCCCTGCAGCCCCTGTGAAAGACAGTTTCAATAATACAGTATGCACTTTTCAATATACCTTGCAATATTTCAGTGACCTCAGACCACGTAATAATATGCTAACCAGCCAGGTTGAATGTTAAAACAGTAAATCAAATTTATTAAAGGGACATGAACAAGGGAGGGACAAAAATCTAGGTAAATGATTACTATACTGTATTTGTACAGACCTAGTTGCTTAGGGATCACTTCTAGACCCTGACTTATCAGTTCTAACAACTGCTGGGTACCCAGAGTGTAACCAGGCATGTCTGAGGTGATGTTATGGTTGGCCAACGTTGCAGCTGATGTTGGGGCCCTTGAAGAAAAGAAAGGCGATTAGTGGAAGCAACACATTTAGCAATCACAAACAATTTATATCCATGCCCAGATGGCCCAATCACTTTAAAACACTTTGTACTGCCAAAACAAGATCAGATGGTACCAATAAAACACAATTGATGATTTGTTGCAGGGAGCTACCCTCGATTTACTCACTGTACCCAGAAAGATGGATGAGCGCTGTGGCAACTTCAAGATCTGCTGCTTTCTTGAGCTGTAGATGGGGACCAGGGCTGACACAACTCCCCTCCACTTCACGGCCTTTCCCAGAAGGTGGCCGCAACCTGCAGTCGATGGCTGCACAGGGGCTGATTTCCCAGAACCTGTCTCTTGCCAAAATTACAGTGGCACAGGAACAGTCTGGCAGGGCCTCTGGTGACATAGGCCCAGATGAGAAAAAATGTCTTTAAAGGATTTGTTCTGCATGCTGGTGAACCCTCCAGCTGGGCTTTGAAAAGGAAAGTCTCTCCAGCAGTGAAGTGGCTCCTGCTTTTCTTCAGGAGTCCCAGGAACCGTGATTACTCACTCACAGTAGGCCACAGCTTGTGGCTGAAGAAACCACAATGTCAATCCCCTCAGATTCTGGCTGGATCCCCCACTGCAGTTGCTTGTGAAGAAAACCTCTTTAAGTCTGCTCACATGCAGTTCAGTGTGTCCGATCCCATTGTGGACCAAACTGGGACCACAGGAGGCAAAGCAGGCCTTCCTTGTGGTGAATCTGCACAGCATACACAGGCTGTTGCCTTATTGGTGTCTTGAGCAGGACTCCTGACAGACAGGCTCTCTCTCTCTCTCTCTCTCTCTCTTGCCCTGGCTAAACTGAATTTGGTTCAGCTCAGTCTCGGACTTGTCCATTTTTTTCTGTGTTTCGGCTGGCTAACCTTGCTGTCAATCACAGTCTGGAAGCTTCCATTGGTTAATTTAGGTGCCAACCTGAAAAGTTCACAATTTCTCCCATAAGGCATTGTAACAAGAGCCCCTCGAAGACCCCTTGGTTCCGACTGGTCCAAACCAGGAAGTCCTGGACCAAACATGGCGTCTCCCATTGGAAGAGGCTAACACTCTGTACTGGCAGTCCAAACAAATTAATTTATTTAAACAACTAGTGAACTAGAAATAACCATCCACAGAACTTTAAAGGGCTCCCTTTGCTCTGTAGCAACCGCAAAGTGGAGCTGATTGGAATAAAGCCTGGCTGGTCATGAGTTCCATTGTACTTGGATCCAGCCCAGGCTATTAAAATTGCACACAATGGCTAGAGCTCTTAAAGTGACAGTGTGGTGACACGGATGTGCACGCACACACACAAAGCAACAGCAACACTCTCCTGCACGTGGGTTTCCCTTTCTTTCAGGATGTCTGCCAAGCAGTGGGCATCAATGGAGCCAGGGGAATACTGAAGTAAGCCCCAAACTTGGGGGGTTACAGTGGTAAATAAAGTACAGAAGGGAAGAATCTTTCAGAAGAAAAGGTGCTAAAGTATAAGGGGACATGCTATGAAGTCGAAGGGGGGTAGATTCAGGAGACATATGAGGAAATAATTCTTCACAGAAACAGTGGTGGATTCCTGAAACAGCTTTCCGGCTGAGGTAGTGGGAGTGAAAACAGTGGTGGGGTTCAAGAGTACATAAAATATGAACAAGGGAATCACAGAGAGAAGGAAGGGGGGAGACAGAAAGAGCTGTAGTTTGGATACGGTTTGTGGTAATAGTGTAGGTAGGGAGGATTGGGCAGACTAAATGGGAAAAAGCAGTCTTTATCTGCTGTCATTAAACATTAAACACAGTGATGAAAAAGATCTTGGAATAATTATTTCCTCTGATTTAACTTTTGGTAAACACTGTGGACAATTGGTTAATAAGGCTAATAGAATAATAGGTTGCATAACAAAACCATTCATATCAAGGAATAGGGTTTGTATATTGCCCTTATACAGGGCTTATGTTAGACCTCATCTGGATTAGTGCTTCCAGTTGTGGAGCCCACATCTGAGGAAGGATGTGAATAGATTGGAGGGGGTTCAGAGAAGGATCACAAAGATGATAGATTATATGCATAATAAAACCTAATATGCATAATAAAACCTATGAAAAGCGGTTATGAGTTAAACATGTACCCACTGGAATTGTGTAGAACAAGGGGTGACTTACTAGTAATGTATAAATTATCTAGAAACAAGGAATTATGTCTGAACTGGGAATGACATTTATTACTAGAGAGTGTAACCTTAGGAGCCATAATTACCAGTTACCATTAACGTACCCTGAAACTGACAATAGAAGATTCTTTTTTACATGGAGAATTATTCCATTATGGAATTCACTTCCCAATCACATAGCAAACTCTGGTAACACTGAAATCTTCAAAAAGTATTTGGACATCCATTTGTTAAACTTTCGGTGATATATTCTAGCACGCTGGAAGATGTACTATATGGACAAACCACCCTCTGTACATCTATCATAATCTAGTATAACTCCTAGTATAAATTCTGTATTTCTATGTAGCATCTTCTGGAAGCCCTCATAGTCCATCTCTTCTCACTGGTACTTTTTTGTTATTTATTTATTGCATTCTTTAAAATAATCCTGCTCTCTGATCGATTGAGCACCCCATCTATGGTTGCTCTTATGTATAGTCAGATCCTGGGTAAATTACCACACCCCTCAGAGTAACATGGCATAGCTGAGCCCAACATAACTTAAAAAAGTCAACTTCCTCAATTTTTACCATGTAGATCGTGCCCTCTGCCTCCATCACAGATTATAGAAGAAATACTAGTTTATCATCAAGTGCTAATGGAGACAGTAGTAGCATCCATGTCTGACTCCATTGATGTCGCTGTAGATGAATCTTCATGATGGACTGTTAGATTCTGAAAAGTAATTGGCTCAAAACTATGTGGAACTATCATATGATAGCCAACACAGCTTAGGTCACCATATTCACATTCTTCATCACTAGAATGTATCACTTCAGCCATAGTAATATATTCTGTTACTGAAAAGAAAAAAATAGTAGAATTTACTAGAGAAAAAAAAACATCAAATAAAAATGTGAATGCATAGTTCCTGGTAAATCCAACTGTAACCCCCCCTGCAAATGGGGATTCCCAAAAGTCTTCCAGGAGCTTGCTTGAATGCTCCAAGCCTGGATGGTGTTCAGCGTCTAAGCCGTTTATCTGTGAGTGCTTTTAGAGCCTCTGGTAATGTCTCTTTAAGAGCTGTCTGCCTGCAGACATAATTAATTGGATGGGGTCTGTGTGTTTCCTGCTTAAGTCCCACTCGAGTGCTGCCAAATTGTTCCTTTCTGCCGTCACTAAGTGGGCAGAGTGAGCACTTTCAAAGATATAACTGTTTGCCAGACATCATTTAGAGTAATAACGAAAATACAGTTTGTCTAACCTGCTTTTCTTTGCAGTCAGAACTGTGTTTGCCTAGTCCTCCATTCTAGTTTTGAACTGCTGAACTGGACCAATCAGTGTGGGGGGACCTTTGAAATGGAGCCTGCTGCTGGCAAATCAGAACTTGGACTCTCACTGTGGAGCCAGCCACCTACGTACTGTGTGGCCAATGCTTCTGGGAATTGTAGTTTGGACTTCGGTGCTTTTTTTCCACCAGCAGGGGGAGTTTACTGTGAGTGACAGCCAAACCAGCCAACTGAACTGGGAGGAACTCAGAGGAAATGCCCGGCTCTGTCTACTGGAAAGATCAGATGAGTTGTGACTGTGAAGAGGGAAGGAGCTCTACATAGAAACATAGAAGTTGACGGCAGATAAGGACCGCAAGGCCCATCCAGTCTGCCCATTTCTTTTTCTACCTTATAAATGTGCCATCGGCCTTTGCTCTGTCAGTGACCTATCTATTCATAGTCATTTGTATTGCTCCCTTATGCCTATCCCATGCCTGTTTGAAGCCCTGCACTGTATTCATAGCCACCACTTCTTGTGGTAAAGCTATTCCATGCATCTACCACCCTTTCTGTGAAAAAGAATTTCCTCACATTCCCCTTAATCGGCCTCCCTCTAATCTCATGCTGTGTCCTCTTGTCCTGCTATTTTTCTTATATTTAAACATGTTAGACTCTTTCACTTGTTTATGCCCTTAAGGTGTTTAAATGTCTCGATCATATCACCTCTCCCCTCCTTTGCTCAAGGGTATACATATTGAGCTCCATTAATCTGTCCTCATATGTCTTCTGATGCAGTCCCTGCACCATTTTGGTTGCCTTCTCTGGACTGCCTCAATTTGTTAATGTCCTTTGAAGGTGTGGCCTCAATACTGCACGCAGTACTCCAGATGAGGCCTAACCAATGTCTTGTACAGAGGGATTATTACCTCCCTCTACGACTTGTGATACCCTACTAATACACCCTAACACCCCTAGCCTTACCTACTGCTTTAGAGGTCTGCTTGGATGATTTTAGGTCATCAGTGATGATGATGCCCAAGTCTCTTTCTTCCTTTGTGACTGCTAGCATCTCCCCTCCCAGCCTATAAGTGGCTTCAGGGTTTCTCTTCCCTATGTGCATGATTTTGCACTTCTTTGCATTAAATCCCAGTTGCCACTCTTCTGACCATTTTGCTAGTTTATCCAGATCTCTTCTCATTCTGCCCACCCCATCTGGATCATCTACTCTGTTGCAGATCTTGGTGTCATCTGCAAACAGACAAGCCTTACCCTCTAGTCCATCTGCGAGGTCACTAATGAAGATGTTGAATAGGACTGGCCCCAGGACTGATCCCTAGAGTACCCACTTGTGACTTGCATCTCTTCTGACTGTATACCATTTACCACCACTCTCTGTTTTCTGCCAGTCAACAGTTTGCCACCAGTTGACCAACTTCTGACCCACGAGCCTACCTAGCTTATTTATCAATCTTCTATGTGGAACAGTGTCAAAAGCTTTGCTGAAGTCAAGGTAGGCAACATCAACTGCTCCCCTTGGTCCACCACTCTGGTTACCAGTCAAAGAAATCTATGAGATTAGTTTGACAGGACCTTCCTTTTGTAAACCCATGCTGTCTTGGATCCTGTGCCCTATGGATTCCAGGTGTTGCACTATCCTTTTCCTTAAGGAGTGCCTCCATAATCTTGCCACTACTGAGGTAAGACTGACTGGTCTGTAGTTCCCACGCCTCCTCCTGCTACCACTCTTGTGGAGCGGGATCACATAAACCCTTCTCCAGTCTTCTGGGACTCTCCTGTGCTCAGAGACTCACTAAACAATTCTGCTAATGGCTGGGCTCCTGCGCCGCGCGGGAAGCCGTGTGGGGCCCTGAAGTTCGGCCTACAACTGTTTGTGAGTGCCAGTGTGGACTGAATCAGAGTTGTAAAGAGAAAGAAGCACCAGAAGTGAGGAAACCAGGCTCACCCTGTAGAAGACTGGAGAAATTGCTGAATCGCGCTTGATCTGTCGGGAACTGAATCTGCTGTGTGTTCTCCCGGGTACTGTGCAGTAATTGTGATCGGGATAGAGAAGCAGCCTACCTGGTGTAGTACTTTCCTTTTACATATAAATGTGTGTAGTGCTTGTGGGGAATCACGTTTCAAATCCCCTGTACAGTGAATTGCATGCCTGAAGCTGGAAGTAAACCCCAGCTTAATCCAGACTACATCCATTTGCTCTGAACTGCCGTAGGGTCCAGTCACAAGGACCTTGTCCACATGGTCTGCTCCTCCTGGCAATCCAGGACAATCTGCCTTCTATTCAGTTTCATCATTGAATTTGTGAGTACAAATCAGGGCAGCTCCCTGCCATCATCTAATTGCAAGTGTTCCATCTGATTACTTTTCCTTTCTTTCTTCACGAACTGAGCCTACCGGCTCCGGATTACAAAGTGGGTATTGTGCATGCATTTTCCATCCTCAGGGCCCCAACCAGCTGCACCAAATAGGCTAGCCTCTTATTGCCTGGGTACCCAGTAAGAGTGACATTTGGGACATTTGGGACTCTGAAATATGTGCACAGTACTGTGATTATTAATGTGACTGAATCAATCAACCTGATTTCCCCCTGTCCTTGTTACTATCCCCTAAATAAATCAGATTTGGTTATTTAGCAAAGTTACACTGCTTGAACTGTGTGTCTATGTTGAATTACTGTACAGTGGTTATTGTATAACTGCATCTTACTTTACAGGGGGGTCCCCAGAGTCAAGCTGATTGAACCAATCCTGGGGGTAAGTGTATATTGCAAGGGTACTGTGATTGATTTGTGTGGGCCACTAGTGGGAAGAGAGGGGGGTTACAGTGACCCAGAGGGCTGTGAACAAGTCATATCAGACTGTCTTAACCCCGACCTCTGGGTGGAGGCACCCGCCATTGGATCCAGGCCCCTCAATCTGTTAGTGGCAAATCAGGCAGGGGTAGTAGCCCTTGGGATAGTGCCCCTTGGGGGTTACACAAGTCTAATAATTGTCAACCTGTTCCTATTACAAATGGTTGCAGAAATCACCAGAACCAACCATAGAACTGGGACAGTGACAGTAATCTAATGGGTTCTGGTAACTCACAAAGTACTATTTTTTGGTGACTTCCATGTTGTCAATCAAGGGATGTACAAGTCATCAAAGTAAGTTTTAGTTTTCACAAGTGACTAAAATCACATGGCACACTGTAAAACAATCTCAGACAAAGCAAATCAGATGCAGACAGCATGGCCAGTGAAATCACCAGCCAGCTGTAGTAGGTAGTTCTGCCACTTTACATGTCACTGGTAAGATCAGACTTAGATTATTATGTACAATATTGGTGCTGCTGTGTTATGAAGGACACTGACCAGCATTAAATGATCAAATGAAGGACAGCAAGGATGATGCTGGGACAGGAGTGCAACACCTATGAGGTGAGGTACAAGTGCTCTACACATTCTCTATTTAGGAAAGATGGGAAAGGGGAGTCATGACTGAGACCTTCAAGTCCCATAAGTGTTAAGCACTGAGGTCCTATTCAACATAGGCAGCACCGAGACCAGTAGGGGGCACAGTCTAAAACTATTGGGAGGAAGGCTCAGGAGGGAGATAAGGAGGCAATTTTTCTCTGAGAGGGTGGTAGGCAAGTGGAATAAACTGCCAGAGGAGGTGGCAATCCCAAAAAAATGGTGGACAGCCTCAAGAGGGGTTGGGACAGGGTGAAGGGAAAATTTGCAGGTAGAAAGGGAGTGTGTGGGTGAGCAGTAAGGGTTTCTGCAGCAATAGCAGGAAAAGGACCACTATAATATCGCAGCCTAATGCTGGTAGGGGATGACGGGGTTAATTTACTAACTGGCTGTATAGTGCAAACTATCTTGGGCTAGTGTGATTTCTCTGTTTTGCCTGTTGGGATGTTGTAAAAAAAAAATAAAACTATATCCCCACCTATCCTTGCCCTCAACCCTTCTCACTCATGTCCACTTAGTCAGCAACTCACCAAAAGTTCAAAATTCTGAAAGTAAAATCTGTAAGAAAAAGCACCCTACTAATACTATCTTAACAGTTTTGCCATTTGTCCCATATGCAGCAACTTCTCCATCAAGCATTATTGTAAAGCAATACTTGGAGAATCTGTTCGCATTCGAGCCCTGCTTTGAGACTGTCACAATGCTATAGGCGGCATGTTTCAGTAAAGATTTTCTTCACATATTCTTTTTTTTTTAATTCATGTTTATTAATAACCATTTGGGTACAATATGTTGGAAGCACGGTGTTTGGTCGATGCAACAATGCTGCAAACGGCACTACCAAGCACATCCAGTGCGCTCCCCCACAGCGACACAGCGAGGATGCGACACGCCACACCCACAGCATCAGCAGGTGAGCCGGTGTGTGCTAAAAAGACACTCAAGCACCAACACACATAGTCCGCTGTCCCTGTGCCAGGCACCCCCTGGCCAGCATCTGCACCCCATTCTGTACCCTTCTGCTGTGCCTCGTTGGTACCCTGCACCCTGTTGTACTGTTCCTGCCCTCTGGGGATTTCTGCTGGAGTCCTTTTTGCGGTCTACACCATCGCACTTCTCCTGTCCGTCGGCTGGCTGTTCAGGATGTGTGCCTGCGTTCAGCATTACCGTTGGGGGGTTTGGTCATGCACATTGCTGCGGTGTCGCTGCCATGCTTGTCATCGGTGCATCCTGTGCATCTGTGGTGTCGGGTACATGGTGTTCGTGGTGGGGTGAGCCAGGATCCTGTGTGGTGTTCTGTTGTTGTCGCTGTGAGGGATGTTAGCGTTTTTTCCATCGGCCTTACACCATGCTTCCCAATATGTTATATCTTGATTCCAGGTGCAGACAATTTCATCAGTGTCTCTTATACAGTCATGAGTTAATATGGGTTCATAAACCTAGCACTTTAGTTTCTAAATGAGAGCATTTTCTAATACACAGATCATCAACAAATCATCAACAGGGTACAATATTATTTACAAGTAGACACTTTCTCATTTTATGGAGTGGTGGCTCATTATATTATTCTCCCCTACAAAGGGGGTAAGCCCTCAATTAAAGTGTAATCTTCCTTTCTCTAGGTAAGAGGGCCTTGGGGTGGATATGTGTCTAACTAAATCTGCCACCTCGTCCATCTACGTATGTAGACGTGTGTCATTTGATTCACTTTAAAGGTCAATTCCTCAAGCTCTGAGATCTCCTGCACTATGGGAATCCAGGTCGGAGCAGTGGGTGGGTCTGTTCTCCTCCATGAGTGAGTTATTGCCTTATGGGCCACTACCAGTAAAATAGCCCAAAGATAAAGTGTGTCTACATTTTTCATGCCGGGGGTGGATCACCCAGGATAGTGTTCTGCCAATCTAGAGGGGAGTTTAACATGAAAAGGTCTGTCAGCATTGCCACCACCTCTCCCCAGAACTTATGAATGTTGGGGCAGGTCCAGAACACGTGTAGATGATTTGCCTCTTCCTCCCCACATCCTCTCCAGCATTTCAGTTGACTTGAAGGACTTCTCTTATTTAAAACTGAGGGGGTGAGGAAATACCATACTCTAACTCTCCAACTAAATTCCTGCCAATAGGGGTATTGGGTTGTTTTTTCAGACACTTTGAACACCTCTGTCCATTTACTCTCATCAGGATTCACTCCTCCCTCTCTCCCCCATTTAGATTTGATATTTTCCAGGGGGTCTTTCCTCAATTCCATCTGTGCTTTATATAGCACCGAGATCAGGCCAGTCTGAGTCAATCCTGCTGTTATTGTGTGGAAAACTTCCCGTAGCTGTACTGCCCCTCTTGGGCCTAGGTCTGCCCTTTGTAATGTAGTGATATAGGTTCGAACCTGGAGGTATCTAAAATGATCTGAGTTTCTTAGAGCATAGGTATTCTTGAGCACCTCAAAATCCATCACCGTGTTCCCCTGTAGGTATTGACGCAGGTGTGAAAGGCCCATTCTGTCCCAGTTCCGGAAAGTGTGGTCCCATCTTGCTGGAGGGAAGTGGGGATCCAGGGCCAGTTGGAACATGGGCCATAATGTGGTTTTGAGTTTATATTTCTGCCAGGCCCTATGAGCAGCCCTCAAGGTATCCCCAACCGTGAAGAGAGCATCCCCTGGAACATCTTGGGCAATCTGTGGAATCATAAGTCTGTTTTCCAGGGGAAGACCCCTCTCTTCCTCCTCACCTATTTCCATCTCCTTCCAACCCGAGGTGTATGTTGGGGTATACAATAGGAGAGCCACCTTCAGATGTGTGGCTAGATAGTAATCTTCTAGGTCCGGGAGTGACTTTCCCCCATCACTCCTGTATGCTTGTAGGATTCTAAAGTTTATTCTGGGCCTTTTATTATTCAAGACAAACTTTGATATTAGTTTATGCAGCTTTTAAAATGTGCCTTTTGAATATAGATGGGTAGACATTGAAATAAATATAGAAGCCTAGGGAGTATGTTCATAGTAATGGACTGAACTCTCGAATACATAGGGAGATTTATTAGGGACCAGCGTTCAAGATCCTTTTTCATTTGGCTCATCAGGGGGGTACAGTTAGCTTTAAAGAGTTAGGAGGTATGTTTGGTGAGGTGTGTCCCCAGGTATTTCATCTTATGGGCCGACCAGTCCAGGGGAAGCAGAGTCTTCATAGCCTGTGAGGGGGTGTAATAAAAGCTAAGAAGCTCCATCTTTGATTTATTGAGTGAGTATCCTGAGTGTCTACCAGACTGCTCCAGTGTCTCCAGTACCTGGGGAATTGACACCTCTGGTCTAGAGAGGGAGAGTAGAACACCATCTGCATACAGAGAGATTTTCTGCACTGGTTCAGATCTAAGTCTCTTGATCCCTCCCATTTAGTTTTCTGTGCCCCTTCTATTTCTCTAATCTTAGTGAGGAGGTCCTGTTGTTTTTGTTTAGCTATCCTTTTTCTATGGGATGCTATGGAAGTAAGCTTACCCCAAACAGTGGCTTTAAGGGTGTCCCACCGTTTTTGTGGCATGATTTCTTTTGCTGAGTTTTCTATAATGGTCTGCTCTATAATTTGTTTTATATCCTCCACCACTTTCTTGTCTGCCAACAGAGAAGTATTGAGCCTCCAGTCAGTATTCTTTCTAGGGGTTTGTAGATCCACCTCCAGAAAGATGGGGCTATGGTCTGACAGTGTGGAGGTTCCCATCCACATGGAGGTGAAGCTGGAGAGATCCCTGGCAAAGGTGACAAATGCATCCAAATGAGAAAAATGTTGAACCTGGGGGAATAGTATGCATAGTCCCTAGCTCTTGGGTAATTCTCCCTGGAGATATCTAGTAGCCTCAGTTGTGCAAAAACCTTTTTAAGGGAGCGAGCGTTCCGCAGTTCCGGGGTGGGTATCTGGGATGTGGTATCCAGGTTCCTATCCATGACTAAATTCCAGTCCCCTCCCATTATCAGTGTGCCTTTTGCTTTTTCAGCAATCAGCTGGGTCAGTGAGGAGTAGAATGAGAGGGGCAAGGCAGAAGGAGTGTATACACTCACTAGGGTGACTGGTGTTTCCTGAACTCTTCCAGTCACCAAGATGTACCTCGCACCTGGGTCCTCTATCACCTCTTCCTGCTTGAATGGAAATGTGGCCACCAGAAGTATGGCCATGCCTCGTTTCCTACTCGAGGAAAGGGAGGAGTGATAGATTCGAGAATATGATCTGGATTTCAGTTTTAGAATCTCTGCAGGAAACAAATATGTCTCCTGTGAAAAAACGTTCCCTTTCTGGGTAGCAAGGTATCTTTGAATCTGTTTCTTCTTTTTTTTTTTTTGTACCCATTATTTATTCACCTACCCGCCTGGGCATCCTTCCGAGGTATGCACTCGACCACCAGCCTCTACTTCCAAGCCTGAACCCTCCATGTTGGAAGAACTCCCCCGAACACCCAGACAGATCTAACCCCCTGGATCACCCTCCAGGGACGGGCCCGTCCACCTGTGATGGCCTATCTGAGATTAGGGAGATCGGAACTGGAGTGAATTGGGTCGGCCCTGGAGCTCTCCAACCAACTGGCTGGCTAGCAGGATGTGGGCTGTGTCACTGGCACCCCATCATCTCCTCAGGTGAGAAGGGGTATTTCTCTTTTTTTCAGGTCCCCTTGGGAGTGCAGCGTGCAATGATGTCCACGCACAGTCTCCCTGCTGACGTCTGCCGCACTCTCACCCCTTCTTTCTGGCTGGCGTGCCTGTATTACCCCTGGTCTCCACCGGGGGTCACCAGGACACCGAGCAGCCCTGAATCCTTCCCCGGAGAGAGGAGAGGAGAGCGGTACTTCAGTTGCTCAGTCCTCTCTCTGACCTGCCAACCCCGGACGACCCGGGCTCGTTCCTGAACCCGGGTCACTGGCGTGGCGCGAGGTGTGGCGTCCAGTTCCTCAACCCTCAGCACCACGGGCCTGCTGAATCTGTTTCTTCTTGATTGGATTATTGCACCCGTTGATATTAAATGAGATTATTTTGGTATTTTGATTAGTCATTTGTAGTCGTAAGAGTCCTAAGCTTACTGTCACACCAGGTGCGGTATAACAAGTACACCCCATCTAGTAAACCTGGTCCATTTTTTGGTTTTTGTATCCAGTTATAACCAGAACAGATAACATAACAACACTGAATAAATAACCAACTTTTAACCAAAACTTGGGTTTTAGGCTCCATGCTGTGGAACATACAGCATTTGGGTCCAAGATGGATAGGGACCTCAGGGGGCTGTAAGCCTTCAGGCCTCCTAATCTTTTGAGTAATGAATTGACTTCCAAGGCTACATTGGGAACTATTACCCAGGGAGAAGGCATATGCACCAGTGTGCAGAAAAAGGGTGCTCAAAACAAGTAAGAGCTTCCACGAGGATCCTCGAGTAAACCCTTGATTTGGATCTGGCATTTGACTGTCAGCAGACATATATAGTAATATCAATAAAATGCCCCCTTCCCATGGAACAACTAACTGCTGATAAGGATAGGCAGTATTGCTGCATTACACTTTTAATTGTAATTAACAGTTGTAGATGTCCGTTTGAGAAAGAATCACTATGTAATGTATCATGAATCATCACAGTGACAACAGCAGAGATAATATTTTATCATTATGGTTAGTGCTAACATGCGTGTGGTCAAGGCAGGACCGAAAATTCTTGAGAGTCCTCGTGGATGTATTTTTCATAGCGCCATACACGCATCAAGGTTGCAGTTAAATCAGGGTGCAGGGGTCAGGGTCACAGGCCCGTACACAGCGGGAGCCTCTCCATTCCCATCCTGTAGCTGCAGCTGATCAGCACCCCCAACTCCTCCCTCAAATGCATTCTAATCCCCCCAAGATTAGCAGTCTCTAGCCTAAGAGTTAGGGAGATTCAAAAAATGTCAAAGTCGATAATTCTCTGGCAGTACTTATGAATTTTATTTCCATTCAGCTTCCCCAGCTGTCCGAGAGATCTTAAAAGAGAGTAGGCTTGCAACGAGTCAGGGCCTGATTTTGTGACCTATTGGGAGGGACTTCGCAGTTTTCTGGCATTGCCAGATGAGGCTGTAGGTGGTGGGGGCAGTGAGATCAACTCAATTGTGCCAGTTAGTGACCCGGAATGAATAGGACCAGTCAGTGATTCTTCTTCAGGTCACAGGGGGCAGGTAGCATGGGAGGTTCAGTTCCGGGTTCTTCCAGGTCCATTTGCAGGTTTGTTGCCCTTCGATTCACCACTGTGGGATCTCCATATCATTTGAGTATGCAGGCTACATCAGCTCGGAGGTTGGTGTGTGATTGCTTCTGCGAGGTACTAGGCCACTGAATCCCCTTCTGAGCCACCGACCATGCGGAAGCTAGTAAGTCCTTCTCTAATTTCTCTTTTTGGAGGGGTAGGGGTAATGATTACAAGGCTTTCAAGGTAGGGGACTGCTGCAAGAAGGTCTGGGAAAATTCTGTTGCCTTTGTCAGAGAGCACTTTGAGTCTTGCAGGAAACAGGACATGAGCCCTGATATTTTTTGCCTTGAGCTGCTTAACAATTGACCACATGGTTCTTCTCGCCTCCTGGACTGACATTGTGTGGTCATTATCTAACAAGATGGGATGACCCTCAAATTGCAGAGCTCTCTGCTGCCAGGCGGGCCACGTTTTTGAGTGAGATTGGCAATGGGTGTGTATGTGCCGCAGCTACTTCCCAGGAGAGGAGCACTAGCAGTACCAGCAGCAATAGGAGGCAGATGAGTCCGAATGTCTTCATTCATTGGTCTGGGTTGGCTTGTAAAAGGGCTCTGTTCTTGGAGGACGTTGCATGTGACAGGGGGATGGGGCAGAGTGGGTGAGATAACAAGCCTAATTCTTCCGAGCTGTGCCCAGTGTCCATTAACTACTTGATGAGCCAGCGTCAGCCCACAGACAAGGATTTCTGTGTTTGGAAGTCTGAGGAGTGGCGTCCACCTGGAGTGTGTTCTCTGTCCCCAATTTTTTTTTTGCAGGTACCTCTTCTCCAAATTGCCAATCCGCCCCCCCCCTTCCGACTTTCATGTTTTGTTTTTCCTTTTCTCAGGTGATGGACGTGTGAGCAGAGTTTTGTTTCATTTCCTTTCTGAAGCATCATGGAAAGAAAAGGAAATGAAACTGTGCTCACATGTCCATCACCTGAGAAAAGGAAAAAAGTTGCATCAGACATGCTAGTGTCTCTCCTTTGAATGGTTAGCTTTCGTTCCTTTTCCCTGAAAATTCAGAGACAAATTGTAACTTAACCATGTAAAAAGAAACCTGAATTTGATTTGGTGAATTCAGTTTTTAGCTTTGGAGTGTAGGCAGAAATGCTCATGGAACACAAAACTATGCCATTTTTTTTGTAACTCTGCCATGCTGGATTTTGACTTTTCTTTCTTGGCATGTCTCCTTATTAAATATAATATATAATGAGCAACAGGGATCCAGGGTTCTCACTGACTGTAACAACTGCAACCCACATAATTATCTTCAGAAGCTTTTGTAAGCATACGTGGCCAATACACAGTGGCTCTTGGGGGCTGATATACGGTGGCTGTCGGGGGTGACAGACTTTAGGGGCACACAGAGGCTCTTCATACCGCCATGCCATAAAAGTGCTTTACACAAAGCCCCCACTTAGTGGCCAGGCAAAGAGTGTGTGTGTGTGTCTGGGGGGTAAATGGTGAGAGTTGTCACTATCAGTGGCCAGCAGGGATACTTGGGTGTGGACGGGGTGTTGAACGGGCTGCCTCTGAATGCCACAGATACTTGAGCATGAGGCAGGTTGTGTTGGGGTAGCACCATACACCTGGGATACTTTGACATGGTGTTGGGGTGTCGCTGGACTGTGCAGTCCCACTGGGAAAGTGGCAGGTGCCACTGTGCCGGGACCCAGAGCAAGAGGAATAACGGATGCCCCCCCCGAACAAAGCAACATACTTAGTGGTGTCGACCAATGCAGACCAGCCTCCAGCATCTGCAAAAAGACAGTGGTCTATGCCACGAGCAGAGCAGTTGTGGGGTCTGGGGAGCAAGAGAATCAGAGGGAATATTAGTGATAAGAGTTCTCCTGGGTTCAGTGTAGGGGACACAGAGGGGCACAACTGTTGGACCACCCCAGACAACAACAGAGAGCTGTAAAAGTTTGGTTTTCGGGAATGAAAGAATCCCGTACTCAGCTGGAGCAGCAGGAGTGAACTGTGCCACATTCACCATAGCTCGATCTGCCGGGGATGCCCTGTGGTGCTGAGAGGCAGGCAGAGAAGCCGACCGCCTGCCACCATGGACAAGTCAATCAAACCGATACTTTATTAGAAGTAGAAGCGGTCTTATTTAGGGTTAAAAAAAAGAAAGAAAGTCAGTGTGTGCTCTGTGCTGGGAAGGGTACTGTATCAACTTAGTTTGCTAAACCAGTAGGAGGAGAGAAAGCTTAATTGGGGGTGTGGCTTAGACACTATAAAAGCAGGTGACTCAAATTATAACTTCCTGTTGCTAGCCTTGCTTGTAGAGCAGAAAGCAGCTAACTAAAAGAAGCTACATTTTCATATTAATTTAACACTTATATCTCAGCTGGAGTCAGTGTCTGTTGAGATTAAGCAGACAGATACTTTATTAGAAGTAGAAGCGGTCTTATTTAGGGTTAAAAAGAAAGAAAAGAAAGAAAGTCAGTGTGTGTTCTGTGCTGAGAAGGGTACTGTATCAACTTACTTTGCTAAACCAGTAGGAGGAGAGAGAGCTTAATTGGGGCTGTGGCTTAGACACTATAAGAGCAGGTGACTGAAATTACAACTTCCTGTTGCTAGCCTTTTTTCTTACTAATTGCCCTCCATCCCACCCTAAGCCAGTTCTACTTTTATAGCCACTGGATTTGACTGTCAACAGGAACTTCCTGTTTGGCAGTAGGAAGGGAAGGATCATAGGAAAACATTGGTTTTGTCAACCCTAAAGGAAAAAAGTAGCTCACTGTCCCCCCAGCTGTTGGTGGTCTGACACTGAGCAAGGAAGAAGGAGGCTACTGAAGAATATAGGAAGTTGCTGTCCCAGAACAGGAAGGGTGAGAGTTGTAAGGAGAGGAGAGAGTAAGCATACAGAGAAACAGGAGAGGGGACATAAAATAAGACATGATAGGAGTGGTGCAGTGCAATGGCTGTGGGACGGCAGTGTTCCAGGAGACATTCTGGAGGCTGCGATGCTGCCCTATTTTCAGGCACCTCTCTGGTCTGAGGGAGGAGGTTGCCCATCTCCAGGCCTCCCTGTCTAGGATTCGTGAAACCTCCTCCCCCACACAGGGACCACCAGGGTTAATGCCACTACTTCAGAGGTTGCCAAGAAAGAGGAGAGGCTGGACCAGGGTGGGCTCAGGGAGGGAGAGGGTGGTGGAACAGAGTTGCATCCCTCCAGCTGTACCTCTCCACAATTCATTCGCTCTTATGGTGGATAGTGGTTCCTCTATGGAGGCACCTACAGTGGAGACCAAGGAGGATGCTGGGAACCATCACAAAGGAGACCCACAAGAGGGTGGCATGGGACCCCACAGGAGAAGGAAACATCTGCTGGTGGGGGACTCAATCATTAGGGGGTAGAAATGGGGGAGGAAGGGGAGAGGGAGGTAAGGTGCCTGCCTGGCACCATGGCTTGGAGGGACAGGAAGCGAATCCTCAGGATTGTGGGAGCAGCTGCATGAGGGAGGGAGATGAATGTCATTGTCCACCTAGGGACATATGACCTGGCTAGGAATGGGATCAGAGCAGTGCAAAAGGAGTTTGTAGAGTTGGGAAGGGGTCTTAGACAAGTAGCGCATACGGTAACCTTCTCGGAGGTGCTGCCTGTCTATGGCAAGTGTGATGCTAGGGTACTCCTCACCAGGGAATTCAATGAATGTTTGAAAAACTGGTGTGGAGCTAAGGGTTTTGGCTTCATTGGGGACTGGGGAGCCACCTGGAGGGATGCAGACCTATACTGGTACGGTGGTCTGCATCTGTCCGGGGGGGGGGAACAGGATCCTAGGTGAGAGGTTTAAATGCTTCATTGGTAAGCATTTAAACTAGCCAAGGGGGAGGCACTGAAAAGGAGCAGGGAAATCCCAGCATCCCCCCACAAAACACAGTAATTAGTGAGGTAAACACCAAGGTAGAGAAGTCATTAGGGAACAGAACAGAGGTAAATGTAAAACAAGGCAAAGGCAGTAAGGGCAGGAATGGGGCTAAAAGGGGTAAGGACATCAAAAAGTGGAGGGTGATGAGTACCAATGCCCATAGTCTGTGTAACAAGCTCCCTGAACTAGTGGCCTTGATGGAAGAGGGTTGCCTGGATATTGTGGCAGTCACAGAAACATGGTACACAGAGAACCATGACTGGGATGTCAACATACTAGGATACACAATCTACAGGAGGGACAAGGAGGGTAAAAGAGGAGGAGGAGTAGCTCTCTATGTAAAGGAAGGGAGCAGATGAGGCACTCTGGGTCACCCTGGAGACAGAAAATGGCACCACAATCCGCAAGGGGGTTGTATACAGACCCCCATCTCAGGGGGAGGGAATGGACAAGGAAATGATAAAAGGCTTCCTTAGAATGGTAGAAAAAGGGGAGATATTGTTGATGGGGATCTGAATATGCCAGATGTTAATTGGAGCACTTTTGCTGCAGGCACATCCAAGAGCAGGGTCATTCTTTATGCCCTACAGGGGGCATGCCTCCGACAGCTAGTATTGGAACACTCTTGGGAGGGAGCAATCTTAGACCTGGTACTCTCAAATAGGGACGGAGAAAGAATCTCAGATTTAGAAGTGGGTAGCCATCTGGGAACAAGAGACCACCAAACAGTGTGGTTCACAATAAACACAGCCATACAACCAAGCCATACAAAAGCAATACTATTGGACTTTAGGAGGGCTGACTTTGGGAAAATGAAAGAGTGTCTCAGAAAAGCACTAGCAAACAGGCAAGAAGGAGTGGTGGAGGAACAATGGTGAGTAATCAAAACAGCCATCACAGAGGCATCAAACCTTTGTGTAAAGCAAATCAACAAAACACAACGAAGGAAAAAAACGCTGTGGTTCTCAAAAGAGGTGGCAGGGAAGGTTAAAGAGAAAAGGATAGCATTCAGGAAATCTAAGGAAACACAGAAGGAGCAGGATGGAGAACTTTATTGGTTAAAGCAGAAAGAGGCTGGGAAGGCAGTCAGAATAGCAAAGGCCCAAACCGAGGAAAGGATAGCCAACTCTGTTAAGAAGGGGATAAGACCTTTTATAGGTACATTAGGGAGCGAAGAAAGACCAAAGGAGGGATACTGAGGCCACATAAAGGGAAGGGAATGTGGGTAGAGGGTGACAGTGAAAAAGCAGGGATACTGAACAAATATTTCTGCTTAGTATTCACAAAGGAAGAGGAGGGGGAGGTACCTAAACCAAACAAGACAAACACTCTGAAGATGGGGGTCGATACCAGTCCATTTACAGAAGAAAGGGTTCTGAAAGAACTAATAAAATTGAAGGTGGACAAAGCAATGGGGCCTGAAGGGATTCACCCAAGAATTCTAAAATAACTAAGGGTAGAACTAGTGACACCGCTGACTACTGTCTTTAACAAATCATGGGAGGATGGGGTGGTACCTGAGGACTGGAGGAGGGCGGATGTGATTCCTCTTCACAAAAGTGGGAGCAGGACAGAGGCAGAAAACTACAGACCAGTTAGTTTGACCTCAGTGGTAGGGAAAATTATGGAATCACTTCTGAAGGAAAGAATTGTTGAGTACCTAGAGGCCAGTGGGGCACAGGACCCAAGGCAGCATGGATTCATGATGGGAAGGTCGTATCAGACAAATCTAACAGATTTATTTGACTGTGTGACCAAAGTAGTAGACCAGAGAGGAGCTGTGGACATGGCCTACCTAGATTTTAGCAAGGCATTTGATACAGTCCCACACAAAAGATTAATACACAAGTTAGCCAGCCTTGGAGTGGGTCCCAAGGTGGTAGCCTGGATAAAAAATTGGATAGACAACAGAACGCAAAGGGTGGTAGTAAATGGAGTCCACAGTGAAGAAAGGAGGGTTACTAGTGGGGTACCACAGGGTTCAGTACTGGGACCAGTCCTTTTTGATGTCTTTATAAGTGACATTGCAGAGGAACTGGAAGGAAAAGTATGTCTCTTTGCAGATGACACAAAGATCTGCAACAGGGTTGATACACAAGATGGAGTGGAAAGGATGAGAAGGGACGTGGTAAGGTTGGAGGAATGGTCAAATGTATGACAGCTCAGATTCAATGCAAAGAAGTGCAAGGTAATGCACCTGGGAAACAAAAACCCAGGGGAAGAGTACACAATGGGGGGTGAGATACTGACAACAGTAAAAATGGAAAGGGATCTTGGGGTAATTATATCAGATAACCTAAAGGTGGGCAAGCAATGTGAGAAGGCAGTAAGGAAGGCTGTGGGGATACTGGGATGCATAGGGAGAGGCATCAATAATAGAAAAGAGGAAGTTGTTATCCCTCTGTAC
This sequence comes from Neoceratodus forsteri, assembly GCA_016271365.2. Classification (NCBI taxonomy): domain Eukaryota; kingdom Metazoa; phylum Chordata; order Ceratodontiformes; family Ceratodontidae; genus Neoceratodus; species Neoceratodus forsteri. The sequence goes on from CM028133.1 coordinate 982,513,235, forward strand.
AGACAGTTGGTGAGACCCCATCTGGAGTACTATGTGCAGTTCTGGAGACCCCATCTCCGCAAAGACATAGAGAGAGAGTGGAGGCTGTCCAGAGGAGGGCAACTAAAATGGTGCAGGGTCTGCACCAGAAGTCATACGAAGAAAGGCTAAAGGAGCTTAATATGTATACCCTTGAGGAAAGAAGGGAGAGAGGGGACATAATAGAAACTTTCAAGTACTTCAAGGGAATCAACAAAGTCCAAGAGGGTAGCATCTTTCAGAAAAACAGATGTGCAAGAACAAGGGGGCACAATTTGAAGATAGAGGGGGGACAGCTCAGAGGTAATGTGAGGAAGTATTTTTTCACAGAGAGGGTTGTGGATGCATGGAACAGCCTCCCTGAGGAGGTCGTGGAGTCAAGAACAGTGGGGGAATTCAGGAATGCATGGGACAGACATAAGGCAGTCCTAGTGGGGTGTAGGTGGAAGTAAGCTGTTAGTTAACTAGGATCTGCAGCTTATCTGTTAGGTAGGAAAAAGACTAGGTGGGCCAAGTGGTCCTTATCTGCCGTCAAATTCTATGTTTCTATGTAAAGTGGGGCAGATGTTCATGCAGCAGCAGATGTTCAGTAGGGTAAGGGTTAAACACAGTGGGTGGGTTTGTTTTATTATTAGTAGTAGTAAACTGTAATAATTTATTCATTGTTATTGGGCAGGCTGTGGATGCACTTTGCAAGAGGTCGAGTGTGCGTGTATTGGTGCCGACTCAGAGGGGCAGCGCAACACCTCCCCACCTTAAATCATTAGCTTTCACTGTAGTTCAAGTGACTTCTGTTTGTTTGCATAGATAAGTCCCCTTCCCCCAAAAAAGAAAAGTTGGCTCTTATTCAAATGTTAGAAGTGTGATTATTGTCTGGGGTAGGTTATTTCATCCCACCCCCACCCCTACCCCTTGGTTGTCAGTCTGTGTTGTATTTTGTTGTCATTCGTCTGTTTCTGTTTGGAGGGTTTGCAAGAGAGGTCACTCATCTGGGTGTGGTGTTACCACGAATGCCACCCCTGTCATTTGTCAGTATTGGAGGGTTATTAGTGAAGGCATTAATTTGTTGTTATTAGGCTTGCTCTGGTTTGAGAGCCCGCAGGATGTGGTTGTGCTCTTGAATGGAGTGTAAACTCATGTGACTTGGAGTGGGTTATCTCCCCCTCCCCCACCCCCAGGGCAGTAGGAGTTTACAAGTAATATTAATTAGTATGATCCTTTATTATGTTGTTCTGACAGTTTTACTTTTGTTAGCAATACTAAGTACAGTGTATTGCAAGCTGGCTTGCTCTGTTTGCAATACTTCATTTGGAGGACCTGTTGGTAGTGAGGTGGTACTGATGTTTATTTATTTATTTATTTTTTATTTTAGTCTTTGGTAACCGGGTAAGGCCCACTAGGTATAAGTGCCTGTTTTCAGGGGTGACCTGGGAGCACTGGGCGGTTAAGTGACTTGCTTAGAGTCACACAGTATGCAAGTGGAGGGTGTGAGAATCAAACTCAGGTCTGGTCTGCTGGATGTATCATGCTCATTCACACCTCATTCCTCTAACCTCTAGGCTATACTGCCAGCCCAAATGTGATGGATTATTCCCCCTCTACATTTATTTCTGCCTTGCATTGCTCATCATGGTCTCTGTCATGCCTGTTGCAGTTTTTCTGGGTTGTTTGCAGTTTCATAATAAAATGTAACTTTTATTGAAACATACTTTGGCACTAAGCATAGGAAACCTACTTTTTGTATATTGATTAAGAATGTGCTACACATTCAGACATTTTGCTTGCAATTTAAAGACAAGTGCTGACATGATAAGATGAGAGTTATGGTCTAGACTTCTGAGGTCAAACAGCACTTGTGCAGATAAATAATTTATCTGACAGCTCACCATTGTATATTTCCTTTATACAATAAGGGATGCTTTCTGACACTGCAGGAACATTTGCTTTTGAAGTTTTTTAAATGATAGGTTGTGTGACTTTTTGTCAACTTTCCAACTAGCACAGTGGCTGTTGTTAAATGAAACACCACTCATTTTGTAGATAGTTTTGTGCTGAACAACTGTGTGCTCAAAGTATTACCATGCTGTCATTTTTTTGTTTTAAAGTTATTTGCATTTGTTTCTTACAAAAGTGAACAAAATTGAATTTTCTGCTATTTTTGCTAATTATATAAAAAAACAAGATTTGTCAATGCCGAATGTTTGCTTGCTGGCATTGGCATTGGTAGTGTAGGAGTTAGAGAGCTGCATAATAGGAATGGCAGTGAAGTATTGAACTGATGCCAACCCCACCACCACCCTGCAGAGACTGACAGGCATTGGGGTGTGCCTTTGGGTCATCAGGCATAACAGCCATGCCATTTCACCACACCCTACCCTGCAGACACTGACAAGTATCATGGTGTGCCATGGGGTCTTTGGCCCTTATGCTCACCCCATTCCATCAGGAAATATGGTGAGATGGGTCCTGTATAGGAGAATGGGGTGAACTTTGGGGCCGAAGACTCCAAGGCACACCTCGATGCCTCTCACTGGCTGTAGGATGTGGAATGGTATGAGCATTACAGGCGAGAATCCCAAGTCACACCCCTGATGCCTGTCAATCTCGACAGGCAGGGGCGGTATGGTCAGAAACCCTAATGCCTCACCTCAGGCGTTCATTGGCATTTTCACTCCAAATTTTCAACATGGGTTTTTTGTGACCCCCACCTTATGAACAGTGGCAATATCAGTTTGTTAGCCGAAAGCTGAGTTCTCACAGTGACTATGCCAATTGGCACCACAGGTGTGAAAACACATTTCGAACAGGATGTGAAAAATGACAACTGTACTGTTAATGGGGAGGTACAAAAAATGGCAATGTTGAAATTCTGCAGTGAAAATATTAAAAAAACTGGTGCAGTCAGGAGCGTGTGTAGAAAATGTGCAACGCACACCCCTAATGCAATTAGTTTTGGGATTTTTGCAGCAGATTGTCAACACAGAGATTTTGGAACCTCCACTCATGAATAGTGTCACTGTGATTTTCTTAATCTATCCTGAACAGTGATTTCCCACAGCGGCCACGCATTTCTGCGCTGGAAGTGCAAAAACACATTTCGGCCATGGTGTGAAAAATGACAGCTGTACTCTTCATAAGGAAGTGTGGAAAAATGCCACTGGTGAAAATCTGAACTTAAAATATTAGAAATCCATGAAGTTACAAGGGTGCGTGGAAACTGTGCAATGGTCGCTCGTAACACAGTCATTTTATGGACTTTTTTCACCAAATTTTTAACATAGCCATTTTAACACCTCTGCTCATGAACAGTGTCACTGTGATTTTCTTAATCTGTCCCAAACATTGAATTCGCACACCGACTACGCCATTGTGCGCTACATGCGCAGAAACACATTTTGGGCAAGATGTGAGAAATCACAGCTGTACTGCTCATAAGGAGGTGTGGTAAAATGGGAATGTTGAAAATCTGGAGTGAAAATATTGAAAATTCGAGAACTCACGAGCGTGCGTCGGAACAGCACAACACATGCTCGTAAAACAGTCATTTTTGGGAATTTTTTCACCAAATTTTCAAAATAGGGTTTTTGGGGGCCTACCTCATGAACCGTGACACTGTTGTTTCATTAATTGGTCCCGAAAGGTGATATCGCACAGTAACTGCGAAATCACCCTTCGGGCCTGATTAATGCCATGACAGTGAGAGAATTCATCAGAAGGGATACCAAAAACCCCATGTTGAAAATTTGGTCCTAAAATTCCAAAAAATGCCTGAGATATGCATTAAAGTTGAAAAAAAAATATTTATTGCATTATACAGCTTACCGGCATTCCTCAGTTCGCGGTTGGCTTTGAAGAGTGCAGACGTGTTCAGGGTCCACTGAAGATCATCGTACCAGACTCTGGAGGTAAGTATGGGGTGCGGTGGGGGTGTGGGGAGGCAGGGTGTGCAGAGGGTGGGTGCAGATGGGGGGGAGCAGGGGGCAGGACACTCAGTGAGGGAAGTTTTTTTCTTTTCAGGTATTTTTTTTTAAACTTAGATGATGCAGGACATTTGCCACACTGGGGTGGGCTCCCAGTGTGGCACAAGGAAGGCTGTTTTGGGGGGGCTGTGGAGCTGACAGGGTATTGGGAACCCCCATCAGCCATACGTTCTGTTGCCATGCTGGGGTGGGCTCCCAGCGTGGCACCCTGTACTCTCTGGGGAGGGGAACAATGGAGCCAATGGGGGATTGGGCACCCGCATCGGCTATATGATGTCTGGAACTCTGTTGCAGGAGAGAGCAGCACAGCTGACGGGGGATTGGGCACCCCCGTCAGCTATACAGTGTGTGCATGGGGAGGGCACGAGCATGCAGTATGCATGCGTGTGTGTGTGTTGGGGGAGCACACATTAGCAGGCGATATCTTATCGCTGCTCACTGAAGCGTAGCTCTCCCTTTCAACTGTACGGCACTGCATTTGGGATCATGGCACTATGTTTCTTGCACATGCGTGCAAGCAAACATAAAAAACTAAAAGGTAACTAAAAATGAAACACCACTCATTTTGTAAATATCTTTCTGCTGAACACATTTAGTTTTTACAGTATTATGCTATCATCCTTCATTTTAAAGTTATTTGCATTTGAATACGGTAATACGTGACATCACTACTATGCAGATAAATGATAACGACATAAATAATGTGTGGCTAAATGGTGATTAAATCACTACTGCATAGATAAATTTTATTTATTCAATGGTTGTGCAGATAAATGGATTTATTAAATGGGTTTTGTGTCCATGTAGGGTATTAAATAATCAAAAAAAAAAAAGCAGTTTCACATGTGAAAGTGCTAATCAGCTGCAAAAATGCATAGTATATGGCACAGACTGGTTAGCAAAATGAAAAATACTTTGTCTTTAATGTGTTTTGTATGTGTACATAAAAAATGTTTAGCAGTCTAGTGCTATACAATTCAGAAAATGGATAGCACCACCCTCTGATACTGAATAGCATTATGCTGTGCAATACTAGCTATTTAATACCCTGCCATGCCTATTGCATGAATAAGGGATATTTGAGGGTGGCACAATGATAAAGTGGTTATCCTGTGACGTTGCCATTAACCTCAAGTAACCTCTACGAGTGGTGGAGCATGATGTAATAACTGTGTGTATAAATGAAATTTATGCACACAGTTACTAAAATAAATGGATTCATCATACTCTGTTTATCGTCATCCCTATTGCATACATGTAAGTAATACATGGAAACGATTACACAGTAAACAAAGTATCAGCAAGAACAGATGACCTGTATCATTATTTTTCATGCAAAACATTTATAATAGATGAATGTAATAATCTAACATTCAAATGGTGCATTTCTGGCTTTTAGCGGGTAATTAATTAGTTAGGAATGGATTGTAAATTGCTAGCTGATTCACTGTATGGTAAAAGCCACCAAAATACACAGTTTCAATTCAGTTTTTACAAAATTGCTCTGAAAATACAAGAAGTCACTGTCACAGACTGAACAAAGAAAAAAAAGTATAATTGTGACAGCATTTAGCATGTTAAGGAAAAGCTTCCTGGCCTTCTAAAAGTCACCAAAATGCACCATTTGACCTCAATTTTTCAAAAATGTTCCCGGGGGAGCATGCCCCCAGACCCCCCCTAGAGAAATTTTGATTTCGTGCCCCTCCAAAATTTCTGGTTGCATGATGCCCCTGCTAGACTCTAGGTAAGTATGACAAGTTTCCTAAACATTGGTACCTTATCCAGCTGTGTTCTGCTTGGTGTGGGTGTGGGTGTGTGTGTGTGTATGTGCATGTGTTTATCTGTTTAAACTTGTAACTTTCTATAGCATATTGTATAGTACTGTGAATCCTGTCTGCAGTGTTTTTCTCTCCCGTGGCAAGATATTGTAACAAGACACTGGCCTGCTGTAGAGGCTATTAAACATCAAACCAAATGGCAAGCTGTGAAGACTAACTTGAGAAGATGCAATAAAACAAATTTGAATGACAGCCCCCAGATGTCATAAAACACAGAGAGAAAATTAGAAAATCCCCTCTAACAGCCTAGGCAGAAACAAAACACTGGATTGAAGTGAGAACTCAAAACTGGTAGTAATACATATATTCCTGATTTTATCATGCAGTTTTTCTTTAAGAAGATTCAGTAGAATATAGTAGCCCAGAACTGCCTGCCTAAGAATGAAGTTGGTATATTATTTGGAAAAAGGGAACGCTAGTCTCTTGTTATGCAATGTCCTATAAAGTAACACACTGACTGCTGTTAGGATCCTAGTGTCAAATGCTGTGAGGTGCCATGGGGAACTTGTTATGCAGAAAGTTCCAGGAAGTGTTTAATCCATTCTACTTCTCATATCTCTCTCTTCTCAAACTTAAAAGGAAAAATACACTTCATCACAGACTGTGTTTACCAAGCACTGTGCCCATGATTAAAATAATTTAACCCCATCCCAGAAACAAATGTCCCTCACATGAACATGTATAATTTATCTGTAAGACAATTAAAAAGCGATTTTAAATGCATTAGTAATACCAGTACTTTCCAGATTTTGAAGTACTAAAAGACAAACTATATACAGTATATTATGTATATAGATAGATAGAATATGGTAAACACATATTGTTAATCCCAAAAATCTGAACTTTTTTTTAGTATATAAATGTTTAAGAAAGATCTGAAAGCTATTTTCCTTAGTTTTTAGACACTTCTTAGTCTTTCCTTTTGCGACACCAGGTGACTCTGATAATTATTTGTTCCAAGGGTTTTTAAGTCAGTTTGAAGGCATTTAAGAACTTCTGTTCTAGTCCTTAACAAAATGCAAGGATTCCACAGACATTTGTCCCTTGGTCCACAAAATATGTGAGTCTTCTTTCAGGATGATAGATGCACCTCATGCCCTCCACATGAATAAAAGAAAAGGTGGGATGGACCTTTGGAGTGCTTCTTGGGTGGAAGTGCGGGTGGACCTTACTTCCCCCAAAAAACAATACTGCCTCCCACTACTCAGGTTCCAGTTCTTGTCACCACCCATTTAAGAAACAAAATATTGCCCTGCAACCATTGACTAACATGTAAGCTGTATTGTTGAGGCGGAAAACATTTCTTGGAGGAGGGTAAGGCAGAGACTATCTACACCTTCAGTCAGTTCCACGGACAGAAAACATGACATCACTCCTTTTAGATCCACTACTCCTGTAGGCTCCACCCCACAGTCAAAAATTGGACAGTTCAAGAGGAGATGATATTGGCCAGTGAACTGGAATGTTGCAGTAAGAGATGGGCCAAGTGCAGTGGTAAGGGGTGGTTGAAGTAGGGCATGATGCAATGAGAGGTGGGCAACTCCTCTGAAAACAACTTAGGAACTATACAGAAGAGCATACTAGTTAGACTGTAAGGACTTTATCAACAGCAAGAGGGTTTGTATGTTCCGTATGTGCACAGATAAACATTGCAATGTAAGCGTAATTGATTCAGGCTTGTAACAATGTTGGACAAGATGGAAATTAGACACTCCAAATAAAACAAGCATTTGTCAATGCCGAACGTTCACTTGCAGGTATTTGCAGTGGTGTTTGGCATGTATGGTGCTTTACCCTAATGCCCTGTGCGATTGCTGGTATTTGCACAATAAATTGTCAGCATGACCTTTTTGTTACCCCCATTGTGCGCTACATAGAAGCGGAAACACGTTTTGGGCAGGATATGAAAATGACAGCTAACCACTGCTCATAAGGAAGTGTGGGTGAAATGGCAATATTGAAAATCTGGAGTGGAAACATTGAAAATTACACAAACCAAGGAGCGTGTGTGGGAACTGTGCAATGCACCGCTCATAAAACAGTCATTGTTGAGGATTTTTCACCAAATTGTCAACACTGGCATTTAAAACCTCTGCTAATGAACAGTGTCACTGTGATTGTCTTACTATGTACCATACATTGATTTTGCACACCGACTGCGCCATGTGCACTACATGGGCCGGAAACACGTTTTGGGCAGGATGGCGAAAAATGACAGCTGTACTGCTCATAAGGAGGTGTGGTAAAATAGCAATGTTGAAAATCTGGAGTGAAAATATTAGCAAATTCGCAAACTTACAGCGTGTATAGGAACTACACAACGCACCCTCATAAAACAGTTATTTTTGAATTTGTTTCACCAAATTTCAACACAACCATTTTAAGATCTCTGCTCATGAACAGTGACACTGTGATTTTTCATAATATGTCCCATACACTGAGTTCACACAGCGACTGTACCATTATGCGCTACATGGGAGGAAACACGTTTTAGGCAAGATGTGAAAAATGACAGCTGCAGTGCTCATAAGGAGGTGTGCAAATAATTTTTCTTACAGTTACTACATTACTAGATGGATGTCACAACATGCTTATAGTCACCTATATTACTAGAGAGTTCCTACAACATGCTTACAGTCACTATATTACAAGATAGATGTCACAACATGCCTACAGTCACTATATTACTAGATGGATGTCACAGCATGCTTACAGTAACCATATTACTAGATGGCTGTCAGAAAATGCTTAGAGTCACTATACTACCAGATGTTTGCCACAACATGCATACAGTCACTACATTACTAGATGGTTGCCACAACATGCTTACAGTCACTACATTACTAGATGGTTGCCACTACTTGCTTACAGTCACTATACTACCAGATGGTTGTCACAACATGCTTACAGTTACTATATTACTAGATGGTTGCCACAACATGCTTACAGTCATGATAACACGAGATGGATCTCACAACATGCTTACAGACACTATACTACCAGATGGTTGCCACAACATGCTTACAGCCACAATCTTAATAGATGGATGTCACAACATGCTTACAGTCACTATACTACTAGATGGTTGCCATTACATTCTTATAGTCACTATATTACCAGATGGCTGACACAGCACGCTCATAGTCACTATATTACTAAATGGTTGCTACAACATGCTGCCAGTCACTCTATTACCAGATGGAAGTCACAGTATGCTTATAGTCACTCTATAACTAGAAGGATGTCACAACATGCTTACAGTAACTACATTACTAGATGGTTGCCACAATATGCTTATAGTCACTATACTAGCAGATGGTTGCCAGAGCATACTTACAGTCACTATATTACTAGATGGTTCCTATAACATGCATACAGTCACTACATTACTAGATGGTTTCCACAACATGCTTACAGTCACTACATTACTAGATGGTTTCCATAACTTACTTATAGTCACTATACTACCAGATGGATGTCACAACATGCTTATAGTTACTATATTACTAGATGGTTGCCACAACATGCTTATAGTCACTATACTACTAGATGGCTGCCACAACATGCTTACAGTTACTATATTACTAGATGGATGTCACAACATGTTTACAGATACTATATTACTAGATGGATGTCACAACATGCATATAGTCACTGTACTAGCACATGGTTCTCACAACATGCTTACAGTTACTATATTACTGATGGCTATCACAACATGCTGATATTCACTGTACTAGCAGATAGTTGCCACCACATGCTTCACTCACTATAGTACTAGATGGTTGCCACACCATGCTTATAGTCACTGTATAGCAGATGGTTGCCAAGATGCTTACAGTCACAATATTACTAGATGGATGTCACAGCATTCTTATAGTCGCTATATTACTAGATGGATGTCACAGCATGCTTATAGTCACTATACTAGCAGATGGTTGCCACAAAATGCTTACAGTTACTATTTTACTAGATGGATGTCACAACATGCTTATAGTCACTATATTACTAGATAGTTCCTACAACATGCTTACAGTCACTATATTACAAGATAGATGTCACAACATGCCTACAGTCACTATATTACTAGAAGGATGTCACAGCATGCTTACAGTCACCATATTACTAGATGGCTGTCAGAACATGCTTACAGTCACTATACTACCAGATGTTTGCCACAACATGCATACAGTCACTACATTACTAGATGGTTGCCACAACATGCTTACAGTCACTACATTACTAGATGGTTTCCACTTCTTGCTTATAGTCACTATACTACCAGATGGATGTCACAACATGCTTATAGTTACTATATTACTAGATGGTTGCCACAACATGCTTATAGTCACTATACTACTAGATGGCTGCCACAACATGCTTACAGTTACTATATTACTAGATGGATGTCACAACATCTTTACAGATACTATATTACTAGATGGATGTCACAACATGCATATAGTCACTGTACTAGCACATGGTTCTCACAACATGCTTACAGTTACTATATTACTTGATGGCTATCACAACATGCTGATATTCACTGTACTAGCAGATGGTTGCCACCACATGCTTACACTCACTATAGTACTAGATGGTTGCCACACCATGCTTATAGTCACTGTATAGCAGATGGTTGCCACAAGATGCTTACAGTCACAATATTACTAGATGGATGTCACAGCATTCTTATAGTCGCTATATTACTAGATGGATGTCACAGCATGCTTATAGTCACTATACTAGCAGACGGTTGCCACAAAATGCTTACAGTTACTATTTTACTAGATGGATGTCACAACATGCTTATAGTCACTATATTACTAGATAGTTCCTACAACATGCTTACAGTCACTGTATTACAAGATAGATGTCACAACATGCCTACAGTCACTATATTACTAGAAGGATGTCACAGCATGCTTACAGTCACCATATTACTAGATGGCTGTCAGAACATGCTTACAGTCACTATACTACCAGATGTTTGCCACAACATGCATACAGTCACTACATTACTAGATGGTTGCCACAACATGCTTACAGTCACTACATTACTAGATGGTTGCCACTTCTTGCTTATAGTCACTATACTACCAGATGGTTGTCACAACATGCTTACAGTTACTATATTACTAGATAGTTTGCCACAACATGCTTACAATCATGATACTACCAGATGGTTGTCACAATATGCTTACAGTCACTACACTACCAGATGGATGCCACAACATGCTTACAGCCACTATCTTACTAGATGGATGTCACAACATGCTTACAGTCACTATACTACTAGATGATTGCCATTACATGCTTATAGTCACTATATTACCAGATGGCTGACACAGCATGCTTACAGTCACTATATTACTAAATGGTTGCCACAACATGCTTACAGTCACTCTATTACCAGATGGATGTCACAACATCCTTACAGTAACTACATTTCTAGATCGTTGCCACTATATGCTTATAGTCACTATACTAGCAGATGGTTGCCACAGCATGCTTACAGTCACTATAATACTAGATGGTTCTTATAACATGCATACAGTCACTACATAACTAGATGATTGCCACAACATGCTTACTGTCACTACATTACTAGATGGTTGCCATAACTTGCTAATAGTCACTATACTACCAGATGGTTGTCCCAACATGCTTATAGTTACTATATTACTAGATGGTTGCCATAACATGCTTATAGTCACTATACTAGCAGATGATTGCCACAGCATGCTTAAAGTCACTATATTACTAGATGGTTCCTACAACTTGCTTACAGTCACTATATTACTAGATGGCTGCCACAACATGCTTACAGTTACTATATTACTAGATGGATGTCACAACATGTTTACAGCCACTATATTACTAGATGGATGTCACAACATGCTTATAGTCACTGTACTAGCACATGGTTGCCACAACATGCTTACAGTTACTATATTACCAGATGGTTGTCACAACATGCTTACAGTCACTACATTACTGGATGGTTGCCACAACATTCTTTTAGTCACTGTACTAACAGATGGTTGCTGCAGCATGCTTGCAGTTACTATATTATTAGATCGTTGCCACAACATGCTTACAGTCACTATATTACTAGACGGTTGTCACAACATGCTTATAATCACTATATTACTAGATGGATGTCACAACATGCTTATAGTCACTATATTACTAGATGGTTCCTACAACATGCTTACAGTCACTATATTACAAGATAGATGTCACAACATGCCTACAGTCACTATATTACTAGAAGGATGTCACAGCATGTTTACAGTCCCCATATTACTAGATAGCTGTCAGAACATGCTTACAGTCACTGTACTAACCGATGTTTGCCACAACATGCATACAATCACTACATCACTAGATGGTTGCCACTACATGCTTACAGTCACTACATTACTAGTTGGTTGCGACTACTTGCTTATAGTCACTATACTACCAGATGGTCTTCACAACATGCTTACAGTTACTATATTACTAGACGGTTGCCACAATATGCTTACACTCATGATACAACCAGATTGATGTCACAACATGCTTACAGTCACTATACTACCAGATGGTTGCAACAACATGCTTACAGCCACTATCTTACCAGGTGGATGTCACAACATGCTTACAGTCACCATACTACTAGAAGGTAGCCATTACATGCTTATAGTCACTATATTACCAGATGGCTGACACAGCATGCCTAAAGTCACTATATTACTGAATGGTTGCCACAACATGCTTACAGTCACTCTATTACCAGATGGATGTCACAACATGCTTACAGTCACTCTATTACTGAAGGATGTCACAACATGCTTACAGTAACTACATTACTAGATGGTTGCCACAATATGCTTATAGTCACTATACTAGCAGATGGTTGCCACAGCATGCTTACAGTCACTATATTAGTAGATGGTTCCTATAACATGAATACAGTCACTACATTACTAGATGGCTGCCACAACATGCTTACAGTCACTACATTACTAGGTGGTTGCCATAACTTGCTTATAGTCACTATACTACCAGATGGTTGTCACAACATGCTTAACGTTACTAAATTACTAGATGGTTGCCACAACATGCTTATAGTCACTGTACTAGCAGATGGTTGCCACAGCATGCTTACAATCACTATATTACTAGATGGTTCCTACAACTTGCTTAACGTCACTATATTGCTAGATGGCTGCCACAACATGCTTACAGATACTATATTACTAGATGGATGTCACAACATGTTTACAGTCACTATTTTACTAGATGGATGTCACAACATGCTTATAGTCAGTGTACTAGCACATGGCTGCCACAACATGCTTACAGTTACTATATTACTTGATGGCTGTCACAACATGCTTATATTCACTGTACTAGCAGATGGTTGACACCACATGCTTACACTCACTATAGTACTAGATGGTTGCCACACCATGCTTATAGTCACTGTACTAGTTGATGGTTGCCACAAGATGCCTACAGTCACTATATTACTAAATGGATATCACAGCATTCTTATAATCGCTATGTTACTAGATGGATGTCACAGCATGCTTATAGTCACTATACTAGCAAATGTTTGCCACAACATGCTTGCAGTTACTATATTACTAGATTGTTGTCACAACATGCTTATAGTCACTATATTACTAGATGGTTCCTATAACAAGCTTAGAGTCACTATATTACTAGGTGGATGTCACAGCATGCTTATAGTCGCTATATTACTTGATGGATGTCACAGCATGCTTATAGTCATTATACTACCAGATGGTTGCCACAACATGCTTACAGTTACTACATTACTAGATGGATGTCACAACATGCTTATAGTCACTATATTACTAGATGGTTCCTACAACATGCTTACAGTCACTATATTACAAGATAGATGTCACAACATGCCTACAGTCACTATATTACTAGATGGATGTCACAGCATGCTTACAGTAACCATATTACTAGATGGCTGTCAGAACATGCTTAGAGTCACTATACTACCAGATGTTTGCCACAACATGCATACAGTCACTACATTACTAGATGGTTGCCACAACATGCTTACAGTCACTACATTACTAGATGGTTGCCACTACTTGCTTACAGTCACAATACTACCAGATGGTTGTCACAACATGCTTACAGTTACTATATTACTAGATGGTTGCCACAACATGCTTACAGTCATGATAACACGAGATGGATCTCACAACATGCTTACAGACACTATACTACCAGATGGTTGCCACAACATGCTTACAGCCACTATCTTACTAGATGGATGTCACAACATGCTTACAGTCACTATACTACTAGATGGTTGCCATTACATTCTTATAGTCACTATATTACCAGATGGCTGACACAGCACGCTCATAGTCACTATATTACTAAATGGTTGCTACAACATGCTTACAGTCACTCTATTACCAGATGGATGTCACAACATGCTTACAGTCACTCTATAGCTAGAAGGATGTCACAACATGCTTACAGTAACTACATTACTAGATGATTGACACAATATGCTTACAGTCATGATACAACCAGATGGATGTCACAACATACTTACAGTCACTATACCACCAGATGGTTGCAACAACATGCTTACAGCCACTATCTTACCAGGTGGATGTCACAACATGCTTACAGTCACCATACTACTAGATGGTAGCCATTACATGCTTATAGTCACTATATTACCAGATGGCTGACACAGCATGCCTACAGACACTATATTACTAAATGGTTGCCACAACATGCTTGCAGTCACTCTATTACCAGATGGATGTCACAAAATGCTTACAGTCTCTATTACTAGAAGGATGTCACAACATGCTTACAGTAACTACATTACTAGATGGTTGCCACAATATGCTTATAGTCACTATACTAGCAGATGGTTGCCACAGCATGCTACAGTCACTATATTACTAGATGGTTCCTATAACATGCATACAGTCACTACATTACTAGATGGTTGCCACAACATGCTTACAGTCACTACATTATTAGATGGTTGCCTTAACGCTTATAGTCACTATACTACCAGATGGTTGTCACAACATGCTTAACGCTTACCATATTACTAGATGGTTGCCACAATATGCTTAGTCACTGTACTAGCAGATGGTTGCCACAGCATGCTTACAGTCACTATATTACTAGATGGTTCCTACAACTTGCTTAAAGTCACTATATTACTAGATGGCTGCCACAACATGCTTACAGTTACTATATTACTAGATGGATGTCACAACATGTTTACAGTCACTATTTTACTAGATGGATGTCACAACATGCTTATAGTCACTGTACTAGCACATGGTTGCCACAACATGCTTACAGTTACTATATTACTTGATGGCTGTCACAACATCCTTATATTCACTGTACTAGCAGATGGTTGCCACCACATGCTTACACTCACTATAGTACTAGATGGTTGCCACACCATGCTTATAGTCACTGTACTAGTAGATGGTTGCCACAAGATGCTTACAGTCACTATATTACTAGATGGATGTCACAGCATTCTTATAATCGCTATATTACTAGATGGATGTCACAGCATGCTTATAGTCACTATACTAGCAAATGTTTGCCACAACATGCTTGCAATTACTATATTACTAGATGGTTGTCACAACATGCTTATAGTCACTATATTACTAGATGGTTCCTATAACAAGCTTAGAGTCACTATATTACTAGGTGGATGTCACAGCATGCTTATAGTCGCTATATTACTTGATGGATGTCACAGCATGCTTATAGTCATTATACAACCAGATGGTTGCCACAACATGCTTACAGTTACTACATTACTAGATGGATGTCACAACATGCTTATAGTCACTATATTACTAAATAGTTCCAGCAACATGCTTACAGTCACTATATTACAAGATAGATGTCACAACATGCCTACAGTCACTATATTACAAGATGGATGTGCAGCATGCTACAGTAACCATATTACTAGATGGCTGTCAGAACATGCTAGAGTCACTATACTACCAGATGTTTGCCACAACATGCATACAGTAACTACATTACTAGATGGTTGCCACAACATGCTTACAGTCACTACATTACTAGATGGTTGCCACTACTTGCTTACAGTCACTATACTACCAGATGGTTGTCACAACATGCTTACAGTTACTATATTACTAGATGGTTGCCACAACATGCTTACAGTCATGATAACACGAGATGGATCTCACAACATGCTTACAGTCACTATACTACCAGATGGTTGCCACAACATGCTTACAGCCACAATCTTAATAGATGGATGTCACAACATGCTTACAGTCACTATACTACTAGATGGTTGCCATTACATTCTTAAAGTCACTATATTACCAGATGGCTGACACAGCACGCTCACAGTCACTATATTACTAAATGGTTGCTACAACATGCTTACAGTCACTCTATTACCAGATGGATGTCACAACATGCTTACAGTCACTCTATAACTAGAAGGATGTCACAACATGCTTACAGTAACTACATTACTAGATGGTTGCCACAATATGCTTATAGCCACTATACTAGCAGATGGTTGCCAGAGCATGCTACAGTCACTATATTACTAGATGGTTCCTATAACATGCATACAGTCACTACACTACTAGATGGTTGCCACAACATGCTTACAGTCACTACATTACTAGATGGTTGCCATAACTTACTTATAGTCACTATACTACCAGATGGATGTCACAACATGCTTATACTTACTATATTACTAGATGGTTGCCACAACATGCTTATAGTCACTATACAAGCAGATGGTTGCCACAGCATGCTTACAGTCACTATATTACTAGATGGTTCCTACAACTTGCTTACAGTCACTATATTACTAGATGGCTGCCACAACATGCTTACAGTTATTATATTACTAGATGGATGTCACAACATGTTTACAGCCACTATATTACTAGATGGATGTCACAACATGCTTATAGTCAGTGTACTAGCACATGGCTGCCACAACATGCTTACAGTTACTATATTACTTGATGGCTGTCACAACATGCTTATATTCACTGTACTAGCAGATGGTTGCCACCACATGCTTACACTCACTATAGTACTAGATGGTTGCCACACCATGCTTATAGTCACTGTACTAGTTGATGGTTGCCACAAGATGCCTAAGTCACTATATTACTAAATGGATATCACAGCATTCTTATAATCGCTATGTTACTAGATGGATGTCACAGCATGCTTATAGTCACTATACTAGCAAATGTTTGCCACAACATGCTTGCAGTTACTATATTACTAGATTGTTGTCACAACATGCTTATAGTCACTATATTACTAGATGGTTCCTATAACAAGCTTAGAGTCACTATATTACTAGGTGGATGTCACAGCATGCTTATAGTCGCTATATTACTTGATGGATGTCACAGCATGCTTATAGTCATTATACTACCAGATGGTTGCCACAACATGCTTACAGTTCCTACATTACTAGATGGATGTCACAACATGCTTATAGTCACTACATTACTAGATGGTTCCTACAACATGCTTACAGTCACTATATTACAAGATAGATGTCACAACATGCCTACAGTCACTATATTACTAGATGGATGTCACAGCATGCTTACAGTAACGATATTACTAGATGGCTGTCAGAACATGCTTAGAGTCACTATACTACCAGATGTTTGCCACAACATGCATACAGTCACTACATTACTAGATGGTTGCCACAACATGCTTACAGTCACTACATTACTAGATGGTTGCCACTACTTGCTTACAGTCACAATACTACCAGATGGTTGTCACAACATGCTTACAGTTACTATATTACTAGATGGTTGCCACAACATGCTTACAGTCATGATAACACGAGATGGATCTCACAACATGCTTACAGACACTATACTACCAGATGGTTGCCACAACATGCTTACAGCCACTATCTTACTAGATGGATGTCACAACATGCTTACATCACTATACTACTAGATGGTTGCCATTACATTCTTATAGTCACTATATTACCAGATGGCTGACACAGCACGCTCATAGTCACTATATTACTAAATGGTTGCTACAACATGCTTACAGTCACTCTATTACCAGATGGATGTCAACATGCTTACAGTCACTCTATAGCTAGAAGGATGTCACAACATGCTTACAGTAACTACATTACTAGATGATTGACACAATATGCTTACAGTCATGATACAACCAGATGGATGTCACAACATACTTACAGTCACTATACCACCAGATGGTTGCAACAACATGCTTACAGCCACTATCTTACCAGGTGGATGTCACAACATGCTTACAGTCACCATACTACTAGATGGTAGCCATTACATGCTTATAGTCACTATATTACCAGATGGCTGACACAGCATGCCTACAGACACTATATTACTAAATGGTTGCCACAACATGCTTGCAGTCACTCTATTACCAGATGGATGTCACAAAATGCTTACAGTCACTCTATTACTAGAAGGATGTCACAACATGCTTACAGTAACTACATTACTAGATGGTTGCCACAATATGCTTATAGTCACTATACTAGCAGATGGTTGCCACAGCATGCTTACAGTCACTATATTACTAGATGGTTCCTATAACATGCATACAGTCACTACATTACTAGATGGTTGCCACAACATGCTTACAGTCACTACATTATTAGATGGTTGCCTTAACTTGCTTATAGTCACTATACTACCAGATGGTTGTCAACATGCTTAACGCTACCATATTACTAGATGGTTGCCACAATATGCTTATAGTCACTGTACTAGCAGATGGTTGCCACAGCATGCTTACAGTCACTATATTACTAGATGGTTCCTACAACTTGCTTAAAGTCACTATATTACTAGATGGCTGCCACAACATGCTTACAGTTACAATATTACTAGATGGATGTCACAACATGTTTACAGTCACTATTTTACTAGATGGATGTCACAACATGCTTATAGTCACTGTACTAGCACATGGTTGCCAAACATGCTTACAGTTACTATATTACTTGATGGCTGTCACAACATCCTTATATTCACTGTACTAGCAGATGGTTGCCACCACATGATTACACTCACTATAGTACTAGATGGTTGCCACACCATGCTTATAGTCACTGTACTAGTAGATGGTTGCCACAAGATGCTTACAGTCACTATATTACTAGATGGATGTCACAGCATTCTTATAATCGCTATATTACTAGATGGATGTCACAGCATGCTTATAGTCACTATACTGGCAAATGTTTGCCACAACATGCTTGCAATTACTATATTACTAGATGGTTGTCACAACATGCTTATAGTCACTATATTACTAGATGGTTCCTATAACAAGCTTAGAGTCACTATATTACTAGGTGGATGTCACAGCATGCTTATAGTCGCTATATTACTTGATGGATGTCACAGCATGCTTATAGTCATTATACAACCAGATGGTTGCCACAACATGCTTACAGTTACTACATTACTAGATGGATGTCACAACATGCTTATAGTCACTATATTACTAAATAGTTCCCCGCAACATGCTTACAGTCACTATATTACAAGATAGATGTCACAACATGCCTACAGTCACTATTTTACAAGATGGATGTCACAGCATGCTTACAGTAACCATATTACTAGATGGCTGTCAGAACATGCTTAGAGTCACTATACTACCAGATGTTTGCCACAACATGCATACAGTAACTACATTACTAGATGGTTGCCACAACATGCTTACAGTCACTACATTACTAGATGGTTGCCACTACTTGCTTACAGTCACTATACTACCAGATGGTTGTCACAACATGCTTACAGTTACTATATTACTAGATGGTTGCCACAACATGCTTACAGTCATGATAACACGAGATGGATCTCACAACATGCTTACAGTCACTATACTACCAGATGGTTGCCACAACATGCTTACAGCCACAATCTTAATAGATGGATGTCACAACATGCTTACAGTCACTATACTACTAGATGGTTGCCATTACATTCTTATAGTCACTATATTACCAGATGGCTGACACAGCACGCTCATAGTCACTATATTACTAAATGGTTGCTACAACATGCTTACAGTCACTCTATTACCAGATGGATGTCACAACATGCTTACAGTCACTCTATAACTAGAAGGATGTCACAACATGCTTACAGTAACTACATTACTAGATGGTTGCCACAATATGCTTATAGTCACTATACTAGCTGATGGTTGCCAGAGCATACTTACAGTCACTATATTACTAGATGGTTCCTATAACATGCATACAGTCACTACACTACTAGATGGTTGCCACAACATGCTTACCGTCACTACATTACTAGATGGTTGCCATAACTTACTTATAGTCACTATACTACCAGATGGATGTCACAACATGCTTATACTTACTATATTACTAGATGGTTGCCACAACATGCTTATAGTCACTATACAAGCAGATGGTTGCCACAGCATGCTTACAGTCACTATATTACTAGATGGTTCCTACAACTTGCTTACAGTCACTATATTACTAGATGGCTGCCACAACATGCTTACAGTTATTATATTACTAGATGGATGTCACAACATGTTTACAGCCACTATATTACTAGATGGATGTCACAACATGCTTATAGTCACTGTACTAGCACATGGTTGCCACAACATGCTTACAGTTACTATATTACTTGATGGCTGTCACAACATGCTTATAGTCACTGTACTAGCACATGGTTGCCACAACATGCTTACAGTTACTATATTACTTGATGGCTATCACAACATGCTGATATTCACTGTACTAGCAGATGGTTGCCACCACATGCTTACACTCACTATAGTACTAGAAGGTTGCCACACCATGCTTATAGTCACTATATAGCAGATGGTTGCCACAAGATGCTTACAGTCACAATATTACTAGATGGATGTCACAGCATTCTTATACTCGCTATATTACTAGATGGATGACACAGCATGCATATAGTCACTATACTAGCAGATGGTTGCCACAAAATGCTTACAGTTACTATTTTACTAGATGCATGTCACAACATACTTATAGTCACTATATTACTAGATAGTTCCTACAACATACTTACAGTCACTATATTACAAGATAGATGTCACAACATGCCTACACTCACTGTATTACTAGATGGATGTCACAGCATGCTTACAGTCACCATATTACTAGATGGCTGTCAGAACATGCTTACAGTCACTATACTACCAGATGTTTGCCACAACATGCATACAGTCACTACATTACTAGATGGTTGCCACAACATGCTTACAGTCACTACATTACTAGATGGTTGCCACTACTTGCTTATAGTCACTATACTACCAGATGGTTGTCACAACATGCTTACAGTTACTATATTACTAGATGGCTGCCACAACATGCTTACAATCATGATACTACCAGATGGTTGTCACAACATGCTTACAGTCACCACACTACTAGATGGTTGCCACAACATGCTTACAGCCACTATCTTACGAGATGGATGTCACAACATGCTTTACAGTCACTATACTACTAGATGGTTGCCATTACATGCTTATAGTCACTATATTACCAGATGGCTGACACAGCATGCTTTCAGTCACTATATTACTAAATGGTTGCCACAACATGCTTACAGTCACTCTATTACCAGATGGATGTCACAACATGCTTACAGTAACTACATTTCTAGATCATTGCCACAATATGCTTATAGTCACTATACTAGCAGATGGTTGCCACAGCATGCTTATAGTCACTATATTACTAGATGGTTCTTATAACATGCATACAGTCACTACATTACTAGATGATTGCCGCAACATGCTTACAGTTACTACATTACTAGATGGTTGCCATAACTTGCTAATAGTCACTATACTACCAGGTGGTTGTCCCAACATGCTTATAGTTACTATATTACTAGATGGTTGCCATAACATGCTTATAGTCACTATACTAGCAGATGATTGCCACAGCATGCTTAAAGTCACTATATTACTAGATGGTTCCTACAACTTGCTACAGTCACTATATTACTAGATGGCTGCCACAACATGCTTACAGTTACTATTTTACTAGATGGATGTCACAACATGTTTACAGCCACTATATTACTAGATGGATGTCACAACACGCTTATAGTCAATGTACTAGCACATGGTTGCCACAACATGCTTACAGTTACTATATTACTAGATGGTTGTCACAACATGCTTAAAGTCACTACATTACTGGATGGTTGCCACAACATTCTTTTAGTCACTATACTACCAGATGGTTGCCGCAGCATGCTTACAGTTACTATATTATTAGATGGTTGCCACAACATGCTTACACTACTATATTACTAGAAGGTTGCCACAATATGCTTATAATCACTATATTGCTGAGCGGATGTCACAACATGCTTATAGTCACTATATTACTAGATGGTTCCTACAATATGCTTACAGTCACTATATTACAAGATAGATGTCACAACATGCCTACAGTCACTATATTACTAGAAGGATGTCACAGCATGTTTACAGTCCCCATATTACTAGATGGCTGTCTGAACATGCTTACAGTCACTATACTAACAGATGTTTGCCACAACATGCATACAGTCACTACATCACTAGATGGTTGCCACAACATGCTTACAGTCACTACATTACTAGTTGGTTGCGACTACTTGCTTATAGTCACTATACTACCAGATGGTTGTCACAACATGCTTACAGTTACTATATTACTAGACGGTTGCCACAATATGCTTACAGTCATGCTACAAACTCAGATGGATGTCACAACATGCTTACAGTCACTATACTACCAGATGGTTGCAACAACATGCTTACAGCCACTATCTTACCAGGTGGATGTCACAACATGCTTACAGTCACCACACTACTAGATGGTAGCCATTACATGCTTATAGTCACTATATTACCAGATGGCTGACACAGCATGCCTACAGACACTATATTACTAAATGGGTGCCACAACATGCTTACAGTCACTATATTACCAGATGGATGTCACAACATGCTTACAGTCACTCTATTACTAGAAGGATGTCACAACATGCTTACAGTAACTACATTACTAGATGGTTGCCACAATATGCTTATAGTCACTATACTAGCAGATGGTTGCCACAGCATGCTTACAGTCACTATATTACTGGATGGTTCCTATAACATGCATACAGTCTCTACATTACTAGATGGTTGCCACAACATGCTTACAGTCACTACAATACTAGATGGTTGCCATAACTTGCTTATAGTCACTATACTACCAGATGGTTGTCACAACATGCTTAACGTTACTATATTACTAGATGGTTGCCACAACATGCTTATAGTCACTGTACTGGCAGATGGTTGCCACAGCATGCTTACAGTCACTATATTACTAGATGGTTCCTACAACGCTTAAAGTCACTATATTACTAGATGGCTGCCACAACATGCTTACAGTTACTATATTACTAGATGGATGTCACAACATGTTTACAGTCACTATTTTACTAGATGGATGTCACAACATGCTTATAGTCACTGTACTAGCACATGGTTGCCACAACATGCTTACAGTTACTATATTACTTGATGGCTGTCACAACATGCTTATATTCACTGTACTAGCAGATGGTTGCACCACATGCTTACAATCACTATAGTACTAGATGGTTGCCACACCATGCTTATAGTCACTGTACTAGTAGATGGTTGCCACAAGATGCTTACAGTCACTATATTACTAGATGGATGTCACAGCATTCTTATAATAGCTATATTACTAGATGGATGTCACAGCATGTATAGTCTCTATACCAGCAAATGTTTGCCACAACATGCTTGCAATTACTATATTACTAGATGGTTGTCACAACATGCTTATAGTCACTATATTACTAGATGGTTCCTATAACATTCTTAGAGTCACTATATTACTAGGTGGATGTCACAGCATGCTTATAGTCGCTATATTACTTGATGGATGTCACAGCATGCTTATAGTCATTATACTACCAGATGGTTGCCACAACATTCTTACAGTTACTACATTACTAGATGGATGTCACAACATGCTTATAGTCACTATATTACTAGAGAGTTCCTACAACATGCTTACAGACACTATACTACCAGATGGCTGCCACAACATGCTTACAGCCACAATCTTAATAGATGGATGTCACAACATGCTTACAGTCACTATACTACTAGATGGATGCCACTATATTCTTATAGTCACTATATTACCAGATGGCTGACAGCAGCTGCCATAGTCACTATATTACTAAATGGTTGCTACAACATGCTTACAGTCACTCTATTACCAGATGGAAGTCACATGCTTATAGTCACTCTATAACTAGAAGGATGTCACAACATGCTTACAGTAACTACATTACTAGATGGTTGCCACAATATGCTTATAGTCACTATACTAGCAGATGGTTGCCAGAGCATACTTACAGTCACTATATTACTAGATGGTTCCTATAACATGCATACAGTCACTACATTACTAGATGGTTTCCACAACATGCTTACAGTCACTACATTACTAGATGGTTTCCATAACTTACTTATAGTCACTATACTACCAGATGGATGTCACAACATGCTTATAGTTACTATATTACTAGATGGTTGCCACAACATGCTTATAGTCACTATACTAGCAGATGGTTGCAACAGCATGCTTACAGTCACTATATTACTAGATGGTTCCTACAACTTGCTTACAGTCACTATATTACTAGATGGCTGCCACAACATGCTTACAGTTACTATATTACTAGATGGATGTCACAACATGTTTACAGCCACTATATTACTAGATGGATGTCACAACACTTATAGTCACTGTACTAGCACATGGTTCTCACAACATGCTTACAGTTACTATATTACTTGATGGCTTTGAAACATGCTGATATTCACTGTACTAGCAGATGGTTGCCACCACATGCTTACACTCACTATAGTACTAGATGGTTGCCACACCATGCATAAGTCACTGTATACAGATGGTTGCCACAAGATGCTTACAGTCACAATATTACTAGAAGGATGTCACAGCATTCTTATACTCGCTATATTACTAGATGGATGTCACAGCATGCTTATAGTCACTATACTAGCAGATGGTTGCCACAAAATGCTTACAGTTACTATTTTACTAGATGGATGTCACAACATGCTTATAGTCACTATATTACTAGATAGTTCCTACAACATGCTTACAGTCACTATATTACAAGATAGATGTCACAACATGCCTACAGTCACTATATTACTAGATGGATGTCACAGCATGCTTACAGTCACCATATTACTAGATGGCTGTCAGAACATGCTTACAGTCACTATACTACCAGATGTTTGCCACAACATGCATACAGTCACTACATTACTAGATGGTTGCCACAACATGCTTACAGTCACTACATTACTAGATGGTTGCCACTTCTTGCTTATAGTCACTATACTACCAGATGGTTGTCACAACATGCTTACAGTTACTATATTACTAGATGGTTGCCACAACATGCTTACAATCATGATACTACCAGATGGTTGTCACAATATGCTTACAGTCACTACACTACCAGATGGATGCCACAACATGCTTACAGCCACTATCTTACTAGATGGATGTCACAACATGCTTACAGTCACTATACTACTAGATGATTGCCATTACATGCTTATAGTCACTATATTACCAGATGGCTGACACAGCATGCTTACAGTCACTATATTACTAAATGGTTGCCACAACATGCTTACAGTCACTCTATTACCAGATGGATGTCACAACATCCTTACAGTAACTACATTTCTAGATCGTTGCCACTATATGCTTATAGTCACTATACTAGCAGATGGTTGCCACAGCATGCTTACAGTCACTATAATACTAGATGGTTCTTATAACATGCATACAGTCACTACATTACTAGATGATTGCCACAACATGCTCACTGTCACTACATTACTAGATGGTTGCCATAACTGCTAATAGTCACTATACTACCAGATGGTTGTCCCAACATGCTTATAGTTACTATATTACTAGATGGTTGCCATAACATGCTTATAGTCACTATACTAGCAGATGATTGCCACAGCATGCTTAAAGTCACTATATTACTAGATGGTTCCTACAACTTGCTTACAGTCACTATATTACTAGATGGCTGCCACAACATGCTTACAGTTACTATATTACTAGATGGATGTCACAACATGTTTACAGCCACTATATTACTAGATGGATGTCACAACATGCTTATAGTCACTGTACTAGCACATGGTTGCCACAACATGCTTACAGTTACTATATTACCAGATGGTTGTCACAACATGCTTACAGTCACTACATTACTGGATGGTTGCCACAACATTCTTTTAGTCACTGTACTAACAGATGGTTGCTGCAGCATGCTTGCAGTTACTATATTATTAGATCATTGCCACAACATGCTTACAGTCACTATACTACCAGATGGTTGCAACAACATGCTTACAGCCACTATCTTACCAGGTGGATGTCACAACATGCTTACAGTCACCATACTACTAGAAGGTAGCCATTACATGCTTATAGTCACTATATTACCAGATGGCTGACACAGCATGCCTAAAGTCACTATATTACTGAATGGTTGCCACAACATGCTTACAGTCACTCTATTACCAGATGGATGTCACAGCATGCTTACAGTCACTCTATTACTAGAAGGATGTCACAACATGCTTACAGTAACTACATTGCTAGATGGCTGCCACAATATGCTTATAGTCACTATACTAGCAGATGGTTGCCACAGCATGCTTACAGTCACTATATTAGTAGATGGTTCCTATAACATGAATACAGTCACTACATTACTAGATGGCTGCCACAACATGCTTACAGTCACTACATTACTAGGTGGTTGCCATAACTTGCTTATAGTCACTATACTACCAGATGGTTGTCACAACATGCTTAACGTTACTAAATTACTAGATGGTTGCCACAACATGCTTATAGTCACTGTACTAGCAGATGGTTGCCACAGCATGCTTACAATCACTATATTACTAGATGGTTCCTACAACTTGCTTAACGTCACTATATTGCTAGATGGCTGCCACAACATGCTTACAGTTACTATATTACTAGATGGATGTCACAACATGTTTACAGTCACTATTTTACTAGATGGATGTCACACATGCTTATAGTCAGTGTACTAGCACATGGCTGCCACAACATGCTTACAGTTACTATATTACTTGATGGCTGTCACAACATGCTTATATTCACTGTACTAGCAGATGGTTGCCACCACATGCTTACACTCACTATAGTACTAGATGGTTGCCACACCATGCTTATAGTCACTGTACTAGTTGATGGTTGCCACAAGATGCCTACAGTCACTATATTACTAAATGGATATCACAGCATTCTTATAATCGCTATGTTACTAGATGGATGTCACAGCATGCTTATAGTCACTATACTAGCAAATGTTTGCCACAACATGCTTGCAGTTACTATATTACTAGATTGTTGTCACAACATGCTTATAGTCACTATATTACTAGATGGTTCCTATAACAAGCTTAGAGTCACTATATTACTAGGTGGATGTCACAGCATGCTTATAGTCGCTATATTACTTGATGGATGTCACAGCATGCTTATAGTCATTATACTACCAGATGGTTGCCACAACATGCTTACAGTTACTACATTACTAGATGGATGTCACAACATGCTTATAGTCACTACATTACTAGATGGTTCCTACAACATGCTTACAGTCACTATATTACAAGATAGATGTCACAACATGCCTACAGTCACTATATTACTAGATGGATGTCACAGCATGCTTACAGTAACGATATTACTAGATGGCTGTCAGAACATGCTTAGAGTCACTATACTACCAGATGTTTGCACAACATGCATACAGTCACTACATTACTAGATGGTTTGCCACAACATGCTTACAGTCACTACATTACTAGATGGTTGCCACTACTTGCTTACAGTCACAATACTACCAGATGGTTGTCACAACATGCTTACAGTTACTATATTACTAGATGGTTGCCACAACATGCTTACAGTCATGATAACACGAGATGGATCTCACAACATGCTTACAGACACTATACTACCAGATGGTTGCCACAACATGCTTACAGCCACTATCTTACTAGATGGATGTCACAACATGCTTACAGTCACTATACTACTAGATGGTTGCCATTACATTCTTATAGTCACTATATTACCAGATGGCTGACACAGCACGCTCATAGTCACTATATTACTAAATGGTTGCTACAACATGCTTACAGTCACTCTATTACCAGATGGATGTCACAACATGCTTACAGTCACTCTATAGCTAGAAGGATGTCACAACATGCTTACAGTAACTACATTACTAGATGATTGACACAATATGCTTACAGTCATGATACAACCAGATGGATGTCACAACATACTTACAGTCACTATACCACCAGATGGTTGCAACAACATGCTTACAGCCACTATCTTACCAGGTGGATGTCACAACATGCTTACAGTCACCATACTACTAGATGGTAGCCATTACATGCTTATAGTCACTATATTACCAGATGGCTGACACAGCATGCCTACAGACACTATATTACTAAATGGTTGCCACAACATGCTTGCAGTCACTCTATTACCAGATGGATGTCACAAAATGCTTACAGTCACTCTATTACTAGAAGGATGTCACAACATGCTTACAGTAACTACATTACTAGATGGTTGCCACAATATGCTTATAGTCACTATACTAGCAGATGGTTGCCACAGCATGCTTACAGTCACTATATTACTAGATGGTTCCTATAACATGCATACAGTCACTACATTACTAGATGGTTGCCACAACATGCTTACAGTCACTACATTATTAGATGGTTGCCTTAACTTGCTTATAGTCACTATACTACCAGATGGTTGTCACAACATGCTTAACGTTACCATATTACTAGATGGTTGCCACAATATGCTTATAGTCACTGTACTAGCAGATGGTTGCCACAGCATGCTTACAGTCACTATATTACTAGATGGTTCATACAACTTGCTTAAAGTCACTATATTACTAGATGGCTGCCACAACATGCTTACAGTTACAATATTACTAGATGGATGTCACAACATGTTTACAGTCACTATTTTACTAGATGGATGTCACAACATGCTTATAGTCACTGTACTAGCACATGGTTGCCACAACATGCTTACAGTTACTATATTACTTGATGGCTGTCACAACATCCTTATATTCACTGTACTAGCAGATGGTTGCCACCACATGATTACACTCACTATAGTACTAGATGGTTGCCACACCATGCTTATAGTCACTGTACTAGTAGATGGTTGCCACAAGATGCTTACAGTCACTATATTACTAGATGGATGTCACAGCATTCTTATAATCGCTATATTACTAGATGGATGTCACAGCATGCTTATAGTCACTATACTGGCAAATGTTTGCCACAACATGCTTGCAATTACTATATTACTAGATGGTTGTCACAACATGCTTATAGTCACTATATTACTAGATGGTTCCTATAACAAGCTTAGAGTCACTATATTACTAGGTGGATGTCACAGCATGCTTATAGTCGCTATATTACTTGATGGATGTCACAGCATGCTTATAGTCATTATACAACCAGATGGTTGCCACAACATGCTTACAGTTACTACATTACTAGATGGATGTCACAACATGCTTATAGTCACTATATTACTAAATAGTTCCCACAACATGCTTACAGTCACTATATTACAAGATAGATGTCACAACATGCCTACAGTCACTATATTACAAGATGGATGTCACAGCATGCTTACAGTAACCATATTACTAGATGGCTGTCAGAACATGCTTAGAGTCACTATACTACCAGATGTTTGCCACAACATGCATACAGTAACTACATTACTAGATGGTTGCCACAACATGCTTACAGTTACTGCATTACTAGATGGTTGCCACTACTTGCTTACAGTCACTATACTACCAGATGGTTGTCACAACATGCTTACAGTTACTATATTACTAGATGGTTGCCACAACATGCTTACAGTCATGATAACACGAGATGGATCTCACAACATGCTTACAGTCACTATACTACCAGATGGTTGCCACAACATGCTTACAGCCACAATCTTAATAGATGGATGTCACAACATGCTTACAGTCACTATACTACTAGATGGTTGCCATTACATTCTTATAGTCACTATATTACCAGATGGCTGACACAGCACGCTCATAGTCACTATATTACTAAATGGTTGCTACAACATGCTTACAGTCACTCTATTACCAGATGGATGTCACAACATGCTTACAGTCACTCTATAACTAGAAGGATGTCACAACATGCTTACAGTAACTACATTACTAGATGGTTGCCACAATATGCTTATAGTCACTATACTAGCAGATGGTTGCCAGAGCATGCCACAGTCACTATATTACTAGATGGTTTCCTATAACATGCATACAGTCACTACACTACTAGATGGTTGCCACAACATGCTTACCATCACTACATTACTAGATGGTTGCCATAACTTACTTATAGTCACTATACTACCAGATGGATGTCACAACATGCTTATAGTTACTATATTACTAGATGGTTGCCACAACATGCTTATAGTCACTATACTAGCAGATGGTTGCCACAGCATGCTTACAGTCACTATATTACTAGATGGTTCCTACAACTTGCTTACAGTCACTATATTACTAGATGGCTGCCACAACATGCTTACAGTTACTATATTACTAGATGGATGTCACAACATGTTTACAGCCACTATATTACTAGATGGATGTCACAACATGCTTATAGTCACTGTACTAGCACATGGTTGCCACAACATGCTTACAGTTACTATATTACTTGATGGCTGTCACAACATGCTTATAGTCACTGTACTAGCACATGGTTGCCACAACATGCTTACAGTTACTATATTACTTGATGGCTATCACAACATGCTGATATTCACTGTACTAGCAGATGGTTGCCACCACATGCTTACACTCACTATAGTACTAGAAGGTTGCCACACCATGCTTATAGTCACTATATAGCAGATGGTTGCCACAAGATGCTTACAGTCACAATATTACTAGATGGATGTCACAGCATTCTTATACTCGCTATATTACTAGATGGATGACACAGCATGCATATAGTCACTATACTAGCAGATGGTTGCCACAAAATGCTTACAGTTACTATTTTACTAGATGCATGTCACAACATACTTATAGTCACTATATTACTAGATAGTTCCTACAACATACTTACAGTCACTATATTACAAGATAGATGTCACAACATGCCTACACTCACTATATTACTAGATGGATGTCACAGCATGCTTACAGTCACCATATTACTAGATGGCTGTCAGAACATGCTTACAGTCACTATACTACCAGATGTTTGCCACAACATGCATACAGTCACTACATTACTAGATGGTTGCCACAACATGCTTACAGTCACTACATTACTAGATGGTTGCCACTACTTGCTTATAGTCACTATACTACCAGATGGTTGTCACAACATGCTTACAGTTACTATATTACTAGATGGTTGCCACACATGCTTACAATCATGATACTACCAGATGGTTGTCACAACATGCTTACAGTCACTACACTACCAGATGGTTGCCACAACATGCTTACAGCCACTATCTTACGAGATGGATGTCACAACATGCTTACAGTCACTATACTACTAGATGGTTGCCATTACATGCTTATAGTCACTATATTACCAGATGGCTGACACAGCATGCTTTCAGTCACTATATTACTAAATGGTTGCCACAACATGCTTACAGTCACTCTATTACCAGATGGATGTCACAACATGCTTACAGTAACTACATTTCTAGATCATTGCCACAATATGCTTATAGTCACTATACTAGCAGATGGTTGCCACAGCATGCTTATAGTCACTATATTACTAGATGGTTCTTATAACATGCATACAGTCACTACATTACTAGATGATTGCCGCAACATGCTTACAGTTACTACATTACTAGATGGTTGCCATAACTTTTGCTAATAGTCACTATACTACCAGGTGGTTGTCCCAACATGCTTATAGTTACTATATTACTAGATGGTTGCCATAACATGCTTATAGTCACTATACTAGCAGATGATTGCCACAGCATGCTTAAAGTCACTATATTACTAGATGGTTCCTACAACTTGCTTACAGTCACTATATTACTAGATGGCTGCCACAACATGCTTACAGTTACTATTTTACTAGATGGATGTCACAACATGTTTACAGCCACTATATTACTAGATGGATGTCACAACATGCTTATAGTCAATGTACTAGCACATGGTTGCCACAACATGCTTACAGTTACTATATTACTAGATGGTTGTCACAACATGCTTAAAGTCACTACATTACTGGATGGTTGCCACAACATTCTTTTAGTCACTATACTACCAGATGGTTGCCGCAGCATGCTTACAGTTACTATATTATTAGATGGTTGCCACACAACATGCTTACACTCACTATATTACTAGAAGGTTGCCACAACATGCTTATAATCACTATATTGCTAGACGGATGTCACAACATGCTTATAGTCACTATATTACTAGATGGTTCCTACAATATGCTTACAGTCACTATATTACAAGATAGATGTCACAACATGCCTACAGTCACTATATTACTAGAAGGATGTCACAGCATGTTTACAGTCCCCATATTACTAGATGGCTGTCTGAACATGCTTACAGTCACTATACTAACAGATGTTTGCCACAACATGAATACAGTCACTACATCACTAGATGGTTGCCACAACATGCTTACAGTCACTACATTACTAGTTGGTTGCGACTACTTGCTTATAGTCACTATACTACCAGATGGTTGTCACAACATGCTTACAGTTACTATATTACTAGACAGTTGCCACAATATGCTTACAGTCATGCTACAAACTCAGATGGATGTCACAACATGCTTACAGTCACTATACTACCAGATGGTTGCAACAACATGCTTACAGCCACTATCTTACCAGGTGGATGTCACAACATGCTTACAGTCACCACACTACTAGATGGTAGCCATTACATGCTTATAGTCACTATATTACCAGATGGCTGACACAGCATGCCTACAGACACTATATTACTAAATGGGTGCCACAACATGCTTACAGTCACTATATTACCAGATGGATGTCACAACATGCTTACAGTCACTCTATTACTAGAAGGATGTCACAACATGCTTACAGTAACTACATTACTAGATGGTTGCCACAATATGCTTATAGTCACTATACTAGCAGATGGTTGCCACAGCATGCTTACAGTCACTATATTACTGGATGGTTCCTATAACATGCATACAGTCTCTACATTACTAGATGGTTGCCACAACATGCTTACAGTCACTACAATACTAGATGGTTGCCATAACTTGCTTATAGTCACTATACTACCAGATGGTTGTCACAACATGCTTAACGTTACTATATTACTAGATGGTTGCCACAACATGCTTATAGTCACTGTACTAGCAGATGGTTGCCACAGCATGCTTACAGTCACTATATTACTAGATGGTTCCTACAACTTGCTTAAAGTCACTATATTACTAGATGTGCTACAACATGCTTACAGTTACTATATTACTAGATGGATGTCACAACATATTTACAGTCACTATTTTACTAGATGGATGTCACAACATGCTTATAGTCACTGTACTAGCACATGGTTGCCACAACATGCTTACAGTTACTATATTACTTGATGGCTGTCACAACATGCTTATATTCACTGTACTAGCAGATGGTTGCCACCACATGCTTACAATCACTATAGTACTAGATGGTTGCCACACCATGCTTATAGTCACTGTACTAGTAGATGGTTGCCACAAGATGCTTACAGTCACTATATTACTAGATGGATGTCACAGCATTCTTATAATCGCTATATTACTAGATGGATGTCACAGCATGCTTAAAGTCTCTATACCAGCAAATGTTTGCCACAACATGCTTGCAATTACTATATTACTAGATGGTTGTCACAACATGCTTATAGTCACTATATTACTAGATGGTTCCTATAACATTCTTAGAGTCACTATATTACTAGGTGGATGTCACAGCATGCTTATAGTCGCTATATTACTTGATGGATGTCACAGCATGCTTATAGTCATTATACTACCAGATGGTTGCCACAACATTCTTACAGTTACTACATTACTAGATGGATGTCACAACATGCTTATAGTCACTATATTACTAGAGAGTTCCTACAACATGCTTACAGACACTATACTACCAGATGGCTGCCACAACATGCTTACAGCCACAATCTTAATAGATGGATGTCACAACATGCTTACAGTCACTATACTACTAGATGGATGCCACTATATTCTTATAGTCACTATATTACCAGATGGCTGACACAGCACGCTCATAGTCACTATATTACTAAATGGTTGCTACAACATGCTTACAGTCACTCTTTTACCAGATGGAAGTCACAGCATGCTTATAGTCACTCTATAACTAGAAGGATGTCACAACATGCTTACAGTAACTACATTACTAGATGGTTGCCACAATATGCTTATAGTCACTATACTAGCAGATGGTTGCCAGAGCATACTTACAGTCACTATATTACTAGATGGTTCCTATAACATGCATACAGTCACTACATTACTAGATGGTTTCCACAACATGCTTACAGTCACTACATTACTAGATGGTTTCCATAACTACTTATAGTCACTATACTACCAGATGGATGTCACAACATGCTTATAGTTACTATATTACTAGATGGTTGCCACAACATGCTTATAGTCACTATACTAGCAGATGGTT
Source organism: Neoceratodus forsteri (assembly GCA_016271365.2). Classification (NCBI taxonomy): domain Eukaryota; kingdom Metazoa; phylum Chordata; order Ceratodontiformes; family Ceratodontidae; genus Neoceratodus; species Neoceratodus forsteri. Next base: position 982,548,172 of record CM028133.1, read on the forward strand.
GCCACAGCATGCTTACAGTCACTATATTACTAGATGGATTCACAACATTGCTTACAGTCACTATATTACTAGATGGATGCCACAACATGCTTACAGTTACTATATTACTAGATGGATGTCACAACATGTTTACAGCCACTATATTACTAGATGGATGTCACAACATGCTTATAGTCACTGTACTAGCACATGGTTCTCACAACATGCTTACAGTTACTATTTTACTAGATGGATGTCACAACATGCTTATAGTCACTATAGTACTAGATGGTTGCCACACCATGCATAGTCACTGTATAACAGATGGTTGCCACAAGATGCTTACAGTCACAATATTACTAGAAGGATGTCACAGCATTCTTATACTCGCTATATTACTAGATGGATGTCACAGACATGCTTATAGTCACTATACTAGCAGATGGTTGCCACAACATGCTTACAGTCACTATTTTACTAGATGGATGTCACAACATGCTTACAGTCACTATATTACTAGATAGTTCTACAACATGCTTACAGTCACTATATTACTAGATGGATGCTACAACATGCCTACAGTCACTATATTACCAGATGGATGTCACAGCATGCTTACAGTCACTATATTACTAGATGGCTGTCAGAAATGCTTACAGTCACTATACTACCAGATGGTTGCCACAACATGCATACAGTCACTACATTACTAGATGGTTGCCACAACATGCTTACAGTCACTACATTACTAGATGGTTGCCACTACTATGCTTATAGTCACTATACTACCAGATGGTTGTCACAACATGCTTACAGTTACTATATTACTAGATGGTTGCCACAACATGCTTACAATCATGATACTACCAGATGGTTGTCACAACATGCTTACAGTCACTATACTACCAGATGGTTGCCACAACATGCTTACAGCCACTATCTTACTAGATGGATGTCACAACATGCTTACAGTCACTATACTACTAGATGGTTGCCATTACATGCTTATAGTCTCTATATTACCAGATGGCTGACACAGCATGCTTACAGTCACTATATTACTAAATGGTTGCCACAACATGCTTACAGTAACTACATTTCTAGATCGTTGCCACAATATGCTTATAGTCACTATACTAGCAGATGGTTGCCACAGCATGGTTACAGTCACTATATTACTAGATGGTTCTTATAACATGCATACAGTCACTACATTACTAGATGATTGCCACAACATGCTTACAGTCACTACATTACTAGATGGTTGCCATAACTTGCTAATAGTCACTATACTACCAGACGGTTGTCCCAACATGCTTATAGTTACTATACTACTAGATGGTTGCCATAACATGCTTATAGTCACAATGCTAGCAGATGATTGCAACAGCATGCTTAAAGTCACTATATTACTAGATGGTTCCTACAATTTGCTTACAGTCACTACATTACTAGATGGGTGCCACAACATGCTTACAGTTACTATTTTACTAGATGGATGTCACAACATGTTTACAGCCACTATATTACTAGATGGATGTCACAACACGCTTATAGTCACTGTACTAGCACATGGTTGCCACAACATGCTTACAGTTACTATATAGTTAATGGTTGTCACAACATGCTTACAGTCAGTACATTACTGGATGGTTGCCACAACATTCTTTAGTCACTATACTACCAGATGGTTGCCGCAGCATGCTTACAGTTACTATATTATTAGATGGTTGCCACAACATGCTTACAGTTACTATATTACTAGACGGTTGCCACAACATGCTTATAATCACTATATTGCTAGATGGATGTCACAACATGCTTATAGTCACTATATTACTAGATGGTTCCTACAATATGCTTACAGTCACTATATTACAAGATAGATGTCACAACATGTCTACAGTCACTATATTACTAGAAGGATGTCACAGCATGTTTACAGTCCCCATATTACTAGATGGCTGTCTGAACATGCTTACAGTCACTATACTAACAGATGTTTGCCACAACATGCATACAGTCACTACATCACTAGATGGTTGCCACAACATGCTTACAGTCACTACATAACTAGCTGGTTGCGACTACTTGCTTATAGTCACTATACCACCAGATGGTTGTCACAACATGCTTACAGTTACTATATTACTAGACGGTTGCCACAATATGCTTACAGTCATGATGCAACCAGATGGATGTCACAACATGCTTACAGTCACTACACTACCAGATGGTTGCAACAACATGCTTACAGCCACTATCTTACCAGGTGGATGTCACAACATGCTTACAGTCACCATACTACTAGATGGTAGCCATTACATGCTTATAGTCACTATATTACCAGATGGCTGACACAGCATGCCTACAGACACTATATTACTAAATGGTTGCCACAACATGCTTACAGTCACTCTATTACCAGATGGATGTCACAACATGCTTACAGTCACTCTATTACTAGAAGGATGTCACAACATGCTTACAGTAACTACATTACTAGATGGTTGCCACAATATGCTTATAGTCACTATACTAGCAGATGGTTGCCTCAGCATGCTTACAGTCACTATATTACTAGATGGTTCCTATAACATGCATACAGTCACTACATTACTAGATGGTTGCCACAACATGCTTACAGTCACTACATTACTAGATGGTTGCCATAACTTGCTTATAGTCACTATACTACCAGATGGTTGTCACAACATGCTTAACGTTACTATATTACTAGATGGTTGCCACAACATGCTTATAGTCACTGTACTGGCAGATGGTTGCCACAGCATGCTTACAGTCACTATATTACTAGATGGTTCCTACAACTTGCTTAAAGTCACTATATTACTAGATGGCTGCCACAACATGCTTACAGTTACTATATTACTAGATGGATGTCACAACATGTTTACAGTCACTATTTTACTAGATGGATGTCACAACATGCTTATAGTCACTGTACTAGCTCATGGTTGCCACAACATGCTTACAGTTACAATATTACTTGATGGCTGTCACAACATAATTATATTCACTGTACTAGCAGATGGTTGTCACCACATGCTTACACTCACTATAGTACTAGATGGTTGCCACACCATGCTTATAGTCACTGTACTAGTAGATGGTTGCCACAAGATGCTTACAGTCACTATATTACTAGATGGATGTCACAGCATTCTTATAATCGCTATATTACTAGATGGATGTCACAGCATGCTTATAGTCACTATACTAGCAAATGTTTGCCACAACATGCTTGCAATTACTATATTACTAGATGATTGTCACAACATGCTTATAGTCACTATATTACTAGATGGTTCCTATAACATGCTTAGAGTCATTAGATTACTAGGTGGATGTCACAGCATGCTTATAGTCGCTATATTACTTGATGGATGTCACAGCATGCTTATAGTCATTATACTACCAGATGGTTGCCACAACATTCTTACAGTTACTACATTACTAGATGGATGTCACAACATGCTTATAGTCACTATATTACTAGATAGTTCCTACAACATGCTTACAGTCACTATATTACAAGATAGATGTCACAACATGCCTACAGTCACTATATTACTAGATGGATGTCACAGCATGCTTATAGTCGCTATATTACTTGATGGATGTCACAGCATGCTTATAGTCATTATACTACCAGATGGTTGCCACAACATTCTTACAGTTACTACATTACTAGATGGATGTCACAACATGCTTATAGTCACTATATTACTAGAGAGTTCCTACAACATGCTTACAGTCACTATGTTACAAGATAGATGTCACAACATGCCTACAGTCACTATATTACTAGATGGATGTCACAGCATGCTTACAGTAACCATATTACTAGATGGCTGTCAGAAAATGCTTAGAGTCACTATACTACCAGATGTTTGCCACAACATGCATACAGTCACTACATTACTAGATGGTTGCCACAACATGCTTACAGTCACTACATTACTAGATGGTTGCCACTACTTGCTTATAGTCACTATACTACCAGATGGTTGTCACAACATGCTTACAGTTACTATATTACTAGATGGTTGCCACAACATGCTTACAGTCATGATAAACGAGATGGATCTCACAACATTACAGACACTATACTACCAGATGGTTGCCACAACATGCTTACAGCCACAATCTTAATAGATGGATGTCACAACATGCTTACAGTCACTATACTACTAGATGGTTGCCATTATATTCTTATAGTCACTATATTACCAGATGGCTGACACAGCACGCTCATAGTCACTATATTACTAAATGGTTGCTACAACATGCTTACAGTCACTCTATTACCAGATGGAAGTCACAGCATGCTTATAGTCACTCTATAACTAGAAGGATGTCACAACATGCTTACAGTAACTACATTACTAGATGGTTGCCACAATATGCTTATAGTCACTATACTAGCAGATGGTTGCCAGAGCATACTTACAGTCACTATATTACTAGATGGTTCCTATAACATGCATACAGTCACTACATTACTAGATGGTTGCCACAACATGCTTAAAGTCACTACATTACTAGATGGTTTCCATAACTTACTTATAGTCACTATACTACCAGATGGATGTCACAACATACTTATAGTTACTATATTACTAGATGGTTGCCACAACATGCTTATAGTCACTATACTAGCAGATGGTTGCCACAGCATGCTTACAGTCACTATATTACTAGATGGTTCCTACAACTTGCTTACAGTCACTATATTACTAGATGGCTGCCACAACATGCTTACAGTTACTATATTACTAGATGGATGTCACAACATGTTTACAGCCACTATATTACTAGATGGATGTCACAACATGCTTATAGTCACTGTACTAGCACATGGTTCTCACAACATGCTTACAGTTACTATATTACTTGATGGCTTTCAGAACATGCTGATATTCACCGTACTAGCAGATGGTTGCCACCACATGCTTACACTCACTATAGTACTAGATGGTTGCCACACCATGCATAGTCACTGTATAACAGATGGTTGCCACAAGATGCTTACAGTCACAATATTACTAGAAGGATGTCACAGCATTCTTATACTCGCTATATTACTAGATGGATGTCACAGCATGCTTATAGTCACTATACTAGCAGATGGTTGCCACAAAATGCTTACAGTTACTATTTTACTAGATGGATGTCACAACATGCTTATAGTCACTATATTACTAGATAGTTCCTACAACATGCTTACAGTCACTATATTACAAGATAGATGTCACAACATGCCTACAGTCACTATATTACTAGATGGATGTCACAGCATGATTACAGTAACCATATTACTAGATGGCTGTCAGAACATGCTTAGAGTCACTATACTACCAGAAGTTTGCCACAACATGCATACAGTCACTACATTACTAGATGGTTGCCACAACATGCTTACAGTCATGATAACACGAGATGGATCTCACAACATGCTTACAGTCACTATACTACCAGATGGTTGCCACAACATGCTTACAGCCACAATCTTAATAGATGGATGTCACAACATGCTTACAGTCACTATACTACTAGATGGTTGCCATTACATTCTTATAGTCACTATATTACCAGATGGCTGACACAGCACGCTCATAGTCACTATATTACTAAATGGTTGCTACAACATGCTTACAGTCACTCTATTACCAGATGGATGTCACAACATGCTTACAGTTACTATATTACTAGATGGATGTCACAACATGTTTACAGCCACTATATTACTAGATGGATGTCACAACATGCTTATAGTCACTGTACTAGCACATGGTTCTCACAGCATGCTTACAGTTACTATATTACTTGATGGCTATCACAACATGCTGATATTCACTGTACTAGCAGATGGTTGCCACCACATGCTTACACTCACTATAGTACTAGATGGTTGCCACACCGTGCTTATAGTCACTGTATAACAGATGGTTGCCACAAGATGCTTACAGTCACAATATTACTAGATAGATGTCACATCATTCTTATACTCGCTATATTATTAGATGGATGTCACAGCATGCTTATAGTCACTATACTAGCAGATGGTTGCCACAAAATGCTTACAGTTACTATTTTACTAGATGGATGTCACAACATGCTTATAGTCACTGTATTACTAGATAGTTCCTACAACACGCTTACAGTCACTATATTACCAGATAGATGTCACAACATGCCTACACTCACTATATTACTAGATGGATGTCACAGCATGCTTACAGTCACCATATTACTAGATGGCTGTCAGAACATGCTTACAGTCACTATACTACCAGATGTTTGCCACAACATGCATACAGTCACTACATTACTAGATGGTTGCCACAACATGCTTACAGTCACTACATTACTAGATGGTTGCCACTACTTGCTTATAGTCACTATACTACCAGATGGTTGTCACAACATGCTTACAGTTACTATATTACTAGATGGTTGCCACAACATGCTTACAATCATGATACTACCAGATGGTTGTCACAACATGCTTACAGTCACTACACTACCAGATGGTTGCCACAACATGCTTACAGCCACTATCTTACTAGATGGATGTCACAACATGCTTACAGTCACTATACTACTAGATGGTTGCCATTACATGCTTATAGTCACTATATTACCAGATGGCTGACACAGCATGCTTACAGTCACTATATTACTAAATGGTTGCCACAACACGCTTACAGTCACTCTATTACCAGATGGATGTCACAACACGCTTACAGTAACTACATTTCTAGATTGTTGCCACAATATGCTTATAGTCACTATACTAGCAGATGGTTGCCACAACATGCTTACAGTCACTATATTACTAGATGGTTCTTATAACATGCATACAGTCACTACATTACTAGATGATTGCCACAACATGCTTACTGTCACTACATTACTAGATGGTTGCCATGACTTGCTAATAGTCACTATACTACCAGATGGTTGTCCCTACATGCTTATAGTTACTATATTACTAGATGGTTGCCATAACATGCTTATAGTCACTATACTAGCAGATGATTGCCACAGCATGCTTAAAGTCACTATATTACTAGATGGTTCCTACAACTTGCTTAGAGTTACTATATTACTAGATGGCTGCCACAACATGCTTACAGTTACTATTTTACTAGATGGATGTCACAACATGTTTACAGCCACTATATTACTAGATGGATGTCACCACACGCTTATAGTCACTGTACTAGCACATGGTTGCCACAACATGCTTACAGTTACTATATTACTAGATGGTTGTCATAACATGCTTACAGTCACTACATTACTGGATGGTTGCCACTACATTCTTTTAGTCACTATACTACCAGATGGTTGCCGCAGCATGCTTACAGTTACTATATTATTAGATGGTTGCCACAACATGCTTACAGTCACAATATTACTAGATGGTTGCCACAACATGCTTATAATCAATATATTGCTAGATGGATGTCACAACATGCTTATACTCACTATAATAGCAGATGGTTGCCACAACATGCTTACAGTCACTATATTACTAGATGATTGCCACAACATGCTTACAGGCACTACATGATTAGATGGATGTTACAACATGCTTACAGGCACTACATTACTAGGTGGATGTTACAACATGCTTATAGTCACTGTACTACAAGATGGTTGCCACAACATGCTTACAGACACTATTTTAATAGATGGATGTCACAACATGGTTAAGTCACTATACTACTAGATGGTTACCACATATAGAATAGTGGATGGATGAATATCCACAACAAGGCTATGTTTTCTTGAGGAGTTGATGACATCATAGAGGCCTCCAGAGCAAAGCTCGAGGTCTCTGTTGATATCATCAACTGCCTGAGATGGAAATGAGTCTTAGTTGTGGATGTTCAGCCATCCACTGTTTAATATAGTATATGGGTTTTTGTTTTGTTTTGTTTCTCATTATTTTATTTACAAAGTTACTTGCTGTTGGTGCTGCTCCATTCCACTGGTGCCCCTTGCTCCCATTCCTGCTGCTGCCACTCTTGCACGGTCCAGTCCTGCATCTCACTTTCACTTCTCCGCACCGCTTAGTTTTAAAATTAGAAAAATAAAATGAATTTGTTTTCCCAAAAGGGAGCCATATATGGCTCTCCATGTCCCGACTCCTTATTCAAAAGTTGGTGGCTCCGCTGCCTGGCACTTGCTAAATCATGCCGCCATGTTTGTTTTAATTTTGTACATCAAGGCTCGGCTGAGCCAATTAGGTGGCAGGTCAAGGTTAAAAAGTTGTTGTACTATCGATGTGATGTCAGAACGATAGTAGAACAACTTTTTTGACCTTTGAACTGTCCTACAACAAAATATTAGCAGTTGCTGAAATCCATGCACAATTGATGGCACCCTTGTACTATAACATGCTTATAGTCACTATAGTACCAGATGGTTGCCACATCATGCTTACAGTCACTATATTACTAGATGGTTCCTACAACATGCATACAGTCACTACATTACTAGATGGTTGCCACAACATCCTTATAGTCATTATATTACTAGATGGATGTCACAGCATGCTTACAGTCACTATATTACTAGATGGATGTCACAACATGCTAATACTCACTATACTAGCACATGGTTGCCACAACATGCTTAAATTTACTCTATTACTAGATGGATGTCACAACATGCCTATAGTTACTGTACTACCAGATGTTTCTCACAACATGCATACAGTCACTACATTACTAAATGGTTGCCCCAAGATGCTTACACTTACTATGTTACTGGATGGATGTAACAACATGCTTATAGTCACTCTACTACCAGATGTTTGCCACTACATGCATGCAGTCACTACATTATTAGATGGCTGCCACAGCATGCTTACAGTCACTATATTACTAGATGGTTGCCACAACACGCTTACAGTCATTATATTACCAGATGGTTGCCAGAACATGGTTATTGTCTCTATACTACCAAATGGCCACAACTTTCTTACAGTCACTGTATTACTACAGGGTTGCCACAACATGTTTACAGTCACTATATTACTAGATGGATGTAACAAGATGCATACAGTCACTATATTACTAAAGTAGATGGATGGATGTCACAACATGCTTACAGTCGCTATACTACTAGTTGGATGTCAGAATATGCTTGTCATCGCTATATTACTGTCACAACATGCTAACAATCACTATACTGTCCTTCCAGATGGATGTCACATCATGCGTACAGTCACTATATTACTAGATGGATGTCACAGCATGCTTATAGTCAATATATTACTAGATGGATGTCACAGCATGCTTACAGTCACTATATTACTAGATAGATATCACAACATGCCTACAGTCACTATATTTCTAGATGGATGTCACAGCATGCTTAAAGTCACCATATTACTAGATGGTTGCCACAACATGCTTACAGTCACTATACTACCAGATGGATGTCACAACATGCTTACAGTTACTATACTACCAGATGGTTGCCACAACATGCTTACAGTCACTATCTTACTAGATGGATGTCACAATATGCTTACAGTCACTATACTACTGGATGGTTGCCATTACATGCTTATAGTCACTATATTACCAGATGGCTGACACAGCATGCCTACAGTCACTATATTACTAAATGGTTGCCACAACATGCTTACAGTCACTCTATTACCAGATGGATGTCACAACCTGCTTACAGTCACTCTATTACAAGAAGGATGTCACAACATGCTTACAGTAACTACATTACTAGATGGTTGCCACAATATGCTTATAGTCACTATACTAGCAGATGGTTGCCACAGAATGCTTACAGTCACTATATTACTAGATGGTTCCTATAACATGCATACAGTCACTACATTACTAGATGGTTGCCACAACATGCTTACAGTCACTACATTACTAGATGGTTGCCATAACTTGCTTATAGTCACTATACTACCAGATGGTTGTCACAACATGCTTATAGTTACTATATTACTAGATGGTTGCCACAACATGCTTATAGTCACTATACTAGCAGATGGTTGCTACAGCATGCTTACAGTCACTATATTACTAGATGGTTCCTACAATTTGCTTACAGTCACTATATTGCTAGATGGTTGCCACAACATGCTTACAGTTACTATATTACTAGACGGATGTCACAACATGTTTACAGTCACTGTATTACTAGATGGATGTCACAACATGCTTATACTCACTGTAGTAGCACATGGTTCTCACAACATGCTTACAGTTACTATATTACTTGAAGGCTGTCGCAACATGCTGATATTCACTGTACTATCAGATGGTTGCCACCACTTGCTTACACTCACTATAGTACTAAATGGTTGCCACACCATGCTTATAGTCACTGTATAGTAGATGGTTGCCACAAGATGCTTACAGTCACAATATTACTAGATGGATGTCATGGCATTCTTATAGTCGCTATATTACCAGATGGATCTCACAGCATGCTTATAGTCACTATACTAGCAGATGGTTGCCACAACATGCTTACAGTTACTATATTACTAGATGGATGTCACAACATGCATATAGTCACTATATTACTAGATGGTTCCGTCAACATGCTTACAGTCACTATATTACAAGATAGATGTCACAACATGCCTACAGTCACTATATTACTAGATGGATGTCACAGCATGCTTACAGTCACCATATTACTAGATGGCTGTCAGAACATGCTTACAGTCACTATACCACCAGATGTTTGCCACAACATGCATACAGTCACTACATTACTAGATGGTTGCCACAACATGCTTACAGTCACTACATTACTAGATGGTTGCCACTACTTGCTTATAGTCACTATACTACCAGATGGTTGTCACAACATGCTTACAGTTACTATATTACTAGATGGTTGCCACAACATGCTTACAGCCACTATCTTACTAGATGGATGTCACAACATGCTTACAGTCACTATACTACTAGAGGGTTGCCATTACATGCTTCTAGTCACTATATTACCAGATGGCTGACACAGCATGCTTATAGTCACTATATTACTAAATGGTTGCCACAACATGCTTACAGTCACTCTATTACCAGATGGATGTCACAACATGCTTACAGTCACTCTATTACTAGAAGGATGTCACAACATGCTTACAGTAACTACATTTCTAGATGGTTGCCACAATATACTTATAGTCACTATACTAGCAGATGGTTGCCACAGCATGCTTACAGTCACTATATTACTAGATGGTTCTTATAACATGCATACAGTCACTACATTACTAGATGGTTGCCACAACATGCTTACAGTCACTACATTACTAGATGGTTGCCATAACTTGCTAATAGTCACTATACTACCAGATGGTTGTCACAACATGCTTACAGTTACTATATTACTAGATGGTTACCACAACATGCTTATAGTCACTATACTAGCAGATGGTTGCCACAGCACGCTTACAGACACTATATTACTAATGGTTCCTACAACTTGCTTACAGTCACTATATTACTAGATGGCTGCCACAACATGCTTACAGTTACTATATTACTAGATGGGTGTCACAACATGTTTACAGTTACTATATTACTAGATGGATGTCACAACATGCTTATCGTCTCTGTACTAGCACATGGTTGCCACAACATGCTTACAGTTACTATATTACTTGATGGCTGTCACAATATGCTTATATTCACTGTACTAGCAGATGGTTGCCACCACATGCTTACACTCACTATAGTACTAGATGGTTGCCACACCATGCTTATAGTCACTGTACTAGTAGATGGTTGCCACAAGATGCTTACAGTCACAATATTACTAGATGGATGTCACAGCATTCTTATAGTCGCTATATTTCTAGATGGATGTCACAGCATGCTTATAGTCACTATACTAGCAGATGGTTGCCACAACATGCTTACAGTTACTATATTACTAGATGGATGTCACTACATGCTTATAGTCACTATATTACTAGATGGTTCCTACAACATGCTTATAGTCACTATATTACTACATGGTTGTCACAGCATGCTTATTGTCGCCATATTACTTGATGGATGTCACAGCATGCTTATAGTCATTATACTAGCAGATGGTTGCCACAACATGCTAACAGTTACTATATTACTAGATGGATGTCACAACATGCTTATAGTCACTGTATTACTGGATGGTTCCTAAAACATGCTTACAGTCCTTATATTACAAGTTGGATGTCACAGCATGCTTATAGTCTCTATATTACTAGATGGATGTCAGAGCGTGCTTATAGTCACTATACTATCAGATGGTTGCCACAACATGCTTACAGTTACCGTATTATTGGATGGATGTCTTAACATGCTTATAGTCTCTATATTACTAGATGGATGTCACAACATTCTTATAGTCACTATACTAGGAGATGGTTGCCACAACATACTTACAGTTACTGTATTACTAGATGGTTGTCACAACATGCTTAGTCACTACTTTACTGGATGGTTGCCACAACATTCTTTTAGTCACTATACTACCAGATGGTTGCCGCAGCATGCTTACAGTTACTATATTATTAGATGGTTGCCACAACATGCTTACAGTCACTATATTACTAGATGGTTGCCACAACATGCTTATAATCAATATATTGCTAGATGGATGTCACAACATGCTTATACTCACTATAATAGCAGATGGTTGCCACAACATGCTTACAGTCACTATATTACTAGATGATTGCCACAACATGCTTACAGGCACTACATTATTAGATGGATGTTACAACATGCTTACAGGCACTACATTACTAGGTGGATGTTACAACATGCTTATAGTCACTGTACTACAAGATGGTTGCCACAACATGCTTACAGACACTATTTTAATAGATGGATGTCACAACATGGTTAAGTCACTATACTACTAGATGGTTACCACATATAGAATAGTGGATGGATGAATATCCACAAGAAGGCTATGTTTCTCTTGAGGGAGTTGACATCATAGAGGCCTCCAGAGCAAAGCTTGAGAGGTCTCATTGATATCATCAACTGCCTGAGATGGAAATGCAGTCTTAGTTGTGGATGTTCAGCCATCCACTGTTTAATATAGTATATGGGTTTTTTTGTTTTGTTTTGTTTCTCATTATTTTATTTACAAAGTTACTTGCTGTTGGTGCTGCTCCATTCCCACTGGTGCCCCTGCTTGCTCCCATTCCTGCTGCTGCCACTCTTGCACGGTCCAGTCCTGCATCTCACTTTCACTTCTCCGCACCGCTTAGTTTTAAAATTAGAAAAATAAAATGAATTTGTTTTCCCAAAAGGGAGCCATATATGGCTCTCCATGTCCCGACTCCTTATTCAAAAGTTGGTGGCTCCGCTGCCTGGCACTTGCTAAATCATGCCGCCATGTTTGTTTTAATTTTGTACATCAAGGCTCGGCTGAGCCAATTAGGTGCAGGTCAAGGTTAAAAGTTGTTGTACTATCGATGTAATGTCAGAAACGATAGTAGAACAATCTTTTGACCTTTGAACTGTCCTACAACAAGATATTAGCAGTTGCTGAAATCCATGCACAATTGATGGCACCCTTGTACTATAACATGCTTATAGTCACTATAGTACCAGATGGTTGCCACATCATGCTTACAGTCACTATATTACTAGATGGTTCCTACAACATGCATACAGTCACTACATTACTAGATGGTTGCCACAACATCCTTATAGTCATTATATTACTAGATGGATGTCACAGCATGCTTACAGTCACTATATTACTAGATGGATGTCACAACATGCTAATACTCACTATACTAGCACATGGTTGCCACAACATGCTTAAATTTACTCTATTACTAGATGGATGTCACAACATGCCTATAGTTACTGTACTACCAGATGTTTCTCACAACATGCATACAGTCACTACATTACTAAATGGTTGCCCCAAGATGCTTACACTTACTATATTACTGGATGGATGTCACAACATGCTTACAGTCACTATGTTACTAGATGGATGTCACAACATGCTTATAGTCTCTCGACTACCAGATGTTTGCCACTACATGCATGCAGTCACTACATTATTAGATGGCTGCCACAGCATGCTTACAGTCACTATATTACTAGATGGTTGCCACAACACGCTTACAGTCATTATATTACCAGATGGTTGCCAGAACATGGTTATTGTCTCTATACTACCAAATGGCCACAACTTTCTTACAGTCACTGTATTACTAGAGGGTTGCCACAACATGTTTACAGTCACTATATTACTAGATGGATGTCACAAGATGCATACAGTCACTATATTACTAAAGTAGATGGATGTCACAACATGCTTACAGTCGCTATACTACCAGTTGGATGTCAGAATATGCTTGTCATCGCTATATTACTGTCACAACATGCTAACAATCACTATACTGTCCTTCCAGATGGATGTCACATCATGCGTACAGTCACTATATTACTAGATGGATGTCACAACATGCTTATAGTCAATATATTACTAGATGGATGTCACAGCATGCTTACAGTCACTATATTACTAGATAGATATCACAACATGCCTACAGTCACTATATTACTAGATGGATGTCACAGCATGCTTACAGTCTCTATATTACTAGACAGATATCACAACCTGCTTACCATCTCAGTAATTCTAGACAGATGTCACAACATGCCTACAGTCACTATATTTCTAGATGGATGTCACAGCATGCTTAAAGTCACCATATTACTAGATGGTTGCCACAACATGCTTACAGTTACTATACTACCAGATGGATGTCACAACATGCTTACAGTCACTATACTACCAGATGGTTGCCACAACATGCTTACAGTCACTATCTTACTAGATGGATGTCACAATATGCTTACAGTCACTATACTACTGGATGGTTGCCATTACATGCTTATAGTCACTATATTACCAGATGGTTGCCACAGCCTGCTTACAGTCACTATATTACTAAATGGTTGCCACAACATGCTTACAGTCATTCTATTACCAGATGGATGTCACAACATGCTTACAGTCACTCTATTACTAGAAGGATAACACAACATGCTTACAGTAACTACATTACTAGATGGTTGCCACAATATGCTTGTAGTCACTATACTAGCAGATGGTTGCCACAGCATGCTTATAGTTGCTATATTACTAGATGGTTGTCACAACATGCTTATAGTCACTGTACTAGCAGATGGTTGCCACAGCATGCTTACAGTCACTATATTACTAGATGGTTCCTATAACATGCATGCAGTCACTACATTACTAGATGGTTGCCACAACATGCTTACAGTCACTACATTAATAGATGGTTGCCATAACTTGCTTATACTCACTATACTACCAGATGGTTGTCACAACATGCTTATAGTTACTATATTACTAGATGGATGTCACAACATGTTTACAGTCACTATATTACTAGATGGATGTCACAACATGCTTATAGTCACTGTACTAGCACACGGTTGCCACAACATGCTTACAGTTACTATATTACTTGATGGCTGTCACAATATACTTATATTCACTGTACTAGCAGATGGTTGCCACCACATGCTTACACTCACTATAGTACTAGATGGTTGCCACACCATGCTTATAGTCACTGGACTAGTAGATGGTTGCCACAAGATGCTTACAGTCACTATATCACTAGATAGATGTCACAGCATTCTTATAGTCACTATATTACTAGATGGATGTCACAGCATGCTTATAGTCACTATACTAGCAGATGGTTGCCACAACATGCTTACAGTTACTGTATCACTAGATGGATGTCACAACATGCTTATAGTCACTATATTACTAGATGGTTCCTACAACATGCTTATAGTCACTATATTACTAGATGGATGTCACAGCATGCTTACAGTCGCTATATTACTTGATGGATGTCACAGCATGCTTATAGTCATTATACTAGCAGATGGTTGCCACAACATGCTTACAGTTACTATATTACTAGATGGATGTCACAACATGTTTATAGTCACTATATTACTAGATGGTTCCTACAACATGCTTACAGTCACTATATTACAAGATGGATGTCACAACATGCCTACAGTCACTATATTACTAGATGGATGTCACAGCATGCTTACAGTCACTATATTACTAGATGGCTGTCAGAACGTGCTTACAGTCACTATACTACCAGATGTTTGCCACAACATGCATACAGTCACTACATTACTAGATGGTTGCCACAACATGCTTACAGTCACTACATTACTAGATGGTTGCCACTACTTGCTTATAGTCACTATACTACCAGATGGTTGTCACAACATGCTTACAGTTACTATATTACTAGACCGTTGCCACAACATGCTTACAGTCACTATACTACCAGATGGATGTCACAACATGCTTACAGTCACTATATTACCAGATGGTTGCCACAACATGCTTACAGTCACTATCTTACTAGATGGATGTCACAACATGCTTACAGTCACTATACTACTAGATGGTTGCCATTACATGTTTATAGTCACTATATTACCAGATGGCTGACACTGCATGCTTACAGTCACTATATTACTAAATGGTTGCTACAACATGCTTACAGTCACTCTATTACCAGATGGATGTCACAACATGCTTACAGTCACTCTATTACTAGAAGGATGTCACAGCATGCTTACAGTAACTACATTACTAGATGGTTGCCATAATATGCTTATAGTCACTATACTAGCAGATGGTTGCCTCAGCATGCTTACAGTCACTATATTACTAGATGGTTCCTATAACATGCTTACAGTCACTACATTACTAGATGGTTGCCACAACATGCTTACAGTCACTACATTACTAGATGGTTGCCATTACTTGCTTATAGTCACTATACTACCAGATGGTTGTCACATGCTTATAGTTACTATATTACTAGATGGTTGCCGCAACATGCTTATAGTCACTATCAGGGGATGAAAAATCCCCAAGTCTGAGGTCCAGGACTCATTTAAACTGCAGGAGGACTTGAACTGCACAGCCCTATTCAGTCTGACAGACTTGGCTCCTGACTGTGCAGTTCAGTGTAATTGAACGCATGTGCAGTGTCTCTCTGTGCTGGCAGGCAGATTCTGAACCCCCCTCCCAGGAGCGCACTTATCTCTCCTGACATTGTTGACTTCAGGAATGTGCTGGGGGGGCAGGGGAATGTAGTACTGGAAGGCGGAGTGCTGGATGTCTCGGGAACTTCCGACTGGCTTCCTGATCGGGTGACTCCAGAGCTTGTGGCATGCCCAGGACACAGGAAGACTCACGGGAATGATGTGAATTGCAAGAACAGCCACAAGGGAGATCACATGAGTGTTCTAACTGTGATCATGTGGTGGCTGTTCTGTGCATGTATAGAACAATCGCTAGTGCGCCATCACTTTAGATTTGTCTCTGAGAGGAATCGGACGTTCGGTCTGTGTCAGCCATTAGGCTGACTATTATGGTGAATTAAGGAGCTGTTAGGATACTCAGGGGTCAAAAAAATAAAACAAACTAGCAGAATTACACTGCCTGCTGGGGTTTGGGGTTATTTTTGCTGTGGAAAAGTCTGCAGTGCAGGGGAAAATGGGAGGGAGTGAACAAAAGTGAACTGGGGCTTCAGTTTAATTTTGGGGCTTAAAATCTGCTGTGGAACACCGAAGGGAGTTGAACAACAGTGGACTGGGGGTTCAGCTCATCAGATAGGGCTTAAATTAAAGTCAGAAAGTGTGACATTATTTTGTTTGGCACAATAAAAATGATCTCACTGCTGTTTTTCTGCCTTTGAAATAGAGCAGAGTTTAAGGGGACATGATGTAAAAAAAAAAAGTTCTGTTATGAATAATATTATTTCAGTCTCTGAAAGCAACCACAGGATCAGATCATTTTGTTTGAGACTAATTCTGGGCTAAAGCAAAGTCTGCATCGACAGTCACTAAATATTTTTCTGGGCTGAAGCAAAGCCTGCTTGCATTTATTAGTCTGAGTCAGTGAAGTCACTATAGTCACTAAATATTTTTCTGGGCTGAAGCAAAACCTGTCTTGGTCTATAATTAGTTTGAGAGAGAAGTCACTACAGTCACTAAATATTTTTCTGGGCTGAAGCAAAACCTGTTGTCTATATTAGTTTGAGAGAGAAGTCACTAAATATTTTTCTGGGCTGAAGCAAAATCTGTCTCGGTCTATAATTAGTTTGAGAGAGAAGTCACTACAGTCACTAAATATTTTTCTGAGCTGAAGCAAAACCTGTGTTGGTCTATAATTAGTTTGAGAGAGAAGTCACTACAGTCACTAAATATTTTTCTGGGCTGAAACAAAGCCTGCGTCTATTAGTTTGAGTCAGTGAAGTCACTAAATATTTTTCTGGGCTGAAGCAAAACCTGTGTTGGTCTATAATTAGTTTGAGAGAGAAGTCACTACAGTCACTAAATATTTTTCTGGGCTGAAACAAAGCCTGCATCTATTAGTTTGAGTCAGTGAAGTCACTAAATATTTTTCTGGGCTGAAGCAAAACCTGTCTCGGTCTATAATTAGTTTGAGAGAGAAGTCACTACAGTCACTAAATATTTTTCAGGGCTGAAGCAAAGCCTGCTTGCGTTTATTAGTTTGAGTCAGTGAAGTCACTACAATCACTAAATATTTTTCTGGGCTGAAGCAAAACCTGTCTCAGTCTATAAAGTTTGAGAGAGAAGTCACTACAGTCACTAAATATTTTTCTGGGCTGAAGCAAAACCTGTCATCTATATTAGTTTGAGAGAGAAGTCACTAAATATTTTTCTAGGCTGAAGCAAAACCTGTCTCGGTCTATAATTAGTTTGAGAGAGAAGTCACTAAATATTTTTCTGGGCTGAAGCAAAACCCGTTGTCTATAATAGTTTGAGAGAGAAGTCACTAAATATTTTTCTGGGCTGAAACAAAACCTGTCTTGGTCTATAATTAGTTTGACAGAGAAGTCACTACAGTCACTAAATATTTTTCTAGGCTGAAGCAAAGCCTGCGTCTATATTAGTTTGAGAGAGAAGCCACTAAATATTTTTCTGGGCTGAAGCAAAGCCTGCTTGCGTTTATTAGTTTGAGTCAGTGAAGTCACTACAGTCACTAAATATTTTTCTGGGCTGAAGCAAAACCTGTTGTCTATATTAGTTTGAGAGGGATGTCACTAAATATTTTTCTGGGCTGAAGCAAAGCCTGCTTGCGTTTATTAGTTTTAGTCAGTGAAGTCACTACAGTCACTAAATATTTTTCTGGGCTGAAGCAAAACCTGTCTCGGTCTATAATTAGTTTGAGAGAGAAGTCACTACAGTCACTAAATATTTTTCTGGGCTGAAGCAAAACCTGTCATCTACATTAGTTTGAGAGAGAAGTCACTAATGTTTTTCTGGGCTGAAGCAAAGCCTGCTTGCATTTATTAGTTTGAGTCAGTGAAGTCACTACAGTCACTAAATATTTTTCTGGGCTGAAGCAAAACCTGTCTCGGTCTATAATTAGTTTGAGAGAGAAGTCACTACAGTCACTAAATATTTTTCTGGGCTGAAGCAAAACCTGTCATCTACATTAGTTTGAGAGAGAAGTCACTAATGTTTTTCTGGGCTGAAGCAAAGCCTGCTTGCGTTTATTAGTTTGAGTCAGTGAAGTCACTACAGTCACTAAATATTTTTCTGAAGTTATCAGTGTGTCACTGAAAAAGTTCCAGAAGCACACCTCTTTTCCCTTGTGACTGATAAATAAAACATTTCATAGTGTCACCCCTTAGCATTATCTCATTGTCAGTCATTTAGTCATTTGTGTTCTGTCTGTCTGCCCTAACTTGCTAACCTAAGCCAATACTTCTGGGCCATAATAGTGCCTCAGTCACGTGTGTTTCCATCCTTGCTCATTAAAGTAAACATTTCTAAATTACAAAAACTTCTTCTAATCTTACCCAGAGCAGTTTCTCACAGCAAAATGAGCTTATTAAAATTTGGTTTCTCAAAATCTGGTGGAGCAAGTACTAGTAGTGCTACAACATCCAGTTCTGCTAAACGTAAAAGTTCTGACGATGGCCTTACCAAGGATCAAAGATATGACAGAGAAAAAAGGGTCAGGAATTTCTGTCCTGAATGGAAAAAAGAATTTCCATGGCTGGATTACAGTGAAGAAAAATCTGTAATGTACTGCATATATTGTAAAGCCTACCCCCAAATCTGTGATCCTAACTCAGCTATGGTAAAAGGTTCAGGAGATCTTAAGTTAGACCCCCATAAAGAGGCATAATTTGATGAGGGAACACATCACTTGCACAAAACATCACTTAAAGGATACCGCTAAAGTACCACCCATTCG
Source organism: Neoceratodus forsteri (assembly GCA_016271365.2). Taxonomy (NCBI): domain Eukaryota; kingdom Metazoa; phylum Chordata; order Ceratodontiformes; family Ceratodontidae; genus Neoceratodus; species Neoceratodus forsteri. The sequence continues at coordinate 982,568,515 of CM028133.1, forward strand.
TCTGTCAGAAACTGCTCTGGGTCAGTCATTTCAAAAAAGACACATGACAACAAAAGAAGTTGAGAAATACAAAATTTTATTTAACACTGCATACACCATGGCAAAGAATGGGAAACCTTTTTCTGATTTTGAAATCATTTGTGAGATCCAGCGTAAAAATGGTTTAAAGATTGGCAACAACTACATGAATATAGCAGGTTGCCGCTTGTTTGTGGACAACATAGCTAAAACAATATGTTCAGCAATAATTGAAGAGGTAAAAAATGCCTCCTTTGTGAGTATTCTTGCAGATGGAAGTACATACCACTCCATCGTTGAACAAGAAATTGTCTACCTGAGATATGTAGGTGTTAACTGTTTGCCAGTCACACATCTAATATCTGTGTTACCACTTGAAACTGCAAGTGCTGAGGGTGTATTTAATGCTATTGAGAAAGCCTTACAATCAGTGGGTTTGCCATTACCAGAACTGACAGGCAGTGCACATCCAGCACTTGTATGCTAATTTTGATGGTGCATCAGTTAATCTTGGTGAACGGACAGGAGTCATTACTAGACTCAAATCACTTTTGCCAGACATTATTGGCATTCACTGTGTTGCCCTCAAATTTGAGCTTGCCATTTTGGATGCAAATAAACATTTAAAATACATGGCCAAATTTGAAGAGTGTTTAAAAGGCATTTTCAGTTTTTATTTTTGGTCTCCAAAGCGCAGGAGAGAACTTAAAGAAATTGCTGAAAGTTCTCGATGAACATCTTGCACATTTCATGGCTGTAAAACAAGTCAGGTGGCTAGCAAGCAAAGAGAGAGCAGTTGTGGCATTAGAAAAAAACCTGGACATTGTGACAATGCATCTGGAGCACAGATTTGTGGATGGCAACAGGGCAGACAATGCTAACAGAGCTAAGGGGTACCTCAAGGAACTGACCTCTATGCATTTCATTAAAGTTCTTTATTTCTTATTAGATTTTTGCCAATTGTTGCTAGATTATCAAAAACTTTCCAGTTGGCAGACTACTTAATTGTTGAGATACCAGAACATATAGAGAAAGCCATTCTGCAGCTAGAAGCACTTAAATGTACTCCTGGAAAATATCTTACAAAATTCCAGGAACAGTATAACGCAGAAGAACGTATGTTTGGCAAAACAAAAGTTCACGGAACACCTGGAAGTGAAGCTGAACTTCACACATTTGTTAACGATACTGTCATGTACATCCTGAACAGGTTTGTTGTTCTCTCAGAGAAACATTTGTCTTTACTTCAGATTTTGAATTATCACAACTGGCCACTGGAAAAGGAAGATCTAGCAACATTTGGCAATGCTGAACTAATTGAACTCATCACAGATAGCCCTTTCTCTTCTCACTTCTCAGAACTTGATAAAGATTCTGCTATAGATGAGTGGGTGCAGCTGAAGTTATACCTTTCTTGATTCCGAACCAAACCTCTCATAACAATGTACCAGTTGGTGTTACAAATGAAAATTGGTGAACGTGGCTCAGACTCCACGAAGGGTCCTATGCAAAAGCTTATTGAGATTCTGCTCACGATTTCCCCTTCCACAAGTGAATGTGAAAGAGGATTTTCGAAAGCTAATTTCATTAAAAACAAATTACGAACAACCCTGACACAACGGTTTTCGAGAACCAGCTGCTTATCATGACTACAGGACCATCTGTCTCTGAATTTGATCCACTGCCATCAATAAAGTACTGGCTTGACAGTAGTCTGGGTACTAATCATTCCTCTGGTCACAAATGTCCATCAAAAGAAACCGAAGAAGAAAATCAGCCTGAAATAAGCTGCAGTACTATTGCTGTCTTATAATATTCTCTCTGCCTCTCTGTAACCTTTCTCTGACCGTCACTGGAGCATCCGAAAAGGGGGGAAAAAATAAATAATTATTTTTTCTCGTAATAATATGAAAAATGTTGTGACTTACTGGATCCTGATATGGACTTAACCAAAAAATGTACCATAAGTCCTGGACTTATGCACCCCCCAAAAATGTTTCAACCCCTGACTATACTAGCAGATGGTTGCCACAGCATGCTTACAGTCACTGTATTACTAGATGGTTCCTACAACTTGCTTACAGACACTATATTACTAGATGGCTGCCACAACATGCTTACAGTTACTATATTACTAGATGGATGTCACAACATGTTTACAATCACTATATTACTAGATGGATGTCACAACATGATTATAGTCACTGTACTGGCACATGGTTGCCACATCACACTTACAGTTACTATAATACTTGATGGCTGTCACAACATGCTTATATTCACTGAACTAGCAGATGGTTGCCACAACATGCTTACACTCACTATAGTACTAGATGGTTGCCACACAATGCTTATAGTCACTATACTAGTAGATGGTTGCCACAAGATGCTTACAGTCACTATATTACTAGATGGATGTCACAGCATGCTTACAGTCACTATACTAGCAGCTGGTTGCCACAACATGCTTACACTCACTATAGTACTACATGGATGTCACAACATGCTTATAGTCACTATATTACTAGATGGTTCCTACAACATGCTTACAGTCACTGTATTACTAGACGGATGTCACAGCATGCTTATATTTGCTATATTACTAGATGGATGTCACAGCATGCTTATAGTCACTATACTAGCAGATGGTTGCCACAACATGCTTACAGTTACTATATTACTAGATGGATGTCTCAACATGCTTATAGTCACTATATTACTAGATGGATGTCACAACATTCTTATAGTCACTATACTAGCAGATGGTTGCCACAACATACTTACAGTTACTATAGTACTTGATGGTTGTCAAAACATGCTTACAGTCACTATACTACCAGATGGTTGCCACAACATGCTTACAGTCACTATATTACTAGATGGATGTCACAAGATGCTTACAGTCACTATACTACTAGATGGTTCCCATTACATGCTTACAGTCACTATATTACTAAATGGTTGCCACAACATTCTTACAGTCACTCTACTACCAGATGGAGGTCACAACATGCTTACAGTCACTCTATTACTAGAAGGATGTCACAACATGCATACAGTCACTACATTACTAGATGGTTGCCACAATATGCTTATAGTCACTATACTAGCAGATGGTTGCCACAGCATGATTACAGTCACTATATTGCTAGATGGTTCCTACAACTTGCTTACAGTCACTATATTACTAGATGGATGCCACAACATGCTTTCAGTTACTATATTACTAGATGGATGTCACAACATGTTTACAGTCACTATATTGCTAAATGGATGTCGCAACATGCTTATAGTCACTGTACTAGCACATGGTTGCCACAACATGCTTACAATTACTATATTACTTGATGGCTGTCACAACATGCTTATATTCACTGTACTAGCAGATGGTTGCCACAACATGTTTACACTCACTATAGTACTAGATGGTTGCCACACCATGCTTATAGTCACTATACTAGTAGATGGTTGCCACAAGATGCTTACAGTCACTATATTACTAGATGGATGTCACAGCATGCTTATAGTCACTATATGACTAGATGGATGTCACAGCATGCTTATAGTCACTATACTAGCAGGTGGTTGCCACAACATGCTTACAGTTACTATATTACTAGATGGATGTCACAACATGCTTATAGTCACTATATTACTAGATGGCTCCTAAAACATGCTTACAGTCACTATATTACTAGATGGATGTCACAGCATGCTTATAGTCGCTATATTACTTGATGGATGTCACAGCATGCTTATAGTCACTATACTAGCAGATGGTTGCCACAACATGCTTACAGTTACTATATTACTAGATGGATGTCTCAACATGTTTACAGTCACTATATTACTAGATGGATGCCACAACATTCTTTTAGTCACTATACTACCAGATGGTTGCCACAGCATGCTTACAGTTACTATATTGCTAGATGGTTGCCACAACATGCTTACAGTCACTATATTACTAGATAGTTGCCACAACATGCTTATAATCACTATATTGCTAGATGGATGTCACAACATGCTTATACTCACTATACTAGCAGATGGTTGCCACAACATGCTTACAGTCACTATATTACTAGATGGTTCCTACAACGTGCTTACTGTCACTATATTACTAGATGGATGTTACAACATGTTTACAGTCACTATATTACTAGATAGATGTCACGACATGCTTATAGTCACTATACTTGCAAATGGTTGCCACAATATGCTTAAAATTACTATATTACTAGATGACTATCACAACATGCTTATAGTCACTATACTACCAGATGGATGTCACAACATGCTTACAGACATTATTTTAATAGATGGATCTCACAACATGCTTACAGGCCCTACATTATTAGATGGATGTTACAACATGCTTATAGTCACTATACTACAAGATGGTTGCCACAACATGCTTAGACACTATTTTAATAGATGGATGTCACAACATGGTTAAGTCACTATACTACTAGATGGTTACCACATATAGAATAGTGGATGGATGAATATCCACAACAAGGCTATGTTTCTATTGAGGGAGTTGATGACATCATAGAGGCCTCCAGAGCAAAGCTCGAGAGGTCTTGTTGATATCATCAATTGTCCGAGATGGAAATGCAGTCTTAGTTGTGGATGTTCAGCCATCCACTGTTTAATATAGTATATGGGTTTTTTTGTTTTGTTTTGTTTCTCATTATTTTATTTACGAAGTTACTTGCTGTTGGTGCTGCTCCATTCCCACTGGTGCCCCTGCTTGCTCCCACTCCTGCTGCTGCCACTCTTGCACAGTCCAGTCCTGCTTCTCACTTTCACTTCTCCACACAGCTTAGTTTTAAAATTAGAAAAAAAAAGAATTTGTTTTCCAAAGGGAGCCATATATGGCTCTCCCAGTCCGACTCCTTATTCAAAGTTGGTGGCTCCGCTGCCTGGCACTTGTTAAATCATGCCACCATGTTTGTTTTAATTTTTGTACATCAAGGCTCAGCTGAGCCAATTAGGTGAGAGGTCAAGGTTAAAAAGTTGTTGTACTATCGATGTGATGTCAGAACGATAGTAGAACAACTTTATTGACCTTTGAACTGTCCTACAACAAGATTTCAGCAGTTGCTGAAATCCATGCACAATCGATAGCACCCATGTACTGTAACATGCTTATAGTCACTATAGTACCAGATGGTTGCCACGTCATGCTTACAGTCACTATATTACTAGATGGTTCCTACAACATGCATACAGTCACTACATTACTAGATGGTTGCCACAACATGCTTACAGTCACTACATTACTAGATGGTTGCCACAGCATCCTTATAGTCATTATTTTACTAGATGGATGTCACAGCATGCTTACAGTCGCTATATTTCTAGATGGATGTCACAGCATGCTAATAGTCACTATACTGGCACATGGTTGCCACAACATGCTTAAAGTTACTCTATTACTAGATGAATATCACAACATGCCTATAGTTACTATACTACCAGATGTTTCCCACAACATGCATACAGTCACTACAGTACTAGATGGTTGCCCCAAGATGCTTACACTTACTGTATTACTGGATGGATGTCACAACATGCTTACAGTCACTATGTTACTAGATGGATGTCACAACATGCTTATAGTCACTATGCTACCAGATGTTTGCCACTACATGCATGCAGTCACTACATTATTAGATGGCTGCCACAGCATGCTTATAGTCACTATATTACAAGATGGTTGCCACAACATGCTTACAGTCATTATATTACTAGATGGTTGCCAGAACTTGCTTATTGTCACTATACTACCAGATGGCCACAACATGCTTACAGTCACTGTATTACTAGAGGGTTGCCACAACATGTTTACAGTCACTATATTACTAGATGGATGTTACAACATGCATACAGTCACTATATTACTAAAGTAGATGGATGTCACAACATGCTTACAGTCACTATATTACTAGATGGATGTCAGAATATGCTTGTCATCACTATATTACTGTCACAACATGCTAACAGTCACTATACTATCCTTCCAGATGGATGTCACAACATGCGTACAGTCACTATATTACTAGATAGATGTCACAGCATGCTTACAGTCACTATACTACCAGATGTTTGCCACAACATGCATACAGTCACTACATTGCTAGATGGTTGCCACAACATGCTTACAGTCACTATACTACCGGATGGTTGTCACAACATGCTTATAGTTACTATATTACTAGATGGTTGCCACAACATGCTTACAGTCACTAAAGTACCAGATGGATGTCACAACATGCTTACAGTCACTATACTACCAGACGGTTGCCACAACATGCTTACAGTCACTATCTTACTAGATGGATGTCACAAGATGCTTACAGTCACTATACTACTAGATGGTTGCCATTACATGCTTATAGTCACTATATTACCAGATGGCTGCCACAACATGCTTACAGTCACTATATTACTAGATGGTTTCTACAACATGCTTACAGTCACTATATCACTAGATGGATGTCACAACATGTTTACCATCACTATATTACTAGATAGATGTCACAACATGCTTATAGTCACTATACTAGCAAATGGTTGCCACAATATGCTTAAAGTTACTATATTACTAGATGGCTGTCACAACATGCTTATAGTCACTATACTACCAGATGGTTGCCACAACATGCTTACAGACACTATTTTAATAGATGGATGTCACAACATGGTTAAGTCACTATACTACTAGATGGTTACCACATATAGAATAGTGGATGGATGAATATCCACAACAAGGCTATGTTTCTATTGAGGGAGTTGATGACATCATAGAGGCCTCCAGAGCAAAACTTGAGAGGTCTCGTTGATATAATCAACTGCCCGAGATGGAAATGCAGTCTTAGTTGTGGATGTTCAGCCATCCACTGTTTAATATAGTATATGGGTTTTTGTTTTGTTTTGTTTCTCATTATTTTATTCTGAAGTTACTTGCTGTTGGTGCTGCTCCATTCCCACTGGTGCCCTGCTTGCTCCATTCCTGCTGCTGCCACTCTTGCACGGTCCAGTCCTGCTTCTCACTTTCACTTCTCCACACAGCTTAGTTTTAAAATTAGAAAAAAAAAATGAATTTGTTTTCCCAAAAGGGAGCCATATATGGCTCTCCCAGTCCCGACTCCTTATTCAAAAGTTGGTGGCTCCACTGCCCGGCACTTGCTAAATCATGCCGCCATGTTTGTTTTAATTTTGTACATCAAGGCTCAGCTGAGCCAATTAGGTGGCGGGTCAAGGTTAAAAAGTTGTTGTACTATCGATGTGATGTCAGAACGATAGTAGAACAACTTTTTTGACCTTTGAACTGTCCTACAACAAGATATTAGCAGTTGCTGAAATCCATGCACAATCAATGGCACCCATGTACTATAACATGCTTATAGTCACTATAGTACCAGATGGTTGCCACATCATGCTTACAGTCACTATATTACTAGATGATTCCTACAACATGCATACAGTCACTACATTACTAGATGGTTGCCACAACATGGTTACAGTCACTATATTACTAGATGGCTGCCACAACATGCTTACAGTCACTATATTACTAGATATATGACACAACATGCTTGCATTGCAGTCACTATATTACCAGATGGATGCCACAACATGCTAACAGTCACTATACTTCCAGTCTCTCTGATTCTTGGAAAACATTTTGGCATTCACTACGGAAATGCAAATACCTTTTTCAAATCCTCAACAAGCTTTTTTGTTCAAGACTCCTGGATACTGTGTCAGTGGCTCAGTAGGTAGCACACTCACGTCTGAGGCCAGGAGATCAGAAGGCTGTGGGTTCTATCCCCATACCAGGCACTTGGGTTAATATCCCAATACTGACACTGCAGTGCAGCATGAGGGGGTGCTGAGCTCCGGAGATGCCGTCATTTGGATGACACGTTAAACCGAGGTTCCATCTGCTAGGTGGATTTTAAAGATCCCATGGCACTTCCCAAAAAAGAGTAGAGGAATTTCCCCATTGCCCTGGCCAAATTTCCCACCCCAACCCCCATTCACAAAAATACCACCAATAGCTTAATCTGGTTCAAGGTCAGTCGACATTTATCTATATCCCCCTCCACCCAGGTTGTGCCTGAAAATAGGCATGATTTTGTCTAGTGCACTTACCCGGTCAATAAAAAATAAATAAAATTAATAATGGTTTTGCACTAAAAGTAAAGAACCCCTTTTAATAATAAAAAACAAAACTGTAGCCCTCCCCAGGTAGCAAACACAATCCCCATGTACACCCCTTCCCAACGCTAGTCAGCAAGTAAAAACAGGACAACAGGATACCCACTGCTGGTGAACTATTTGGACCAATTATATTTTTTATTTCCTTAAATCAAATGTTTAATTAAATGAGTAGTAGTAGTAGTAGTAGTAAAATGTATTTACTTCTAATTATATGACATAACTGAGAAATAATCCTAGGCCCCCTCACCAAATACCTACTAGGCCAACAGGGTTAGCTTGAAATCCCATGACCCTTTTGTTTGTTTAGTACAGTGACCCTAGAGGTAGGGTGACCACTTGTCCTGATTTTCGCAGTACAGTCCTAATTTGGGCAGTCGTGTCCTGCAAAAAAACATGAAAAATACTACATGTCCTGACTTTATAGAAGAAAAAATATTTTCTTTCCACTAAATGTTGCAGAAAACTGTAATACATTAACTAAAATACCTTAAAATGATAAGAAACAATAGAAGCAACTAAGAAACTGCAATACTTAGCCTTAATTCTGATTACATAGAGAAAACAAGTCTGTTACATTGGTCGAGGTTAGGTACTGTCCTGCAAAAAATCACGTTTCAGTAAGAAATGTCCCACTTTGGGTCTCTTGAAAGGTGGTAACCCTACCTAGAGGGGATTCTGGGGTGTGGGTTTAGTTCTGAATTAGGACACATATTTCTTTATCCCTACTGTGGGGCTTTGCAATGCTGAGAAGTGGCTAACAATGTGCTAAAAACATCCTTCCATCAAGAGATTGACTTGTTACATTATAAAACATTTATTAACCTCAACACTACTCTGCCCTTCAAATGGATAAGTAAGTTTCAGTCTCATTACTAGTCACTTTAAAAAAAAAAAAAAAACTTTACAGAGAGAGATTATTTCTCTTAAGGAAGCAATTTGACCTACTGGTTAAGATCACAGTCTTGTACACCTGGAAATCCAGGTTTGAATCCCATGACTCCCACTTGCTTAGTGTGTAACCCAGAGCAAATCACTTAACCTCTCTGTAATCACTCCCTTTGCTGTCTGAAGTTCCCTGTGCACTGAAAACTACATCAGTAGTCTCTCCTGGATTGTTAAGTGCTTTGGGATACAATTTGTATAAAAGGCACTATATAAAAAATTAATTCACCCCCTTTCTCCTCCTCTAAGGAACTGCAATAAAATATAAACCCCCTTAATAATCTGTTTTTTCTGTAACCCCAGAAGAAAAAAATTCTGTTTTCAGTACTCGCAGGCAGCTTACGTTGGCAGGATTTAAATTTACAATCTTTATTTACTAGAATATCTGGGCGCCATTACTCGGATCTTGAACATGATTGATGATTAAGGTGAACAGCTCATTAGCAGAATGCAGCCAAGTGTTTTCTCACGTGGAAATTACTATTCTGTGGCATAATGCAACCTGAAACTCCACTGAACAGTACTGTAAATGCAATTGCGGAGAACTGAAGAGAGAGAGAGAGAGAGATATCTGGGTTTTAGAACACAGAAAAATAAAAATGTACCAATCGTGAGTGTAGTTTGGTTTTAGAGGTTTTTAACAATAGAGCACCAAAATTCCAGGAATATTTCCCCAGCACCAAAACTTAAGCTTTGAAATGCACAGAACTACATTGCAGTAACAAAAAAAAATCCACAATATTTAATTTGTTTTTAACCTTCAGGAAAGCTACCTAACAACACTTGTCAAACTGTTTGACTTACCTATTTGCTAACCATAGTCCAGAATGAACAATAATAGCTACAAATGTGTTTATTTTCATCAGTGGTAAAAAATGAGTTATTTCCCTTAGATCCCAATAAAGCAGTTACATGATGGCTGGGTCCAATGTGCAAGCAGTGGCTGGACAGTGAATTATAGTCCCCAGATTTACAGTTTGCTTTAAGCAGAAGCAGTTACAGACAGATAGAAAGCCTGGGTATACACTTGGGACAGTTGAGCATTTGCTCTTTTCAGTATAACTGCAGAATGCATGGCTCTCTGGCCTAAAGACAGAACAACATAAAACAGAACAAAGATTGGTTGTTAGATAGCAAAGTATGTAATGCTTTAGTATCCTACTGTTGCAAGCCTAGGCTTGAAGCCAAACACAGGTACAGTAATGTACTTGTGGAGGGGTGGCAGAGAAAGAAGGAGAGGAAGGAACTGCACGACCAGGACAGAGTCTGGGGCGGGCGTAGGTTGTTTTGCAAATGAGCTATGTCTCTTAGTCCATTGACCACACCATTGCAATATCTCCTAATAATCGCGGATGAATAATACAGACTACATAATATTGAGTCAAATATCTCAAATTTGTAAAGGATGACCATTACATTACAGCGCCAGTGCATAATAGTAATTATTGTTGTGCAAAAACCACGAATGTTGAAATAGCTAATGTATTACACAGAACTGTTACTACTTCCAGCAGTCTATGCCTTCTACTGTCTCTCTGTATTATTTATTTTGGTGCATCAATGACACTGTCTACTTTCAGGGTTGTTACTTTTGCATCAGCCTTCACAAATCAAATTACCAGAACTGCCAGTGCATAATAGAGATTATTGCTGTCTGAATGTTGTCGTATTCTGCCACTACTACTTCCAATAATCATGCCTATGCGCTCCTCTCCTTGTCATGCCTTCCACATCAGGCTGCAAGAAGTGAAGTACAGCTTACGTTTTATCTTCACCTGTGCAAAAATAGTGATCCTGCCAGAATTTGACAGCAAGCTACAAATCAAATGCTCATTGTAAACTGAAAGCAGGCTACAGAGCGATCCTCTTTGTACTTTAATGTTTGCAGTCTGATGCAATAATTGCTATTATGCATTGGCACTTTGGGGCAGGTAAGCGAAAGCTTTACTTTTATTTGTGAAGGCTGATACAGAAATAGCAACCCTTAATCAGCATAGAGTAATCAAAGCACCAAAATAAATAACACAGAGAGACAAGGGGAGGAAGGAGTGCAGGAAGTAGTAGTTCTGAGGTATGCGGTAGCTATTTTAAACTTTGGACAACGTTTAGACAGCAATTATTGCTATTATGGTTTCATACAGCAGGAGAGAATGGAATGAGAGAGAGAGAACACTTGGTGGGGACAGAGAGGTAAATTGCACTTCAGAGCGGGGCTTGAACAGTGAGAGGATTCTAAGGTGTGAGTAAGCATGGAGTGGACACGCCAGGGCACAGTGCTACAGTTGGGTTACAGGCCCTGCTGCACACTGAGGTAACTGGGAGTCTGTTTGGGTCAGTGGCAGGCAGCCACGGACTGAGGAGAGGAACAGAAGAGTGTAAACACATGGTGTGGCCCGGGAGGGAGACAGAGGAGTGCAGTGTGGGAGAGAGAGTCAGGACCAGCGGGGACATGACAGGAGGAGTTTGACACAAATTTAGTTTGACAAAAATAAAAGTAACTAGGTTGCGAGATCATCGCACCATGTTTAGGAACATGAAGTAGCATATAGGCGGCTACAACAATCAGAGTCCGCCCACCATCGCACCATCAGCTTGCCGTCTGCACTAGTCAGATCCAACAGAGAGATGAATACCTGATGCTGCAATGATGAGGTGCCCTCTGACTGCGGCGGCCAAATCATTTCAAGTTGGTGGCACTTCTGGGGAATTAGTGTCAGCAGGACAGTGGGACTGCATTGGTTACACAGCGGGAAGCCCACAATGCAGTGGCAGCACTGGCCGCCATAGTTTTGTGCCTCCACAACCTACTTCTCTCCTAAGCTGTTACATAATGTTTCTTGCGCATGTGCACAAGCAAACATAAAAAGATTACTGCTGATGTTGATTCCATTCGGTATGTGTTGGGGGGGGGGGTGTTACTGCATTAATAAAAGGTGCTACAAACAGTAAAATTCCTTGCCATGGCCCAGGCAAAATCAACAGCACATGTTGACTGCTGAAAGTTTTAAAATCATCCACTGTAGTATTGTCTATAACAAGGTCTTGTCAGAGCCATGGCTGCAGTGCTAATGCATTAATCTGACCTGAGAAAGGGAGAAGTGGTATGAAAAAGAGAAGCAGGTGTGCCCCATGTGTATGACCATCTCTGTCTGACATTGGCACCTGATTTGGAAGTGAACCACAACTTCAACAACATCACTGAGGCGCTCCTGAAGGAGTGACCAGAAGAGCCAGTGGTGGTGCCCCTTCTTAGCTGTGTGTGTGTCCTGCACCAAGAGAGCCTGGTGCTGCTGTTCTGTGAACATGGCCGTTAGCTGCTGTATGTTGATGCTTTGCTGGTCCACAAACATGACAGATACAGCTGCATCATAGTGGTGGTGACATGATTAATTCAACACAGAAGGCAATATAGCACAGTAGTTTAAGGCTCTGAGTTGCAAATTGGGAGACCTGGGTTTGAATCTTACAGCCCCCACTTGTACACTGTGTGACCCTGAGCAAGTCACTTAACTTTTCTTGTGCTCCCAGGTCGCACCTGTAAACAGGCTTTCAGCTTAGTGTGCCAATCCTGGTAAATTAAAAAAAATAAAACCCTTTATAAATTTACTTGCATTTTATTGTGTCCTCTGTTCTAAACTTCCGATTAGAACTGAGTGCTCAAATGCAAACAAGACTGTCAGATTTGTGACACAGCCAGTGAGTGAGCTACACACACTACCGGTGTCTGTTAGCTCCTGTGATAAGAAAAGCAATTAGCCGAGGCTGGCTAAATTTAAACAAATTACAGAAAATGTGACAAAACATGGCATTATTTCACCTAGATTAGGTAAAATTTGCAACTATTCTGAAATTTGGTAATTAATTATTTTAGGCTAGACAGAATTGCTGAATGTTTACCAGTATTTTGTTTTCCTGTCTCCCGTGAGAGAAATGACAGGATGATCGCGTGTCCTTTGTGACATAAGATTATAAATGTTAATATACTGACTGATGATTTGCTCTCATTTTTTTTTTTAATGTTGTACTTTTATGGCCGCTGAGCCCCCTAGCACAGCGAATGGGCTTCACCGGTCACAATACCTGACCATACTCTGGGGCTTCCTCAAAGTGGGTCCACAAGTGGAACTATCGTGGCTGAAAGGCTGGGCAACAAGCCTAGCTCATACGTGGGAGCCGGTGATTTTTGTGTATTGAGTTCCCTTTAGAGCTAGGATGTGCAATGATGCAAGGGTGCGTGCATCTGCCCTAGCTCCACAGACAATCGACACCAGCACACTAGAGCCCCCGGAGAAGGACAACAGTCCTCTGGGCACTCAATCCTTGTCCTCCTCTGCCAACCCCTGATGGCCCATGCCTCTTTCCCGAACATGGGTGGCCAGCATGGTGCGAGTTGTGGCATCCAGTGCCTCGACAATCAGCACCACCTCGTCAGCTTGATTTGCTCCCATTTTATAGTGTGTCTCTCTGACCAGCAGTTTAACACAAATGCTATAGATAACCTACAAAGTACTGAAGATACATTAACATGAAGGTATGTCACTCTGTTCCAAGTAGTAACACTTCTTCCAGCATGGGGATATTTATTTATTCCATTTCTAAATGTAGTCTTGCCTTGTTTATGTAGGAAGAGAATGCTTATCACACTCATTCATTAACAGTTTTCGTGGATGAGCTCAGTGAAATGTGTGTTTGCTGTATCTTTCTGGATTTTTTTTTTCAATTGTTTTAATATGCAGCATCACAGCCTATGACCAATTCACAAATACAGTAATATCAAAAAACATTTGGGGATTGATAGGGGATACATACAGAGGTTATACCACAAAAACAAACAAATAAACAAAAACACCTGATCATCCTGTCATTTCTTTCACAGGAGACAGATAAAAGAAATGCCTATTAACAGCCATCAATCTAACTACAGTTAAAATGCAGTATATGTACTGGGACACCTCAGAAGAGTTGCATATTTTACCTAATCTATTTGAAATAATGCAATGTTCAGTCACATTTTTTTAAATTTCATTAAACTTCAGCTGGGACTGCAAGCAGAGCTGTTAGCAGCAATTCATAGATTAATAGAAGTGTGACAGCAGAAAAGGACTGACAGGCCCACCTAGTCTGCCCATTTGTCTAGCTATATGCTAGGACATGCCCCCCAAAAAAAAAACTCTCCTGTGGCTGTCCCATGTCTTTTTAAAGCCTTCCACTGTTGCTTCTCCAACCAACTCCTCTGGGAGCCTATTCCACTTATCCACCACCCTCTCCGTGAAATAGTACTTCCTAATGTTACCCTTGATCTGCTCCCCTCAATCTGTTACCCATGCCCCTCATCCTCTGATTCCCCTTCAGCTGGAAGATCCTTTCCAGTAGCACCCATGTTGAGCACGTATTATTGAGCACTACACTTTTGAGCGACTCAATAATACCGTTCTCACTCAGAGGGAGTGATGAAATAGGTCACTATATCCTGTATAGCAAGTATAGCGAGGAGCTATACTCGCTAGTACAGGATATAGGATCATGTGTGGCCAACTGCAGTTGAGCTGCTCACATAGCATAGTGTGTACACTACCGCTTGCGATGCTAGCAGACCTGGGTTCGGGTCTGGCTTCAGAGAGAATTTTTTTGTTTTAATTTTATAACCTGACTCTTTGTCCACACAGCCCTTTGAGTTCATTATTTTAGTTTGGGGGTTGCGGGGGCATAACCCCCTACATAAATAAGCATTTTGTGTCTGCGGATTTGAAGTATTGTAGTGACCATCGCTATTTGTGATAGTCGCTACAGTATCGGGTACTCTTTTAACCACAGGCTGTTTTGTGGTCGTTTTATGTGATAGGCAGTCTTTGTGGTCACTTTATGTGATAGGCGGTCTTTCATACTCACCTTTATCACATAAATCCTGCTTTTCACTGGCATCTGCTTTATACCCTTAAAGTACCTGAAGGTCTCAATCATGTCCCCCCTCTCCCTCCTCTGTTCCATGGAGTACATGTTCAGATCTCTCAACCTTTCCTTATAGGACAGGTGGCTGAGCCCTTTTACCATCTTTGTTGCCCTTCTCTAAACTCGCTCCAGCCTCCCCACATCCTTTTTGAGGTATGGCCTCCAGAACTGGACTCCATACTCCAAATGCAGTCATACTAGATGGGTGTACCAGGGTACTATGACCTCCCTTTTTCTACTGGTAATCCCCCTTCTGATACAGCCCAGCATCCCACTGCCCCTAGCCACTGTTTTCTCACAGAGCCTTTCCACCTTCAGGTCCCTTGTTATAGTGATGCCTAGGTCCCTTCCCTGTTCTGTTACCTCCATGTCTCTGCCCCCATGTAGTACCCACCCCCTGATTACCTGTATCCAAGATGCATGATCTTACACTTGTCTGTGTTGAATGAAAGCTGCCACCTCTTTGACCATGCCTTGAGGATCCCCAAATCTCTCCGCATTCTTTCTACCCCTTTTGGAGTGTCCAACTTATTGCAGATTTTAATATCATCCGCAAACAGACTCACCCACCCCCCTCAAAACCCTCCACAATGTCCCCTACAACTAGATTGAACAGTAGGGGCCACAACACTGACCCCTGAGGAACTCCGCTTGTGAGCATGCCCTCTCTGGATGCCAACCCATTTATAATGACCCTCTGCCTCCTGTCATCCAGCCAGTTTCCTACCCATTGAACCACCTTCTGCCCCAACCCCAGGCATGACAGCTTATACAGCAGTCTCCTGTGAAGCACTGAGTCAAATGCCTTCTTGAAATCCAGATAAGCAATATCTACTGCCCTCCCCTGATCCAGTTCCTTGGTGAATGCAACAAAAAACTCATCAAATTTGGTCGGCCCATCAGCGCAGCAGTTTGATTTTCACTTACCATGCCGGTGACCCGGGTTCGGGAGTGGACTCAGGTCATTGGAGGGCTGGCTGGGGGAGAAAGGCTTGAGAATCCCATGATTGCTCGCCTTCTCTGGGGGGAGACCAAGGCCTGCAGTTTTCCTGACCCGGGTGGAGGCCCGGGGTACTGCAAGTCCTGACTTCAGGAAGGGCCGGCTGAGAGACAAGGTGGACGTCGGCACCTAGCACCTTGACATCACAGGACGCGCACCACACTGAGGGAAGAAAAAGGAGGAAAAAATCGGTGTTAGTCTCCTAGGTGATGGAGACCCAGCTGTGACCCGATTGCCTGCACCTCCCTGACGTCTCAGTAGTCCAACAAAACAAGATTATCGAGGCGTGCTGCCCCATCCCATACCCACCTGGGGGGTACAGTCACAGCTCAATGGGGACCACCAGAGCAGAATCAGGGAGGCAGCGGTGCAGGGACAGACTGCAATATGTGTCTCTTGAAAGAGTGGAGACCGACTCTGCCGGTGGGGGGGGGAGTATAAACAGAAAAAAAAAAGGTCTATCAAATTTGTTTGACAGGATCTGCCCCTGGTAAAGCCATGTTGACTTGGATTCATCAGGCCACTCACCTCTAGGTAATTGGTGATCCTGACTTTCATTAGTTTCTCCATGAGATTGTCTACCACCAATATCAAGCTCGTGGGCCTGTAATTTCCACCTCCTCCCTCCCCCCTTATGCAGCGGGACCACATTGCCTGCCTGCAGTCCCCCGGTACTATTCCAGACTCCAGGGACCTATTGAAGAGTGCAATCTATGGTGCCACCAGTATATCTTTTAGTTCCTTCAACACCCTTGGGTGCACTGCATCTGGCCCCATCGCCTTGTCCAACTTCATGCAGCCTAGTTCTCCCAAATTCTCCTCCACCTGGAATGGACTTTTACCCACTTCCCCCTCCCTTGCCTTATCTTCTCCTGTTCCACTGCCTTCCCCTTCTTCTTCCCTAGTGAACACTAGCAAAAACAATGGTTTAGTAGTTCTGCCTTCTCTCTGTCCCCTTGTATAAACTCACCTTGTTTGTTTTTAACCAGAGTATTCCCTGCCTAGTCTTCCTCCTTTCACTGATATACGGAAAAAAAGTTTTGTCCCCTTTTTTGACCCCTCTAGCTATGTGCTCCTCTGTCTGTGCCTTCGCCCTCTTTACTTCCACCCTGGCTTCTCTCTGGCTCAGCTGGTACCTTTCCCAGTCCATGTCCACCTGTGTTATCTTAAACCTCTTAAGGCCTTCCTCTTTTCCCTGACCTTTTCTGCTACAACTCCAGTGAACCACAGGGGTTTTCTCCTCCTCTTATTTTGCTTGATTTCTTGGTGCATAGGTCTGTGACCTCCTCAATAGTTTTTATCCTCTCCCACATTTCCTCCACATCTGTCAACTCCTCCACCCCTCTAGAGCCCTCTCCATTACTTACCCCATTTTCCTGAAATCTGCTCTCTTAAAATCCAACACTCTCAACCTAGACTGATGAACCTCCTCAGTGTTCCTTAATCTGAAGCAAACTGTGTTATGGTCATTCGTACCAAGGTGTTCACTCACCGATACATCTCCTACCCTATCCCCATTTGTCAGGACCAGATCAAGAACAGCTTCTGCCCTGGTTGGCTCTCTGACCAGTTGACTCACAAGGGTCATTAGCAGGGCGTCCAGTATTTCCCTGCTGCTGGCTGATGCTGCTGATAGGGTGTCCCAGTCTACATCTGGTAGGTTCAGGTCTCCCATCAGTACCACCTTCCACTTTACTGCCATTCTCACAAATTCATCAGCCATGCATCTATCCACTGATTCCTGCTGTGCTGGGGGCCTGTAAACCACCCCCATATGCACCACCTCTCCCTTCCCCGCCACCAAGGAGAACTAGAGTCCTTTGGCCTCCCCCCAGTTGCCCTGCAATTCTGATGCCTGATATCCTCCTTTACATAGAGTGCAACCCCCTCTCTCTTTTCCTCCCTGTCCCTCCTGAACAGTGTGTACCCTGGTATCCCCATGTCCCAAGGAGCGAGCTACACATACTGCTACTACGCTATCTGTTTGGCTCCTGTAGAAACATAGAATTTGACGGCAGATAAGGACCGCTTGGCCCACCTAGTCTGCCCATTTTCCTACCTGATGGATAAACTGCAGATTCTAGTTAATCAACAGCTTACTTCCTCCTGCCCCCCACTAGAATTGCCTTATGCCTGTCCCATGCATTCTTGAATTCTCCCACTGTTCCTGACTCCACAACCTCCTCAGGAAGGCTGTTCCATGCATCCACAACCCTCTCTGTGAAAAAATACTTTCTAACATTACCTCTGAGCTGTCCCCCCTCTATCTTCAAATTGTGCCCACTTGTTCTTGCACATCTCTTCTTCTGAAAGATGCTACCTTCTTGTACTTTGTTAATTCCCTTGGGATACTTGAAAGTTTCTATCATGTCCCTCCTCTCCCTCCTTTCCTCCAGGGTATACATATTAAGCTGCTTTAGTCTCTCCTTGTATGTCTTCTGGTGTAGACCCTGCACCATTTTGGTTGCCCTCCTCTGAACAACCTCCACTCTGTCTATGTCTTTGCGGAGATAGGGTCTCCAAAATTGCACGCAGTGACAAGAAAAGCAGTCAGTCAGCCAAGTTTAAACAAATTACAAACAACTGTGACAGAACATTACATTATTTCAACTGGATTAGATAAAGTCTGCAACTATTCTGAAGTTTGGCAATACAGTTACTGTATTTTAGGCTAGGCCAAATTGCTGTTTCTAGCTTTTACTTTTTTCAACTTAGAATAAGGGTTACCTATGCTCAAAACATGAAATACAGATCTTCTACTCCCTTTAAATCCAGTTTTAACAATATGGGATATCATGACCCAAATCGAGACACTTTTGAATCCTGGCATGTACCTGTAGGTATTGTGTTTAATGCTGATGGCACCTTTGGTAGTATACAGTCCCCGACAAGCTATAGAAAGCTTTAAGCACATAAGAGGCATAAAGGCCTTTTATAAGAACCTCTGTCACAGTGAGCACCAGTAAAACTTTTAAATAAAAACGCATAGCAAATACCAATTATTTTCTATTAGTAAAGGAATAATGCACGACAGGGTGGGTTGTGCTGTGATAATGTCATACCTCGGGTGGTTAGGCATGAGGCTGCAGGCTAAGTGTGTCAAAGACTTGAGAAGTGACATTATCCCAGCGCGACACATACACCATGGGATTCATTATTCCTATTATACAATGGCTCTTCTGTAAAAAAAAAAAAAAAAAATACATTTAAAAATACAGTTTTCTTGTTTTTCTCAATGTATAAGTATACTTTTTAAAAATAATAGTACTGATTCACTAGAGTGGCCAGTAGGTGGGAGCTGCTGTTTAAGTGGCTCTGCAGTCTACCACATTAAACCCTCTCTCTCTCTGCTCTGCATTGCTCCATGGTGCTGCCTTGTGAAAGTGACATATCACAGTGGCCGACACTGAATTAGAAAAAAAGGACTTTAACCACCACCCCCCCAGCTCAAATTTTGAAGTGACAAATAAAGAGGTAAGAAAATGAAGCGGGATCTTACTCATGCATTCAGTTTGTATGGCAGCCACAGTGCAAGGAGACTGGGAGAGGCTGCAGTTACATTTGGCAGCATGACATTTCTGTAGAGCGGGAGGCAGTGGGCTGTTTGCTTGTAAAGCTGATGTGACAGTTTTGACTGTGTGTTTTTTTTCTGTTTCATGGTTCATTCACATATCGGGACTGTGTAGTACAGTACGGTCTGCATGCCCATTGGCCCACGCAGTGGACCAATAGGCATACAGCTGTACTGTATGCTGTCAGTCGGTGGGCGGCCAGGTGGCTTGAGGGTGGGGGGCTGCCACCTGCCGCTGACCGGGGGGGTGCAGGGTGGTGAGGCTGAGTGGGCAGGTGGGGAGGGGGGGTACCGCCGGACCACCAGGGAATGTATTTATTCATATGCTCACAATCGGGCTGGGGATCGGGTCCACTGGCCCACTAGGGAATGTACTTATTCATATGCCCGCAATCGGGCTGGGGTTCAGGTCCACTGGACCACCAGAGATATATTACTCTTATGCCCATGATCGGGCAGATTAGCAGGTCCACTGGACCACCTGGGATATCTGTCTACTATGCCCACGATCGAGTGTTGGGGTGTGTTGCCCGTCGAGGGGCAGGGGGTGTCGGTTCCCGATGGCTGTAGCCTGGCAGGGCACCAGGCACAAGTCAGCAGTGCACCGCATGCAAATGGGGACATAATGACAAGCAAATGGCCCCATTTGTGCCCTGCATACATAATGGACTCTTTTGCATGCTCACGGCTGAATATCGCTTTGGCTGCACCTAGCGCAACCGCACTTGCGCTGGCACAGCCCCCTGCTCACTTGCCACTTGCGCTGGCGCAGTGCCACTGCATCGTATGCAGTGTGGGCACCCCTAATGCCATATTCAACAATGCTGAGCCATGGCGCAGCACCGCTGAATATCACCTGGACTATGCCCTGGCTCAACCCAGTTGCATTGCACCCCTGCCTGGCGCAGTCTGAATATCCCACCCTTAGTGTCTTGGCATGATGCTGGCAGACCACATGGAGTCCTGCTATCCGATCACATGCTTCTTACACTCCTGCCTGGCTCCCGGTTCAGTCAACCTACATGAGGTTCTACTCGACTACCTCTCTTCTACTCCTCCTCAGGCAGACCTACGTAGAGGTCCTGCCTGTCCAGCTAGTCTATCTGTGGGCCTAGCTCGACTCATTCACTTCTACTCCACAGGCAGACCTACACGGTGGTCCCGCCTGTCCAACTAGCCTATGTGGAGGCCTAGTTCAACTCCCTTACGTCTACCTCTCCTCTGGCAAACCTACATGGGGGTTTGCCAGTCTAGCTAACCTACGTGGAATCTTAGCCCGACTTACTCTCTCTACTCCTCAGACAGACTTATGTGGGGTTCCTCCCTGCCCACACAGGCCTAAGCTCACTATTTTATCACCTTGCATGCTGTCTTCTGCTGGACAACTATAGGGCCTTCTGCTGATCTGACCAGGAACTCTCATATCACCAGAAGTGTGTAACCTTGTACCCTGCAATCCTGCTGCCATGCCGGTCAACTGCACTTACCATTCTGCATCCGCCCGCTACACTTCATTTGGATTTAGCTTCAGCCTGGCTATATTGGTGGCCTTCAGCCCTCCATTCAACTCATCCATTCATCCTGCATTGAATCGTCAGTTTAGCTCAGCCTCAGTGGAACCTAAAACAATCCTCAATTTCTCTACACTTACTACTGCAAGGCGGGCCCACGGAGGTCCATCATCTCTGTCATCCATGCCCACAAAAGGGCATCGCCCATTGCTTATATTTCCATTTCACACATGGAACTCACTTAGGCTCTTTTTTCCTCCTGATACTGGACCTTGTGCTGCTACGGCAATAGCTGACTGCGGGTTGGGGGGGGGTCCTGCTGTCCATAACTTGAAAAGAGCATTACTAGGCGATGGTAAATGACATGGGATCCTACCATCCCAACCTTACACACCCCACGGGTGGGGCCCTTCTTCTTGGTACACATGTACTCAGTCACTACAGACGGACTACAAAGAGGTTCGCCATTTTACCCTCTATGATTCTACGTCCTCAATGATAGTTCATTGGCAATCATCTCCAACCATGCCGACTGCACATGAACACTGAACTGGCATTTCACTCACAGCTCCCTCAATCACGGATTACCTTCACCCCTCACCCAGTTATCATTACTAGCTGGATCTCCATCTGCCAGAAACATCATCATCAGCACTGATGTCCAGTTCATCATCGAATTGGACAACAGAACCTGGAAATCTAACATGGAAGTTTATCCTTCATCTGCCTATGTACATTCTGCATGTAGAAAATTACTTTACCTTCTTGCCAGACTGTACCTAATACTACTTTCCCATCCAGGTCAACATTTCCTGATCTAACATCTGCTTTCTTCTTGATAACATCGAAGGACATCCGTCATAATAGGATTCCCATCTTGATGGCCTACAGCCATGCCTCTGGTTTCAGTGTTCTTCTGGGATATCTCTCTAATGCTGCTTCGCCCCACCAAGGAATGTCCTAGCACTTGCTCAGTGTATTCCGTTTCCCCTTGGCTGACCTACATGGGGTTCCCGCCTTCATACACTAACCTACACTAATTGACCACATGGGATCACATCATCACCCTGGCTTTGCTCGCATAGGGCTTAGCTGCCTGTTCCTCCGCATTCCATCTCCTCTCAGCCGCATTATGTCTCCTCTTGGCAGACCATATGGTCTTGCTATTTGCAGTGGAGCTCAGGCATGGAGGAACACATGGGGTCCCCCATGTCCCCAGCTTCACCCCACAAGGGCCTGGCTTCATGATCAATGCACTCCTATTTCACCCTGAGCAGGACCTTTATTGCTTGCTCTGCACATTCCTGCTTCGCCCTGCAAAGGGGCCTGGAAGTTTCTATCCCGCTTCACCCACAAAGGGCCTGGCTGCATGGTCAATGCATTCCTACTCGCCCTCAATGGGGCCTATATTGCTTGCTCTACACATTCTTGCTTCACCCCGTAAGGGGGCCTGGAGGTTTCTATCTGCTTCACCCTCAAGGGCCTGGCAGCCTGCACCTGCATCCCTGCTTTGCCCTGCAAAAGGGGCCTAGAGCTTGTTCTATAAGAACTATGCATATTGGATCATGTGGAATCCACCATTCTCCCTATTCTGCCCCACTAAGGAGGACTAGCTGTCTGCACATTGTAATACAGTACATCTTTTGGAATGGACCTCTTTCTTCTTCGTACTCCAGGACTGACCATCAACCAGTTCTACATTCTCACCCTTCCAAGATGTGATGCAATAGAGAGCTGTTGGCCGAGCTGCCTGATATGCAAACTCCTCACCTTCTACACCTATAGATATAATGGACTGGGATTCACTAACTTGTTATGCTATCATCTCTCCATGGTGGACACTCTTTCATCCGTACCCTCATCTTCCAGGATTATTTGCTTGTAATCAAACTCAACATCTGCTCTTCAACTAAAACTCAGAATCTGTTAGAAGACAACTTATCTATACTTGCTTAATTTAGAATTATTCTCCTTTAGTATGCCCAGAGGATGGGCAGGTCAATAGTCATGGGTCCTCAGAGGTTTCCCTCTCCTGCATGCTACTGGCTACAATCTCCGGAGCTGGAGGAGGTAATCACATCGATTATTATATTTCTTTTTGGGCCTTCAATCCTACTCTTAACTAGCATCCTGCCAAAAGTGGGATACAGAGAAAGGCCAAAAGATCAAGTTCTAACAACAACTATATCTCATCCAGTTCAAACGTATCTAAGCACCAAACATATCTCATCCAGTTCCTACATAATAGAAGCACTGACCTATGTTCCTATCCAGTGCTAATGTATCTAAGCACTAACTTTATCTCATCCAGTTCCTACATACTATGAGCACTGACCTATGTTCCTATCCAGTGCTAACATATCTAAGCACCGACCATCTCTCATCCAGTTCCTATGCACAAGTATTGACTTAAGTACCAGTCCAGCTCTAACGTATCTAAGCACCAACCATATCTCATCCAGCTCTTATGCATCACAAGCACTGAGCTAGGAACCACACATAGAACAAATAGAGGAAAATAAGATGTGGGCCCATGTCTTGCAGCATCTTCTTTTTTCCTCCTGAAGTTCAAGATCAAGAGAATTACAGCACAGAAGATGCTCCACTCCTTGCCAGTTCCACCTGTTAACTGAAAAACACTAACTGCTTCCCATATATACACATGTGTGCTATTAACCATACATTTTCAAAAAATTCTACCTTTACCAGCTGCCTTAGAATAAGAGAGAAAGCAAGGAAGCAAGGGAAGTCATGCTACTGACTCCACCCTTTTGAATCATTACACCTGTACTATCTGCTTAAGATATTTAAACTAATTTCCTAATAATGTTTAAGAAGAATCCTTAGTATCTAAACTGGAAAATGAGGTGTTTCTTCACAGATGCCCTTTTTATGAAAAACGTTCCCATCACTATGACAAGAATAACAATTTAAAATGTCCCCTCCAGATAAAAGATGCATCTAGCAAGGGCTATGAAGATGATCATGTGGCAGCAGGGTAAATCATACGAGGAAACACCGAGAGCCCTAAATACTACTCCCTGGAGGACAGAAGGGAGAGGTGAGACATGATTGAGACCTTCAAGTACTTTAAAGAGATTAATAAGGTGAACAGGGAGGGTATCTTCAGACTGAGCTGCAGCAAAACCCCGAAGGGGCACAGCCTAAAGTTGGGGGGTGGGTGTTTAAGAGGGAGGTTAGAAGACACTTCTTCACAGAAATGGTTGTGAGCAAATGGAAAGCACTGCCAGAAGAGGTGATCTAATTGAGGACAGTGGGCAGCTTCAAAAGAGGCTGGGATAGATATAGGGGAAGATAAAGGTAATGGAAGGAGGGGAGGAAGGTAGTGGAAAGGGAGGGGGAGCAGAGACATGAGCCTGAGCTAAGAACCCTGCGCAACAAGCAGACTAGATAGACCAAAAAGTCTAATTCTGCTGGCTTCTTCATATCTGTACGTATGAGATTGCAGCCATAAATAAAAATGTTAATGCTTCAGAAAGCAGTCTATTAATCTGTGTGATAAATAATCTATTATTTTATATATATAATATGAGTAAATAAGAGATTATACCCTATAGCTGCTGTTTCACATATTTTTTGGTTGCTAATCAATACAAACCACAATCCTATATGATCCTACAAAGGCAAAAAAAACAATGCTTTTGTTTATTGCACTGTCACATTCATTCTGACTCTTTTTTTGAACTTGTTAAATTCTTAAAGTAAATAATATATACTCTCAGAACTCACTTCCATTCTCATTTCCTTATATTTGTTTACTATAATAAAGGTTTTCTTGGCCGGCCTACCGGCATAGCAGCAAGGTGTCTGCTTGTGGTGCTGACATCCTGGGTTCAGTGACGGACCCAGGAGTTGGAGGGACGGCCAGGGGGAGAAGGACTGAGCATCCTGAGGACTGTTCTTCATCTCCAGAAGGAGCGGGGAAGAGTGTCTGGTGCTTTACAGACCCCTGGTGGATGCTGGGGGTATCACTGCAGCCAATACCGTCACCTTAGGGGGCAGGAAAGATGCTGGACATCATTGCACATCCCTGCCCCCACAGATTCAACATTCAGAAAAACAGCCGGTCCCTAGTCATGACAACCTGCTCTGCTGCTGTCACTACTTCCACCAATGTCCCGGCTGAATTCGCTTCCATGGCCCTGACCATGGGAGTAAGCTGGGAGCCAACAGTGTCCGCTGGGGGAGCACCCACCTGGTGGCCCCATCCAGGGCCAAAGCCTGGGCATGGGGGACAGTAGGCAGGGCAGGGCTAAGTTCCAGCAAGGCTTGGGGGCCCACCCCCCAAAACTATTTAGATTTTTATTCCCTTTCACTTCTTAATACATGTCTGTAGAGGTTCTATTTCCTCTTACTCCATAAGATGTGCCTGTCATTTTGGCTAAAACAGTAAAATAATGGCCCACAAATCAGTAATGTTCTAATATAACTATTCATAATAATATAAATGATTCAGTTAGTAACTAGCACACCATTATTTTTTTGTCACTGTATGACATCTTTAATATTGGTGGCTCAGTGTTACTAGTATACTTCCCCTCATGAAAAATCAAATTTCATTAGCCTGTATCAACATCACAACTGTAAGACTACTGCACTCAAAGCACTAAAGGTGCTAAAAAAACACCTTTATACTGTAGCAAGGCTATTCAGTTACACAGGGTCACAATCAGCCATGGGTGATACTACACTGCCTTCTTTTTAATGGAGTTACCCACCTCTACCATGCTAAGTGAACAAATGATGCACTAGGTATCATCACATAACTTTGTGTGCCATGCCATTACACAGAACATGATGACATCATGCATTACTGATGACATAGTTGGCCGCCCAGTTGCTTGCAAAAGCCTGCAAAACCCCTCCCAGGCCAACACAATCAGCCCCACACCAGAAAAAAACAAAATAAAACAGGATGGGGAGCCCTAGTATAATGAGAGACTGATTTCATTAAGGTCATAGAAACATAGAAGTTGATGGCAGATAAGGACTGCAAGGCCCATCCAGTCTGCCCATTTCTTTTTCTACCTTATGAATGTGCCATCAGCCTTTGCTCTGTCAATGGCCTATCAATTCATACTCATCTGTATTGCTTTCTTATGCCTATCCCATTCCTGCTTGAAGTCCTGCACTCTATTCATATCTACCACTTCCCGAGGTAGGCCATTCCATGCATCCACCACCCTTTCTGTGAAAAAGAACTTCCTCACATTACCCCTTAATCGACCTCCCTCTGATCTCATGCTGTGTCCTCTGGTCCTATTTTTCTTATACTGAAACACGTTAGACTCTTTCACCTTGTCAATGCCCTTAAGGTGTTTGAATGTTTTGATCATATCATATCTATCTCTCTCTCTCTCTCTCTCTCTCTCCTCTCCTTTGCTCTAGGGTATACATACTGAGCTCCGTTAATCTGTCCTCATATGTTTTCTGATGCAGTCCCCTGCATCATTTTGGTTGCTGTTCTCTGGACTGCCTCAATTTGGTTAATGTCCTTGTGAAGGTGTGGCCTCCAGTACTGCACGCAGTACTCCAGATGGAGCCTAACCAGTGTCTTGTAAACAGGGATTATTACTGCCCTCTTATGACTTGTGATACCCCTACTAATACACCCTAACATCCCCCCTAGCCTAACCTACTGCTTTAGTGTTCTGCTTAGATGATTTCAGGTCATCTGTGATGATGATGCCCAAATCTCTTTCTTCCCTTGTGACTGCCAGCAACTCCCCTCCCTACCTATAGGTGGCTTCAGGGTTTCTCTTCCCTATGTGCATGATCTTGCACTTCTTTGTGTTAAACCCCAGTTGCCACTCTTCTGACCATTTTGCCAGTTTATCCAGATCTCTTCTCATTCTGCCCACCCCATCTAGAACAACTACTTTGTTGCAGATCTTGGTGTCATTTGCAAACAGACAAACCTTACCATCCAGTCGATCTGCAATGTCACTGATGAAGATATTGAAGAGGACTGGCCCAGGACTGATCCCTGAGGTACCCCACTTGTGACTTGCATCTCTTCTGACTGTATACCGTTTGCCACCACTCTCTATTTTCTGCCCGTCAGTTTGCCACCCAGTTGACCAATGTCTGACCCAACCCGAGCCTACCCAGCTTATTAATCAATCTTCTAGGTAGAACAGTATGGAAAGCTTTGCTGAAGTTAAGGTAGGGAACACCAGCTGCTCCCCTTTGGTCCACCACTCTGGTTACCCAGTCAAAGAAATCTATGAGATTAGTTTGACAGGACCTTCCTGTTGTAAACCCATGCTGTCTTGGATCCTGTGCTCCTATGGATTCCTGGTGCTACACTATCCTTTCCTTAAGGAGTGCCACCATAATCTTGCCCACTACTGAGGTAAGACTGACTGGTCTATACTTTCCTTCCTCCTCCCTCCTACCACTCTTGTGGAGCAGGATCACATGAGCCCTTCTTCAACCTTCTGGGACCTCTCCTGTGTTAAGAGACTCACTAGAAGAAGAAGAAGAATCAGCATTTATATAGCGCTTTTTATACACAGTATCCCAAAGTGCTCTACAAGCAATGCTAGACTGGTAGTGAAGTGACTGAATATGTGGTGGCAGCCATATCGCACATCATCACCCACACACAGCCTGGATAACTGCATGAACCGGTTTATGGGAAGGGGAATGTTGGCCAGGACACCGGGAATGTTCCCTGCTCTTTGCGAAGAGTGCCCTGGGTTATTTTACTTCCACCTGGTCACCCACCAGGATGGGCAGAAGGGACCTCGGTTTAACGTCTCATCCGAAGGCCGGCACACCCCAGCAGTACAACACCCCCCAATATTGCACTTGGATGCCAGCGATTTTTAGGTGCAAGTCCAATCCCAATGTGGGACAAGAACCCATGACCTTCTGGTCCAGAGGCAGATGTGCTACCAACTGAGCCACGCTGACACCTGACACTAAACAGTTCTGATAATGGCTCTGCTAGTTCCACCCTTAGCTCCTTTAGTACCCTGGGATGAATGCCATCAGGTCTCATTGCCTTGCCACACTGAGGTTATCGAGCTCTTGTAGGACCCTTTCTTTTGTGAAGGGACTAGAGCACACCTCCCTCCCCACTGTGGTCCATGGTGCTGAGCTGTGGGCCCTGCCCTACTTCTCTTCAGTAAATACTGATCAGAGGTATCTGTTTAGGATAGATGCTTTTACATGGTCCTCCTCCTCACACACCCCCTTATCCCCTTTGATCTTAACAATACCCCTCTGGACTTTCTCCTTTCACAAACGTATCTATATAAAGTCTTGTCACCTTCTTTTACTGTTTGTGCTAGTGTTTCCTCCATTTGGACCTTTGGCTGCCTTACTGCCTTTCCTGCTTCCCATAGGGAAGTTTGGTATGCCTCCCTATCTTCATCCCACTGCGTTCCCTTATATTTCCTGAAGGCCAGCCTTTTGGCTCTGACCTTTTCTGCTACTATTTTTGAGAACCAAAGTGGTTTCCTTCTTCTTTGCACTTCTTTTTCTCTTTAACACAGTGGGATGTTGCTTTGAGTATTGCACCTTAATGCTTACCCATTTTGCCTGTACCCCCTCAACTGTATTTCTTATTGCCAGGGCTAGCTTAACTCTGTTGGCTATCTTATCATTAGCTTGGACCTAAAAAATGAATAGCAGCATCAGCTAGAAAGCAATGTGGCTTTTAGAGGGACTCTTTAAGTGTGCTTGTGATACTGAAACCTGCAGTCACTGCAACAGCTCTCAGGGCCGTAATTTGATCATCTGCCCCAGCTCCTTTGTTCATCTCCCCACCCAGCTCCCAGCCCGCCTGCTACTTAATCACTTTAACCTTTCCCTCTGCCTACTTAAACCCCTTGTCTTCTCCTTTTTCTTCGCAGACCACCATCCCACTCCCCGTGGAGCGGAGGTCGTGAGGGCCAGCCGAGAAGCCCTCCCTGCCATAAAGACAAGCACAGCACGCTGAGCCAGGTAATTAGCTGCTCACCTAAGGAATACGTTGCTGTGTGGCGCCTTTTACAAACGGCCTCCAGCCCCCAGCCTTGCCGCTCGTTCACCCCAGCAGAAAAGCAGCTGCCTTGCCCTCGCGAGTTTCGGATCAGGCTCAAACAGAGCTTTAATCTGGAACTGGTGGCTAGCCCTCTGTTGGGCACAGACGCAAGTTTTTTCTTTGGAAAAAATATATTTAGGAACTGAAACGTCTGAGCAGCCTGTAGGGCCAGTATCTGATTTAAAATCTAGCCTCTGTGCATATTCCAGTCCCCTGCCTGCAACTCGTTTGGGACAAACAAGAATTTGAATTTCTGTTCTTTACAGTGGGATTGTTTGTAGATTAAGTGAAGTTGGGCAATTTCTGTGTGGCTTTTAGAGGGACTCTTTAAGTGTGCTTGTGATACTGAAACCTGCAGTCACTGCAACAGCTCTCAGGGCCGTAATTTGATCAGCAGCTCCAGCTCCTTTGTTCATCTCCCCCCACCCAGCTCCCAGCCACCCTGCTACTTAATCCCTTTAACCTTTCCCTCTGCCTACTTAAACCCCTTGTCTTCTCCTTTTTCTTCGTAGACCACCACCCCCCCCATGGAGACCGGAGGTCATAAGGGCCAACCGACAAGCCCTCCCTGCCATAAAGACAAGCACAGCACGCTGAGCCAGGTAATTAGCTGCTCACCTAAGGAATCCATTGCTGTGTGGCACCTTTTTCAAATGGCCACCAGCCCCAGCCCTTGCTCATTCACTCCCAGCAGAAAGTGCTGCCTTGCCTCAAGAAGCCTCGGATCAGCTTAGCTACTCGTTCGGCTCCCCACCACCCCCACCACCACCCTTGGTCGGCTCCTGAACTTATACCCTGTTCAAGTCAGGTGACAGGGCGAAATAACCTATCAGCCCACTTTTCCAGCTGCAGGTTATACAATTCCATCACTAGAGGCCGCTGTCGCACATTCCCTCTTGACATAAAGTCACCATGCATCTTCTATTAATCACATCATTGCTGACCAGCAGGCTCACTCTCCTTGCTCTGCAACCCCACACTGTGGCTCTTCCACCTCATGACTTCACCAACTTCACTATCCCTTCATCTACCCCAGACATTGGCTAGCAGAGACACTCCTACGCTGCACACCAACATCAATTTGTCCTAATTTACCTTCTCTCTCATACTCCTGCAATTACACCCACTTTACTGATGGGTCAACACTGTACCTCTGCCCTACTCCAGCATTCACCTCAGCCCCCCTCCACCCACGAAGATGTGATGTCGGCCCCCCGCAACCTCCCTGCTTCCCAGCATCATCTCTAGTCTACCAGTACCCACCCACAACAAAAAAATAAAACAGTCACCCTATCATTCTCAGCTTGGGTCCCACAAGCATTGCAGGCTCTCTCTACTAAGGCACACAATACTCCTACTCCTGCTATCCGGAAATATTCACCCCAACCCTGGACCCCCCATCACAACCCCTCCCCCAAAACAAACCTCAGGAAAGACTGCTGTTGGCCTCAATTACTATTTGTAGTCTCCTAAAACACATCGCTTACTTCAAGTTGGATTACCCAACATGCTCCTGACATTCTAGCCCTCTCAGAAACCTGGCTATCCAAAAAATCCCCAACGATGCAGTCTCCCTAAGTAACTATAACCTTTTTAGGGCAGATAGACCTGATAAGTGTGGGGGTGGCTGTGCAATATTAGTTAAATCTACACTCAGTGCCACAGTCGTGGACACCCCCCCAGAACATGGGGCGCAGACACTTACAGTCAAAATTAGCCTGGGCACCAAAACTATCCACATCATCGCTTCCTATATCCCCCCGAGAAACCAGAAACTTGCGTTTGAATCATTCCTACACACTATCGCTCACCCTCCAAATGCTAACGAATCCATATTAATGGGCGACTTCAACATTGATTGGCTATCCCCATCCTCCTCCACCTACAAAGATGCAGCACAGGCAATGGACCTCACCCAAATTGTTACCTCACTAACAAGGTGTGACACAAGAACCGGGACCTCCACACTATTGGACCTTATTTTTACAAACAGACCACGTAACATCATCCGGGCCTCAGTGCTCCCAGATGCTATCAGTGACCACTCCCCAGTTATCTGCTGGTGGTCGGGTAAACTCCCCCCAGCACCACCAACCACCACATGGCATTGTAAGCTCAAAAAGGAGGCCTTGACCGCTTCAAAGAATACCTTGTAAATAACAACTGGCTACCCATATATAGCACAGACAGTGGATACCGCCTTACCCACTTTATAACTCAGCTTAACAAAGCCTGTGATATATTTGCCCCTTCACAGCAGGTGGTGAAAACCAGGACTACTCCCTGATCACACCTTCCCTTATAAACCTTATGCAACACAGGGACAACCTTTGGCACAAGGCCTAGACACACAGCGCACTAGGGACAGACAACTATATAGGAGGCGGTAATAAATGCACCTGGGCAACTCACAGGGCAAAAGCTGAATACTACACAGCATACCCTCTCCGCCTCCTGGGAGACGGAAAAATTCTGGAGCAACATTCAGGAAATCAGTGGCAAAACTCGCTCCCCACCCTACCCAACTCAATGTGAATGGGGACATTACTCAAGACCCAGCTAAAATCGCTGAAGCCCTCAACGACTCCTTCTCTGACCTCTCACATATCCTCCCCACATTTCTTCCACCTCCCAACCCCCACACCATGTTCAGAGAATATAGACCTCCCACCCCTGTTCCGGCTCCGAACCATTCCCGACAACCTGGCCAAACGCTATATCTCCAAAGCTATCGCTAACATTCGCTTCAGCAATGACTCCCTGGACCTAAAACTGATAAGGCTTACCCTTGATGTCACACTACCCCATCTCACAAAAATTCTTAACCTCTCACTCTGCCTCGGCCAATTCCCCTCTAACTGGAAAAAAGCCTTGATCACTCCTATCTTAAAGAATGGTGACCCCACCTACACCAGTAATTATAGACCAATCTCAATACTCCCTCCTCTCTCCAAAGCGCTTGAAAAATAGTCTCAGACCAGCTTACAGAGCACCTTAAGAGACACAACCTCCTAAGAAAGGAACAACATGGGTTCCGTGCTGGCACAGCACCATCACGGCCCTCACTGAACTAACCACGTTCATCCATGGGGCCCTGGACCAAGGATCCATTGCCGGAGCCATCTATGTAGACTTAACAAAGGCATTTGACACGGTCAATCACGATCTTCTCATCCAGGTCCTGCCACAACTAAATGTAGCCACTGAGGTCTCGGCCTGGTTCAAGAACTACCTCTCGGGTCGCTCTCAGCAAGTAAGAATCAACTCCACCATCTCCAACCCCAAACCTGTGTGCTCGGGCGTTCTACAGGGATCTATTCTGGGCCCACTGCTTTTTACACTCTTCCTTAACTCACTCCCCAAAGCTTGCAGTGGTCATCTCCTACTTTATGCTGATGATGCTGTTCTTTACTGGCAACACCCACAGCCAGACACCCTCCAGCTCTCCTTCAGGGGTTTTTCAGGAGCTGGAAAACTGGTTTACTGTACACAGCCTGATCATTAACTATTCCAAAACTAAGTCCATGACCCTTGCACACGCTAAAGCCCACACAGCCAGATGACACTCCAAATCACAAACTTGATGGTACCCATCTGGAACATGTTACTCATTTTAAATATCTAGGTGTCACCTAGATACCTCCTCTCCTACCACAGACATGTACGCCCTCTCATCAGCGATTAACTCCAGAATTGGTACCCTCTACAGGATCAAGAACAGCCTGCCTGCCCATGCCATGCAGATAGCTGTCACCTCCTCCATCCTCTCACTTCTCGATTATGGGATTGTTATCTACGGCACGCTGACAACTCCACCCTAGGTAGCATAGTCACAGCTATCAAAGCCTGCTCAGCTCACATTGGCTGTGACAGACTCACCCACACCTGCGACTTCCGGTAACACAAACAGATTGGCTTAATTTCCATCAAAGACTCAAATA
Organism: Neoceratodus forsteri; assembly: GCA_016271365.2. NCBI lineage: Eukaryota > Metazoa > Chordata > Ceratodontiformes > Ceratodontidae > Neoceratodus > Neoceratodus forsteri. Next base: position 982,601,735 of record CM028133.1, read on the forward strand.
TCAAACCTGCATCTTAGCAAAAAAGATCCACCTCCAGCTTACTCCAGCTGGACTACTCCCCATCGTCAGCCCGGCCCCTCACAGGCGGACTACCAGACTGTCGGCTACCTCATCCTTCACGGTCCCCCCATGTCGAATGTCTTTAGGGCAGAGATCCTTCACCTACCATGCCCCCAAATGGCTCAACACCCTCCCCCCTACTCTCTCCCAGACCCACAGCATCGCACTTTTCAAAACAGGCCTTCGAACACACCTCCTTGAAAACTCTAAATGTGAATGACAATAAGGCCTGCTCTCTCCCCCATCCCCTTAACTGACTCTGGGACTTCCTAGTCCCTACGTTCCACCCTCTGCATTTAGCTCTGTCTTGGGCCCACATGTATGCCTCCCATAAGCTTTTAAAACGCTTCTCAAGTGCCATGTCAATTCTGTAACCTGAAAAAATCAAAGTGTAAAAAAAAAAAAATTTGTGTTGTGTCTCTCCACCCCCTGTAACCCACCGTGGAGCCATTGAATAAAAAAAACTGTCTGTACTGAAACCTGTATATAATTGCTCGTTCCGTCTGTCTTCCTTGTACTTTGGTTCTCCCTCCACCCCCAGTAAACGACGTGGAGCCTTTGCAAAAGAGTCTATGACTCAAAGGATTGTAATTCCGATTATACTGTAAAATAAAAAATTAAAAAATAAAATACAGTAATGCTGTGGTATATCATAAAATGCTGCAGTACGCTGCAGTAAACAATACAGTTCAATGGTAATTAAAGCCCTTCCTACTGCAGTATTTATAAATGTTCTTATTAGCCCATCATGCTGATTACTATAGAATAAAAAAAGTAGCAAACTTGAGAACTAAACAAGATACTAATAAGCAGAATATTAAAGAAAGTGAAGAAGTGAGGGGCGGAATAGAGTGGGGTCCATAACAATATCCAGTCATGGCCTTTATCCAGTAAGCGGAGATAGGACACTGCACACCAATTACAGACCTATCTCACTCCTCCCCCCACTATCCAAAGCGCTGGAGCGAATAGTGTCAGACCAACTAGTTGAATTCCTGAATAAGTACAATGTATACAGTGCCCAGAGCAGCATGGCTTCAGAAAAGGGCACAGCACCACCACTGCACTACTGGAATTTACAACCTTCATCCATGCCACGCTTGACAATGGGAATTGTGGAGGAGCAGTATTTATAGACCTTACCAAGGCATTCGACACAGTTAACCACCCCCTACTGCTCAAGCAACTGTCCTCCATTGGGATCTCCAGCAATGCCCTTCCATGGTTCACCAGCTACCTTGATAATCGGATCCAACGGTAAGGATTGCAGGGATCTCTTCGGATGAGAAACCGTCTGCTCCGAGTCCCCAGTGGTCTATTCTGGGCCCTCTACTCTTCTCCCTCTTCATCAACAATCTCCCCAGTGCCTGCCACCAAAAATATTACTATCACATGAGCGATGCAGTCCTGTTTTCCAGCCACCATGACATTACAGTCCTTGAATCCCAGCTGCAGCTCGACTTCAATCGCATCCGAGCCTGGTTCAATTTTCATAAACTTGTCCTGAACCACAGCAAGACTAAAGCCATGTCCTTCTGTAACTGACAGAGCAGGCACAACTCTCTGTCCCTCACCATCAAGAACCACGCTGGGAACCCACTCAACATGTCAAGGAGTTCAAGTACCTTGGTATTACCCTGGATAGTACCCTCTCCTACACTCGGCATATTGACACTGTTGCCAAGACCGCCAATATACGGATTGGACTACTACACAAACATAAGCACTGTATGCATGCGGATGCCCTTAAACTAGCCATCTACAGCTCTGTCACCTTTATCATTGACTACGGCCTTGCCATCTATGGCTCTGCCTCAACAAGTGCCCTCCGCAGGATCTCAGTTGCTCTCAACAAAGCCTATAGACTACTGACGGGTGCAGCCCGACAAACTCACATCTGTGACCTCTATGCACAGGCCAGCTGGCTACCCCTACATAGCAGAATACAATACCAGACCTGCGTACTTACCAAAAATATTCTCCTTGGTCTCATGCCACCTGGTGTTAGCTCACTCCTTAGTACCTACAGTGGCACTCAACAAACACGTGGTGCCCAATCTCTAACCTTTCAGGTTCCCAGATGTCGTACCTTAATGGGTCAGCGGTCCTTTATCTATAGAACCGGTCAATGGTTCAATTCCCTCAATAAAGAAGCACTTTCCTCTACTACACTTGGACCCTTCAAAAGGAATCTCAAACTTTACCTCCCTCTACCACTCAATGTGACTGCTTCTCTGAACAGAGATCTCTAAACACCTCCCAGCTCACTCATGTCTCACAGCCCGCCCTTTCCCAATCTCATTCCCTCTGGCACTGGGCCTTCCTTGTGACTCCTTTCCTGCTTCACATTTCCACTGGTACAAGACATTTTCCACCATCATCAGACAGTGACCCATTAGCCTGCCAACTTCCTCTCCTGGTCGCATGCCTGCAATACTAACTGCCTATGGTGCCCTCTATCTCTTATTGTTACCGCAGCCAGCTGCCTACTCAAGCTGCTCGTTTTATGAATATTATCTCAAAGTATGTTATAACTGAGTATCTTTATTTTTTCTTTTAGTTGTTTTAGTTGTTTATTGTGCATTCTTTTACTACCTCTGTATGTATGTTGACCCTCATCCTTTGACATGGAACCTTTGTAAATGAGCAGTTTCTGCTCAAAGGTATTTGTAATCCGAGAATTTAATAAATAAAATCAATAAAAAATATTGAATAGACCATAACTAGCCATGGCTTGCTATAACTCTGAATATCATTATGAATTTTAGTGACTACCACAGCAGCACTGATTTGTCATAATTCAAGCTACAAGTATTTCCAAGCAGCTGCTTGTAATACTCCTATTTTCAGAAGGGATATTTCTACTGTGAGGAGACAAGAGAGAAACTTGGCAAAGAAGAAATATTTGAAACTCAGTGCTTCAGAAAAACACTGCTACAAATGCGGTGCTGAGAGCAGATAGAGCACATCTGATGTCTTTGAAAAATTATATCCTTTATAGTCAATTCTTCAGATTAAAAATAAACTGTAGTTCATCTGTACCATATGATGAACCCCATGATGCCCGAGCTATCCATGTGTCCATCCCCTTCACTCTCCGAATCTTTGTAGCTGGCATTTACTACCACCCAAATATCCATCCTTTGGTCGCATTAGACCTCCTGACCTCCATCACTTCCCTTGCTCGCACTGGAGAATTATTCATCCCAGGTGACTTTAATTAAGTATTAATCCACAAAAAAAGGAGGGCTCTACTAGGGAATTAATGTCTGGTTGATGGGGGAAGGGGGCCGAGTGTCTCCAACCAGGCATTAATTCCAGAGTGGAACCCGACTTTGGAGTGAATTAATGCACTTGTAACATGGCAAATGCAGGATAAATAGTATTACAAGTACATTATATGTGGGACACAAATGAACAGTAAGTCAAAACATTGCTGAATGCAATATTATATGCTGTTCAGGAAAGCACTTTTCAGTTACCAGATAGGGTGTCTAAATGTGCGGCTGTGTGCATGTACGTTCAGTACACGATATACATTTGTATTGTGACTGCTCATTTTACACAGTTTTAGCCATATTGTTTACACTTTTAGGACACAAAGATATAATAAACCATGAACTTCTCTGTGCCAATGGAGTGGTGTGTTCACTCATTTTCTTCCTTTTGTGTTGTGATTCACTAATGCATTAGGGGAAAAGTACAAATATTTGCATATATGGCTTCTGTTTGTACTATCCCTGCAATGCATTGCTGGATTGAAAACATTACAGCCTGAGGATCGCTCCACTGCACTCCGAAAGTGCAGCTTTATCATTTTCCTTCCCATGGATGTCTTTCTCTACCTTTCTCTGTGGCTCAAATTGACATTTTTTCCCCACGTTGAAGCTGATCACTGTTTCGTCACAGGTCGTGCAGGTGGGTGAATATGAGTCTCCACTTTTCAGTGTGCTTGTCAGGATTGCTCTTCACTGTGCAAAGACACCTGCAAGGAATTGCTCAATGGTATAATAAGCGCACTCCCGACAACATGATACAACTTGGACATGGCATTATACAAGTTGGAGCGGGCACTACTAGGGAATTAATGCCACGTCCAACTTGTATCATGTGGTAGGTTTCAATCAATCACTTTCCTCGTTTTCACACTACATTTTGCCATGTTACAATATAAATTGGTTGTCACCTAAAACTACCAAATCTAAAAATTAAATTGGAGCCCTAAACCTCTCCCAACTGATCTCTGAACCCACCTGCCCAAACCACAAGACACAACACCACTCCCTCTTTGACTGGTCCCTTACCTCCCACCCCCACCGCATCATCATCTCTGGCATCCTCCCTGATGCTCTTAGAGACCATAACCGGGGCAGAATGAGAAGAGATCTGGATAAAATAGCAAAATGGTCAGAAGAGTGGCAACTGGGATTTAATGCAAAGAAGTGCAAGATCATGCACATAGGGAAGAGAAACCCTGAAGCCACCTATAGGCTGGGAGGGGAGTTGCTGGCAGTCACAAAGGAAGAGACTTGGGCATCACCATCACCAATGACCTGAAATCATACAAGCAGACCTCTAAAGCAGTAGGTAAGGCTAGGGGGGTGTTAGGGTGTATTAGTAGGGGTATCACAAGTCGTAAGAGGGAGGTAATAATCCCTCTTTACAATACACTGGTTAGGCCCCATCTGGTGTACTGTGTGCAGTACTGGAGGCCACACCCTCACAAGGACATTAACCAAGTTGAGGCAGTCCACAGAAGGGCAACCAAAATGGTGCAGGGACTGCATCAGAAAACATATGAGGACAGATTAACGGAGTTCAATATGTATACCCTTGAGCAAAGGAGGGAGAGAGGTGATATGATTGAGACATTCAAACACCTTAAGGGCATTAACAAGGTGAAAGAGTCTAACATGTTTACATATAAGAAAAATAGCAGGACAAGAGGACACAGCATGAGATTGGAGGGAGGCCGATTAAGAGCGAATGTGAGGAAATTATTTTTCACAGAAAGGGTGGTGGATGCATGGAACAGCCTACCTCGGGACGTGGTGGCTATGAATACAGTGCAGGGCTTCAAACAGGCATGGGATAGGCATAAGGGAGCAATACCGATGAGTATGAATAGATAGGCCACTGACAGAGCAAAGGACGATGGCATATTTATAAGGTAGAAAAAGAAATGGGCTGACTGGATGGGCCTTTCGGTCCTTATCTGCCATCAACTTCTATGTTTCTATGTTTCATAGTTAGGAAAGTTCACAGAACTAAATCACCACAAAAAAAAAAAAAAAAAAAAACAACAACTACACTTTTTCAAGTCTCTTGCCCTTGAACCTCTCCTGAGTAACCTTGTCACTTATGACTGGACCCCAACCTCCTTCCCCTCGGTTGATAATGCCCTTGCCTACTTCAAAGAAATCTTTCTTGTAAACTGGAATGCCTTTGCCCCACTCAAACAAAGCAGAGTCAGAGGTAATCATTTACCTTGGATAACCTTACAACTTCTGGCCTGTCTCAGGGCTAGAGATTGAGCCTGGAAGTGCCATAAAGCTATCCAGCACCCTAGTGACCTTGTGAACTACTGCATGCTCTGAAACACTTGCAGCAAGGCTACAAGGTTAGCCAAGTCCAAATACTTCAAAAATGCCTTCATCACCAACATAAATTCCCCTTCAAAGTTCTGGAAGGTGGTCCATGCCCTATTTACCCCCTCATCTCACCCCCAGTACTTAAAGTAAATAGGTCACTAGTGTCTGAACCACCAGCGGTAGCTGTGGAATTTAACTCCTACTATACGTGCTGTGCCACTGACCTACTGAAATCCACCCCTACCCATCACCATCGCCACCCTCTACTGGTGTGCCCCCTCCACCGCCCTCCCACCTCCCTTTCTCTTTTGCTACTGTAACCCCAAACAATGCCCGAAATGCCCTCGTCACCATCAGCCCCTTTAAAGGTGCCTCCTCTGATGGCCTCGACCCAAAACTCTTCTCCCTCTCCGCTTTGGCCATTTCCTATCCCCTCTCTTTAATCCTAAATCTCTCATTCTCTACTACTTCGGTCTCTTCTTCATGGAAACATGCGGTGGTCCTCCCTCTACCCAAAGGAGGTGACCCCTCATCCCCTGGTAACTACTGCCCCATATCTTTCCTCCCTACCCTTGCCAAGCATCAAGAACACATTGTCCTCTCCTAACCCACCTCTTTTCTATCAGACACCTCCTTTTTTGCCCCTTTCCAGTCTAGTTTCAGGAAAAACCACTCAACCACCACCTCTCTCCTACGGCTCACAGACTCTATCCTAACCGGGATGGACAATGGCCAAATTACCTCTGCCATTTTTGTTGACCTTGCCAAGGCCTTCAACACCATCTCTTACTTCTTTCTCCTCGACTCACTCCCAGCAGCTGGCCTATCTTCCTCCACCATAAACTGGTTCAAGGACTACCTTATCGGCAGAACCTAATCAGTTAAGATCTTGGATGCCGCTTCACCTCCCCTCCCAATTAGCACTGACATCCCCAGGGCTCTGTATTAGGGCCCCTCCTATTCTCCATCTTCTTAAATGACATTCCCTCTGTTTGCTCCCCCTCCTATGTATGCAGATGATACAGTCCTGTATGCATCTGGCTCCTGTCCTACTGAGGTTACAACCAGCTTACAGCAAGACTTCAACAAGGTTCAGCTCTGGTTTACTAACCATCAACTTTTCCTCAGCACCAAGAAAACTGTCTCCATGACCTTTGGCACAAGACAGAGACTGTCTAGGCTTCCCTCCCTACCACTTTCCACACCCTTGACAGGATTTTACTTGTGGACACATCCTCCTTCAGGTAATTAGGTATTTGGCTGGACCAACACCTAAACCTCTCTGGCATATTTTTAATTTTAGTCTTTGGTAACCAGGTAAGGCCCACTAGGCACAAGTGCCTGTCTTCAAGGGTGACCTGGGAGCACTGGGTGGTTAAGTGACTTTCTCAGAGTCACACAGCATGCAAGTGGAGGTTGTAAGAATCAAACTCAGGTCTGGTCTGTTGGATGTATCAAGCTCATTCACACCTCATTCCTCTAACCTCTAGGCTATACTGCCATATTGACGCCATCCAGAAAAAACTGCACCCCAAGCTTGGTGCCCTGTTCAGGAACCATCACTGCATCACTCCTACAGCTAAGTGTGAACTTGTTCAGAAGATGATACTGCTGATTTTTGACTACTGTGACACAGTCTATGGTGCTACCCCTAAGTCCTCACTGGCCAGACTGGACACCCTCTTCAATTCCTTCTGCTGTTTTGCCCTGTATGCCCCCTCACACCCACCACTGTGATGCTTACTGTGCCCTATCCTTCTCTTACAAATAGGCAACTCTCCCACTGTGCTAAATCCACCTCCAAGCACTGGTTGTGTGAGCTCCTTTCCTACCTCACTTCCTCCTTTATAACAACCTTCCATTCCCTTAGATCAACTGATTCCTGTGCCCTGGTAGTCCCCCGCAGATCCACACTAATTGGCCAATCTGCTTACTCTCACAGCCTCCCAGAAATTTGGAATTTACTCAACTCTCGCACTCATCCTCTGCCTTCTCCATCAGCTCTGCTCTCAATAATTACCTTGCTCCTAGTTGCTTATGCCATGTCCCTCCTTAATTCCCTCCTCTAAACCTTGGATAAACCCTTCCCCTGTACTGTCACCTTCATTTCACCATGTGCACCCCCTCCCCCCTAATTTCAGGAACTGTAGTTGCTTCCCTCCTACGGCTGAGCGTGAACTTGTTCAGAAGATAATACTGCTTATTTTTGACTACTGTGACCTAGTCTATGGTGCTATCCCTAAGTCCTCCCTGGCCAGACTGGACACCTTCTTCAATTCCTTCTGCCGCTTTGCCCTGGATGCCCCCCTCACACCCACCACTGTGATCTTTATCTTGCCCTATCCTTCCCTTCTCTTACAAATAGGTGACTTTCCCACTGTGCTAAATTCACCTCCAAGCACTGGTTGGGTGAGCTCCCTTCCTACCTCACTTCCTCCTTTATAACAACCACCCCATCCTTCAATTCCCTTGGATCAATTGGCTCCAACACCCTGGTAGTCCCCAACAGATCCACCCTAACTGGCCAAACTGCTTACTCTCACTGCCTCCCATAAATCAGGAATTCACTCCCCCTTTAAATATGGCACTCATCCTCTGCCTTCTCCATCAGCTCTGTCCTCGGTAATTACCTTGCTCTTAGCTGATCCTGCCATGTCCCTCCTTACTTCCCTCCTGTAAGCCCTGGATAAACCCTACCCCTCTACTACCACCTTCATTTTACCTTATGCATCCCTTCCCCCAAATGTCTAGCTCTTCTCCCCTTCCCCTCAAATTGCTCCCCCTTACTGGCCTCCCTTGATCTCTCACAGAATGTAAGGGACCCCAAATGCTCTCCATGGGTCCCTCTAATACCTCCCCAGGGGCTTGTATCCCTCATCTACTCCCTTTCCCCCATCATCCTTGCCTCTCCTTCCCCCCTTTTCTTTCATATAAGCACTTGTTTATTTATTAACCCAACACTTATTGTCCACTCTTTCTACATATCATACACAACACTGTTTGTAACAACTGACTTACAACTGTATGTTAATGTTGATCTTGTAACTTGAACATGACTCTTCCCCCTCCCCCACACTTTACCCGTCCCTCTCCTTCCCCTTTTCTTTCATGTAAGCACTTGTTTACTTATTAACCCAGCACTTATTATTGTCTACGCTTTCTACCTATTATACACACCACTGCTTGTAATACCTGCCTTACAACTGTATGCTAATGTTGATCTTATAACTTGAATGTTTCATATTTCACTCCCATTGTACCCCTTCCCCCCAGGTAGCACCGAGAGATGACCAACTTGTCACTCAGTGTGCCTTCCTGGTGAAACATTTCAATAAATAAATATGACTGACAGGCTAATGAACTAAAGATGAGATTTCTTAACAGGAGCTATAACAAAACATTACTGAGAAAGGCTAGTGTAAGCCACCCCAATTTGGGCTCACCTATTAGGATTACAACCCTCTGCCCAGTGTCCCCATGTGGGCCATGGTGGGGCTTGAGCCTGGATGCTTCTCAATGTTCTGTGGCTGTGGCCATGCCGATTTCAGGACCTTGACCCAAGTTCTGGATGCAGTTGAGGTCTGATTGGTGTTTCCATGCCTCTGGATGCTACAGGTAGACTGGAGTGGTCCCGACGATTTGGGGGATCTAGGCCGTGCTTTTGTAAATAAACAATATGGTAGCTGTGTGCCCAGTGTGCATGCGTGGCCCCAGCTAAAGGGATTTAAAGGAGCCATGGCTCAGTTTTGATTCCAGCCATGCAACCGAAGAAGAATATGCATGGAACATCAGCACGATCGACCGGAAGGTTTCTGGTCATGGGGGGTGATGTTAGCAGCCCTATTAAGCAGTGTTGGGTAAGTTACTTTTTCTATTACTTTCTATTACTTTTGGAAACTTGTTCCAGAAAGCTCTGTGCAGTCACTAGCTAGGATGGGGACGTACTGGAAAAAGTAATATGCCTTACAGTTACAATTACTTATACCTTTGTATGCAAAAGTAATATGTTACTGTAAAATGACATTTATTTGAAAGTAACTAACCTATTAGTTCCAAATAAATGTCATCTGTTTTAGTTTTTTTTTTATTGTTTTTGTATAAAAAGAAATAAGTACAGTAACTGTAACTGTCAGGTGTATTACTTTTTCTAGTACTTCGCCATCCTTGTTAGTGACTGCACAGAGCTTCCTGGATCAAGTTTCCAAAAGTAATAGAAAAAGTAACGTACCCAACACTGCTGTTAAGGGCTAATTATAAAAAGGGTCTGAGAAAAGGAGCTTTCTGATTGGCTTCAAACATTCTAACAGCCTTATGTTAATCTTTTATTAACATACATGTAGAGCTTAGCCATATGCTGAACAAGGTTTAACACTGTTTAAAAACCTGTTTTATTATAATAGCAATAAGGCACTCCCAGGAATTATGTTAATGGTCAGTTAATCACCCTCGGGGGCATGTGGCACTCGGCTACACCTTGTGTCACAGTACACCCCTAGAAGGTGATTAACAGACCATTAACATAACCCTTGGTCATGCCTTATTGCTTAAAAGTTGAAAATTAAGGGCTACACTATTTAGAGCCCCAAGATGGCAGCCCCACAAAAAACTACAAAATGGGGCTGCTGGGAAGACATATAGAGCTAGCCCTGAGATTGACTGGGGAGCATAGCCAATCAGAGGGAGGCTGCGCAGGGGCTATACTACTAGATTTTTTGGCACCACATGAGGGTTGTAGTTGAGATGAGCTTGAGGGTGCTGTGATAGGAAAGACTGGCCTCATTTGTCAAATCTGCCTGGCTCTGTAAACTCTGGCTCATTCAACTAATAAGCTAAGTGCGGGAGAAACAGTAGTTGTATATGAGACTAAAACAGAGTAAAGAGAAAAAAAGTGTTCTGTTGCAGCTCAAACAGTTGGATAGCTGTTTGAACTGGGAAAAAGGGATGGGCAGTGGACTCTGAATGAGCCCCTGCTCCCCATGGCACAGAAATTGGTTGGAGAAGTGGACATTCAGCCAGGAGAGAGTCTGTAAGTGCTGAGGCAAGCCACTGGAACAGGATCTAACATTGCTAGTGGAAGCATCCTCAGAGAGAGGACCTATAAGGTAGAGACGTGGAAGCCTTTCTGCTCTGTACTGGTCCACAGGGTGGCTAGGCGTGCATCATAAGGGTTTGAGGAACATAAGCAATCTTGGTTCCTTGCACTGAAGATGACGATGTACTGGGTTGAAGGATGAAACAGGCCTGTCTGTTTGAAGTCTGTTTATAAAGGCCCATAGGTGAAGTTGGCAAGGTCAGGCAGGTGAAGATCATCATCCCTTGAGTTGCCCATTTTTGGTATCCCCACTTCTGAACATGTTGGGTACCCTGGACCCAGCCGACAAAGCAACCTGGAATCAGAAAGTAAGCTATCTGATGCATGCGTACAATTGCACCAAGAATGATGCCATCCAGTGCTCCCCTTTCTACATCATGTTTGGTCAAGAAGCCTGGCTGCTAGCTGATCTTTGTTTTGGTGTGTCCTCCAATGGCATATCCCACAGAACCTACCTTGAGTATACCCATCAGTTGAGGCAGCAACTTACAAAAGCATACTAGCTAGCATCTGAAGTGGCAGCCCGCAGTAACCAGAGTAATAAGAAGAGGTATGATGACTGAGTTCATAATCAAGAGTTGCAAGTAAGGGATCATGTTCTGCCTCAAAACTTGGGGTTGCAAGGCAAACACAAGCTTCAAAATCGGTGGGCCCCAGAAAGTTACATTGTGGTTAAGTGTAGCAAATTAAACAAGAACAAGGTCAGGGTCTTGGAAATACTGTTCATCAAAACCACCAAACCCATTGGTGAGATTGTGCCTAACCCTGGTCCTGAAACTCCAGTTGCAAGAAGGCTCATGACTCATAGTCAAGCTGCTCAGAAAAGACAACAAAAACTAAGCCTATCCTTGCCTCTCTAAAAGAACACATTGAACCTGAATACTGGTCCAACTGCACTTTCTGAAAGGTCCCACAGAAATTATCCTGCTGTAGATATGCCGCCAAGAGGGCCACATTGAACCTGAATACTGGTCCAGCTGAGCCTTCTGAGTGGCCTGCCACCAGTTCTTCTGAGAAATGTGAGGCTGAGGATTTTGAACTTTGTTCTTGTGAGCCAAATCTCGAGCTACCCCAGTCCTCATTGGAATGGTACTGTTGAAACTCACCTCCATCCACCAGTACCAACCCTCCAAACTCTTTGTTTTCAATGAATTCCAATGCCATGCCTTTCATTCCCGAGAAGAGGCCTGCTATCCCTATGCCTCATGTGCCCAATTTGGACATTGAAATTGATAATGACAATGATTTGGGCCCCACCGAACTTGTGGTTGATGCACCAGCCACCCCTTGCCCTGCCTTTGTCCCAGTCCTGGCTCCTGAGCAGATTCAAGGTAGTGTAGCTTTACCTGACCAGTCCCTGGGGTGGATTGTAGAACCCAGCCAGGTAGGGGTGCCCTTTATTCCTGGGGAGATTCCCATACCTAAGAAAGCTTTGCCTAGGAGGTCATCCAGAGAGCCCAGGCCAATTGTTAAACTTACATATGATACCCTGGCTGCCTCCTCTGATCTTCCCCTCCATGTTATTCACAAGCCTGTGGTCTCTGTTGTTTATCCCCCATTGTGTTGTCTGATAGATGGGGTGAGGAGGTGTATGTGCATACCTGTAGCTACCTGTACATAATTAACCTTTGATGTTCAATAGACTCTATATGTGAGATGCAAAATGTGACTAGAATGTGATTTTTGTTGGTGCTACCTAGGAATCAGATGTCTAGTCAGAAAAGTGCATGTTAAAATGTTGGGTACACTTAAGTGGCTTGTGGGGACACCAAGCATTCAGCCAGAGGAATGTGTAAGCCCCCCAATTTGGGCTTACCTGTTAGGGCTACGGCCATCCAACCCCCTGCCTAGCATCCCCATGTGGGCAGCAGTGGGGCTCAAGCCAGGATTCTCCTCAGTGTTCTGTGGCTGTGGCTGTGGCCATGCCAATTTCAGGACCTCAACCCAAGTTATGGATGAAGTTGAGGTCTGACTGGGGTTCCCATGCCTCTGGGCACTACGGGGTGGCTGGAGCGATCCCGGTGATTTTGGGAAATTGGGCCATGCTTTTGTAAATAAGCAATATGGTGGCTGTGCACCCAGTGTGCATGTGTGATTCCAGCTATGGGGATTTAAAGGAGCCCTGGTTCCATTTTGATTCCAGCCATGCAGCAGATGAAGAAAATGCATGTCCCTGGCTCCAGAGGCTACACAGTAGCCTGGGAACATTAACATGATCGACCAGAAAGTTTTTGGTCATGGGGGGATGTTAGCAGCCCTAATAAAGGCTAAAAGTGGAAAATTAAGGGCAGGCACTGTTTAGAACCCTACCAGCCACTAGATGGCAGCCCCACAAAAAGCTACAAAATGGGGTTGCTGGGAAGACATAAAGAGCTAGCCCTGAGATCACCTGGGAAACATGCAGCCAATCAGAGGGAGGCTGCCCAGGAGCCATATAACTAGATTTTTGGCACCAAAGTGGGGTTGTAGTCAAGAGGAGCTGGAGGGTGGCTATGCAAGGAGAGACTGACCTCATGTTATCAAGTCTGCATGACTGTGTAAACTCTGGCTACAGCCAACTAATAAGCTGAGTGCAGGAGGAACTGCAGTTGTCTGTGAGATTAAAGTCGTGTTTACATGGCAGCATTTGCACTGCAGCAACCTGAGCGTTCGGGTTGCTGCAGTGCAAATGCTGCCATGTGGACGCTTACCAAATCATAGTAAGCTGCTCCCTTGCTCTGCTCTGCATTCCCAGAAAGTCTGGGAGGGCACGTTCAGAAGCGAGCGGATTAAGCAACCATGAGGAGAGGCTGCACCACTCACTCCCACATGAAACATCTTGCAGGCGCTTCCATCAGCCTACTGCCCAGACTCCCAGCCCCTCTCCAGTGCATCTTATATCAGCACTGAGGGGGGCTGTGTAGACACATGCAACAAGAGTCTTTTGGGTCAGGGCAGCTCTGCAACATTCCACTGAAGGAGCGAGGTCAGCCATGTAAACACAGCTTAAACAGAGTAAAGAGAAAAAAGTGTTCTGTTGCAGCCCAAATAGTTGAACAGCTGTTTGAACTGGGAAAAAAAGAGATGGGCTGTGGACTCTTAATGATACCCTGCTCCCCATGGCACAGAAATTGGTTGGAGAAGTGGACATTCAGCCAGGGGAGAGTCTGTAAGTGCTAAGGCAAGCCGCTGGGACAGGACCCAGCATTGCTAGTGGAAGCATCCTCAGAGAGAGGGTCTGTAAGGTAAAGGTTGTGGAAGCCCTTCTCTGGTCCACAGGGTGGATAGGCATGCACCATAAGAAGAAGAAGAAGAATCAGCATTTTATATAGCGCTTTTCATACATCCAAAGCGCTTTACAAACAATGCTAGACTGGTAGTGAAGTGACTGAATGTGTGGTGGTGGCCATATTGCACATCATCACCCACCCACACACAGCCTGGATAATTGCATGAACCATTTTTTGGGAAGGGGAATGTTGGCCAGGACATTGGGAATGTTCCCTACTCTTTGCGAAGAGTGCTCTGGGTTCTTTTACTTCCACCTGGACACCCACCAGGACAACACCAGGATGGGCAGAAGGGACCTCGGTTTAACGTCTCATCCGAAGGACGGCACACCCCAGCAGTACAGCACCCCCCAATACTGCACTCGGATGCCAGTAATTTTTAGGTGCAAGTCCAATCCCGGTGTGGGACGAGAACCCACGACCTCCTGGTCCAGAGGCAGATGTGCTACCAACTGAGCCACGCTGACACCAAGAGAGTTTGAGGAACATAAGCAATCTTAGTTCCTCAGACTGAAGATGATGATGCACCAGGTTAAAGGATGAAACAGGCCTGCCTGTGTGAAGTCTGTATATAAAGGCCCAGAGGTGAAGTTGGCAAGGCCAGGCAGGTGAAGATCATCATCCCTTGAGTTGTCCAGCTTTATTCTCTCTCTGGTGGTGCACTACTGACACAGAACCTCCACCGGTACCGTGCAGTCCATCTGGCTGTGAACCCCCAGTGTGGACTGCAAACTGAGTATCCTGAACTGTGGCTCAGTGGATTTTTTTAGTTAGCTAGACAGTTTGGAGTCAGGGGCAAATCCCTGCACAGCAACTTAGAAACATACAAGTTGCAAGTCAAGGATTACAAGTTTGAAGGTGTTCTATGTTTAACAGGGCCCTGATGAAAGACCCCAGGCCTGCATCATCTAGCATTGTGGTACCCACCATACAAGGACAAAATGGGTACACCAAGGGGATGGTGAGAAGGGTTGCTACGGAGAAAGTTACTGACTGACTGGAGTGAATTATGAGTAGTAGAAGTTCATATATCTCGTCAAATGTTAAATTTCAGCCAATCAGGGCATGCCGCGTCATTTGACAGGTGGGCATGGCCTAAAATGGCCCAATCAGAATCACCCCTTGTTTAACTGGAGGTCCCTCCCTAAGTGCAGTGGCCCCACCCACTTCCACCAGAAATGACATGCGCTCAAACCCATGTTCCACCCACTTGCACAGGAAATGACAAGTGCTGAATCCCCAGAAATGACATAACACCACTATTTTGTAAGCGCCTATGCCTCTTCTTCTCCTGCAGCCTTTGAACCCCTGCCACACCATCCTGGTTGGAACCAGAGTCCCACTGTCCTAGCTTGAACTTCTGTCCCCCTTTCTCCTGTGCCCTGTTACACTTGGGTAATGCCCCTATCATCCCACATACACCCCACACTGTATTCCTGGTCTATTGTACTGTAATACTGCTATTGCACTTAGATATGGGCACATATCATATAAGCATGAGTGCTAGGAATGTGCTTTGCTGCTAACATATGCTAATATTTATCATGCATGGTTCTTTATACCTCATTATAATACATTTATCTAGCTTATGTTTGTCTTTTATAGATATTCCATATATACTCTACCTAATCACTGATAAGATGACTTAGAGGGATCATCAGTGATTATTGTATACTTATATTCTCATATAATTATATGTAATGTGTATTTTACACTCAGGCAGATATGCCTGTCGGCAGTTCTCTTTGTCTAAGCAAGCTGACAGAGAGAGAGAGAGAGCTTTTGTTATGTCTCTATGTTTTATACTGTAAGTAAGAAATGCCACATGTAGATTGGAAGTGTCAGCATTTCTTTTGTCCAAGCTATAATGCGAATGGAAGCATATTCTGTCTCATGTGATACTCATTAGTAATTCTGTCTCCTAAGTCATTCTCCAATGGAGAATGACTTAGGACCAATACATATTGTTTCTCATATCTGTAACTATGTTGTAATCTCTGTTGCTATGCTGTTATCTGTAGTATATAGTTGTTTGCAAACCCATTGTAGCGCTCTCGAGACACTACTGTAGCTTCTCTAGAAGAGCAGAGAGCTGAAGCATGGGGAGAGATACAACAAGATCTTAGAGAACCTAAGATCTACAATTCTGGAGATTATGTACATTCTTCAAGAGTGGTGAGAAACTCATCTCCCTTGTGATTTTCTCTGTCATATGCTTGGCATAAGTAGCATAATAAACTTTATTAGTACTTCTTGCTTGTTTACAAATGTTTCTTGGCAGACTCCGAGACACAAGAATCTGTATTAGTAGTATTATTATTTTATTTTTATTGTTTACCCTACACACCAAGAGTGTTTAGACAACATAATGGCGACCGCGAAATGGAGTCTGGATGTTTTTGCCAAGTCTCATTTTAATTTCCTCTGTAAATTAAAATACTGGGTGACAAATCCTCAGTAACAAGCAACTGAAAGTGTCTTAATGTTTCGGTCGGTTGTGTGTTCCACAGTGCAGACAAAACAATCTCTTGGCAGATATTCAGTTTCTTTGTAATGAGTGGTTTTATTTTAGATTTTTTTTTCTCCTATTCTTTCTCTGTGGGAACACACAGCTGTAAAGGGATCCAAATACACAAACATATAGACAGCTTCCTTGTGGATTCTATTAAATAGAATTAAATAACTCCCAATGGGTATCTACTCATCTAGGTGTCCACATACACCAAAGGCTGTTTGTGTGCTTTCATGAACTTTGATTGCAAACTAAGTTTTTTTTATCCACAGACAGCTAAGGGTTTCTTATCTTAAGACATTTCTAACCATATCAGTACTGAGTTGAGGCTGGATGCCTTAACAAGCCAAACTGCTAATAGTAGTTGATTTGATTTTGCTGAAGTAGCAGAATCAAATGGTAGTCTCTTAACGGACATCATTACCCATTATGGGGAATTGAAAAATGGTACTAATGATCCTGAAGGATTATTAATTGCAATGTTGTTTAATTGTTTTGATGCTGTTCTAAATAAGATATCTGTTCTGAAAAGTGAGTATATTGCTTGCAAAATGCAGAATTCTGCCTACAAGCAGGAGATTAGTCTGAAAAGGGCTTCTCATACAGAAGAAATAGCTGGACTACTGTCTGAGCTACAATCTGTCTGTCTAGAAAATGAGTCTCTCTTTAATGAGAGGAGCAGCCATGACTTGCAATCCTTAAGAGATGATGCTAAAAAGGCAAAACTTTAAAAAAATGTTTTTCAAACAAATGGTGTTCTGGCTAGTAACACTAATTCCTGATATTTTGAAAACAAGGAACTTGGAGATGATAAGTCTGAAGTAATTACTGAAAAAGTTAACGAGCTGGTATTTCAACACCAGACATTGATGGTACAGCATGATTCAGTATGTTTTAATTACAGCAGACTTGAAATGAAGGTTTTCAATATAAACTATGACACAGCTTCTGTTGAGAAAAAGCAAGTTTTACAAGATGTGATTGCCTTGAAACCTGAAAATAAAGCACTTAATAGTGTGCTAACTCCTGTATCAGAGTTACAATGTAAGAGTAAACAGTCAGATATGGCAAACTTGCACTGTCAACTAGAGGTATTGGCAGGGCATACTATTGTATTTTATTGAGATTATATTGTTATTGTTGTTGTTTATTTGTATGTATTTTAATTGTTTTTATTTGTACAGCGCTTTGGTATTGAAAAGCGCTTAAAAAAAGATTTTTACTTACTTACTTAATGCCCAAAGACCTTGCCTCTTCTGATGTTGAAGAGTTTGATTTTGAACACTCACAGTATGCTGTAGGGTGGACTAGAGCAAAGGCTAGCCACTTGTTTTTCTGTGATTCACAAAATGGAGAATTGTTAAAGTTCAAAAATGGTGGACACACATCATCAGGTTGCATCCCCATACCATCCCCAAGATGGTCGCTCATGGTCATGTGATGATAGTCATGACAAAGTGAGCCATGATGCCCATGAGGTAATCCAAAATCGCTGACCACCATCTCATGGAGATTCTATCCTGCAGTCACAGGGACCTGTGATTGCTGCCATAACCAAATAAAACAAACCTGAGTTTTTTGGCATGATTAATAATGTTATCAGTAACACTAGTGTTTCTGAGGGACAGAAGATTCTCATTAAAAATGATGTTGACGTACTTTTGAATAAGGCTGATATGCAATCTGTCATGAAGTCAGCATCTGATGCTGAAGAAACAGCTGATGCTGTTAACAATGTTTGCTTTATTAGCAATGTTTATGGTATTCAAGTGCCCTTGGATAAAGAACACATTTTAGTAAATTGCATGAAATGTTTTTATTTCCTATGCAATGTAATATTAGTTTTCCTTCAGAAGACTAAAAATACTGCTTTGCTAATGCAGTACATTAATACCTTAAGCTGTAATGTTAAAAACAATGTTGCTACCATCCAGCAACATTCCGGTGGGGAAACCCACTTTACATTTGATGGGGGAGGGGACAACCTTGATTCTGAAAGCCCCGTGGCTGTGATATTTTCAGCATCACAGGCCACGTTTGGGGGGAAGGGTTACAGGTTTGACTTCTGAACCTGAGCTGACAACTGTTTCAGTACTATTTCCTCAACCCGATGGCTAGTGAACCACAGTCCATAGCTGGAGAACTATGTGCAGCTTGCACACCACTTTTCTCCACTGTACAGGCACCCCTGATAGTGCCAGCACTACCAGCACATGATACAGAACCCCCTCCATCAGTGACACCTGGATCATCCCATACTATGGCTGCAATGGCAGGCACTACAGGTAAGAAGGTACAAGGTATCCTAATACTGATATCATTGTCTTTTCTTTTGGGATCACTGACCATGGTCCCAACATTGGTTAATCCTAACACAGTTTTAGGGCATTATTTTGAAACTGCCACATCAGATAAAGCAATCTCAGTAGTTTTAGCCCAAACATACAATGGACACATCAGACCCATTGCTTATGCATCCCAGATGCTTGTCCCAGTGGAGCTGAAATACAACCTTTGTGAAAGGAATCTTTTGGCTACATACTGGGCAGTGAGATACTTTATGTACATTATTGGTTATGCACCCATTGTACAGCATTCAATCATTTGCCAACTAACGTTCTGTTATCAGACAGAGTAAAAGATGACTCTGTATCCTTTGCCAGACATACACACTGGTCTCTCATTTTAAAGGATCATGACATCCCTGTCCTTCCTATCAAAACTTCATCCTTGTTGGCTCATGGCCTACAATTTGCATGAGAGACCCATGATTGTTCACTCCAACCCACTGACTTACTGTACCTGTCCCAGTGACCTTTCTGACAGAACCCCAGAAAGTGTTAAAAGACACCACTGTGTATCATGTTTTGACAGATAACTCAGCCACATATACCAATTAGGGTCAGATAGCAGGGTTTGGATTCATTTTACATTCTGGTGATGACAGAGTGTGCATGGCTAGTAATTACATCAATTGCATCAGGTAATTGTAAATGGAGTCCACTCTGAAGAAAGAGGGGTTACTAGTGGGGTACCACAGGGTTCAGTATTGGGTCCAGTCATTTTTAATGTCTTCATCAGTGACATTGCAGAGGGACTGGAAGGAAAAGTATGCCTTTTTGCAGATGACACAAAGATCTGCAACAGGGTTGATACACAAGGAGGCATGGAAAGGATGAGAAGGGACTTGGCAAGGTTGGAGGAATGGTCAGAAGTATGGCAGCTAGGATTCAAGCAAAGAAGTGCAAAATAATGCACCTGGGAAACAAGAACCCAGGGGAAGAATACACAATGGGGGGAGGTAGTAACAACAACAAAAAAGGAAAAGGACCTGGGGGTAATCACATCAGATGACCTTAAGGTTAGCAAGCAATGTGAGAAGGCAGTAGGGAGGGCTGGAGGTATACTGGGATGCATAGGGAGAGGCATCAGCAGCAGAAAACAGGAAATTGTTATTCCTCTGTACAGACAGTTGGTGAGACCCCATCTGGAGTACTGCGTCCAGTTCTGGAGACCCCATCTCCACAAGGACATAGACAGGATAGAGGCAGTCCAGAGGAGGGCAACTAAAATGGTGCAGGGTCTGCAAGAGAAACCGTATGAGGAGAGACTAAAAGAGCTTAATATGTATACCCTTGAGGAAAGAAAAGAGAGGGAGGACATGATAGAAACTTTTAAGTACCTCAGTGGAATCAACAAAGTCCAAGAGGGTAGCATCTTTCAGAAAAAGAGACGTGCAAGAACAAGGGGACACAATTTAAAGACAGAAGGGGGGCAGTTCAGGGGCAATGTGAGGAAGTATTATTTCACAGAGAGGGTAGTGGATGCATGTAACAGCCATCCTGAAGAGGTTGTGGGGTCTAAAACTGTGGGAGAATTCAAATGCATGGGACAGACATAAGGCAATTCTTGTGGGGGGGTAGGAAGAAATAGGTTGTTGGTTAACTAGGATCTGCGGCCTATCCTATAGGTAGGGAAATGGGCAGACTAGATGGGCCAAGCGGTCCTTATTTGCCGTCAAAGTCTATGTTTCTATCGTACATGTACAATATACAGGCAATGTTAAAACACGCCTGGCAAATAAAATGAAAATCAGGGAGGCGAGGAGTCTCCTAATTACCACAAATATTTGTGAATGGTTTAGAGAGCAGGAACGTCCCTGAGAAAGACACAGCTTGTGTTAACAAAGGAATAAAAGGTTTTTTCCTTACGTAAAATGATACCAACACTCTATGAAAGGGTTAAGTTCTGCCAGCTTCAAGAAATGTCCTTGAGATAATTATAGAAAGCACTGCAGATACTATGTTTTTATTACAGTTTCTAATTGGGACTGTTTCTCTCCACATTGAATTTCTTTGGCAGAAGACAATGTTCCAGCACTCTGATATTCCCTCTGAGAAACATAGTGACTTGCTTGTGTACGACACAACACTAACCAGTTTAAATACTGTACAATCATAAGGTTCAAGCATGTTGTATGTATATTCCTTATGCTTCATAAGAAGGACCCTCATTTGAGGACAGTGTATAGGTTCCTTAATAAAGGAACTGAGGAATAACTTCCAGAAACAGCTCTTATAAGAAAGTGAAAATGACATTCACCTATCCAGTGATGGCCTATTCATTTGGAACATCACTGCTGTAACACTCATGAAAAGTTACAGGTAATTCCTAAACACCTGAGAGTAGATTTCATCTACTGTACAATAAAATACATAGTACTCCAACTGGTGAACACCAGTGAGTCAGTAAAAACCCTAGACAGACTGAAATCCTCTATCTTGTGGTCACATATGAGAAATGATGTAGAACACTACATTAGTAACTGTTTGATCTGTGGACAGAACAATCCTATACCAGCTAGGAAAAATGCATTGTTTTCCCAGAGGCAAAAGTCCCTTGGAACAATATCCAGTTTGACTACATTGGCCCTGTGCCAACCACTAAGAACTAGTTTGCACTAGTGATCACCGACCTATTTTCCAAAAAGGTTTAAAGCTATCCCAAAACAGAACAACACAGTGAAAGTGACTGCAAATGTCTTGATAAACCAGCTATTTACCAGGTAGGGCTTTACCCCTAAAGGTAAATTCTGATTACAGGGATCCAGCTTTATAGCCCAAGTAATGCAGGAAATTCTGGATTTGTTATGGGTAAAACAAAAGTTTCATATCCCTTACCATCCACAGTCATCAGGACAGGTGGAATGGGCTAACAGTCAGATCAGTTATGTTATCTAAACTTATTCAGAAAACCCAAAAGGACTGGAATTAATTATTGCCTTTACTCCTTATGGCAATAAGAGGGATAACCTCTGCAGGTACACAACGTACCCATTTTTTAAATCATGACCGGATGGTCCATGAGACTCCCAGAACATTTACTTCTGGACCTGTGTACTGCCACTGCTGATGTAATATCAGTAGATAAATATGTTAAATATCTCAAACAAGACATCCAAAAGATACACTTGTTTGCTTCACAAGATATGGCAAGACCGAAAAACATGCCCTATCCCACTGTAAACAAATGCAGTCCAGCAGACTACCAAGTTTGACTGCCTCACAATAACAGTCATTGATAAATGGCTATATGCCAATCAAATGAACCTGTTTAAAGGAGATCAAATTACTTTACCATACCCAATGGGTGGATTATACTAAACTATGTTTTTCTTTTCTCTTTTCTTTTAGGTTCCAGAGAGAGAGAGAGATGCTTGCTTTTATGCTTATTATTCTTTTTAAAAGTATGGGTCTTCTTACAAGCCCAAACTGCACATCTTATTGCAGATGAGGACCAGTGACTCAATCTTAAACAGACTGTTGAGGCAGAATACCTCACAAGCCCACATGATCTAATTGCATCCTGTGGAATTCACATTAAAGTCCTAAAAGACATGTTCATTGTCCAGAAGGGTAGTGAGGCCCTACGGAATGTTATGATCATTGCGTTGGATCAATTCTAGCAGCTAGACTTGATCTGGACTCCTGTTTTCATTTTATTGATAATCAGGAAGTTTGCATCAAAAATTATATGGCAATAAAAGCTATTAGACCTTAAGGTTTCTAACCCTGATGCTTCATAATTTGTGACACCTAATACTGAGTGCCCAAAACAGAACCCTGACTCACCCAGTGGTTTAATACCCACTTCTCAACCAGGTACCCTAGTTAATATTGCACAGTTCATGCACATCCCAGTGATTTTAAATCTCACTGTGTAGAACTTGGAATTATTTGTTTTATGTTTCACAACAAACATTTTCCACTTTTTTTTTAATATAATGATGTGATTGGATACCCTGGCAGCATACCAGGTACTCATTAATGACTCCCTATACAGGGACTGATACCAACACACATACACACACTTAAGATTTTCACATCCTGACTGCTAATGGTACATCCTATGACTGTAAACCTACCCAAATGCACCAGGCATTTGGTTTTTGTTTTTTAAAAGAAAAACAGGTTTAGACTCAGACCTATTTGGCTCTGACATATCTATTTGAAATAGGGCTGATATAGCCATTATTCAAGCACATATGTTAAAGGTTTATGATAGCATGAAATATCATACCCTCACAATTGCATGGCATACATGATTTTGCTCATTAAGAGTGATTTACATTTACATTATTAAGAATATTGTGAAGGGGTTTGACCTGAAAAATGTTCGTGTTAATGAATTAATTTCTGCTCACATTAAGGAAGCAGATGAGCATCACATAGCTAGGAAAGTCCTTTGCACTGCCTATAGCTATTATGTTCTTACAACCCTTTGGTTATCTCTTCCGGGATCTGGAATTAGGATATATCCTTGATCTCATACATGACAGACGTATGGGTCAGTGGCATTGCCACATTTTGTATTTCTATTGCATGTGTTAAATGTTTATTTGAATCTAGCACTATTCCCTTGTCAATGGCAAGGAACCTTGGATATGTCACCACACACACCAGTACTGCTCCAGGTTTCAAAACGTATTCCTGCACAATCCGGGAAGCCATGTTTGTGACTCTCACAGTGTCATTGCCACATATTCATCCAGCAACATCTATGTCTGATCGTCTGGCAACCATCCATTCTATTGATCATCTTGATGGGAACTTTTATCGTGAAAGGTTGAAACTATCTCCTTTCCTTGTTTACAATAAGGTCTTGAAATTGTGACTGACTCTGAACATTGAATGTCATACCTGAAAGGAACATTACCTTTTATGCAGATGTGACATCTTCCAACTTGTCTTACCAACTTGTGAATACAGGCCTAATAACTGAAAATTAGGCTTCCACTTCTGAACTTTCAGATAAACTGTATTCAGTTCAGCCAATTAAGATTCTACAATCAAGCTCATTGTTATGCATACTATGAAGCTAGTCTGGGGTAGGGGCAATCCCCTTATTCAGCAAGAAGACTCTTCTTCATTTGATCTACAATCAAGAAATCCATTTTCTTCACTGCTTGTTTTCCAAGCCTGGCTGGCACCTCATACAGACTGAGAAATGAGTACTGCTATAAACTTTTACACTTTGTGCAGCCGTGTGATCATCTTCAACTGAACACTGTTGCTATTCCATTGTAAAACTCAATGTGCAATCTAATGCACCCCCTGCTGAGGCCTATGAAAATACTGCTGCCTTCTGAACATTTTGCTCAACCTTTGAAAATCTGAATACATCGAATTTGAACTATGACTCTTCATTTAACACTTGAAGAAACCTTGAATTTATCCCTGGAACTGTTCGTAGTTTATGCCTTGTGGACAATGACATTCTGTGTCTGATTCGACTTACCAACTGAAAAATGCCATCTCCAAGGTGGTATATTCTGGTGATGTGGAACACTGTGTGATGACCAACTATACATTCTTCTGATAGGGACTAAAAGTTATGCAAAGTGAACTTTTCTAATTTCTGTTTTTACTCCCTAAACAGGTAATAGGTTATACAGTAATCACACCTGTTCGCATCCCGGAACCAGATATCATTAAGTCTAGTCCTAACTATCTTGATGCTCTATCTCGATTTTACTTATTTTTAATATCCATACAGGCAACTTAAGTTTGTCTCTTCAATTTCTTCCTGATAGGACAGATACACACCTGATACATATCAGTACTGTATTTACTGATTATTTTAATATTGGAAAACCCTACTGTGAAGTTTTATTCCAAATGTTTATAGTAATACAAGGTTTACTAACAGTTTCCCTTATAATTACATTTTGTTGTTTAAGGAAAACCCTGAAATACCTGTGTGACCAGTTAATTCCTCTATCAGGCTCGTGCCTTGGGCCTGTAGACCAATGGTGACTAACCTCCATCTTTTTGTTGTGTTGCCACTTTTGCAATTAGGGCAACAAAGAGGGGATTGTTATGCTTGGGTTATGCCCCAATCATCCCACATACACCTCACACTGTATTCCTGGTCCATTGTATTGTAATATTGCTATTTTGCACTTAGATATGGGCACACATCATATAAGCATGAGTGCTAGGAATGTGCTTTGCTAACATATGCTAATATTTATCATGCATGGTTCATTATACCTCACTATAATACATTTTTCTAGATTATGTTTGTCTTTTATAGATATTCCATATATACTCTACCTAATCACTGATAAGATGACTCAGAGGGATCATCAGTGATTATTGTATACTTATATTCTCATATAATTACATGTAATGTGTATTTTACACTCAGGCAGATATGCCTGTCAGCAGTTCTCTTTGCCTAAGCAAGCTGGCAGAGAGAGACAGCCTTTGTTATATCTCTATGTTTTATATTGTAAGTAAGTAAGAAATGCCACATGTAGATTGGAAGTGTCAGCATTTCTTTTGTCCAAGCTATAATGTGAATAGAAGCATATTCTGTCTCATATGATACTCATTAGTAATTCTGTCTCCCAAGTCATTCTCCAATGGAGAATGACTTAGGACCAATACACATTGTTTCTCATATCTGTAACTATGTTGTAATCTCTGTTGCTATGCTGTTATCTGTAGTATATAGTTGTTTGAAAACCCATTGTAGTGCTCTCGAGACACTACTGTAGCTTCTCTAGAAGGGCAGAGAGCTGGAGCGCGGGATATACAAGAAGATCTAAAAGAACCTAAGATCTACAGTTCTGAAGATTATGTACATTCTTTAGAAGTGGTGAGAAACCCATCTCCCTTGTGATTTTCTCTGTCACATGCTAGGCGTAAGTAACATAATAAACTTTATTAGTACTCTTTGCTTGTTTACAAATGTTTCTTGACAGACTCCGAGACACAAGACTCTGTATTAGTATTATTATTATTTTATTGTTTACCCTACACACCAAGAGTGTTTAGACAACAACCCCACTGTCCTGGCTTGAACCCCTGTCCCTCTTCACCATGCCCCCTCACCCACCCCACCCCAAAAAACAAGTTAGGGTTTATATAGTGCTATGTGCCCCTGTTGGCTAGGGTGTATAATTGCAGGGATATGTGTGTTTTTTTATTAGAATATTTTTGGAATGCTGTATCTAGGAGGAAGCCTCATTGTGCAGAGGTTTAGGAGATCTGTTTGGAGACCCCCGCAGAGGGAAATCCATCTGCCTGTATAAGTACCCTTTTTCTGTTTTATAACAAACAAGGTAAAAAATAATTTAATATGCATCTGTAGGCCTGTGTAAACTTGTACCAAAAGGTTACCTCTATATTTATGTATATGCATATACCACTCATAAGCTAAAATGGGGACTTCCATGTAAATAAGCTGGTTCAACAGTTTCTCTGGATAGCATTGAACATGCTGGGTGTGTGTATGTCAATATTTCTGTATTTACAGGGATCTATAAAAATCTAGATATAAGCTTTTGTTTTAAAAAATAAAATTGCATGTTTTAAATTGAGAGCGAGAAAGGCTAAGACTCTGGTGTGAGTGTGTGTATGGAGACCTCCATAAAAATAAGCTGGTTTAACAGTTTCTCTGGACAGCATTGTAAATGCTGGCTGTGTGTGTGTGTGTGTGTGTGTGTGGACCTCCATGTAAATAAGTTGGTTCAACAGTTTCTCTGGATAGCAAGGCAAGCGTTAGCAATCACAAACAAATAATTTATACCCCATCATGAATTACAGAATAAAATGCATTTGAATCAGAAAAAAGGAAGACACATACCTATAGTTCTCCCCTCAGCTCTGTATAGTATCAAAGAGAAGGCTGAATGAAATGTGAGTGATATTTATAATGTTTTTAGAAAGGGGTGGGGGGCTACAATAGATCTGTCTGTGGCACATATTACCATGTACAGTATGGTGGGTGTGGTGATGGTTTTACCAAGGGGCAGTCCATCTTACAAAGCCTTATATAAACCCAGCAGTTGAAGTCAGCCCACTGGGAGAGGGTGGGGTTGTAAAGCCTACTCAGGTCCTACAAGAGTTGATTAGCAACCAGCACCACAGGACAATTAGCCGGAGTACTAAATGCAATAAACTAGCGACAAGCAAACGAGATGGGGCTAAAGAGGCATATCCATGCCTTGGGAAGGCAAACTATCTCTGGATGCCAGCGTATTACAATGGATTACACTAGCTGGAGACTGAGCTCAGAGTCTAAGCAGCCATCTTCCTTGGCGTCCAAACCACGCCCCTCCGGGTTCTTTTGTAGATCTCTTCTCTCTCTACTTTGGGCTGCCCACGACTCAAACAAATAAGATCCCTTATAGGCAGGCTCTCTCTTCCTGAGTTGAGATACAGATATGGCACACTGAGGAGTCCAAATGAGGACAAAACACGTGTCTATGTCTGCTGTTCTCAGCCTTTGCTGATTGTATTGCGAGGCCTTCCAGCACCATGCAATTTTGCTTAAAGTTGAGCAAGCCCAAATTAATTATTGGGCATTTGCATATGCTTCCCAAGATATTTTGCATTATTGGGGTATGTGCAGTTTATGTTTTCTTTAAAATTTGGCTGTATGGCCAATATCCTGCAGGATAACCCATAGCCCAATGCATTTGCTCTGGGTTTCTTCTGCAATGCAATTTGCACATAATAAACACATAATATTAGTTCATGTGCAGTACCTAAAGACAGATACAGCCCAGCGCCTCGAGGTCCCAGCAACCTCTTTGTCAGGGGTGTGCCATACCACTGCAGTTTCCTATTTTTATAGTGCAAACATCCAGGTGCTTCCCATTTCAAGATACATACATAATTATGTGATTTCAGAGCCCATGATTCATTTCATCATAAATTCCAGACACAAATCTTACAATTTGGCAACAACCTATTATTTATTTTATTGCAACAGCCCTTTATTCAGAACAAATGCTCTAAAGTGCTATTAAATGACCAATGTTACAAAACATGTAACATGGCTGAGTCAGCTCCACACCACTCAGGCCAAGCACTATATTATTTTAAGGTAAATTACCAAATGTATTTGCTATATGCCTGAGTGGCTGGCTGAGCAGTGGTACAAGAAAGACTCAGTCATTTAAACAGTTAAAATTATGTTTTTTACCTAGATGTAAATACTCTTCTTTTTCATTTTTTAAATCGTCTCTGCACCATTTACTGCTAAGGGACTGGGCACTGCAATCTTAGCCCCCACCATATTTTATGTGGCTACTTGAACAGACCAATCAGTAAATTCATGCTTTAGTGTAAAAACTGTTTCCAGTCCATAACATCACTGAAACCTTTTGGTTTTAGGGTCTTTAGACTAAAACTCCAATGTGACTCTTTCTGACCTAGGACTACTATTTGGTCCCCCCCCCCTTCCCGATCTTAAATGGTGGGTAGTCTATTCCCATGTAGCTGATTTTATGTGCAGTGTTGCACTGAACGTCTTTTAAATGTTTAGCTATTGGATGCAATGGAACATTTCTTTTTATGGTTCTGAAATGTTCCTGCAGTCGCTCTTTCAATTTTCTTTTTGTTTGCTCAATGTAAACATGACCACAGGAATAGAAGAGTTCATATACAGTATTACACATGTTGTTGTACATGTAATAAAATGCTGTATCAACAGTTCTTTTATGCTTTCATCACTTGGATTTTTAAAGACAATTCCCTACACAGCATTGTTGCATGTGATGCAATTTTGGCAGGGAAAGAAGCAATTTGGTCTAGTGGTCAGCCATACACCTTTGCTTGTACGTCCACGGAATTCACTATGTACCAACAGATTTGGTAAATTTCTGCCCTTCCTAAAAGATATCAGAGGGCTCTTTTCTGTGATGTTCACATGATCTTTGTCGGTCCCCAACAAATTTCAATGTTTCTTTATGATTGACCTCAAATCTATGGACACAGTGCAATAGGTGGAAATAAAGCTGACTTGTTCTATGTCTTCCTTATTCTCTTTGTATTGTAAGAGAGATCTCCCATCCAACATATTGATCTTATTCACTGCCTGAAAACATACATTTTCATAATAATCCCTTTTACACAGTCTCTCAAATAATTCAGTTTTTGCTTCCTCAAAATCAATTCCTCTGGAACTATTTCTTTTAAGTCTTACCAGCTGGCTATACAGGAGGCTCTCTATCAAATGCTTAGGGTGGGAACTGCGAGCATGTAAAATGCTGTTACCTGCTATTGGTTTCCTGTAACACGATGTCTCAACAGGGTGATTTTTATTTCCTTCTGTGACATCCCAAAAAATCAATTTTGTGTTTATTGCAAGAAAATGTCAATTTAAGCCCCACATTATTATTATTATTTAAGTACAACATAAATTCCTGAAGTTTATCTTCTGGGCCATCCCATATAAACAAAAGAGCATCAATAACAATGACAGTATTTAACAATATGTTCAACGTATGGGTTATTCAAGGGGTCATAGATCGGCCCCCTCCTCCCACCAACCCAGAAATAGACTGGTGTAGGAGGGTGCGACTGATGAGCCCATTACCGTCCTGCACTTCTGCAAGAAAAACTTTCCATCAAAAAGGAAGTAATTACTTTCCAGTATCAGATCTAATGCCTAAGTAATACGTGTAACCGGATATTTCACATCAGATTCCCTGCACATGTTCTATGCTAGTATACAATGCAATGACATCTACAACCAACCAAATGTAAGTATCCTTCCATTCAACATCCTGCACCATTTGCAGAACAGTGGTGGTATCTGGTATCCCTTAAATATGATTTTAATTTTACTACCTTTTGTTGGAGATAACCGTAAATATAACTTGCTAAAAGTTCAAGCAATTAACTATTGCCCATAATTACAGGGTGTCCAGGTGGGTTTTTATTATCTTTATACAGTTTAGGGATGTGGTAAAATACAAGTGTAGTAGGTTATTTCATATATAGGTAAACTCTGCCCTGACTGCAAAATCCAGCCTTCCTCTACCGATAAATTCAAAAATGCATAATTTTTCTAGTTTGTGGTATTCACAAGAAGCTTCTGCTAGGTATTACCATTTGCTGTCTTAAAGCCTCAGAGCAATATTTTACTTTATCCTGAATAACCACATTTCCTCATTTGTCAGAAGGTTTAAGCTCAATGTTAGACATTGAATTTCTTTAAAAGCAATAACTTAACACTATTAATTGTTCAGTTGACAAAACCTGTTCTGATAGATTATCCACCATTAAATCAGTAGTACTTGTGTTTGTTACAGCAATGTCCAGATCATTCACATCTCCTACTCGCTAGTTCTTTGTCGTCTCCCCCAAGTGATTTTTTTTAAATTACCATGCGGGGGGCCCTCTGTTGATCTTCCAATGAATCTTGGCTGGAAAAACGCACACTGAATTACTGCTGTTGTTGCTTCTGCCATGAGATCGATGTCTACCCCTTGATGTTGATCTTGACTGGTTCTCATATTTGTAGACTACTGTTTGAGTAATCTTTCTCATCTCAAATTAATTTTTGTTTTTTTGTGTGTAATTAGATCAGATTCCGGTTTTTTTGCTTTTTTAGTTAATATTGCATCCAATTCCATAATGAGAGCCGTATTTGTTAGGGTAGATAGCTGACCATGTATCATCTCTGTTTCCTTTAATACGATGGCCTTTTAATACTGATGTTCATCTATTTGAATTTTTGTAAGCTCAATAGAGCTATACTTTAAGCACATCTCCCATCTATCTTGGTAATGCAGATTTTCTAAGCCACACGCTGGCATCTTTGTAATTCTTAACCCCTGGGAGATCCATTCTTTTTCTAAACTCAGTACATCCAAAACAGACTGCAGTGGCACACACAGACTGCAGTCTGATATAAGGGTTGCTTCCTCACCCTGTTTTCTGCTAGTGATTAACTGCAGCAACATTATCTTGTTTCATTTGTATTACTAGGACATTGTGGTATTGAATTTGAAACATCATAAGCAACCTGTGGTAAATAAATCACTTTTGTTTGCACCTTTTATTAGAATGCAGTCCCTGTGTGCCAGTATGGTCTTTTTGAATGTACTGGGGCACCAACGCCAAATCTGTTTTTGTACCCAAAAGTATCTTGAGATGAACCCCAGACCAGCTGTGGCATCCTCAATGTGGACCACATCTTTTTTTCAGAGAAACTGGGTGATGCTCTCCCGAAGTCTTGAAGCACGAAGTAAGGCCGAGACTGAAAGGGATTCTTTTGTTGTTGCTTCTTTTGCTGTTTCTGGGCTTTGACATCCTTCTGGGAGGTCATGAAGGAGTCCAGAGTGCTGCTGGACTTCTCTATGTGACTGATATGACTGTTGACACTGGGCTCAAACAAGTCGGTTCCCAAAAAGTGAACTGCCACCAATTTATGCTGAATGTTGTCCATGAAAGTAGAGATTCTCAGCCACGCTTGGCAACACATAGCCACAGTTGCAGCCACGGACCTGGCACAGGAATTGCCAATGTCCATGGATGTCTGGAGCTGCTGCTTAGCCATGGCACATCCCTGATCATGGGCCAGCTTGACCAGCAACTGTAGGTCAGCCAGAAGATGAGGAATAACTTGGTCCAGCATGCCCAATACAGAATAGGCAAAGTCGGCCATCATAACAGTCAAACTGACCTGCTGATGGCCCTGGGACAAGGCAGCATAGACGTTTTTGGTCTCATGGTCCAGCATTTTGGACTCCTTGTCTGGGGTCTTATCAACATCCCTGATGTTGCCCATGTGCCACAAAATCAAGTCGGAGACCAGTCATTCAGTGAAAGGATGGTCAGTGAACCCAGGCAAAGACCCTATGGCATTGCAAAAGAGGCAGATCACAACCACAACTCCAGAATGGGGCCAAGGATGGCCTCTGCTACAGGGAAAGTGACCTCAGGAAGATCTCCATCAAGGGGTACTTAACCTGCTTTTGGACCGGTTCCAGTGGGATCCCCACTGGCTAAGATGAAATGAAGCAGAGCTCCAAAGGACTTCAGCCTTTGCTCTGTTGAGCGCTCCTAACAGGACTTCTGCTAGAAACCCGGAGTCTGAAGGGAGTGTACTTAGGAGTCCACCAGGTCAGAGGACCTTGTGTCCCCACTGACAATGCAAAGTTCATTGGAGTGCGTAATTTGCACAAAAAGCCTACCAGAAAGCCCTGTGGTGGAGCACACAGTCTTGGAGAGTGCCCCAACTGAGGCGGTGGTTCTACACAAACAGGTGGGGAAGCAGGTGTTGGATCGGCTGGGGTAACCGGCACAGGCTATTGCACCGGTGGCCAAGGAAGTGTTGGAGCTGGTTGTGAAGCACGGTCATGGCTGAAAATCCACTGCTGCCAAAGAAGCTACTCATACCAGTGCCTGATTCTGTGGGAGAGCCCTTCCACTCAGGAGATTCCTGGGCTCTAGCCGCAACATCTTTTTGACTGGGTCTGAGACCAGGATTGGCTGCTCCAGGTCATCTGTGTGCTGGTCTCCCTGGACCCACATCGTCTACTGAGGAATCCTCATATGCAGCTTGGCAAGAGGGACCATAAAGATGGCAACAGCTATGAATCCCAGAAGGCACAGAAAGACCTGTGCTGGGAGGTGATTGCTGGAGTACAGCTGATGGGCTTGATCCATCAGGTGCTCCGCCCCATCTTGGAGTAGGAGAGCCATACACCAAGCCGTGTCCAATACCGTCCCAATGTACTGAAGTTGCTGGCAGGGGATGATAAACAACTTGGACAAGTTAGGTATG
This sequence comes from Neoceratodus forsteri, assembly GCA_016271365.2. Classification (NCBI taxonomy): domain Eukaryota; kingdom Metazoa; phylum Chordata; order Ceratodontiformes; family Ceratodontidae; genus Neoceratodus; species Neoceratodus forsteri. Next base: position 982,634,348 of record CM028133.1, read on the forward strand.
TCCCCAAAATTCTGGAGCAGGCAGCAGGTATGAGCCAGGGTTTGGAGCAGACACTCCCTGGAAGGTGCTGCTAGCAGCCAGTCATCCGGGTAATGAAGCACACAGAACCCCTGCCATCTGAGAGCAGCTGCCACCACTGCTGAGCACTTGAACACCCTGGGGGCTAAAGATAAGCCAAATAGCAGAGCCTTGAACTGGGAATGAGCTCCCCAAGAACTAAATCTATGGAAGTACCTGTGGGAGGCTCATACACCTTGCTATGCAGCTAGGCATCCTGCATGTCCAGGGAGCAAAACCAGTCCTTTTGGTGTAACAGGGGCAGCAGACCCAGAAGGATGACCATCCTGAACCATTTGTATTGGATGGACAGTTTCAGCTCACTGACATCTACTGTATGTTTGGGAACCAGTAAGAAGTAGGAGTAAAACCCTTTTCTTTGTTGGGACTGCAGAATGGGTTCTATGGCCCTTTTGTGAAGCAGGGCATGGATCTCTTTCCAGATCAGAGAGATGTGGTTGGGAGGACATGAGGATGGAACTGGAGGTATGTCCTGAGACCACTCCAGAAGTTCTAGGGAGTGTCCATACTCCATGAGCATCAGTACCCAACTGTCTGAAGCTTTCTCCCGCCATCTGTCCAGATAGAGGGAGACGCGACCACCTCCTGAGTGCCTGGAGGGAGGGGGTCAGGCAAGGACTCAGGAAGGGGGGGCAGCTGCAGCCGGACTGTGGAAACTCCCCGAGTGCTGGCAAAAGGAAGTGGGAATGGGCAGGGCAGGTGCCATCACTCACCACTTTCCTTGAGGCTTTGCAGATGCTTATGTTTCATTTCATTTTTATACTAGAAAGGCACATGAGCAAAATAAACAGGTTACTCACTTGTAACAGTAGTTCTAAGAGTGGTATATGTTGTTCATCCACACATCTGGCAGTGTCCTTTCCCCTTTAAGATGTGCCAGAAAGTCTTCGAGCTGGCTCCTCCGAACCGCCCCGGTGGTATATCCCTTGGCTCCACCCCATGATGTCAGATCTTGCCCACTGGAAGCAGAGGTTGTGCCCCTGAACTAAGGGAGGTTGGTGGGTCCATGTGGATGAACATACTGTATACCACTCCTAGAAAGTATCGTTACGTAAGAATTACCGTAACAGTAGCTCTTCGAAGAACTGTCTCTTGCAGTAGGTTATTACACTTGGAGAGGTTCCACAAGGTGGTGCTATCAGACGGCAGTTTCTTCTAGCAGTCTTCCATAGGGGCCACCCACACAACATCACTTCCTCAGGCTGAGTATAAGTGTGGGTGGCCCCAAGTACCCTCCGTTCCCCGTTGACTTCAGCAAGCAAGGCGAGGACCGAAGGAAACCAAGAGACAAAGGAGGTCCCACCCTACATACAAAGAGCAGAGAACCTGAAGAAAAGAGGTAGGGGAACAGACGGCAGGATTGTACCTACTGCAAGGGACAGTTCCACGAAGATCTACTGTTAACGGTAATTTCTTACATAACGACACTATCTTCTATGGACTGGTCTCTTGCAGTAGGTTATTAAACTTGGGAAAGTACCAAGCAGTAATTCACAAAAGGAAGGCTAGCCAAGGCAGGAAGCCAGGCAAGATGGCGCGACCAAAGGTCGAGCCATAGCAGAAAACAGACTCCAACATGAAAGGCTCGGAAAGGGCAAGAAGTGGAGAAGAAAAGGTGGCCAGGCCCAAGGACAGGGATTGGACAAGCAAAAGCAGACAGGAACGTCCGTGGGAACAGACAGAAGAGAGGCCATGAACAAAGGCCAGGCGGCAACTGTAGAGGAGTGCCACACAAAAGCTCAGAGAGAGCCAGTATATCCCTGGACAAGGACGGTGTCAGAGACAGTCCTAGACGTGTCTACTTGAACCACACCTGGTAGGGCAGAAAAGCCAAAGGTGGGTGAGGACAACATGCTACAAGTATGATGTGTGTAAAGAGAAGTAGGCAACCATGCACAGTGATTCATCCTGATGAGGCAGGGGTCGACAGGCCATGGCAAACAGGAAAGTACAGTTACGTAAGAACTTACCGTAACAGTAGATCTTCGAGAACAGCTCTTGCAGCAGGTAACACCATTAGGACTGAAGCCGGCAGGTGACAGGACCCCATGGAAATCTTCTAGCTAGCAGTCTTCAGTGGGGACCGCCCCCGACATTGGTCCCGCCCCCGACGTCAGACGTAGTACATAAGGAGGCGGTCCCGCCAGATTCTTCAGTTCTCCCACCGGAGACTCCCGGCCGCAGGATGACATCAGAATGGGAGACCGTGGATCTGCCATCGGAAGAATAAGGGTGTAAGCCCCTGCCCAAGACTTGGTAGCCATACCTCTTCCAAGGGGGAATGGTGGGCGGGAAGGTACCTGCTGCAAGAGCTGTTCTCGAAGATCTACTGTTACGGTAAGTTCTTACGTAACTGTACTATCTTACTTCGAGATACAGCTCCTGCAGCAGGTAACACCATTGGGACTGATTCCCAAGCAATAGCACCTGTAAGCATTCTGGGAGGAGGAAATTAGGAGAGATCTTAAACAAGTCCTGACTCTAGGACAGGAGACCCTGTAGAATGGCCAGGCCGAAACCGGCTCTCCGCCGTGATGTAATATCCAGGCTATAGTGCCTAATGAATGTGTGCACAGAGCTCCAAGTAGCTGCAGCACAGATGGCCGAAGCGGAGACATTACGCAGTGCTGCAAAGGAGGTAGCCACACCCCTAGTCGAGTGGCCCCGGACTGAGCCTGGGAGGGGCTTCTGTTTGCTGTTATAGCAAAATGCAATACACTGGACAAGCCAGCAGGAAAGGGTCTGCTTTGAGACTGGTTGGCCCATCATTCTCTCAGCGAAGGAAATGAATAGTTGCTCCGACTTACGAAGCTGTTTAGTTCTGTTCAGGTAGTACCTTAAGGAGCGGTGAACATCCAGGGTGTGAAGCAACGCCTCTCCTCTATTAGAATACTTGGGAAAATATACAGGCAGATCGATGTCCTGATTGATAGTGAGGGCAGAGACCACCTTAGGCAGGAATTTAGGATTTGTCCTCAGAGACACTCTGTCCTGGTGGAAAATTAAATAAGGCTCCTTGCACATGAGAGCGTGGAGCTCAGAAACTCTCCTTGCTGACGTGACAGCAACTAAAAATAACGTTTTCCACGACAGAAAATGCAGCTCGCAATCCACGGCGGGTTCAAAGGGAGGAAGCGTGAGTTGTTCCAGGATGAAAAGTAAGTCCCAAGGAGGGACGGGATCCCGGATGGGAGGCCTAAGGTGCAACACCCCTCTCAAGAAATCCCGAGAGGCATCAAGCTGCGCCACTGTGTGCAGTCCCACCGGAAGGTGGTAAGCTGAAATCGCGCATAGGTGAACTTTGATAGAGGAGTAGGTGAGACCCGAATGGAATAGGGAAAGCAGGTATTCCAGCACCACTTTCACCAGGCATCCTATAGGGGAAAGGCCACGTGCCTGTGACCACAAGCAAAAACGGCGCCATTTCATGGTGTATGTCGCATGTGTTGCCGGCTTTCTGGCCGCGGAAAGAACTTCTGCCACCTCTTGCGAGACCCCGTGTCGCATAATGGCTATGTCTCTAGGAGTCATGCATGCAGGTTCAGTGAGCATAAGTCCAGGTGGACTAGTGAACCCTCCTCCTGAGACAAGAGATGGGAGCTGAAAGGCAACGGAACTGGAGGTTCCCGGGACAGCTGCGTCAGCATGGGGAACCAGATCTGTCTGGGCCAGAAAGGTGCAACCAGGATCATTGTTGCGTGCTCCCTGCGCAATTTGAGAAGAACTCTCTGGATCAATGGGAAGGTAGGGAAAGCGTAGAGGAATCTGTCCACCCAGGAGAAGGACAACGCATCTCGCCAAAAAACACCAGGCCCTGGATCTAGCGAGCAAAAATTGGGCAGTTTTGCGTTGGATGGGGAAGCGAATAAGTCTAGCTCTGGAGTGCCCCATTGAAGAAACAGATCCTCTGCTACCTCCTGAAGAAGTTCCCACTCGTGGACCCTGGCCTGGGAATGACTCAGGCCATCTGCGATTGTGTTGTTCACTCCAGGAATGTGAACAGCAACCAGGCTCACGCCATGTCAGATTACCCAATCCCACACTCTCATAGCTTCCCTGCAAAGAGGGCAAGAGTGTGCGCCTCCTTGTTTGTTGAGGTAATACATCACCGCCGTGTTGTCCATTTGAAGAAGGAGAGTACTCGGCGGGATTTCTGACTGAAAAGCCTGCAGGGCATAAAGGACCGCCTTCATCTCCAGAATGTTGATGTGGAGGAGAGCTTCTTGCGGGGTCCACATTCCCTGGGACTTCACCCCGTTCAGGTGTGCTCCCCACCCCAGCCCTGAGGCATCTGTGGAAAGAATCACCTCCGGGGACGGCGCTGCAAACAGAACACCCACAGAGAGTGTCCCTGGATCTAGCCACCATTGCCAGTCCTGAATCACAGCGTTCATGATTCTGACCGGCTGCTGCATGTGGTCTAGCCTTTGGTCCCACTGCACCTTGAGCATCCACTGAGTTACCCACATGTGGAGCCTTGCCAAAGGGATGGTTGGAATGGCCGCAGTCATGTGTCCAAGCAAGTGAAGGACCAGCCTGGCAGGGGCAGTCTTCTTCGCCAAGAGATCCCTGATGAGGGATCTGATGTGTTCCGCTCTTTCGTCGGGAAGAAATGCTTTCCCCTGAACGGTGTCCAGAACTGCGCCTATGAACTGCAGCTTCTGGGACGGTACGAGGAGATACTTCTGGTAGTTGATGAGGATGCCCAGAGACTGGAACAAAATCTGGGTGCTCTGAATAGCCAGCAACAGCACCTCTTTGGAGGAAGCCATGAGAAGCCTGTCGTCCAGGTACGGTGACACGTAGTGGCCCTGTCTCCTTAAAGACACTGCCACGACTGCCATGCAGTTGGTAAAGACCCTGGGGGCCGATGACAGTCCGAACGGAAGAGCCCGGAACTGAAAGTGGTGGCCGAGAAACTTGAAGCGCAGGAACCTCCTGTGTGCTTGAGCCAATGAGATATGCAGGTAGGCATCCTGCATGTCTAGGGACGCTAAGAAGGCATCCTTCTTTAGCATGGGGATGAGACCCTGGAGGGTCACCATGCGAAATCGTTTGTAGGCGACCGACGTATTGAGGTCGCTGAGGTCCAAGATTGGACGGAGGTCCCCTGTTTTTTTCGGAACCAGAAAGAAGTGGGAATAGTACCTGGATCCTATCTGGCTCTCTGGAACATACTCCACCATTCCCTTTCGCAGGAGCGCGAGTATTTCTTGCCTGATGAGCAATTTGTGCTGACCCGAGTAACGGGAGAGCAAAGGAGGCCTTGTGGGTGGCTTGTCCGTGAACTCTATAAAGTGGCCTCTTTCGACCAACTGAAGGACCCACCTGTCGGTGGTTATGGACTGCCACCCTGGCAGGTAGTCCGCAATGCGGCCCCTGACCTTGATGTCCCATTGATCCTGAGGGCCGGGGGCCAGGAAGGAGTCATGCTGTGGCAGCGGAAGGACCCGCGGGCTGAGCTGACTTAGCTGGACGTTGACTTCGGCCTGCAGACGACTTTCCCTGGGCTGTACGAGAGAAGGAGCCCCTCTGTTGTGGACCGGCGTGGGACTGCTGTCTTTGCGTCCGGCCACGAAAACGGCTTTGGTTCCTACGAAAGGAACTAAGCCTGGGTCGGTACATTGCCTGGACCAACCTCACCACCTTCCCGGCCTCTTGGAGTTTGATGAGAACCTTCTCAGAGGATTCACCAAAAAGAACCTCTCCGTCAAAAGAGGCATCCAGGATGTTCTTCTGGATGTCCGGGGTGAATCCGGAGACACGGAGCCATGAGTGTCTCCGGAGGCATACGCCTGAAGCTGCCGCTCTGGCCGAGGAGTCCACGGAATCGTACGTGGCTCACAGCACCTGGGTTCCCATGTCTGAACCCATACGGAGGAGTTGCAGCATCTCCTCCTTCTGCTCACCTTCTGGCATCTTGTCCACCAGATCCAGTCCCTGCTCCCACAAGGCATTTTTGAACTGTACCATGTGGGTCAAGTAGTTGAGGGATCTGATGGCGCAAGTAGCGGAAGCATATGTGCGCCTGCCCATTGCGTCCAGCTGTTTGGACTCCGGGTCTGGTGGCAGGGTGCTCAAATGTTGCAGTCTCTGGGACCGTCATGAGAGGCTGTGATGACCAGAGAATCGGCCAGAGGATGTGAAGCCAGGTACTGGTCTTCCTTAGGGGCCTTGTACAGGCGGTCAGCTTTCTTCGGCATCGCCGGGAGTGAGTGCGGACGCTTCCATGCTGCCTTGGTGACATCCACGAAAGTGTCCACCAAGGGTGGCACCACCACAGGCTTAGGGTCTTTCTGCCGAAGATACCTGGTGAGGCGTAACCTCTCGGGGTCGAGTTCCGCAGTGTCCCAGCCCATGTTCTCCTGGATATGTCTCATGATCTCTGAGAATGATGGGTCATCCGGAGGAGACCTTGGGGGCTCATGTGGGTCCGGAGAAGGGACGGTGATCGGAGAGGGGGATCTGGATTCATCTGAGAAGTCTGATCCTGTGTCCTCCGTCGAAGGTGAATGACGTCTTCTAGGTCTCTTGGGGCTGGGTGATCCAGAAGAAGATCTGGACGGAGGTCTCCGTTTCCTTGATCTGCCCCTAGGAGAATCCGCGGCTCCTGGGGAAGGTACCGGTCCCACCTAACTGGTGGAGTGGGGGTGGGAGCCGATGGAATCACGGGTGGAGGAGGAGGAGGAGGAGGTGTGGGAACCATATCCTTTTATGGTGTCCTACCAGTGCAACAACCCTGACCTCGATATGTTGAGGCCCGACGGACGGACCGGGCGCCTGATGGCCGTTCATCGGGTTCCGGCGTCGGCTCCCAAGGGGCCTCAGGTTTTGGTGAGGGTTCCCTGGGGGGGCGACAGGACTGGGTTCGCCCTTCTGGTCCTCTCGCTGGGTCAGCTCCTCTTCCGTAATCGTCTCCTGACCGACGTTGGTGGGAGGCATCTGGGTCCTCTTCTCGGTGGGTGCAGACGTCGGTCCCCTGGCCAGCATCCAAGAAGGCGTAGGCCTAACCGGCGACGGGCATCTGGCGGTCAACGGTTCCTGGGACCTATGGTGTATGGCCGGCATCAGACGAGCCAGCGTCGGGTCCGATGATCTCTTCAAGGAGGTAAGCTCTTTGGTCTTCTGCTGGGGAGGAGGAGGCAAAGAGACAGACCTGAAGTCAGGTTCCGAATGGCGGGAACCAGACTTGTGATGGTGATGGCGGTCCCCCGACCTCGACGGGGCCTTAGAAGCTGGGGATGAGGAAGGCCTGGAGGTCTTGGCCTGAGAGGCAGAAGAGGAACCCGAAGGGGTCTTCACCGCTGCGGGGGGAGGCTGAGAACGGGCCTGGGTAGGATAGCGGTCGGACCGGGAGCTGGAGCTACGGGAGTCAGAGGCCCTAGACGGGGACCTAGATCTCACTCTCTCCCTGTGCTTCTCGGGGTGTCTCCAGGCCTTCTGAAGATTCCCCTGAGGCTGCGGCCCATGGCTTTAATTTTCTCTTCGAGCAGGAATGCCTGAAGGGACTTTCATGGCGGATCCGGGTCCGCTGTTGAACCTTGATAGAAGGAGCAGGCCCGGTGTCATGGTTCTGGGCCTAGGCACTGGACGCAGGCTGAATGAGGATCCTTGAACGGGATTTGCTTCCCACAGGCGCACTTCAAAGGATGGCCTTCAATGGAGGTTGGCGAGGACATCAGACAGCTACTGAGCTGAAAAATGAACTTTTTTCCCGAAGGAAGAACTTAACTGGGCGTCGCACGCTAGAAACAAGCCGAAGGGTCGAGACATGCAAGTCGACGGCGGGAAAGAACTGGGGAATCTGGTGGGACCGCCTCCTTATGTACTATGTTTGACGTTGGGGGCGGGACCGATGTCGGGGGCGGTCCCTGCTGAAGACTGCTAGCTAGAAGATTTCCGTGGGGTCCTGACGCCTGCCGGCTTCAGTCCTAATGGTGTTACCTGCTGCAAGAGCTGTATTTCAAAGTAAGATCATTTAGTACAGCCCGCCAAATGTGGAGTGCGCAGGCAAGTAGTGGAGCGTACCGGGGCAAGAAGCACTGGGCAGGCCACAGCAAGGAACAACTGAAGGGGTTCCAGGAGGGAGAGCAGCAGGAGTTTCAAAAGAACCGCAGACAGGAAGGAAGTGACCAGGATGAGGAAGCAGGCCTCCAAAGCAAGGGCAAAAGGACTCCCGGGCACCTCTGAGGTATGTGGAGAGAGGCGGGGAGCAAGACCTGGAGAGCGGTCAAGGAGGAGGGGTGGGCCCAGCCCTCACAGAGGAACGGTGGGACAGATGGGCAGATGAAGAAGCCTCACAAGAGGCCCCACCGTGGTCCTGAACAACACCCGGAAGGGGCAGATTGGGACATCCCGGCAGCCGAGGGGGATGACGGGAACTAGGAGGCATGATAGAGGTCCTGGACCGACTGCCGGGTATGACTGGATGGTGGAGGCAGAGAACCCAGAAGGTCTGGGTACCAAGACCAAATGACGTGGCACCACAAAATGGGTGAAAGCAACTGGTAGGTGCATGTTGGGAGCCGAAACCCAACACTTGAAGCCAGGTGAGCGCCACAAAGCAACGGCAGTAGCAGACAGATGGGAAGATGCAGCCATGGAATCACAGCACGTAGGAAGCCGGTATTGGGAAAGCATGGAAATGGCATACAGGGGCAGCACCAACAGAGCCGACCCTGGGGAGGAAGGGAGGCAGTGGCGGGGAGAAGGCGCCAAAGTGGTAGCACACGAGGTACGGAGGCATCAGACCACACAGCCCACGCAGTAAAGGCTGCAAAGCAGCAAGGCATGAGAGGGCAAAACAGCACGCCAAAGGAATCACGGCGCCGGGAAACCACATCCAGTGGACAAGAACAGGCGTGACGGGGATGATTGATCTGGGCAGGAGCCCCCGTGATGCCCACCAAGGCAGCCACAGGAGCGGCGGCAAACAGGGAAGGCCCGATGGGGTGCTGCAAAGCTGGGAGGCCCACATGGGGCATGACTGAGGGGAAGGGGGTGGAAGCCAAAGCCCAGACATTGGCAGAAAAGGCCCCCCACAGGGAACCCCCAAGGCCAGACCCCAGAAAACAGGAGGAAGGTGGAGAACCAGGCGGAGACAGCCAAAACCGGATGAAGGTGGGGGGCATCCCAACCTCAGCGGGTGGCATCAGAGGAGAGTTGAGATCCAGGAACCCTGGCTCAAGGCACAAAGATGAGGCACCCCAGGGTGCAGGAATGGCAAAGGAGGGGACCTTGCAAAGCCGGGTAGTGTGCCGATGCCATGGATGGGGACCCGAAATGGAGATGTCCGAGGCGGGCCCCCACCGCCGATGGGGGAAACACACCCGCCGAAAAGGCATAAAGGAGGGAATAGCCCATCGACAGGAGAAGCCACCCAGTCGATGAGGAACACTCCATCGATGGGGAAACCATGCCTATTGACAGGAAACATATCACAAAAGCGCTCCGTCGACGGGGTATGGCCTGTCAACAAGAGGTAGAGCACATCATCAACAGGGTATGGCCTGTCAACAAGAAACAGGAGGCAGAGTACCCAGGTGACAGGGTAAGATCCAATGCCAAAGAAAGGGAGCAATGAAGGCTCCAACAATGGGGGGAGCAGCTCCATCAAAGAGGAATGCTCCGGCCACAGTGGAGAAGCCACCATTGGAGAGAGGTGGAGGCAGTGTGAGGAGTACAAGTCCCTTTCCCCCAGCAGTCAGGAATGTGAACCCTGAGCTGGGGACCCTTAAAGTGGGACCCCAAGGTCCATTCCAGCAGGGCTACAGACAGCCTGAAGAATCACAAGCCCAGCCGGAGTGTTGGGCCAAGAGTAGCTGGGCTGCTGTGAGTGGGTCACAGGCTTGCACAAAGAAGGGAACCGGGTTACTGTGTGTGTGTGTGTGTGTGTGTGTGTGTGTGACAGGCCCAGACCCAGAGGTAGGTGCCGGGCCTATGAGTAGTACACAGGCCCAGGACCAGAGGCTGGAGCCGGGTTACTGTGAGTGGTTCACAGGCCTGGGTCCAGAGGCAGGAGCCAGAGTTACTGTGTGTGGTTCACAGGCTCGGGTCCTGGGAGTAGAACAGCCTGGGTATCTGTGAGCGGTTCACAGGCCTGGTCTAGATGCAGGAGCCGGGGTTACTGTGAGCGATTCACTGGCTCGGGTCCAGAGGCAGAATCCAGGGTTACTGTGAATGGTTCACAGGCCTGGGTCTGGAAGCAGAAGAGCCGGAGGGGGGGCTGTGAGTGTGTCACAGGCCTGGCACAGAGTAGAAAAATCGGGTTCAAGTTCACGTCGAAGACTGGAACACAGGAGATGGCGCTAGCTGCTGTGCAAGCTGAAGCCAGCGGGAAAATGAACAGAGGGTACTTGGGGCCGCCCACACTTATACTCAACCTGAGGAAGTGACGTTGTGTGGGCGGCCCCTATGAAGACTGTTAGAAGAAGCTGCCGTGTGGCAGCACCACCTGGTGGAACCTCCCTAAGTGTAATAACCTACTGCAAGAGACCATTCCGTAAAAGATCTACTGTAACAGGTGAATAACCTGTGTTTCTAAGGACGTGGATATTATGTTCTATACATACATCAGGCAGACTCCTTGCAGTTCTCTGGGAGGAGGGAGGCAAGGCACATCACCCCCATTTAGGAAACTGAGATTGGAGAACCGAGGCCCCAAAGCCAGCATCTTGGCATGACACTACATCAATCTGGTAATGGGAAATGAAGGTCAGTGCTGACTTCCAGGAAGCAGCCCTGCAGATTTCCTGGATAGAGATGTTCCTAGAAGCAGCCACTGATGCAGTGATATGGCGGGTGGAATGAGCCCTTCTCCCTCCAGGAGACTCCCTACGTGCCAACCTATAACAGAGATCAATGCAGGATGCACTCCACCTGCCAATCGTCCACTTGGCTGCAGGTGCAGATTCAACAGAGTGACAAACAGCTGGTGAACAACTCCTGAACTCCAGCCATGTGCTCTTTGTAGTAAGTGTGCACTCTCCTCAGGTCCAAAGTATGTAGCATGTTTCTCATCTCCAAAGTGTGATTCGGGAAGAACACTGGAAGAGACACCCCCTGATTCAGGTGAAATTCTGACACAACCTTTGAGAGAAACTTCGGGATGGGGCACAGGGCAACCTTGTCCCTGTGGAAGACCAGGTAAGGAGACTACACTGAAAGCACCTGGAGCTCACTGATCCTTCTGGCTGATGTGATAACTGCCAAGAAGGTGGTCTTCCACAACAGGTGAGACATGTCACCTGTGCATCAGTTTGAATGGCTTGCCCTCGAGCTCTGCCAAAACCAGAAGCAAGTCCCACGGTGGTGTTGGTGGTTCATGCACCAGAGAGGAAATGTAATCTAAACCTTTGAAAACACAGACCACCTTCTCCTGCACCACCGATTGCTGACCAGCCTGCGCCTGGTAAGCAGAGATGGCTGCCAGATGCACCTTAAGTGTCATCAACCGAAGTCCCCCTCTGGAGAGAGAGAACACAGATAATTCAAAATGCTGGCCACTGGATAGGTCAGAGTCCAGCCCCTTGCCCTGACATCAAATGGAGAATCTCTTCCATTTCAAGGCATAGTATTTTCTGGTTGATTCCTTTCTAGATGCCTCCACCATGGTGAGGACATCTTCAGAGGGACCCAAAGCCTGGAACTCTAGCCACTCAGGAACCAGGCTGTCAAGTACAGGGACTGAAGGTCCAGGTGGAGTATCTTCCCCTGATGGATGGAGAGCAGGTCCGGGCAGAGTGGTATATGCCTCTGGAGCCTGTTACTTGGGATGAGGAGATTGGGGTACCAGAACTGGCGTGGCCACTCCAGAGCCACCAGGATCACCTGTGCATTGTCCCTCCTGGCCTTGAGTAGCACCTTGTGGATCAAGGGAAGTGAAGGAAAGGCACAGAAGAGGCCAGGGGTCCAAGGCCTCAAGAAGGCATCCCCCTGTAGCAAGCCTTGCTTGGGGGGGCACAGTCTCAGCTTTGCATTCTCCCTGGAGGTGCCCCAATGGGAAAACAGGCCGTGGACTACCTCCAGATGAAGACACCACTGGTGCAATGCCTTTCCTATCCAACTGAGAGCATCAGCAAGCTGGTGGGAGGCTCCTGCCATATGGATTGCTAGGAGATCCACCTGAAGGCTGCACATGAGGATCCAAACACAGAGAGCTTCCTTGCACAAAGGCAAGTAGTGTGTCCTGCCCTGCTTGTTGGGGTAGTACATGGTTGTGGCATTGTCCGTCTGGACTTGGACCACTTGACCCTGAATGTACACAGCAAACACAGTGGGTGCTAGCTGGACTGCTCGAAGTTCCAGCAAGTTGATGTGGCAGGACTCCTTGCAGGTCCAGAGCTCATGGACTCTGTGTTTCCCCAGATGTGCACCCTAGCCTGTGAGACAGGCCTCAGTCATCAGGATGACTGTGGGCTTGGGACAGAGGAATGGGATCCCTTTCTGCAGATGCTCTGGGACCACTGAAGGGCATCCCACATCTTCTGGGTCACAGTGACCAGCTGGTCGAAGTGGCCTTTGTGCCGAGACCACTGGCTGGCCAGCTCCCATTGCAGGGAGCCCATTTTCCAATGGGCCCATCAGACCATGCTGGTGCAGGCTACCATGTAACCCAGAAGGTGCAGGAAGTCCCAGGCAGGGCACAATTGCCCAACCTGAAAAGATCAGGTAAAGGAGGTAAGATCCTCTGCCCTGTCCACCGGGAGATGGACTCTGACTCAACAAGAGTCGAGCTCTGCCCGACTAAGTTGATGACCTGTGAGGACAAGAGTCCGACTTGGCCTCATTGACCAGGAAGCCAAGTCCAAGGCAGATCTGGAGGGCCAAGTCCCTGGGCCTCTCCACCTCCTGCCTGGAGGAACCTGCTATCAGCTATACATACAGGTAGTGGTACACCTGAGCACCACAGTTAAGCTTCCACCACTGCTATACATTTGGTGAATACCCTGAGGCTGAGGAGAGCCCGATGGCCCAGAACTCATAGTGGGTCCCCTTGGCTTGAAAGAGAAGGAACCTTTGGTGAGATGGACGGATCGGGATGTGAAAGAACGTGTCCTGAAGATCCATGGAGCAAAACCACATGTTTTACTCTAGAGATGGTATGATCTGGAACAGAGTTACCATCCTGAAGGTGCATGACCTAAGAAACTGGTTCAGGTCTGCAGATCCAGAATGGGGCACCAGCCCCCATCTGCATCTGCACTAGAAGTACCTGGAGACAAACCCTGGGTGTTTCAGAGGATCCATTATTCTAATTACGACCTCACTGCGGAGGAGCTGGGCCATGTCATCTCAAAGAGTCAACTGAGTGTCTGTGGATACTGAGTCCTCCCATGGGGCTTGGCCTGGCTGGGAGGGTACTGCTCTAATTCCAGAGGCAGACCCTGACCAACCACTTCCAGAACACACCTGGCCATGGTAACAGAGGACCAGGCGGAAAGGAAGTGGTGGAACTGGCCCCCCACATGAGGACCCATGGAAGGCATGACAGGCATGAGGGTGGCACCCCTCATCCCATCATTGAGCAGGCTTGGAGGAGAAGGACCTGGCTGAGGAGCCACCAGGACCCTTCCCTCTGGGATTATGGACCACTGAGGCCACTGACTTGGGCCTGGATTATCAAGACTGAGCCTGCTGACCAGACTGATACTGGGCTGTTTTTGCTGCAGGAGTGGGGGACCAAAAGGGCTTTTGCTTCTGCTACCACGAGCCCTCAGGGTCCTTCTGCATGGATGTAATGGAGTCCAAGGTGGCAATGGACTTCTCGATATGCTGAAGGTGACCCTGAGCACCAGGCCCAAACTGGTTGGTGCCCGGGAATGGAACATCTGCCAGTTTGTGCTAAAGTGTCTGCCATGAAGGTTGAACACGCAGTCGTTTTCCTATGATGCGCATGGCACCGTTGCTTCCACCCGAAAGGGTACAGGGAAACCCCAGACCCAGAGCCATCTGAATTTGCTGCTTGACCGTAGCCTGTCCCTGATCACGGACCTGCTTGACCATTGTCTGGAAGTCTGCAGGTACGTGAGGAATCACTTTATCCAAAAAGCCCAGGAGGGCATGAGAGAAGTGTGCCATCATGACGGCCAAACTCGCCTGATGGAGACCGAGCGAGGAGGCAGCATAGACTTTCTTTGCCAAATGGTCCAATTTCTTGGATTCCTTATCCAGTGGCTTGTCGACGTCCCCCGACACTGCCCCAGCACCAAAACAAGAAGTCAACCACCAGTCCCTAGGCTGAGGGGTGCTCTGTGAACCCGGAAAGAGTGCCAATGGGCAATGCATATTTACAGACCATCCTGTATGAAGGTGCTGGCCCAGACACGGGGTGCTGGCAAAGCTCCAAGGCCAGACAGACAATGACCTCAGCCACTGGAAAGGCCTCAGTCAGAGAGTCCCCTTTATCCAGAATCTGTAAGGGATAGTGAGCTCACTTCTGGATGGGCTCCATCTTCATCCCCTTGGACTCGGAGATGAGGACAAGGATGCCCATGAACGAAATGAAGGAAATGGGCCCTTCCTCCATCGCGAGGTTGACTGAACAGGAGTGCAGTGAGGAATCCTCAGACTTGGAAGAGTCCACATAGAGCAGCCAACCTCCCGAGTCACCTTCGACCCGCCATGGGAGGTCAGGTGTAATGGTAACCAACAGTAGATGGAAAAGTCCCTTGGCCGACTGAGACTCCTTGGTTGGAGCGTTGGTCGATGGCTGCTTGGGAGGTAGCTCCACCACAATCGGTGGAGAGGCCAGCTTCGGCTGAACCAATATGGTCTGGACTGGCTCCACTGGCAGAGGAATGGGCTCAACCGACCCCACATAGGCAGTCGGTGTCCGTCTGTCGGGCAACAGCCAAGTGATGGCTGGTGTCGAAGCCTGGGTCAGTTTCAGACTGGCCAACACCAAGTTCTTCCACATGAGGTCTTCATAGCATCGGCACAACTACCGCCGAAACCTCTCCACACCCGAAGATGAAGATGAGGAGTAGCAGTGACGCTGTTTCCCATGGTGCCCAGAGCGGGAGTGCCGATGATGGCGGGAGCTGCTCGACCCACTGGAAGACCTCCACCGCCAGAAGATCTCAGAGGGAGCTGGGGAATACTGTGGCACCTCAGTCTGGGTCGGTGACTGGAGGGATCTGCTCTGTGAACTGAGGAGCCCCTTCTGAGGTCACAGGCAGGACCGGAGTCTTGAAAGGCCTCTTCAGTCTTCAACCAGTCGATAGGGTTTAGAAAAATCTTGACTACATCTTGACCAACTGGCCTGATAGAGTCTTCGTGAAGCCAGCGGTCAAGGCAACAGTTCTGACTGTGGTCAAAACCTGGAAATCCTGAGACTGAGAATGTTCCCAGTCCCAGTAATGTCGATAGTGAGTCCTCTCTTCTTCTTCCTCTTCGACTTGGGAGCTAGCGACCCAGAAGAGCCCTGCCCCTTAGTTATAAGAACATAAGAATGTGACAGCATCTCTGTAATAATGTTTTTATCACTGTAACCTATATATTTTATGTATCACTTCCTGTATTTAGAACGTAGTACTATTGTTTCATCGTCACTTTGACGAGGTGACTTTATAAATGACTCTCTGACTCAAAGGTTGTAAATCCGATTGTACAAATAAATAAATAAGCAGAAGGGGACCGTGAGATCCATCTAGTCTGCCCATTTTGACTACCCCCACCTTATAATTTTCATAGATTACTGCAGCACTTGTCCCATGCTAACTTGAATGCCGTGAGTCTTAGATTTCACTACTGCTGTGGGAAGACAATTTCAAGGCCCCACCACTCACTCTGTGAAGAAAGACCTTCTATGGTTGGATTTGAATCTAACTCCTATAAGGTGCATGTTGTGTCCTCTTGTTTTTGGTGCTTTGTTTTCTTGGAATAGGTGTTCCTGTTTTACCCAATTTATCCCTTTCATGTATTTAAAGTTTTCTATCATATCCCCCGTTTCTTCTCTGTTCAAGGGAGTAAGCGGGGGATATGCCCTAGTTGAGAGGAACTGGCACAACTTCTTGAAGGAGCCCGAAAAAGTGGAGCCCAACTGGAGGGAAAGAAGACAGAAACTGGGGAGTACTGTGCAGTGGCCTGAGTCTTCTTCTCCTCGAATGTCATAAGCTGTTCCAACTGCTCAGTGGATCCCACAGAGACCACCCAACTGGCATCTTTTAATTTGATCGTCGGGTGTTGTTTTTCTGGGCAGCCCAACTGAAGGCAGACCTGGAGAACCATTGTTTGAAACGACCAACAAATGTGGCAGGCCCTGGTATCATGTTTGTGGCCCAGGCAGTACATGGACGCGGGTGTGCGGGTCATTGTGCAACATTTTCGCCGGGTCGCATGGGCACCAGCTAAATCCAGGAGCAGACTTGTCGCTTATCGAGGTTATGATCAAAGATCGAGCTAAAGACACAGTTTTGTAAACTCTTTAGAAGTAAATCTGAAAATTTAGAACAAAAGGCCCACCTCAGTGAAAGTGGTAACGAGGAAACCTGCTTCTTACAGCGAAAGAAAGATTTAGCATCAAGGGTCAGAGCCGAGGATATATCACTCGGTAGGTGGGAGCCAGTTTGAAGACTTTCGGCACATGTTAAAGGGAAAGGAACTGCCAAATGTGAGGATAGAACAACATATCCACGTCAATAGAAAACAGGTTACTCACCTGTAACAGTAATTCTAAGAGTGGTATATGGTGTACATCCACACATCTGGCAGTGTCCTTTCCCTTTAAATCCTGCCAAAAAGCCTCTCAAGCTTGCTTCTCCCACCCAACCACCTGGGTGGTAACTCCCCTAGCACTGTAATGCAGATCTCTGAGTGTCTCCAGCAGCAGGTAATACACTTGGGCTGTTGCCAGAGGTCGCTGTGGCACACAGCAGCTTTTCTAGCAGTTCTTTCCAGGGGCCACCCACATGACATCACTTTTCTTCCTATATAAGTGTGGACGGTCCCTGGTAGCCTCAGTCCCCCACCAGATTCGGCTCAGGAGCCAAGGGAAGCCGAGGTACCATAGGTATCCCAACCCAATTTGTTCTCCTAGACAAGGAGGGGGGCAGAGGGCGAGATTGTATCTGCTGCAAGAGACACTTCTCAAAGATATACCGTTACGGTAAGGTCTTATGTAACTGTACTATCTTCCAGGGAGTGGTCTCTTGCAGCAGGTAATACACTTGGGATGAATCCCAAGCAGTAAACCCAAGAAGGGCAGCATCATGATAGGAGACCTTGTAGGACAGCTTGGCCAAAGGCTGTCCTATGGCATGAAGCAATGTTTAAGTTGTAATGCTTTGTGAAAGTATGAACCGTGGACCAGGTAGCTGCATAGTAGATATCTGTGATAGAGGCCCCTTTAAAGCAGGCCACTGTGGTGACCACAGCTCTGGTAGAATGGGCTTGGGCAGGACCTGGTAATGGCTTGTTGTATTTTGTGTGACAAAATGTGATACAGTGTGCTAGCCAGTTGGAAAGGGTCTGTTTAATGACTGGGAGACCTTCCCTACTTGAGAAGGTACAACAAAAGTTGAGAGGTCTTCCTAATTAAGTTAGTTCAGTTAGTATAGTATCGTAATATATGATGGACATCTACAGTATGTAGGAGGTATTCACCTCAATTGAGTGTTCAGGATAATATACTGGTAACTCCAAGGATTGATTTAAGGTGAGTTCAGACACTACCTTAGGCAGAAAGGAAGGACTGGTATGAAGTGACACTCAAGCTTTGCAAAAATTAAGTAAGGTTCCCTACACATAAGGGCATGAAGCTCAGAAAGACGCCAAGCCAAAGTAACAGCCACTAAGAATAGCATTTTCCAAGAAAGAAAACAGTGATCACAAGTGGCCACCAGCTCAAAGAGCTCAAGAGTTAATTTCTCTATTAGAAAATTGTGATCAACCGGCCTGATAGCGCTGAGGGTTGAGGCGCAGGACGCCACACTTCGCACAATGCCGGTGACCCGGGTTCAGGAATGGACTCGGATAGCTGGGGGGGGTCGGGAGGATTGAGGTCTCAGCTGGATGCCTCTCCCTCTGGGTGGGATACCGGTGTTATCTAGCACCCGACGCCCCTGAAGCCGTGGACGCACGGGTTTTCTGGGCACCGGTGGCTCTACTGGAGTCGGGAAGGGGGACGCTGTTATGTGCATGGCTGTTGGCATGCGTCAGCACGTCAGCAAGCCTGGACGTAAGTCCCATGTGCAGGTGTACCAGGGAATGGGAGAAAATGGGAAAAATGTAACACCCCATGCTCAACGAGTGGATGAAACTAGGGATGGGATGCCGTGGGGATTGCCCTGGTGGACGGAGTAGGAGGAGGTATGAGGCCTCCTCTGAAAGCCGTGGGAGCCAGGCAAAAAAAAAAAAAAAAGAACTGAGATCCCAGGGAGGAGTGGCTCTTCTGATAGGTGGCTTAATATGCAACATTCCTCTTAAAAACGTTTTGGCTAGATGATATTGATATAGTAATCTGCCATCAAAAGGTTCATGGAAGGCCTAAATAGAGGCCAAGTGGACTTTGATAGAGGAATAGCTTAACCCTGTCTTGGCAATCGAGGCCAGGTAATCCAAGACTTTTGTCAGTGGACAGGAATAAGAATCCAATGACCGGAAGCAGCTCAGATGGAAAAGCGCTTCCATTTGGCATTATGTGTTTCTCTGGTTGCTAGTTTACGTGCAGCCAGTAAAATATTAGCAACAGGGAGGACACTTGTAGATGTTCTATGCAAGCGTCCTCAGCTAGCGTGAAGGTGTAGAGCCTTCAGTAGGGATGTAGAAGGGTCCCTTGGTTCTGAGTCCAGAGATCTAGTCTTACTGGCAATGGAATGGGTTCCTTCACTGAGAACTGTTGAAGGAGGGGCACCACACCTGCCAAGGCCACAGAGGGGCTATGAGAATCATGGTGGCAGGTTCGAGTTGTAGTTTCAGAAGAGTCCGTTGCAGGAGAGGGACGGGGGGGGGAGCATGTAAGAAGAGTCCTGTCCATGACTGGGATAGGGCATCTATAGGCCGTCGCTTTTTCCTCAGGACAATGGAATAGTATAGGGAGACAGTCAGATCCAGTTGTGGAGCTCCCCACAGAGGAAAGATTTTTTTTATTTAGTTTTTGTTGACTGGGTAGGTGCACTAGCCATAACAATGACTATTTTCAGGCACGACCCGGGAGGGTACAAAACAAGACAACTGTGGTAACAGGTTACAATACATAAGATTATAACTAATCAAACATAGGACTAAAGACTAGGTAGGTGATTACATTACAGACAAGTTGTAGAATACATAACAAAGCACAGGAACAAGATTAAGGTAAGAAGAGTAACATCATTTACATAAAAAATAACAAATTAGGTTTGGTCATAAGTGTTAAATATTACAAGGACATCAAGGATGACTATAACTAGGAGACAGAGGCATTATAGTAGTTGCATACAGGATAATGTAGAGGAGTAAAGTTAAGTGAGAGAAGTGGGGACTGGAGATGGGGTAGGCTAAGATAAGAAGATAGGAACACAGTGAGATGATAGAAATCCCTAGGTAATAAGAAGCTAGGAAAACAGGTGGAGGAAGAAAGAAGCTATGCAACAGGAGAGGTCAATATACTGAGAAGTGGCAGGAAACATAGGAAGAGGAGACAGAGACTAGGGTGGTTTAAAGCAAGAGCAACAGGAGGAGTCAGCAAGATAGAGTTGAAGCAATTTTTAAAGGAGGCATGGGATGATGCTAGGCGTGTACTTAGGGGAGGGCGCTCCAGAAATGAGGGCATGACAGGCAAAAGCACTAGCACTTTTGGATGTTCTGTATCTAGGAATGTGAACAGAGGCATTATTAGCAGAATGAAGACCATAGCTGGAATAATGGTTTATAAATAATCCTGCCAGTTGTTTGGGAATTTAGGCTCCGATAACGTTATCTATGAGTGATCCGTAAGCATAAGATCTAGCTGCAGAAGAGGAAAGTCAGCCAAGGTCAGAGTGGAGGAGGCAATGGTGTTTCAACCTATGCGAGGAGGAGGCATAGCGATAGATGTTATAAGTAACATCACATTTTTGAAAGCTAGATTAACAGGCAGAGGCATAGGTTGCAACACCATAGGAGAGACACGGTAGGAGTATATCACAAGCTATAGCAAGCCTAGCAGATGGTGTGAGCACATAACTAGTCTGGTAGGCAATACCAGGTTTCATATTTACCAGCTTGCAAATCTGCTGAATATGGAGCTTGAAGATGAGAATCGGATTAAGGGTGATACCGAGATATTTAAACGAGTTTACAACCCCAACAGCTGAGCCATTTGCAGTGGAAACTTTCAAATTAGATTGGGAGAGTTTAAGTTTAGTGTTGGAACCAAATAACATGGCCTGGGTCTTTCCTACATTCAGGATAAACTTGTTAGTCATCAGCCAGTGTTGAATGACCTGGAGGTCATGGGAGAATTGTGTGTTGATGTCAGTTATATTCTTTGCACTGGTTTACATGACAATATCGTCAGCATATAGCAGGGAGGTTGTGTGAGCGAGATTGGATGTGATACTGTTTCTGAATATAGCAAAGAGCAGGGAGCCTAGTACGGACCCTTGAGGCACTCCAATATTAATAGTAGCTTTGTCCGAGAAAGAAGAGTTAAATTTTACTGACTGAGTCCGGTCTGTTAGGTAGCTGCTAAACCACCTAACAACATTTGGTGAAACACCTAGAGATTTTAGGGTTGTTAGAAGAAGGGGTGGTCAACTAAGTCAAAGGCTTTAGCCATGTCAATGAATACTGCCCCAGTGAGGAAGCCAGAGTCCATAACCTGAAGGGTATCTGACATGAACTTGAGTCGTGCTGTGGTTGTGCTATGACCTTTGCAGAAACCATGCTGGGCCATTGTAAGAAGGTCATATTGCAGGAGAAAGTCAGTGGTTTGAATGGCAACAAGCTTCTGAAGAATTTTACTAAGACCTGACAGGATGGCAATTGGCCTATAGTTGGATGGGTCTTTACAGTCATCTTTTTTGAAAACAGGGGTGATCCTAGCTGTCTTCCAAATGTCTGGAACATAGCTTTGACAAAGGGAGAGGGTAAATATTTTTGCAAGAGGAGCAGCTATGTAAGGGGCCACAAGTTTTAGGAGTTTAGGTTTGAGGCCATCAGATCCAGTCGCAGCGAACTCAGATATTTTATAGAGCAATCTTAAGACATCACGGTAGGAGACTGACTTGAAAAAGAATTTAGGTGCCGTGACATCAGTGGCTGAGGGGGAGTTTGATAGGACAGGGAAGGAAAGAAGAAGTGTATTGGGTTAGATCAGAGAATTGAGCATGAAAGAAATTAGCAATGGTACAGAGGTTGTTACAGTGTATGCCATTTAGTAGCATGTCATTAGGAGTAGAGGCCTGGTTAGAATCCAAGAAAGATTTAATATGTGACCAGAATTTGTTAGGGTCTCCATAGGAGTTTGTTAATAGTTCCTTACAATAGGATCTTTTGGCCTTTTTAATATCCTTTTTACAGGCATTTCATAAGGTCCTATAAGTAATTAGGTCTGCAGGTAGCCCAGTTTTTCTATAAAGGTGCCAGCATTTGTCCCTCTGAGAGAGTTTGGAGAGCAGATGAGATTTAAGCCAGCGAGTTTGACGATTTTTTACCCTGCGGGTTTTAAGGGGGCAGTGTTTATTCTGAAGCGCAAGAAAGTGAGTGAGGAAGAAGTTTAAGGCTGACTCGACATCACTAGATTTGTAAAGAGGGACCCAGTCAATAGCTCTCGTTTCAGTTTGAAAAGCCAGTGGGTTTAGGTGAGAGAAGTTTCTGAAAGTAATAAATCGAGGATTGGATGAGGGTGGCCTACTCTTACCCCATATGCAGAAAGTAGGGGAGTGGTCTGTGATAGCGTCAGCTAGAACTCCTGAGGAGATTATATTTTCAGGATGATTAGACATTATCCAGTCCAGTAGAGTACTGGAGTTAGAATGCAAGTCAGTTCTGGTGGGATCACCAATCAGCTGGTGCAGGTTGAAACTCTGAAGACTGTTCAGGGATGCAGGTTGTGAGTTACCCAGCCAGTTTATGTTTATGTCTCTGAGTATTAGGACTTCATGTCTTCCAGAGAGAACAGAACTTTGTTCCAATAATTCTTTAAGACCTGTTTGGCCTCCTGAGGGGGGTCATAAGCACAAACAATATGTAATTTTTTGGAACCGACGAAAGGAGAAAATGTAGCGCTTCACAGTGGGTTAGTGGAGACAAGCAGATAACTGAGAGATGGAGGTGGCCTTTGAAATAGAGAGCCGTTATGCCTCCTCTTTTCGGGGCAAGTCTATCCAATCTCAACAGGTTGTAAAATGGGACGGAGCATAGAGAGAGTCAGGGGTAGATGATTTAAGCCAAGTTTCAGTGAGACAGATGATGTCAGGATTGTAGAGAGCTGCTCATGACTCCAGTTCGCTAAGTTATGCATGAGGCTTCTAATGTTATGGTGAACCACAGTGAGACCTTTAATATTGGAAAACGAGGTAGGTGAGTTGCATACAGGCCCAGGGTGGAGTGAATATCACCGGAGAGCAGTAGAGCAAGAAGGAGGAGATATCATAGTTTGTGTTGCTGGAAGGGTTTTAGAGTGCAAACAGTCGGGTGATAGTGTTTTAGGGCATAGGCAACCAAGTTGATCCAGGTCTTATTTAATAGCATCAGAGTAGGGTCACAAATATGAGGAGGTATCAGTAGAAGATTAGAGAATAATAAATCATGGGGTGGGAAGTCAGGGCTAACCAAGGAGGCTCTGGGTAGCGTAAGCATGCTAAGGTGGACTGTTGCCAGTGAGGTCACGAGGAGGGACAGTAGCAGGAAAAGCTTCATGTTGGACAGGAAAAGGGAGACTTGATGCCGGTAGAGGTTTGAAATCAAACAGACCCAAGTATAGAAAGGAAGAGATAATCAAACCACAAAGTTTCTGCAGAGAGTATTTCTAATGCAACATTAAGTAAAAAAACAGCGGATTAGGTGTAATTATATGAGGCAAGGACAGCAGTCAGAACTGCAGTAGTGAAAAAAAATGATTAGTGTACAAGACCTCTGAATAGGGATAGGGAAGGGTAGCTAATCAGAAAGAAATTGAGTGAAAAGGACTAGGGAAAGTACCGGAGTAAGCAGCCCAGAGATCAAGAGAGAACAGCTATTTGCAGGGATTAGAATGAGTTCAACGATCTTAGGATATCTAAGGCAAATTTAGTGTAGATTCAGAGAAATACGAGAGACAAAGACACAAGGTAACCAATCAGAATGTGAGATTGAGCTGGGGGGCGGAGAGTAAGCGTACTTAAAGGAGGCCTGGGAGGGGGTGGGACGAAAAACCTCAGTAGAGTTAGCTAAACGGCAGCCTGAGACAGTAAAAAATGGCAGTGTTAAAATATAGGAAAAGGCACTCCAATCAGAGGACCGTTGACAAAGCAGGTAGACCAATCAGGGTTCGCCAGAGTGACGCCGCACCAATCAGATAGTGTAAATGCAGGCGCGAACGTACCTTGCAGCTCGATCTGGGGAGAGGAACCAGGTGGGCGGCTGGACTTGTGACGTAAGGCAGGCGGTGGCCATGGAGCTGGCCGAGCGCACCGCCAGAGGAAACTGTAGCACTGCTCAGGCACTTTGCTCCTTGCAGCTTGATCCGGGAAGAGGAACCAGGCAGGCGACTGGACTTGCGGCATAAGGCAGGCAGCGGCCATGGAGCTGGCTGAGCGCACCACCAGAGGAAACTGTAGCGCTGCTCAGGCACTTTGCCCCTTGCAGCTCGATCCAGGGAGAGGAACCAGGTGGGTGGCTGGACTTGCGCGAAGGCAGGCGGCAGTCGTGGAGCTGGCCGAGTGCA
The DNA here is from genome assembly GCA_016271365.2 of Neoceratodus forsteri. Taxonomy (NCBI): domain Eukaryota; kingdom Metazoa; phylum Chordata; order Ceratodontiformes; family Ceratodontidae; genus Neoceratodus; species Neoceratodus forsteri. Next base: position 982,658,256 of record CM028133.1, read on the forward strand.
CCGCTGGAGAAACTGTAGCACCACTCCAGGTGCTTTGCCTGCAGCTCGATCCAGGGAGAGGAACCAGGCAGGCGGCTGGACTTCAGTGTAAGGAGGCCGTGGAGCTGGCCAAGCGCATCGCTGGAGGAAACTGTAGCACCGTTCAGGCGCTTTGCCCCTTGCAGCTCGATCCGGGGAGAGGAACCAGGCAGGCGGCTGGACTTGCGGCATAAGACAGGTGGTGGACGTGGAGCTGGCCGAATGCACCGCCGGAGGTTTTTGAAGCACTTTGTGATGAAGTGTCCATTTGTGCATGGACGACAGGCATCTGAGAAGTTTGGCCAGGAGATTGTGATGTCCTGGTAGGTGGACCGCTGTCAGTACAATGTGTTGCCATATGGCCTCCTGCCAGACTGCAATCATCTCTTTGCATAGGGATCGTGACTTTGTACCTCCTTGTTTGCTGAGGTAGAACACCACTACGGTGTTGTCTGATTGAATCAGCAATGGTCCCAGGGACAAGTGAGGTTGAAAGGCCTGGAGGGCTAAGCAAACTGCCCTCATCTCCAGGAGATTGCTGTGAGAATGAGGAACAGAACTGGTCCACTTGCCTTGTGTCCTGTAAGGACCTAGGTGTGCGTCCCACCCTTCCAGGGATGCATCCGTAGTCAAAGTCTGCTGGGGTCAGGGACTGGAAAGGCATGCCTTGACATAGATTGGCTCGGAAGATCCACCATACTAGGGCAGACCACAACATGGGAATGACTCTGATTTTTTCTTAGAAATTTCCTGTTCTTTGAAACCACTGGTTCCAGAGAGCCTACTGGATTGGTTTCATGTGAAGATGGGCAAGTGCTACCGTAGGGATGGTAGCGGCCATGTGTCCTAAGAGGCATAACATTTGTCTGGCTGCAACTACTTTCTGGGTTTATATCTGAGAAGCCAGAGATAGAAGTTTGTCGGTCTGTCGGCCGAGATAGGTCTTTGGCAGAGACCGCGTTCAGGACCGGTCCTATATATTGGAGCTACTGTGTAGGAGTTGGATTGGACTTTAGCCAACTGACTATAATCAAGGCCCCTGGAATTCTGCAGCTGCAGAATTTGCAACCTACCGCAGAACTTCTGCAGTGCCACAGAATTCATTGTTCTTGGTGATTCTTTATTAATATTTCCATTTATCCATAGTACCTGGTTCCTTTCCTCTCTTTTTATATCCAAAACCCCTCTATGCTCAGACTGTGATGTTATCAGTGCTATAACATCATACATTAGCTAATGAAATGACTGCATTCTGCCACAGAAATGAACAGTCACTTATCTACCACAGCTCCCACTGCCAGAGGTGGTGGTACAGCACACCAGGTATGGTGATATTTGTTCAACCTGCACTACAACCTAATACAATTTTCAGTTTTACATTATTACAGTAGGGCCAACTTAAACAAAACCTTGACAACAGCATAAACCTGTTAAGTCCGTACCTTACTTTGCACAAACTTATTTGTGCTTATAGGGTATTGAGATGCCACCTGAAATGAATAACTGGTAAAATGAATTAACCTGTCATTTTAAAGAAAATAAAGTAATTATGCGTAGAAAAGTAGAATATAATAATGTGAGACCTATTGAAAGAACAGACCTATTAAATAAATATTTATGAGTACACATTTTGCCAAGGTTATTGATTACATATTGTTATTGGTTGATAAAATCATCTAAAAGTTATGGAGAAATGTTGTGTGCAGGGCCAGCGGTTGGGCCAGAGGGTAGCATGTTGTGTTCCTGTACCGACAACTCAGGTTCAAAGACGAGCTCTGGAGCTGGCTGGGCAGCACAAGGATGGGGGGAGCACACCACTGCTTGGAGCCTGGAAAGGTATGGCACAGTGTTCTGTCACATGGGGGATACATTGTGATGGGCTGGAGAGCTTTATCTCACAATGGGTTCATATGCATGTCATGGTCTGATGGTGTTACGTAGCATGTCAGGGAAGCAGGCTGGCATGAAAATTAGTTTTGCAACATCTCCTCTATCCTGTTTATTCCACTTCCAAAGGGACCTGTATGAATAAGGAAACAATTTCATGGAAATTTTATATATATATCTCCACACAGTATCTCACTATATATCTATATATATATATATATATATATATATATATACACACATACATACACACACACACACACATATGTATATATACATACATACATATATATTATACATATATACACACACACACACACATTTGTATGTATGTATGTTATAGATTGCATATAAATACATACATAATACACAGTGGGGACCTCAAGAGTGGTATAGACAGCATGAGTATAAAACTACCTTATTTATCATGTAAGGGTCCCTTCATGTACTTCATTTTACGCAATAGGCTAGGACCTTAAGGAAAGATTTTCCTTTTTTAGACATAAATTATTTCTATAAGTCTGTCATTTTTTGAACTAGTGTTACTGTGCTTTCCCCCATCCTGACTGCTATAACCATTGCCATGGACATGAAGTCAAGATGACAAGCTGACACTATGATGTGGTAGTTCGTTAGTGCCACAGAACTTCCAGTGAAATTACAAACCACTGCCGCAGAAGTTCTGCGGCAAATGGTAATCTTGTCACAGAACTTGGTCCCAATGTACTGCAGAAAAGTAGGGCCTTGACTAGAATCCCTATAGACTGAAATGGACTTAGAGTTGCTTGTAGGGAGGAAAGCAGGGAGATTTTGAATCCTGCCTTGATGAGTCAGTCGTCCAGATATGGGATGTCAGAGTGCCTGTCCCATCGTAGGGCTGCTGCCACTACTGCTAGGCACTTGGTAAACACTCTTGGGGCAGATGAGAGGCCGGATGGGAGTGCTCGAAATTGGTAGTCTTGTCCCAACAGGTGGAAATGAAGAAACCTGTGGTGGGCAGGATGGATGGAGATATGTAGGTAGGCATCCTTCATATCTACGCCATATAGCCAATTCCCTTGTTTCAACATTGGCATGATGGAATTTAGAGTGACAATGGGAGGGAGTATAGCACAGTGGTTTAAGGCTCTGAGCTGCAGACCTGGGTTTGAATCCCACAGCCCCTACTTGCATACTGTGTGACCCTGAGCAAGTCACTTAACTTCCTTGTGCCCCCAGGTCACACCTGTAAACAAGCTTTCAGCTCAGAGCATCTCTCCAGGAAAAAAAAAAAAGGGTGACCATATGGAACCTTTTGTACTGGACATATAGGTTCAATTGTCTGAGGTCTAGTATTGGTCTGAGATCTCCAGTTCATTTTGATACCAGGAAGAAGTGGGAATAAAACCCCTCTTGGTGTTCTGCAGTAGGCACCCGATAAACGGCTTTCTTGGTTACAACAGCCTGCAGTTCATCCTGGAGAATAGGAATATGGTAGGGTGGGTAATGGACGGTGGGGGGAATGGGGGTCTGGAAAGTAGTTCCAGAGTGTGACCCTTCAGGATAATCTGAAGTACCCACTTGTCCAATGTGATCGTTTTCCAGGCCTCCAAGTGGAGGCAAAATGACCACCCATGGCTTCTCAAGACCTGGGTGAGGAAACCTGGGCAGGGCCGCAGTTGGTCACTGGGAGGTGGGCTAACCAGCCTCACCAGGAGGGTTGGATCGGAGCCCTTGGCAGTAGAGCTGTTGGTTCTGGAAGACTGGGAATGACCTCGGAATCCACCTCTATGTGAGCCTCTGTATTTCCAATCTGTTTTAGAATAAAAGGAGGATTGAGGACAATATGATGGTTGGGACATATGGTGTATGCTATGTACCGTGAGTAGTGTTCTTCCTGAAGACTGGCGATCATCTATCAGCATTTGGGTACCTGGCCAAAGAGTTCGGACCCATTAAAGGGACATTGATCGCTCTATGCTGTACATCAGGTGTAAAGCCTGAGATGCGAAGCCAAGCATGGCAATGCAAGATAATGCCTGTTGCTGACATGCGAGCTGAAGTATCGACCGCATCATAGCCCAAATGAAATAGGTGTCAGCAGATGGAATTGCCAGTAGCTACTGTAGTCGATAATTGTTCCCTTTCCTGTAAAGGAGGGAGTTTATTGACTAATTTAATGGCAGAGGACCAGAGTGTACACTGGTATTTGATCATATGTCCCATATAATTTAGAATTCTGAGATTCATGGTAGCTGCTTGGAAAACCTTTTTTCCCCAGATAATCAGTTCTACAGGAATCTTTATCAGGCGGTAAGGAACTTGGTTGTTTTGGTTATTTACTGTGATCATGAGTGGCAGTAATCACTACTTAATCTGCTTCAGGAGTAGTGGATAGAAAAGGGTGATCTAGAGGAGCCTGGTAGAGGTGATCTGCCTTGCGGGGAAAAGCCATGACAGAGGAAGGCTGATTCCAAGGCTGATTCCAGGCAGCAAGCATAGCATTTTGGTAGGTTTGTATAAGTGGGAGTACCACTAAGACTGGTTCCTCTGGGAGTTCCAAATAGTCTACCTTATCCTTACATTGTTCATCATGTTCGTAGTGGAGAAACACATGATTTTCTGAATTTGGACCATCATCTCATGAAAGGATGGGTCATCGGGAGAAGAAGCCACCTGATGAGATAAATTCTCATTTAGGGAAGAAATATCTAAAGGGAGGACTGGGGCTGGAAGTCCAGATCTTGAAATGCCTCATCCTCCAGATCCTAGTAAAATCTGCCAGAAATTCCACCTCGTCTGATAAGTAGTAATCTACAAACGAGGGAGGCGACCAGGGTGGTGAAGAGTTTCTGTCACCCTGGAAACATTTAGGCAGAGGAGTAGGGAAATGGGATGGGTGACTCGGCTTCCCTGGATCAGAGGGCTGAGTATGCTGAATGGTATGCAAAACCTGGTGAACTGAGGAGGCAACATCCAGTGGGGTGGGGGTAAGGAGAGGACTTCTGGGAAACCAAGGGGCTTGTAGAGGATTGGACATGTGGTCTGAGCAGGTGTGCCCTGGTGGTAAAGCCCAGGTTCCCGATCCCTGTCTGCCCCCTATGGGATACACCTGTGAAGGTGGAGGGGCAGTATGCATGGCAAACGCGGTAGGTTTCCCACTGGAATGCACCCATCGACAAAGGAGCCGCTGGAAACAGGAGAGGATGCTGAAATGAGATCACCATTGAAGGAGAGGCGCCTCCGTCCATGGGATGTCAATGGAACCCAAAAAGGGTTCATTGTAGACTGCCATTAAAGCCCTGGAAAGCATCATTGATGAGAGGGTATAATCTCCCGTCGACAAGGAGGCAGTGTTTGAACACGTCATCAATGGTGGGGCACTTGTAATTGTGGCCATCGATGAGCATTTAGACACAGAGTGAGGAGGGCTTCTTTTGTGACTTTTATGAGAATTAGTGGATGGGGAGCCTTGGGACAAGCCCTGATTCTCCATGAGAGACCATTTCTGCTCCATTAAATGGTTTTTGATTTCCTGCAGTCGTTGATGATGGGTTGCCTGGTTAAAATCTTAGCAATGTATGCAGGAGGTGGTGTTCTGTGTGGGTCCCAGGCACCTTACACAAGTGGTGTGGTTCTCGAAATGGTAGATTTTTCTACCACAATGGCAGGAATGGAATAGCGGCATCTTGCTTGAAGATTCTTGGACATTCGTTGTTCAATGTTGTTCTGCTCAAATTCTCATCAATGACTTCTGTTGAAGTTGCTTAGCTGCTGTAGTGTAGCTGAAGACGGTGGGAAAATAAACATGAATCGAGGATACCAGGGCCTGCTCACACTTATACAGGAAACAGGGCAGTGATTCTGCTGTGGGCAAACCCTGAAAAGACTGCTAGAAGAGCTGTCGTGCACCACAGTGACCTCTGGCAATGACCCAAGTGTATTACCTGCTGCAAGAGATTACTCCGTGCAAGATCTACTGTCACAAGTGAGTAACTTGTTTTTCTTGGGACGTGGATATGATGTTCTATCCACACATGTGGCAGATTCCTAGCAGTTCTCTGGAAGAATGGAGGCAAGGCGTACACCCCCTACACAGGGAACAGTGATTGGAGAACTGAGGCCCCAAAACCAGCATCCCAGTGTGACTCGAGGTCAATGTGGCAATAGGAAATTAACGTGTGTGCTGACCTCCAGGTAGCAGCCCTGCAGATTTCCTGGAAAGTGACGTCCCTGGAAACAGCCATCAGTAGCAGTATGGCAGGTGGAATGAGCCTTAGTCTCAGGAGGTCTCCCTAAACCCAAACTCCAGCAGAGATCAATGCAGGATACAATCCACCTGCCAACTGTCCGCTTATTGCAGGTCTGCTAGGTGCAGCTTCAGCGTGAGGTGCCAAACAGCTGGCAAACTGCTCCTCTAACTCCAGCCAAGCGCTCCTTATAGCAAGAAAGTGCTTAATTCAAGTCCAGAGTATGGTGCTTGTGCTCGGCTTCTGAGGTGTGACTGGTGAAGTAAACTGGAAGATTAATCACCTGGTTAAGGTAGAAATTTGACACAACCTTCAGGAGGAACTTCAGGCTGGGGAGCAGGACAATCGAATCCAACAGATAAACAGTGCAACACTATGAGTGGGTGCTCACAGCGTGAGGTGCAAACCTCAATAATTCACACAAAAGCCAAGGTAATGAGCACTCCAGGACACAGAAAAATATACTGCAAGTGATTTTAATCCAAACGGCAAGTCCAGACCCCTGCGCTTCGGCTCTACGCCTTCAAAGGGGGTTATCACTTGCAGTATATTTTTCTGTGTCTTGCAGTGCTCATTACCTTGGCTTTTGGGGAGTAGGACAAACTTGTTCCTGTGGAAGACCAAGTAGGAAGATTCCTCCGAGAGCAGCTAGAGGTGCTGATAAGAGGCAGGAAATTTCAAGCCTCCCCCCACAAAACATGGCAGGTAGTAAGGTAAACACTGAGGTACAGAGCTCAACAGAGGGCAGGACAGGGATAAATGGAAAAATAGACAAGGGCAGTAAGAGCAGGGATGGGGCAAAAAGGATAAAGCCAATATTAAATGGAGGGCAATGAGACCAATGCCCGTAGTCTGGGGAAACAAGCTTCCTGAGCTAGTAGCCCTGATGGAAGATGAAAATTGATATTGTGGCAGTCACGGAAACATGGTACATGGGGAACCATGACTGATGTCAACATACTGAGGTACACAGTCTACAGAAGGGACAGGAGGGTAAAAGAGGAGGTGGAGTAGCTCTATATGTAAGGGAAGGGATCAAAGCTACAGAACTAAAAAGTAAAGGGGGAGGACAAGAGGCACTCTGGGTCACCTTGGAGACAGGGAATGGCATCACAATCTGCACAGGGGTTGTATACAGACCCCCATCTCAAGAGGAGGAAACGGACAAGAAAATGATGCAGACATTGTCAAAATGACTGAAAAGGGGGAGATACTGTTGATGGGGGACCTTAATATGCCAAATGTTAACTGGATGACATATACTGCAGCCACATACAACAGCAGGGTCATTCTTGATGCCCTGCAGGGGGCAGGCCTTAGACAGCTAGTGTTGGAACCCACTCGGGAGGGAGCAATACTAGACCTGGTACTCTCAAATGGAGAGAGGATCACAAATTTAGAAGCCAGCAGACATCTGGGAACAAGCGACCACTGCACAGTGTGCTTCACAATAAGCACAACCATGGAGACAAGCCATACAAAAACAAGGATACTGGACTTTAGAAGGGCTGACTTTGGCAAAATAGGTGAATACCTGAGGAATGCACTAGCAAATGGCCAAAAAGGAGGGGTGGAAGAACAATGGAGAAAAATCAAAACTGCTATCATAGAGGCAACAAGCCTTTGTGTGAAACAAATAAAGAAAACAAAGCGGAGTAAAACCACTATGGTTCTCAAAAGAGGTGGCAGGGAAGGTTAAGGAGAAAAAGGCTGCATTCAAAAAGTATAAGGAATCACAGAAGGAGCACAACAGGGAACTGTATCAATTAAAGCAGAAAGAAGTGGGGAAGGCAGTCAGAATAGCAAAGGCCCAAACCGAGGAAAAAATAGCCAACTCAGTTAAGAAGGGGGATAAAACCTTCTATAGGTACATTAGGGAGCATAGCAAGGTTAAGGGAGGAATAGTGAAGATTAATAAAGGAGAGGGGAGATGGGCAGAGGGAGACAGTGAAAAGGCAGAGATACTGAATGAATACTTTTGCTCAGTATTCACAAAAGAAGATGAGGAGGAGTTACCTAAACCAGACAATAGAAGCACTCTGGGTAGGGGGGTTGACACCAGTCCATTTACAGAAGAAAGAGTCCTGAAAGAACTCCTAAAACTCAAGGTGGACAAAGCAATGGGGCCTGACGGATTCACCCCAGAATCCTAAAAGAACTAAGGGAGGACCTAGTGACACCACTGACTACACTTTTAACAAATCATGAGAGGATGGGGTACCTGAGGGACTGGAGGAGGGCAGATGTGATTCCCTTCACAAAGTGGGAGCAAGGCAGAAGCAGGAAACTACAGACCTGTAAGTTTGACCTCAGTGGTAGGGAAAATAATGGAATCACTTGAAATAAAGAATTGTTGAGTACCTAGAGGCCAGCGGGGAACAGGACCCAAAGCAGCATGGATTTACAGCAGGAAGGTCATGTCAGATGAATCTAATTGATTTCTTTGACTGGGTGACCAAAGTAATAGACCAGGAGGGGCTCTGGATATGGCCTACCTAGACTTTATGAGGCTTTTGACACAGTCTAGCACAAAGACTAATAATATCAAGTTTAGCCAGCCGGGAGTGGGTTCCAGGGTGGTAGCCTGGGTAGCACACTGGCTGCACAACAGACACAGAAGGTAATAGTGAATGGAACACATCCTCAAGAAAGGGGTTACTAGGTGGAGTACCTCAGGGCTCAGTACTGGGTCCAGTCCTCTTTAACATCTTTATAGGTGACATTGCAGAGGGTCTGGAGGGAAAGGTATGCCTCTTTGCAGATGACATAAAGATCTGTAACAGAGTTAATACACAAGTGGGGATAGAAAGGATGAGAAGAGACTTGGCAAGGTTGGAGGACTGGTCACACATATGGCAACTTAGATTCAATGCAAATAAGTGCAAAGTAATGCACCTGGGAAACAAAAACCCAGGAGAAGAGTACACAATAGCAGGGGAGGTACTAACAAGAACAAAAATGGAAAGGGACTTGGGGGTAGTCATATCAGATGACCTAAAGGTGGGTAAGCAATGTGAGAAGTCAGTAAGGAGAGCCAGGGGGATACTGGGATGCATAGGACGGGGCATCACAAGTAGAAAAAGGAAAGTGGTATCCCTCTGTACAGACAGTTGGTGAGACCCCATCTGGAGTACTGTGTGCAGTTTTGGAGACCCCATCTACGCAAGGACATAGACAGGATGGAAGCAGTCCAGAGGAGGGCAACTAAAATGGTGCATGGTCTGCATCAGAAACCATATGAAGAGAGACAGAGAGATTAATATGTATACTCCTGATGAAAGGAGGACGGGGGACATGGTAGAAACTTTTAAGTACCTCAAGGAATCAACAAAGTCAGGAGGTGTAGCATCTTCTCAGAAAAGAGATGCGTAAGAACAAGGGGCACAATTTAAAGATAGAGGGGACGGCTCAGGGGTAATGTGAGGAAATTGTTTTTCACGGAGAGAGTGGTATATGCATGGAACCGCCTTCCTGGGGAAGTTGTTGGGTCTAAAACAGTGGGGGAATTCAAACATGCATGGGACAAACATAAGGCAATTGTAGTGGGGCACTGCAGGAAGTAGACTGTTGGTTAACTAGAATCTGCAGCTTATCCAATAGGAAGGGAAATGGGCAGACTGGGTGGGCCAAGTGGTCCTTATCTGCTGTCAAAGTCTATGTTTCTATGAGTTCTCTGATCCTTCTGGCTGATGTGACAGCCAGCAGGAAGCAGGAAGATGGTCTTCCACTACTGATGTGACATCTCACACCTGTGCATCGGTTCGAAAGGCTTGCCCATGAGCTTTGCCAAAACCAGCACTAAATCCCAAGGTGGTGGTGGTTCATGCACCAGAGGGGAACTGTGATCCAAGCCCTTAAAGAAGTGCCAGACCATCTTCTCCTGTGCCACCGACTGCTGACTGGCCTGCACCAGGTAAGCAGAAATGGCTGCTAGATGCACCTTGAGGGTCGTCGACTGGAGACCCCTTTAGAAAGGGACCAAAGGTAGTCGAGAATGTTAGCCACTGGGCAAACCAAAGGGTCCAGTCCTTTGCCCTGACACCAAATGGAGACTCTCTTCCATTTGAAGGCATAACATTTTCGGGTCAACTCCTTCCGAGATGTCTCAACAATGCCGAGTACCTCTTTGGAGAGACCCAAAGCCTGGAACTCCAGCTGCTCAGGTACCAGGCTGTCAAGCACAGGAACTGAAGGTCTGGGTGGAGTACCTTTCCCTGACTGATACAGTACAGGTCCAAGCATAGTGGGAGACACCACTGGAGCCTGTTGCTGAAGCTGAGGAGATCTGAGAACCAAATTGCCTGTGCTTTGTCCTCCTGAGCTTGAGCAGAACTTTGTGGATCAATGGAAGTGGAGGAAGACATAGAAAGGCCCAGGTCCAAACCCTCGAGAATACATCCACTGCAGCATTCCCTGCTGAGGAGGTGGGCACAATACAGCCTCAGCTTGTTGCTCTCTCTGAAGGCAAACAGGTCTACCAGAGGTTTGCCTGATGGGAGAACCAGAACTGCACTACCTGGGATGAAGAGACCACTCGTGTAATGCCTTGCCCACCTGGCTGAGGCCATCCTCAAGCTTTTTGGAGGCACTGGCCACATGGATGGCCAGGTGGTCTGCTTCCAGATTGCACGAGTGTCCAGATGCGGAGGTCTTCCCTGCACAGCGTAAGGGAGTGTATCCCGCCCTGTTTGTTGAAGTAGTACATGGTCATTATGTTATCTGTCTGGACCTGCACCACTTGACCCCTGAGATGTGGAGTGAAAGCAATCAATGCCAGCCAAACTGCCCTGAACGTCAGCAAGCCGATGTGACATTGTGACTCGGGGACCAGAGCCCCTGGACTCTGATCACTCAGGTGGGCTCCCCAGCCCATAAAAGAGGTGGTCATCAGGATGACAGTCGGCTCTGGGTGGACAAACAGGATACCCTCCTGCAGGTGCTCCGGGAACAAGCCACCACTGTAGTGCATCCCACATCTGCTGGGCCATCATGACCAGCTGGTCGAAGTGACCCCTGTAACCACTGGCTGACCAGCACCCACTGCTGAGGGCAAATCCTCCAGCAGGCCCATTGGACCATGCTGGTGCAGGCCACCATGTAGCCCAAAAGGTGCAGAAGGTCCCGAGTAAGGTGCAACTGCCCAACCTAAAATGATCAGACAAAGAAGGTAAGAGCCTCCACCCAGTCTGCCGGAAGCTGAGCCTTGGCTCTGCAAGAGTCAAGTGCTGCCCTGATGAAGTGAATTACCTGAGAAGCTACGAGTTCTGATTTGGCCTAGTTGACCAAGAGGCCCAGAGGGATGCAGGCCTGGAGGGACAGGTCAAAGGACTGCTTCGTCTCCAGTCTAGAGGGACCCATGATGAGCCAGTCGTCCAGGTAGGGGTACACCCAAACTCCCTGGCACCTCAAGCAGGCAGCCACCACTGCAATGCAGTTGGTGAAGACCATGGCAATAAGGACAAGCCAAGTGGCATGGCCTGGAACTCAAAAAGGGTGCCCTTCACCCTAATGTAAAAGAACCATCGGTGAGATGGATGGATCAGGATGTGGAAGAATGCATCCTGAAGATCCCGAGAGGAGAACCACATGCCCTGCTCCAGAGGTGGTATGATCTGAGACAGAGTGATCATCCTGAAAGTATGGGACCCAAGAAATTTGTTCAGGTCATCCAGATCTAGAATGGAGTGCCAGACCCCTGTCCATTTGGGTACAAGGAAGTACCTGGGCATGAACCCTAGATGCTGTGGAGGGTCCTGGAAAGGAGTGACCCCCCTCCTTGATCAGGAGTTGGGCAATGTCATCGTCCCCAAGGGCAGACTGAATGCCGACAGACAGAATGTCTTCCCATGGGAGCACGGGCTCAGATGGAGGTACTGCTCAATTATAGAGGCAGTCCCTGTCCGACCACTCGAGAACCCACCTGTCCATTGTTACAGCAGACCAGGTGGAAACAAAGTGGCAGAGATGGCCCCCACAAGAGGACCCAGAGGGTTCAGGATGGGAGGAGAGAACCCTCATCCTGTCACTGGGCAGGCTTGGAAGCAGAGGAGGATCCAGCTTTGGGACCACCGATCCAAGATCCCTGGCTTCTGGACGACTGAGCCACAGACTTCGTCCTCAGACGCCAGGCCTGCTGCTGACCAGCCTGAGGCAGGGAAGGTTTGGCCACAGGGCAGAGGCATGCCGAAAGGGCTCCTTTTGTGGACTTGGAGCCTTCTGGTCCTTTTGAGCAGATGTCACAGAGTCGAGAGTGGCACTGGACTTCTCAGTCCTGGTGAGATGCCCCTCAATGCTGTGACCGAACAAGACAGTCCCCAAGAAAGGCACATCTGCAAATTTGTGCTGCGTATCAGCGGTGAACGTGGAGGTTCACAGCCAAGCCCTGCGGCGTATGGCAACTGCCACAGCCACAGACCGGGTGCAGGAATCATCGATGTCCAGTCGCTTGGAATGGTTGCTTCACTACTGCACGGCCTTGGTCACGAACTTGCTTGACAGGAGTCTGCAGGGAGATGGGGAAGCACCTTGTCCAAGACCCCAGAAGGGCATGTATAAAGTGGGCCATCAGTGTAAAGTGGACCATCAGAAGAGCTGAACTGGCTTGCCTGAGGCCAAGTGAAGAAGCGGCATATGCCTTCTTGGCAGAGTGGTGTAATTTTTGGACTCCTTGTCAGGGTCTTACCCACATCCCCACATTGCCCTTGTGCGGAAGACTGAGTCAGCTACCAGAGAGGGAACTGGTAGGGACAGCCGTAGTTGCAGGCCATCCGGCCAAGTGGGCTGGCAAGAAGCTGGTGTTGCTACAGATCCAAGACAGGACCAAGGATAACATCCTGGACTAGGAAGGCCTCCATCAGGAAGTCACCCCAGTCTAAGATCTCGGTCAAGGGGTACCTTTCCTTCTTCTGCATGGGCTCCAACTGGAGGCTCATGGTCTCGGAGATCAGACAGAGAAGGCCCATGAATGAAATAGGGCCCTGCTCTGTAGAGAGATTCTCAGCCGACTTCATGTCCAGCAGGTGGTAATGAAGGCAGGAACCCTCTGATTCCGAGGATTCATGAAACAGAAGCCTACTATCCATGTCACTGCTCACCCACCGGGGCGGTTGGGGGTGAGAGTAACTTTGAGCTGATGGGGAAGCCCTTTCTTGGGCCGAGTATCCTTGGTTGGGACACCATCCTTCGGCACAGCGGGCATCAGCTCCACCACTATTGGTGGAGAAGTAGGAATGGGCTGTGCTGGGACCGTCTGAACCGCCACTTGTCAGGGTAGGGTGTGCTGCGGCTCTGGTGATGGCAGTGCAATAAGGGCTAGGATGGGTGCCAAAGGTGGCTTCACCCAGGAAAACAAAAGCTGCTGCCACAAGAACTCCTCATAGTGCTGATGCAGCTTGCGCCAATGCCTCTCCTTGTTTGAGAAGGATGAGAAGGACAAAGAGGAATTGTGGTGGTGCCGCTTCCCCGAGCACTTAGCATACAAATGCCAAGGGCGCACAGGCTACAAGAGTCAGGACTGTCAGAGCGTAACCTCAGCTGATGCCGGGGAGACTGGTGTGGCCAATCAGAGGGAGGTGGCGACTGCCAAATGACCCCTAGGTTGGGAAGTTCTGGAGTGTGGGGCAGCAGCCTGCACCCTCCCTCAGAGGACCGGAGTCCTCCAGAGAGAGGTGTCCACCCTCCTCTGAAAAAAGGACTGACTTGACCAGCTCAAGACAGATCTCAGCCACGGAGTTGGTCTGATCAATGATCAACTGCCCCCCAAAGGGAGTACCGTGGAGCCAGCGGCCAAAGTCAGAACCTCGGCTGAAGCCAGGAGCTCTGAAGAAGTGTGGGACTTGGGAGACCCGAGAGCGCTCCTGATCCATGAGCATCGACGAGACCACTTCTTGGTCTCTTTCTCCTTTAGGTCCTTAGATTTTTTGGAGCCCAAGGGGCCCTCTCCAAAGGTAGTGGAGGCAGAGATTGACAGAGTTCCTGGAATGCGCCTGAAAAGGATGCGCCCAAATGAAGCGACATAAAGGCTGAAGCTAAGCAAGACTGCGCCAGGCTGAGACGCAGCCTCCATGGCCAATTGCTCAGTGGAGCTCTAGCCATGGAAACCGCCTTTCATGCCTGGTATAGAGTGGAAAGGCAGATCACGCTTGCCTGGATGTTTCAGGAGTAAGCAGGTGAGGCGATCCTCCAGAGTTGATGGCAAAAGGCACAACAAAATCGAGGCCCAAACATCGGTGCTCGTGGCCCAGGTGGTATCTGGACATGGAATTCAGGTTGGATCACAACATCTTCTGCCTACACCCGTAGAACCGGAATTCCACAGCAGACTTTGCGTCGTCCATTGTAGTGACAAGAATAATAATAATAAGCTTTATTTATGAAGTGCCTTTCCCAAGATCAAAGCGCTGAACATAAAACTTCAATAAAACATATAAGTAACATGTTCAAGGTATTTCATAAAATCAAATAAAATCAGACATTCCAATCAAATAATCAGCAGCAGCATTAATTAATAAGTTATATCAGCTAACACTTTCAGGGAAGGCTAAACTAAATAAATGAGTCTTGAGGGCTGACTTAAAACTCTGGACAGTCAGGCACTCCCTCACCCGACGAGGCAGAGAATTCCACAGTTAGGGGTTTCATATGCAAAGGAACGAGACCAGATGTCTTTAAATACACCCTGGGAATCTCTAGCAGTCCCTTGTCCGTAGATTGAAGTGGTCGGAGGGCACTGGGGACAAACGAGATCTTTCAGGTAGCGGATCCTAGCTTGTGTAGGGCTTTATAGGTCAGCAAGCCGTTCTTAAGGTGATCCATCACTGTGTAAGCAGCCAGTGCAGTCTGCGGACCACAGGTGTAATGTTGCTGTTCCTAGAAGTACCAGTCACAAGCCTGATTGCGCATTCTGCACCAGCTGAAAGCAGCAGATATCAACCCCTCGGTAGCCCTAGGTACAGGGCACTGCAGTAGTCAAGGCAGGCAGCCCCAAAGGCGTGGGACCAGGGTAGAAAGATCATCAGGAGGAGCCAGGTGCTTCACCCAGGCGATATTCTCAAATAGTAAAACGAAGTCTTGACAACAGCTAACACCTGAGATTTCAGAGTCAGCTCATTGTCAAAAATAATGCCCAGGTTACACACCTGATGTGAGGTAGTCAGCTGAGCATTCCCGAGCCAAAGACCAGATGGCTGTCCAGCTAACACACCCGCCTGATGATCTGGGTCCACCTCCAGCACCTCAGTCTTACCTGGATTCAGCTTCAACCAGCTGGCACTCATCCAGTCCTGTATCTCTGAGAGACAGTTGTTAAATACCAAGACTGCATCCCCCTGCCTGGGCACAAATTACAGGTACAGTTGAGGATCATCTGCATAGCAGTGAAAACTCAAACCATACCACCTAACAAGGTCTCCTAATGGCAGTATATACACACTGCGAACAACATGGTTGACAGAATGGAGCCCTGCGGAACCCTGCAGGATAGGGGGAGTGCGTCAGAGGAATAAATCCCAGTGACAACTCTCTAAGTCCTACCCTCAAGGAAAGATCAAAACCTTCTGAGGACCATACCAGACAGTCCACAGATGAACTATAGGTGCTCCAATAGCACACCATGGTCCACCACAGTGTCAAATGCCACAGAAAGACAGGAGGGGCCAAGATGGAAGTCCTCCACTCTCTTGCTATTAAGAGATCACCGAGTACCCAGACAAGAGCGCTTGGTACTATGTCTCTCCTAAATCCAGACTGAGAGAATCATAAACATTGTGGGTGGTAAGATGGTCATCCAGCTGCAGAGCAACCACTTTCTCAATAACCTTGCCCACAAAGAGGCAGGTTAGAGACAGGTCTGTAGTTGTCGGGTCAAGTTTATTAATTTTTTTCAGGAGCAGTCGCACAACCGCCTCCTTTAGGGGATCAGGAAAGATCCCCCTCTCCACTGAACTCCAGACTATCTCGCAACAATCGGGGATCTCATTCATGCAACTCATAAGGAGTTGCGTAGGGCTCGGATCCAAACTACAGCTGGTTGGCTGCAGAGTTTGGATGACTCTCATGATGTCAAAGAATTCTGGCCAGCTAAAGTCCATCCAAACAAACTGGGTATTTGCAGCCTCCTGCAGCACCCCACAGAGGAGGTCTGGCTGATCTCGGACCTGAAGGCGGCAACTTTATCTGCAAAAAATTAAGCAAACCCATCACACTTTTCTTGTGAAAAAGTTCGACCAGACTGAAGACAGGTTGGATTGCACAATCTGTCCACAGTCCGCAAGAGCTGAGCTAGTTGGTTATGTGTAGTGGCAATCTCCCTGGACAGAAATTCTGCCTTCTTACAGGTGATTGTCGATTGATGGATTGTATAATGTCGACTGATGGATTGTATAACGTTCCATCAATCTAAGCCTGTTGGCCTCCAGGCCCGATTTCCACCAGGCCCTTGCTAACCTTCATCCCACTCTCCTCAACTCCTTCAAGGTCACATCAAACCATGGGGACCTTGGGCATAGGAGGAGGGGGTGAACATGAACAGGAGCAATTGAATGCAGGACCTCCATTACCATCATATTATAGGCATGTACCAGATCTCCTGGATCAATGCACTCCCTTGACATACCTGACAGATCAGCACCACCATTAGGCCATCTGGGGTCACATCCCGCAAAGGGCGGTACTGGACCATCTTCGTTGGGGCAGGCCTATAGAAGGAGAACCACAAAGCTGAACCCTATGGTGTGATGGTTAGACCATCCAACTGGTTCCACCACCAAGTCTTATCTCCATCCCCAGAAGGAGCACCAGGTCCAATGAGTGACCTCCAGCGTGGGTTGCGGAGGTAACAGCCAGTGTAAGGCCCAAAAAAGTCATCAGTTGGAGGAAGTCACAACCAAAGTGTGAGTTCATCAATGACCCAGGCATTGAAATTCTCCCCAAGAATCAACCATCTGGGGATCCAGCTACCATGTTGATAATGAAGTCCGACTTCTGCAGCAATTCTTTCCAATCTCCGGGTGGACGGTAGATGAGCAATATCCTGCACCCTACACCCACACCCACGATACACTCAAAGGATCTGGTGAAACCCACTGGTACCTCCATAAGGCCCAGTTCTGATCTAAAACAGATGGCGACATCCCTGCCCCTACGATCCAACCTCAGACAGTGCATCACCAAGTACCCGATCGGAACGGCTGAGGCCAAAACTGGGCCCACATTTTCATTCAGCCAGGTCTCGGTGATGCACGCCAGGTCAGATGTCCCAACAAGATCTGCTATAATAGCAGTCTTGTTTTTAATAGGCCTGGCGTTACATAACACCATCTGAGTAGGATGAGTAGTCGAGGAAGACCGCACCACATGCCTGCATTCAGCAGAGCCCTTGGGTATGGGAATCCGTCAGGGAGGATCCTAATTCTGATCCCATTTCACCCCATGGCATCTCCTTCTCCCCCCTACCTCAATCTGATCACTCTTCTCCATCCCCCCCAGCTCCCCCACTTTTCCTTCTCCTAACTATCCCCAGGGCACGATATCTACCATATACCCCAGCTGACAAAGGGGGGCATTCAAAGGGGTGAAGGTCCTTCAGCCTGGAGGGGAACAGCACCTTACCATCTTTCTGCCCTCCTAACACATTCTAAAAGCAGAGACAGCACAATCAACACAAACCAAATAAATATCAAAATCCAGTCACACGTCCATCCAACCAAATAAACACTCAGACAATATTCCAAGACACCAATAACACCCAGTTCTCCACTCATCCTTTGCTTAGAAAATCTCAAAAAGGGTTTTAAGGAAGAATTTAGTTCCTCAGTAACACAGACTGATAAGAAGGGAATCCATTCTTCCAAGCGGAAAGGAAGAACTGCCGCCACGGAGTGGTGGTTAGGGAGTTTATTTTTTATTTATTTAGAATATCGGATTTACAGACATTTGAGTCATGGACTCATTTACAAAGGCACCTCATTAGGAGAGACAAAGCGACAATAGAACACAGTAATACATTAGAGCTTAAATAGCTACCAGTGTTACAATCATTCATAGGTGGTACAGAGGTTTCAATGGTGCAAAACAAGCTGGCATATCACAGGTACATGGGTACCACGTCAGGTGAAGAGACAAATTTTGTTACAGTAATCAATGGCAAAGTTTTGTTTTTTTTGTGAATCACAGGATTCGGAGAGAACCCCGCCCATAATTCCCACGAAGCTGAGGTAGCTTGGGAGATCTTTTCATACAGGATCATTAGTCCTGAGGGGATCGAGCTACGTGCAATTGAAGCAGTGGAGTTGGTCAGGTGGCTTTGGAGGGCAGTCTTAAATGGGCCTAGTTTGGCCAATCAGCTATATTGGCTGGGAGTGCATTGAACCAGGAGGAGGCTCTGTGCTGAAAGCCTCTGCCCAAAGTTGTCCTGACCCTTGGGACAGTGAGCGAGGTTTTGTCTGTGCTATGGGTGGACACTGAGTGGGATGTCTGTTGGAGAGAGGCATATACCGCAGGGGAAGAGTCCGAGCAGTGCCTTTTTTACAAGGAGGCAGGTTTGATAGTGGAGACTTTCTTCTAGGTTGAGCAGGTTGGTGGAGGAGTATAACAGGCAGGTGTGGGTGCACCTTGGGGCCCCTGTAAGGAGCCGGCATGCCTTATTTATGGAGAGCTGTATTTTTGCAAGGGCAGTATTGCCAGCAGTAGCATAGATAGGCAGACCATAGTCAACTAGTGACAAGACTGATCAGATAATTGCTAGTCTGAAAGCATCTTGTGGAAGGCAGTCCCAATACCGGTATAACAACCCAATCCGAACATTGGTAACTGTAGAGAGGGCACTGATGTGGGAGTGAAAGGTGAGAGCTGAGTCAAAGGTAACACCCAGGTACTTGTAGGAAGAGACCTGTTCTATGGGGTGTAGAGTGTTAGGAAGGATCATGAGGGGGGTCCACCGGCTTTACTTTGGCCGTGTGTGAAAAGCATGGTCTTGGTCTTTTTTAGGTTTAGTACCAGTCTTTGGGCAGTGAACCAGTGCTCTGCCTTCTGAAATGCATGTTGGAGAGTAGCCTGGAGTGCGGTGGGTTGGGGTCTGATGCGAATAGCACTGCATCATCTGCATAGAGGAGGATTTTGCTAGGGCATAAGGATGGGAGTGAGTTCAGATATAGGCTAAAGAGGATGGGGCCTAAATGGAACCCTGGGGAACTCCCAGAGAGGACAGGGCGCATGTCAGATCGGATCCTCTTGATTTTAATGCACTGTGTTCTGCCAGAGGTAGCTGGTGAACCAGGCAAGAGAACCAGGGAGAAACCAAGGCATCTGAGGGAGTCAAGCAGGACAGGGTGACAGACCGTGTCAAAGGCCTTGGAAAGGTCAATGAACATGGCCCCACTGGGGTGGCGATTATCAGGGCCAGTGCAGGAAGTTAGAGAATTCAAGTAAGGCTGTTCTAGTGCTGTGGCCAGCGTGAAAGCCATGTCGTTCAGGGCACTGGATAGTGTACTTGTCCAGGTATTCCATGAGTTGGCTGGCTAATTTTTTCAGAGCCATAGAAAGTGGGGGAGGATGCAGATGGGTCGGTAGTTACTAGGTGTGGATCGATCACCGCTTTTTAGAATGGGGGTGATGATGGCTG
The DNA here is from genome assembly GCA_016271365.2 of Neoceratodus forsteri. NCBI lineage: Eukaryota > Metazoa > Chordata > Ceratodontiformes > Ceratodontidae > Neoceratodus > Neoceratodus forsteri. Next base: position 982,678,008 of record CM028133.1, read on the forward strand.
TTTTCCAGGTGCTGGGAAACTCCCCCAGGCTCAGGGAGCGGTTAAGCAGCTCAGTGAGGGGGACCAGGATAATGCCCATGGTCTGTCGAAGGAGCTTGGTGTCCACTGGGTCGGAGCCAAGGTTGTTACTATTAACAGCTTTGAGGATGAAGGGTCTAGCCTCCAGTGGGGAGATGGTACGTAGGTAGAAGGGGGGGACGGTGGAGGGTGGTCATCGGCAAGACAGGGATAGGGTCGAAGAAAGTACTAGGTAGGACGGAATTTGGATCTGAGAAGGTGTGGTTTAGGCAGTCTGCAATTTCAAGAGGGTCAGAGCAGATAGTACAGTTGACGGAGAGTTGGGATGGGGGGAGCAGGTTTTCTCATTCTGCTCTTTTACACTGTTCCAGAAGTTTCTGGCCGATCCCCAGGATGAGGCAAGGGTGGACTGGTAGTACTGGGTTTTTGCTTGTCGTATGGCCCAGGTACACTTGTTCTGCTCCAGCATGGTATGCTTGCCTGTCTGCCGCTTACCAGATTCCACAGCAATGTGCCAGAGATTATCTCTTGTTTTAAGTTTGAGGAGGAAGGAGGGTGTGACCCAGGGTGCATTTGGCTTTCTGGTGTGCGATCTAGTGTAAGGGCCAAAGAGATTACAGACTGAGTTAAAGGCCTGCGTAAAAATGTTCAGTGCCTCATCAACGGTTGAGGAATGTCTAACGGGGGATCCCGTCCAACTTTGTAAGGCGCAGCTTGAGGTGGCGAAGGCCACCCGGGAGGAGGCACCTGCATTGAGCAGTACGTGGTACAGGCTTACTGTTGGTAAGCTTAATCTGGTTCAAGGTCAGTTGGCAGCTTAATCTGGTTCAAGGTCAGTTGGCATTCATCTATATCCCCTTCCCCCAGGGTCTAGTGCACTTACCCGGTCAACAAAAACTAAATAAATAAATAAACTAAATAAATAAATTGGACCAGGAGAACGTGACAGGGGAATGATCACTGAGCGCATTGGTAGGACACTCAAATTAAGCACTTTCTGGGAATGGTTGGTAATAATAGCGTCAGGAGGGTGCTAGTACGATTAATGGATTACGTCTAGTGGGCTTGGTGACAAGCTGAGTCATGTCAAGGGCGGCAAAGGGGTGTCTGGTTTGGGCGGCTGTGTCCGAGAGCCAGTTGATGTTTAGGTCTCCAACCATTATCTTGCACATTTTAGGTGGCAGCCCTAAGGGACAGTCAGTTAGTGAATGAATAGCAAGGTTTTGCTTTCTGGAGGGGATATAGGCTGTAGTAAGGAATTTTGGGGCCTTTGTGGGGTTGTGGGTGATTTTTAGGGTGAGGGCTTGAGCCCCACTATCAAGCTTTGGAGGTGGCAGTGCATGTCCAAGGAGGGTGTCACACATGAAGACAGCGCACCCACCACCGTGTTTTCCCCCTGAATGAGGTGTAACCTGGGAGGGAGAGAATGGAGTCGGGTGGATTTAGATAACCAAGTTTCAATGAGGGCAATAATGTCTCGTAGGCGCTGGGTAACACAGCACTGAAGGGTTGCAGCCTTTTTAAGGAGGCTGCAAATATTCGTAGAAGCAATATGTAGTCCCTGCGCATTTGAGGGTTTGTTAAACCACCCGGGTGGGTGAGAGGAGCCAGACTGAAGACTTTCCAGCAGGATTTAAAGGCGAAAGACACTGCCAGAACATGTGGATGAATACACCATATCCAGGTCCCTAAAAAATCTGTTCTTCAATAATTTCTTTGTTTAGATTATACCAAGCAGACAGTATGATAAGTTTTGCTTTTTATTTGTTGTCAGTGAGTGCTTGAATTCTCTTTTTTATTAATGAAAATAAATATTTTTGCACATTACATTTAATTAGGAGCTTCTATTTATTTTTGAAAGCCCATCCCCTTTTCTTATGCAAGCATTAGGTTGTTCAATAACCTTTTTTATTTACATATGTTTATTCTCTGTTACTGAAATCAATGATGAAATGGTTGTGTATATTGTGATGTCTTAAAATTTACCATATAAAAAGATGTATCCATCACCAGGTAGATGTCCCCTAAATAAGCCCTTAAATGACAAAGCAACTGTCTTTTGTTGGTTTGCTGTATGTTACCTTTTCAACTGTGGCATTAGCCAGCAATAAATTACTTATATTTTGGTTTAGCTACAGTGTGCATTTTACTTTTGTTACAACTGCTGGCTCTGAAGCGTGAGTTGCTGTGTGTTTTTTAAATGCATCACGACATGCTTGTTGAAATAGTACATGGTCATTGTGTTGTCCATCTGGACCTGAACGACCTGACCCCACATTACAGGAGCAACGTCTGTCAGAGCTAGATGCACTACACGGAGATCCACCAGGTTGATGTGACATCAGGACTCTTTGGGGGTCCAAAGACTGTGGGGCCTATGGTCGCCCAGGTGAGCTCCCCATTCTGTCAGAGAGGCATCAGTCATGAGATTGATTGTCGACTTTGAGTGGACAAATGGAACTCCTTCCTGCAGATATTCAGGGATGAGCCACCACTGGATGGTATCCCACATCAGCTGCGTCACTGTGACCAGCGACCAGCTGGTCAAGGTGACTGAGACACTGAAACCACTGCCAGTCAAGCTCCCACTGCAGGGGGTGCATCCACCAGTTGGCCCAAGGGATTACGTTGGTGCAAGACACCATGTACCCCAGCAGGCCCAGGAAGTCCCAGGCAGGGCATAATTGCCCAAACTGAAATACAAATATCTGAGCGTGCCAGCAGAAGCAGGCCTTGCAGTCTAGCGAGTCTGTTCGATTATGCAGAAGCTTGCCTCTCATCTCGCAGCTGCCTCCCCACCATAGGGCAAAGGAGGTAAGATCCTGCACCCATCCGCTTTGGCCTGAAGGAAGTCTAGCTCTACCCAGATGAAGTGGATGACTTGTGAGGGGCTAAGTTTTGATATGGCAATGTTGACCAGAAGGCCCAAGGCCAAGCATGTCTGAAGGGCCAGGTCCCAGGACTACTCTACCTCTGCTCTGGAAGAACCATCAATCAGCCAACTCTTTCAGGTAAAGGTACACTTGGACACCTCAGCGCAAGAGAAGACTGCCACCAGTGCAATGCACTTCTGAAGACCCTGGGGCCAAAGAAGGCCGAATGGCATGGCCTGGAACCCATATAGGATCCCTTCTGAGTGGAACCACAGGTGGGAAGGATGAATCAGAATGTGAAAGGAGGAGTCCTGAAGGTCCAGAGAGCAGAACCACATGTCCTGCTCCAGAGACAGAATGATCTGATTCAGAGTGACCATTTTGAACTTACGCGGTTGTAGAAATTTGTAGAGGTCATGCAGATCCAGTATGGGGAACCAACCCCCCATCCGTTTGGGTACCCAAAAGTATCTGGAGACAAACCCCATACCAGCTGTGGCATCCAGAACATGGGCCACAGATTTCTTCTGAAGAAACTGGGCAATGTCCTCCCTGAGTCTTGAGGCGCAGAGTAAGGCAGAAACTGAAAGGGCTCCTTTTGCTGTTTCTGGGCTCTGATGTCCTTCTCGGGAGGATGTGAAAGTGTCCAGCGTGGTGTACTATGTGATTGAGATGATCGTTGACACTGGGGTCGAACAAGTCAGTTCCCAAAAAAGTGAACAACCCGCCAACTTATGCGGAATACTGCCCATGAAAGTCAAGATTCTCAGTCACGCTCGCGATGCATAGCCACCGCTGCAGCCACGGATCTGACACAGGAATTGCCAATGTTCAGGGGCTGTCTGTGCTGCTGCTTAGCCATGGCACATCTCTGATCATGGACCAGCTTGATCAGCAGCTACAGGTCAGCCAATTGATGAGGAATAACTTGTCCAGCATGCCCACCAGAGCATAGGCAAAGATAGCCATCATAACAGCCAAATTGGTCTGCTGATGGCCCAGGGACAAGGCAGTGTAGACCTTTTTGGTCCCATGGTCCATTATTTTGGACTCCTTGGATGAGGGGTGCCATCCTCTGTCCTGTCCTGAACTTGTCCAGGAGCGTATTAACATCCCTGATGTTGCCCGTGTGCTGGAAAACCGAGTTGGAGACAAGCCATTCAGTGGAAGAATGGTCGATGAATGCAGGCAAAGACCCAATGACATCGCAGGAGAGGCAGGTCACAGCCACAGCTCCAGAACATGGCCAATGACGGCCTCTGCTACAGGGGAACTGACCCCAGGAAGATCTCTGTCAAGGGGTACTTTTTTTTTTTTTAACTCTTTTTGTGCCCCTTCATCAGAGAACTCTTTCCGACAACCACATCATTAGCAGGCTCTACCTCCTATCTGAAGCACCTCCTACTCGTGTCATCAGCCCGACGCACCCCCCAGCTCTGAAGCCCCCGAGGTGGGGCCGCCCTATCCGCCCAGGGTGCTCTATCTAGAATCTAGTAAGCCAGGCTGGATGACTGCAGAGAGGAGAGCGCCTGGTATGCTGGAGTGTGGCCTGGATGGCATGGTGCCACTGCCTATCCCTGAGGACATGGATTTTCCGTGTATGGTTTCTTCCGGAATGTGGATGTGCAATGACTTCTGCATAACAAGGTTGCTGACGTCGGCGCCACTCCACCCCTTATTTCCAGCTCAGTGTCAAGGGGCCCCTGGTCTCCACCATGGGTCACAACTGCACCAAGCATGCCCCGGATTCCAACCCTGGGAGAGGAGAGCAGTCCTCTGGATGCTCAATCCTCTCCCTCCCCTGCCAACCCCCGGCAGCCTGGGCTCATTCCCAAACCCAGGTCACCGGCGTGGTGTCCAGTGCCTCAACCCACAGCACCACTGGGCCACGTCAAGGGGAAACTGACCTGTTTCTGGACCAGTTCCAGCGGGATTCCCAATAATTCAGATAAAATAGAGCAAAAGCCCTGGGGGACGTCGACACTTGCTCTGTCTAGGGCCACTCACAGGACACCTGGTAGAAGTCTGAAGTCTCAAGGTAGTGCAGGGAGGAGTCCTCTGAGATGGAGGATTCCTCAAACGCCGCCTGGTACCCTGTCTCCCCACTAACAATGTGGAGTTCATTTTAGTGCGTAATTTTCACAAAAAGCCTACCAGAAAGCCCTGAGGCGGAGCGGGCAGTCTTGAAGAGGGTGCCAGGGAAGGCAGTTGTTCTATCCAAATAGGTGGAGAGACAAGCATCAGATCTGCCAGGGTAACAAGCATCAGTGACAGCAATGCCGGCCAAGGAAGTGCTGGAATTGGTTGTGGAGAACAGTCGTGGTTGAGAATCCACTGCTGCCAAACAAGCTGCCCATACTAGCACCTCATTCTATGGAAGAGCCTTTCCTCTCAGGAGGTTGCAGGCCTTTAGTCACAACACCTTGTTGACTGGGTCTGAGACCAGGATTGGCTGCTCCAAGTAGTCTGTGCACTGGTCTCATGGGACCCGCAGCTTCCACTGAAGAATCCTCATATGCAGCCTGGCCAGGGAGATCATAATGATGGCAGCACCCACGAGTCCCAGAAGGTGCAGAACAACCTTTGCTGGGAGATGATTGCTGGAGTAGAGCTGATGGGCTTGCCACATCAGGTGCTCCGCCCTGTCTTGGGGTAGGAAGGTCATCCCCCAAGTCATGTTCAATACTACCCCGATGTACTGAAGTTGTTGGCAAGAGACGAGAAACAACTTGGGCAGGTTGGTCAAGATTCCCAAATCCTGGAACAGGCAGCAGGTAAGAGCCAAGGTTTGGAGCAGATGCTCCCTGGAGAGAGAGCTGCTAGCAGCCAGTCAACCAGGTAAGGAAGCACACAGTACCCCAGCCGTCTGACGGAAGTTGCCACCACTGCCAAGCACTTGAACACCCAGGGGGCTAAAGATAAGCCAAATGGCAGAGCCCTGAACTGGGAATGGGCTCCATGAATATGAAATCTATGGAAGCATCTGTGGGGGGCTCATACCTAGATATGCAGATAGGCATCCTGCATGTCCTGAGAGAAAATCCATTCCCCCTTGCTGGAACAGGGACAGCAGACCCAGAAGGGTAACCATCCTGAACCGTTTCTATTGGATGGACAGGTTCAGCTCACTGAGGTTCAGGGGCTGGAGATCCGCTGTACATTTGGGAACCAGTAAGAAGTGGGAGTAAAACCCTCTTCCTTGTGACTGCAGAACTGGTTTGATGGCCCTTTTGCAAAGTAGGGCATGAATCTCTTCCCAAATCAGAGAGATGTTATCAGGAGGACATGAGGATGGAACCAGAGGTGTGTCCTGAGACCACTCCAGAAGTTCCAGGGAGTGTCCATACTCTCTGGGTTTAAGCACCCAACTATCTGAATTTATCTCCGGCCACATGTCCAGATGGAGGAGAAGTGACTCCCTCTGACCAAATCCTGTAGTGCTTGGAGGGAGAGAGTCTGGCAAGGAGTCGGGTGGGGGGCAGCTGCAGCAGGGCTTTGGGGACCTCTCTGAGCATTTTACTGGTGGAGGAGGCAGGGATGGGCAGGGCAAACACCGTCACCACTGGTTTCCTTGAGGCTTGACAGATGCCTGGGTTTCATTTCACTTCAATTATTTTTTATACTAGAAAGGCATGTGAGCAAAATAAACAGGTTACTCACATGGAACAGTAGTTCTAGGAGTGGTATATGGTGTGCATCCACACATTCTGGCAGTGTCCTTTCCTCTTTAAATCCTTCAATCTGGCTCCTCCCACCCACCCAGCTGGTAACTCCCTTTGCACCGCTTTGTGACACCAGGTCTTGACCGCTGGAAGCATACCTGTGCACCACTGCCAGGGGAGGTCAGGTGGGTCCATATATATGTACAACAGATACCACTCTTAGAACTACTGTTACAGGTGAGTAATCTGTTTTTCTAGGGACGTGGATATGGCGTACTTATCTGCACGTTCTGGCAGAATAGCAGTTCTCTGGTAGGAGGGAGGCAAGGTGCATACCCCTCCTTGGGAACAGCGATTGGAGAACTGAGGCCCCAAAACCAGCATTCCCACATAAATCGAGGTCAATGTGGTAATAGGAAATTAAGGTGTATGCTGACCTCCAGGTAGCAGCCCTACAGATTAGCTGGCTAGGGACAGGGACATCTCTGGAAGCAGCCACCAACGCAGCAGTAAGGTGGATGGAATGAGCTATTAACCCTATAGGATGCTCACTACCAACCAACCTATGGCAGAGATCAATGCAGGATACAATCCGCCTGCCAATCATCCACTTGGTTGTAGGTCTGCCGAATGCGGCTTCAGCGTAGGTGACAAACAGCTAGCGAACCTCTCCCAGAACTCTAGTCATGCGTTCATTATAGCAAGCGAGCGCCTGCTTCAGGTCCAAAGTATGGAGCCTGTGTTCGGCTTCTGAGGTGTGATTGGTGAAGTACACTGGAAGATGACAGAACCTTCAGGAAGAACTTTGGGTTGGGGCACAGAACAACCTGTCCTTGTGGAAGACCAGGTAGGGAGACTCCACTGACAGCACCTGGAGTTCCCCAATCCTTCTTGCTGATGTGATTGCCACCAGGAGGGCTGTCTTCCATGACAGGTGTGACATCTCACACCTGTGCATTGGTTTAAATGGCTTGCCCATGAGCTTTGCCAAAACCAGCAGTAAATCCCAAGTTAGTGGTGGTTCATGCACCAGAGGGAAAATGTGGTCTAAGCCCTTAAAGAAATGCCAAACCACCTTCCACTGCACCACTGACTGCTGACCGTCCCATACCCGGTAAACAGAGAAGGCTGCCAAGTACACCTTGAGGGTCGTCGACTGGAGATTCCTTTAGAAAGGGACCAAATGTAGTCGAGAATGTCAGCCACTGGATAAGGCAAAGGGTCCGACCGTTTGCCCTGACACCAGTGGAAAATCTCTCATTTGAAAGCATAACATTTTTGGGTCGACTCCTTCAGAGATGCCTCAACAATGTTGAGTACATCTTCAGACAGACCCAAAGCCTGGAACTCTAGCCACTTAGGTACTAGGCTGTCAGGTGCAGGGATTGAAGGTTCAGGTGAAGTACTTTCCCCTGACTGACTGACAGCAGGTCCGGGAATAGTGGGAGACACCACAGGAGCCTGTTGCTGAGGAGATACAAGGACCAGAATTAGCATGGCCAATCTTGAACCACAAGAATCATCTGTGCTTTGTCCCTCCTGAACTTGAACAGAACTTTGTGGTTATGGGGAAATGGAGGAAGGCACAGAGAAGGCCGGGGTCCAAAGTCATCCCCTGCAGTGTTCCCTGCTAGAGGGGCAGGCACAATACAGCCTCAGCTTGGCATTCTCCATGGAGGCAAAAAGCTCCACCAGAGGTTTGCCCCAGTGAGAGAACAAAAGCTGCACTACATCGAGATGAAGAGACCACTAATGTCATGCCTAACCACCCGGCTGAGGGCATCCGCAAGCTGGCTGGAGGCACCGACCACAAGGATAGCCAGAAGATCTGCCTCCAGATTGTGCACGAGTGCCCAGATACAGAGGGCTTCCATGCACAGTGGAAGGGAGTGTATCCCGCCCTCTTTGCTGAGGTAGTACACGGTCGTCATGTCATCTGTCTGAACCTGTACCACATGACTCCCTGAGGTGCGGAGCGAAAGCAGTCGGTACCAGCCAAATCACCCTGAGCTTCAGTAAGTTGATGTGACATCAGGACTCTTCAGGGGAGCAGAGCCAGTGGACTCAGTGATCACCCAGGTGGGCTCCCCAGCCCATTAGAGAGGCGTAGGTTGACTGTCCATCTCTAGGCAGACAAACGGGACACCCTCCTGCAGATGTTCCAGGACTAGCCACCACTGAAGCATATCCCACATCTGCTGGGTCACCATGAGCATCTGGTAGAAGTGACCCCTGCGCTGTGACCACTGGCCAGCCAGCTCCCACTGCAGGGCGATTCTCCTTCAGGCCCATTGGACCTGCGCTGGTGCAGGCCGCCATGTAGCCAAAAGGTGCAGAAGGTCCTGAGCAGGATGCAACTGCCCAACCCAAAATGATCAAGCAAAGGAGGAATGAGCCTCCACCCTGTCAAGCTGGAAGCTGAGCCCTGGTTTGTAAGAAATCGAAGCTCTGCCCTCGATGAAGTGAAGCACCTATGAAGGCATGAGTTCTGATCTGACCCAATTGAACAAGAGGCCAGAGAGATGCAGGTCTGGAGGCCTGTACCCGGACCATTCTGCCTCTAGCCTGGAGGGACCCGCCAAGGCCAGTCCACTGCACCCCTGCAGGATCGTGCACTTAGTGAAGACCCTGGGTGCTGACGACAGGTCAATGGCATGGTCAGGAACCTGAAGAGGGTGCCTCCACCCAAAAGCGGAGGAACTGCTGGTGGGACGGATGGACCGGATGCGGAAGAACACGTCCTGAAGATCCAAAGAGCAGAACCACATGTCCTGCTCCAGAGATGGTATGATCTGGAGACAGGGTGAGCATCCTGAAAGTGTGGGACCTGAGGAATTTGTTCAGGTTGTGCAGATCTAGAATGGGGTGCCAGACCACTGTCCAGTTGGGAACCAGAAAGTACCTGGACATGAACCCTGGATGTTGTGGAGGGTCCAGGACTGCAGCCACCACCTCCTTGATCAGAAGTTGGACAATGTCGTCCCTAAGACTGAATGTCAATAGACAGCATGTCTTCCCGTGGGATGCGGGCTTGGCTGGAAGGGTACTGCTCAAATTCTAAAGGCAGTCCCTGTCCAACCACCTCGAAAATGCACCTGTCTGCTGCGACAGCGGACCAGGCAGAAACAAAGTGGCGGAGCTGGCCCCCCGTGGGAGGACCTAGAGGGATCAGGACAGGAAAGGGGATGGCACCCCTAATCTTGTCACTGTGCAGACTTGGAAGCAAAGGAGGATCTGGCCAAGGGACCACCGGATCCCCGACCCCCTGGCTTCTGGAAAAACAAGGCTACAGACCTGGGTCTCGGATGCCAGGCCTGCTGCTGAGCAGCCTGGGGCCAGGCAGATTTGGCCACAGAGGCCAGGGTGGGACAAAAGGGCTTCTTTTTGGAGAACTTGGAGCATTTCTGGTCTTTTTGAACAGATGTCACTGAGTCCAGGGGTGGCACTGGACTTCTCATTCCTGGTGTGATGCCCTTCCATACCAGGACTGAACAAGTCGGTCCCCAAGAAGGCATGTCTGCCAATTTGTGCTGATGATCAGTGGTAAAAGTGATGTGCAGCCAATCCCGGCGACACATGGCAACTTCCATAGCAATGGACTGGGCGAGGAATTGCTGATGTCCATGGCCGTCTTTAAATGGTTGCTTCACTACAGCATGGCCTTTGTCATGAACTTGCTTGAGAGTTGTCTGCAAGTCTGCAGGGAGGTGGGGAAGCACCTTTGTCCAAGGACCCAAGAAGGGCGTGCATAAAGTTGTCCATCAGAAAAGCCGAACTGGCTTGCCTAAGGCTAAGTGAGGTAGTGGCATACACCTTCTTGGCAGAGTGGTTAAAATTTTGGGATTCCTCGTCAGGGGGGTTTGTTCACATTGCTTTGGCTTCTCAGAAGGAACCAGGAGGGAAAGGATCAGATTTGTTACAGTACAGTAGCTTCTTCTTGTTTTTACATTGTTTCTTGTGGATTTTACTTGGTAGAAGGTTATTTCTTTTCTTTCTTACTACTTCTAAGGGGCTAGCAGGGTATTGTTTTGGGCTGTTGGAATTTTGAAAACTGTTTTGGTGGCTATAAGTGGTCTCATTTATTTGATATTTCACTGTGTAGCAGGCTGCATTCAGAGAGGCCTATTTCTCCTGATTTAAAACCTATTTGGTGTGATTTAACTGGGACTGTTTCTTTGAATCAGAGACCTATATCTTCTAATTTCAAGCCTCACGTTGAGGTGTTGTTGGTGAAGCTGTTTGAATTGGAGACCTGTTTCTTTTGGTAGCAAACCTATTTTGGGGGCTTTGAGTAGAATTGTGATTCATTTTTGCTGGCTTGACTAGCTGCAAAGGTTAGTGCATAGTGGGTGAAGAGTGCTAATGGTCTGGCCAGGTCTCACTCAGCTAGGGAGGCGGAGCTGAATCAGGGGTGGTGTCAGTTGCTTTGGCTTCTCAGAAGGAAGTAGAAGGGAAAGGATCAGATTTATTACAGTACAGTAGCTTCTTGTTTTTACATTGTTTCTTGTGGATTTTACTTGGTAGAAGGTTATTTATTTTCTTTCTTACTACTTTTAAGGGGCTAGCAGGGTATTGTTTTGGGGCTGTTGGAATTTTGAAAACTGTTTTGGTGGCTATAAGTGGGCTCATTTATTTAATGTTTCACTGGGTAGCAGGCTGCATTTGTAGAGGCCTTTTTCTTCTGATTTAAAACCAATTTGGTGTGATTTAACTGGGGCTGTTTCTTTGAATCAGAGACCTATATCTTCTAATTTCAAGCCTATTTTGAGGTGTTGTTGGTGAAGCTGTTTGAACTGGAGACCTGTTTCTTTTGGTAGCAAACCTATTTTGGGGGCTTTGAGTAGAATTGTGATTCATTTTTGCTGGCTTCACCAGCTGCAAAGTTTAGTGCATAGTGGGGGAAGGGTGCTAGTGGTCTGACCAGGGGCCTCAGTTATCTGATTGTTTCTGTAAGACTTTGGTTGGACTCCAACACCTCACCCTGGTCCATGATTTCCTTTATACCAGGGGTTCTGACATCACTTCCTCAAACGGGCAAAGGATATGCACCTGACATAGCAGAAGCAGACATCCAGGAAAGAAACAGCAGCGAGTGAAGAGGTGACTGCTATCTCAGTGGAAGGGAAGTAATTGCAAATCTAGGAGCTTTCATTGTTACTTCTTTGCATTGCTATTGCACTGAGGAAAGGAGGAGGAGTAGGAGTTTGAAGAAGGTTGTGCAATAGCTACTTAAAGTCTCTTTTTGAGTTTGGATAGGAAGGTTAGGAATATAAAAAGCAGTTGCTCAATCTATCTAAATGTGTACAACAAAGGGGGTAAGGGAAATTAAGAAAAGAATGTTTTGCACTGACAGAGGGGGGAGAGGGGAGACTTGGGGGAGTGTTTGGTATCCTGCATTTGGAAGGGTGGGGGGTCACTGATGGGCAACGACAGCAATGGGTAGGGTAGTAGGCTGCAACAACTGCAGTGCACCAATTTTTCTAAAATTGCCTGGAGAGTAGGAGGATGTTTAGTGTGTAACCACAGAGAAACTCAGAAAAGAGACTGAGGGTCTGCAGGAGGAACTAAGACAGGCAAGGTAGACTGGGGGTGGTTTTAGCCCAATACTGGAGGGAGGAAGAATGGGAGATAAGGGAGGGCGATTTAAGCCAACAGTGGTGAAGAGAAGGTCAGAAGAAGGGAAGCAGGGACAAGGGGGCCCAGGCCAGGAAGAACGACTGTCGGGGAAATCAGGTCAGGAGACAAAAAGACAAATGGAGGAAGGAGATATGGACTTGTGAGGGGAGGCAAGAAGTGGCAAAAGTCATGGAGCGGAAAGGAGAGAACAGGTTACTATGAAGAGAGAGGGAGCGGGCATTTGTGAAGGGTCTTCAGAAAATAGTTTTGTACTGCTAGAGAGGAAGAAGGTGGAGGAGGGAAATGATGAAATTAGAGGAGTAAATGATAAATGCCTGGACCAAACCGGAGCAGGGGGAAGTTCTGCTGGGAGAATTGCAACAGGGGCAAAAGGGGGAAATAATGTGCAGGAGGAAGAAGAGGAGCCGGAAATGAGAGAGGGAGATGAATGGAAGCAAGCAGGGAGTAAGAGTGGTGAAATCTTAGTGCTGGGGGACTTGATACTAAGAGGAGTCAGGTGGGGTAGCAAGGGGGAAGAGGCATAGTCGCATTTGGGTGGAGGCCATGCCAGGAATGACAGCAGAAAGAGTGGGACATGGGACAATCTGTTCTGAAATATGCTAGAAGGAATAGGGACAAGCCTCATTTAATTATACATCTTGGGACGAACGACCTGGCTGACAAGACAGTAGATATAATCCAGAGGAGGTTTGAGGAACTAGGAAAATTATGTGAGGGGGCAGGAAGATCAGTAACTTTTTCGGAGATATTTCCAGTGCCCAGAGCAAGCACAACAAGAAAGCTGAGAATAGAGGAATTAAATGGATGGCTAAGAACCTGGTGTTGTGCTAAAGAGTATGGGCTGTTGGGGGTGGGAGGGACCTGGGAGGACAGTAGTCTCTATGCCAAGGACAGACTACCTTCAGTGAGGAGGAGAGAGTGTTGAAACAGAGGATGGAGGAGTACATAGAGGAAGTATGGAATTTAAACTAGGAGTGGGGGCTGGCAATTGGACAAAGAGACATGCAGAGACCACAGGTTGGGAAACCATATGAGCTTACCCCCATAAAAGTGACAAAGGACAAATGACAAGTACTATTGGTGATGCTAGTAAGGAGGGCAGGATGGGAGGGAGAAAGGATGGAAAGTGGTTACCCATAGTGCTAGGAGCCTTGGGAGGAAAACTGCAGAGTTACAGGTGTTCATGGCAGAGAAGAGGTGGACATTGCAGCCATCACAGAAACATGGGCTACCAATACAATGACTGGGACCTGTCTGTACCAGGGTACAGGTTATTTCAGGGACAGGGTGACTGGGAAAGGAGGGGTGTGGCACTTATGTGAAAGAAGGACTGAAATGTGTAGGGAGGAAGGGAGGATGGTAATATGGAGTCAATTTGGATGCAAATCCAGGATTCCAAGAATATGATTCTTAGAATGGGAGTGGTGTACAGGCCGCCATCTCAGACGGAGGAGTTGGGAACTAGCGGGACAGATCAGGAGGACCTGTGAGAAGGGTAGTGTGGTGATTGTGTGGGGACTTCAACATGCCAGGAGTGGACTGCAGTACCCCAACAACCAGGAACAGAAGGGAGTAGGTACTACTGGATGCCTTCCAGGACAGCTTCCTGCTGCAAATGGTCAGTGAACCAACCAGGTTAGGGAGTACCCTTGACCTTGTGCTGGCAAATGGAGACTCTGTGAGGGAACTTACAGTGGAGGAACCACTGTCAGGGAGTGATCACCACTCAGTATGGCTCACATTGGATATGGGCAAGGAAGGAGTGGAATCTGGCACAAGAGAGCTGAATTTCAGGAAGGCTGACTTTGGGAGGATGGGGGATGTGGTAAAAGGGTACCTGGCCAGAATTCAATCTAGTATGGACACTAACCAGAGGTGGAAGCTCATAAAGATGGGGATAGTGGAGGCAACCAAAACCTGCTGCAAGGCCCAGAGCAAGAAGGCTAGGGCTAAGAAACCTAGCTTGGTTGAGCAAGGAGGTCATGGAAAAGGTAAGGAGGAAAAGGGCTGCTATTAGGAAGTACAAGAAAACAGGAGAGGGGAGGACAGGGAGGAGTACTTGATGGAATTGAAGGAGGTGACAAGGGCAGTAAGGGGAGCCGAGGCATCTATGGAACTCAGGCAGGCACAAGGCATTAAGAAGGGGGAGGACTTCTTTAGGTACATCAGGGAGAAAAGGAGCTGTAAGGACCACATAGTAAGGATTAGGAAGAAGGGGGTTGGGTGGAAGCAAGATAAAGCGGAAGCCTAAATGAGTACTTCTGCTCAGTATTTACTAACGAGAAGAGGGGGGTGACACTCAAGGGGGAGAAATGGCAGAAACGGGGGAGGGGTGACAGATGGGGAAATCATGGAGGGCAGAGTTCGGGAGGGTTTGAAGGCACTGAGGGCAGATAAGGCGCCAGGCCCACATGGCATCCACCCCAGGGTACTGAAGCAGCTGGTAGAGGTCCTTGCAGGACCTTTGGCAGACCTATTTAATGCCTCACTACATTCGGGGTGTGTACCTCAGGACTGGAGGATGGCTCATGTGGTGCCCCTCCACAAGAATGGCCCCAAGGATGAACCAGAAAACTACAGACCAGTGAGTCTCACATCTATTGGGTAGCTAATGGAGACTATCCTGAAGGAAAGGCTGGTGGCCCTCCTAGAGGCCATAGGACTACAGAACAGCAGACAGCATGGCTTCCTGTGGGGCAGATCCTGCCAAACCAACATGGTGGAATTCTATGAATGGGTAACTAGGCAACTGGACAAGGGCCATGCAGTGGATGTCCTGTATCTGGACTTCAGTAAGGCATTCGACTCGGTGCCGCATAGAAGGCTGGGAAGTAAGTTAGTAGGCACAGGGGCAGGTGCAAAGCTGGTGAGATGGGTAGGGAACTGGCTTCAGGGAAGGCAACAGAGGGTGGTGGTGGGTGGGGAGCTCTCACACCCAAGGGTAGTGACGGTGTTCCACAAGGCTCAGTGTTGGGACCAGTGTTGTTTGGGATATTCATTGCAGACATATCATTGGACATCAAGAGCAAGATCAGTCTGTTTGCTGATGATACCAAGGTAGGAGCAGTGGTGGGTGACCTAGGGGGATGGCAGGGGTTGCAGGATGATCTGGCAAAGCTTGAAACCTGGTCAGACACCTGGCAACTGGGGTTTAATACCAAAAAGTGCAAGGTGCTACATTTTGGGATGAAGAACCCAAGGAGGAGTTACCAGCTGGGGGGAGTACAGCTAGCCCAGACAGAGGAGGAGAAGGATCTGGGGGTGCTCATTACAGGGTCAATGAACAACTCGACACAATGTAGGAAGGCAGCTGCAAAGGCCAACAAAATGCCGGGTTGTATTGCAAGGGGTATATCCTCAAGGAGGGAGGAGGTGATTCTGCCACTGTGTAGGCCATTAGTTAGACTGCACCTGGAGTACTGCATGTAGTACTGGCGCCCGTATCTGAAGAGGGACATTAAATTACTGGAGGCAGTGCAGCACAGGGTGACAAAGATGATCAAAGGGCTGGGGGACTTATCATATGAGAGGAGGCTGAGGGAGTTGAACATGTACTCACTGGAGGAGAGGAAGGACAGGGGGGACATGACTGAAACCTTTAAGTACATGAAAGGAATAAACAAGACAGGTACAGAAGGGCTGTTCAAAGTAAGGGAGGGGAGGGACACCAGGAGCCATGATATGAGACTGGAGGGAGGGAGGAAAGTTCAGGAGGGAGATGAGGAAACACTTTTTTACAGAGAGGGTGGTGGCTGGGTGGAATGCATTACCTACAGAAGTGGTATCCAGTAGAACAGTGGACTGCTTCAAAAGGGGATGGGACAGGACAAGGGGGAGGGTCAATGAAGGGGAAGGGTGGAAGGGAGGGGCAGCTGCAGAATAAGGGGTGCTAGCTGTACATTCGAGCAGACTTGATAGACCTCTAGGCCTTTATCTGCTGGCAAATTTTGTATGTTCGTACATTCAACATTGCCCATTTGTCGGAAGACCGAGTCAGCCACCAGTCCCTCGTCTGAGAGGGAACCGGTAGGGACTGCGTATTTGTAGGCCATCCAGGCCGAGGGGGCCAGACAACAAGCCGGGTGTTGCCACAGATCCAAGGCAGGACCGAGGACAGCATGCTGGACTGGGAAGGCCTCCATCGGGGAGTCACCCCGGCCAAGATCTTGGTCAAGAAGTACCTTTCCTCTTGGTACATGCTCCAACTGGAGGCCCATGAACTCGAGATCAGGCAGAGAATGCCCATGAACAAAGTAGGGCCCTGCTCTGTAGAGAGAGCCTCAGCCAACCTCACGTCCACTGGGTGGGAGAGAGGAACTCCCGGATTCCAAGGATTCATGAAACAGAGGCCTACCGCTTGTGTCACTGCTCACCTGTCGGGGGCGAAAGTAACTTTAAGCCGATAGGGAAGCCCTTTCTCGAGCAGAGCATCCTTGGTCGGGACACTGTCCTTCAGCACAGCAGGCGGCAACTCCACCACTATTGTTGGAGAAGCTGGAGTGGGCCGCACCGGGGCCATCCAAACTGGCACCTGCAAGAGTGGGGTCTGCTGCTACTCTGGTGATGGCAATGCAGTTATGGCTGGGTTGGGCATTAACGGCGGCTTTGCCCAGGAAAACAAAAGCTGCTGCCACATGAACTCCTCGTAGTGCTGTCGCAGCTTGCACTGTTGCCTATCCTCGCCGAGTGAGGAATAGCGGTGGTACCGCTTGCCTGAGTCTGGGCTGCCAGAGCAGAACCTCGGCTGATGCTGGGGGGACCAGCGTGGCCAAACGGAGTCAGCAACTGCCGAACAACCCTAGGTTGGGAAGCTCTGGAGTGTGGGTTGGCGGGACAGCAAACTGCCCACCCCCAGAGGATTGAAGTCCAAGAGAGAGATAGAGATGTCCAACTCCTCTGAAGAAAGGATCAGCTCAATTGGCTCAAAAAAGATCTCGGCCAGGGAGTCGGTCCGATCTACGACCAACTGCCCTGACAGGGGTACCGTGGAGCTGGTGGCCAAAGTCAGAGTCTCGCCTGAAGCTGGTAGCTCCAAAGAAGCATGGGAATCAGAGGCCTGAGAGCATGCTCCCAATCCCATGATAATCGACAAGACCGCTTCTAGGTCTCTTTTTTCCTTAGGGCCTTAGATTTTTTTTTTAGATGTTTTGGAGCCTGAAGGGCCTTCTCCAAAGGTCAGCAGAAACTGGCTGAGTTCCTGGAACACACCCAAAAAAGATGCGCCCAAACGAAGCAGTATGAAGGCTGAAGCCAAGAAGGACTGTGCCTCGGCCCAAGCTGCATCCTCCTCCAAGGCCGCCAACTGCTCAGTGGAGCCCGCAGCCATGGAAACTGCTTTTGGTACCTCCTTAGAGCAAATGGGTGGATCCCGTTCGCTTGAACGTCCCAGGAATAAGTGGGAGAGGTGATCCTCCAGAGTCTATGCAAAAAGGCGTGATACAAAAATAGGAGGCCTGAACATCATGCTTGTGGCCCTGGCAGTAAATGCATGTTGAGTGCAGGTTAACTCACTACATCTTTTGCCTGCAACCACAGAATCGGAACCCAGGAGTGGACTTCATGTTGTCCACTACAGTGATGAGAAGAGAAGACAATCTGCCAATGAGAAGAAGAGAAGACAATTTACTTGAGAAAATCTCAAAAAAGCTAGCCCGGTGGTGCTGGTTGCTACACCTCACGCCAAGTTGGCAACCCGGGTTCAGGAATGAGCTTGGACCATCAGTGGTCAGCAGGGGTGAGAGAGGATTGAGCGTTTGGAGGACTGCTCTCTTCTCCTGGGGGAGGGATGTCCTGTTGTCCCACTCGTTGACTCCTCTTTGGGGGTGACTGGAGGGCAGTAAGAGTTGACAGGCACATACTGGCATCCTTACGTCAGTTGGGGGATGGGAGAAAACATGGTAAATGGAGCTGGCAGGCTCCATGATGGCCCATCCCATCCCTGGCCACCCCAGTTTCTGGATAATGCTCTGGGTGACATAGCTGGAGCTCTCCTCCTGGCCCCACCATGGGGTAAGCCATGGGGAATTACTGGGGACGGTCTGAGCAGGGAGGAATGGGCTGGAGGATGAGTCCTCCAAGGGAGGGCCACAGCTGCCTCAGGGTCCTAGGAGCAAATACAGATATTGGGAAAAAAACAATCTCAAAAAAGAGTTTAAAAGAAGGTTTTAGGGCCTCAGTAATGCAGAGCGATAAGGTGGGAACCTGTTCTTCCAAGTGGTTAAGGAAGAAATGGCATCATGGGGCAGTGCTATGGGAGTTACCACCTGGGTGGGTGGGAGGAGCCAGCTTGAAGACTTTCCGGCAGGATTTAAAGGGGAAAGATTTAAAGGGATCACAGATTTAGAAGTGGGTAGCCATCTGGAACTAGTGACCATTGAACAGTATAGTTCACGATAAAAACAGTAGTAGAGTCAAGCCATACAAAGGCAAAGGTACTGGACTTCGGGAGGGCTGACTCTGCCAGAATGGGTGAGTGCCTAAGGAATGCACTAGCAAATGGGCAGGAAGGAGGGATGGAAGAACAATGGGGAATAATCAAAACTGACATCACAGAGGCAACAAGCCCTTGTGTGCAGCAAATAAACAAAACAAAATGATGCAAGAAACCACTATGGTTCTCAAAGGAGGTGGCAGGGAATGCTAGGGAGAAAAAGAAAGCATTCAGGAAGTACAAGGAATCACAGAAGGAGCAAGACAGATAATTGTATCAATTAAAGCAAAAGGAAGCAGGGAAGGCAGTCAGAACAGCAAAGACCCAAACCAAGGAAAAGATAGCCAACTCAGTTAAGAAGGGAGACAAAACCTTATATAGGTACATCAGGGAGCGAAGGAAGACCAAGGGAGGGATAGTGAGGCTTAATAATGGGGAGTGGGGACAAACAGAGGGCGACTGTGAAAAGGCAGAGATACTAAACAAACATTTTTGCTCAGTATTCACAAATGAAGAGGGGGAAGTATCGAAACCAAACAACAGAAACACTCTAGATATGGGGGCTGATACAAGCCCATTCACAGAAGAACGGGTTCTGAAAGAACTCTTAAAACTGAAGGTGGACAAAGCAATGGTACCTGATGGGATTCATCCCAGAATTCTAAAAGAACTAAGGGTAGAACTAGTGACACCACTGACTACCCTCTTTAACAAATCATGGGAGGATGGAGTGGTACTGAAGGACTGGAGGAGGGCAGATGTTATTCCACTTCACAAAAGTGGGAGTACGGCAGAAGCAGGAAACTATAGACCTGTTAGTTTAACCTCAGTGATTGGGAAAATGATGGACTCACTTCTGAAGGAAAGAACTGTTGAGTACCCAGAGGGGCACAGGACCCAAGGCAGTATGGATTCACAGCGGGAAGGTCGTCAGACGAATCTAACAGATTTCTTTGACTGGGTGATCAAAGTAATAGATCAAGGAGGGGCTGTGGACATGGCCTACCTAGACTTTAGCAAGGCATTTGACACAGTCCCACACAAAAGATTAATATATAAGCTGGCCAGCCTGGGAGTGGGTCCCAAGATGGTAGCCTGGGTAAAGAATTGACTGGAGAATAGGACACAGAGGGTAACAGTAAACAGAGTCCACACTGAAAAATGGGGTTACTAGTGGGTATCACAGGGTTCAGTACTTTGGACCGGTCCTCTTTAATGTCTTTATAAGTGCGACATTGCAGAGGGACTGAAAGGAAAAGTATGACTCTTGCAAACGACACAAAGATCTGCAACAGAGTTGATACACAAGGTGAGGTTGAAAGGATGAGAAGGGACTTGGTAAGGCTGGAGGAATGGTCAAATGTATGACAGCTTAGATTCAGTGCTAAGAAATGCAAAGTAATGCACCTGGGAAATAAAAACCCAGAGGAAGAGTACACAATTGGGGGGGTGAGATAATAACAACAACAAAAATGGAAAGGGACCTGGGGAAGTCAGATCAGATGACCTAAAGGTGGGCAAGCAATGTGAGATGGCAGTAAGGAGAGATGGGGGGGGGGATACTGGGATGCATAGGGAGAGGCATCACCAGTAGAAAACAGGAAGTTGTTATCCCTCTGTACAGACAGCTGATGAGACTCTATCTGGAGTACTGTGTGCAGTTCTAGAGACCCAGTCTCCACAAAGACATAGACAGGACGGAGGCAGTCCAGAGGAGGGCAACTAAAATGGTGCAGGGTCTGCACCAGAAGACATATGAAGACAGACTTAAGGAGCTTAATATGTATAGCCTCGAGGAAAGGAGGGAGAGAGGGGAGACATAATGCAAACAACAATGGCAAGGAACTAGGAGATAGAAGTATTTACATACATTACTGTCAGTAAGCTAATGCTTCAAATAGTTTTTTTAAACATTGCAAGTGTCGGACACTGAACCAAAGAAAATGGTAGGCTATTAAAGAGGGTTTGCTTTTGGGTAGCATGACGAAAGAATGTCCTCTGCTCAGACTTGGACTGTGTGAGATACATGGAATGGACAGACCTCAGGGTGCATCCAGATGCCTGTAGCTGGGAGAAGATATCTTTAACATCTCCACCAAACAATTTGCACACTCCAAATAAGGCATTCATATTGCAGAACTGGATGTCTTGGGTGAACCAGGACACCCGAAGTCAAGCGTGCTGGTGCATGCATATGCCAACATTATAGGCTGCCAAGAGCAAATGGGTACCGACATAGGAGGCCGATTTAAGAGTACCCAGGGCTTGCTACTTAGCAGGGTTGTCTGGCAGGGACTGGATGCCATCCCTGGCCTGGTTCCAAAGGGCATTTTTGTAGAGAAGCATACGTGCCAATTAACTGAGGGCAAGGATCAAAAGGCCAAGGCGAATATCTTACTCGCTCAGAAGGTCCAACTGACGTGACTCCTTGTCAGGTGTCCGAGAACTCAAATGCTTAGGCCATTTATTATGATTGTGATCAGCATTTATAACTACGGAGTCTACTTGTGCCTTCCTCCCCAAGAAAGGGCTTTCCTTCTAGGGCATGGTACAGCCCACCACCCTTCTGGACATGGCTGGGATGAGATTAGGCCAATGTCAGGCAGCCAAGGTGCCATCTTTATAAGTATGTATCAGTGGAGGGACCACCAATGGCAGAGTCACTGACTGGTGAAGGTAGGTGGCAAGCTGGCGCTGCTCCGGGTCCTACTTCTCAATCTTGAACCCCTTGGCCTCCTGAATATGTCGCATGACAGCTGTGAAGGAGGGGTCTGGAAGGGACATGAGGAAATTTCTAGAGATCCCTTCCCCTTCAGAAGAGCCCATGGAGAGGGTAGACGAGCCAATGATGTCACCTTCATCCCTCTCTTGACCATCCTCATTAGGCAGATGCAGGTCTGGATGATTCTCATCCTTGTCTATGGGCCACCTGAGGGTGTGAGTCAGCTGAGAAGGCGGGGGTCGACCGCAGGAGCACCTGAGTGGACAGTCCCAGAGAAAATCCCTGGGGAGCAGGAGGCACTGGACCCTCGCGGAGGGGATATGCAACTGCATAAATCCCAAAATGATTAAAGCTGGCCTTAAAATACTGAGTAACGGGCATCAGTTCAGTGGGCACTGGGTAGCACAGACTGGCATGGGCCATGTGGGTGCCAGCTGAAGATAAACTGGCATAGGCCCTGTGGGTGCGGGCTACGGAGAGACTGATGCAGACCCGACGGGTGCCAGTTGTGGGTAGCCGGTGCAGAGCCAACTGGTGTCACCTGAGGGAATCACAGGGGTGGGCCCGATCGGTGCTAGCTGTGGTAAGATGGGTAAAGGCCCAATGAGCACCAGCTGAGGCAAGGCCAGCAAAGGTCCCACTGACACTGAATGAGGTAAGATGGGTGCCATGAAGAGAGAAGCCCTTACAGTAGAAAGTGGTGGAGGATTCAGTGCTGGAGAGGGGTCAGTGCCCTGCAGTACCAGACACGAGGCTGAAGGATGGGCAGCGGATCCCGAAAAAGAGACAGACGCCTGGTCTCTGGGTGGTAGGCGGGCATTAGAAGGTATCCCGGCTTTCACCAAATCCGCACAGGCTGAAGACACACCAGATGAGCCACCATGCAGTGTGACCGTCGTGAGCAATGGCTGAGGGGCGGGGAATGAGCCAAGGCCTCCACCTGAAACTGTAATAGTGGCACAAGGCAGTGTCATTGGTAGCCCTGTAGGTGACAGGGTGTGCACGGCAGCCGAGGTCTATCTACCAGAGGAGGAAGACCCTTTTGCGGTTGAAGAACAGTGGGGAAGACTGCGAACATTAGGAGGAGTACCGAGGCTTATCGCGGTGTTTATCCTGGGTTTTTTTTCCTGCTAGCCTTGTCCTGGGACTTCGATGACTGAGAGGCTGAAGTTTGGGTTTGGGAGATCTATGATCTCCTAGCCTGCAGCCTACATTCCATGAAGGTGACCTACTGCTGCAGGAGAAAGTTCTCTTGGGTCTGCTGGTGGTGGCACCGGGTGGCCTGGTTGAATCCTTTGCAGATCTTGCAGGCTTGGGCATTGTGGTCTGGGCGTAGGCAGCAGATACCGCAGAATAGCCAGGCTTCTCTGAGATTTATTTTCTGCAGGCACACTTGGTTTTGAACGATCCAAGATCAAGATGGTTTTGAAGACAAAAGAAAAATTAAGAAAAAGAATTACAATGAGAATTTAGAATGAAAAACACTGAAAGCGCGATAATGGCAGTTGACTGAAGTTGTGTCAGTTTCCAGAGGTCTGACGTACACTGGTCGACAGCAGGAAAAAACAGGAGGCGGCTGGGGGGGCCGCCCACTCTTACAGGATAGGCTGACGTCGGATGGTGACATCGGTGGGGGGTGGCCCCTCTGGTAGACTACTAGCTAGAACGTTTCTGTGTGGTCCTAGTATGTGATGGTTTAGTTCTACTGGTGTGGCCTGCTGCAAGAGATACCCTCGAAGTAAGATCAGCTAATAACAATAACCACAAATGTTTAATCACTGACAGAAAGCACACAGAAAGTGGAAAAGTAGACTTCTTGAGTGGAGGATGACACAACAGTTTTGAAATGTACTTACTACAAAGACCAAGATAAAGATATTTAAGACATAAAAACTGCATTAACGGATTATGAGGCAAGAGCAGCAAGAACTAGCAGAAGAATATAAAACTGTTGGAATCTTGGAACATTGGGATGTAGAGGCCCCTCCAAATACTCTGCCCAAAAAGTTCTCTCTTTACCTGGACACAACCATTGATCTACTTCATACAGAAATGGACAGAATTCATAGATGATCATGCGAAGACAATGCTGTGGATGTCCTGCATCTGGATTTCAGCAAGGCTTTCGACTCTGTGCTGCACAGGAGGTTAATGAGCAAGCTGAGGGACGTGGGGATGGGGGAAAAACTGGTGGGGTAGGTGGAGAGCTGGCTGCAGGGTAGACATCCAAGCAAAGGCCAGTAACTAGAGGGGTACCGCAGGGTTCAGTGCTGGCCCTGATTTGTTCAATCCCTGTATTGGAAACATTGCAGAGGGGGTCAAGATCAGCCTGTTCACAGACAAGGCAAAGATTTGTGCAAAAGTGGACACTGAGGAAGGAAGGGAGGGAGGGAGGCAGGCACTCAGAGGATCTAGCTAAACTCGAACACTGGTCTAGGGAGTGGCAGCTGGGGTTTGCAGGTCATGCACCTCAGAGTCAGAAATCACAGGAACAGCTACTGACTGGGAAATGCAGATAACAGCTTCAGAGGAGAAAGGGACCTGAGGATAACAGTTACAGGGACATGAAGGTATCAGCACAGTGTAGGAGGGTGGTAGCAGGGCAAACAGGATGCTGGGGTGCACTTCCAGAGGGATCACCTCTAGAAAGGTGGAGGTCATCCTGCCATTGAATAGATCACTGGTGAGGCCACACTTGGAGTATAGTGTACAGTACTGGTGCCCATACCTGAAAAAAGATGTGAAATTACTGGAGGGGGTGCAGTGTAGGGTCACAAAAATGATAATGGGACTAGGGGAGTTGCTGTACAAGGAAAGGTTGAAGGAGCTCAACCTGAACTCGCTGGAAGAGGGGACATGATAGAGACCTTTAAGTACTTGAAAGGCATAAACAAAATCAGGAAGGGAGGAGTGTTCTGCTTAAAGGAAGGAAGGGTCACGGGGGGGCACAGTCTGAAGCTGGAAGAGAAGGTTTAGGAGGGAGATGAGGAGGCACTACTTCACAGAGAGTGTGGTGGTGGGTTGGAATGCACTGCGGAGGAGTTAATCGCTCAAGGACAGTGGATAGCTTCAAGTGGGGTTGGGATTGAGTCAAGGGCAGGGTTAGTACAGACAAGAAAACAAAGAGGGGAAGGACTGGGAAAGAGGAGGAAGGAAGGAAGGGAGGGATTTGGATGG
This sequence comes from Neoceratodus forsteri, assembly GCA_016271365.2. Lineage (NCBI taxonomy): Eukaryota > Metazoa > Chordata > Ceratodontiformes > Ceratodontidae > Neoceratodus > Neoceratodus forsteri. The sequence goes on from CM028133.1 coordinate 982,702,527, forward strand.
GGCAGCTGTAATGATATGAAACTAACAGCTGCACAATCAAGCACACTTGACAGACCTGTGGGCCTTTTTCTGCTGCTAATTTCGTATGTTCTTATACATCACAAAGAAAAATCCAGAACAGGCAAACCACCAAAAGCCATAGTTGCAAAATTCTTCAGAAGTATGAATAAGGACCAAATTCTACAAATGGTTTAAAAGGAGATTAAGTTAAAAGGAGCAAAATGTTCAATACATCATAAATTACTGGAAACAGGCCAAGGGAGGAAAAAAATGACAATCTGCAGACATAAGAATCACGTGAAGTCTTCCTTTCTGCACCCAGCCAGACTTTAAGTTACCTTAAATGGCCAACGACTTAACTTACAAGATGATGGAGGAAGCATATATGTGTGCCAAGAACAGTTATGAGGTAAAACATAATAATTAGACATAATATCTGGATAATAGCTTTGCTGGGCTATAAAGCTCTCTGCTGAGCTGAATGCAGTATTTAGTGCCAAACAGTGCTAAATAGGCGTGCATGCTCACTAGCAGGTGCACACAGGATGTTAGCAGGCTTGCACGGGCATATGTGCACCAGCAGACATGCAAGTGCACTAGTGCAATGCATTTAATTGGCTATTGTGCTACATTAACGTGCTGTGCAAACAAAACAAAGGCAGGAAAATGGCCTTAAGGAGAAGTGTGCACCCAGCAGTTAATGGTGGCTGTGCAAACAGGAAAAAACAGAGGGCCGTGGAGACAAAAACACAAAAACGTCTGAGGAGCACCAAAAGTCAAATTAACTGAGGAAACAAACAAGCTGGAGGAGGTAGGAGGAAACCGACACCAAAGTCAAAGGACCCCCACAGAGACCCCACACTCCCAGAAATGAATGAAATTGTACCTATCTGTAGCCCCCCCCCTTTTTTTTTAATGGAGACCACTAAAAAACACCCTAACAAGGCAGAAATGTCCCCTAATGCACACAGGAAAGGAGAAAAAGGCAGATTCTTCTTTTTTTTTTTTTAATTTTCCCTTTGAAAGCCGCAGCTTAACATACAGTTTTACTTTAGGGGAGCGCCCTGAAAACATGCAGCCCCAAAGTGCTATACAGAATTGTAGCCCCAAGGAAATCTTGAGAGAAGATAAAAGTAGCCCTGTCCCCTTTAAATGGCACAGCTTAACCAGGGATTTGCTGCTGCTTAGAATCCTCCTGTGCCCAATATCCTGAGGCCTGGGCTGTGCCATTTCCCCTGGCAGGGGTGCACGATACCCAGTTGTAATGATACCCACTGACAATGTGGAGCACTACAGAAATGCTCCTTTTACAGGATACACATTTTCCTAGCCAAGATAACAGAAGGTATAATAAAACTGGGCAACAGAGAAACCCTTCTAGGATATCTCAATTTATGTTTAATACCAAAACTAGATAAGGACTCAATCGCAAATTCTGCAGACTAAAGGTTAGCTAAAATATGAGAAAATATCAACAAGATCTGAATCTTGTAGATATGTGATGTAACAAAATATCACAAAATCAGACAATATACCTTTATTCAAACTCAATAGGTATATCTTCTTGACTTGATTACTTTCTCTGCTCCCATTCAATTTTCCAATACATTATGGACACTGAAATACTGACTATTCATTTATCAGAACATGCCATGGTAAAATGATGTTTGATACCAGCAATAAAAAATCTCCACAAAGGCACTTTAATAATTCTTTATTAAGAAATCAAGACTTTATATTGACCACACCACAACAGCCATACAAGCATTTTGACATTTCAATTATCCTGAAAAGAGCAAATTATAAAATTATGGGCGTCTAAGGTGCATATAAAAGCCTATTATATCATCTGAATTTAAACAAAAAGTTAAAGATCTAAATTAATGGTACTCAAAAGGGAATTAAAAGAATTAGAGGTCAAAATACAGGAAGGACAAGATAATTTAAAAAATGTCAGGAAGGAAAAAAAAGAATATTATTACAAGATACTATACATAGATAGAAAACTACAGGAAACATTTGAAGACAAACCTTTATGTTACTTGAGATAAACCAGAGAAGCTACTGGTACCACATATCAAAAAACAAGAGAGAGAAAGATAGTACAGTAAGTATCCAAGCTGCACAAAGAAATCTATAACAGAAGACAGAATAATTGGAGATATCTTTTGGACAATTACTAAACAATTTACCAAATTTCAACTATAAATAACAGAACAAATTAGGCAGTATAGAAAAATTAAAACCCAAAGAAAATAGAAACAGACTGTCGGTCTTTCTCATTGATAGATATTAAAATGTAACAGAACTTCTCCCAAAGGATAAGGCATCTGGTTTTGATGGCCTTATGGCGGATTTTATTCCATCCTTAAAGATGTTATAGGCCCTTCAATACTAGTTACCGGAAGAAATTATTCAATATATCCAAGAACCCTTATTTTCCCATTAGTAAGTTCAATACAAAAGAAAACAAAACTCCACAATTATTGGTGAATTATAGACCTCCAGCCTTATTTAACACAGATGATAAAATTATTACAAAACTCATAGTATTAAAATAGAATAACAGACTCCTTATTTGGTTTACGTAGATCATACTGGCTTTGTGGAAGGTCATACAATCTTTGAATGCCTGAAAAAGTGTAATTCATAACTGATCATCTTAAGAAACAAACAAGGAATGTCTAGCAATACCCTTGGATGCACTCAAGGCTTCCCAATCTAATAAGATGGGAACCCATACTCGAAGTTTATGTGCAAGTTCATTTCCTAACCCTATAATTAGTATTCTTAGGGTTATTTACAATGCACCTTTAGCAATTTTCAAAATAAACCAATTCAATGCACAGCCGCTACCCATGAGAAATGGGGTCAGACAAGGCTGTTCATTATCCACAATTTATCTTGGCTTTAGAACCTTTACTATCATAAGAAACAATAGTAATATCACAGGATATGAATGGGGATCAAATTAAAATTAATGTATATGTTACTGCACTTTCACAAGAATTTGTAAATTTCTCTCCGTTATCCCTCTATACATTAAATAAGGCTAATGTAGTTATCTTACTAAAAAATTAACTTTCAGAAGAAACAACAGTCACTACTTGAGATACAAAAACAAGATGAAATATTTTTATTTTATTTATTTGAATTTTGGTAACTGGGAAGACCCACTGAGACAGGCCTGTCCCTTTTTCAGGGGCGACCCGGGGAATATAAGCATTCCATACAAACAGAACATTGTCATACAGTCGTAGAACAGTTGACACAGTAAATGTACTGAAAAAACTAACATAACTTATAGAAATGTAAAGTAAAATTGTGGGTATAAATAAGCATCAGCTAAAGCAGGATTGGACCAGGAACTGCAAGGCATAAGAACTATACATACTGAACAGTTTGACATGCGCTGAAAGTCAAGTAAGGCAGTGATATGCCCACACACAAGTATTGTTAAAATTATACATAATGTACAGGTTCCAAGTAGAAACTTAGGAGATAAAACACTATTTTATTTACAAACACAAACTGAATACAGTTACAGACTAGAGGCTAGAAGAATTTGATCTTGTTCTTTTAACATGGGTAAGTGATGTGCAGGAGAGTAGATCCGGAGGGAGATTATTCCATAGTACAGAGGCTGCAGCTGGGAAGGATCTATTGCAAATAGCTCGGCAGGTTTTGGGCTGTTTTAGAAGTGGATACTGTGAGGACTGGAGAGATCTGGTAATAGGTTTCAGAGTGAGTAGGTTAGCTAGGCTGGGTGGGGAGGGCAGGTGTAAGAGCTTAAAGGTGGTGCACATCAAGGGGAAATCAAGTCGTGCTTCAAAGGATGGCCAGCCTAGGGTGTGGTGCACGTTGCAGTGGTGGATTCCGGTGGGGCTGACACTGAGAAGTATGTTATTCTGTGGTTAGCTTGTTTTAGTTTATTTAGGTTAGTGGTCTTTGCTGAGTTGAGTAGTGTCATAGAGGAGGCCAGGAAGCAGGCTGGCAGTGGCAATGACTCTCCTAGTCTAGGGTCATAGGTAGAGATTTCTGGTGCATGGACTTTATTAAGGTGAGGTTCAAAAGTTAGTTGCTCATCTAGCATTAGCCCTAGATATTTGAAGGTGTCAACCCCTTCTAGAGGTTCACCGGTAGTGGTCTTAATAACCAGTGGGGGATGGGTAGAGGTATTGAAGGTGGAGTGGATAAACAGCAGTCTTGGTCTTTCTAATGTTCAGCACCAATAGATTGTTATTAAACCACACCTACAGCTGCTGGAAGTCCCTCTCTAGGTTGTTATTGAGAGAGGTGATACTATCTGAGGACCTGTAGAGTATGACATCACCAGCATATAGCTGTATGGATGGTTTTATTCCGCTGACAAATAACAGCAATACTACACTACAAAGAATCTAATACAAATTAAAATCACAAATATGCTGGATAAGTGTCAGAATCTCTCACTTAAAAAAAAAACTTCAAGGTACTGATTGAGGAATTTTTTTTTGGACAGGGAGACACCCCCCCAAACAACATAGCAAAAAGGGGATATGGGTTGTCCAGACCCAGTCTACCACTATCAAATTGTAACATTAACCCACAGTTGGCCATGGCTAAGAGAAATTGGCACGCCAAAAGAAAACCACTTTAAATTATGGAATATGGTTCTACATCAAAACAGTGACTGTGAATGAGCATGGATCATAATAGCGACCGCAAAAGGCCACCAACATGAATGGCCCAGCCCATAAACAATGCATGTCAAAATAGTGAACTACAGTCTGACAAAAACAAAACAGAAAAAAACAAACAAAGACAGCAGCTGCAATGATGTATTTTATTACCATATGTTTGTTTATTTGACATAACGTACTATCATCCTCTCTGTACCTTTATCTGTATCCCTATGTTGTATTCTCCCGGGTCATTCCTGAAAATAGGCATAATACTTGTCTAGTGTACTTACCCGGTCAACGAAAGCTAAATAAATAAATAAAAAGAACAGCCATGATCACACCTGCAGTTGGAAGTTGTACGCCAGCCAACGCAGATAGTCATAATTAGTACGGACACCATACTCCGACACAGTGCCCTCGATCCTCCTCATCGAGTCCTTGTAACGCTGCTTCTTGCTGGCCAACACAGGGCATCAGAGCATGACACCAGCTGCTCCACCCACACCTCGCTCAGGTGCTGCTCCTCCTTCAGGCAGTCGAGGAAACACCACACACTGGTATGGCATGCCAGGTACCGAAACCACTATGCCAGTCCCAAATGACGTTATTGGTGCATGCCAACCCAGCAAGCATAGCATCATACATATTCAAGAATGCCACAGTGAAAACAGGCCTTGGTTGTCCTGAATGCCCGATAGGCTGGCCAATCCATGCATCTTCTATGTAGTAGGCAATGGGCTGCAGCATCTCCTCACTGATGCCAAAACACTCCCATTCCCATAACTCCTCATAGGCAGTGGCAAAATCACCCACTGGCACAAATGCAAGGGCAGGTAGCATCCTGACCTACAGGGCTTAACCTCCTTTATCTGAGGCAGATCTGTCAGTGACTGCTGGAACTGGCACCATGCAGCCTGGGCAGAAGTGGAAAAAGCACACGCACCTGCCCCTCTTCATACATAGGAACAAAGCCCTTCCATGCCATATATTCAAAGTCCATCAGTGCGTGCATGGGCGTAGCACATTCCCCAACGTCAACAGTTCTGTAAATACCTGAATGTATGCCTCGTTCTTCCTGGAGCATATTAGTATGTACAAGGTGAGTACCACCACCTCAGCACGCAAGCTATGGACCATTTACAGCTCGGTAAACAGTGGTGGTGAATGACAACATGTCCCATTGAGGAACTGTACTCTCAGCCCTCCAGGAAATGGACAGATTTCTCTGTGGCAAATAGTAGCACATGGTCCCCCTTGTTCCCACTGTCATACAAGAAGAGGGGCTCACCTGTGGCAATCACAGTATACTCCTGAGGGATGCACAGATCACGCCCTGTTGCCGGTGTCACAGGACAGCCCCTCTTGGCCTGACAGATGCGCTGTATGGTTGGCTTCAGCAGCTGAATTCGTGGTAGACAACCGGGGACAGCACTGGGAACCCTAGAGGTGCACTGTACAAGGATAGGCGAGGTGGTCTCCAAACTGGTCTGTGTCCTGTACCGTACTGAGCCAAGCACCCTCCAGACGTCAGTCTCACCTGTAACTGGAACATGGTAAGTCCGAAGTGAGTTCACAATGTGATCCACCATGGTATGGACTCTAGCAGGTCACCGAAATGTATGGTATGAGGCACAGCGCCAGTACACCTTTCCAGCAACCTCCCTGTTATGACTGTAGAGGAAACCACCATAGGACAGAAGCAGTCTCCCTTTTTGGCGCTCCACAAAGTCGACAGTCTCTGTCATTCTCAAACGACCTCTGTATGGCATACCTGCATGTCTAACACCCCCCCCTTTACAGGAAGTGTATGCCATCATGTTGTCCCACACCTATCCCAGTGGGAGAAGCAACACCTGTGGCAGTCCACCTTTCCAGCCTGTACAAGAAATGCCAATGTGGACATCAGATGGACACACTCTCACGAGAGGAACCAGGCATAGTCCCAGTAGGAGTAGCAACACATGCAGCGGTTCACCTCTCCAGCTGGTAAAATAAATGCAGACATGGACATTGGATGGACATGCAAATGCGGGAGGATCCAGGCACAGTAACACTGGGCAACAGAATAAAACAGAAAACAGGGAGGAGAAGAAGCACTGTGGGCAAATTTGGAGACCGGCAATGGCACCACAATCTGCACAGGGGCTGTATACAGACCCCCTTCTCAGGGGGAGGAAATGGACAAGGAAATGATAGAAAGAATACTTAGAATGGCAGAAAAAGGGGAGATATTGCTGATGGGTGATCTGAATATGCCAGATGTAAACTGGAGTGCAGTAGCAGCAGCCACTTCAAAGAGTGGGGTTATTCTAGATGCCCTACAAGGGGCATGCCTTAGACAACTAGTATTGGAGCCCACTCGAGAGGGAGCAATCTTAGACCTGGTTCTCTCAAATGGAGATGAAGAGAGGATCACAGATGTAGAAGTGGGTAGTCATCAGGGAACTAGCGACCATCGAACAGTATGGTTCACAATAAACACAGCAATAGAGTCAAGCTATACAAAGGCAAAAGTACTGGACTTTAGGAGGGCTGACTTTGCTAAATGGGTGAGTGCCTAAGGAATGCACTAGCAAATGGGCAGGAAGGAGGGGTGGAAGAACAATGGGAATAATAAAACTGCCATCACAGAGGTAACAAGCCTTTGTGTGAAGCAAATTAACAAAACGAAACGATGTAAGAAACCACTATGGTTCTCAAAGGAAGTGGCAGTGAAGGTTCAAGAGAAAAAGAAAGCATTCAGGAAGTACAAGGAATCGCAGGAGCAGGACAAGGAACTGTATCAGTTAAAGCAAAAGGAAGCTGGGAAGGCAGTCAGAACAGCAAAGGCCCAAACCGAGGAAAAGATAGCCAACTCAGTTAAGAAGGGGGATAAAACCTTTTATAGGTACATCAGGGAGCGAAGGAAGACCAAGGGAGGGCTAGTGAGACTTAATAAAGAGGAGGAGGATGGGCAGAGGGTGACTGTTAAAAGGCAGAGATACTAAACAAATATTTTTGCTCAGTATTTACAAAGGAAGTGGGGGAGGTACCTAAAACAAACAGTAGAAACACTCTGGATACAGAAGTTGATACCAGCCCATTTACAGAAGAAAGGGTTCTGAAAGAACTCTTAAAACTGAAGGTGGACAAAGCAATGGGGCCTGATGGGATTCATCCCAGAATTCTAAAAGAACTAAGGGTAGAACTAGTGACACCACTGACTACCCTCTTTAACAAATCATGGGAGGATGGGGTGGTACCTGAGGACTGAGAAGGTAGATGTGATTTCCTTCACAAAAGTGGAGCAAGGCAGAAGCAGAAAACTACACCTCTTAGTTTAACCTCAGTGGTAGGAAAAATGATGGAATCACTTCTGAAGGAAAGAATTGTTGAGTATCTAGAGTCCAGAGTGGCTCAGGACCCAAGGCAGCATGGATTCACAGCGGAAGGTCATGCCAGACAAATCTGATAGATTTCTTTGACTGGTGACCAAAGTAGTAGATCAGGAGGGCTGTGGATATGGCCTACCTAGACTTTAGCAAGGCATTTGACACAGTCCCACACAAAGATTAATATACAAGTTAGCCAGCCTGGGAGTGGGTCCCAAGATGACAGCCCAGGTAAAGAATTGGCTGGAGAATAGGACACAGAGAGTAATAGTAAATGGAGTCCACTCTGAAGAAAGGGGTTACTAGTGGGTACCGTAGGTTCAGTATTAGACAGATCGTCCTCTTCAATGTCTTTATAAGCCATATTGCAGGGGACTGAAGGAAAGAATGTCTCTTTGCAGATGACACAAAGATCTGCAATAGAGTTGATCCACAAGGTGGGATGGAAATGGATGAGAAGGGACTTGGCAAGGTTAGAGGAATGGTCAAATGTATGGCAGCTTAGATTCAATGCTAAGAAGTGCAAGGTAATGCACCTGGGAAACAAAACCCAGGGAAGAGTACACAATGGGGTGAGATACTAACAACAACAAAATGGAAAGGGACCTGGGGTTAGTCATATCAGATGACCTAAAGGTGGGCAAGCAATGTGAGAGGGCAGCAAGGAGGGTTGGGGAATACTGGGATGCACAGGGGAGGCATCACCAGTAGAAAACAGGAAGTTATTATCCCTCTGTACAGACAGTTGGTGAGACCTCATCTGGAGTACTGCGTGCAGTTCTGGAGACCCATTTCCAAGGACATAGACAGGATGGAGGCTGTCCAGAGAAGGGCAACTAAAATGGTGCAAGGTCTGCACCAGAAAACATATGAAGAGAGACTTAAGGAGCTGAATATGTATAGCCTCAAAGAAAGGAGGGAGAGGGGGGACATGATAGAAACTTTCAAGTACCTCAAGGGAATCAACAAAGTCCAAGAGGGTAGCATCTTTCAAAAAAAGAGGTGTGCAAGAACAAGGGGGCACAATTTGAAGATAGAAGGGGCGGCTCAGAGGTAATTTAAGGAAGTATTTTTTCACAGAGAGGGTTGTGGATGCATGAAACGGCCTTCCGGAGGAGGTTGTGGAGTCAAAAACAGTGGTGGAATTCAAGCATGCATGGGACAGTCATAAGTCAATTCTAGGGGGTGAGGGTAGGAAGAAGTAGGCTGCTGGTTAATTAGGATCTGCAGCTTATCCATTAGGTAGGGAAATGGGCAGACTGGGTGGGCCAAGCGGTCCTTATCTGCCGTCAAAATCTATGTTTCTATAACAATGCAGGTACGGTGCAGTAATGTTCACAGGCTACCGAAGGGGAGGGATATAGTCGGTTGGAAGCATTGCATTAGCTGCGCTACGTGGGTCTCAAACCAACAATGCTGCACTCTTCAATGCACCCAAGTATCTGCCTATCTGTCTAACTGTACACACTATGACAACAGCATGCTGCAGACTCCTCCAACACACTCCTACATGGCCATCACATATAGCATGATGGAGTTGTAGGTCCAGGGGTCACCATTCTTGCCAGTGTGCAGGCATCACACAGCAAAATGCTTAATCCCCCCTCTCACCACCCCAAACCCTCGCTGTCACTGAGCCCTCTCCCATCGCTATTATGACGGTTGTCCATAATCACAGTCATTATTATGATGGCAACTCATATTCTCAGTTGACGTTATGATGGTCACCATTTTCCCAGTCGCTATTATGACAGTTGCCTATATTCCCAGTCGCTGTTACGACTGTCGTCCATACTCCCCCGTAGCCATTATTACAGGAACTCAATTTAAGTCACCCATAACGAGTGACTTAAATTGAGTCACCTATTTCACAGGTTACCATGGAATAATATTTACAAATAGGAAGTATACAATTCCCCATCTATGGTATTATATTTAATCTAAACATATTATTTAAAAATGAAAAAGTAGGTTATAAAACAATTTACAAAAGTTATATTGGCTAAAAGTCTAGATGATCATGATATACCATGGATGTATATTCCTATAGGTATGGAAAAAGTTACTATGTATTGAACAGCAACAGGTAAAATATTAATCAGTAAATTACAGACAGTTAATATTTATAAATGGTGTGATTTAATACAGTCGATTCCACTTGTGTGCAATTCGGTTGTGTGCACATATCTGGCAGGTCCCAATTCACTCTCTATTATGCCTTAATTATTTTATCCTGATGTGTGCACTGCTATTTTCAGTTGTGTGCACACATTTTGACCTGAACTCACTAGTCAGTGTCATTATTTACTGCTTGATTACTTATTTTCTCCCCCAGTGTGTTAAATGGTAGTTAACTTTATTCAGCACCTTTACAAGCATGCTATTGAGACAGTGTGAAGCTTGTCATTGTTCCAACCCAATGAGCCTACATCTACCTCACCTGTAGCCTGTTAGCGATTACCTCCGATTACCTCTGAGCAATAGTCTTAAATAGTGCTATCAGATTATTTGTTTGACCTACTTGCCATGGAGAAGTTGTCACGCACAGTGTTATCCCTGGAGCAAAAGGTTCAGCTCCTACAGAAAGCCCTCATACCCGTGTCTCATAAAGAACTAGCCACAGAGTTCTCCATCGATGTGTCCTGTGTCTGCTCGGATACTGAAGCAGAAAGAGTTGATATTATCACAATGGCACTCAGGTGCAAAAAGAAAGAAACGAATGAGGGAGGGCAAAGACTCTAGAGCTTCATTTAAGCTCTTCTGAAGTGGTTTACAGCTGCTTGAGATCATGGGGTCCCTCTGTCTGGCTATATCCTTACAGAAAAGGCAAGTAACCTGGTGCCGGAATGGGCATCGACTTCGAGCCATCAGCTGGACGGTTGTCAAGATGGAAGAGCGCCATAACATTGGTTACAAGAAAGTGCACGTGAGAGAACGGAATGATTTTGAGAGCTGAGAGAGGTGGTTAGAAGTGCTGCCAACATTGGCAGCATCATTTGCACCCAGAGACATCTTCAACGCAGACAAAACTGCACTATTCTTTAGAACAACACCAGACGACACCCTCACCTTTAAAAAGAAGCAATCTCAGGACACAAAAAGCCAAGGAGAGGGTGTCCATGCTAGTGTGTGCAAACAGCTGTGGGACAGAAAACTACCCTTGCTCATTGGGAAAGTCTAAGAAGCCACGGTGCTTCAAAAGGGTAAATGTCTCAGCTTTGCCTGTGGAATACACTGCAAATTCAAATGCGTGGAAGACATCAACATTATTTCACGACTGGCTAAAGCTGATAAGACAAAAAAAATGGGCAGGCAGAAGCATAAAATCCTGATGATCGTGGACAACTGCACAGTGCATAAACCTCTGGCTTTAAGAAATGTGCAGCTTGTATTTTAACCCCCTAATTGTACAACTCTCATCCAGCCGATGGATCAGGAGGTGATCAACAATCTCAAACAGCATTACAGAAAGTAAATTGTGAATAAAATTTTGTTAGGAATTGACTCACAGGATACTCTTGCGTTCAATGACATTGCCAAATCTATCACAATACTGGATGCTATTCATTTACTATACTCCGCTTGGTGTGATGTCTCCCCTCAAACAATAGAAAATTGTTTTAAAAAGGCTGGCATAGGAGCAGAATACGATCAAGAAATACAGGTTACTCACCTATAACAGGAGTTCTAGGAATGGTATTTGTTGTTCATCCATACTGTCTGGCAGGTTCCTTGCCGCTTTAAATCTTGCCAGAAGGTCTTCAAGCTGGCTCCTCCCACCCGCCCAGGTGGTAAAACTCTTGGCTCCACCCCATGACGCCAGATCTAGCCCGCTGGAAGCCAGGTTGTGCGTCGAAGCCAGGGAGGTCGGGTGGGTCGTGTGGATGAACAACATATACCATTCCTAGAACTCCTGTTACAGGTGAGTAACCTGTATTTCTTGGGACATGGATATGTTGTTCATCCACACTGTCTGGCAGACTCCTAGCAGTTCTCCGGGAGGAGGGAGGCAAGGCGCAAACCCCCTACTTAGGAAATAAAGACTGGAGAACCGAGGCCCCAAAACCAGCATCCCGGCGTGACTCAAGGTCGATGTGGTAGTGGGTGATGAAGGTGTGCTGACTTCCAGGTAGCAGCCCTGCAGATTTCCTGGATAGGGACATCCCTGGAAGCAGCCACCGATGCAGCTGTATGGCGGGTAGAATGAGCTCTTATCCTTCTGGGAGGCTCCATGCCCACCAACCTATAGCAGAGATCTATGCAGGAGGTGACCCACCTGCCTATCATCTGCTTGGCTGCAGGTCTGCCAGGTGCGGCTTCAGCGTAGGTGACAAACAGCTGGCGAACCTCTCCCCGAACTTCAGCCGTCCGCTCCTTATAATAAGTGAGCGCTCTTCTAGGGTCCAAAGTATGGAGCCTATATTCGGCCTCCGAGGTGTGACTGGGGTAGAACACCGGCAGAGTCAACACCTGGTTAAGGTGAAACTCCGACACCACCTTCGGAAGGAATTTCGGTTGGGGGCGCAGGACAACCTTGTCCCTGTGGAAGACCAGATGAGGAGACTCGATGGAAAGCGCCTGGAGCTCTCCCATCCTTCTGGCTGATGTGACAGCCACCATGAAGGCGGTCTTCCACGACAGGTGAGAGATGTCACACCTGTGCATCGGTTCGAATGGCTTGCCCATGGGCTTAGCCAATACCAGCAGTAGATCCCATGGAGGTGGAGGTTCTTGCACTGGAGGGGATATGTGATCAAGGCCTTTGAAAAAGCGCCCAACCACCTTCTCCTGCGCCACCGACTGCTTCCCGCCCCGCGCCCGGTAAGCAGAGATGGCTGCCAGGTGCACCTTAAGGGTCGTCGACCGAAGCCCTTGCCGAGAAAGGGACCACAGGTAGTCCAGAATGCTTGCCAAGGAACAGGAGGAAGGGTCCAGACCCTTGCTCTGACACCAAATGGAGAATCTCTTCCAGTTGAAGGCATAGCATTTTCTGGTTGACTCTCACGGGATGCCTCAATGACGCTTGAGGACCTCTGGAAAGACCCAAGGCCTGGAACTCTAGCCGCCAGGAACCAGGCGGCCAGGTGCAGGGATTGAAGATCCGGATGGAATACCTTCCCTGACTGAGATCAGGTCCAGGCGGGCGCCCATGCTGCCTTGGTGACACATCCACGAAAGTGTCCACCAAGGGTGGCACCACCACAGGCTTAGGTCTTTCTGCCGAAGATATCCTGGTGAGGCGAACCTCTGGGGTCGAGTTCCGCAGTGTCCCAGCCCATGTTCTCCTGGATATGTCTCATGATCTCTGAGAATGATGGGTCATCCGGAGGAGACCTTGGGGCTCATGTGGGTCCGGAGAAGGGACGGTGATCGGAGAGGGGATCTGGATTCATCTGAGAAGTCTGATCCTGTGTCCTCCGTCAAGGTGAATGACGCCTTCTAGGTCTCTTGGGGCTGGGTGATCCAGAAGAAGATCTGGACGGAGGTCTCCGCTTCCTTGATCTGCCCTAGGAGAATCCGCGGGCTCCTGGGGAAGGTACTCGGTCCGCAACCCTAGAGTGGAGTGGGGGTGTGGGAGCCGATGGAATCACGGGTGGAGGAGGAGGAGGAGGAGGTGTGGGAACCATATCCTTTTATGGTGTCCCACCAGGCAAACAACCCTGACCTCGATATGTTGAGGCCCGACGGACGGACCGGGCGCCTGATGGCCGCTCATCGGGTTCCGCGCGCTGGCTCCCAGGGCCTCAGGTTTTGGTGAGGGTTCCCTGGGGGCGACAGGACTGGGTTTCGCCTTCTGGTCCTCTCGCTGGGTCAGCTCCTCTTCCGTAATCGCCCTTGACCGACGCTGGTGGGAGGCATCTGGGTCCTCTTCTCGTGGGTGCAGACGCCGTCCCCTGCCAGCATCCAAGAAGGCGAGCTTCCAACCGCGACGGCATCTGGCGGTCAACGTTCCTGGGACCTATGGTGTATGGCCGGCATCAGACGAGCCAGCCGCCGGGTCCGATGATCTCTTCAAGGAGGTAAGCTCTTTGGTCTTCTGCTGGGGAGGAGGAGGCAAGAGAAGACCTGAAGTCAGGTTCGAATGGCGGAACCAGACTTGTGATGGTGATGGCGGTCCCCGACCTCGGGCCTTAGAAGCTGGGGATGAGGAAGGCCTGAGGTCTTGGCCTGAGAGGCAGAAGAGGAACCCAAGGGTCTTCACCGCTGGGGGAGGCTGAGAACGGGCCTGGGTAGGATAGCGGTCGGACCGGGAGCTGGAGCTACGAGTCAGAGGCCCTAGACGGGACCTAGATCTCATCTCTCCTGTGCTTTTCTCGGGGTGTCTCCAGGCCTTCTGAAGATTCCCCTGGAGGCTGCGCCCATGGCTTTTAATTTTCTCTTCGAGCAGGAATGCCTGAAGGACTTCATGGATGGATCCGGGTCCGCTGTTGAACCTTGATAGAAGGAGCAGGCCCGGTGTCATGGTTCCGGCCTAGGCACTGGACGCAGGCTTTAATGAGGATCCTTGAACGGGATTTGCTTCCCAGGCGCACTTCAAAGGATGGCCTTCAATGAGGTTGGCGAGGACATCAGACAGCTACTGAGCTGAAAAATGAACTTTTTCCGAAGGAAGAACTTAACTGGGCATCATGCGCTAGAAACAAGCAGAAGGGTCGAGACATGCAAGTCGGCAATGAGGAAAGAACTGGGAATCTGGTGGGTTCGCCTCCTTATGTACTATGTTTAGACGTTAGGGGCGGGACCGATGTCGGTGGTCCCTGCTGAAGACTGCTAGCCAGAAGATTTCCGGGTCCTGACGCCTGCCGCTTCAGTCCTAATGGTGTTACCTGCTGCAAGAGCTGTATTTCAAAGTAAGATCATTTAGTACAGCCCGCCAAATGTGGAGTGCAGGCAAGTAGTGAGCTGCATCGGGCAAGAAGCACTGGGCAGGCCACAGCAAGGAACAACTGAAGGGGTTCCAGGAGGAGAGCAGCAGGAGTTTCAAAAGAACCGCAGACAGGAAGGAAGTGACCAGGATGAGGAAGCAGGCTCAAAGCAAGGGCAAAAGGACTCCCGGGCACCTCTGAGGTATGTGGAGAGAGGCGGAGCAAGACCTGGAGAGCGGTCAAGGAGGAGGGTGGGCCCAGCCCTCACAGAGGAACGGGTGGGACAGATGGGCAGATGAAGAAGCCCCACAAGAGGCCCCACCGTGGTCCTGAACAACACCCCGGGAAGGGGCAAGACTGGACATCCCGCAGCCGAGGGGATGACGGGAACTAGGAAGGCATGATAGGAGGTCCTGGACCGACTGCCGGGTATGACTGGATGGTGGAGGCAGAGAACCCAGAAGGTCTGGGTACCAAGACCAAATGACGTGGCACCACAAAATGGGTGAAAGCAACTGGTAGGTGCATGTTGGGAGCCGAACCCAACACTTGAAGCCAGGTGAGCCACAAAGCAGCAACAGTAGCAGACAGATGGGAAGATGCAGCCATGGAATCACAGCACGTAGGAAGCCGGTATTGGAAAGCATGGAATGGCATACAGGGGCAGCACCAACAGAGCCGACCCTGGGAGGAAGGGAGGCAGTGGCGGGAGAAGGCGCCAAAGTGGTAGCACACGAGGTAATGGAGGCATCAGACACACAGCCCACGCGAGTAAAGGCTGCAAAGCAGCAAGGCATGAGAGGGCAAAACAGCACGCCAAAGGAATCACGGCGCTGGAAACCACATCCAGTGGACAAGAACAGGCGTGACGGGGATGATTGATCTGGGCAGGAGCCCCGTGATGCCTGACTCAAGCAGCCACAGGAGCGGCAACAGGGAAGGCCCGAGGGTGCGTGCAGCTGGGAGGCCCACATGGGGCATGACTGAGGGAAGGGGTGGGAAGCCAAAGCCCAGACATTGGCAGAAAAGGCCCCCACAGGGAACCCCAAGGCCAGACCCCAGAAAACAGGAGGAAGGTGGGAGAACCAGGCGGAGACAGCCAAAACCGGATGAAGGTGGGGGGCATCCCAACCTCAGCGGGTGGCATCAGAGGAGAGTTGAGATCCAGGAACCCTGGCCAAGGCACAAAGATGAGGCACCCCAGGGTGCAGGAATGGCAAAGGAGGGGGACCTTGCAAAGCCGGGTAGTGTGCCGATGCCATGGATGGGGACCTCGAAATGGAGATGTCCGAGGCGGGCCCCCACCGCCGGATGGGGAAACACACCCGTCAAAAGGCATAAAGGAGGGAATAGCCTCATCGACAGGAGAAGCCACCCAGTCGATGAGGAACACTCCATCGATGGGGAAACCATGCCTATTGACAGGAAACATATCACAAAAGCGCTCCGCTCGACGGGCATGGCCTGTCAACAAGAGGTAGAGCACATCATCAACAGGGTATGCCTGTCAACAAGAAACAGGAGGCAGAGTACCCAGGTGACAGGGTAGATCCAATGCAAAGAAAGGGAGCAATGAAGGCTCCAACAATGGGGGAGCAGCTCCATCAAAGAGGAATGCTCCGGCCACAGTGAGAAGCCACCATTGGAGAGAGGTGGAGGCAGTGTGAGGAGTACAAGTCCCTTTCCCCCAGCAGTCAGGAATGTGAACCCTGAGCTGGGGACCCTTAAAAGTGGGACCCCAAGGTCCATTCCAGCAGGGCTACAGACAGCCTGAAGAATCCACAAGCCCAGCCGGAGTGTTGGGCCAAGAGTAGCTGGGCTGCTGTGAGTGGGTCACAGGCTTGCACAAAGAAGGGAACCGGGTTACTGTGTGTGTGTGTGTGTGTGTGTGTGTGTGTGTGACAGGCCCAGACCCAGAGGTAGGTGCCGGGCCTATGAGTAGTACACAGGCCCAGGACCAGAGGCTGGAGCCGGGATTACTGTGAGTGGTTCACAGGCCTGGGTCCAGAGGCAGGAGCCAGAGTTACTGTGTGTGGTTCACAGGCTCGGGTCCTGGGAGTAGAACAGCCTGGGTATCTGTGAGCGGTTCACAGGCCTGGTCTAGATGCAGGAGCAAGGGTTAGTGAGCGATTCACTGGCTCGGGTCCAGAGGCAGAATCCAGGGTTACTGTGAATGGTCTCACAGGCCTGGGTCTGGAAGCAGAAGAGCCGGAGGGGGCTGTGAGTGTGTCACAGGCCTGGCACAGAAATGAAAAATCAGGTTCAAGTTCACGTCGAGAAGACTGGAACACGGGAGATGGCGCTAGCTGCTGTGCAAGTCAGCCAGCGGAAAATGAACAGAGGTACTTGGGCCGCACACTTATACTCAACCTGAGGAAGTGGACGCGGTGTGGGCGCCCTATGAAGACTGTTAGAAGAAGCTGCCGTGTGGCAGCACCACCTGGTGGAACCTCCCTAAGTGTAATAACCTACTGCAAGAGACCATTCCGTAAAGATCTACTGTAACAGGTGAATAACCTGTGTTTCTAAGGACGTGGATATTATGTTCTATACATACATCAGGCAGACTCCTTGCAGTTCTCTGGGAGGAGGGAGGCAAGGCACATCACCCCCATTTAGGAAACTGAGATTGGAGAACCGAGGCCCCAAAGCCAGCATCTTGGCATGACACTACATCAATCTGGTAATGGAAATGAAGGTCATGCTGACTTCAGGGAAGCAGCCCTGCAGATTTCCTGGATAGAGATGTTCCTAGAAGCAGCCACTGATGCAGTGATATGGCGGAGTGGAATGAGCCCTTCTCCTCCAGGAGACTCCCTCGTGCCAACCTATAACAGAGATCAATGCAGGATGCACTCCACCTGCCAACGTCCACTTGGCTGCAGGTGCAGATTCAACAGGTGACAAACAGCTGGTGAACAACTCCCTGAACTCCAGCCATGTGCTCTTTGTAGTAAGTGTGCACTCTCCTCAGGTCCAAAGTATGTAGCATGTTTCTCATCTCCAAAGTGTGATTCGGAAGAACACTGAAGAGACACCTGATTCAGGTGAAATTCTGACACAACTTTGAGAGAAACTTGGATGGGGCACAGGGCAACCTTGTCCCTGTGGAAGACCAGGTAAGGAGACTACACTGAAAGCACCTGGAGCTCACTGATCCTTCTGGCTGATGTGATAACTGCCAAGAAGGTGGTCTTCCACAACAGGTGAGACATGTCACCTGTGCATCAGTTTGAATGGCTTGCCCTCGAGCTCTGCCAAAACCAGAAGCAAGTCCCACGGTGGTGTTGGTGGTTCATGCACCAGAGAGGAAATGTAATCTAAACCTTTGAAAACACAGACCACCTTCTCCTGCACCACCGATTGCTGACCAGCCTCGCCTGGTAAGCAGAGATGGCTGCCAGATGCACCTTAAGTGTCATCAACTCAAGTCCCCTCTGGAGAGAGAGAACACAGATAATTCAAAATGCTGGCCACTGGATAGGTCAGAGTCCAGCCCTTGCCCTGACATCAAATGGAGAATCTCTTCCATTTCAAGGCATAGTATTTTCTGGTTGATTCCTTTCTAGATGCCTCCACCATGGTGAGGACATCTTCAGAGGACCAAAGCCTGGAACTCTAGCCACTCAGGAACCAGGCTGTCAAGTACAGGGACTGAAGGTCCAGGTGGAGTATCTTCCCTGATGGATGGAGAGCAGGTCCGGGCAGAGTGGTATATGCCTCTGGAGCCTGTTACTTGGGATGAGGAGATTGGGGTACCAGAACTGGCGTGGCCACTCCAGAGCCACCAGGATCACCTGTGCATTGTCCTCTGGCCTTGAGTAGCACCTTGTGGATCCAAGGGAAGTGAAGGAAAGCACAGAAGGGCCAGGGGTCCAAGGCCTCAAGAAGGCATCCCCTGTAGCAAGCCTTGCTTGGGGGCACAGTCTCAGCTTTGCATTCTCCTGGAGGTGCCCCAATGGGAAAACAGGCCGTGGACTACCTCCAGATGAAGACACCACTGGTGCAATGCCTTTCCTATCCAACTGAGAGCATCAGCAAGCTGGTGGGAGGCTCCTGCCATATGGATTGCTAGGAGATCCACCTGAAGGCTGCACATGAGGATCCAAACACAGAGAGCTTCCTTGCACAAAGGCAAGTAGTGTGTCCTGCCCTGCTTGTTGGGGTAGTACATGGTTGTGGCATTGTCCGTCTGGACTTGGACCACTTGACCCTGAATGTACACAGCAAACACAGTGGGTGCTAGCTGGACTGCTCGAAGTTCCAGCAAGTTGATGTGGCGGGACTCCTTGCAGGTCCAGAGCTCATGGACTCTGTGTTTCCCCAGATGTGCACCCTAGCCTGTGAGACAGGCCTCAGTCATCAGGATGACTGTGGGCTTGGGACAGAGGAATGGGATCCTTTCTGCAGATGCTCTGGGACCACTGAAGGGCATCCCACATCTTCTGGGTCACAGTGACCAGCTGGTCAAGTGGCCTTTGTGCCGGACCACTGGCTGGCCAGCTCCCATTGCAGGGAGCCCATTTTCCAATGGGCCCATCAGACCATGCTGGTGCAGGCTACCATGTAACCCAGAAGGTGCAGGAAGTCCCAGGCAGGGCACAATTGCCCAACCTGAAAAGATCAGGTAAAGGAGGTAAGATCCTCTGCCCTGTCCACGGGAGATGGACTCTGACTCAACAAGAGTCGAGCTCTGCCCGACTAAGTTGATGACCTGTGAGGACAAGAGTTCCGACTTGGCCTCATTGACCAGGAAGCCAAGTCCAAGGCAGATCTGGAGGGCCAAGTCCCTGGGCCTCTCCACCTCCTGCCTGGAGGAACCTGCTATCAGCTATACATACAGGTAGTGGTACACCTGAGCACCACAGTTAAGCTTCCACCACTGCTATACATTTGGTGAATACCCTGAGGCCGAGGAGAGCCCGATGGCCCAGAACTCATAGTGGGTCCCCTTGGCTTGAAAGAGAAGGAACCTTTGGTGAGATGGACGGATCGGGATGTGAAAGAACGTGTCCTGAAGATCCATGGAGCAAAACCACATGTTTTACTCTAGAGATGGTATGATCTGGAACAGAGTTACCATCCTGAAGGTGCATGACCTAAGAAACTGGTTCAGGTCGTGCAGATCCAGAATGGGGCACCAGCCCCCATCTGCATCTGCACTAGAAGTACCTGGAGACAAACCCTGGGTGTTTCAGAGGATCCATTATTCTAATTACGACCTCACTGCTGGAGGAGCTGGGCCATGTCATCTCAAAGAGTCAACTGAGTGTCTGTGGATACTGAGTCCTCCCATGGGGCTTGGCCTGGCTGGGAGGTACTGCTCTAATTCCAGAGGCAGACCCTGACCAACCACTTCCAGAACACACTGGCCATGGTAACAGAGGACCAGGCGGAAAGGAAGTGGTGGAACTGGCCCCCACATGAGGACCCATGGAAGGCATGACAGGCATGAGGGTGGCACCCTCATCCCATCATTGAGCAGGCTTGGAGGAGAAGGACCTGGCTGAGGGCCACCAGGACCCTTCCCTCTGGGATTATGGACCACTGAGGCCACTGACTTGGGCCTGGATTATCAAGACTGAGCCTGCTGACCAGACTGATACTGGGCTGTTTTGCTGCAGGAGTGGGGACCAAAAGGGCTTTGCTTCTGCTACCACGAGCCCTCAGGGTCCTTCTGCATGGATGTAATGGGTCCAAGGTGGCAATGGACTTCTCGATATGCTGAAGGTGACCCTGAGCACCAGGCCAAACTGGTTGGTGCCCGGAATGGAACATCTGCCAGTTTGTGCTAAAGTGTCTGCCATGAAGGTTGAAATCAGTCAAGCCCTATGGCGCATGGCAACTGCTGTCGCCACCGGAGCGGGTACAGGAAACCTCCAGACCCAGAGCCATCTGAATTTGCTGCTTGACCGTAGCCTGTCCCTGATCACGGACCTGCTTGACCATTGTCTGGAAGTCTGCAGAGTACGTGAGGAATCACTTATCCAAAAGCCCAGGGGGCATGAGAGAAGTGTGCCATCATGGACGGCCAAACTCGCCTGATGGAGACCGACGAGGAGGCAGCATAGACTTTCTTTGCCAAATGGTCCAATTTCTTGGATTCCTTATCCAGTGGCTTGTCGGCGTCCCCGACACTAGCACCAAAACAAGAAGTCAACCACCAGTCCCTAGGCTGAGGGGTGCTCTGTGAACCCGAAGAGTGCCAATGGGCAATGCATATTTACAGACCATCCTCGATGAAGGTGCTGGCCCAGACACGGGTGCTGGCAAAGCTCCAAGGCCAGACAGACAATGACCTCAGCCACTGGAAAGGCCCTCAGTCAGAGAGTCCCTTTATCCAGAATCTGTAAGGGATAGTGAGCTCACTTCTGGATGGGCTCCATCTTCATCCCTTGGACTGGAGATGAGGACAAGGATGCCCATGAACGAAATGAAGGAAATGGGCCCTTCCTCCATCGCGAGGTTGACTGAACAGGAGTGCAGTGAGGAATCCTCAGACTTGGAAGAGTCCACATAGAGCAGCCAACTCCCGAGTCACCTTCGACCCGCCATGGGAGGTCAGGTGTAATGGTAACCAACAGTAGATGGAAAGTCCCTTGGCACACTGAGACTCCTTGGTTGGAGCGTTGGTCGATGGCTGCTTGGGAGGTAGCTCCACCACAATCGGTGGAGAGGCCAGCTTCGCTGAACCAATATGGTCTGGACTGGCTCCACTGGCAGAGGAATGGGCTCAACCGACCCACATAGGCAGTCGGGTGTCCGTCTGTCGGGCAACAGCCAAGTGATGGCTGGTGTCAAGCCTGGGTCAGTTTCAGACTGGCCAACACCAAGTTCTTCCACATGAGGTCTCTCATAGCATCGGCACAACTATCACCAAACCTCTCCACACCAAGATGAAGATGAGGAGTAGCAGGACGCTGTTTCCCATGGTGCCCAGAGCGGGAGTGCCGATGATGGCGGGAGCTGCTCGACCCACTGGAAGACCTCCACCGCCAGAAGATCTCAGAGGGAGCTGGGGAATACTGTGGCACCTCAGTCTGGGTCGGTGACTGGAGGGATCTGCTCTGAGAACTGAGGAGCCCTTCTGAGGTCACAGGCAGGACCGAGTCTTGAAAGGCCTCTTCAGTCTTCAACCAGTCGATAGGGTTTAGAAAAATCTTGACTCACATCTTGACCAACTGGCCTGATAGAGTCTTCGTGAAGCCAGCGGTCAAGGCAACAGTTCTGACTGTGGTCAAAACCTGAAATCCTGAGACTGAGAATGTTCCCAGTCCCAGTAATGTCGATAGTGAGTCCTCTCTTTCTTCCTCTTGACTTGGGAGCTGTGCGACCCAGAAGAGCCCTGCCCCTTAGTTATAAGAACATAAGAATGTGACAGCATCTCTGTAATAATGTTTTATCACTGTAACCTATATATTTTATGTATCACTTCCTGTATTTAAACGTAGTACTATTGTTTTCATCGTCACTTTGACGAGGTGACTTTATAAATGACTCTCTGACTCAAAGGTTGTAAATCCGATTGTACAAATAAATAAATAAGCAGAAGGGAACCGTGAGATCCATCTAGTCTGCCCATTTTGACTACCCCACCTTATAATTTTCATAGATTACTGCAGCACTTGTCCCATGCTAACTTGAATGCCGTGAGTCTTAGATTTCACTACTGCTGTGGGAAGACAATTTCAAGGCCCCACCACTCACTCTGTGAAGAAAGACCTTCTATGGTTGGATTTGAATCTAACTCCTATAAGGTGCATGTTGTGTCCTCTTGTTTTGGTGCTTTGTTTTCTTGGAATAGGTGTTCCTGTTTTACCAATTTATCCCTTTCATGTATTTAAAGTTTTCTATCATATCCCCGTTTCTTCTCTGTTCAAGGGAGTAAGCGGGAGTATACTAATTGAAGGAACTGGCACAACTTGAAGGAGCCCAAAAAGTGGAGCCCAACTGGAGGAAAAGACAGAAACTGGGGAGTACTGTGCAGTGGCCTGAGTCTTCTTCTCCTCGAATGTCATAAGCTGTTCCAACTGCTCAGTGGATCCCACAGAGACCACCCAACTGGCATCTTTAATTTGATCGGTGGTGTTGTTTTCTGGGCAGCCCAACTGAAGGCAGACCTGGAGAACCATTGTTTGAAACGACCAACAAATGTGGCAGGCCCTGGTATCATGTTTGTGGCCCAGGCAGTACATGGACGCGGGTGTGCGGGTCATTGTGCAACATCTTCTGCCGGGTCGCATGGGCACCAGCTAAATCCAGGAGCAGACTTGTCGCTTATCGAGGTTGCGATCAAAGATCGAGCTAAAGACACAGTTTTGTAAACTCTTTAAGAAGTAAATCTGAAAATTTAGAACAAAAGGCCCACTCAGTGTGAAAGTGGTAACGAAACCTGCTTCTTAGCGGAAAGAAAGATTTAGCATCAGGGGTCAGAGCAGGGATATATCCACGGGTAGGTGGGAGAGCCAGTTTGAAGACTTTCCGGCACATGTTAAAGGGAAGAAACTGCCAAATGTGAGGATAGAACAACATATCCACGTCAATAGAAAAACAGGTTACTCACCTGTAACAGTAATTCTAAGAGTGGTATATGGTGTACATCCACACATTCTGGCAGTGTCCTTTCCCTTTAAATCCTGCCAAAAAGCCTCTCAAGCTTGCTTCTCCCACCAAACCACCTGGGTGGTAACCCCCTAGCACTGTAATGCAGATCTCTGAGTGTCTCCAGCAGCAGGTAATACACTTGGGCTGCTGCCAGGGTCGCTGTGGCACACAGCAGCTTTTCTAGCAGTCTTTTCCAGGGGCCACCCACACATGACATCACTTTTCTCTTTCCTATATAAGTGTGGACGGTCCCTGGTAGCCTCAGTCCCCCACCAGATTCGGCTCAGGAGCCAAGGGAAGCCGAGGTACCATAGGTATCCCAACCCAATTTGTTCTCCTGAGACAAGGGAGGGCAGAGGAGATTGTACCTGCTGCAAGAGACACTTCTCAAAGATATACCGTTACGTAAGGTCTTATGTAACTGTACTATCTTCCAGGGAGGGTCTCTTGCAGCAGTAATACACTTGGGATGAATCCCAAGCAGTAAACCCAAGAAGGGCAGCATCATGATAGAGACCTTGTAGGACAGCTTGGCCAAAGGCTGTCCTATGGCATGAAGCAATGTTTAAGTTGTAATGCTTTGTGAAAGTATGAACTGTGGACCAGGTAGCTGCATAGTAGATATCTGTGATAGAGGCCTTTAGCAGGCCACTGTGGTGACCACAGCTCTGGTAGAATGGGCTTGGGCAGGACCTGGTAATGGCTTGTTGTTTTTGTGTGACAAAATGTGATACAGTGTGCTAGCCAGTTGGAAAGGGTCTGTTTAATGACTGGGAGACCTTCCCTACTTGAGGAAGGTAACAAAAAGTTGAGAGGTCTTCCTAATTAAGTTAGTTCAGTTAGTATAGTATCGTAATATATGATGGACATCTACAGTATGTAGGAGGTATTCACCTCAATTGGAGTGTTCAGGATAATATACTGGTAACTCCAAGGATTGATTTAAGGTGAGTTCAGACACTACCTTAGGCAGAAAGGAAGGACTGGTATGAAGTGACACTCAAGCTTTGCAAAATTAAGTAAGGTTCCCTACACATAAGGGCATGAAGCTCAGAAAGACGCCAAGCCAAAGTAACAGCCACTAAGAATAGCATTTTCCAAGAAAGAAACAGTGATCACAAGGGGCCACCAGCTCAAAGAGCTCAAGAGTTAATTCTCTATTAGAAAATTGTGATCAACCGGCCTGATAGCGCTGAGGGTTGAGACGAGGGCCATCCCACCTGCACAATGCCGGTGACCGGGTTCAGGAATGGACTCGGATAGCTGGGGGGGTCGGGAGGATTGAGGTCTCAGCTGGATGCCTCTCCCTCTGGGTGATACCGGTGTTATCTAGCACCCGACGCCCCTGAAGCCAGTGGACGCACGGTTTTCTGGGCACCGGTGGCTCTACTGGAGTCGGGAGGGACGCCGTTATGTGCATGGCTGTTGGCATGCGCCAGCACGTCAGCAAGCCTGGACGTAAGTCCTATGTGCAGGTGTACCAGGAATGGGAGAAAATGGGAAAATGTAACACCCCATGCTCAAGAGTGGATGAAACTAGGGATGGGATGCCGTGGGGATTGCCTGGTGGACGGAGTAGGAGGAGGTATGAGGCCTCCTCTGAAAGCCGTGGGAGCCAGGCAAAAAAAAAAAAAAAGAACTGAGATCCCAGGGAGGAGTGGCTCTTCTGATAGGTGGCTTAATATGCAACATTCCTCTTAAAACGTTTTGGCTAGATGATATTGATATAGTAATCTGCCATCAAAGGTTCATGGAAGGCCTAAATAGAGGCCAAGTGGACTTTGATAGAGGAATAGCTTAACCCTGTCTTGGCAATCGAGGCCAGGTAATCCAAGACTTTTGTCAGTGGACAGGAATAAGAATCCAATGACCGGAAGCAGCTCAGATGGAAAAGCGTTTCCATTTGGCATTATGTGTTTCTCTGGTTGCTAGTTTACGTGCAGCCAGTAAAATATTAGCAACAGGGAGGACACTTGTAGATGTTCTATGCAAGCGTCCTCAGAAACTAGCGTGAAGGTGTAGAGCCTTCAGTAGGGATGTAGAAGGGTCCCTTGGTTCTGAGTCCAGAGATCTAGTCTTACTGGCAATGGAATGGGTTCCTTCACTGAGAACTGTTGAAGGAGGGGCACCACACCTGCCAAGGCCACAGAG
This sequence comes from Neoceratodus forsteri, assembly GCA_016271365.2. Classification (NCBI taxonomy): domain Eukaryota; kingdom Metazoa; phylum Chordata; order Ceratodontiformes; family Ceratodontidae; genus Neoceratodus; species Neoceratodus forsteri. The sequence goes on from CM028133.1 coordinate 982,728,183, forward strand.
GGCTATGAGAATCATGGTGGCAGGTTCGAGTTGTAGTTTCAGAAGAGTCCGCTGCAGGAGAGGGACGGGGGCATGTAAGAAGAGTCCTGTCCATGACTGGGATAGGGCATCTATAGGTCAGCTTTTCCTCAGGACAATGGAATAGTATAGGGAGACAGTCAGATCCAGTTGTGGAGCTCCCCACAGAGGAAAGATTTTTTTTATTTAGTTTTGTTGACTGGGTAGGTGCACTAGCCATAACAATGACTATTTTCAGGCGAATTCCGGGAGGGTACAAAACAAGACAACTGTGGTAACAGGTTACAATACATAAGATTATAACTAATCAAACATAGGACTAAAGACTAGGTAGGTGATTACATTACAGACAAGTTGTAGAATACATAACAAAGCACAGGAACAAGATTAAGGTAAGAAGAGTAACATCATTTACATAAAAATAACAAATTAGGTTTGGTCATAAGTGTTAAATATTACAAGGACATCAAGGATGACTATAACTAGGAGACAGAGGCATTATAGTAGTTGCATACAGGATAATGTGAGGAGTAAAGTTAAGTGAGAGAAGTGGGGACTGGAGATGGGGTAGGCTAAGATAAGAAGATAGGAACACAGTGAGATGATAGAAATCCTAGGTAATAAGAAGCTAGGAAAACAGGTGGAGGAAGAAAGAAGCTATGCAACAGGAGAGGTCAATATACTGAGAAGTGGCAGGAAACATAGGAAGAGGAGACAGAGACTAGGGTGGTTTAAAGCAAGAGCAACAGGAGGAGTCAGCAAGATAGAGTTGAAGCAATTTTTAAAGGAGGCATGGGATGATGCTAGGCGTGTACTTAGGGGGGCGTTCCAGAAATGAGGGGCATGACAGGCAAAAGCACTAGCACTTTTGGATGTTCTGTATCTAGGAATGTGAACAGAGGCATTATTAGCAGAATGAAGACCATAGCTGGAATAATGGTTTATAAATAATCCTGCCAGTTGTTTGGGAATTTGGGCTCCGATAACGTTATCTATGAGTGATCCGTAAGCATAAGATCTAGCTGCAGAAGAGGAAAGTCAGCCAAGGTCAGAGTGGAGGAGGCAATGGTGTTTCAACCTATGAGGAGGAGGCATAGCGATAGATGTTATAAGTAACATCACATTTTTGAAAGCTAGATTAACAGGCAGAGGCATAGGTTGCAACACCATGGAGAGAGACACGGTAGGAGTATATCTGAAGCTATAGCGAAGCCCTAGCAGATGGTGTGAGCACATAACTAGTCTGGTAGGCAATACCAGGTTTCATATTTACCAGCTTGCAAATCTGCTGAATATGGAGCTTGAAGATGAGAATCGGATTAAGGGTGATACCGAGATATTTAAACGAGTTTACAACCCCAACAGCTGAGCCATTTGCAGTGGAAACTTTCAAATTAGATTGGGAGAGTTTAAGTTTAGTGTTGGAACCAAATAACATGGCCTGGGTCTTTCCTACATTCAGGATAAACTTGTTAGTCATCAGCCAGTGTTGAATGACCTGGAGGTCATGGGAGGAATTGTGTGTTGATGTCAGTTATATTCTTTGCACTGGTTACATGACAATATCGTCAGCATATAGCAGGGAGGTTGTGTGGCGAGATTGGATGTGATACTGTTTCTGAATATAGCAAAGAGCAGGAGCCTAGTAGGACCCTTGAGGCACTCCAATATTAATAGTAGCTTGTCCGAGAAAGAAGAGTTAAATTTTACTGACTGAGTCCGGTCTGTTAGGTAGTTGCTAAACCACCTAACAACATTTGGTGAAACACCTAGAGATTTTAGGGTTGTTAGAAGAAGGGGTGGTCAACTAAGTCAAAGGCTTTAGCCATGTCAATGAATACTGCCCCAGTGAGGAAGCCAGAGTCCATACAGAAGGGTATCTGACATGAACTTGAGTCGTGCATGTGTTTGTGCTATGACCTTTGCAGAAACCATGCTGGGCCATTGTAAGAAGGTCATATTGCAGGAGAAAGTCAGTGGTTTGAATGGCAACAAGCTTCTGAAGAATTTTACTAAGACCTGACAGGATGGCAATTGGCCTATAGTTGGATGGGTCTTTACAGTCATCTTTTGAAAACAGGGGTGATCCTAGCTGTCTTCAAATGTCTGGAACATAGCTTTGACAAAGGGAGAGGGTAAATATTTTTGCAAGAGGAGCAGCTATGTAAGGGGCCACAAGTTTTAGGAGTTTAGGTTTGAGGCCATCAGATCCAGTGCAGCGTTAACTCAGATATTTTATAGAGCAATCTTAAGACATCACGGTAGGAGACTGACTTGAAAGAATTTAGGTGCCGTGACATCAGTGGCTGAGGGGAGTTTGATAGGACAGGGAAGGAAAGAAGAAGTGTATTGGGTTAGATCAGAGAATTGAGCATGAAAGAAATTAGCAATGGTACAGAGGTTGTTACAGTGTATGCCATTTAGTAGCATGTCATTAGGAGTAGAGGCCTGGTTAGAATCCAAGAAAGATTTAATATGTGACCAGAATTTGTTAGGGTCTCCATAGGAGTTTGTTAATAGTTCTTACAATAGGATCTTTTGGCCTTTTTAATATCCTTTTACAGGCATTTCATAAGGTCCTATAAGTAATGAATCTGCAGGTAGCCCAGTTTTCTATAAAGGTGCCAGCATTTGTCCCTCTGAGAGAGTTTGAGAGCAGATGAGATTTAAGCCAGCGTAGTTTGTGATTTTTACCTCACGGGTTTTAGGGGCAGTGTTTATTCTGAGCGCAAGAAAGTGAGTGAGGGAAGAAGTTTAAGGCTGACTCGACATCACTAGATTTGTAAAGAGGACCCAGTCAATAGCTCTCGTTTCAGTTTGAAAAGCCAGTGGGTTTAGGTGAGAGAAGTTTCTGAAAGTAATAAATCGAGGATTGGATGAGGGTGGCCTACTCTTACCCCATATGCAGAAAGTAGAGGGAGTGGTCTGTGATAGCGTCAGCTAGAACTCCTGAGGAGATTATATTTTCAGGATGATTAGACATTATCCAGTCCAGTAGAGTACTGGAGTTAGAATGCAAGTCAGTTCTGGTGGGATCACCAATCAGCTGGTGCAGGTTGAAACTCTGAAGACTGTTCAGGGATGCAGGTTGTGAGTTACCCAGCCAGTTTATGTTTATGTCTCTGAGTATTAGGACTTCATGTCTTCCAGAGAGAACAGAACTTTGTTCCAATAATTCTTAAGACCTGTTTGGCCTCCTGAGGGGGGTCATAAGCACAAACAATATGTAATTTTTGGAACCGACGAAAAGGAGAAAATGTAGCGCTCACAGTGGGTTAGTGGAGACAAGCAGATAACTGAGAGATGGAGGTGGCCTTTGAAATAGAGAGCCCGTTATGCCTCCTCTTTTGAGGCAAGTCTATCAATCTCAACAGGTTGTAAAATGGGACGGAGCATAGAGAGAGTCAGGGGTAGATGATTTAAGCCAAGTTTCAGTGAGACAGATGATGTCAGGATTGTGAGAGCTGCTCATGACTCCAGTTCGGCTAAGTTATGCATGAGGCTTCTAATGTTATGGTGAACCACAGTGAGACCTTTAATATTGGAAAACGAGGTAGGTGAGTTGCATACAGGCCCAGGGGTGGAGTGAATATCACCGGAGAGCAGTAGAGCAAGAAGGAGGAGATATCATAGTTTGTGTTGCTGGAAGGGTTTTAGAGTGCAAACAGTCGGGTGATAGTGTTTTAGGGCATAGGCAACCAAGTTGATCCAGGTCTTATTTAATAGCATCAGGAGTAGGGTCACAAATATGAGGAGGTATCAGTAGAAGATGAGAATAATAAATCATGGGGTGGGAAGTCAGGGCTAACCAAGGAGGCTCTGGGTAGCGTAAGCATGCTAAGGTGGACTGTTGCCAGTGAGGTCCGAGGAGGGACAGTAGCAGGAAAAGCTTCATGTTGGACAGGAAAAGGAGACTTGATGCGGTAGAGGTTTGAAATCAAACAGACCCAAGTATAGAAAGGAAGAGATAATCAAACCACAAAGTTTCTGCAGAGAGTATTTCTAATGCAACATTAAGTAAAAACAGCGGATTAGGTGTAATTATATGAGGCAAGGACAGCAGTCAGAACTGCAGTAGTGAAAAAATGATTAGTGTACAAGACCTCTGAATAGGGATAGGAAGGGTAGCTAATCAGAAAGAAATTGAGTGAAAAGGACTAGGGAAAGTACCGGAGTAAGCAGCCCAGAGATCAAGAGAACAGCTATTTGCAGGGATTAGAATGAGTTCAACGATCTTAGGATATCTAAGGCAAATTTAGTGTAGATTCAGAGAAAACGAGAGACAAGACACAAGGTAACCAATCAGAATGTGAGATTGAGCTGGAAGTGAGGAGTAAAGCGTGCTAAAGGAGGCCTGGGAGGGTGGGAAAAAACCTCAGTAGAGTTAGCTAAACGGCAGCCTGAGACAGTAAAAATGGCAGTGTTAAAATATAGGAAAAGGCACTCCAATCAGAGGACCGTTGACAAAGCAAGTAGACCAATCAGGGTTCGCCAGAGTGACGCGCACCAATCAGATAGTGTAAATGCAGGCATGAGCGTACTTGCAGCTCGATCTGGGAAGGAACCAGGTGCGGCTGGACTTGTGACGTAAGGCAGGCGGTGGCCATGGAGCTGGCCGAGCGCACCCGCCAGAGGAAACTGTAGCACTGCTCAGGCACTTTGCTCCTTGCAGCTTGATCCGGGAAGAGGAACCAGGCAGGCGACTGGACCTATGCATAGGGCAGGCAGCGCCATGGAGCTGGCTGAGCGCATCTACCAGAGGAAACTGTAGCTGCTCAGGCACTTTGCCCCTTGCAGCTCGATCCAGGGAGAGGAACCAGGTGGGTGGCTGGACTTGCGGCGTAAGGCAGGCGGCAGTCGTGGAGCTGGCCGAGTGCACCGCTGGAGAAACTGTAGCACCACTCCAGGTGCTTTGCCTGCAGCTCGATCAGGGAGAGGAACCAGGCAGGCGGCTGGACTTCAGTGTGAGGAGGCCGTGGAGCTGGCCAAGCGCGCCGCTGGAGGAAACTGTAGCACCGTTCAGGCGCTTTGCCCTTGCAGCTCGATCGGGGAGAGGAACCAGGCAGGCGGCTGGACTTGCGGCATAAGACAGGTGGTGGGCGTGGAGCTGGCGAATGCACCGCCGGAGGTTTTGAAGCACTTTGTGATGAAGTGTCCATTTGTGCATGGACGACAGGCATCTGAGAAGTTTGGCCAGGAGATTGTGATGTCCTGGTAGGTGGACGCTGTCAGTACAATGTGTTGCCATATGGCCTCCTGCCAGACTGCAATCATCTCTTTGCATAGGGATCGTGACTTGTACCTCCTTGTTTGCTGAGGTAGAACACCACTACGGTGTTGTCTGATTGAATCAGCAATGGTCCCAGGGACAAGTGAGGTTAAGAAGGCCTGGAGGCTAAGCAAACTGCCCTCATCTCCAGGAGATTGCTGTGAGAATGAGGAACAGAACTGGTCCACTTGCCTTGTGTCCTGTAAGGACCTAGGTGTCGTCCCACCCTTCCAGGGATGCATCCGTAGTCAAAGTCTGCTGGGGTCAGGGACTGGAAAGGCATGCCTTGACATAGATTGGCTGGAAGATCCACCATACTAGGGCAGACCACAACATGGGAATGACTCTGATTTTTCTTAGAAATTTCCTGTTCTTTGAAACCACTGGTTCCAGAGAGCCTACTGGATTGGTTTCATGTGAAGATGGGCAAGTGCTACAGTAGGGATGGTAGCGCCATGTGTCCTAAGAGGCATAACATTTGTCTGGCTGCAACTACTTTCTGGGTTTATATCTGAGAAGCCAGAGATAGAAGTTTATCGTGTCTGTCGGCGGAGATAGGTCCTGGCGAGACACCGTGTCTAGGACCGGTCCTATATATTGGAGCTACTGTGTAGGAGTTGGATTGGACTTTAGCCAACTGACTATAATCAAGGCCCCTGGAATTCTGCAGCTGCAGATTTGCAACCTACCGCAGAACTCTGCAGTGCCACAGAATTCATTGTTCTTGGTGATTCTTTATTAATATTTCCATTTATCCATAGTACCTGGTTCCTTTCCTCTCTTTTATATCCAAAACCCCTCTATGCTCAGACTGTGATGTTATCAGTGCTATAACATCATACATTAGCTAATGAAATGACTGCATTCTGCCACAAATGAACAGTCACTTATCTACCACAGCTCCACTGCCAGAGGTGGTGGTACAGCACACCAGGTATGGTGATATTTGTTCAACCTGCACTACAACCTAATACAATTTTCAGTTTACATTATTACAGTAGGGCTAACTAAACAAAACCTTGACAACAGCATAAACCTGTTAAGTTCAAGACCTTACTTTGCACAAACTTATTTGTGCTTTAGGTATTGAGATGCCACCTGAAATGAATAACTGGTAAAATGAATTAACCTGTCATTTTAAAGAAAAATAAAGTAATTATGCGTAGAAAAGTAGAATATAATAATGTGTAGACCTATTGAAAGAACAGACCTATTAAATAAATATTTAGCAGTACACATTTTTGCCAAGGTTATTGATTACATATTGTTATTGGTTGATAAAATCATCTAAAAGTTATGGAGAAATGTTGTGTGCAGGGCCAGCGGTTGGGCCAGAGGGTAGCATGTTGTGTTCCTGTGCCGACAACTCAGGTTCAAAGCGAGCTCTGGAGCTGGCTGGGCAGCACAAGGATGGGAGCACACCACTGCTTGGAGCCTGGAAAGGTATGGCACAGTGTTCTGTCACATGGGGATACATTGTGATGGGCTGGAGAGCTTTATCTCACAATGGGTTCATATGCATGTCATGGTCTGATGGTGTTACGTAGCATGTCAGGGAAGCAGGCTGGCATGAAAAATTAGTTTTGCAATATCTCCTCTATCCTGTTTATTCCACTTCCAAAGGGACCTGTATGAATAAGAAACAATTTCATGGAAATTTTATATATATCTCCACACAGTATCTCACTATATATCTATATATATATATATATATATATATACACACATACACACACACACACATATGTATATATACATACATACATATATATTATACATATATACACACACACACACATTTGTATGTATGTATGTTATAGATTGCATATAAATACATACATAATACACAGTGGGGACCTCAAGAGTGGTATAGACAGCATGAGTATAAAACTACCTTATTTATCATGTAAGGGTCCCTTCTAGTACTTCATTTACGCAATAGGCTAGGACCTTAAGGAAAGATTTTCTTTTAGACATAAATTATTTCTATAAGTCTGTCATTTTTGAACTAGTGTTACTGTGCTTTCCCCATCCTGACTGCTATAACCATTGCCATGGACATGAAGAGTCAAGATGACAAGCTGACACTATGATGTGGTAGTTAGTTAGTGCCACAGAACTTCCAGTGAAATTACAAACCACTGCCGCTGAAGTTCTGCGGCAAATGGTAATCTTGTCACAGAACTTGGTCCCAATGTACTGCAGAAAAGTAGGGCCTTGACTAGAATCCCTATAGACTGAAATGGACTTAGAGTTGCTTGTAGGAGGAAAGCAGGGAGATTTTGAATCCTGCCTTGATGAGTCAGTCGTCCAGATATGGGATGTCAGAGTACCTGTCCATCATTAAGGAGCTGCTGCCACTACTGCTAGGCACTTAGTAACACTCTTGGGGCAGATGAGAGGCGGATCAGTGCTCTCGAAAGTGGTAGTCTTGTCCCAACAGGTGGAAATGAAGAAACCTGTGGTGGGCAGGATGGATGGAGATATGTAGGTAGGCATCCTTCATATCTACGCATATAGCCAATTCCCTTGTTTCAACATTGGCATGATGGATTTAGAGTGACAATGGGAGGGAGTATAGCACAGTGGTTTAAGGCTCTGAGCTGCAGACCTGGGTTTGAATCCCACAGCCCCTACTTGCATACTGTGTGACCCTGAGCAAGTCACTTAACTTCCTTGTGCCCCAGGTCACACCTGTAAACAAGCTTTCAGCTCAGAGCATCTCTCAGGAAAAAAAAAGGGTGACCATATGGAACCTTTTGTACTGGACATATAGGTTCAATTGTCTGAGGTCTAGTATTGGTCTGAGATCTCAGTTCATTTTGATACCAGGAAGAAGTGGGAATAAAACCCCTCTTGGTGTTCTGCAGTAGGCACCCGATAAACGGCTTTCTTGGCAACAGCCTGCAGTTCATCCTGAGAATAGGAATATGGTAGGGTGGGTAATGGACGGTGGGGGGAATGGGGGTCTGGAAAGTAGTTCCAGAGTGTGACCCTTCAGGATAATCTGAAGTACCCACTTGTCCAATGTGATCGTTTTCCAGGCCTCCAAGTGGAGGCAAAATGACCACCCATGGCTTCCAAGACCTGGGTGAGAAACCTGGGCAGGGCCGCAGTTGGTCACTGGGAGGTGGGCTAACCAGCCTCACCAGGAGGGTTGGATCGGGAGCCCTTGGCAGTAGAGCTGTTGGTTCTGGAAGACTGGGAATGACCTCGGAATCCACCTCTATGTGAGCCTCTGTATTTCCAATCTGTTTTAGAATAAAAGGAGGATTGAGGACAATATGATGGTTGGGACATATGGTGTATGCTATGTACCGTGAGTAGTGTTCTTCCTGAAGACTGGCGATCATCTATCAGCATTTGGGTACCTGGCCAAGAGTTCGGACCATTAAAGGGACATTGATAAGCTCTATGCTGTACATCAGGTGTAAAGCCTGAGATACGAAGCCAAGCATGGCAATGCAAGATAATGCCTGTTGCTGCTGACATGCGAGCTGAAGTATCGACCGCATCATAGCCCAAATGAAATAGGTGTCAGCAGATGGAATTGCCAGTAGCTACTGTAGTCAGATAATTGTTCCCTTTCCTGTAAAGGAGGGAGTTTATTGACTAATTTAATGGCAGAGGACCAGAGTGTACACTGGTATTTGATCATATGTCCCATATAATTTAGAATTCTGAGATTCATGGTAGCTGCTTGAAAACCTTTTTCCCCAGATAATCAGTTCTACAGGAATCTTTATCAGCGGTAAGGAACTTGGTTGTTTTGGTTATTTACTGTGATCATGAGTGGCAGTAATCACTCTTAATCTGCTTCAGGAGTAGTGGATAGAAAGGGTGATCTAGAGGAGCCTGGTAGAGGTGATCTGCCTTGCGGGAAAAGCCATGACAGAGGAAGGCTGATTCCAAGGCTGATTCCAGGCAGCAAGCATAGCATTTGGTAGGTTTGTATAAGTGGGAGTACCACTAAGACTGGTTCCTCTGGGAGTTCCAAATAGTCTACCTTATCCTTACATTGTTCATCATGTTCGGTAGTGGAGAAACACATGATTTTCTGAATTTGGACCATCATCTCATGAAAGGATGGGTCATCGGAGAAGAAGCCACCTGATGAGATAAATTCTCATTTAGGGAAGAAATATCTAAAGGAGGACTGGGGCTGGAAGTCCAGATCTTGAAATGCCTCATCCTCCAGATCCTAGTAAAATCTGCCAGAAATTCCACCTCGTCTGATAAGTAGTAATCTACAAACGGAGGAGGCGACCAGGGTGGTGAAGAGTTTCTGTCACCCTGGAAACATTTAGGCAGAGGAGTAGGGAAATGGGATGGGTGACTCGGCTTCCCTGGATCAGAGGGCTGAGTATGCTGAATGGTATGCAAAACCTGGTGAACTGAGGAGGCAACATCCAGTGGGGGTGGGGGTAAGGAGAGGGACTTCTGGGAAACCAAGGGGCTTGTAGAGGATTGGACATGTGGTCTGAGCAGGTATTGCCCTGTGGTAAAGCCCAGGTTCCCCGATCCCTGTCTGCCCCTATGGGAATACACCTGTGAAGGTGGAGGGGCAGTATGCATGGCAAATGCGGTAGGTTTCCCACTGGAATGCACCCATCGTCAAAGGAGCCGCTAGGAAACAGGAGTAGGATGCTGAAATGAGATCACCATTGAAGGAGAGCGCCTGGCCCATGGATGTCAATGGAACCCAAAAAGGGTTCATTGTAGACTGCCATTAAAGCCCTGGAAAGCATCATTGATGAGAGGGTATAATCTCCGAAGTAAACCAGGAGGCAGTGTTTGAACACGTCATCAATGGTGGGGCACTTGTAACTGTGGCCATCGATGAGCATTTAGACACAGAGTGTGAGGAGGGCTTCTTTTGTGACTTTTATGAGAATTAGTGGATGGGGAGCTCTTGGGACAAGCCCTGATTCTCCAGAGAGACCATTTCTGCTCCATTAAATGGTTTTTGATTTCCTGCAGTCGTTGATGATGGGGTTGCCTGGTTAAAATCTTAGCAATGTATGCAGGAGGTGGTGTTCTGTGTGGGTCCCAGGCACCTTACACAAGTGGTGTGGTTCTAAATGGTAGATTTTTCTACCACAATGGCAGGAATGGAATAGCGGCATCTTGCTTGAAGATTCTTGGACATTCGTTGTTCAATGTTGTTCTGCTCAAATTCTCATCAATGACTTCTGTTGAAGTTGATTAGCTGCTGTGTAAGTAGCTGAAGACGGTGGGAAAATAAACATGAACTCGAGGATACCAGGCGCCTGCTCACACTTATACAGGAAACAGGAAGGTGATTCTGCTGTGGGCAAACCCTGAAAAGACTGCTAGAAGAGCTGTCGCGGCACCACAGTGACCTCTGGCAATGACCCAAGTGTATTACCTGCTGCAAGAGATTATCCGCAAGATCTACTGTCACAGTGAGTAACTTGTTTTTCTTGGGACGGGATATGATGTTCTATCCACAATGTGGCAGATTCCTAGCAGTTCTCTGGAAGAATGGAGGCAAGCTACCCCACACAGGGAACAGTGATTGGAGAACTGAGGCCCCAAAACCAGCATCCCAGTGTGACTCGAGGGTCAATGTGGCAATAGGAAATTAACGTGGTGTGCTGACCTCCAGGTAGCAGCCCTGCAGATTTCCTGGAAAGTGACGCCCTGGAAACAGCCATCAGTGCAGCAGTATGGAGGTGGAATGAGCCTTAGTCACAGGAGGCTCCCTAAACCCAACCTACAGCAGAGATCAATGCAGGATACAATCCACCTGCCAACTGTCCGCTTGGCTGCAGGTCTGCTAGGTGCAGCTTCAGCGTGAGTGCCAAACAGCTGGCAAACTGCTCCTCTAACTCCAGCCAAGCTCCTTATAGCAAGAAAGTGCTTAATTCAAGTCCAGAGTATGGTGCTTGTGCTCGGCTTCTGAGTGTGACTGGTGAAGTAAACTGGAAGATTAATCACCTGGTTAAGGTAGAATTTGACACAACCTTCAGGAGGAACTTCAGGCTGGGGAGCAGGACAATCGATCCAACAGATAAACAGTGCAACACTATGAGTGGGTGCTCACAGCGTGAGGTGCAAACCTCAATAATTACACAAAAAGCCAAGGTAATGAGCACTCCAGGACACAGAAAAATATACTGCAAGTGATTTTAATCCAAACGGCAAGTCCAGACCCCCGCGCTCGCTCTACGCCTTCAAAGGGGTTATCACTTGCATATTTTTCTGTGTCTTGCAGTGCCTATTACCTTGGCTTTGGGGAGTAGGACAAACTTGTTCCCTGTGGAAGACCAAGTAGGAAGATTCCTCCAGAGCAGCCAGAGGTGCTGATAAGAGGCAGAAATTTCAAGCCTCCCCACAAAACATGGCAGGTAGTAAGGTAAACACTGAGGTACAGAGCTCAACAGAGGGCAGGACAGGGATAAATGGAAAAACAGACAAGGGCAGTAAGAGCAGGGATGGGGCCAAAAGGATAAAGCCAAATTAAATGGAGGGCAATGAGTACCAATGCCCGTAGTCTGGGAAACAAGCTCCTGAGCTAGTAGCCCTGATGGAAGATGAAAATTGATATTGTGGCAGTCACGGAAACATGGTACATGGGGAACCATGACTGGATGTCAACATACTGAGGTACACAGTCTACAGAAGGGACAGGGAGGGTAAAGAGGAGGTGGAGTAGCTCTATATGTAAGGAAGGATCAAAGCCACAGAACTAAAAAGTAAAGGGGGAGGACAAGAGGCACTCTGGGTCACCTTGGAGACAGGGAATGGCATCACAATCTGCACAGGGTTGTATACAGACCCCATCTCAAGAGGAGGAAACGGACAAGAAAATGATGCAGACATTGTCAAAATGACTGAAAGGGGAGATACTGTTGATGGGGACCTTAATATGCCAAATGTTAACTGGATGACATATACTGCAGCTACATACAACAGCAGGGTCATTCTTGATGCTCTGCAGAGGCAGGCCTTAGACAGCTAGTGTTGGAACCCACTCGGGAGGGAGCAATACTAGACCTGGTACTCTCAAATGGAGAGAGGATCACAAATTTAGAAGCCAGCAGACATCTGGGGAACAAGCTAATCACTGCACAGTGTGCTTCACAATAAGCACAACCATGGAGACAAGCCATACAAAACAAGGATACTGGACTTTAGAAGGGCTGACTTTGGCAAAATAGGTGAATACCTGAGGAATGACACTAGCAAATGGCCAAAAGGAGGGTGGAAGAACAATGGAGAAAAATCAAAACTGCTATCATAGAGGCAACAAGCCTTTGTGTGAAACAAATAAAGAAAACAAAGCGGAGTAAAACCACTATGGTTCTCAAAAGAGGTGGCAGGAAGGTTAAGGAGAAAAGGCTGCATTCAAAAGTAAAGTGAATCACAGAAGGAGCACAACAGGGAACTGTATCAATTAAAGCAGAAAAAGTGGGGAAGGCAGTCAGAATAGCAAAGGCCCAAACCGAGGAAAAAAATAGCCAACTCAGCTAAGAAGGGGATAAAACCTTCTATAGGTACATTAGGGAGCATAGCAAGGTTAAGGGAGGAATAGTGAAGATTAATAAAGGAGAGGGAGATGGGCAGAGGAGACAGTGAAAAGGCAGAGATACTGAATGAATACTTTGCTCAGTATTCACAAAAGAAGATGAGGAGGAGTTACCTAAACCAGACAATAGAAGCACTCTGGGTAGGGGGTTGACACCAGTCCATTTACAGAAGAAAGAGTCCTGAAAGAACTCCTAAAACTCAAGGTGGACAAAGCAATGAGGCCCGGACGGATTCACCCCAGAACCTAAAAGAACTAAGGAGGACCTAGTGACACCACTGACTACACTTTTAACAAATCATGAGAGGATGGGTGGTACCTGAGGACTGGAGGAGGCAGATGTGATTCCCTTCACAAAAGTGGGAGCAAGGCAGAAGCAGGAAACTACAGACCTGTAAGTTTGACCTCAGTGGTAGGGAAAATAATGGAATCACTTCTGAAATAAAGAATTGTTGAGTACCTAGAGGCCAGCAGGGAACAGGACCCAAAGCAGCATGGATTTACAGCAGGAAGGTCATGTCAGATGAATCTAATTGATTTCTTTGACTGGGTGACCAAAGTAATAGACCAGGAGGGGCTCTGGATATGGCCTACCTAGACTTTATGAGAGCTTTTGACACAGTCTAGCACAAAAGACTAATAATAATCAAATTGTAGCCAGCCGGGAGTGGGTTCCAGGGTGGTAGCCTGGGTAGCACACTGGCTGCACAACAGGACACAGAAGGTAACAGTGAATGGAACACATCCTCAAGAAGGGGTTACTAGTGGAGTACCTCAGGGCTCAGTACTGGGTCCAGTCCTCTTTAACATCTTTATAGGTGACATTGCAGAGGGTCTGAGGAAAGGTATGCCTCTTTGCAGATGACATAAAGATCTGTAACAGAGTTAATACACAAGTGGGATAGAAAGGATGAGAAGAGACTTGGCAAGGTTGGAGGACTGGTCACACATATGGCAACTTAGATTCAATGCAAATAAGTGCAAAGTAATGCACCTGGGAAACAAAACCCAGGAGAAGAGTACACAATAGCAGGGAGGTACTAACAAGAACAAAAATGGAAAGGGACTTGGGGGTAGTCATATCAGATGACCTAAAGGTGGGTAAGCAATGTGAGAAGTCAGTAAGGAGAGCTAGGGGGATACTGGGATGGCAGGACGGGGCATCACAAGCAGAAAAAGGAAAGTGGTTATCCCTCTGTACAGACAGTTGGTGAGACCCCATCTAGAATACTGTGTGCAGTTTTGAGACCCCATCTATGCAAGGACATAGACAGGATGGAAGCAGTCAGAGGAGGGCAACTAAAATGGTGCATGGTCTGCATCAGAAACCATATGAAGAGAGACAGAGAGCTTAATATGTATACCCCTGATGAAAGGAGGACGGGGGACATGGTAGAAACTTTTGTACCTCAAGGGAATCAACAAAGTCGGAGGAGGTAGCATCTTCTCAGAAAAGAGATGCGTAAGAACAAGGGGCACAATTTAAAGATAGAGGGGACGGCTCAGGGTAATGTGAGAAATTGTTTTTCACGGAGAGAGTGGTATATGCATGGAACCGCCTTCCTGGGAAGTTGTTGGGTCTAAAACAGTGGGGAATTCAAACATGCATAGGACAAACATAAGGCAATTGTAGTGGGGCACTGCAAGGAAGTAGACTGTTGGTTAACTAGAATCTGCAGCTTATCCAATAGGAAGGAAATGGGCAGACTGGGTGGGCCAAGTGGTCCTTATCTGCTGTCAAAGTCTATGTTTCTATGAGTTCTCTGATCCTTCTGGCTGATGTGACAGCCAGCAGGAAGCAGGAAGATGGTCTTCCACTACTGATGTGACATCTCACACCTGTGCATCGGTTCGAAGGCTTGCCCATGAGCTTTGCCAAAACCAGCACTAAATCCCAAGGTGGTGGTGGTTCATGCACCAGGGGGAACTGTGATCCAAGCCCCAAAGAAGTGCCAGACCATCTTCTCCTGTGCCACCGACTGCTGACTGGCCTGCACCAGGTAGCAGAAATGGCTACTAGATGCACCGAGGCGTCGACTGGAGACCCCTTTAGAAAGGGACCAAAGGTAGTCGAGGAATGTTAGCCACTGGGCAAACCAAAGGGTCCAGTCCTTTGCCCTGACACCAAATGGAGACTCTCTTCCATTTGAAGGCATAACATTTTCGGTCAACTCCTTCCGAGATGTCTCAACAATGCAGTGCCTCTTTGAGAGACCCAAAGCCTGGAACTCCAGCTGCTCAGGTACCAGGCTGTCAAGCACAGGAACTGAAGGTCTGGGTGGAGTACCTTTCCTGACTGATACAGTACAGGTCCAAGCATAGTGGGAGACACCACTGGAGCCTGTTGCTGAAGCTGAGGAGATCTGAGAACCAGAATTGCCTGTGCTTTGTCCTCCTGAGCTTGAGCAGAACTTTGTGGATCAATGGAAGTGGAGGAAGACATAGAAAAGGCCCAGGTCCAAACCCTCGAGAATACATCCACTGCAGCATTCCCTGCTGAGGGAGGTGGGCACAATACAGCCTCAGCTTGTTGCTCTCTCTGAAGGCAAACAGGTCTACCAGAGGTTTGCCCAGTGGGAGAACCAGAACTGCACTACCTTAGGATGAAGAGACCACTCGTGTAATGCCTTGCCCACCTGGCTGAGGCCATCATGCAAGCTTTGGAAGGCACGCCACATGGATGGCCAGGTGGTCTCTTTCAGATTGCACGAGTGTCCAGATGGAGGTCTTCCTGCACAGCTGAGGGAGTGTATCCCACCCTGTTTGTTGAAGTAGTACATGGTCATTATGTTATCTGTCTGGACCTGCACCACTTGACCCCTGAGATGTGGGTGAAAGCAATCATGCCAGCCAAACTGCCCTGAGCGTCAGCAAGCCGATGTGACATTGTGACTCGGGGACCAGAGCCCCTGGACTCTGATCACTCAGGTGGCTCCCAGCCATAAAGGAGGTGGTCATCAGGATGACAGTCGGCTCTGGGTGGACAAACAGGATACCCTCCTGCAGGTGCTCCGGGAACAAGCCACCACTGTAGTGCATCCCACATCTGCTGGGCCATCATGACCAGCTGGTCAAGGACCCTGTAACCACTGGCTGACCAGCACCCACTGCTGAGGGCAAATCCTCCAGCAGGCCCATTGGACCATGCTGGTGCAGGCCACCATGTAGCCCAAAAGGTGCAGAAGGTCCTGGTAAGGTGCAACTGCCCAACCTAAAATGATCAGACAAAGAAGGTAAGAGCCTCCACCCAGTCTGTCGGAAGCTGAGCCTTGGCTCTGCAAGAGTCAAGTGCTGCCCTGATGAAGTGAATTACCTGAGAAGCTACGAGTTCTGATTTGGCCTAGTTGACCAAGAGGCCCAGAGGGATGCAGGCCTGAGGGACAGGTCAAAGGACTGCTTCGTCTCCAGTCTAGAGGGACCCATGATGAGCCAGTCGTCCAGGTAGGGTACACCCAAACTCCCTGGCACCTCAAGCAGGCAGCCACCACTGCAATGCAGTTGGTGAAGACCATGGCAATAAGGACAAGCCAAGTGGCATGGCCTGAACTCAAAAGGGTGCCCTTCACCCTAATGTAAAAGAACCATCGGTGAGATGGATGGATCAGGATGTGGAAGAATGCATCCTGAAGATCCCGAGAGGAGAACCACATGCCCTGCTCCAGAGGTGGTATGATCTGAGACAGAGTGATCATCCTGAAAGTATGGGACCAAGAAATTTGTTCAGGTCATCCAGATCTAGAATGGAGTGCCAGACCCCTGTCCATTTGGGTACAAGAAGTACCTGGGCATGAACCCTAGATGCTGTGGAGGGTCCTGGAAAGGGTGACCCCCCTCCTTGATCAGGAGTTGGGCAATGTCATCGTCCCCAAGGGCAGACTGAATGCCGACAGACAGAATGTCTTCCCATGGGAGCACCGGGCTCAGATGGAGGGTACTGCTCGAATTATAGAGGCAGTCCCTGTCCGACCACTCGAGAACCCACCTGTCCATTGTTACAGCAGACCAGGTGGAAACAAAGTGGCAGAGATGGCCCCCACAAGAGGACCCAGAGGGTTCAGGATGGGAGAGGAGAGAACCCCTCATCCTGTCACTGGGCAGGCTTGGAAGCAGAGGAGGATCCAGCTTTGGGACCACGGATCCAAGATCCCTGGCTTCTGGACGACTGAGCCACAGACTTCGTCTCAGACGCCAGGCCTGCTGCTGACCAGCCTGAGGCAGGGAAGGTTTGGCCACAGGGCAGAGGCATGCCGAAAGGGCTCCTTTTGGTGGACTTGGAGCCTTTCTGGTCCTTTGAGCAGATGTCACAGAGTCGAGAGTGGCACTGGACTTCTCAGTCCTGGTGAGATGCCCCTCAATGCTGTGACCGAACAAGACAGTCCCAAGAAAGGCACATCTGCAAATTTGTGCTGCGTATCAGGGTGAGCGTGGAGGTTCACAGCCAACCCCTGCGGCGTATGGCAGCTGCCACAGCCACAGACGAGGTGCAGGAATCATCGATGTCCAGTCGCTTGGAATGGTTGCTTCACTACTGCACGGCCTTGGTCACGAACTTGCTTGACAGAGTCTGCAGGGAGATGGGGAAGCACCTTGTCCAAGACCCCAGAAGGGCATGTATAAAGTGGGCCATCAGTGTAAAGTGGACCATCAGAAGAGCTGAACTGGCTTGCCTGAGGCCAAGTGAAGAAGCGGCATATGCCTTCTTGGCAGAGTGGTGTAATTTTTGGACTCCTTGTCAGGGTCTTACCCACATCCCCACATTGCCCTTGTGCGGAAGACTGAGTCAGCTACCAGAGAGGGAACTGGTAGGGACAGCGTAGTTGCAGGCCATCCGGCCAAGTGGGCTGGCAAGAAGCTGGTGTTGCTACAGATCCAAGACAGGACCAAGGATAACATCCTGGACTAGGAAGGCCTCCATCAGGAAGTCACCCCAGTCTAAGATCTCGGTCAAGGGGTACCTTTCCTTCTTCTGCATGGGCTCCAACTGGAGGCTCATGGTCTCGGAGATCAGACAGAGAAGGCCCATGAATGAAATGAGGCCCTGCTCTGTAGAGAATTCTCAACCCGACTTCATGTCCAGCAGGTGGTAATGAAGGCAGGAACCCTCTGATTCCGAGGATTCATGAAACAGAAGCCTACTATCCATGTCACTGCTCACCCACCGGGCGGTTGGGGGTGAGAGTAACTTGAGCTGATGGGAAGCCCTTTCTTGGGCCGAGTATCCTTGGTTGGGACACCATCCTTGACACAGCGGGCATCAACTCCACCACTATTGGTGGAGAAGTAGGAATGGGCTGTGCTGGGACCGTCTGAACGCCACTTGTCAGGAGTAGGTGTGCTGCAGTACTGGTGATGGCAGTGCAATAAGGGCTAGGATGGGTGCCAAAGGTGGCTTCACCCAGGAAAACAAAAGCTGCTGCCACAAGAACTCCTCATAGTGCTGATGCAGCTTGCCAATGCCTCTCCTTGTTTGAGAAGGATGAGAAGGACAAAGAGGAATTGTGGTGGTGCCGCTTCCCGAGCACTTAGCATACAAATGCAAAGGCGCGCAGGCTACAAGTCAGGACTGTCAGAGCGTAACCTCAGCTGATGCGGGAGACTGGTGTGGCCAATCAGAGGGAGGTGGCGACTGCCAAATGACTAGGTTGGGAAGTTCTGGAGTGTGGGGCAGCAGCCTGCACCCTCCCTCAGAGGACCGAGTCCTCCAGAGAGGTGTCCACCCTCCTCTGAAAAAGGACTGACTTGACCAGCTCAAGACAGATCTCAGCCACGGAGTTGGTCTGATCAATGATCAACTGCCCCCCAAAGGGAGTACCGTGGAGCCAGCGGCCAAAGTCAGAACCTCGGCTGAAGCCAGGAGCTCTGAAGAGTGTGGGACTTGGGAGACCGAGGCGCTCCTGATCCATGAGCATCGCACAGACCACTTCTTGGTCTCTTTCTCCCTTTAGGTCCTTAGATTTTTGGAGCCCAAGGGCCCTCTCCAAAGGTAGTGGAGGCAGAGATTGACAGAGTTCCTGGAATGCGCCTGAAAAGGATGCGCCCAAATGAAGCGACATAAAGGCTGAAGCTAAGCAAGACTGCGCTGTGGCCTGAGCGCAGCCTCCTCCATGGCCAATTGCTCAGTGGAGCCCCAGCCATGGAAACCGCCTTTCATGCCTGTATAGAGTGGAAAGGCAGATCACGCTTGCCTGGATGTTTCAGGAGTAAGCAGGTGAGGCGATCCTCCAGAGTTGATGGCAAAAGGCACAACAAAATCGAAGGCCCAAACATCGTGCTCGTGGCCCAGGTGGTATCTGGACATGGAATTCAGGTTGGATCACAACATCTTCTGCCTACACCCGTGAACCGGAATTCCACAGCAGACTTTAAGTCGTCCATTGTAGTGACAAGAATAATAATAATAAGCTTTATTTATGAAGTGCCTTCCCAAGATCAAAGCGCTGAACATAAAACTTCAATAAAACATATAAGTAACATGTTCAAGGTATTTCATAAAATCAAATAAAATCAGACATTCCAATCAAATAATCAGCAGCACATTAATTAATAAGTTATATCAGCTAACACTTTCAGGGAAGGCTAAACTAAATAAATGAGTCTTGAGGCTGACTTCAAACTCTGGACAGTCAGGCACTCCCTCACCCGACGAGGCAGAGAATTCCACAGTTAGGGGTTTCATATGCAAAGGAACGAGACCAGATGTCTTTAAATACACCTGGGAATCTCTAGCAGTCCCTTGTCCGTAGATTGAAGTGGTCGGAGGGGCACTGGGGACAAACGAGATCTTTCAGGTAGCGGGATCCTAGCTTGTGTAGGGCTTTATAGGTCAGCAAGCCGTTCTTAAGGTGATCCATCACTGTGTAAGCAGCCAGTGCAGTCTGCGGACCACAGGTGTAATGTTGCTGTTCCTAGAAGTACCAGTCACAAGCCTGATTGCTGCATTCTGCACCAGCTGAAAGCAGCAGATATCAACCCTCGGTAGCCCTAGGTACAGGGCACTGCAGTAGTCAAGGCAGGCAGCCTCAAAGGCGTGGGACCAGGGTAGAAAGATCATCAGGAGGAGCCAGGTGCTTCACCTGGGCGATATTCCTCAAATAGTAAACGAAGTCTTGACAACAGCTAACACCTGAGATTTCAGAGTCAGCTCATTGTCAAAATAATGCCCAGGTTACACACCTGATGTGAGGTAGTCAGCTGAGCATTCCCGAGCCAAAGACCAGATGGCTGTCCAGCTAACACACCCGCCTGATGATCTGGGTCCACCTCCAGCACCTCAGTCTTACCTGGATTCAGCTTCAACCAGCTGGCACTCATCCAGTCCTGTATCTCTGAGAGACAGTTGTTAAATACCAAGACTGCATCCCCTGCCTGGGCACAAATTACAGGTACAGTTGAGGATCATCTGCATAGCAGTGAAAACTCAAACCATACCACCTAACAAGGTCTCTAATGGCAGTATATACACACTACGAACAACATGGTTGACAGAATGGAGCCTCATGAACCCTGCAGGATAGGGGAGTGCGTCAGAGGAATAAATCCCAGTGACAACTCTCTAAGTCCTACCTCAAGGAAAGATCAAAACCTTCTGAGGACCATACCAGACAGTCCACAGATGAACTATAGGTGCTCCAATAGCACACCATGGTCCACCACAGTGTCAAATGCCACAGAAAGATCAAGGGGCCAAGATGGAAGTCCTCCACTCTCTTGCTATTAAGAGATCACCGAGTACCCAGACAAGAGCCGTCTTGGTACTATGTCTCTCCTAAATCCAGACTGAGAGAATCATAAACATTGTGGGTGGTAAGATGGTCATCCAGCTGCAGAGCAACCACTTTCTCAATAACCTTGCCACAAAGGCAGGTTAGAGACAGGTCTGTAGTTGTCCGGGTCAAGTTTATTAATTTTTTCAGGAGCAGTCGCACAACCGCCTCCTTTAGGGATCAGGAAAGATCCCCTCTCCACTGAACTCCAGACTATCTCGGCAACAATCGGGATCTCATTCATGCAACTCATAAGGAGTTGCGTAGGTCGGATCCAAACTACAGCTGGTTGGCTGCAGAGTTTGGATGACTCTCATGATGTCAAAGAATTCTGGCCAGCTAAAGTCCATCCAAAACAAACTGGGTATTTGCAGCCTCCTGCAGCACCCCACAGAGGAGGTCTGGCTGATCTGGACCTGAAGGCGGCAACTTTATCTGCAAAAATTAAGCAAACCATCACACTTTTCTTGTGAAAAGTTCGACCAGACTGAAGACAGGTTGGATTGCACAATCTGTCCACAGTCCGAAAAGAGCTGAGCTAGTTGGTTATGTGTGTGGCAATCTCCCTGGACAGAAATTCTGCCTTCTTACAGGTGATTGTCGATTGATGGATTGTATAATGTCGACTGATGGATTGTATAACGTTCCATCAATCTAAGCCTGTTGGCCTCCAGGCCCGATTTCCACCAGGCCCTTGCTAACCTTCATCCCACTCTCCTCAACTCCTTCAAGGTCACATCAAACCATGGGGACCTTGGGCATAGGAGGAGGGGTGAACATGAACAGGAGCAATTGAATGCAGGACCTCCATTACCATCATATTATAGGCATGTACCAGATCTCCTGGATCAATGCACTCCCTTGACATACCTGACAGATCAGCACCACCATTAGGCCATCTGGGGTCACATCCAGCAAAGGCGGTACTGGACCATCTTCGTTGGGGCAGGCCTATAGAAGGAGAACCACAAAGCTGAACCCTATGGTGTGATGGTTAGACCATCAACTGGTTCCACCACCAAGTCTTATCTCCATCCCCAGAAGGAGCACCAGGTCCAATGGTGACCTCCAGCGTGGGTTCGGAGGTAACAGCCAGTGTAAGGCCCAAAAAGTCATCAGTTGGAGGAAGTCACAACCAAAGTGTGAGTTCATCAATGACCCAGGCATTGAAATTCTCCCCAAGAATCAACCATCTGGGGATCCAGCTACCATGTTGATAATGAAGTCCGCGACTTCCTGCAGCAATTCTTTCCAATCTCCGGGTGGACGGTAGATGGCAATATCCTGCACCCTACACACACCCACGATACACTCAAAGGATCTGGTGAAACCCACTGGTACCTCCATAAGGCCCAGTTCTGATCTAAAACAGATGGCGACATCCCTGCCCCTCTGATCCAACCTCAGACAGTGCATCACCAAGTACCCGATCGGACGCTGAGGCCAAAACTGGGCCACATTTTCATTCAGCCAGGTCTCCGTGATGCACGCCAGGTCAGATGTCCCAACAAGATCTGCTATAATAGCAGTCTTGTTTTTAATAGACCTGGCGTTACATAACACCATCTGAGTAGGATGAGTAGTCGAGGAAGACCGCACCACATGCCTGCATTCAGCAGAGCCCTGGGTATGGGAATCCGTCAGGGAGGATCTAATTCTGATCCCATTTCACCCCATGGCATCTCCTTCTCCCCCTACCTCAATCTGATCACTCTTCTCCATCCCCCAGCTCCCCACTTTTCCTTCTCCTAACTATCCCCAGGGCACGATATCTACCATATACCCCAGCTGACAAGGGGGCATTCAAAGGGGTGAAGGTCCTTCAGCCTGGAGGGAACAGCACCTTACCATCTTTCTGCCCTCCTAACACATTCTAAAAGCAGAGACAGCACAATCAACACAAACCAAATAAATATCAAAAATCCAGTCACACGTCCATCCAACCAAATAAACACTCAGACAATATTCCAAGACACCAATAACACCCAGTCTCCACTCATCCTTTGCTTGAGAAAATCTCAAAAAGGTTTTAAGGAAGAATTTAGTTCCTCAGTAACACAGACTGATAAGAAGGAATCCATTCTTCCAAGCGGAAAGGAAGAACTGCCGCCACGGAGTGGTGGTTAGGAGTTTATTTCTTTTATTTATTTAGAATATCGGATTTACAGACATTTGAGTCATGGACTCATTTACAAAGGCACCTCATTAGGAGAGACAAAGCGACAATAGAACACAGTAATACATTAGAGCTTAAATAGCTACCAGTGTTACAATCATTCATAGGTGGTACAGAGGTTTCAATGGTGCAAAACAAGCTGGCATATCACAGGTACATGGGTACCACGTCAGGTGAAGAGACAAATTTTGTTACAGTAATCAATGGCAAAGTTTTGTTTTTGTGAATCACAGGATTCGGAGAGAACCCGCCCATAATTCCCACGAAGCTGAGGTAGCTTGGGAGATCTTTTCATACAGGGATCATTAGTCCTGGGGGATCGAGCTACGTGCAATTGAAGCAGTGGGAGTTGGTCAGGTGGCTTTGGAGGGCAGTCTTAAATGGGCCTAGTTTGGCGCAATCAGCTATATTGGCTGGGAGTGCATTGAACCAGGAGGAGGCTCTGTGGCTGAAAGCTCTCTGGGCCAAAGTTGTCCTGACCCTTGGGACAGTGAGCGAGGTTTTGTCTGTGCTATGGGTGGACACTGAGTGGGATGTCTGTTGGAGAGAGGCATATACCGAGGGGAAGAGTCCGAGCAGTGCCTTTTTACAAGGAGGCAGGTTTGATAGTGGAGACTTTCTTCTAGGTTGAGCAGGTTGGTGGAGGAGTATAACAGGCAGGTGTGGGTGCACCTTGGGGCCCCTGTAAGAGCAGCATGCCTTATTATGGAGAGCTGTATTTTTGCAAGGGCAGTATTGCCAGCAGTAGCATAGATAGGGCAGACCATAGTCAACTAGTGACAAGACTGATCAGATAATTGCTAGTCTGAAAGCATCTTGTGGAAGGCAGTCCCAATACCGGTATAACAACCCAATCCGAACATTGGTAACTGTAGAGAGCACTGATGTGGGAGTGAAAGGTGAGAGCTGAGTCAAAGGTAACACCCAGGTACTTGTAGGAAGAGACCTGTTCTATGGGGTGTAGAGTGTTAGGAAGGATCATGAGGGGGTCCACAGCTTTACTTTGGCCGTGTGTGAAAAGCATGGTCTTGGTCTTTTAGGTTTAGTACCAGTCTTTGGGCAGTGAACCAGTGCTCTGCCTTCTGAAATGCATGTTGGAGAGTAGCCTGGAGTGCGGTGGGGTTGGGGTCTGATGCGAATAGCACTGCATCATCTGCATAGAGGAGGATTTTGCTAGGGCATAAGGATGGGAGTGAGTTCAGATATAGGCTAAAGAGGATGGGGCCTAAATGGAACCCTGGGGAACTCCCAGAGAGGACAGGCGCATGTCAGATCGGATCCTCTTGATTTTAATGCACTGTGTTCTGCCAGAGAGGTAGCTGGTGAACCAGGCAAGAGAACCAGGGGAGAAACCAAGGCATCTGAGGGAGTCAAGCAGGACAGGGTGACAGACCGTGTCAAAGGCCTTGGAAAGGTCAATGAACATGGCCCCACTGGGGTGGCGATTATCAGGGCCAGTGCAGGAAGTTAGAGAATTCAAGTAAGGCTGTTCTAGTGCTGTGGCCAGCGTGAAAGCCATGTCGTTCAGGGCACTGGATAGTGTACTTGTCCAGGTATTCCATGAGTTGGCTGGCTAATTTTTTCAGAGCCATAGAAAGTGGGGAGGATGCAGATGGGTCGGTAGTTACTAGGTGGATCGATCACGCTTTTAGAATGGGGTGTGATGCTGTTTTCAGGTGCTGGGAAACTCCCCAGGCTCAGGGAGCGGTTAACAGCTCAGTGAGGGGGACCAGGATAATGCCCATGGTCTGTCGAAGGAGCTTGGTGTCCACTGGGTCGGAGCCAAGGTTGTTACTATTAACAGCTTTGAGGATGAAGGGTCTAGCCTCAGTGGGAGATGAGTCGTAGGTAGAAGGGGGACGGTGGAGGGGTGGTCATCGGGCAAAGACAGGGATAGGTCGAAGAAAGTACTAGGTAGGACAGAATTTGGATCTGAGAAGGTGTGGTTTAGGCAGTCTGCAATTTCAAGAGGGTCAGAGCAGATAGTACAGTTGACGGAGAGTTGGGATGGGGGAGCAGGTTTCTCATTCTGCTCTTTTACACTGTTCCAGAAGTTTCTGGCGATCCCAGGATGAGGCAAGGGTGGACTGGTAGTACTGGTTTTTGCTTGTCGTATGGCCCAGGTACACTTGTTTCGCTCAGCATGGTATGCTTGCTGTCTGCCGCTTACCAGATTCCACAGCAATGTGCCAGAGATTATCTCTTGTTTTAAGTTTGAGGAGGAAGGAGGTGTGACCCAGGGTGCATTTGGCTTTCTGGTGTGCGATCTAGTGTAAGGGGCAAGAGATTACAGACTGAGTTAAAGGCCTGCGTAAAATGTTCAGTGCCTCATCAGCGGTTGAGGAATGTCTAACGGGGGATCCGTCCAACTTTGTAGTAGCAGCTTGGTGTGACCACCCGGAGGAAGGCACCTGCATTGAGCAGTACGTGGTACAGGCTTACTGTTGGTAGCTTAATCTGGTTCAAGGTCAGTTGGCAGCTTAATCTGGTTCAAGGTCAGTTGGCATTCATCTATATCCCCTCCCCAGGGTCTAGTGCACTTACCGGTCAACAAAACTAAATAAATAAATAAACTAAATAAATAAATTGGACCAGGAGAACGTGACAGGGGAATGATCACTGAGGCGCATTAGGTAGGACACTCAAATTAAGCACTTTCTGGGACGGTTGGTAATAATGGCGTCAGGAGGGTGCTAGTACTGATTAATGGTTAACGTCTAGTGGGCTTGGTGACAAGCTGAGTCATGTCAAAGGCGGCAAAGGGTGTCTGGTTTGGGCGGCTGTGTCAAGAGCCAGTTGATGTTTAGGTCTCCAACCATTATCTTGCACATTTTAGGTGGCAGCCCTAAGGACAGTCAGTTAGTGAATGAATAGCAAGGTTTTGCTTTCTGGAGGGATATAGGCTGTAGTAAGGAATTTTGGGGCCTTTGTGGGGTTGTGGGTGATTTTTAGGGTGAGGGCTTGAGCCCACTATCAAGCTTTGAGGTGGCAGTGCATGTCCAAGGAGGGTGTCACACATGAAGACAGCGCACCCACCACCGTGTTTCCCTGAATGAGGTGTAACCTGGAGAGGAGAGAAGGTCGGGTGGATTTAGATAGCAAGTTTCAATGAGGGCAATAATGTCTGCGTTGGCTGGGTAACACAACACTGAAGGGTTGCAGCCTTTTAAGGAGGCTGCAAATATTCGTAGAAGCAATATGGTAGTCCCCTAAGCATTTGAGGGTTTGTTAAACCACCCGGTGGGTGAGAGAAGCCAGACTGAAGACTTTCCAGCAGGATTTAAAGGCGAAAGACACTGCCAGAACATGTGGATGAATACACCATATCCAGGTCCCTAAAAATCTGTTCTTCAATAATTTCTTTGTTTAGATTATACCAAGCAGACAGTATGATAAGTTTTGCTTTTATTTGTTGTCAGTGAGTGCTTGAATTCTCTTTTTATTAATGAAAATAAATATTTTGCACATTACATTTAATTAGGAGCTTCTATTTATTTTGAAAGCCCATCCCTTTCTTATGCAAGCATTAGGTTGTTCAATAACCTTTTATTTACATATGTTTATTCTCTGTTACTGAAATCAATGATGAAATGGTTGTGTATATTGTGATGTCTTAAAATTTACCATATAAAAGATGTATCCATCACCAGGTAGATGTCCTAAATAAGCCCTTAAATGACAAAGCAACTGTCTTTTGTTGGTTTGCTGTATATTACCTTTTCAACTGTGGCATTAGCCAGCAATAAATTACTTATATTTTGGTTTAGCTACAGTGTGCATTTTACTTTATTACAACTGCTGGCTCTGAAGTGAGTTGCTGTGTGTTTTTAAATGCATCACGACATGCTTGTTGAAATAGTACATGGTCATTGTGTTGTCCATCTGGACCTGAACGACCTGACCCCACATTACAGGAACAACGTCTGTCAGAGCTAGATGCACTACACGGAGATCCACCAGGTTGATGACATCAGGACTCTTTGGGGGTCCAAAGACTGTGGAGCCTATGGTCGCCCAGTGAGCTCCCATTCTGTCAGAGAGGCATCAGTCATGAGATTGATTGTCGACTTTGAGTGGACAAATGGAACTCCTTCCTGCAGATATTCAGGATGAGCCACCACTGGATGGTATCCACATCAGCTGCATCACTGTGACCAGCGACCAGCTGGTCAAGGTGACTGAGACACTGAAACCACTGCCAGTCAAGCTCCACTGCAGGGGGTGCATCCACCAGTTGGCCCAAGGGATTACGTTGGTGCAAGACACCATGTACCCCAGCAGGCCCAGGAAGTCCCAGGCAGGGCATAATTGCCCAAACTGAAATACAAATATACTGAGCGTGCCAGCAGAAGCAGGCCTTGCAGTCTAGCGAGTCTGTTCGATTATGCAAAGCTTGCCTCTCATCTCGCAGCTGCCTCCCCACCATAGGGCAAAGGAGGTAAGATCCTGCACCCTATCCGCTTTGGCCTGAAGGAAGTCTAGCTCTACCCAGATGAAGTGGATGACTTGTGAGGGGCTAAGTTTTGATATGGCAATGTTGACCAGAAGGCCCAAGGCCAAGCATGTCTGAAGGGCCAGGTCCCAGGACTACTCTACCTCTGCTCTGGAAGAACCATCAATCAGCCAACTCTTTCAGGTAAAGGTACACTTGGACACCTCAGCGCCCATGAAGACTGCCACCAGTGCAATGCACTTGTGAAGACCCTGGGGGCCAAAGAAGGCCGAATGGCATGGCCTGGAACCCATATAGGATCCCTTCTGAGTGGAACCACAGGTGGGAAGGATGAATCAGAATGTGAAAGGAGGGTCCTGAAGGTCCAGAGCAGAACCACATGTCCTGCTCCAGAGACAGAATGATCTGATTCAGAGTGACCATTTTGAACTTACTGCGGTTGTAGAAATTTGTAGAAGGTCATGCAGATCCAGTATGGGGAACCAACCCCCATCCGTTTGGGTACCCAAAAGTATCTGGAGACAAACCCCATACCAGCTGTGGCATCCAGAACATGAGACCTGAGATTTCTTCTGAAGAAACTGGGCAATGTCCTCCCTGAGTCTTGAGGCAGAGTAAGGCAGAAACTGAAAAGGCTCCTTTTGCTGTTTCTGGGCTCTGATGTCCTTCTCGGAGGATGTGAAAGTGTCCAGCGTGGTGTACTATGTGATTGAGATGATCGTTGACACTGGGTCGAACAAGTCAGTTCCCAAAAAGTGAACAACCGCCAACTTATGCGGAATACTGCCCATGAAAGTCAAGATTCTCAGTCACGCTCGCGATGCATAGCCACCGCTGCAGCCACGGATCTGACACAGGAATTGCCAATGTTCAGGGGCTGTCTGGTGCTGCTGCTTAGCCATGGCACATCTCTGATCATGGACCAGCTTGATCAGCAGCTACAGGTCAGCCAATTGATGAGGAATAACGGTCCAGCATGCCCACCAGAGCATAGGCAAAGATAGCCATCATAACAGCCAAATTGGCCTGCTGATGGCCCAGGGACAAGGCAGTGTAGACCTTTTGGTCCCATGGTCCATTATTTTGGACTCCTTGGATGAGGGTGCCATCCTCTGTCCTGTCCTGAACTTGTCCAGGAGCGTATTAACATCCCTGATGTTGCCGTGTGCTGGAAAACCGAGTTGGAGACAAGCCATTCAGTGGAAGAATGGTCGATGAATGCAGGCAAAGACCCAATGACATCGCAGGAGAGAGGCAGGTCACAGCCACAGCTCCAGAACATGGCCAATGACGGCCTCTGCTACAGGGAACTGACCCCAGGAAGATCTCTGTCAAGGAAATTACTTTTTTTTTTTAACTCTTTTGTGCCCTTCATCAGAGAACTCTTTCCGACAACCACATCATTAGCAGGCTCTACCCCTATCTGAAGCACCTCCTACCGTGTCATCAGCCCGACGCACCCCCAGCTCTGAAGCCCCGAGTGGGGCGCCCTATCCGCCCAGGGTGCTCTATCTAGAATCTAGTAAGCCAGGCTGGATGACTGCAGAGAGGCGCCTGGTATGCTGGGTGTGGCCTGGATGGCATGGTGCCACTGCCTATCCCTGAGGACATGGATTTTCCGTGTATGGTTTCTTCGAATGTGGATGTGCAATGACTTCTGCATAACAAGGTTGCTGACGTCGCGCCACTCCACCCCCTATTTCCAGCTCAGTGTCAAGGGCCCCTGGTCTCCACCATGGGTCACAACTGCACCAAGCATGCCCGATTCCAACCCTGGGAGGAGAGCAGTCCTCTGGATGCTCAATCCTCTCCCTCCCCTCTCCAACCCCGGCAGCCTGGGCTCATTCCAAACCCAGGTCACGGCGTGGTGTCCAGTGCCTCAACCCACAGCACCACTGGAGCCACGTCAAGAAACTGACCTGTTTCTGGACCAGTTCAGCGGGATTCCCAATAATTCAGATAAAATAGAGCAAAGCCCTGGGGCGTCGACACTTGCTCTGTCTAGGGCCACTCACAGGACACCTGGTAGAAGTCTGAAGTCTCAAGGTAGTGCAGGAGGAGTCTCTGAGATGGAGGATTCCTCAAGCGCCGCCTGGTACCCTGTCTCCCCACTAACAATGTGGAGTTCATTTTAGTCGTAATTTTCCAAAAAGCCTACCAGAAGCCCTGAGGGCGAGGCGGCAGTCTTGAAGAGGGTGCCAGGGAAGGCAGTTGTTCTATCCAAATAGGTGGAGAGACAAGCATCAGATCTGCCAGGGTAACAAGCATCAGTGACAGCAATGCCAAGGAAGTGCTGGAATTGGTTGTGGAGAACAGTCGTGGTTGAGAATCCACTGCTGCCAAACAAGCTGCCCATACTAGCACCTCATTCTATGGAAGAGCCTTTCCTCTCAGGAGGTTGCAGGCCTTTAGTCACAACACCTTGTTGACTGGGTCTGAGACCAGGATTGGCTGCTCAAGTAGTCTGTGCACTGGTCTCATGGGACCCGCAGCTTCCACTGAAGAATCCTCATATGCAGCCTGGCCAGGAGATCATAATGATGGCAGCACCCACGAGTCCCAGAAGGTGCAGAACAACCTTTGCTGGGAGATGATTGCTGGAGTAGAGCTGATGGGCTTGCCACATCAGGTGCTCCGCCCTGTCTTAGGGTAGGAAGGTCATCCCCAAGTCATGTTCAATACTACCCGATGTACTGAAGTTGTTGGCAAGAGGCGAAAACAACTTGGGCAGGTTGGTCAAGATTCCCAAATCCTGGAACAGGCAGCAGGTAAGAGCCAAGGTTTGGAGCAGATGCTCCCTGAGAGAGAGCTGCTAGCAGCCAGTCAACCAGGTAAGGAAGCACACAGTACCCCAGCCGTCTGACGGAAGTTGCCACCACTGCCAAGCACTTGAACAATCTAGGGGCTAAAGATAAGCCAAATGGCAGAGCCCTGAACTGGGAATGGCCTCATGAATATGAAATCTATGGAAGCATCTGTGGGGGCTCATACCTAGATATGCAGATAGGCATCCTGCATGTCCTGAGAGAAAATCCATTCCCCCTTGCTGGAACAGGGACAGCAGACCCAGAAGGGTAACCATCCTGAACCGTTTCTATTGGATGGACAGGTTCAGCTCACTGAGGTTCAGGGGCTGGAGATCCGCTGTACATTTGGGAACCAGTAAGAAGTGGGAGTAAAACCCTCTTCCTTGTGACTGCAGAACTGGTTTGATGGCCCTTTGCAAGTAGGCATGAATCTCTTCCCAAATCAGAGAGATGTTATCAGGAGGACATGAGGATGGAACCAGAGGTGTGTCCTGAGACCACTCCAGAAGTTCCAGGGAGTGTCCATACTCTCTGGGTTTAAGCACCCAACTATCTGAATTTATCTCCGGCCACATGTCCAGATGGAGGGAGAAGTGACTCCCTCTGACCAAATCCTGAGTGCTTGAGAGAGAGAGAGTCTGGCAAGGAGTCGGGTGGGGGGCAGCTGCAGCAGGGCTTTGGGGACCTCTCTGAGCATTTTACTGGTGGAGGAGGCAGGGATGGGCAGGGCAAACACCGTCACCACTGGTTTCCTTGAGGCTTGACAGATGCCTGGGTTTCATTTCACTTCAATTATTTTTTATACTAGAAAGGCATGTGAGCAAAATAAACAGGTTACTCACATGGAACAGTAGTTCTAGGAGTGGTATATGGTGTGCATCCACATTCTGGCAGTGTCCTTTCCTCTTTAAATCCTTCAATCTGGCTCCTCCCACCCACCCAGCTGGTAACTCCCTTTGCACCGCTTTGTGACACCAGGTCTTGACGCTGGAAGCATACCTGTGCACCACTGCCAGGGAGGTCAGGTGGGTCTATATATGTACAACAGATACCACTCTTAGAACTACTGTTACAGGTGAGTAATCTGTTTTTTCTAGGGGCGTGGATATGGCGTACTTATCTGCACGTTCTGGCAGAATAGCAGTTCTCTGGTAGGAGGGAGGCAAGGTGCATACCCCCTCCTTGGGGAACAGCGATTGGAGAACTGAGGCCCCAAAACCAGCATTCCCACATAAATCGAGGTCAATGTGGTAATAGGAAATTAAGGTGTATGCTGACCTCCAGGTAGCAGCCCTACAGATTAGCTGGCTAGGACAGGGACATCTCTGGAAGCAGCCACCAGCGCAGCAGTGAGTGGATGGAATGAGCTATTAACCCTATAGGATGCTCACTACCAACCAACCTATGGCAGAGATCAATGCAGGATACAATCCATGCCAATCATCCACTTGGTTGTAGGTCTGCGAATGCGGCTTCAGCGTAGGTGACAAACAGCTAGCGAACCTCTCCCAGAACTCTAGTCATGCGTTCATTATAAGCGGCGCCTGCTTCAGGTCAAAGTATGGAGCCTGTGTTCGGCTTCTGAGGTGTGATTGGTGAGTACACTGGAAGATGACAGAACCTTCAGGAAGAACTTTGGGTTGGGGCACAGAACAACCTGTCCTTGTGGAAGACCAGGTAGGGAGACTCCACTGACAGCACCTGGGTTCCCCAATCCTTCTTGCTGATGTGATTGCCACCAGGAGGGCTGTCTTCCATGACAGGTGTGACATCTCACACCTGTGCATTGGTTTAAATGGCTGCCCATGAGCTTTGCCAAAACCAGCAGTAAATCCCAAGTTAGTGGTGGTTCATGCACCAGAGGGAAAATGTGGTCTAAGCCCTTAAAGAAATGCCAAACCACCTTCCACTGCACCACTGACTGTTGACCGTCCCCATACCCGTAAACAGAGAAGGCTAAGTACACCTTTGAGGGTCGCCGACTGGAGATTCCCTTTAGAAAGGGACCACGTAGTCAGAATGTCAGCCACTGGATAAGGCAAAGGGTCCGACCGCTTGCCCCTGACACCAGTGGGAAAATCTCTCATTTGAAAGCATAACATTTTTGTCGATTCTTCAGAGATGCCTCAACAATGTTGAGTACATCTTCAGACAGACCCAAAGCCTGGAACTCTAGCCACTTAGGTACTAGGCTGTCAGGTGCAGGGATTGAAGGTTCAGGTGATACCTTCCCCTGACTGACTGACAGCAGGTCCGGGAATAGTGGGAGACACCACAGGAGCCTGTTGCTGAGGAGATACAAGTACCAGAATTAGCATGGCCAATCTTGAACCACAAGAATCATCTGTGCTTTGTCCCTCCTGAACTTGAACAGAACTTTGTGGTTATGGGGAAATGGAGGAAGGCACAGAGAAGGCCCGGGGTCCAAAGTCATCCCCTGCAGTGTTCCCTGCTAGAGGGGCAGGCACAATACAGCCTCAGCTTGGCATTCTCCATGGAGGCAAAAAGCTCCACCAGAGGTTTGCCCCAGTGAGAGAACAAAAGCTGCACTACATCGAGATGAAGAGACCACTAATGTCATGCCTAACCACCCGGCTGAGAGGGCATCCATAGAGCTGGCTGGAGCACCGACCTGAGATAGCCAGAAGATCTGCCTCCAGATTGTGCACGAGTGCCCAGATACAGAGGGCTTCCATGCACAGTGGAAGGGAGTGTATCCCGCCTCTTTGCTGAGGTAGTACAGTCGTCATGTCATCTGTCTGAACCTGTACCACACTGACTCCCTGAGGTGCGAGGCCGAAAGCAGTCGGTACCAGCCAAATCACCCTGAGCTTCAGTAAGTTGATGTGACATCAGGACTCTTCAGGGAGCAGAGCCAGTGGACTCAGTGATCACCCAGGTGGGCTCCCAGCCCATTAGAGAGGCGAGGTTGACTGTCCATCTCTAGGCAGACAAACGGGACACCCTCCTGCAGATGTTCCAGGACTAGCCACCACTGAAGCATATCCCACATCTGCTGGGTCACCATGAGCATCTGGTAGAAGTGACCCTGCGCTGTGACCACTGGCCAGCCAGCTCCCACTGCAGGGGGCGCATTCTCCTTCAGGCCCATTGGACCTCGCTGGTGCAGGCCGCCATGTAGCCCAAAAGGTGCAGAAGGTCCTGAGCAGGATGCAACTGCCCAACCCAAAATGATCAAGCAAAGGAGGAATGAGCCTCCACCCTGTTCAAGCTGGAAGCTGAGCCCTGGTTTGTAAGAAATCGAAGCTCTGCCCTCGATGAAGTGAAGCACCTATGAAGGCATGAGTTCTGATCTGACCCAATTGAACAAGAGGCCGAGAGAGATGCAGGTCTGGAGGGCAGGTCCCGGACCATTCTGCCTCTAGCCTGGAGGGACCCGATAAGCCAGTCCACTGCACTGCAGGATCGTGCACTTAGTGAAGACCCTGGGTGCTGACGACAGGTCAATGGCATGGTCAGGAACCTGAAGAGGGTGCCTCCACCCAAAAGCGGAGGAACTGCTGGTGGGACGGATGGACCGGATGCGGAAGAACACGTCCTGAAGATCCAAAGAGCAGAACCACATGTCCTGCTCCAGAGATGGTATGATCTGAGACAGGGTGAGCATCCTGAAAGTGTGGGACCTGAGGAATTTGTTCAGGTTGTGCAGATCTAGAATGGGGTGCCAGACCACTGTCCAGTTGGGAACCAGAAGTACCTGGACATGAACCCTGGATGTTGTGGAGGGTCCAGGACTGCAGCCACCACCTCCTTGATCAGAAGTTGGACAATGTAAGTCCCTAAGACTGAATGTCAATAGACAGCATGTCTTCCGTGGGATGCGGGGCTTGGCTGGAAGGGTACTGCTCAAATTCTAAAGGCAGTCCCTGTCCAACCACCTCGAAAATGCACCTGTCTGCTGCGACAGCGACCAGGCAGAAACAAAGTGGCGGAGCTGCCCCGTGGGAGGACCTAGAGGGATCAGGACAGAAAGGGATGGCACCCCCAATCTTGTCACTGTGCAGACTTGAAGCAAAGGAGGATCTGGCCAAGGGACCACGGATCCCCGACCCCTAGCTCTGGAAAAACAAGGCTACAGACCTGGGTCTTGGATGCCAGGCCTGCTGCTGAGCAGCCTGGGGCCAGGCAGATTTGGCCACAGAGGCCAGGGTGGGACAAAGGGCTTCTTTGGAGAACTTGGAGCATTTCTGGTCTTTTTGAACAGATGTCACTGAGTCCAGGGTGGCACTGGACTTCTCATTCCTGGTGTGATGCCCTTCCATACCAGGACTGAACAAAGTCGGTCCCCAAAGAGGGCATGTCTGCCAATTTGTGCTGCGTATCAGTGGTAAAAGTGGAGATGTGCAGCCAATCCCGGCGACACATGGCAACTTCCATAGCAATGGACTGGCGAGGAATTGCTGATGTCCATGGCTGTCTTAAATGGTTGCTTCACTACAGCATGGCCTTTGTCATGAACTTGCTTGAGAGTTGTCTGCAAGTCTGCAGGGAGGTGGGGAAGCACCTTTGTCCAAGGACCCAAGAAGGGCGTGCATAAAGTTGTCCATCAGAAAGCCGAACTGGCTTGCCTAAGGCTAAATGAGGTAGTGGCATACACCTTCTTGGCAGTGGTTAAAATTTTGGGATTCCTCGTCAGGGGTTTGTTCACATTGCTTTGGCTTCTCAGAAGGAACCAGGAGGAAAGGATCAGATTTGTTACAGTACAGTAGCTTCTTCTTGTTTTACATTGTTTCTTGTGGATTTTACTTGGTAGAAGGTTATTTCTTTTCTTTCTTACTACTTCTAAGGGGCTAGCAGGGTATTGTTTTGGGGCTGTTGGAATTTTGAAAACTGTTTTGGTGGCTATAAGTGGTCTCATTTATTTGATATTTCACTGTGTAGCAGGCTGCATTCATAGAGGCCTATTTCTCCTGATTTAAAACCTATTTGGTGTGATTTAACTGGGACTGTTTCTTTGAATCAGAGACCTATATCTTCTAATTTCAAGCCTACGTTGAGGTGTTGTTGGTGAAGCTGTTTGAATTGGAGACCTGTTTCTTTGGTAGCAAACCTATTTTGGGGCTTTGAGTAGAATTGTGATTCATTTTGCTGGCTTGACTAGCTGCAAAGGTTAGTGCATAGTGGGTGAAGAGTGCTAATGGTCTGGCCAGGTCTCACTCAGCTAGGGAGGCGGAGCTGAATCAGGGGTGGTGTCAGTTGCTTTGGCTTCTCAGAAGGAAGTAGAAGGAAAGGATCAGATTTATTACAGTACAGTAGCTTCTTGTTTTTACATTGTTTCTTGTGGATTTTACTTGGTAGAAGGTTATTTATTTTCTTTCTTACTACTTTTAAGGGCTAGCAGGGTATTGTTTTGGGGCTGTTGGAATTTTGAAAACTGTTTTGGTGGCTATAAGTGGGCTCATTTATTTAATGTTTCACTGGGTAGCAGGCTGCATTGTAGAGGCCTTTTCTTCTGATTTAAAACCAATTTGGTGTGATTTAACTGGGGCTGTTTCTTTGAATCAGAGACCTATATCTTCTAATTTCAAGCCTATTTTGAGGTGTTGTTGGTGAAGCTGTTTGAACTGGAGACCTGTTTCTTTTGGTAGCAAACCTATTTTGGGGCTTTGAGTAGAATTGTGATTCATTTTTGCTGGCTTCACCAGCTGCAAAGTTTAGTGCATAGTGGGGAAGGGTGCTAGTGGTCTGACCAGGGCCTCAGTTATCTGATTGTTTCTGTAAGACTTTGGTTGGACCAACACCTCACCCTGGTCCATGATTTCCTTTATACCAGGGGTTCTGACATCACTTCCTCAAACGGGCAAAGGATATGCACCTGACATAGCAGAAGCAGACATCCAGGAAAGAAACAGCAGCGAGTGAAGAGGTGACTGCTATCTCAGTGGAAGGGAAGTAATTGCAAATCTAGGAGCTTTCATTGTTACTTCTTTGCATTGCTATTGCACTGAGGAAAGGAGGAGGAGTAGGAGTTTGAAGAAGGTTGTGCAATAGCTACTTAAAGTCTCTTTTGAGTTTGGATAGGAAGGTTAGGAATATAAAAGCAGTTGCTCAATCTATCTAAATGTGTACAACAAAGGGGGTAAGGGAAATTAAGAAAGAATGTTTGCACTGACAGAGGGGAGAGACTTGGGGAGTGTTTGGTATCCTGCATTTGGAAGGGTGGGGTCACTGATGGGCAAACGACAGCAATGGGTAGGTAGTAGGCTGCAACAACTGCAGTGCACCAATTTTCTAAAATTGCCTGGAGAGTAGGAGGATGTTTAGTGTGTAACCACAGAGAAACTCAGAAAGAGACTGAGGGTCTGCAGGAGGAACTAAGACAGGCAAGGTAGACTGGGGTGGTTTTAGCCCAAACTGGAGGGAGGAAGAATGGGAGATAAGGGAGGCGATTTAAGCCAACAGTGGTGAAGAGAAGGTCAGAAGAAGGAAGCAGGGACAAGGGGCCCAGGCCAGGAAGAACGACTGTCGGGAAATCAGGTCAGGAGACAAAAAGACAAATGGAAGGAGGAGATATGGACTTGTGAGGGGAGGCGAAGAAGTGGCAAAAGTCATGGAGCGGAAAGGAGAGAACAGGTTACTATGAAGAGAGAGGGCGGGCATTTGTGAAGGGTCTTCAGAAAATAGTTTTGTACTGCTAGAGAAGGAAGAAGGTGGAGGAGGAAATGATGAAATTAGAGGAGTAAATGATAAATGCCTGGACCAAACCGGAGCAGGGGAAGTTCTGCTGGGAGAATTGCAACAGGGCAAAGGGGAAATAATGCAGGAGGAAGAAGAGGAGCCGGAAATGAGAGAGGAGATGAATGGAAGCAAGCAGGGAGTAAGAGTGGTGAAATCTTAGTGCTGGGGACTTGATACTAAGAGGAGTCAGGTGGGGTAGCAAGGGGAAGAGGCATAGTCGCATTTGGGTGGAAGCCATGCCAGGAATGACAACAGAAAGAGGGACATGGGACAATCTGTTCTGAAATATGCTAGAAGGAATAGGGACAAGCCTCATTTAATTATACATCTTGGGACGAACGACCTGGCTGACAAGACAGTAGATATAATCAGAGGAGGTTTGAGGAACTAGGAAAATTATGTGAGGGGCAGGAAGATCAGTAACTTTTCGGAGATATTTCCAGTGCCAAAGGCAAGCACAACAAGAAAGCTGAGAATAGAGGAATTAAATGGATGGCTAAGAACCTGGTGTTGTGCTAAAGAGTATGGGCTGTTGGGGGTGGGGAGGGACCTGGGAGGACAGTAGTCTCTATGCAAGGACAGACTACCTTCAGTGAGGAGGGAGAGAGTGTTGAAACAGAGGATGGAGGAGTACATAGAGGAAGTATGGAATTTAAACTAGGAGTGGGGCTGGCAATTGGACAAGAGACATGCAGAGACCACAGGTTGGGAAACCATATGAGCTTACCCCCATAAAAGTGACAAAGGACAAATGACAAGTACTATTGGTGATGCTAGTAAAGGAGGGCAGGATGGGAGGGAGAAAGGATGGAAAGTGGTTACCCATAGTGCTAGGAGCCTTGGGAGGAAAACTGCAGAGTTACAGGTGTTCATGGCAGAGGAAGAGGTGGACATTGCAGCCATCACAGAAACATGGGCTACCCAATACAATGACTGGGACCTGTCTGTACCAGGGTACAGGTTATTTCGTAGGGACAGGGTGACTGGGAAAGGAGGGGTGTGGCACTATATGTGAAAGAAGGACTGAAATGTGTAAGGGAGGAAGGGAGGATGGTAATATGGAGTCAATTTGGATGCAAATCCAGGATTCCAAGAATATGATTCTTAGAATGGGAGTGGTGTACAGGCCGCCATCTCAGAGCGGAGGAGTTAGGGAACTAGCGGGACAGATCAGGAGGACCTGTGAGAAGGGTAGTGTGGTGATTGTGTGGGGACTTCAACATGCCAGGAGTGGACTGCAGTACCCCAACAACCAGGAACAGAAGGGTAGGTACTACTGGATGCCTTCCAGGACAGCTTCCTGCTGCAAATGGTCAGTGAACCAACCAGGTTAGGGAGTACCCTTGACCTTGTGCTGGCAAATGGAGACTCTGTGGGGAACTTACAGTGGAGGAACCACTGTCAGGAGTGATCACCACTCAGTATGGCTCACATTGGATATGGGCAAGGAAGGAGTGGAATCTGGCACAGAGCTGAATTTCAGGAAGGCTGACTTTGGGAGGATGGGGGATGGGTAAAAGGGTACCTGGCCAGAATTCAATCTAGTATGGACACTAACCAGAGGTGGAAGCTCATAAAGATGGGGATAGTGGAGGCAGCAAAACCTGCTGCAAGGCCCAGAGCAAGAAGGCTAGGGCTAAGAAACCTAGCTTGGTTGAGCAAGGAGGTCATGGAAAAGGTAAGGAGGAAAAGGGCTGCTATTAGGAAGTACAAGAAAACAGGAGAGGGAGGACAGGGAGGAGTACTTGATGGAATTGAAGGAGGTGACAAGGGCAGTAAGGAGCAGGGCATCTATGGAACTCAGGCAGGCACAAGGCATTAAGAAGGGGAGACTCTTTAGGTACATCAGGAGAAAAGGAGCTGTAAGGACCACATAGTAGAGATTAGGAAGAAGAGGGTTGGGTGGAAGCAAGGATAAAGCGGAAGCACTAAATGAATACTTCTGCTCAGTATTTACTAACGAGAAGAGGGGTGACACTCAAGGGGAGAAATGGCAGAAACGGGGGAGGGTGACAGATGGGAAATCATGGAGGCAGAGTTGGAGGGGTTTGAAGGCACTGAGGGCAGATAAGGCGCCAGGCCCACATGGCATCCACCCAGGGTACTGAAGCAGCTGGTAGAGGTCCTTGCAGGACCTTGGCAGACTATTTAATGCCTCACTACATTCGGGGTGTGTACCTCAGGACTGGAGGATGGCTCATGTGGTGCCCTCCACAAGAATGGCCCCAAGGATGAACCAGAAAACTACAGACCAGTGAGTCTCACATCTATTGTGGGTAAGCTAATGGAGACTATCCTGAAGGAAAGGCTGGTGGCCCTCCTAGAGGCCATGGGACTACAGAACAGCAGACAGCATGGCTTCCTGTGGGGCAGATCCTGCCAAACCAACATGGTGGAATTCTATGAATGGGTAACTAGGCAACTGGACAAAGGGCCATGCAGTGGATGTCCTGTATCTGGACTTCAGTAAGGCATTGACCGGTGCATAGAAGGCTGGGAAGTAAGTTAGTAGGCACAGGGGCAGGTGCAAAGCTGGTGAGATGGGTAGGGAACTGGCTTCAGGAAGGCAACAGAGGGTGGTGGTGGGTGGGGAGCTCTCACACCCAAGGGTAGTGACGGTGTTCCACAAGGCTCAGTGTTGGGACCAGTGTTGTTTGGGATATTCATTGCAGACATATCATTGGACATCAAGAGCAAGATCAGTCTGTTTGCTGATGATACCAAGGTAGGAGCAGTGGTGGGTGACCTAGGGGATGGCAGGGTTGCAGGATGATCTGGCAAAGCTTGAAACCTGGTCAGACACCTGGCAACTGGGGTTTAATACCAAAAGTGCAAGGTGCTACATTTTGGGATGAAGAACCCAAGGAGGAGTTACCAGCTGGGGGACAGCTAGCCCAGACAGAGGAGGAGAAGGATCTGGGGTGCTCATTACAGGGTCAATGAACAACTCGACACAATGTAGGAAGGCAGCTGCAAAGGCCAACAAATGCCGGGTTGTATTGCAGAAGGGTATATCCTCAAGGAGGGAGGAGGTGATTCTGCCACTGTGTAGGCCATTAGTTAGACTGCACCTGGAGTACTGCATGTAGTACTGGCGCCGTATCTGAAGAGGGACATTAAATTACTGGAGGCAGTGCAGCACAGGGTGACAAAGATGATCAAAGGGCTGGGGGACTTATCATATGAGAGGAGGCTGAGGGAGTTGAACATGTACTCACTGGAGGAGAGGAAGGACAGGGGACATGACTGAGAACCTAAGTACATGAAAGGAATAAACAAGACAGGTACAGAAGGGCTGTTCAAAGTAAGGGAGGAGGGACACCAGGAGCCATGATATGAGACTGGAGGGAGGAGGAAAGTTCAGGAGGGAGATGAGAAACACTTTTACAGAGAGGGTGGTGGCTGGGTGGAATGCATTACCTACAGAAGTGGTATCCAGTAGAACAGTGGACTGCTTCAAAGGGATGGGACAGGACAAGGGGAGGTCAATGAAGGGAAGGGTGGAAGGGAGGGCAGCTGCAGGATAAGGGGTGCTAGCTGTACATTCGAGCAGACTTGATAGACCTCTAGGCCTTTATCTGCTGGCAAATTTTGTATGTTCGTACATTCAACATTGCCCATTTGTCGGAAGACAGAGTCAGCCACCAGTCCCTCGTCTGAGAGGAACCGTAGGAGACTGCGTGATTGTAGGCCATCCAGGCCGAGGGGCCAGACAACAAGCGGGTGTTGCCACAGATCCAAGGCAGGACCGAGGACAGCATGCTGGACTGGGAAGGCCTCCATCGGAGTCACCCGGGCCAAGATCTTGGTCAAGAAGTACCTTTCCTCTTTGGTACATGCTCCAACTGGAGGCCCATGAACTCGGAGATCAGGCAGAGAATGCCCATGAACAAAGTGAGGGCCCTGCTCTGTGAGAGAGCCTCAGCCAACCTCACGCCCACTGGGTGGGAGAGAGGAACTCCCGGATTCCAAGGGATTCATGAAACAGAGTGCCACCGCTTGTGTCACTGCTCACCTGTCGGGGCGAAAGCACTTTAAGCCGATAGGGAAGCCCTTTCTCGAGCAGAGCATCCTTGGTCGGGACACTGTCCTTCAGCACAGCAGGGGCAACTCCACCACTATTGTTGGAGAAGCTGGAATTAGGCCACGGGCCATCAAACTGGCACCTGCAAAGTGGGGTCTGCTGCTACTCTGGTGATGGCAATGCAGTTATGGCTGGGTTGGGCATTACAGCGGCTTTGCCCAGGAAAACAAAAGCTGCTGCCCATGAACTCCTCGTAGTGCTGTCGCAGCTTGCACTGCTGCCTCTATCCTCGCCGAAGTGAGGAATAGCGGTGGTACCGCTTGCCTGAGTCTGGGCTGCCAGCAGAACCTCGGCTGATGCTGGGGACCAGCGTACAAACGGAGTCAGCACCGCCGAACAACCCTAGGTTGGGAAGCTCTGGAGGTGGGTTGGCGGGACAGCAAACTGCCCACCCCAGAGGATTGAAGTCCAAGAGAGAGATAGAGATGTCCAACTCCTCTGAAGAAAGGATCAGCTCAATTGGCTCAAAAAGATCTCGGCCAGGGAGTCGGTCGATCTCGACCAACTGCCTGACAGGGTACCGTGAGCTGGTGGCCAAAGTCAGAGTCTCGCCTGAAGCTGGTAGCTCCAAAGAAGCATGGGAATCAGAGGCCTGAGAGCATGCTCCCAATCCCATGATAATCGACAAGACCGCTTCTAGGTCTCTTTTTTTCCTTAGGGCCTTAGATTTTTTTAGATGTTTTGAGCCTGAAGGCCTTCTCCAAAGGTCAGCAGAAACTGGCTGAGTTCCTGGAACACACCCAAAAGATGCGCCCAAGCGAAGCAGTATGAAGGCTGAAGCCAAGAAGGACTGTGCCTCGGCCAAGCTGCATCCTCCTCCAAGGCGCCAACTGCTCAGTGGAGCCGCAGCCATGGAAACTGCTTTTGTACCTCCTTAGAGCAAATGGGTGGATCCGTTAAGCACGAGCGTCCCAGGAATAAGTGGGAGAGGTGATCCTCCAGAGTCTATGCAAAAGGCGTGATACAAAATAGGAGGCCTGAACATCATGCTTGTGGCCCTGGCAGTAAATGCATGTTGAGTGCAGGTTAACTCACTACATCTTTGCCTGCAACCACAGAATCGGAACCAGGAGTGGACTTCATGTTGTCCACTACAGTGATGAGAAAAGAAGACAATCTGCCAATGAGAAGAAGAGAGACAATTTACTTGAGAAAATCTCAAAAAGCTAGCCCGGTGGTGCTGGTTGCTACACTCACGCCAAGTTGGCAACCCGGGTTCAGGAATGAGCTTGGACCATCAGTGGTCAGCAGGGTGAGAGAGGATTGAGCGTTTGGAGGACTGCTCTCTTCTCCTGGGGAGGGATGTCCTGTTGTCCCACTCGTTGACTCCTCTTTGGCGGTGACTGGAGGGGCAGTAAGAGTTGACAGGCACATACTGGCATCCTTACGTCAGTTGGGGGATGGGAGAAAACATGGTAAATGGAGCTGGCAGGCTCCATGATGGCCCATCCCATCCCTGGCCACCCCAGTTTCTGGATAATGCTCTGGGTGACATAGCTGGAGCTCTCCTCCTGGCCCCACCATGGGGTAAGCCATGGGGAATTACTGGGGACGGTCTGAGCAGGGAGGAATGGGCTGGAGGATGAGTCCTCCAAGGGAGGGCCACAGCTGCCGTCAGGGTCCTAGGAGCAAATACAGATATTGGGAAAAACAATCTCAAAAAGAGTTTAAAAAGAAGGTTTTAGGGCCTCAGTAATGCAGAGCGATAAGGTGGAACCTGTTCTTCCAAGTGGTTAAGGAAGAAATGGCATCATGGGGCAGTGCTATGGGAGTTACCACCTGGGTGGGTGGGAGGAGCCAGCCCGAAGACTTTCCGGCAGGATTTAAAGGGAAAGATTTAAGGGATCACAGATTTAGAAGTGGGTAGCCATCTGGAACTAGTGACCATTGAACAGTATAGTTCGATAAAAACAGTAGTAGAGTCCAAGCCATACAAAGGCAAAGGTACTGGACTTGGAGGCTGACTCTGCCAGAAAAGTGAGTGCCTAAGGAATGCACTAGCAAATGGGCAGGAAGGAGGGATGGAAGAACAATGAGGAATAATCAAAACTGACATCACAGAGGCAACAAGCCCTTGTGTGCAACAAATAAACAAAACAAAATGATGCAAGAAACCACTATGGTTCTCAAAGGAGGTGGCAGGGAATGCTAGAGAAAAAGAAAGCATTCAGGAAGTACAAGGAATCACAGAAGGAGCAAGACAGATAATTGTATCAATTAAAGCAAAAGGAAGCAGGGAAGGCAGTCAGAACAGCAAAGACCAAACCAAGGAAAAGATAGCCAACTCAGTTAAGAAGGAGACAAAACCTTATATAGGTACATCAGGGAGCGAAGGAAGACCAAGGGAGGGATAGTGAGGCTTAATAATGGGAGTGGGACAAACAGAGGCGACTGTGAAAAGGCAGAGATACTAAACAAACATTTTTGCTCAGTATTCACAAATGAAGAGGGAAAGTATCGAAACCAAACAACAGAAACACTCTAGATATGGGGGCTGATACAAGCCCATTCACAGAAGAACGGGTTCTGAAAGAACTCTTAAAACTGAAGGTGGACAAACAATGGTACCTGATGGGATTCATCCCAGAATTCTAAAAGAACTAAGGGTAGAACTAGTGACACCACTGACTACCCTCTTTAACAAATCATGGGAGGATGGAGTGGTACTGAAGGACTGGAGGAGGGCAGATGTTATTCCACTTCACAAAAGTGGGATCTGGCAGAAGCAGGAAACTATAGACCTGTTAGTTTAACCTCAGTGATTGGGAAAATGATGGACTCACTTCTGAAGGAAAGAACTGTTGAGTACCCAGAGGGCACAGGACCCAAGAGCAGTATGGATTCCTGGCCCGGGGAGAGGTCGTCAGGCAGATCTAACAATTTCTTTGACTGGGTGATCAAAGTAATAGATCAAGGAGGGCTGTGGACATGGCCTACCTAGACTTTAGCAAGGCATTTGACACAGTCCACACAAAGATTAATATATAAGCTGGCCAGCCTGGGAGTGGGTCCCAAGATGGTAGCCTGGGTAAAGAATTGACTGGAGAATAGGACACAGAGGGTAACAGTAAACAGAGTCCACACTGAAAAAATGGGGTTACTAGTGGGGTATCACAGGGTTCAGTACTTGGACGGTCCTCTTTAATGTCTTTATAAGTGCGACATTGCAGAGGACTGAAAGGAAAAGTATGACTCTTTGCAAACGACACAAAGATC
The DNA here is from genome assembly GCA_016271365.2 of Neoceratodus forsteri. NCBI lineage: Eukaryota > Metazoa > Chordata > Ceratodontiformes > Ceratodontidae > Neoceratodus > Neoceratodus forsteri. The sequence goes on from CM028133.1 coordinate 982,772,220, forward strand.
TGCAACAGAGTTGATACACAAGGTGAGGTTGAAAGGATGAGAAGGGACTTGGTAAGGCTGGAGGAATGGTCAAATGTATGACAGCTTAGATTCAGTGCTAAGAAATGCAAAGTAATGCACCTGGGAAATAAAACCCAGAGGAAGAGTACACAATTGGGGGTGAGATAATAACAACAACAAAATGGAAAGGGACCTGGGGAAGTCAGATCAGATGACCTAAAGGTGGGCAAGCAATGTGAGATGGCAGTAGGGAGATGGGGGGATACTGGGATGCATAGGGAGAGCATCACCAGTAGAAAACAGGAAGTTGTTATCCCTCTGTACAGACAGCTGATGAGACTCTATCTGGAGTACTGTGTGCAGTTCTAGAGACCCAGTCTCCACAAAGACATAGACAGGGCGGAGGCAGTCCAGAGGAGGGCAACTAAAATGGTGCAGGGTCTGCACCAAAGACATATGAAGACAGACTTAAGGAGCTTAATATGTATAGCCTCGAGGAAAGGAGGAGAGAGGGAGACATAATGCAAACAACAATGGCAAGGAACTAGGAGATAGAAGTATTTACATACATTACTGTCAGTAAGCTAATGCTTCAAATAGTTTTTTAAACATTGCAAGTGTCGGACACTGAACCAAGAAAATGGTAGGCTATTAAAGAGGGTTTGCTTTTGGGTAGCATGACGAAAGAATGTCCTCTGCTCAGACTTGACTGTGTGAGATACATGGAATGGACAGACCTCAGGGTGCATCCAGATGCCTGTAGCTGGGAGAAGATATCTTTAACATCTCCACCAAACAATTTGCACTCCAAATAAGGCATTCATATTGCAGAACTGGATGTCTTGGGTGAACCAGGACACCCAGTCAAGCGTGCTGGTGCATGCATATACTAACATTATAGGCTGCCAAGAGCAAATGGGTAAACCACATGGGAGGCCGATTTAAGAGTACCCAGGGCTTGCTACTTAGCAGGGTTGTCTGGCAGGGACTGGATGCCATCCTGGCCTGGTTCCAAAGGGCATTTTGCAGAGAAGCATACGGCCAATTAACTGAGGGCAAGGATCAAAAGGCCAAGGCGAATATCTTACTCGCTCAGAAGGTCCAACTGACGTGACTCCTTGTCAGGTGTCCGAGAACTCAAATGCTTAGGCCATTTATTATGATTGTGATCAGCATTTATAACCACGGAGTCTACTTGTGCCTTCCTCCCAAGAAAGGGCTTTCCTTCTAGGGCATGGTACAGCCCACCACCCTTCTGGACATGGCTGGGATGAGATTAGCCAATGTCAGGCAACCAAGGTGCCATCTTTATAAGTATGTATCAGTGGAGGGACCACCAATGGCGAGGTCACTGACTGGTGAAGGTAGGTGGCAAGCTGGCGCTGCTCAGGTCCTACTTCTCAATCTTGAACCCCTTGGCCTCCTGAATATGTCGATGACAGCTGTGAAGGAGGGGTCTGGAAGGGACATGAGGAAATTTCTTAGAGATCCCTTCCCTTCAGAGAAGAGCCCATGGAGAGGTAGACGAGCCAATGATGTCACCTTCATCCTCTTTGACCATCCTCATTAGGCAGATGCAGGTCTGGATGATTCTCATCCTTGTCTATGGGCCACCTGAGGGTGTGAGTCAGCTGAGAAGGCGGGGTCGACCGCAGGAGCACCTGAGTGGACAGCCCCAGAGAAAATCCCTGGGGAGCAGGAGGCACTGGACCCTGCGGAGGGGATATGCAACTGCATAAATCCCAAAATGATTAAAGCTGGCCTTAAAATACTGAGTAAGGGCATCAGTTCAGTGGGCACTGGGTGAGTACAGACTGGCATGGGCCATGTGGGTGCCAGCTGAAGATAAACTGGCATAGGCCCTGTGGGTGCGGGCTACGGAGAGACTGATGCAGACCCGACGGGTGCCAGTTGTGGGTAGCCCGGTGCAGAGCCAACTGGTGTCACCTGAGGGAACACAGGGGTGGGCCCGTCGGTGCTAGCTGTGGTAAGATGGGTAAAGGCCCAATGAGCACCAGCTGAGGCAAGGCCAGCAAAGGTCCCACTGACACTGAATGAGGTAAGATGGGTGCCATGAGAGAGAAGCCCTTACAGTAGAAAGTGGTGGAGGATTCAGTGCTGGAGAGGGTCAGTGCCCTGCAGTACCAGACACGAGGCTGAAGGATGGGCAGCGGATCCCGAAGAACAACACGCCTGGTCTCTGGGTGGGCGGGCATTAGAAGGTATCCGGCTTTCACCAAATCCCGCACGAGGCTGAAGACACACCAGATGAGCCACCATGCAGTGTGACCGGCTGTGAGCAATGGCTGAGGGGCGGGAATGAGCCAAGGCCTCCACCTGAAACTGTAATAGTGGCACAAGGCAGTGTCATTGGTAGCCCTGTAGGTGACAGGGTGTACTGCGGCAGCCGAGGTCTATCTACCAGAGGAGGAAGACCCTTGCGGGGTTGAAGAACAGTGGGAAGACTGCTAACATTAGGAGGAGTACCGAGGTTATCGCGGTGTTTATCCTGGTTTTTTTCCTGCTAGCCTTGTCCTGGGACTCGATGACTGAGAGGCTGAAGTTTGGGTTTGGGAGATCTATGATCTCCTAGCCTGCAGCCTACATTCCATGAAGGTGACCTACTGCTGCAGGAGAAAGTTCTCTTGGTCTGCTGGTGGTGGCACGGGTGGCCTGGTTGAATCCTTTGCAGATCTTGCAGGCTTGGGCATTGTGGTCTGGGCGTGAGGCAGCAGATGACCGCAGAATAGCCAGGCTTCTCTGATTTATTTTCTGCAGGCACACTTGGTTTTGGAGCGATCCAAGATCGAAGATGGTTTTGAAGACATAAAAAGAAAAAATTAAGAAAAGAATTACAATGAGAATTTAGAATGAAAAACACTGAAAGCGCGATAATGGCAGTTGACTGAAGTTGTGTCAGTTTCCAGAGGTCTGGCGTACACTGTGAGGCAACAGGAAAAAACAGGAGGCGGCTGGGGCCGCCCACTCTTACAGGATAGGCTGACGTCGGATGGTGACATCGGTGGGGGTGGCCCCTCTGGTGAGACTACTAGCTAGAACGTTTCTGTGTGGTCCTAGTATGTGATGGTTTAGTTCTACTGGTGTGGCCTGCTGCAAGAGATACCTCAAGTAAGATCAGCTAATAACAATAACCACAAATGTTTAATCACTGACAGAAAGCACACAGAAAGTGGAAAAGTAGACTTCTGGTGGAGGATGACACAACAGTTTTGAAATGTACTTACTACAAAGACCAAGATAAAGATATTTAAGACATAAAAACTGCATTAACGGATTATGAGGCAAGAGCAGCAAGAACTAGCAGAAAGAATATAAAAACTGTTGGAATCTTGGAACATTGGGATGTAGAGGCCCCTCCAAATACTCTGCCCAAAAAGTTCTCTCTTTACCTGGACACAACCATTGATCTACTTCATACAGAAATGGACAGAATTCATAGATGATCATGCGAAGACAATGCTGTGGATGTCCTGCATCTAGTTTCAGCAAGGCTTCGACTCTGTGCTGCACAGGAGGTTAATGAGCAAGCTGAGGGACGTGGGATGGGGAAAAACTGGTGGGGTAGGTGGAGAGCTGGCTGCAGGGTAGACATCAAGCAAAGGCCAGTAACTAGAGGGGTACCGCAGGTTCAGTGCTGGCCCTGATTTGTTCAATCCTGTATTGGAAACATTGCAGAGGGGTCAAGATCAGCCTGTTCACAGACAAGGCAAAGATTTGTGCAAAGTGGACACTGAGGAAGGAAGGGAGGGAGGAGGCAGGCACTCAGAGGATCTAGCTAAACTCGAACACTGGTCTAGGGAGTGGCAGCTGGGGTTTTGCAAGGTCATGCACCTCAGAGTCAGAAATCACAGGAACAGCTACTGACTGGGAAATGCAGATAACAGCTTCAGAGGAGAAAGGGACCTGAGGATAACAGTTACAGGGGACATGAAGGTATCAGCACAGTGTAGGAGGGTGGTAGCAGGGCAAACAGGATGCTGGGGTGCACTTCCAGAGGATCACCTCTAGAAAGGTGGAGGTCATCCTGCCATTGAATAGATCACTGGTGAGGCCACACTTGGAGTATAGTGTACAGTACTGGTGCCCATACCTGAAAAAGATGTGAAATTACTGGAGGGTGCAGTGTAGGGTCACAAAAATGATAATGGGACTGGGGAGTTGCTGTACAAGGAAAGGTTGAAGGAGCTCAACCTGAACTCGCTGGAAGAGGGGACATGATAGAGACCTTTAAGTACTTGAAAGGCATAAACAAAATCAGGAAGGGAGGAGTGTTCTGCTTAAAGGAAGGAAGGGTCACGGGGCACAGTCTGAAGCTGGAAGGAGAAGGTTTAGGAGGGAGATGAGGAGGCACTACTTCACAGAGAGTGTGGTGGTGGGTTGGAATGCACTGCGGAGGAGTTAATCGCTCAAGGACAGTGGATAGCTTCAAGTGGGGTTGGGATTGAGTCAAGGGCAGGGTTAGTACAGACAAGAAAACAAAGAGGGAAGGACTGGGAAAGAGGAGGAAGGAAGGAGGAGGATTTGGATGGGGCAGCTGTAATGATATGAAACTAACAGCTGCACAACAAGCACACTTGACAGACCTGTGGGCCTTTTCTGCTGCTAATTTCGTATGTTCTTATACATCACAAAGAAAAATCCAGAACAGGCAAACCACCAAAAGCCATAGTTGCAAAATTCTTCAGAAGTATGAATAAGGACCAAATTCTACAAATGGTTTAAAGGAGATTAAGTTAAAAGGAGCAAAATGTTCAATACATCATAAATTACTGGAAACAGGCCAAGGGAGGAAAAAATGACAATCTGCAGACATAAGAATCACGTGAAGTCTTCCTTTCTGCACCCAGCCAGACTTTAAGTTACCTTAAATAGCCATGACTTAACTTACAAGATGATGGAGGAAGCATATAGTGTGCCAAGAACAGTTAGAGGTAAAACATAATAATTAGACATAATATCTGGATAATAGCTTTGCTGGGCTATAAAGCTCTCTGCTGAGCTGAATGCAGTATTTAGTGCCAAACAGTGCTAAATAGGCGTGCATGCTCACTAGCAGAGTGCACACAGGATGTTAGCAGGCTTGCAGGGCATATGTGCACCAGCAGACATGCAAGTGCACTAGTGCAATGCATTTAATTGGCTATTGTGCTACATTAACGTGCTGTGCAAACAAAACAAAGGCAGGAAAATGGCCTTAAGGAGAAGTGTGCACCCAGCAGTTAATGGTGGCTGTGCAAACAGGAAAAACAGAGGGCCGTGGAGACAAAAACACAAAAAACGTCTGAGGAGCACCAAAAGTCAAATTAACTGAGAAACAAACAAGCTGGAGGAGGTAGGAGAAACCGACACCAAAGTCAAAGGACCCCACAGAGACCCCCACACTCCCAGAAATGAATGAAATTGTACCTATCTGTAGCCCCCTTTTTTTAATGGAGACCACTAAAAACACCTAACAAGGCAGAAATGTCCCTAATGCACACAGGAAAGGAGAAAAGGCAGATTCTTCTTTTTTTTTTTAATTTTCTCCCTTTGAAAGCCGCAGCTTAACATACAGTTTTACTTTAGGAGCGCCTGAAAACATGCAGCCCCAAAGTGCTATACAGAATTGTAGCCCCAAGGAAATCTTGAGAGAAGATAAAAGTAGCCCTGTCCCTTTAAATGGCACAGCTTAACCAGGATTTGCTGCTGCTTAGAATCCTCCTGTGCCCAATATCCTGAGGCCTGGGCTGTGCCATTTCCTGGCAGGGTGCACGATACCCAGTTGTAATGATACCCACTGACAATGTGGAGCACTACAGAAATGCTCCTTTTACAGGATACACATTTTCCTAGCCAAGATAACAGAAGGTATAATAAAACTGGGCAACAGAGAAACCCTTCTAGGATATCTCAATTTATGTTTAATACCAAAACTAGATAAGGACTCAATCGCAAATTCTGCAGACTAAAGGTTAGCTAAAATCGAGAAAATATCAACAAGATCTGAATCTTGTAGATATGTGATGTAACAAAGTATCACAAAATCAGACAATATACCTTTTATTCAAACTCAATAGGTATATCTTCTTGACTTGATTACTTTCTCTGCTCCCATTCAATTTTCCAATACATTATGGACACTGAAATACTGACTATTCATTTATCAGAACATGCCATGGTAAAATGATGTTTGATACCAGCAATAAAAAATCTCCACAAAGGCACTTTAATAATTCTTTATTAAGAAATCAAGACTTTATATTGACCACACCACAACAGCCATACAAGCATTTTGACATTTCAATTATCCTGGAAAAGAGCAAATTATAAAATTATGAAGCTTTCAAGGTGCATATAAAAGCCTATTATATCATCTGAATTTAAACAAAAAGTTAAAGATCTAAATTAATGGTACTCAAAAGGAATTAAAAGAATTAGAGGTCAAAATACAGGAAGGACAAGATAATTTAAAAATGTCAGGAAGGAAAAAAGAATATTATTACAAGATACTATACATAGATGAAAACTACAGGAAACATTTGAAGACAAACCTTTATGTTACTTGAGATAAACCAGAGAAGCTACTGGTACCACATATCAAAAACAAGAGAGAAAGATAGTACAGTAAGTATCCAAGCTGCACAAAGAAATCTATAACAGAAGACAGAATAATTGGAGATATCTTTTGGACAATTGCTAAACAATTTACCAAATTTCAACTATAAATAACAGAACAAATTAGGCAGTATAGAAAAATTAAAACCCAAAGAAAATAGAAACAGACTGTCGGTCTTTCTCATTGATAGATATTAAAATGTAACAGAACTTCTCCCAAAGGATAAGGCATCTGGTTTTGATGGCCTTATGGCGGATTTTATTCCATCCTTAAAGATGTTATAGGCCCTTCAATACTAGTTACCGGAAGAAATTATTCAATATATCCAAGAACCCTTATTTTCTCCATTAGTAAGTTCAATACAAAAGAAAACAAAACTCCACAATTATTGGTGAATTATAGACCTCCAGCCTTATTTAACACAGATGATAAAATTATTACAAAACTCATAGTATTAAAAATAGAATAACAGACTCCTTATTTGGTTTACGTAGATCATACTGGCTTTGTGGAAGGTCATACAATCTTTGAATGCCTGAAAAAGTGTAATTCATAACTGATCATCTTAGAGAAACAAACAAGGAATGTCTAGCAATACCCTGGATGCACTCAAGGCTTCCCAATCTAATAAGATGGGAACCCATACTCGAATTTATGTGCAAGTTCATTTCCTAACCCTATAATTAGTATTCTTAGGGTTATTTACAATGCACCTTTAGCAATTTTCAAAATAAACCAATTCAATGCACAGCCGCTACCCATGAAATGGGGTCAGACAAGGCTGTTCATTATCCACAATTATCTTGGCTTTAGAACCTTTACTATCATAAGAAACAATAGTAATATCACAGGATATGAATGGGGATCAAATTAAAATTAATGTATATGTTACTGCACTTTCACAAGAATTTGTAAATTTCTCTCCGTTATCCCTCTATACATTAAATAAGGCTAATGTAGTTATCTTACTAAAAATTAACTTTCAGAAGAAACAACAGTCACTACTTGAGATACAAAAAACAAGATGAAATATTTTATTTTATTTATTTGAATTTTGGTAACTGGGAAGACCCACTGAGACAGGCCTGTCCTTTTTCAGGGCGACCGGAGAATATAAGCATTCCATACAAACAGAACATTGTCATACAGTGTAGAACAGTTGACACAGTAAATGTACTGAAAAAACTAACATAACTTATAGAAATGTAAAAGTAAAATTGTGGGTATAAATAAGCATCAGCTAAAGCAGGATTGGACCAGGAACTGCAAGGCATAAGAACTATACATACTGAACAGTTTGACATAGCTGAAAGTCAAGTAAAGGCAGTGATATGCTTACACACAAGTATTGTTAAATTATACATAATGTACAGGTTCCAAGTAGAAACTTAGGAGATAAAACACTATTTTATTTACAAACACAAACTGAATACAGTTACAGACTAGAGGCTAGAAGAATTTGATCTTGTTCTTTAACATGGGTAAGTGATGTGCAGGAGAGTAGATCGGAGGAGATTATTCCATAGTACAGAGGCTGCAGCTGGGAAGGATCTATGCAAATAGCTCGGCAGGTTTTGGGCTGTTTTAGAAGTGGATACTGTGAGGACTGGAGAGATCTGGTAATAGGTTTCAGAGTGAGTAGGTTAGCTAGGCTGGGTGGGAGGGCAGGTTAAGGTAAGGTGCACATCAAGGGAAATCAAGTCGTGCTTCAAGGATGGCCAGCCTAGGTGTGGTGCACGTTGCAGTGGTGGATCCGGTGGGGCTGACACTGAGAGTATGTTATTCTGTGGTTAGCTTGTTTTAGTTTATTTAGGTTAGTGGTCTTTGCTGAGTTGAGTAGTGTCATAGAGGAGGCCAGGAAGCAGGCTGGCAGTGGCAATGACTCTCCTAGTCTAGGGTCATAGGTAGAGAGTAATTTCTGGTGCATGGACTTTATTAAGGTGAGGTTCAAAAGTTAGTTGCTCATCTAGCATTAGCCCTAGATATTTGAAGGTGTCAACCCCTTCTAGAGGTTCACCGGTAGTGGTCTTAATAACCAGTGGGGGATGGGTAGAGGTATTGAAGGTGGAGTGGATAAACAGCAGTCTTGGTCTTTCTAATGTTCAGCACCAATAGATTGTTATTAAACCACACCTACAGCTGCTGGAAGTCCCTCTCTAGGTTGTTATTGAGAGGGTGATACTATCTGAGGACCTGTAGAGGTATGACATCACCAGCATATAGCTGTATGGATGGTTTTATTCCGCTGACAAATAACAGCAATACTACACTACAAAGAATCTAATACAAATTAAAATCACAAATATGCTGGATAAGTGTCAGAATCTCTCACTTAAAAAAAAACTTCAAGGTACTGATTGAGGAATTTTTTTGGACAGGAGACACCCCAAACAACATAGCAAAAGGGGATATGGGTTGTCCAGACCCAGTCTACCACTATCAAATTGTAACATTAACCCACAGTTGGCCATGGCTAAGAGAAATTGTACGCCAAAAGAAAACCACTTTAAATTATGGAATATGGTTCTACATCAAAACAGTGACTGTGAATGAGCATGGATCATAATAGCGACCGCAAAGGCCACCAACATGAATGGCCCAGCCCATAAACAATGCATGTCAAAATAGTGAACTACAGTCTGACAAAACAAAACAGAAAAAAACAAACAAAGACAGCAGCTGCAATGATGTATTTTATTACCATATGTTTGTTTATTTGACATAACGTACTATCATCCTCTCTGTACCTTTATCTGTATCCTATGTTGTATTCTCCGGGTCATTCCTGAAAATAGGCATAATACTTGTCTAGTGTACTTACCGGTCAACGAAAGCTAAATAAATAAATAAAAGAACAGCCATGATCACACCTGCAGTTGGAAGTTGTCGCCAGCCAAGCATGAATAGTCATAATTAATCGGACACCATACTCCGACACAGTGCCCTCGATCCTCCTCCTTGAGTCCTTGTAAGCGCTGCTTCTTGCTGGCCAACACAGGGCATCAGAGCATGACACCAGCTGCTCCACCCACACCTCGCTCAGGTGCTGCTCCTCCTTCAGGCAGTCGAGGAAACACCACACACTGGTATGGCATGCCAGGTACCAAAACCACTATGCCAGTCCCAAATGGCGTTATTGGTGCATGCCAACCCAGCAAGCATAGCATCATACATATTCAAGAATGCCACAGTGAAAACAGGCCTTGGTTGTCCTGAATGCCCGATAGGCTGGCCAATCCATGCATCTTCTATGTAGTAGGCAATGGGCTGCAGCATCTCCTCACTGATGCCAAAACACTCCCATTCCCATAACTCCTCATAGGCAGTGGCAAAATCACCCACTGGCACAAATGCAAGGGCAGGTAGCATCCTGACCTACAGGGCTAACTCCTTTATCTGAGGCAGATCTGTCAGTGACTGCTGGAACTGGCACCATGCAGCCTGGCAGAAGTGGAAAAAGCACACACGCACCTGCCCCTCTTCATACATAGGAACAAAGCCCTTCCATGCCATATATTCAAAGTCCATCAGTGCGTGCATGGGCGTAGCACATTCCCCAACGTCAACAGTTCTGTAAATACCTGAATGTATGCCTGCTCCTTCCTGGAGTACATTAGTATGTACAAGGTGAGTACCACCACCAGCATCGCAAGCTATGGACCATTTACAGCTCGGTAAACAGTGGTGGTGAATGACAACATGTCCCATTGAGGAACTGTACTCTCAGCCCTCCAGGAAATGGACAGATTTCTCTGTGGCAAATAGTAGCACATGGTCCCCTTGTTCCCACTGTCATACAAGAAGAGGGCTCACCTGTGGCAATCACAGTATACTCCTGAGGATGCACAGATCACGCCCTGTTGCCGGTGTCACAGGACAGCCCTCTTGGCCTGACAGATCGCCTGTATGGTTGGCTTCAGCAGCTGAATTCGTGGTAGACAACCGGGGACAGCACTGGGAACCCTAGAGGTGCACTGTACAAGGATAAGCGAGGTGGTCTCCAAACTGGTCTGTGTCCTGTACCGTACTGAGCCAAGCACCCTCCAGGCGTCAGTCTCACCTGTAACTGGAACATGGTAAGTCTGAGTCGAGTTCACAATGTGATCCACCATGGTATGGACTCTAGCAGGTCACCGAAATGTATGTATGAGGCACAGCGCCAGTACACCTTTCCAGCAACCTCCCTGTTATGCTGTAGAGGAACCACCATAGGACAGAAGCAGCTCCCTTTTGCGCCCACAAAGTCGATAGTCTCTGTCATTCTCAAACGACTTGTATGGCATACCTGCATGTTCAATTTCCCCTTTACAGGGAAGTGTGTATGCCATCATGTTGTCCCACACCTATCCCAGTGGGAGAAGCAACACCTGTGGCAGTCCACCTTTCCAGCCTGTACAAGAAATGCCAATGTGGACATCAGATGGACACACTCTCACGAGAGGAACCAGGCATAGTCCCAGTAGGAGTAGCAACACATGCAGCGTTCACCCTCCAGCTGGTAAAATAAATGCAGACATGGACATTGGATGGACATGCAAATGCGGGAGGATCCAGGCACAGTAACACTGGGCAACAGAATAAAACAGAAAACAGGGAGGAGAAGAAGCACTGTGGGCAAATTTGGAGACGCAATGGCACCACAATCTGCACAGGGCTGTATACAGACCCCCTTCTCAGGGAGGAAATGGACAAGGAAATGATAGAAAGAATACTTAGAATGGCAGAAAAAGGAGATATTGCTGATGGGTGATCTGAATATGCCAGATGTAAACTGGAGTGCAGTAGCAGCAGCCACTTCAAAGTGGGGTTATTCTAGATGCCCTACAAGGCATGCCTTAGACAACTAGTATTGGAGCCCACTCGAGGGGAGCAATCTTAGACCTGGTTCTCTCAAATGGAGATGAAGAGAGGATCACAGATGTAGAAGTGGTAGTCATCAGGAACTAGCGACCATCAACAGTATGGTTCACAATAAACACAGCAATAGAGTCAAGCCATACAAAGGCAAAAGTACTGGACTTTGGAGGCTGACTTTGCCAAATGGGTGAGTGCCTAAGGAATGCACTAGCAAATGGGCAGGAAGGAGGGTGGAAGAACAATGGGGAATAATAAAACTGCCATCACAGAGGTAACAAGCCTTTGTGTGAAGCAAATTAACAAAGCGAACGATGTAAGAAACCACTATGGTTCTCAAAGGAAGTGGCAGTGAAGGTTCAAGAAAAGAAAGCATTCAGGAAGTACAAGGAATCGCAGGAGCAGGACAAGGAACTGTATCAGTTAAAGCAAAGGAAGCTGGGAAGGCAGTCAGAACAGCAAAGGCCCAAACCGAGGAAAAGATAGCCAACTCAGTTAAGAAGGGATAAAACCTTTTATAGGTACATCAGGGCCGAAGGAAGACCAAGGGAGGCTAGTGAGACTTAATAAAGAGGAGGAGGATGGGCAGAGGGTGACTGTTAAAGGCAGAGATACTAAACAAATATTTTTGCTCAGTATTTACAAAGGAAGTGGGGGTACCTAAAACAAACAGTAGAAACACTCTGGATACAGAAGTTGATACCAGCCCATTTACAGAAGAAAGGGTTCTGAAAGAACTCTTAAAACTGAAGGTGGACAAAGCAATGGGGCCTGATGGGATTCATCCCAGAATTCTAAAAGAACTAAGGGTAGAACTAGTGACACCACTGACTACCCTCTTTAACAAATCATGGGAGGATGGGGTGGTACCTGAGGACTGAGAAGGGTAGATGTGATTTCCTTCACAAAAGTGGGAGCAAGGCAGAAGCAGAAAACTACACCTCTTAGTTTAACCTCAGTGGTAGGAAAAATGATGGAATCACTTCTGAAGGAAAGAATTGTTGAGTATCTAGAGTCCAGAGTGGCTCAGGACCCAAGGCAGCATGGATTCACAGCGGAAGGTCATGCCAGACAAATCTGATAGATTTCTTTGACTGGGTGACCAAAGTAGTAGATCAGGAGGGGCTGTGGATATGGCCTACCTAGACTTTAGCAAGGCATTTGACACAGTCCCACACAAAGATTAATATACAAGTTAGCCAGCCTCGGGAGGGTCCCAAGATGACAGCCCAGGTAAAGAATTGGCTGGAGAATAGGACACAGAGAGTAATAGTAAATGGAGTCCACTCTGAAGAAAGAGGGTTACTAGTGGGTACCCATGAGGTTCAGTATTAGGACCGGTCCTCTTCAATGTCTTTATAGCGACATTGCAGGGGACTGAAGGAAAAATGTCTCTCTTGCAGATGACACAAAGATCTGCAACAGAGTTGATCCACAAGGTGGGATGGAAATGGATGAGAAGGACTTGGCAAGGTTAGAGGAATGGTCAATGTATGGCAGCTTAGATTCAATGCTAAGAAGTGCAAGGTAATGCACCTGGGAAACAAAACCCAGGGAAGAGTACACAATGGGGGTGAGATACTAACAACAACAAAAATGGAAAGGGACCTGGGTTAGTCATATCAGATGACCTAAAGGTGGGCAAGCAATGTGAGAGGGCAGCAAGGAGGCTGGGGAATACTGGGATGCACAGGGAGGCATCACCAGTAGAAAACAGGAAGTTATTATCCCTCTGTACAGACAGTTGGTGAGACCTCATCTGGAGTACTGCGTGCAGTTCTGGAGACCAATTTCCATAAGGACATAGACAGGATGGAGGCTGTCCAGAGAAGGGCAACTAAAATGGTGCAAGGTCTGCACCAGAAAACATATGAAGAGAGACTTAAGGAGCTGAATATGTATAGCCTCAAAGAAAGGAGGAGAGGGGGACATGATAGAAACTTTCAAGTACCTCAAGGAATCAACAAAGTCCAAGAGGGTAGCATCTTTCAAAAAGAGGTGTGCAAGAACAAGGGGCACAATTTGAAGATAGAAGAGCTGGCTCAGAGGTAATTTAAGGAAGTATTTTTTCACAGAGAGGGTTGTGGATGCATGAAACGGCCTTCGGAGGAGGTTGTGGAGTCAAAAACAGTGGTGGAATTCAAGCATGCATGGGACAGTCATAAGTCAATTCTAGGGGTGAGGGTAGGAAGAAGTAGGCTGCTGGTTAGTGGGATCTGCAGCTTATCCATTAGGTAGGGAAATGGGCAGACTGGGTGGGCAAAGCGGTCCTTATCTGCGTCAAAATCTATGTTTCTATAACAATGCAGAGTATGAGTGCAGTAATGTTCACAGGCTACCGAAGGAGGATATAGTCGGTTGGAAGCATTGCATTAGCTGCTTACGTGGGTCTCAAACCAACAATGCTGCACTCTTCAATGCACCCAAGTATCTGCCTATCTGTCTAACTGTACACACTATGACAACAGCATGCTGCAGACTCCTCCAACACACTCCTACATGGCCATCACATATAGCATGATGGAGCTGTAGGTCCAGGGGTCACCATTCTTGCCAGTGTGCAGGCATCACACAGCAAAATGCTTAACCCCTCTCACCACCCCAAACCCTCGCTGTCACTGAGCCCTCTCCCATCGCTATTATGACGGTTGTCCATAATCACAGTCATTATTATGATGGCAACTCATATTCTCAGTTGACGTTATGATGGTCACCATTTTCCCAGTCGCTATTATGACAGTTGCCTATATTCCCAGTCGCTGATACGACTGTCGCCCATACCGCTATGTATTATTATAGGAACTCAATTTAAGTCACCCATAACGAGGTGACTTAAATTGAGTCACTATTTCACAGGTTACCATGGAATAATATTTACAAATAGGAAGTATACAATTCCCATCTATGGTATTATATTTAATCTAAACATATTATTTAAAATGAAAAGTAGGTTATAAAACAATTTACAAAAGTTATATTGGCTAAAAGTCTAGATGATCATGATATACCATGGATGTATATTCCTATAGGTATGGAAAAAGTTACTATGTATTGAACAGCAACAGGTAAAATATTAATCAGTAAATTACAGACAGTTAATATTTATAAATGGTGTGATTTAAACAGTCGATTCCACTTGTGTGCAATTCGGTTGTGTGCACATATCTGGCAGGTCCCAATTCACTCTCTATTATGCCTTAATTATTTTATCCTGATGTGTGCACTGCTATTTTCAGTTGTGTGACACATTTTGACCTGAACTCACTAGTCAGTGTCATTATTTACTGCTTGATTACTTATTTTCTCCCCAGTGTGTTAAATGGTAGTTAACTTTATTCAGCACCTTTACAAGCATGCTATTGAGACAGTGTGAAGCTTGTCATTGTTCCAACCAATGAGCCTACATCTACCTCACCTGTAGCCTGTTAGCGATTACCTCCGATTACCTCTGAGCAATAGTCTTAAATAGTGCTATCAGATTATTTGTTTGACCCACTTGCCATGGAGAAGTTGTCACGCACAGTGTTATCCTGGAGCAAAGGTTCAGCTCCTACAGAAAGCCCTCATACCGGTGTCTCATAAAGAACTAGCCACAGAGTTCTCCATCGATGTGTCCTGTGTCTGTCAGATACTGAAGCAGAAAGAGTTGATATTATCACAATGGCACTCAGGTGCAAAAAAAAGAAAAGAAAACGAATGAGGGAGGGCAAAGACTCTAGAGTCATGTAAGCTCTTCTGAAGTGGTTTACAGCTGCTTGAGATCATGGGGTCCCTCTGTCTGGCTATATCCTTACAGAAAGGCAAAGTAACCTGGCTGCGGAATGGGCATCGACTTCGAGCCATCAGCTGGACGGTTGTCAAGATGGAAAGAGCGCCATAACATTGGTTACAAGAAAGTGCACGTGAGAGAACGGAATGATTTTGAGAGCTGAGAGAGGTGGTTGTGGGAAGTGCTGCCAACATTGGCAGCATCATTTGCACCCAGAGACATCTTCAGCAGACAAAACTGCACTATTCTTTAGAACAACACCAGACGACACCCTCACCTTTAAAAAGAAGCAATCTCAGGACACAAAAAGCCAAGGAGAGGGTGTCCATGCTAGTGTGTGCAAACAGCTATGGGACAGAAAAACTACCCTTGCTCATTGTGGGAAAGTCTAAGAAGCCACGGTGCTTCAAAAGGGTAAATGTCTCAGCTTTGCCTGTGGAATACACTGCAAATTCAAATGCGTGGAAGACATCAACATTATTTCACGACTGGCTAAAGCTGATAAGACAAAAAAATGGGCAGGCAAGCATAAAATCCTGATGATCGTGGACAACTGCACAGTGCATAAACCTCTGGCTTTAAGAAATGTGCAGCTTGTATTTTACCCCTAATTGTACAACTCTCATCCAGCCGATGGATCAGGGTGATCAACAATCTCAAACAGCATTACAGAAAGTAAATTGTGAATAAAATTTTGTTAGGAATTGACTCACAGGATACTCTTGCGTTCAATGACATTGCCAAATCTATCACAATACTGGATGCTATTCATTTACTATACTCCGCTTGGTGTGATGTCTCCCCTCAAACAATAGAAAATTGTTTTAAAAAGGCTGGCATAGGAGCAGAATACGATCAAGAAATACAGGTTACTCACCTATAACAGGAGTTCTAGGAATGGTATTTGTTGTTCATCCATACTGTCTGGCAGGTTCCTTGCCTTCTAAATTGCCAGAAGGTCTTCAAGCTGGCTCCTCCACCCTTCAGGTGGTAAAACTCTTGGCTCCACCCATGACGCCAGATCGCCCGCTGAAGCCAGGCGCGTCAAGCCAGGAGGTCGGTCGGTGGATGAACAACATATACCATTCCTAGAACTCCTGTTACAGGTGAGTAACCTGTATTTCTTGGGACATGGATATGTTGTTCATCCACACTGTCTGGCAGACTCCTAGCAGTTCTCCGGGAGGAGGGAGGCAAGGCGCAAACCCCTACTTAGGAAATAAAGACTGGAGAACCGAGGCCCCAAAATCAGCATCCCGGCGTGACTCAAGGTCGATGTGGTAGTGGGTGATGAAGGTGTGTGCTGACTTCCAGGTAGCAGCCCTGCAGATTTCCTGGATAGGGACATCCCTGGAAGCAGCCACCGATGCAGCTGTATGGCGGGTAGAATGAGCTCTTATCCTTCTGGGAGGCTCCATGCCCACCAACCTATAGCAGAGATCTATGCAGGAGGTGACCCACCTGCCTATCATCTGCTTGGCTGCAGGTCTGCCAGGTGCGGCTTCAGCGTAGGTGACAAACAGCTGGCGAACCTCTCCCGAACTTCAGCCGTCCGCTCCTTATAATAAGTGAGCGCCTTCTAGGGTCCAAAGTATGGAGCCTATATTCGGCCTCCGAGGTGTGACTGGGGTAGTACACCGCAGAGTCAACACCTGGTTAAGGTGAAACTCCGACACCACCTTCGGAAGGAATTTCGGTGGGGCGAGGACAACCTTGTCCCTGTGGAAGACCAGATGAGGAGACTCGATGGAAAGCGCCTGAGCTCTCCCATCCTTCTGGCTGATGTGACAGCCACCATGAAGGCAGTCTTCCACGACAGGTGAAGATATCACACCTGTGCATCGGTTCAATAGCTTGCCCATGGGCATAGCAATAGCAAGAGATCCCATGGAGGTGGAGGTTCTTGCACTGGAGGGATATGTGATCAAGGCTTTTGAAAAAGCGCCAACCACCTTCTCCTGCGCCACCGACTGCTTCCCGCCCGCGCCTGTAAGCAGAGATGGCTGCCAGGTGCACCTTAAGGGTCGCCGACAAGCCCTTGCCGAGAAAGGACCACAGGTAGTCCAGAATGCTTGCCAAGGAACAGGAGGAAGGGTCCAGACCCTTGCTCTGACACCAAATGGAGAATCTCTTCCAGTTGAAGGCATAGCATTTTCTGGTTGACTCTTACGGGATGCCTCAATGACGCTTGAGGACCTCTGGAAAGACCCAAGGCCTGGAACTCTAGCCTCAGGAACCAGGCCGCCAGGTGCAGGGATTGAAGATCCGGATGGAATACCTTCCCTGACTGAGATCAGGTCCAGGCGGGCTGGAAGCCGCCTCGGGAGCCTGGAGCTGAGACTGAGGAGATCTGATACCAGAACTGGCAGGGCCAGTCTGGGGTACCAGAATCACTTGCCTTTGTCCTTCCTCACATTGAGAAGCACCTTGTGGATCAAGGGAAATGGGGAAGAGAAGAGCCCGGGTCCACGGCCTCGAGAAGGCATCCCCTGCAGCGAGCCCTGCTGAGAGGGGTGGGCATGGAACAGTCTCAGTTTCGCATTCTCCTGGAGGCAAACAGGTCTGCCTGAGGCGTGCCCAGTGGGAGAATAGATCTTGTACTACCTCCAGCAGGAGAGACCACTCGTGGGGCGCAGCCCCTATCCGGCTTAGGGCATTGGCCAGGGTGTTGGAGGCTCCTGCCACATGAATGGCAAGGAGATCCGCCTCCAGGCTGCGCACAGTGACCAAATGTGGAGAGCTTCCCTGCACAGAGGCATGGGCGTGTCGCCCTGGTGGTTTAGGTAGTACATGGTCGTAGTATTGTCCGCCTGGACCTGAACCACTTGACCCAGAAGAAACGGAGCGAAGGCAGCGAGGGCTAGGCAACCGCTCAAGCTCCAGCAGGTTGATGTGGCATCGGGACTCCCGAGGGACAAGAGCCATGCTCTGTGCTCTCCCCAGATGGGCACCCCAACCCATCAGAGAGGCATCGGTCGATAGAGAGACCGTCGGCCGGGGTGGACAAACGGGATGCCCTCCTGCAGATGTGCTGGAACGGTCCACCACTGAAGAGCGTTTCACATCCCTGGGTCACTGTCACTAGCTGATCCAGAGGATCAAAGTGCTGTGACCATTGGCTAACCAGCCCCACTGAAGGGGACGCATGTACCAACAGAACTGAGGACCACGCTGGTGCAGGCCGCCATGAGGCCCAGGAGGGGTCAGGAAGTTCTGGGCAGGGCGCAATTGCCCAACAAGAAATGACTGGGCAAAGGAGGAAAGAACCTTGGCCCTGTCCGCTGGGAGCCGTGCTCTGGCTCAGAGAGTCGAGCTCTGCCCTGATGAATTGAATCACCTGCTTTGGCACGAGTTCTGACTTGACCTCGTTGATGAGGAGGCCAAGCTGAGAGCAAACCTGGAGGGCCAGATCTGTGGACCGCTTCACTAACGACCTGGAGGGCTGCAATCAGCCAGTCATCCAGGCAGGGTACACCCGGACCTTCCGGCACCGCAGGAATGCAGTCACCACTGCCATGCTGGTGAAGACCCTGGGAGCTAGGGAAAGGGCGAGGGGCATGGCCTGAACTTGTAGAGGGATCCTCTTCCCTGAAGCGGAGGAATCTCTGGTGGGACGGACAGATTGGGACATGGAAGAATGCGTCCTGAAGGTCCAGAGAACAGAACCACATGCCTCGCTCCAAGGATGGGATTATCTGAGCCAGAGTGACCATCCTGAAGGTCCGAGACCTTAGGAACTTGTTCGGTCATGGAGGTTGAGAATGGGGTGCCAGCCCCATCCGCTTTGGGACCAGGAAGTACCTGGACACAAACCCGGGTCTGGAGGAGGATCTGCCACCTTCCTGATCACCTCTTTTTGAGGAGTAAGGCGATATTGGCTCATGAGCCGATAAAGAGGCTGCGGGTCCCATAGCCCCCCCGAGGGACGACGGCTTGGAAGGGCGGGCCAGCTCAATTCCAGGGGCAGGCCCTTTCCTACCACCTCCAACACCCAACGGTCTGTGGTGATAACGACCAGGCGGAAAGGAAGTGGCAGAGCCGTCCTCCCAGGAGGGAACCCAGGGGAGTGACGAGACTGGGGTGACACCCTCAACCCGTCACTGGGCAGGCTTAGAGGAGGGACCTGCCAAGGGACCTCCTGGGCCTTACCTCCCTGCTTCCTATTGGAGGAAGCTGCAGGCTTGGGTTTTGGATGCCAAGGAGCCTGCTGGCCCTGGTGCTGTTGGGCGGACGTGCCCAAGCACAGAAGGACGATAAGACTTATGCTGCTGTTGTCTGCAGCCCTTGTCCTTCTGGGCGGAGGTGACAGAGTCCAGAGTGGCATTGGACTTTGATCTGCTGGAGGTGACCTTCCACTCCAGGGCCAAAAGAGTCGGTCCCCAGAAGGGACATCTGCCAGTTTGTGCTGGGTATCCGCCCGTGAAGGTGGATATCCTCACCATGCTCTCTGCAGCAGCATGGCCACGGGACGCAACTGATCTGGCACAGGATTCTCCAATGTCCAGAGCTGTTTGGAGCTGCTGTTTGCCACCGCCCTTCCCTGGTCCCATACCTGCCGGACCGTGGCCTGCAGGTCGGCGGAGATGAGGATCACCTCATCCAGGAGCCCATGAGGCGTGGGAGAAGTGTGCCATCAGCACGGCCGAGCTGCCTGGCGAAGGCCAAGGGAGGATGCAGCGACACCTGCGCCTGGCATAGTCCAGCTTTTTGGACTCCTTGTCGGGGCTTGTCCACATCCCTAACGCTCCCGGAATGTCGGAAAATGCTGTCGGTGACCAACCCTCGGCAGAGGGTGTTCAAAAACTGGGCAAAGAGCCGGTAGGGACTGCATACTACCTGGCCATCCTGGCTGTAGGCACAGAACAGGAAGCAAGCCTCTGCCAGTGCTCCAAGGCTGGGCCAACAATGGCTTCAGCCACCGAAAAGGCCTCCGTGGGTGAATCCCTCAGTCCAGTATCTTCATGAGGGATACTTGGCCGCTTGGATATGGGCTCGAGCTGCATCCCGGTGGACTCGAGATGGGCGAAGCACACCCATGAAGGACGATGGGCTTTCGCCCATTAACTGGCTCGGAGGACTCCAGGTCAATAGGCCTGGAGAACAGGGAGGAGTCGCCGCCGGACTCTGAGGAGTCCGCGAAGAGCTGCTCTGGGCCTGAGCCACCTCCACCTGCCGAGGACGGTCGGGAGTGAGGGTGACCGACAACCTGTGGGGCAGGCCCTGACCGAGAGTCTTTGGTCGGTGCCCTGATTTCGGTTGTGGAGGCAGAGGTTCCACCACAATCAGTGGGGCAGCTGGTTTCGGCGAACAACCGCCGAGGCTTGGGCACCTCGGCTACAGTGAGGGTTGTTCGGCCGCTCGGGTGACAGCAACTGGATGGCCGGGAAGCACGGGCGCTTGGCTTGTACCCAGACAGAAGTAACTGCTGCCACATCAGGTCTCGAGGTCGACGCAATTTGCGCGCAGCCTCTCCTCTTCGAGGAGGAAGACGAGGATGAGCAGCGGTGCCGCTTACTTTGGTGCCGAGACCGAGACCACCGATGTCGGCAGGATCGGCTGGACCGAGAGGATGTTCGAGACCGAGAACCTCGGTGTTTCCAAGGACAGGTCTGGGAAGGGTGGGGATACCCGCTCTTCCCTTGGCTCGAAGCCTTGATCGGGGAGCAGCTGCACGGGCGCAGGCAGATCCTCGGTCTCCACCGGGGAACGGTGAAGAAGGCTGTCGGATTCACCAGTCGACAGCCCGTCCGACGGGTTGAGAAAAACTCGACTGTGTCGATGGGTGTCTCGCCGGCTGACCTGACGGGACACCGTGAAGCCAGTAACCTTAGCTGCAACCTCGACCAGTCGAGTGTCGACTGTCCCGAAGGGACCTCCCCACTCCCACCAACGCCGATGGTGGGACTTACCTTTGAGTCCTTCTTTTGGACTGAGAGGAATGTCCCAATGGCCCTCTTCTCCGTGGAAAGGGATTGGCAAAGCTCCTTGAAAGAAGCTGAATATGAGGTACCCAGAGAGCGGGATAAATGCGTGACCGAGGAATAGATGATGCGGCCTGTGCCGCCGCCTCCTCGAGGGCGATCATCTGCTCGAGTTGCTCAGCCGAGCCAGCGCCGCTGTAACTCGCCCAATGGGCTCCTTCGACTTCACCAGTGGGTAGCACTTCTCGGCGCCCAAGCTGTAACCAGGCAGCACGGTCTTCCAGGATGTTGGCCGAAACGAACAGCATAACTCGTAGGCTCAAGTGGTCATGGTCTAGGGTTGAGGTAGACGACGTGGAGTGCGGATCCATCCTGACATTTTCTGCCCACAAGGTCACTGCCGAAATCCGGGAGTTGATTTATCCATTGCAGCCGCGAGGGAGAAATCTGACCTAAGTCTTGAAAATTTTAAAATAAGTTTCAGACGAATCAAGAATTAGGATCCAGTCTACACGCAGAGCGTTAAGAGGAACCTGAGCTTCCAAGCGGTAAGGAAGATCTGCGTCATGGGCAGCCGAGTTTTACCACCCGGGTGGGTGGGAGGAGCCAGCTTGAAGACCTTCCAGCAAGATTTAAAGTGGCAAGGAACCTGCCAGACAGTGTGGATGAACAACATATCCATGTCCCTAGAAAATGCCGACTCTCTTGCTATTGAGCGAGTCCCTCCCTCACGGAATGCCACTAGAATCCTTCAATGAATTGTGGCTGTAGATTCAGATGAACCAGCAAGCGGTGAGCTTACGGAGGAAGACATATGCACCTCAGTCCTTGGTGAGAACGGCTGTCACGAAGAGGAGGAGGACGATAACCACTTGACTTCACCACTTCAATAACCACTTCACAATGGCTGGCCTTGCCTTTGATACCTCTCCAGCTAACCTGCTGAGGGAACAATTAAGTTCCCAGCACACTGGTGTTCAGAGAGCTCTTTCTTCAGCTTCAAATCTGTACTGTTGAAGCAATTAGAGGACCTATTATGGCAGCTGGATAACAAAAAGCGAGGGCAGACTTTCTGGACCCCTACTTTCTAAAGATTGCATCCCACGACTTGCAGTCCCCTAACTCATCTCTTTAACCTATCTTTAAACTCTGGTTCTGGTCCCACACTGTGGAAGACAGCCCAAGTGGTTTAACTTCTAAAATCAGGGACCCTATGGAACTTAATAATTACAGGCCCATTTCCATTCTACCAGTGCTATCCAAGATGCTGGAGAAATTAGTGAGTAACCAGTTAAGGAGTATCTTGACAATGCTAACCTCTTGAATCCAGCTCAATCTGGATTCAGGGCCAAGCATAGCACTATCACTGCACTAGCTAAGGTCACAAATGACTGGCAAACCGAATTAGATAAAAAGAATAATGTCTGTGCAGTATTTCTGGACCTGAGCAAAGCAGTCGATACTGTGGACCACGAGCTTCTACTATCATCCTTGCTCTCCCCTGGCCTAGATCAACCCTCCCTAAGTGGTTCAGGTGTTATCTCACCGTAGGTCACAGCAGGTAAAGCTGAAGGTGACCCATCCCCATTAAAACCACTGTTAAGAAGAGTCCCCAAGGTTCTATCCTGGGTCCTATCCTTTTGCCATTTATATAAATAACATTGATTCAACCCTCACCAATTCCTCTGTACACCTCTTTGCTGATGACACTGTTTTTGTATGTCAGCAACTGGCTCAAGAAGCTGCTAGTGAAATCCTACAAACAGAATTCTCCCGTTACAATATCAGCTACTGGAGAAAAAGTTTCTGTTGAATGCAAAGAAAACTAAAGCAATGATGTTCACAAATCAAAGCTCCACCAGCACCTCCTCTTCAATCATTCTCCCCAGCTATGCACTATACTTGGAGAAAACCTGGAGTATGTAGAAAATTTCAAATACCTAGGTGTGTGGATTGACAACAGACTCTACTTCATTCATCATTTAGAAGAACTGCTAAAGCTTCGCTAAAGGCTTGGGCCTTCTCTATAGATTAAAACCCTTCCTAAACAGAGATTCAAAGATGAGGTTAGTCCAGGCCATTTTCTCTCAGTTGTTGACTATGCAGATTTCCTTTATAGCCACTGCCCCACCTCCTACCTACACAGTTGGATACCTTATACCATAGAGCAATAAAATTAATTACAGATCTGCCATCTAATACCCACCACTGCTCTCTTTATGCTGCAGTTGGATGGGTTTCCTTCACCTCAGAAGGAACAGAAATGCAGCCCTATGGATTTACAGAGCGTTATCAAAAACCTTCCAAACTATATTCTGGACTGCTTCACCCAGACCATTCCTAGCTCCTATGCCCTAAGAAGCAACAACATCATCCTGTTCAAATTACCCAAATTCAACACCCGGCTAGGAGGGCAGCAATCAGCTATTCTCTAGCTATAGCATGGAACACCCTACAAAAATCCCTAAAACTGTCCAATATTATTCCAATTGCATCCTTTAAACAGCGTTGTACAGTTTTCTTCACAGAGAAATACAGTTGCTACCACTAGAGCTAGCTTTGTCATCTCACAATCTCCCTCCCAAAATTAACCATATATGGCATAATCTTTGTTCTTCAGTTCTCCTCCCAGGCAGACACCCCATCTTATGGCACCCAGTAATACCCTCACCATCCTAGTATTACATTATGCTGTGTGTTTGCCACGGCCTTCCACTGGGATATGTATATACTATAAATATTAGCTTAACTCTCCTATAACCCATTTTTATCATGTGAATTTTACTGTACATCACTGTATTTATAAACATTTTTTCCCCTGTATGTATAATTGTTTTATATAAGTGTATGATGTAACTGTTACGTATCAACTGTTAAACCTTGACCTTATCAGGTCCATCTTGTAAATGAGCCTTGCTCAATGATGTTCACTTGAATAAATAAAGATTTGATGATGATGATGATCAGAAATCCGGTTCCTTCTACTGCTGAGGTCTGGCAAATGATGGAGAAAATCAGACACTATATTGATCATCGCGAGCAGGCAGACTTCTTATGGTTCTATTTCTTTAGAAAAAGCTGGAACAACTGTCTGTCAAGACAGTAAGCCAGGCAAACATTACAGACTTTTATTAGTGAAGCAGTGAACAGTCTGTTTTTAATATGTTTATTTTGCACATATTTTTTTACAATTCTGCACTTATTTTATAAATAAAAGAGCATTTAAACGCTTTTCAGTACACAAGTGTCATTATTTACAACAAGCGGTTAAAAACAAAGCTAAATTTCAGTTGTATGCAATTTGATGTGTGCACAATTACTGCAGGTCCCACCATGTGCACACATCCGAATTGACTGTACCACAAATGATCTATCATAAAATTAGCTAAAATACTGAAACAGAAACTAGGCAATTCTCTTGGCATGATTATAAGCATATCCACACCCTATAAATCAATGCTGGAAAGTCTAAAATGGGATTCTAATACACAATGAACAAACAAGTTTTCTTACATGACAGACTAACCATAACACACAAAAATCAGTAAGTAAAGACAATCAAAATTACTATAAAGCTCAGATATAGAATATATGGGGTTAGACATAAAAAACAACAAAAACGGATACTAGTCACTGCCTCTAATGACAAAGAAAATGATTATGGAGAAATGGTACTTCTAAAACTGGAAACTGGTTAATTTCAACACATCGATAAAAAACTTAAGAAATACCCTGAGCATGAAAAAGTTTCAAATCTACTGATTCTTATGATATGAATGTAACTAACTACATGGAAAAAATGTAAATGTTGCTTCCTCTACCTTTCAAATTAACTTTATGCTAGAAACTACAAAAAAGTGTAATGGTTATATATACAAAACAACTGTGAAGTTTTATAAATTGTATTACTGTCTTTCTATGAAATCACTGTACAGATATACTGAATATGATCAAACTTTGCATAAAAAAAATTGTGACTTAAAAAAAGACAGTAGTTAAGTAATTACCTCAATAATCTATATTTATCACACAGATGTTGTTCCGGTTGCTTATGATGGTCAACTGGGAAAATGTGTGGTATGCTCACAGTTGCCTATCCCTATCATAACCATTTATTCTATTATTTCTAAATAATTCTAAATGCCCACCAGACCTTAATTTGCAACCAGGTGTTCAATGACCAAAATCTGATTCTGAACATTGTATGGTGGTAATCTCACAGTGCTAGGGCACCCTGCACAAATAGAGTTGTTGAATGAATGGTTGGCATAGCTCTGGGCACAGGCCAAAGCAGAAGTAGTACAATACACAACTTAGATTTTTTAAAAAAAGCATGTAAATGCACCAATACACAAACAGCAAAAAATCAAGAACAATGCATAAATTAAATGTCCCAAGTGCACTGAAATAATGCGAGTCATGGGTACCCATACAGCTGCAGTGGTGTGTGGTGGTATTTTTTTTGGGGGGCACTGGGCTCCCTTGTAATGCACTCACCAAAACTGCTATATACCGTACCGATGGGAACCGCTGTTTGCAGGGGGCAGAATGTTCCCTATATCAGCACTATATCCCGTTATGCAAATTTTAATTTCAGTTGTAAGAGGTCATTCATAGGCTGTGTGACCACTATTAGCACAGAATTGCAGCTGCTGCAGGGGTCGGCCCATGGTATGGCATCAGGTGCATGGTGTCACGCTATGGCCTGTGTCCCCAGCACTCAGTGTTACAGCCAGTTTCATCTCCACTGCCCTTGCCTTAAAGCCCATTTCTGGGCTGTGTTAATGTCACTATAACTTGTCCCTTGCTGGTCTTTATTGGTGGTCTAGTTGCTTCAACCCAATTTGCTTGTCCAATTTTACTTCCTGGCAACCAGTAAATCCCACTCTTAGCTCAGTTCCTTCCTTTTCTCCTGTCCCCTGCTGGAATGAGCATTCCAGTTTGTAGGCTGAGACCCCATGTGGAATTTTTTCAACAGTTTTTCTTGGTCAGTGGTTGCAGTACCAACTGCCAAGGATGAACGAACTGGGGAAGTGATGTGCATGGCACAATGCTTTAATGCATGTGGTGTCCTCATTACTAGGGCCCCTCACCCCCAGCTTTCCTTGTGCTAGCTAAACCAGCCAAGGGCAAAAATTATAAGAAGTAGGGAATTCCCAGCCTCCCTCCACAAAACAGGGTAATCAGCGGGAAAACACCAAGGTAAAAGGTCAATAGGGAGCAAGGAGGGTAAATGGAGAAGAAGGCAAAGTGAGTAAGGGCAGGATGGGGCTAAAGGGGTAAAGAGATCAAAAATGGAGAGTAATGAGTACCAATGCCCATAGTCTGGGTAACAAATTTCCTGAACTAGTGGCCTTGATGGAAGAGGGACACCTGGATATCGTGGCAGTCACTGAAACATGGTACACACAGAACCATGACTGGGATGTAAACATGCCAGGGTACACAATCTACAGAAGGGACAGGAGAGTGAAGAAGGAGGAGTAGTAGCTTTCTACATAAGGGACGGGATCACACCAACAGAACTAAAGGGTAAATGGGGAGGAGAGGAGGTACTGTAGGTCAACTTGGAGACAGGCAATGGCACCACAATCCACACAAGGGTTGTATACAGACCCCTATCACGAGGAGGAAATGAACAAGGAAATGATAGAAAGCATCCTTAGAATGGCAGAAAAAGGGAAGATATTAACATAGAAGTTGATGGCAGATAAGGACCGCAAGGCCCATCCAGTCTGCCCATTTCTTTTCTACCTTATAAATGTGCCATCAGCCTTTGCTCTGTCAATGGCCCATCTATTCATACTCATCTGTATTGCTTCCTTATGCCTATCCCATGCCTGCTTGAAGTCCTGCACTGTATTCATATCCACCACTTTCTGAGGTAGGCTTCCTTGCATCCACCACCCTTTCTGTGAAAAGAATGTCCTCACATTACCCCTTAATCGGCCTCCTCTAATCTCATGCTGTGTCCTCTTGTCCTGCTATTTTTCTTATATTTAACATGTTAGACTCATTCACCTTGTTAATGCCCTTAAGGTGTTTGAATGTTTTGATCATATCATCTCTCTCCCCTCCTTTGCTCTAGGGTATACATATTGAGCTCCGTTAATCTGTCCTTGTATGTTTTGTGATGCAGTGTCGGCAACATTTTGGTTGCCCTTCTCTGGACTGCCTCAATTTGGTTAATGTCCTTGTGAAGGTGTAGCCACCAGTACTGCACACAGTACTCCAGATGGGGCCTAACCAGTGTCTTGTAAAGAGGGATTATTACCTCCATCTTCTGACTTGTGATACCCTACTAATACACCCTAACATCCCCTAGCCTTACCTACTGCTTTAGTGGTCTGCTTGGATGATTTCAGGTCATCTGTGATGATGATGCCCAAAGTCTCTTTCTTCCCTTGTGACTGCCAGCAACTCACTCCCAACCTATAGGTGGCTTCAGGGTTTCTCTTCCCATTTGCATGATCTTGCACTTCTTTGCATTAAACCCCAGTTGCCACTCTTGCAACCAATTTGCTAGTTTATCCAGATCTCTTCTCATTCTGCCCACACCATCTGAATTATCTACTCTGTTACAGATCTTGGTGTCATCTGCAAACAGACAAACCTTACCCTTCAGTCCATCTGCAATGTCACTGATGAAGATATTGAAGAAGACTGGCCCCAGGACTGATCCCTGAGGTACCCCACTTGTGACTTGTATCTCTTCTGACTGTATCGTTTACTACCACTCTGTTTTTGCCTGTCAATCAGTTTGCCACCCACAGTTGACCAACTCTGACCCACCCGAGCCTGCCCAGCTTATTAATCAATCTTCTATGTGGCACAGTATCGAAAGCTTTGCTGAAGTCAAGGTAGCGACATCAACTGCTCCCCTTGGTCCACCACTCTGGTTACCCAGACAAAGAAATCTATGAGATTAGTTTGACAGGACCATCCTTTTGTAAACCCATGGGGGACCTGAATATGCCAGATGTTAACTGGAGCATGTTTACTGCAGCCACATCCAAGAGCGGGGTCATTCTTGATGCTCTACATGTGGCATGCCACAGACAGCTAAATTGGAAACCACTTGGGAGACAGCAATCTTAGACCTAGTACTCTCAAATGAAGATGGAAAGAGGATCACAGATTTAAAAGTGGGTAGCCATCTGGGAACTAGCGACCACCAAACAGTGTGGTTCACAATTAACACAGCAGCAGAGTCAATCCATACAAAAGCAAAATTAGTGGACTTTAGGAGGGCTGACTTTGCCAAAATGGGTGAGTGCCTAAGGATTGCACTAGCAAACTGGCAGGAAGGAGGGATGGAAGAACAATGGGGAATAATAAAACTGCCATCACAGAGGCAACAAGCCTTTATGTGAAGCAAATAAACCAAAAAATGAAGTAAAAACACTATGGTTCTCAAAGGAGGTGGCAGGGAAGGTTAGGGTGAAAATGTTAGCATTCAGGAAGTACAAGGAATAACAGAAGGAGCAGAACAGAGAACTGTATCAGTTAAAGCAGAAGGAAGTGGGGAAGGCAGTCAGAACAGCAAAGGCCTAAACTGAGGAAAACATAGAAAACTTGGTTAGGAAGGGGATAAAACCTTTTATAGGTACATCAGGGAGCAAAGAAAGACCAAGGGAGGATAGTGAGGCTTAATAAAGGGAAGGGAGGTGGGCAGAGGGTGACTGTGAAAAGGCAGAGATGATGAACCAATACTTTGGCTCAGTATTCACAGAAAAAGAAGAGGGAGGTACCTAAATCGAACAACAGAAGCACTCTGGACTGGGGGGTGGGGTCAATACCAGTCCATTCAGAGAATAAAGGGTTCTGAAAGAACTCCTAACACTCAAGGTGGACAAAGCAATAGGGCCTGATGGGATTCATCCCAGAATTCTAAAAGAACTAAGGAGAGACCTTGTGACACCACTGACTACCCTTTTAACAAATCATGGAGGATGGTGTGGTACCTGATAACTGCAGAAGAGCAGATGTGATTCCTCTTCACAAAAGTGTGAGGCAGCAAACTACAGACCTGTTAGTTTGACCTCAGTGGTAGGGAAAATGATGGAATCACTTCCGAATAGAAAAAATTGTTGAGTACCTAGAGGCTAGATGAGCATGGGACCCAAGGCAGCATGGATTCACAGGCGGAAGGTCATGTCAGATGAATCGAATAGATTTCTTTGACTGGGTGACCAAAGCAGTGGAACAGGGAGGGCTGTGGATATGGCCTAACTAGACTTTAGCAAAGCATTTGACACAGTCCCACACAAAGATTAATAAGCGAGTTAGCCAGCCAGGGTGGGCCCCAGGTGGTAGCCTGGCAACAAGCTGGCTGGATAACAGGACACAGAAGGTAACAGTAAACGGAGTACACTATGAAGAAAGGGGAGTTACTAGTGGCGTACCACAGGGTTCAGTACTAGGACCGGTCCTCTTTAATGCCTTTATAGAAGACACTGCAGAGGGGCTGGAAGGAAATGTATGCCTCTTTGCAGATGACACAAAGATCTGCAACAGGGTTGATACACAAGAGGGGTGGAAAGGATGAGAAAGGACTTGTAGCTTAAGAAATGGTCAAAAATATGGCAGCTTAGATTTAATGCAAAAAGTGCAAGGTAATGCACCTGGGAAACAAAACCCAAGGGAAGAGTACACAATTTGGTGCTAACAACAACAAAAATGGAAAGGGACCTGGGATAGTCATATCAGAAGATGTTAAGGTAGGTAAGCAATGTGAGAAGGCAGTAAGGAGGACTGGGGATGCTAGGATGTATAGGAGGGCATCAACAGTAGATTACTCACCTTAGTAATTATGTTTCTTCTAATGGAGTCTTGTTGTATTCTGACTATTGCAGTTAGTCCCAGCTCTTAAACTGCCCGGAGAATAGAGGGTTAATTTTCTATGCAAAGCACAGAGCGTTGAGCTCGAACTCAGTTCATACCTCTGTCTCCAGCATTCTGAAGCACAACCATCAGATTCTTACAAGCTAATACTAACTGTCACGAAGTGGAAATTGTAAAATGTTTACTAGCCAAAGGCAACCAATATATTTTGATCCCCAAAAGACTACGGTCGAGAATTCCAAAATCAAAAGCCAGGTAGTGAACAAAACAAGACTATTAAAATCATAAAAATAACCCACTCCTCCTCTCTAAAAGAGAGAGTACCCAAATGCACCCCTGAGGTGCAACACTGCACCTGCCAGTCCACTTCCCAAAACAGGTTCTGAGAGGGAAGGCAGGAGGAGGTCAGAATACAGTAAGACTCCATTAGAAGAAACATTATTACTAAGGTGAGTAATTTTTCTTTAAACAACATGACGCCTTGCTGTATTCTGACTACTGCAGACTACCAAGCAGTACCTCCATGGAGGAGGGATTCGAGCCTACTTTGGGAATAGGCTCTGCAGTACTGCTGTACCAAACTGAGCATCACTTCTAGTCTGGGTATACATGGGTAATGCTTGGTGAGCGTATGGACTGTTTTCCAGGTGGCTGCTTTACAAATCTCTAGCAAAGGAATATCCCTGGCAGCAGCCAGGAAGCAGCTGAACCTCTAGTCGTACTGAGCCTCAGACCTGAGGGTGGTATTTTGCTTAGCTTTTCATAGCAGAATTGTATACAAGAGACAACCCACTTGGCAATAGTTCTCTTAGTGGCAGGTTTGCCCTTTCCCACTTCCCCATAAGTGAGAAACAACTGGAGGAGTCAAACCTGTGTGCCTTAGTATGCTCAATGTAGTAACTAAGGGCTCTTTTAACATCCAAATGATGTAATCTTCTCTCTCCTGAAGAAGAATAATCAATGAAGAACACAGGGAAATACATGGATTGGTTCAGGTGGAAATATGAAACCACTTTAGGTAAGAACCTCCTATTGGTTCTAAAGACCACCTTATCTCTATGGAATGAGATAAAATCAAGGTTCCACTGACGGGCTTGCAATTCACCGATACGTCTGGCAGAGGTAATAGCTACACAAAACACAGTTTTCCAAGTCAAGTACTTAAGCTCTGCTGAGGACAAAGGCTCAAAGGGGGTTGTATAAGCTGAGCAATGCAAACATTAAGGTCCCAAGCAGGGTAGATCCCTAAAGGGGATTAGTATGAAGCAATCCGTTGAAAATTTACAGAGAACAGGGTGAGATGACAGTGAGGAAGGCTTTCCTAATGACAGAAAAGCAGAAACAGCTGACAAGTGCACCTTGAGAGTAGCTGGTCTGAGGCCTAGGCCATTAAGATGAACCATATAATCCAGAACTGTAGACAGTTCAGCAGCGTCTGGAGATGTATGCATCTTGGAACACCAAATACTGAATCTTTTTTTTCATTTGGAGTTATAAGTTTTTCTGGTGGCAGGTTTTGAGAAGCTTTAAGAATGTCCAGGAACCGTTGAGACAGATGCAGATCTGCATATTCTAACTCTTCAAGAGCCATGCCTTGAGATTGAGAGACCAAGATTGGGGTACCAAATCCTCCTGAGAGGAGGTTAACAGGTTGTAATTCCTGGGAAGAGACAAGGGAAGATGGACAGCTAGGGACAGCAACAGGGTGTACCAAGGCTGCCTGGCCCAGTCTGGAGCAATCAATCACTTTGCAGGGTTGTGACCTTATCTTGACTAGGATCTTGAACAGTAGAGGGAAGGCATACGGAAATTTCCCATCCCAGTTCAGAATCAGAGCATCCAGAGGGACTGAGCCCAAGGCTGGAGGTCTGCAACAAAATAGAGCAAGTTGGTGATTGTCTGGGGCTGCAAAGAGATCTCACTTTTAACACCAGAGGGTCCAGGGACCATTCAGTGATGGCCCTGGAAATCCTGCTCAATGCATCTGCTAGCACATTGTCCTTTACTGGAAGGTGGACTGCTATCAGAGAAGTCTGTAGTGATACGCCAGGGACCACAACTTCATGGCTTCCCTGGCGCAAGGCTGTGGACTGAGTGCCTCCCTGCTTGTCGATGTACCACATGGTGGTGGTGTTGTCTGTCCTGACCTGAACCACCTCGTTCTGCACTGACTGGAGAAAAGCTGCAGGGCCAGAAAAACAGCCCTGAGTTCCAAAAGATTGATATGAAGGAGGGATTTCATAAGCCATCAGTCCCTGGGTTGTGAGAGCCCCAGATGGGCTCCCACCCCAATAGAGAAGCATCCGTGGTTGGGACTACAGAATGAGACTGAGTGACAAATGGGACTCCTTGCCTGAGGTTGTCCTGATCCTGCCACCACTGGAGAGCCTGGATCATAGTCTGTGTCACTGGAATTAGTTTGGATAGAGGATCTTTCCTCTGAGACCAAAAGGCCCTCAGGTGAAACTGAATGTCCTCACCTGAAATCTGGCCCCTTGACCACTGCCATAGAGGCTGCCATGTGGCCCAAAAGCTGAAGAAGTGCCTTGCTGGTGAGAAACCAGAAGGTGGAAAGAAGAAGCCAGCTCTATAATAGCCCTTGCCCTTTCCAGGGAAGAAAAGCTCTTGCTTTGAGAGTATCCAGCTCTGCCCCTATGAAGGTGAGAAGCTGTACAGGCTTGAAAACCAACTTGGGAAGATTAAGAAGAATCCTAGGTAAGTGAGCATTTGCTGGGTCAGTTTCAGGTCTGATTTGACTTGGTCTGGAGACTGACCCACGGCGAGCGAGTCGTCCAGGTATGGCAATATGGTAATATTCTCCTTCTTAGAAAGGTCACTACTACTGCTAGGCATTTTGTGAATACCCTTGGAGCTGAAGTCAGGCTGAAGGGCATTGCTTTGAACTGATAATGGCCTGAAGACAATTCGAACCTGAGGTACTTTTCTGTGGGAGCACCTGATGGGAATGTAAATAGGCAACTTTTATGTCCAGGGAGGCTAGCCAGTCCCCTGGCCTTAAGGAGGAAGAGTCACCATTTGAATTTTGGTTTTAAGATGTTTGTTCAGGTATCTATGTCTAGGATGGGCCTCAACCCCTGTCTTCTTTGGGGTAAGGAGTACCTGGAGTACAGACCTTTGCCCCTGAGCAACATAGGAACTCTCTCTCTTATAGCCTTTAAAGCCAAGTGGATGAAACCTCTGCCTCTAGGCAATGGTTTCAGAGATGCTTGCAGGTAGAAAGAATCTGGCTCTCAGCTTTGGAAACTGTTTGAAGCTGAGAACCAGCCCCTGGCTTACTACTTCCAGGACCCACTTGTCTGAGGTAACAGACATCCAGTCCTGGATGAAGTAAACAACCTGCCTCCTACAGGAATGGAGGGAGTCGGCATGGCTGACACATCAGGGTGTCTGCTTGGCAGGAGCCTTCTGCCTCTCCCTCTAAAGAACACCCTCAGAAAGGGAGAAGATGCCTGTGCTTTTGAAGGCATGTGAAAAGGCCTGCCCCTAGCTTACTGCCTTTGAGGATTTGCCTGCCTTTCCTTGGCCTGTGCACTCCTGTAAGGCGGTCCTATACTCATCCATCTTTTTCATATAATTCTCTGTCTACTACCCAAACGAGAATTACCCACCCAGAAATCAGGCCTTAGCCTGGGTGTCCTGTGAGGCTAGTACATCTGAGACAAGCCATTCTCTGAAGAGCACAGATGTTGCCATGACTGTAGATACATCACCTGAGTCCACAGCAGCATAAATTGTACCTTGGATGCCTTAATCCCATCAGCAGCCACCTCCTTCAGCTCCCAAGGCAAGCTGGGGAGAAGCCTGCTTGCCAGTGCCAGTACAGTGTCCCACCTGGACTTCTGGTACCTGGCTGCAAAAACTATATAATTAGCCTGCCCCTGAGTCCCAGGACAGATGCCCGTACTGCTTCTTTGCCATGGCATCCAGCTTCTGTAGAGTCTTTATCTGGGGGTGTGAAGCAAAGAGTATGTTAGCCTTATCACAGGCTGCAGCCTGCACGACCAACATGGCTGCATTGTTGATATAAGTACTCTGTACACAGAGCCCGATATGGTGTACCTCTTGTCCCACTTCTTCTGTCGACAGGAGGTGCAGAATTTGGAGATTTTAATAATTTTGTGTCTGCTTCACAAAGGACATATGAAGGGGAATAGACAGTCTCTTGGACTCTGGGATGTCCATCATCTCCACATAATCAGGCTCCTCTTGTTCCTCTACAGCTTTTTCACAGGGAGCTGGAGGTTTCTCGCCACTTTCTGTAAAACAAGTAGTGGGAAGGGACTCAGAAGCCTGGAGGAAATACCAGAAGGCCTGTCTGGGAGATGTCCAGTTCAATGGGCTCATCCAGACCTTCCACACCATCATTATCATCGCCATCATAATCTTCATCCCCTCCAAATCCGGTTCACAAAGTCTTCAGTGGCATAATACGTGAACTGGAGGAACCAATACTGCCTGCAGAAGGCACCAGATCAGACTAGACGAGACGAGCCGAGGTTCCACAATCCTAATAGCTCTGGCAATCTCTTGGTCCGGACAATAGTCTCTAGCTCTGAACCGACTGATTTTTCTTTTACTTTTTGTTTTTTTGGAACCGGATCCCTTGGGATCAGCTCTCTCTTGCCCAAAAAGGTATTGCCCTGGTCAGAGGGCCACGCCCTCTGGATTGATCGGAACCGAGATGGAGCTGGCCGTCTGGTCAGCGGTTTCTCAAGCCTCCTTATCCCTAAGCCTACCTACACTTTTTCCAGGGTACCAGGAAATTTTTACAGATTTGGCAGTCTGAATCGAGGTGGTCAAACCCCAGACAATAAACACAGGCAATGTAGAATCAGCCTTGGCAAAGACTTCCCACACACACTG
Source organism: Neoceratodus forsteri (assembly GCA_016271365.2). NCBI lineage: Eukaryota > Metazoa > Chordata > Ceratodontiformes > Ceratodontidae > Neoceratodus > Neoceratodus forsteri. The sequence continues at coordinate 982,807,108 of CM028133.1, forward strand.
CAGTGTTGTGAAACCAGTGGGCCCGGTTTTCTTTTGGGTTTCTCAGGCGTAGCCATCCTAACCAGCAAACTTACCCTTTTTATGGAAAACAACCAGGCAAGACACCTTATCGGTTTCTAATACGTATCAAGGTATTGGAAAAACGCAAGAAATAGTTTAAAAAAAAAAAAAAAAGGATAAGGACCAATAACCACACTCTAAAGTTTAGAAACAAAATCAAGAAATACAATTCATTAAATGGCGGTTCAGTTGAACTGTTTGAAAACTCTGATTACTCACCTGTAACAGGAGTTCTAGGAATGGTATATATTTGTTCATCCACACTTATTGGCGGGTTCCTTGGCGCTTTTAAATCTTGCGGAAGGTCTTCAAGCTGGCTCCTCCCACCACCTGGGTGGTAAAACTCTCAGCTCCGCCCCTGGCCATAGATCTGGCCTGCTGGAAGCTCAGGTTGTGCGTCGAGCCGGGAGGTCGGGATTGGTCGTGTGGATGAACAACATACATTCCTAGAACTCCTGTTACAGGTGAGTAACCTGTATTTCTAGGGACATGGATATGTTGTTCATCCACACTTATTGGCAGACTCTAGCAGTTCTCCGGGAGGAGGGAGGCAAGCGCACACCCCAATACTTACTTGGGAAATAAGGACTGGAGAACCGAGGCCCCAAAACCAGCATCCCGGCGTGACTCAAGGTCGATGTGGTAATGGGTAATAAAGGTGTGCTGACTTCTAGGTAGCAGCCTGCAGATTTCCTGGATGGGGCGTCCCTGGAAGCAGCCACCGATGCAGCAGTATGATTTGCAGAATGAGCTCTTATCCCTCTGGGAGCTCTCACCGCTAACTTATAGCAGAGATCTATGTAGGAGGTGACCCACCTGGCGTATCGTCCGCTGTTGCAGGTCTGCCAGATGCGGCTTCAGCGTGGGTGACAAACAGCTGGCTTAATCTCTCCCGAATTTCAGCCGTGCACTCCTTATAATAAGCGGCGCTTCTTCTAGGGTCCAAAGTATGGAGCCTATATTCGGCCTCTGAGGTGTGACTGGGGTGGGACCCGGCAGAGTCAACACCTGATTAAGGTGAAACTCCGACACCACCTTCGGAAGGAATTTCAGGTGGGGCGCAGGACAACCTTGTCCCTGTGGAAGACCAGGTAAGGAGACTCAATGCAGAGCGCCTGGAGCTCTCCATCCTTCTGGCTGACGGATAGCCACCAAGAAGGCGGTCTTCCACGACGATGAGAGATCACACCTGTGCATTGGTTGAATGGCTTGCCCATGAGCTTTACCAGTACCTGGCAGTAAATCATGAGGTGGAGGTTCTTGCACGGAGGAAATGTGATCAAGGCCTTTGACGCCCGACCACCTTTTCCTCGCCACGGTGCTCCCGGCCCGCGCTCGGGTAAGCAGAGATGCATGCCAGGTGCCACCTTTAGGGTCGTCGATCTAAGCCCTTGACTAGAAAGGGACCAACTAGTCCAAAATGCTTGCCCTGGGACAGGAAAGAAGGGTCCAAGCCCTTGCCCTGACACCAAATGGAGAGTCTCTGCCATTTGAAGGCGTAGCATTTTCTGGTGCGACTCATATGGGACGCCTAAACAACACTGGGACCTCGTCAGAAGGCCAAGGCCTGGAACTCTAGCCACTCAGGAACCAGGCCGTCAGGTGCAGGGATTGAAGGTCCGGATGGAACACCTTCCCTGATTGACTGAGAGCAGGTCCGGGTGAGCTGGAGGCTGCCTCGGGAGCCTGGAGCTGAGACTGAGGAGATCTGGTGCAGAACTGGCGGGGCCAGTCTGGGGCTATCAGAATCACCTGCGCCTTGTCTCTCCTGGCCTTGAAGCACCTTGTGAATCAAGGGAAATGGGGAAAGGCGTAAAGAGGCCGGGGTCCACAGCCTGAGGCACCCCCTGCAGTGAGCCCTGCTGAGGGGCGGGCATGAAACAACCTCAGCTTGCGTTCTCCCAGTGGGAGAACAGATCTTATACTACCTCCGCATGAGAGACCATTCGTGAGAAGCAGCCCCTATCCAGCTCAGGGCATCGGCCAGGGTGTTGGAGGCTCCTGCCACATGAATGGCTAGGGAGATCCACCTCCAGGCTGCGCTAAGTGACCAAGTCGGAGGCTTCATGCATAGAAGCATGGGCGCGGCGCCGCCCTGGCGGTTCAGGTAGTACATGGTCGTGGTATTGTCCGTCTGGACTGGACCACTTGACCCGGAGAAAGCGGAGCAAAGGCGGTGAGATAGCGGACCGCCGGAGCACCAGCAGGTTGATGTGGCATCGGGACTCCGCGGGGACCGAGGGCGTGCACCAGTGTTCCCAGATGGGCTCCCCAACCCATCAGAGAGGGGTAGCCGATCGATAGAGACCCGTCGGCTCAGGCGGACAAACAGGATGCCCTCACTGCAAATGGAGTGGAGCAGTCTACCACACTGGAGCGTTCCACATCTCCTGGGTCACTATCACTAGCTGGTTCAAAGAGATCCAGGCGTTGTTGGCATTGGCTAATAATAGTCCCACTGAAGGGGCGATGTGCTGCCGGGCCCAATGGACCATGCTGGTACAGGCCATGAGACCCAGAAGCGAGGAAGTCCCGGTAGTGCCATTGCCCAACCAGAATGACTGGGCAAAGGTAGAACCTCGGCCCTGTCCGGGAGTCATGCTCTGGCTCGAAGAGAGTCGAGCTCTGCCCGATGAACAGGATCACCTGCTTCGCTCGAGTTCCGACTTGGCCTCGTTGATGAGAAGGCCAACCTGAGAGCAAACCTGGAGGCCAGATCTCTGACCTCTCCACCCTGTCTGGAGGGGGCTGCTATCAATAATCGTCCAGGTAAGGTACACGGACCCCTGGTACGCCTTGAGAATGCTGTCACCACTGCCATGCATTTGGTGAAGACCCTGGGAGCTGGAGATAAGTCAAGGGCATGGCTCGAATCAAGATAGGGACCTTCCGCCGAAAGCGGAGAATCTCTCGGCGTGACTGACGGATAGGGACGTGAAAGCAACCATTCTGTAGGTCCAAAAGCAGAACCACACGCCGTGTTCCAGAAATAGGCTATCTGCGCCAGAGTGATTCATTCTGAAGGTTCGAGACCTGTGGAACTTGTTCAGGTCGTGGTAGGTTGAGAATGGTGCTAGCCCCCGTCTGCTTTCGGCACCAGGAAATACTCTGACATGAACCTCGGTCTGAAGGGGGGTCCTCCCTCTGCGATCACCTCCTTTGGAGGAAGGAGAGCGATGTCGGCTCGACGGTACGCTAGTGAGGCTGCGGACCCTGAGGTGCGACGGCTCTGAAGGGCGGGGCCTGCTCTGATCCCAGAGGTAGGCCTCTCTCCCACCACCTGCAGTACCCACCTGTCCATGATCAGCGGACCAGGCGGAAAGGAAGTGTCTGAGCCTGCCTTCACGGGGGAACCAGAGGTGAGGTGACAGGGATGGGGCACACCCTCAGCCCGTCACTTGGCAGGCTTTGAGGAGGGACCGCCGAGGAACCTCCTGACTGTAAGCATGTTGTGACATCCATCTAGTAAGATAGTGGCTGTAAGCATGTTGTAGCAACCATCTGGTAGTGTAGTGACTGTAAGCATGTTGTGACAACCATCTGGTAGTATCAGTGACTGTAATGCATGTTGTGGCAACCATCTAGTAATATAGTAACTGTAAGCATGTTGTGACAACCATCTAGTAGTATAGTGACTATAAGCATGAAGTGGCAACCATCTAGTAATGTAGTGACTGTAAGCATGTTGTGGCAACCATCTAGTAATGTAGTGACTGTATGCATGTTGTGGCAACCATCTGGTAGTATAGTGACTGTAAGCATGTTCTGACAGCCATCTAGTAATATAGTGACTGTAAGCATGCTGTGACATCCATCTAGTAATATAGTGACTGTAGGCATGTTGTGACATCTATCTTGTAATATAGTGACTGTAAGCATGTTGTAGGAACTATCTAGTAATATAGTGACTATAAGCATGTTGTGACATCCATCTAGTAAAATAGTAACTGTAAGCATTTTGTGGCAACCATCTGCTAGTATAGTGACTATAAGCATGCTGTGACATCCATCTAGTAATATAGCGACTATAAGAATGCTGTGACATCCATCTAGTAATATTGTGACTGTAAGCATCTTGTGGCAACCATCTGCTATACAGTGACTATAAGCATGGTGTGGCAACCATCTAGTACTATAGTGAGTGTAAGCATGTGGTGGCAACCATCTGCTAGTACAGTGAATATCAGCATGTTGTGATAGCCATCAAGTAATATAGTAACTGTAAGCATGTTGTGAGAACCATGTGCTAGTACAGTGACTATAAGCATGTTGTGACATCCATCTAGTAATATAGTGGCTGTAAACATGTTGTGACATCCATCTAGTAATATAGTAACTGTAAGCATGTTGTGGCAGCCATCTAGTAATATAGTGACTGTAAGCATGTTGTGACATCCATCTGGTAGTATAGTGACTGTAAGCATGTTCTGACAGCCATCTAGTAATATGGTGACTGTAAGCATGCTGTGACATCCATCTAGTAATGTAGTGACTGTATAGCATGTTATGGAAACATCTAGTATTATAGTGACTGTAAGCATGCTCTGGCAACCATCTCTAGTATAGTGACTGTAAGCATATTGTGGCAAACCATCTAGTAATGTAGTTACTGTAAGCATGTTGTGACATTCTTCTAGTTATAGAGTGACTGTAAGCATGTTGTGACATCCATCTGGTAATATAGTGACTGTAAGCATGTTGTAGCAACCATCTAGTAATATAGTGACTGTAAGCATGTTGTGCAACCATCTAGTAATATAGTGACTTTAAGAATGAAATGGCAACCATCTAGTAGTATAGTGACTGTAAGCATGTTGTGACATCCATCTAGTAAGATAGTGGCTGTAAGCATGTTGTGGCAACCATCTAGTAATGTAGTGACTGTATGCATGTTGTGGCAAACCATCTGGTAGTATAGTGACTCTAAGCATGTTTGACAGCCATCTAGTAATATAGTGACTGTAAGCATGCTGTGACATCCATCTAGTAATATAGTGACTAGTAAGCATGTTGTGGCAACCATCTAGTAATATAGTGACTGTAAGCATGTTGTGGACAACCATCTAGTAATGTAGTGACTGCATGCATGTTGTGGCTAACCATCTGGTAGTATAGTGACTCTAAGCATGTTCTGACAGCCATCTAGTAATATGGTTACTGTAAGCATGCTGTGACATCCATCTAGTAATATAGTGACTGTAGGCATGTTGTGACATCTATCTTGTAATATAGTGACTGTAAGCATGTTGAAGGAACCATCTAGTAATATAGTGACTATAAGCATGTTGTGACAACCATCTAGTAATATAGTAACTGGAAGCATGTTGTGGCAAACATTTGCTAGTATAGTGGGTATAAGCATGCTGTGACATCCATCTAGTAATATAGCGATTATAAGAATGCTGTGACATCCATCTAGTAATATAGTGACTGTAAGCATCTTGTGGCAACCATCTACTAGTACAGTGACTATAAGCATGGTGTGGCAACCATCTAGTACTATAGTGAGTGTAAGCATGTGGTGGCAACCATCTGCTAGTACAGTGAATATAAGCATGTTGTGACAGCCATCAAGTAATATAGTAACTGTAAGCATGTTGTGGCAACCATGTGCTAGTACAGTGACTATAAGCATGTTGTGACATCCATCTAGTAAAATAGTGACTGTAAACATGTTGTGACATCCATCTAGTAATATAGTAACTGTAAGCATGTTGTGGCAGCCATCTAGTAATATAGTGACTTTAAGCAAGTTGTAGGAACCATCTAGTAATATAGTGACTGTAAGCATGCTGTGGCAACCATCTGCTAGTACAGTGACTATAAGCATGTTGTGGCAACCATCTAGTAATATAGTAACGTTAAGCATGTTGTGACAACCATCTGGTAGTATAGTGACTATAAGCAAGTTATGGCAACCATCTAGTAATGTAGTGACTGTAAGCATGTTGTGGCAACCATCTAGTAATGTAGTGACTGTATGCATGTTATAGGAACCATCTAGTAATATAGTGACTGAAGCATGCTGTGGCAACCATCTGCTAGTATAGTGACTATAAGCATATTGTGGCAACCATCTAGTAATGTAGTTACTGTAAGCATGTTGTGACATCCTTCTAGTAATAGAGTGACTGTAAGCATGTTGTGACATCCATCTGGTAATAGAGTGACTGTAAGCATGTTGTGGCAACCATTTAGTAATATAGTGACTGTAGGCATGCTGTGTCAGCCATCTGGTAATATAGTGACTATAAGCATGTAATGGCTACCATCTAGTAGTATGGTGACTGTAAGCATGTTGTGACATCCACCTGGTAAGATAGTGGCTGTAAGCATGTTGTTGCAACCATCTGGTAGTATAGTGACTGTAAGCATGTTGTGACATCCATCTGGTTGTATCATGACTGTAAGCATATTGTGGCAACCGTCTAGTAATATAGTAACTGTAAGCATGTTGTGACAACCATCTAGCTAGTAGAGTGACTGTAAGCATGTTGTGACAACCATCTAGTAATATAGTGACTGTAAGCATGTTGTGGCAAACATCTAGTAATATAGTGACTGTAAGCATGTTCTGACAGCCATCTAGTAATATAGTGACTGTAAGCATGCTGTGACACCATCTAGTAAATATAGTGACTGTAAGCATGTTGTGACATCCATCTAGTAATATGGTGCTGTAAACATGTTGTAGGAACCATCTAGTAATATAGTGACTATAAGCATGTTGTGACATCCATCTAGTAATATAGTAACTGTAAGCATGTTGTGGCAACCATCTGCTAATATAGTGACTATTAGCATGCTGTGACAACCATCTAGTAATATTGTGACTGTAAGCATCTTGTGACAACCATCTGCTATACAGTGACTATAAGCATGGTGTGGCAACCATCTAGTACTATAGTGAGCTGTAAGCATGTGGTGGCAAACATCTGCTAGTTCAGTGAATATCAGCATGTTGTGACAGCCATCAAGTAATATAGTAACTGCAGCATGCTGTGAGAACCATGTGCCAGTACAGTGACTATAAGCATGTTGTGACATCCATCTAGTAATATAGTGACTGTAAACATGTTGTGAGCATCCATCTAGTAATATAGTGACTGTAAGCATGTTGTGGCAGCCATCTAGTAATATAGTGACTGTAAGCAAGTTGTAGGAACCATCTAGTAAATATAGTGACTATAAGCATGCTGTGGAACCATCTAGTAATATAGTGACTATAAGCATGTTGTGACATCCATCTGCTAGTATAGTGACTATAAGCATATTGTGGCAACCATCTAGTAATGTAGTTACTGTAAGCATGTTGTGACATCCTTCTGATTATAGAGTGACTGTAAGCATGTTGTGACATCCATCTGGCATTAGGTGACTGCAAAAGCATGTTGTAGCAACCATTTAGGAAATATAGTGACTAGTAAGCTGCTGTGTCAGCCATCTGGTAATATAGTGACTATAAGAATGTAATGGCAACCATCTAGTAGTGTAGTTACTGTAAGCATGTTGTGACATCCATCTATTAAGATAGTGGCTAGTAAGCATGTTGTGGCAACCATCTGGTAGTATAGTGACTGTAAGCATGTTGTGAGATCCATCTCGTGTTATCATGACTGTAAGCATGTTGTGGCAACCATCTAGTAATATAGTAACTGTAAGCATGTTGTGACAACCATCTGGTAGTATTGTGACTGTAAGCAATTAGTGGCAACCATCTAGTAATGTAGTGACTGTAAGCATGTTGTGGCAACCATCTAGTAATGTAGTGACTGTATGCATGTTGTGGAAAACATCTGGTAGTATAGTGACTCTAAGCATGTTCTGACAGCCATCTAGTAATATGGTTACTGTAAGCATGCTGTGACATCCATCTAGTAATATAGTGACTGTAGGCATGTTGTGACATCTGTCTTGTAATAATATATTGACTTAAGCATGTTGTAGGAACCATCTAGTAATATAGTGACTATAAGCATGTTGTGACATCCATCTAGTAATGTAGTAAGTGTAAGCATGTTGTGGCAACCATCTGGTAGTATAATGACTATAAGCATGCTGTGACATCCATCAGGATAATATAGCTGACTCTAAGCATGCTGTGACATCCACCTAGTAATATAGTGTCTCTAAGCATGTTATTGTAACCATCTAGTAATATAGTGACTATAAAGCATGTTGTGACATCCATCTAGTAATATAGTAACTGTAAGCATGTTGTGGCAGCCATCTAGTAATATAGTGTCTTTTAAGCAAGTTGTAGGAACCATCTAGTAATATAGTGACTGTAAGCATGTTGTGTCAACCATCTGCTAGTACAGTGACTATAAGCATGTTATGGCAACCATCTAGTAATAATAGTAATGTTAAGCATGTTGTGACAGCCATCTGGTAGTATAGTGAGTATAAGCAGTTATGGCAACCATCTATTAATGTAGTGACTGTAAGCATGTTGTGGCAACCATCTAGTAATGCAGTGACTGTGTGCATGTTATGGAACCATCTAGTAATATAGTGACTGTAAGCATGCATGGCAACCATCTGCTAGTATAGTGACTATAAGCATATTGTGGCAACCATCTAGTAATGTAGTTACTGTAAGCATGCTGTGACATCCATCTGGTAATAGAGTGACTGTAAGCATGTTGTGGCAACCATTTAGTAATATAGTGACTGTAAGCATGCAGTGGCAACCATCTGGTAATATAGTGACTATAAGCATGAAATGGCAACCATCTAGTAGTATAGTGACTGTAAGCATGTTGTGATATCCATCTAGTAAGATAGTGAATGTAAGCATGTTGTGGCAACCATCTGGTAGTATAGTGACTGTAAGCATGTTGTGACATCCATCAGGTAGTATAGTGACTGTAAGCATGTTGTGGCAACCATCTAATAATATAGTAAGTATAAGCATGTTGTGACAATGATCTGGTAGTATAGTGACTATAAGCAAGTAGTGGCAACCATCTAGTAATGGAGTGACTGTATGCATATTGTGGCAACCGTCTAGTAATGTAGTCATTGTATGCAAGTTGTGGCAAACATCTGGTAGTATAGTGACTGTAAGCATGTTCTGACAGCCATAAAGTAATATGGTGACGTTAAGCATGCTGTGACATCCATCTAGTATTATAGTGACTGTAGGCATCTTGTGATATCTGTCTAGAATTACTGAGATGGTAAGCAGGTTGTGATATCTGTCTAGTAATATTGAGACTGTAAGCATGCTGTGACATCCATCTAGTAATATAGTGACTGTAGGCATGTTGTGATATTTATCAAGAAATATAGTGACTGTAAGCATGCAGTGATATCCATCTAGTAATATATTGACTATAAGCATGTTGTGACATCCATCTAGTAATATAGTGACTGTCGCATGTTGTGACATCCATCTGGAAGGACTGTATAGTGACTGTTAGCATGTTGTGACAGTAATGCTGTGATGACAGGCATATTCTGACATCCTTCTAGTAATATAGTGATTGTAAGTATGTTGTGACATCCATCTACTTTAGTAATACAGTGACTGTATGCATGTTGTAACATCCATCTAGTAATATAGTGACTGTAAACATGTTGTAGCCCTCTAGTAATACAGTGACTGTAAGCATGCTGAGGCCATTTGGTAGTATAGTGACAATAAGCATGTTCTGGCAACCATCTAGTAATATAATGACTGTAAGCATGTTGTGGCAACCATCTAGTAAAATAGTGACTGTAAGCATGCTGTGACAGCCAGCTAATAATGTAGTGCTGTAAGCATCTTGTGACATCCATCCAGTAATACAGTAACTGTAAGCATCTTGGGGCAACCATCTAGTAATGTAGTGACTGTATGCATGTTGTGGTAAACATCTGGTAGTATAGTAACTATAGGCATGTTGTGACATCCATCTAGTAATAGAGTAACTTTAAGCATGTTGTGACAACTGTGTGCTAGTGTAGTGACTATTAGCATGTTGTGACATCCATCTAGAAATATAACAACTGTAAGCATGCTGTGACTTCCATCTAGTAATATAATGACTATAAGGATGTTGTGGCAACCATCTAGTAATGTAGTGACTATATGCATGTTGTAGGAACCATCTAGTAATATAGTGACTGTAAGCATGATGTGGCAACCATCTAGTTCTATAGTGACTATAAGCATGTTACAGTGCATAGGTGCCATCGATTGTGCATGAATTTCAGCAACTGCTGAAATCTTGTTGTAGGACGTTGAAAGGCCAAAAGTTGTTCTACTATCGTTCTGACATCACATCGATAGTACAACAACTTTAACCTGACTACACCTAATTGGCTCAGCAGAGCCTTGATGTAGAAAATTAAAACAAACATGGCGGCATGATTTAGCAAGTGCCGGGCAGCGGAGCCACCAACTTTTGAATAAGGAGTCGGGACTGGGAGAGCCATATATGGCTCCCTTTTGGGAAAACAAATTCATTTTTTTTTTCTAATTTTAAAACTAAGCTGTGTGGAGAAGTGAAAGTGAGAAGCAGGACTGGACCGTGCAAGAGTGGCAGCAGCAGGAATGGGAGCAAGCAGGGGCACCAGTGGGAATGGAGCAGCACCAACAGCAAGTAACTTCGTAAATAAAATAATGAGAAACAAAACAAAACAAAAAAAAACATATACTATATTAAACAGTGGATGGCTGAACATCCACAACTAAGACTGCATTTCCATCTCGGGCAGTTGATGATATCAACAAGATCTCTCGAGCTTTGCTCTGGAGGCCTCTATGATGTCATAAACTGCCTCAATAGAAACACAGCCTTGTTGAGGATAATCATCCATCCACTGTTCTATATGTGGTAACCATCTAGTAGTATAGTGACTTAACCATGTTGTGACATCCATCTATTAATATAGTGTCTGTAAGCATGTTGTAGCAACCATCTGGTAGTATAGTGACTATAAGCAAGTTGTAACATCCATCTAATAATGTAGTGCCTGTAAGCATGTTGTAACATCCATCTAATAATGTAGGGCCTGTAAGCATGTTGTGGCAATCATCTAGTAATATAGTGACTGTTAGGATGTTGTGACAGTGATATAGTGACTGTAAGCATGTTGTGACATCCATCTAGCAATACAGTGACTGTAAGCATCTTGTGATAACCATCTACTAGTATAGTGACTATAAGCATTTTGTGACACCCATCTAGTAATATAGTGACTGTAAACATGGTGTGGCAACCATCTAGTAAGTTAGTCACTGTAAGCATGTTGTGGCAACCATCTGCTAGTACAGTGACTATAAGCATGTTGTCACAGCCATATAGTAATATAGTGACTTTAAGCATGTTGTGGCAACCAGTTGCTAGTATAGTGACTATACAGCATGTTGTGACATCTATCTAGTAATATAGTGACTGTAAACATGTTGTGACATCCATCTAGTAATTTAGTGACTGTAAGCATGTTTTAGGAACCATATAGTAATACAGTGACTGTAAGCATGTTGTGGCAACCATCTGCTAGTATAGTGAGTATAAGAATGTTGTGACATCCATCTAGCAATAAAGTGATTATAAGCATGTTGTGGCAATCGTCTAGCAATATAGTGACTGTAAGCATGTTGTGGCAACCATCAAGTAATATAGTAACTGTAAGCAGGCTGTGGCAACCATCTGGTGGTATAGTGACTAAAAGAATGCTGTTGCAATCATCCAGTAATGTAGTGACTGTAAGCATGTCGAGACATCCATCTAGAATATAGTAACTGTAAACATGTTGTGGCAACCATCTGCTGGTATAGTGACTATAAGCATGCTGTGACATCCATCTAGTAATACAGTGACCATAAGCATGCTGTGACATCCACCTTGTAATACAGTGACTGTAAGCATGTTGTAGGAACCATCTAGTAATATAGTGACTATAAGCATGTTGTGACATCCATCTAGTAATATGGTAACTGTAAGCATGTTGTGGCAACCATCTGCTACTATAGTGACTATAAGCATGCTGTGACATCCATCAAGAAGTATAGTGACTATAAGCATGCTGTGACATCCATCTAGTAATACAGCGACCATAAGCGTGTTGTGACATCCATCTAGTAATATAGTGACTGTAAACATGTTGTGACATCCATCAAGTAATATAGTAACTGTAATCATGTTGTGGCAGCCATCAAGTAATATAGTGACTGTAAGCATGCAGTGGCAACCATCTGCTAGTACAGCGACTTTAAGCATGTTGTGGCAACCATCTGTTAATATAGTGACTATAAGCATGTAATGAGCAATCATGTAGTGGTACAGTGACTGTAAGCATGTTGTGACATCCATCTAGTAAGATAGTGACTGTAAGCATGTTGTGGCAACCATCTGGTAGCATAGCGACTGGAAGCATGTTCTGACAACCATCTGGCAGTATAGTGACTATAAGCATGTTGTGGCATCGTCTAGTAATATAGTAACTATAAGCATGTTGTGACAACCATCTATTAGTGTAGTGACTATAAGCAAGTAGTAGCAACCATCTAGTAATGTAGTGAGTGTAAGCATGTTATGACAACCATCTAGTAATATAGTAGCTGTAAGTATGTTGTGGCAACCATCTGCTAGTATAGTGACTATAAGAATGTTGTGACATCCATCTAGAAATGTAGCGACTATAAGCATGTTGAGACATCCATCTAGCAATATAGTAACTGTAAGCATATTGTGGCAACCATCTGCTGGTATAGTGACTATAAGCATGCTGTGACATCCATCTAGTAATACAGCGACCATAAGCATGCTGTGACATCCATCTTGTAATATAGTGACTGTAAGCATGTTGTAGGAACCATCTAGTAATATAGTGACTATAAGCATGTTGTGACATCCATCTAGTAATATAGCAACTGTAAGCATGTTGTGGCAACCATCTGCTAGTATAGTGACTATAAGCATGCTGTGACATCCATCAAGTAGTATAGCGACTATAAGCATGCTGTGACATCCATCTAGTAATATAGTGACTGTAAGCATGTTGTAGGAACCATCTGGTAATATAGTGACTATAAGCATGTTGTGATATCCATCTAGTAATATAGTAACTGTAAGCATGTTGTGGCAACCATCCGCTAGTATAATGACTATAAGCATGCTGTGACATTTATCTAGTAATATTGCGACTAAAAGCATACTATGACATCCATCTAGTATTATACTGACTGTAAGCATCTTGTGGCAACCATCTACTAGTATAGTGACTATAAGCATGGTGTGGCAATCATCTAGTACTATTGTGTGTGTAAGGATGTGATGACAACCATCTGCTAGTTATGTGAATATAAGCATGTTGTGACAGCCTTCAAGTAATACATTAATTGTAAGCATGATGTGGCAACCATGTGCTAGTACAGTGACTATAAGCATGTTGTGGCAACCATCTAGTAATATAGTAACTATAAGCATGTTGTTACAACCATCTGTAGTATAGTGACTGTAAGCAAGTTATGGCAACCATCTTGTAATGTAGTGACTGTAAGCATGTTGTGGCAACCATCTAGTAATGTAGTGACTGTATGCCTGTTATAGGAATCATCTAGTAATATAGTGACTGTAAGCATGCTGTGGCAACCATCTGCTAGTATAGTGACTATAAGCATATTGCGGCAACCATCCAGTAATGTAGTTACTGTAAGCATGTTGTGACATCCTTCTTTTAATAGATTGACTGTAAGCATGTTGTGACATCCATCTGGTAATAGAGTGACTGTAAGCATGTTGTAGCAACCATTTAGTAATAGACTTACTGCAAGCAGCTGTCATCCATCTGGTAATATAGTGACTATAAGCATGTAATGGCAACCATCTAGTAGTATAGTGACTGTAAGCATGTTGTGACATCCATCTAGTAAGATACTGACTGTAAGCATGTTGTGGCAACCATCTGGTAGTATAGTGACTGTAAGCATGTTGTGACATCCATCTGGTAGTACAGTGACTTTAAGCATGTTGTGGCAACCATCTAGTAATATGGTAACTGTAAGCACGTTGTGACAACCATCTGGTAGTATAGTGACTATAAGCAAGTAGTGGGAACCATCTAGTAGTGTAGTGACTGTAAGCATGTTGTGGCAGCCATCTAGTAATGAAGTGACTGTATGCATGTTGTGGCAATATCTTTTTGTATAGTGACTGTAAGCATTTTCTGACAGTCATCTAGTAATATGGTAACTGTAAGCATGCTGTGACATCCATCTAGTAATATAGTGACTGTAGGCGTGTTGTGACATCCATCTTGTAATATAGGGACTGTAAGCATGTTTTAGGAACCATCTAGCAATATAGTGACTAAAAGCATGTTGTGACATCCATCTAGTAATATAGTAACTGTAAGCATGTTGTGGCAACCATCTGCTAGTATAATGAGTAAAAGCATGCTGTGACATCCTTCAAGTAATATAGCGACTATAAGCATGCTGTGACATCCATCTAGTAATATGGTGACTGTTATCATGTTGTAGGAGCCATCTAGTAATATAGTGACTTTAAGCATGTTGTGACATCCATCTAGTAATATAGTAACTGTAAGCATGTTGTGGCAACCATCTGCTAGTATAGTGACTATAAGCATGCTGTGACATCCATCTAGTAATATAGCGAATATAAGAATGCTGTGACATCCATCTAGTAATATAGTGACTGTAAGCATCTTGTGGCAACTATCTACTAGTACAGTGACTGTAAGCGTGGTGTGGCAACCATCTAGTACTATAGTGAGTTTAAGAATGTGGTGGCAACCATCTGCTAGTACAGTGAATATAAGCATGTTGTGACAGCCATCAAGTAATATAGTAACTGAAAGCATGTTGTGGCAAACATGTGCTAGTACAGTGAGTATAAGCGTGTTGTGACATCTATCTAGTAATATAGTGACTGTAAACATGTTGTGACATCCATCATGTAATATAGTAACTGTAAGCATGTTGTGGCAGCCTTCAAGTAATATAGTGACTGTAAGCATGCAGTGGCAACCATCTGCTAGTACAGCGACTTTAAGCATGTTGTGGCAAACATCTGTTAATATAGTGACTATAAGCATGTAATGGCAACCATCTAGTAGTACAGTGACTGTACGCATGTTGTGACATCCAGCTAGTAAGATAGTGACTGTAAGCATGTTGTGGCAACCATCTGGTAGCATAGTGACTGGAAGCATGTTGTGACAACCATCTGGCAGTATACTGACTATAAGCATGTTGTGGCACAGTCTAGTAATATAGTAACTCTAAGCATGTTGTGACAACCATCTGGTAGTATAGTGCCTGTAAGCATGTTATGGCAACCATCTAGTAGTATAGTGACTGTAAGAATGTTGTGACATCCATCTGGAAGTACAGTGACTGTAAGCATGTTGTGGCAACCATCTAGTAATATAGTAACTGTAAGCATGTTGTGACAACCATCCGGTAGTATAGTGACTATAAGCAAGTAGTGGCAACCATCTAGTAATGTAGTGACTGTAAGCATGTTGTGGCAACCATCTAGTAATGTAGTGACTGTATGCATGTTGTGACAAACATCTGGTTGTATAGTGACTGTAAGCATTTTCTGACAGTCATCTAGTAATATGGTGACTGTAAGCATGCTGTGACATCCATCTAGTAATATAGTGACTGTAGGCATGTTGTGACATCCATCTTGTACTATAGGGACTGTAAGCATGTTGTTGGAACCATCTAGTAATAAAGTGACTATAAGCATGTTGTGACATCCATCTAGTAATATAGCAACTGTAAGCATATTGTGGCAACCATCTGCTAGTATAATGAGTAAAAGCATACTGTGACATCCATCAAGTAATATAGCGATTATAAGCATGCTGTGACACCCTTCTAGTAATACGGTGACTGTAAGCATGTTGTAGGAACCATCTAGTAATATAGTGGCTATAAGCATGTTGTGACATTCATCTAGTAATATAGTAACTGTAAGCATGGTGTGGCAACCATCTGTTAGTATAGTGACTATAAGCATGCTGTGACATCCATCTAGTAATATATTGACTATAAGAATGCTGTGACATCCATCTAGTAATATAGTGACTGTAAGCATCTTGTAGCAACTATCTACTAGTACAGTGACTATAAGCTTGGTGTGGCAACCATCTAGTAGTATAGTGAGTGTAAGCATGTTGCGGCAAACATGTGCTAGTACAGTGACTATAAGCATGTTGTGACAGCCATCTAGTAATATAGTGACTGTAAACATGTTGTGGCAACCATCTAGTAATGTAGTGACTGTATGCATGTTATAGGAACCTTATAGTAATACAGTGACTGTTTGCATGCTGTGGCAGCCATCTGCTATATGTGACTATAAGCATATTGTGGCAACCATCTAGTAATGTAGTACTGTAAGCATGCTGTGACATCCTTCTAGTAATAGTAGTGACTGTAAGCATGTTGTGGCAACCATCTAGTAATGTAGTGACTGTAAGCATGTAGTGTCAGCCATCTAGTAATATAGTGACTATAAACATGTATGGCAGCCATCTAGTAGTATAGTCACTGTAAATATTTGTGACATCCATCTAGTAAGATAGTGACTGTAAGCATGTTGTGGCAACCATCTGGTAGTATATAGTGACTATAAGCATGCTGTGGCATCCATCTGCTAGTATAGTGACTATAAGCATATTGTGGCAACCATCTAGTAATGTAGTTACTGTAAGCATGTTGTGACATCCTTCTAGTAAGTAGAGTAACTGTAAGCATGTTGTGACATAAATCTGGTAATAGAGTGACTGTAAGCATGTTGTGGCATCCATTTAGTAATGATAGTGACTGTAAGCATGCAGTTTCAGGCATCTGGTAATATAGTGACTATAAGCATGTATGGCAACCATCTAGTAATATAGTCACTGTAAGCATATTGTGACATCCATCTAGTAAGATAGTGACTGTAAGCATGTTTGGCAACCATCTGGTAGTATTGTGACTGTAAGCATGTTGTGAGCATCCATCTGGTAGTATCGTGACTGTAAGCATGTTGTGGCAACCATCTGTAATATAGTAACTGTAATCATGTTTTGACAACCATCTGGTAGTATAGTGCCTATAAGCAAGTAGTGGCAACCATCTAGTAATGTAGTCACTGTAAGCATGTTGTGGCAACCATCTAGTAATATAGTGACTGTATGCTTGTTGTGGAACATCTTGTAGTATAGTAACTCTAAGCATGTTATGACATCCATTTAGTAATAGAGTAAATTTAAGCGTGTTGTGGCAACCATGTGCTAGTATAGTGACTATTAGCATGTTGTGACATCCATCTAGTAATATAGCGACTGTAAGCATGCTGTGACATCCATCTAGTAATATAATGACTATAAGGATGTTGTGGCAACCATCTAGTAATAAACTGTAAGCATGTTGTGCCAACCATCTAGTAAATGTAGTGACTGTATGCATGTTGTAGGAACCATCCAGTAATATTGTGACTGTAAGCATGTTGTGGCAACCATCTAGTAATATAGTATCTGTAAGCAGGCTGTGGCAACCATCTGGTAGTATAGTGACTAAAAGAATGTTGTTGCAATCATCCAGTAATGTAGTGACTGTAAGCATGTTATGACAACCATCTTGTAACATAGTAACTGTAAGTATGTTGTGGCAACCATCTGCTAGTATAGTGACTATAAGTATGTTGTGTCATCCATCTAGTAATATAGCAACTACAAGCATGTTGAGACATCCATCTTGCAATATAGTAACTGTAAGCATGTTGTGGCAACCATCTGCTGGTATAGTAAATATAAGCATGCTGTGACATCCATCTAGTAATACAGCGACCATAAGCATGCTGTGACATCCATCTTGTAATATAGTGACTGTAAGCATGTTGTAGGAACCATCTAGTAATATAGTGACTATAAGCATGTTGTGGCTTCCATCTAGTAATATAGTAACTGTAAGCATGTTGTGGCAACCATCTGCTAGTATAGTGACTATAAGCATGCTGTGACATCCATCAAGTAGTATAGTGACTATAAGCATGCTGTGACATCCATCTAGTAATATAGTGACTGTAAGCATGTTGTAGGAAACATCTAGTAATATAGTGACTATAAGCATGTTGTGACATCCATCTAGTAATATAGTAACTGTAAGCATGTTGTGGCAACCATCTGCTAGTATAGTGACTATAAGCATGCTGTGACATCCATCTAGTAATATTGCGACTAAAAGCATACTATGACATCCATCTAGTAATATACTGACTGTAAGCATCTTGTAGCAACCATCTACTAGTATAGTGACTATAAGCATGATGTGGCAATCATCTATGTATATAGTGAGTGTAAGGATGTTGTGAGCAACCATCTGCTAGTTCAGTGAATATAAGCATGTTGTGACAGCCATCAAGTAATATTTTAACTGTAAGCATGATGTGGCAACCATGTGCTAGTACAGTGAATATAAGCATGTTGTGGCAACCATCCAGTAATATAGTAACTATAAGCATGTTGTTACAACCATCTGTAGTATAGTAACTGTAAGCAAGTTATGGCAACCATCTTGTAATGTAGTGACTGTAAGCATGTTGTGGCAACCATCTAGTAATGTAGTGACTGTATGCCTGTTATAAGAACCATCTAGTAATATAGTGACTGTAAGCATGCTGTGGCAACCATCTGCTAGTATAGTGACTATAAGCATATTGTGGCAACCATCTAGTAATGTAGTTACTGTAAGCATGTTGTGACATCCTTCTTGTAATAGAGTGACTGTAAGCATGTTGTGGCATCCATCTGGTAATAGAGTGACTGTAAGCATGTTGTAGCAAGCATTTAGTAATAGACTTACTGCAAGCATGCTGTGTCATCCATCTGGCAATATAGTGACTATAAGCATGTAATGGCAACCATCTAGTAGTATAGTGACTGTAAGCATGTTGTGACATCCATCTAGTAAGACAGTGACTGTAAGCATGTTGTGGCAACCATCTGGTAGTATAGTGACTGTAAGCATGTTGTGACATCCATCTCGTAGTACAGTGACTTTAAGCATGTTGTGGCTACCATCTAGTAATATAGTAACTGTAAGCATGTTGTGACAACCATCTGGTAGTATTATGACTATAAGCAAGTAGTGGCAACCATCTAGTAATGTAGTGACTGTAAGCATGTTGTGCAAACCATCTAGTAATGTAGTGAATGTATGCATGTTGTGGCAAACATCTTTTTGTATAGTGACTGTAAGCATTTTCTGACAGTCATCTAGTAATATGGTGACTGTAAGCATGCTGTGACATCCATCTAGTAATATAGTGACTGTAGGCATGTTGTGACATCCATCTTGTAATATAGGGACTGTAAGCATGTTGTAGGAAGCATCTAGTAATATGGTGACTAAAAGCATGTTGTGACATCCATCTAGTAATATAGTAACTGTAAGCATGTTGTGGCAACCATCTGCTAGTATAGTGACTATAAGCATGCTGTGACATCCATCTAGTAATATAGTGACTCTAAGCATCTTGTGGCAACTATCTACTGGTACAGTGACTGTAAGCGTGGTGTGGCAACCATCTAGTACTATAGTGAGTTTAATAATGTGGTGGCAACCATCTGCTAGTACAGTGAATATAAGCATGTTGTGACAGCCATCAATTAATATAGTAACTGTAAACATGTTGTGGCAAACATGTGCTAGTACAGTGACTATAAGCGTGTTGTGACATCCATCTAGAAATATAGTGACTATAAACATGTTGTGACATCCATCAAGTAATATAGTAACTGTAAGCATGTTGTGGCAGCCATCAAGTAATATAGTGACTGTAAGCATGCAGTGGCAACCATCTGCTAGTACAGCGACTTTAAGCATGTTGTGGCAACCATCTGTTAATATAGTGACTATAAGCATGTGATGGCAACCATCTAGTAGTACAGTGACTGTACGCATGTTGTGACATCCATCTAGTAAGATAGTGACTGTAAGCATGTTGTGGCAACCCTCTGGTAGCATAGTGACTGGAAGCATGTTGTGACAACCATCTGGCAGTATAGTGACTATAAGCATGTTGTGGCAACCGTCTAGTAATATAGTAACTATAAGCATGTTGTGACAACCATCTGGTAGTATAGTGACTGCAAGCATGTTGTGGCAACCATCTGGTAGTATAGTGACTGTAAGCATGTTGTGACATCCATCTGGAAGTACAGTGACTGTAGGCATGTTGTGGCATCCATCTAGTAATATAGTAACTGTAAGCATGTTGTGACAACCATCTGGTAGTATAGTGACTATAAGCAAGTAGTGGCAACCATCTAGTAATGTAGTGACTGTAAGCATGTTGTGGCAACCATCTAGAAATGTAGTGACTGTATGCATGTTATGGCAAACAATCTGGTAGTATAGTGACTGTAAGCATTTTCTGACAGTCATCTAGTAATATAGTGACTGTAAGCATGCTGTGACATCCATCTAGTAATATAGTGACTGTAGGCATGTTGGACATCCATCTTGTAATATAGGGACTGTAAGCATGTTGTTGGAACCATCTAGTAATATAGTGACTATAAGCATGTTGTGACATCCATCTAGTAATATAATAACTGTAAGCATGTTGTGGCAACCATCTGCTAGTATAATGAGTAAAAGCATGCTGTGACATCCATCAAGTAATATAGCGACTATAAGCATGCTGTGACATCCATCTAGTAATATGGCGACTGTAAGCATATTGTAGGAACCATCTAGTAATATAGTGACAATAAGCATGTTATGACATCCATCTAGTAATATAGTAACTGTAAGCATGTTGTATCAACCATCTGCTAGTATAGTGACTATAAGCATGCTGTGACATCCATCTAGTAATATATTGACTATAAGAATGCTGTGACATCCATCTAGTAATATAGTGACTGTAAGCATCTTGTAGCAACTATCTACTAGTACAGTGACTATAAGCTTGTTGTGGCAACCATCTAGTACTATAGTGAGTGTAAGCATGTGGTGGCAACCATCTGCTAGTTCAGTGAATATAAGCATATTGTGACAGCCATCAAGTAGTATAGTAACTGTAAGCATGTTGTGGCAACCATGTGCTAGTACAGTGACTTTAAGCGTGTTGTGACATCCATCTAGTAATATAGTGACTGTAAACATGCTGTGACATCCGTCTAGTAATATAGTAACTGTAAGAATGTTGTGGCAGCCATCTAGTAATATAGTGACTGTAAGCAAGTTGTAGGAACCATCTAGTAATATAGTGACTGTAAGCATGCTGTGGCAACCATCTGCTAGTATAGTGACTATAAGCATGTTGTGGCAACCATCTAGTAATATAGTAACTATAAGCATGTTGTGACAACCATCTGGTAATATAGTGACTATAAGCAAGTTATGGCAACCATCTAGTAATGTAGTGACTGTAAGCATGTTGTGGCAACCATCTAGAAATGATAGTGACTTAAGCAAGTTATAGGAACCATCTAGTATTATAGTGACTGTAAGCATGCTGTGACATCTATCTAGTATAGTGACTATAAGCATATTGTGGCAACCATCTAGTAATGTAGTTACTGTAAGCATGTTGTGACATCCTTCTAGTAATAGAGTGACTGTAAGCACGTTGTGACTTCCATCTGGTAGTACAGTGACTGTAAGCATGTTGTGGCAACCATTTAGTAATATAGTGACTGTAAGCATGCTGTGTCAGCCATCTGGTAATATAGTGACTATAAGCTTGGTATGGCAACCATCTAGTAGTATAGTAACTGTAAACATGTTGTGACATCCATCTAGTAATATAGTGGCTGTAAGCAGGTTGTGGCAACCATCTGGTAGTATAGTGACTGTAAGCATGTTGTGACATTCATCTGGTAGTGTCATGACTGTAAGCATATTGCAGTAACCAGCTAGTAATATAGTAACTGTAAGCATGTTGTGACAACCATCTGGTAGTATAGTGACTATAAGTAAGTAGTGGCAACCATCTAGTAATGTAGTGACTGTAAGCATGTTGTGGCAACCATCTAGTAATATAGTAACTCTGTAAGTATGTTGTGCAACCATCTCCTAGTATAGTGAGTATAAGAATGTTGTGCCATCCATCTAGTAATATAGTGACTATAAGCATGTTAAGACATCCATCCAGTAATATAATAACTGCAAGCATGTTGTGGCAACCATCTGCTAGTATAGTGACTATAAGCACGCTGTGACATCCATCTGGTAATATAGCGACTATAAGCATGCTGTGCCAACCATCTAGTAATATAGTGACTGTAAGCATGTTGTAGGAGTCATCTAGCAATATAGTGACTATAAGCGTCTTCTGACATCCATCTAGTAATACAATAACTATAAGCATGTTGTGGCAACCATCTGCTAGTATAGTGACTATAAGCATGCTGTGACATCCATCTAGTAATATAGCAACTATAAGAATGCTGTGTCATCCATCTAGTAATATAGTGACTGTAAGCATCTTGTGGCAACCATCTACTAGTACAGTGACTATAAGCATGATGTGGCAACCATCTAGTACTATAGTGAGTGTAAGCATGTGGTGGCAACCATCTGCTAGTGCAGTGAATATAAGCATGTTGTGACCACCATCAAGTAATATAGTAACTGTATGCATGTTGTGGCAACCATGTGCAAATACAGTGACTATAAGCATGTTGTGACATCCATCTAGTAATATAGTAACTGTATGCATGTTGTGGCAGCCATCTAGTAATATAGTGACTGTAAGCAAGTTGTAGGAACCATCTAGTAATATAGTGACTGTAGTATGCTGTAGCAACCATCTGCTAGTATATGGTGACTATAAGCATGTTGTAGCCAACCATCTAGTAATATAGTAATTATAATCATATTTATGACAACCATCTGGTAGTATAGTTAATTATAAGCAAGTTAGCAGCATCCATCTAGTAATGTAGTGACTGTACAAGCATGTTGTGGTAAACCATCTGATAATGTAGTGACTGTATGCATGTTAGGAACCATATAGTAGTGTAGTGACTGTATGCATGCTGTGGCAGCCATCTGCTAGTATTGGTGGACTATAAGCATATTGTGGCAACCATCTAGTAATGTAGTTACTGTAAGCATGTTGTGACAACCATCTAGCCAATATAGTGACTGTAAGCATGTTGTGACACAAATCTTGTAATAAGTGACTGTAAGCATGTTGAGCAACCATTTAGTAATGTAGTGACTGTAAGCATAGTGTCAGGCATCTGGTAATATAGTGACTATAAGCATGTAATGACGACCATCTAGTAATATAGTCACTGTAAGCATGTTGTGACAACCATCTAGTAAGATAGTGACTGTAAGCATGTTGTGGCAACCATCTGGTAGTAATATAGCGACTGTAAGCATGTTGTGACATCCATCTGGTAGTATCGTGACTGTAAGCATGTTGTGGCAACCATCTAGTAGTATAGTTCCTATAAGCAATGGCGGCAACCATCTAGTAATATAGTCACTGTAAGCATGTTGTGGCAACCATTTAGTAATATAGTGACTGTATCCTTGTTGTAGGAAACATCTGGTAGTATAGTAACTATATGCATGTTATGACATCCATTTAGTAATAGAGTAAATTAAATGCGTGTTAGCAACAACCATGTGCTAGTATAGTGACGCTAATAGCATGCTTGCGACATCCATCATAATATAGCGACTGTAAGCATGCTGTGACATCCATCTAGTAATATAATGACTATAAAAGATGTTGGCAACACATCTAGTAATAAACGCTGTAAGCATGTTGTGCCAACCATCTAGTAATGTAGTGACTGTATGCATGTTGTAGGAACCATCCAGTAATATTGTGACTGTAAGCATGTTGTGGCAACCATCTAGTAATATAGTAACTGTAAGCAGGCTGTGGCAACCATCTGGTAGTACAGTGACCAAAAGAATGTTGTTGCAATCATCCAGTAATGTAGTGACTGTAAGCATGTTATGACAACCATCTTGTAATATAGTAACTGTAAGTATGTTATGGCAACCATCTGCTAGTATAGTGACTATAAGTATGTTGTGTGTCTTCCATCTAGTAATATAGTGACTATAAGCATGTTGAGACATCCATCTTGCAATATAGTAACTGTAAGCATGTTGTGGCAACCATCTGCTGGTGTAGTGACTATAAGCATGCTTTGACATCCACCTAGTAATACAGCGACCATAAGCATGCTGTGACATCCATCTTGTAATATAGTGACTGTAAGCATGTTGTAGGAACCATCTAGTAATATAGTGACTATAAGCATGTTGTGGCATCCATCTAGTAATATAGTAACTGTAAGCATTTTGTGGAATCCATCAGCTAGTATAGTGACTATAAGCATGCTGTGACATCCATCAAGTAGTATAGCGACTATAAGCATGCTGTGACATCCATCTAATAATATAGTGACTGTAAGCATATTGCAGGAACCATCTAGTAATATAGTGACTATAAGCATGTTGTGACATCCATCTAAGTAATATAGTAACTGGAGCATGTGTGCAACCATCTGCCAGTATAGTGACTATAAGCATGTTGTGACATCCATCTGGTAATATTGAGCTAAAAGCATACTGTGACATCCATCTAGTAATATACTGACTGCAAGCATCTTGTAGCAACCATCTACCAGTATAGTGACTATAAGCATGGTGTGGCAATCATCCAGTACTGTGTGTGTGTGTGTAAGGATGTTATGAAAACCATCTGCTAGTTCAGTGAATATAAGCATGCTGTGACAGCCATCAAGTAACAAATTAACTGTAAGCATGATGTGGCAACCATGTGCTAGTACAGTGACTATAAGCATGTTGGACAAACCATCCTAGTAATATAGTAACTATAAGCATGTTGTTACAACCATCTAGCAGTATAGTGACTGTAAGCAAGTTATAGCAACCATCTTGTAATGTAGTGACTAAAAGCATGTTGTGGCAACCATCTAGTAATGTAGTGAACTGTATGCATATAGCAACCATCTAGTAATATAGTGACTGTAAGCATGCTCTGGGCAAACCATCTGCTAGTATAGTGACTATAAGCATATTGCCGCAACCATCCAGTAATCGTAGTTACTGTAAGCATGTTGTGACATCCTTCTTTTAATAAGATTGACTGTAAGCATGTTGTGACATCCATCTGGTAATAGAGTGACTGTAAGCATGTTGTAGCAACCATTTAGTAATAGACTTACAAGCACGCTGTGTCATCCATCTGGTAATATAGTGACTATA
The DNA here is from genome assembly GCA_016271365.2 of Neoceratodus forsteri. Lineage (NCBI taxonomy): Eukaryota > Metazoa > Chordata > Ceratodontiformes > Ceratodontidae > Neoceratodus > Neoceratodus forsteri. The sequence goes on from CM028133.1 coordinate 982,832,396, forward strand.
AGCATGTAATGGCAAACCATCTAGTAGTATAGTGACTGTAAGCATGTTGCGACATCCATCTAGTAAGATACCGACTGCCATGTGTGGCAACCATTGGTAGTATAGTGAGTGCAAGCACGTTATGACATCCATCTGGTACAGTGACTTTAGCACGTTGTAGCCATCTAGTAATATAGCAACTGTAAAGCACATTGTGACAACCATCTGATAATATAGTATAAGCAAGTAGTGGCACCATCTAGTAATGTAGTGACATAAATATTTGTATATCTAATAATGATGACCGTAGCCATGTTAAAACATCTTTTGTATATACTTAAGCATTTCTGACAATCATCTAGTAATATGACTATAGCATGCTGTGACATCCATCTAGTAATATAGTGACTTAGCCGTATGACATCCATCTAGTAATATAGGGACTGTAAGCAAGTTAGGAACCATCTAGCAATATAGTGACCAAAAGCATGTTGTGACATCAATAAAGTAAATAATACTGCAAGCACGTTAAGCAACCATCGGCTAGTATAATGAGCAAAGCATGCTGTGACATCCTTCAATAATATAGCGAATATAAGCATGCTGCATCCATTAGTAAAATGGTGACTACATCACGTTGTAGGAACCATCTAGTAATATAGTGACTATAAGCATGTTGTGACATCCATCTAGTAATATAGTACCTAAAGCATGTTGCAACCATCCGCTAGCATAGACCATACACAACATGACATCCATTAAGTATAAGCCACTATAAGAATGCAGTGACATCATCAATATAGTGACTATAAGCATCTTGTGGCAACTATCTACTAGTACAGTGACTGTAAGCATGGTGTACTTCTAGTACTATAGTGAGTTTAAGAAACGGTGGCAACCATCTGGTACAGTGAATATAAGCATGCCAGACAGCCACAGGAATTATAGTAACCGAAGCATGTTGTGGACATGTGCTGGACAGTAAAGATAAGCGTGTTGTGACATCCATCTAGCAATATAGTGATGTAAAGCATGTTGTGACATCCACTGCAAATATATAGTAACTGTAGCATGTTGTGGCAGCCATCACAGCAATATAGTGACTGTGCAAAGCAGTGGCAACCATCTGCTAGTACAACGACTTTAAGCATGTTGTGGCAACCATCTGTAATATAGACTATATAAGCGCATGTAATGGCAACCATCTAGTAGTACAGTGACTGTCACGCATGTTGTGACATCCAGCTAGTAAGATAGTGACTGTAAGCATGTTGTGGCAACCATCTGGTAGCATAGTGACTGGAAGCATGTTGTGACAACCATCCGGCAGTATACTGACCATAAGCATGTTGTGGCAACCAAACTAGCAATATAGTAACTATAAGCATGTTGCCTGACAAACCATCTGGTAGTATAGTACCTGTAAGCATGTTATGGCAACCATCTGCAATATAAGTGACTGTAAGAATGTTGTGACATCCATCTGGAAGCACAGTGACTGTAAGCATGTTGAGGCAAACCATCTAGCAATATAGTAACTGTAAGCATGCTCTGACAACCATCTGGTAAAGATAGTGACTATAAGCGTAGTGGCAACCATCTAGCAACGTAGTCACCATGTAAGCATGTTATGGCAACCATCCAGTAATGTAGTGACTGTACGCATGTTGTGGCAAACATCAGCCGTAATAGTGACTGTGCTATTTTCTGACAGTCATCTAGTAATATAGTGACTGTAAGCATGCTGTGACATCCATCTAGTAAAATAGTGACTATGAGCATGTTGTGACATCCATCTTGTATAGGGACTGCCAAGCATGTTGTTTGAACCATCTAGTAATAAAGTGACTATAAGCATGTTGTGACATCCATCTAGTAACCATAGCAACTGTAAGCAATTGATTGGCAACCATCTGCTAGTATAATGAGTAAAGCATACCAGACATCCATCAAGTGATATAAGCGACTATAAGCATGCTGTGACATCCATCTAATGTCACGGGTGACTGTAAGCATGTTGTAGAACCATCTAGTAATATAGTGGCTCTAAGCATGTTGTGACATCCATCTAGTAATATAGTAACTGTAAGCATGGTGTGGCAACCATCTGTTAGTATAGTGACTATAAGCATGCTGTGACATCCATCTAGTAATATAATGACTATACAACGCTGTGACATCCATCTAGTAATATAGTGACTGTAAAACATCGTAGCAGCAACTATCTACTAAGTACAGTGACTACAAGCTTGGTGGCAAACCATCTAGTAGTATAGTGAGTGTAAGCATGTTGTGGCAAACATGTGCTAGGCACAGTGACTATAAGCATGTTATGACAGCCAACTAGTAATGTAGTGACTAAACATGTTGTGCAACCATCTAGTAAATGATGACTGAATGCATGTTATAGGAACCTTATAAAGTAATACAGTGACTGTTTGCACAGCGGCAACCATCTGCTAGTATTGTGACTATAAGCATATTGTGCAACCATCTAGTAATGTAGTTACTGTAAGCATGTTGTGACATCCTTCTAGTAATAAGAGTGACTGTAACATGTTGTGACATAAATCATGTAATAGAGTGCACTGTGCTACGTTGTGGCATCCATTTAGTAAGCGTAGTGACTGTAAGCATGCAGTGTCAGGCATCTGGTAATATAGTGACTATAAGCATGTAATGGCAGCCATCTAGTAGTATAGTCACTGAAAAAATAATTAATGACATCCATCTAGTAAGATAGTGGCTGCAAGCATGTTGCGGCAACCATCTGGTAGTATAGCGACTGTAAGCTGCTGTGGCAGCCATCTGCAAGTATTGTGACTATAAGCATATTGTGCAACCATCTAGTAATGTAATTACATAGCATGTTGACATCATTCTAGTAATAAGTGACTGTAAGCATGTTGTGACATAAATCTAGTAATAAGAGGTGACTGTAAGCATGTTGTGGCATCCATTTAGTAATGTAGTGACTGTAAGCACGCAGTGTCAGGCATCTGGTAATATAGTGACTATAGGCATGTAATGGCAACCATCTAGCAGTATAGTCACTGCTGGCATGTTGCGACATCCATCTAGTAAGATAGTGGCTGTAAGCATGTTGTGGCAAACCATCTGGAATATAGCGACTGTAAGCATGTTGTGACATCCATCTGGTAGTATCGTGACTGTAAGCATGTTGTGGCAACCATCTAGTAATATAGTAACTGTAATCATGTTTGACAACCATCTGAGTAGTATAGTGCCTATAAGCAAGTAGTGGCAACCATCTAGTAATGTAAACACTGTAAGTATGTTGTGGCAACCATCTAGTAATGTAGTGACTGTATGCTTGTTGTAGAAACATCTTGTAATATAGTAACTCTAGGCATGTTATGACATCCATTTAGTAATAGAGAGTAAATTTAAGTGTTGTAGCAACCATGTGCTAGTATAGTGACTATTAGCATGTTGTGTCATCCATCTAGTAATATAGCTGACTGTAAGCATGCTGTGACATCCATCTAGTAATATAATGACTATAAGGATGTTGTGGCAACCATCTAGTAATAAACTGTAAGCATGTTGTGCCAACCATCTAGTAATGTATTGACTGTAAGCATGTTGTTAGGAACCATCCAGTAATATTGTGACTGTAAGCATGTTGTGCAAACCATCTAGTAATATTAGTATCTGTAAGCAGGCTGTGGCAAACCATCTGGTAGTATAGTGACTAAAAAGAATGTTGTTGCAATCATCCAGTAATGTAGTGACTGTAAGCATGTTATGACAACCATCTTGTAAACATAGTAACTGTAAGCATGTTGGTCCAACCATCTGCTAGTATAGTGACTATAAGCATGTTGTGTCATCCATCTAGTAATATAGCAACTATAAGCATGTTGAGACATCCATCTTGCAATATAGTAACTAAGCATGTTGTAGGCAACCATCTGCTGGTATAGTGAATATAAGCATGCTGTGACATCCATCTTGTAATATAGTGACTGTAAGCATGTTAGGAACCATCTAGTAATATAGTGACTATAAGCATGGTGTGGCTTCCATCTAGTAATATATAACTGTAAGCATGTTGAGGCAACCATCTGCTAGTATAGTGACTATAAGCATGCTGTGACATCCATCAAGTAGAATAGTGACTATAAGCATGCTGTGACATCCATCTAGTAATATAGTGACTGTAAGCATGTTGTAGGAAACCATCTAGTAATAATATAGTGACTATAAGCATGTTGTGACATCCATCTAGTAATATAGTAACTGTAAACTTGTTGTGGCAACCATCTGCTAGTATAGTGACTATAAGCATGCTGGACATCCGTCTAGTAGTATTGCGACTAAAAGCATACTGTGACATCCATCTAGTAATATACTGACTGTAAGCATCTTGTGGCAACCATCTACTAGTATAGTGACTATAAGCATGATGTGGCAATCATCTAGTGCTATAGTGTGTATAAGGATGTTCTGACAACCATCTGCTAGTTCAGTGAATATAAGCATGTTGTGACAGCCATCAAGTAATATTTTAACCGGAAGCATGATGTGGCAACCATAGTGCTAGTACAGTGACCATATAAGCATGTTGTAGCAACCATCCAGTAATATAGTAACTATAAGCATGTTGTTACAACCATCCTGGCAATATAGTGACTGTAAGCAAGTTATGGCAACCATCTTGTAATGTAGTGACTGTAAGCATGTTGTGGCAACCATCTGGCTAATGTAGTGACTGTATACCTTATAGGAACCATCTAGTAATATAGTGACTGTAAGCATGCTGTGGCAACCATCTGCTAGTATAGTGACTATAAGCATATTGTGGCAACCATCTAGTAAATGTAGTTACCTGTAAGCATGTTGTGACATCCTTCTTGTAATAGAGTGACTGTAAGCGATTTGTGACATCCATCTGGTAATAGAGTGACTGTAAGCATGTTGTAGCAACCATTTAGTAATAGACTTACTGCAAGCATGCTGTGTCATCACTTCTGGTAATATAGTGACTATAAGCATGTAATGGCAACCATCTGGTAGTATAGTGACTGTAAGCATGTTGTGACATCCATCTCGTAGTACAGTGACTTTAAGCATGTTGTGGCAACCATCTAGTAATATATAGTAACTGTAAGCATGTTGTGACAACCATCTGGTAGTATTATGACTATAAGCAAATAGTGGCAACCATCTAGTAATGTAGTGACTGTAAGCATGTTGTGGCAACTCATCTAGTAATGTAGTGAATGTATGCATGTTGTGGCAAACATCTTTTGTATAGTGACTGTAAGCATTTTCTGACAGTCATCTAGTAATATGGTGACTGTAAGCATGCTGTGACATCCATCTAGTAATATAGTGACTGTAGGCATGTTGTGACATCCATCTTGTAATATAGGGACTGTAAGCATGTTGTAGGAACCATCTAGTAATATAGTGACTAAAAGCATGTTGTGACATCCATCTAGTAATATAGTAACTGTAAGTATGTTGTGGCAACCATCTGCTAGAATAGTGACTATAAGCATGCTGTGACATCCATCTAGTAATATAGTGACTCTAAGCATCTTGTGGCAACTATCTACTGGTACAGTAACTGTAAGCGTGGTGTGGCAACCATCTAGTACTATAGTGAGTTTAATAATGTGGTGGCAACCATCTGCTAGTACAGTGAATATAAGCATGTTGTGACAGCCATCAATTAATATAGTAACTGTAAACATGTTGTGAAACATGTCTAGTACAGTGACTATAAGCGTGTTATGACATCCATCTAGAAATATAGTGACCATAAACATGTTGTGACATCCATCAAGTAATATAATAACTTATAAGCATGTTGTGGCAGCCATCAAGTAATATAGTGACTGTAAGCATGCAGTGGCACCCATCTGCTAGTACAGCTGACTTTAAGCATGTTGTGGCAACCATCTGTTAATATAGTGACTATAAGCATGTGATGGCAACCATCTAGTAGTACAGTGACTGTACGCATGTTGTGACATCCATCTAGTAAGATAGTGACTGTAAGCATGTTGTGGCAACCCTCTGGTAGCATAGTGACTGGAAGCATGTTGTGACAACCATCTAGCAGTATAGTGACTATAAGCATTTTGTGGCAACCGTCTAGTAATATAGTAACTATAAGCATGTTGTGACAACCATCTGGTAGTATAGTGACTGCAAGCATGTTGTGGCAACCATCTGGTAGTATAGTGACTGTAAGCATGTTGTGACATCCATCTGGAAGTACAGTGACTGTAGGCATGTTGTGGCAGCCATCTAGTAATATAGTAACTGTAAGCATGTTGTGACAACCATCTGGTAGTATAGTGACTATAAGCAAGTAGTGGCAACCATCTAGTAATGTAGTGACTGTAAGCATGTTGTGGCAACCATCTAGAAATGTAGTGACTGTATGCATGTTGTGGCAAACATCTGGTTGTATAGTGACTGTAAGCATTTTCTGGCAGTCATCTAGTAATATGGTGACTGTAAGCATGCTGTGACATCCATCTAGTAATATAGTGACTGTGGGCATGTTGTGACATCCATCTTGTAATATAGGGACTGTAAGCATGTTGTTGGAACCATCTAGTAATATAGTGACTATAAGCATGTTGTGACATCCATCTAGTAATATAATAACTGTAAGCATGTTGTGGCAACCATCTGCTAGTATAATGAGTAAAAGCATGCTGTGACATCCATCAAGTAATATAGCGACTATAAGCATGCTGTGACATCCATCTAGTAATATGGTGACTGTAAGCATGTTGTAGGAACCATCTAGTAATATAGTGACTATAAGCATGTTATGACATCCATCTAGTAATATAGTAACTGTAAGCATGTTGTGGCAACGATCTGCTAGTATAGTGACTATAAGCATGCTGTGACATCCATCTAGTAATATTTTGACTATAAGAATGCTGTGACATCCATCTAGTAATATTGTGACTGTAAGCATCTTGTAGCAACTATCTACTAGTACAGTGACTATAAGCGTGTGTGGCAACCATCTAGTACTATAGTGAGTGTAAGCATGTGGACTGGCAACCATCTAAGTAGTATAGTAACTGTAAGCATGTTGTGGCAACCAGCTAGCTAGTACAGTGACTATAAGCGTGTTGTGACATCCATCTAGTAATGTAGTGACTGTAAACATGTTGTGACATCCATCAAGTAATATAACGTAACATAAGCATGTTGTGGCAGCCATCAAATAATATAGTGACTGTAAGCATGCAGTGGCAACCATCTGCTGGTACAGCGACTTTAAGCATGTTGTGGCAACCATCTGTTAATATAGTCACTATAAGCATGTAATGGCAACCATCTAGTAGTACAGTGACTGTAAGCATGTTGTGACATCAATCTAGTAAGATAGTGACTGTAAGCATGTTGTGGCAACCATCTGGTAGCATAGTGACTGGAAGCATGTTGTGTGACAACCATCTGGCAGGATAGTGACTATAAGCATGTTGTGGCAACTGTCTAGTAATATAGTAACTATAAGCATGTTTTGACAACCATCTGTTAGTATAGTGACTATAAGCAAGTAGTAGCAACCGTCTAGTAATGTAGTGACTGTAAGCATGTTGTGGAAACCATCTAATAATATAGTAACTGTTAGCATGCTGCGGCAACCTTCTGGAAGTATAGTGACTAAAAGAATGTTGTGGCAACCATCCAGTAATGTAGTGACTGTAAGCATGTTGTGACAACCATCTCCTAGTAAAGTGACTATAAGAATGTTGTGACATCCATCTAGTAATAAAGAGACTATAAGCATGTTAAGACATCCATCCAGTAATATAATAACTCTAAGCATGTTTGGCAACCATCTGCTAGTATATGCTATAATCACGCTGTGACATCCATCTAGTAATATAGCGACTATAAGCATTCTGTGCCAACCATCTAGTAATATAGTGACTGTAAGCATGTTGTAGGAATCATCTAGCAATATAGTGACTATAAGCATGTCGTGACATCCACCTAGTAATATAGTAACTGTAAGCATGTTGTGGCAACCATCTGCTAGTATAGTGACTATAAGCATGCTGTGACATACATCTAGTAATGTAGCGACTATAAGAATGCTGTGTCATCCATCTTGTAATATAGTGACTGTAAGCTTCTTGTGGCAACAGTCTACTAGTACAGTGACTATAAGCATGATGTGGCAACCATCTAGTACTATAGTGTGTAAGCATGTGGTGGCAACCATCTGCTATTACAGTGAATATAAGCATGTTGTGACATCCATCTAGTAATATAGTGACTGTAAGCATCTTGTGGCAACCACCTACTAGTACAGTGACTATGAGCATGATGTGTCAACCATCTAGTACTATAGTGAGTGTAAGCATGTGGTGGCAACCATGTGCTAGTAAAGTGACTATAAGCATGTTGTGACATCCATCTAGTAATATAGTGACTGTAAGCATCTTGTGGCAACTATCTACTAGTACAGTGACTATAAGCATGATGTGGCAACCATCTAGTACTATAGTGAGTGTAAGCATGTGGTGGCAACCATCTGCTAGTACAGTGAATATAAGCATGTTGTGACTGCCATCAAGTAATATAGTAACTGTATGCATGTTGTGGCAACTATGTGCTATTACAGTGACTATAAGCATGTTGTGACATCCATCTAGTAATATAAGTAACTGTAAGCATGTTGTGGCAGCCATCTAGTAATATAGTGACTGTAAGCAAGTTGGAGGAGCCATCTAGTAATATAGTGACTGTAAGCATGCTGTGGCAACCATCTGCCAGTATAGTGACTTTAAGCATGTTGTGGCAACCATCTAGTAATATAGTAACTATAAGCATGTTATGACAACCCTCTGGTAGTATAGTGACTAGAAGCACGTTATGGCAACCATCTAGTAATGTAGTGACTGTAAGCATGTTGTGGCAACCATCTAGTAATGTAGTGACTGTTTGCATGTTATAGGAACCATACAGTAATATAGTGACTGTTTGCATCCTGTGGCATCCATCTGCTAGTATAGTGACTATAAGCATATTGTGGCAACCATCTAGTAATGTAGTTACTGTAAGCATGTTGTGACATCCCTCTAGTAATAGATTGACTGTAAGCATGTTGTGACATAAATCTGGTAATAGAGTGACAGTTAGCATGTTGTGGCAACCATTTAGTAATGTAGTGACTGTAAGCATGCTGTGTCAGCCATCTGGTAATATAGTGACTATAAGCATGTAATGGCAACCATCTAGTAGTATAGTCACTGTAAGCATTTTGTGACATCCATCTAGGGAGATAGTGGCTGTAAGCATGTTGTGGCTACCATCTGGTAGTATAGTGACTGTAAGCATGTTGTGACATCCATCTGGTAATATCGTGACTGTAAGCATGTTGTGGCAACCATCTAGAAATATGGTAACTGTAATCATGTTGTGACAACCATCTGGTAGTATAGTGACTATACAAGTCTAGTGTCAACCATCTAGTAATGTGTGACTGTAAAGCGTGTTGTGGCAACCATCTAGTAATGTTCTGACTGTATGCATGTTGTGGGAAACATCTGGTAGTACAGTTACTATAGGCATGTTATGACATCCATCTAGTAATAGAGTTAATTTAAGCATGTTGTGGCAACCATGTGCTAGTATAGTTACTATTAGCATGTTGTAACATCCATCTAGTAATATAGCGACTGTAAGCATGCTGTGACATCCATCTAGTAATATAGTGACTATAAGGATGTTGTGGCAGCCATCTAGTAATATAGTAACTGTAAGCATGTTGTGCCAACTATCTAGTAATGTAGTGACTGTTTGCATGTTGTAGGAACCATCTAGTAATATAGTGACTGTAAGCATGATATGGCAACCATCTGGTAGTATAATGACTATAAGCATGCTGTGACATCCATCAAGTAATATAGCGACTATAAGCATGCTGTGACATCCATCTAGTAATATAGTGACTCTAATCATGTTATAGGATCCATCTAGTAATATAGTGACTATAAGCATGTTGGGACATCCATCTAGTAATATAGTAACTTTAAGCATGTTGTGGCAATCATCTGCTAATATAGTGACTATAAGCATGCTGTGACATCCATCTAGTAATATAGTGACTATAAGAATGCTGTGACATCCATCTAGTAATATAGTGACTGTAAGCATCTTGTGGCAACCATCTACTAGTACAGTGACTATAAGCCTGGTGTGGCAACCATCTAGTACTATAGTGAGTTTAAGCATGTGGTGGCAACCATCTGCTAGTACAGTGAATATAAGCATGTTGGGACAGCCATCAAGTAATATAGTAACTGTAAGCATATTGTGGCAACCATGTGCTTGTACAGTGACTATAGCTTGTTGTGACATCCATCTAGTAATATAGTGACTCTAAACATGTTGTGACATCCATCTAGTAATATAGTAACTGTAAGCATGTTGTGGCAGCCATCTAAAAATATAGTGACTGTAAGCAAGTTGTAGGGAACCATCTAGTAATATAGTGACTGTAAGCATGCTGTGGCACCCATCTGCTAGTACAATGACTATAAGCATGTTGTGGCAACCATCTAGTAATATAGTAACTATAAGCATGTTGTGACAACCATCTGGTAGTATAGTGACTATATGCAAGTTATGGCAACCATCTAGTAAACGTAGTGACTGTAAGCATGTTGTGGCAACCATCTAGTAATGTAGTGACTGTATGCATGTTATTGGAACCACCTAGTAATATAGTGACTATAAGCATGCTGTGGCAACCATCTGCTAGTATAGTGACTATAATCATATTGTGGCAACCATCTAGTAATGTAGTTACTGTAAGCATGTTGTGAGATCCGTCTAGTAATAGAGTGACTGCAAACATGTTGTGACATCCATCTCGTAATAGAGTGACTGTAAGCATGTTGTGGCAACCATTTAGTAATATTGTGACTGTAAGCATGCTGTGGCAACCATCTGGTAATATAATGAATATAAGCATGTAATGGCAACCATCTAGTAGTATAGTGATTGTAAGCATGCTGTGTCATCCGTCTAGTAAGATAGTGAATGTAAGCATGTTGTGGCAACCGTCTGGTAGTATAGTGACTGTAAGCATGTTGTGACATCCATCTGGTAGTATAGTGACTGTAAGCATGTTGTGGCAACCATCTAGTAATATAGTAACTATAAGCATGTTGTGACAACCAGCTGGTAGTGTAGTGACTATAAGCAAGTAGTGGCAACCATCTAGTAATGTAGTGAGTGTAAGCATGTTGTGGCAACCATCTAGTAATGCAGTGACTGTATGCATGTTGTGGCAAACATCTGGTAGTATAGTGACTGTAAGCATGTTCTGACAGCCATCTAGTAATATGGTGACTGTAGCTATGTTGTGATATCTGTCTAGAATTACTGAGATGGTAAGCAGGTTGTGATATCTGTCTAGTAATATAGAGACTGTAAGCATGCTGTGACATCCACCTAGTGATATTGTGACTGTAGGCATGTTGTGATATCTATCAAGTATTATAGTGACTTTAAGCATGCTGTGACATCCATCTAGTAATATATTGACTATAAGTTTGTTGTGACATCCATCTAGTAATATAGTGACTGTTCGATGTTCTGATGTCCATCTGGAAGGACAGTATAGTGACTGTTAGCATGTTGTGTCAGTAATATAGTGATGACACGAATATTCTGACATCCGTCTATTAATATAGTGACTGTAAGCATGTTGTGTCATCCATCTACTTTAGTAATATAGTGACTGTATGCATGTTGTAAGATCCATCGAGTAATATAGTGACTGTAAACATGTTGTGGCAACCCTCTAGTAATACAGTGACTGTAAGCATGTTGTGGCCATCTGGTAGTATACTGACAATAAGCATGTTCTGGCAACCATCTAGTAATATAATGACTGTAAGTGTGTTGTGGCATCGATCTAGTAATATATTGATTATAAGCATGTTGTGGCAGCCATCTAATAATGTAGTGACATCATGCATGTAGTGGCAAACATCTAGTAGTATAGTGACTATAAGCATGTTGTGACATCCATCTAGTAACATAGTGACTGTAAGCATCTTGTGACATCCATCCAGTATTACAGTAACTGTAAGCATCTTGGGGCAAACATCTAGTAATGTAGTGACTGTATGCATGTTGTGGGAAACATCTGGTAGTATAGTAACTATAGGCATGTTGTGACATCCATCTAGTAATAGAGTAACTTTAAGCATGTTGTGACAACTGTGTGCTAGTGTAGTGACTATTAGCATGTTGTGACATCCATCTAGAAATATAACAACTGTAAGCATGCTGTGACTTCCATCTAGTAATATAATCACTATAAGGATGTTGTGGCAGCCATCTAGTAATGTAGTGACTGTATGCATGTTGTAGGAACCATCTAGTAATATAGTGACTGTAAGCATGATGTGGCCACCTTCTGGTACTATAGTGACTATAAGCATGTTACAGTGCATGGGTGCCATCGATTGTGCATGGATTTCAGCAACTGCTGAAATCTTGTTGTAGGACCGTTGAAAGGTCAAAAAAGTTGTTCTACTATCGTTCTGACATCACATCGATAGTACAACAACTTTTTAACCTTGACCTGCCACCTAATTGGCTCAGCAGAGCCTTGATGTAGAAAATTAAAACAAACATGGCGGCATGATTTAGCAAGTGCCGGGCAGCAGAGCCACCAACTTTTGAATAAGGAGTCGGGACTTGGAGAGCCATATATGGCTCCCTTTTGGAAAAACAAATTCATATTTTTTTTCTAATTTTAAAACTAAGCGGTGCGGAGAAGTGAAAGTGAGAAGCAGGACTGGACCGTGCAAAAGTGGCAGCAGCAAGAATGGGAGAAAGCAGGTTCACCAGTGGGAATGGAGCAGCACCAACAGCAAGTAACTTCATAAATAAAATAATGAGAAACAAAACAAAACAAAAAAACCCATATACTATATTAAACAGTGGATGGCTGAACATCCACAACTAAGACTACATTTCCATCTCAGGCAGTTGATGATATCAACAAGACCTCTCGAAGCTTTGCTCTGGAGGCCTCTATGATGTCATCAACTCCCTCAATAGAAACACAGCCTTGTTGTGGATATTCATCCATCCACTATTCTATATGTGGTAACCATCTAGTAGTATAGTGACTTAACCATGTTGTGACATCCATCTATTAATATAGTGTCTGTAAGCATGTTGTGGCAACCATCTTGTAATATAGTGACTATAAGCATGTTGTAACATCCATCTAATAATGTAGTGCCTGTAAGCATGTAGTAACATCCATCTAATAATGTAGGGCCTGTAAGCATGTTGTGGCAATCATCTAGTAATATAATGACTGTTAGGATTTTGTGATAGTGATATAGTGACTGTAAGCATGTTGTGACATCCATCTAACAATATAGTGACTGTAAGCATCTTGTGGCAACCATCTACTAGTGCAGTGACTATAAGCATGTTGTGACACCCATCTAGTAATATAGTGACTGTAAGCATGGTGTGGCAACCATCTAGTAAGTTAGTCACTGTAAGCATGTTGTGGCAACCATCTGCTAGTACAGTGACTATAAGCATGTTGTGACAGCCATCTAGTAATATAGTAACTTTAAGCATCTTGTGGCAACCATTTGCTAGTATAGTGACTATCAGCATGTTGTGACGTCTATCTAGTAATATAGTGACTGTAAACATGTTGTGACATCCATCTGGTAACATAGTGACTGTAAGCATGTTGTAGGAACCATATAGTAATATAGTGACTGTAAGCATGTTGTGGCAATCACCTGCTAGTATAGTGAGTATAAGCATGTTGTGACATCCATCTAGCAATAAAGTGATTATAAGCATGTTGTGGCAACCATCTAGTAATATAGTGAGTGTAAGCATTTTGTTCCAACCATCTAGTAATATAGTAACTGTAAGCATGTTGTGGCAACCATCTGCTAGTATAGTGACTATAAGCATGCTGTGACATCCATCTAGTAATATAGCGACTATAAGCATGCTGTGACATCCATCTTGTAATATAGTGACTGTAAGCATGTTGTAGGAACTATCTAGTAATATAGTGACTATAAGCATGTTGTGACATCCATCTAGTAATATAGTAACTGCAAGCATGTTGTGGCAACAATCTGCTAGTATAGTGACTATAAGCATGCTGTGACATCCATCAAGTAGTATAGCAACTATAAGCATGCTGTGACATCCATCTAGCAATATAGTGACTGTAAGCATGTAGTAGGAACCATCTAGTAATATAGTGACTATAAGCATGTTGTGACATCCATCTAGTAATATAGTAAGTGTAAGCATGTTGTGGCAACCATCTGCTAGTATAGTTACTATAAGCATGCTGTGACTTCCATCTAGTAATATAGCGACTAAAAGCATACTGTGACATCCATGTAGTAATATAGTGACTGTAAGCATCTTGTGGCAACCATCTACTAGTATAGTGACTATAAGCATGGTGTGGCAATCATCTAGTACTATAGTGAGTGTAAGGAATGTTGTGGCAACCATCTGCTAGTTCAGTGAATATAAGCATGTTGTGACAGCCATCAAGTAATAAAGTAACTGTAATCATGATGTGGTAACCATGTGCTAGTACAGTGACTATAAGCATGTTGTGGCAACCATCTAGTAATATAGTAACTATAAGCATGTTGTGACAACCATCTGGGGGTATAGTGACTATAAGCAAGTTATGGCAACCATCTTGTAATGTAGTGACTGTAAGCATGTTGTGGCAACCATCTAGTAATGTTGTGACTGTATGCATGTTATAGGAACCATCTAGCAATATAGTGACTGTAAGCATGCTCTGGCAACCTTCTGCTAGTATAGTGACTAGAAGCATATTGAGGCAAACATTTAGTAATGTAGTTACTGTAAGCATGTTGTGACATCCTTCTAGTAATAGAGTGACTGTAAGCATGTTGTGACATCCATCTGGTAATAGAGTGAGTGTAAGCATGTTGTGGCAACCATTTAGTAATATACTGACTGTAAGCATGCTGTGTGATCCATCTGGTAATATAGTGACTATAAGCATGTAATGGCAACCATCTAGTAGTATAGTGACTGTAAGCATGTTGTGACATCCATCTAGTAAGATAGTGACAGTAAGCATGTTGTGGCAACCATCTGGTAGTATAGTGACTATAAGCATGTTGTGACATCCATCTGGTAGTCTAGTGACTGTAAGCATGTTGTGGCAACCATCTAGTAATATAGTAACTGTAAGCATGTTGTGACAACCATCTGGTAGTATAGTGACTATAAGCGAGTAGTGGCAACCATCTAGTAATGTGGTGACTGTAAGCATGTTGTGGCAACCATCTAGTAATGTAGTGACTGTGTGCATGTTGTGGCAAACATCTGGTAGTATAGTGACTGTAAGCATGTTCTGACAGCCATCTAGTGATGTGGTGACTGTAAGCATGCTGTGACATCCATCTAGTAATATAGTCACTGTAGGCATGTTGTGACATCCATCTTGTAATATAGTGACTGTAAGCATGTTGTAGGAACCATCTAGTAATATAGTGACTATAAGCATGTTGTGACATCCATTTAGTAATATAGTAACTGTAAGCATGTTGTGGCAAACATCTGCTAGTAGAATAAGTATAAGCATGCTGTGACATCCATCAAGTAATATAGTGACTATAAGCATGCTGTGACATCCATCTAGTAATATGGTGACTGTAAGCATGTTGTAGGAACCATCTAGTAATATAGTGACTATAAGCATGCTGTGACATCCATCTAGTAATATGGTGACTGAAAGCATGTTGTGGCAACCATCTGCTAATATGGTGACTGTAAGCATGTTGTAGGAACCATCTAGTAATATAGTGACTATAAGCATGCTGTGACATCCATCTAGTAATATGGTGACTGAAAGCATGTTGTAGCATCCATCTAGTAATATAGTGACTGTAAGCATCTTGTGGCAACCATCTACTAGTACAGTGACTATAAGCATGGTGTGGCCACCATCTAGTACTATAGTGAGTGTAAGCATGTGGTGGCAACCATCTGCTAGTACAGTAAATATAAGCTTGTTGTGACAGCCATCAAGTAATATTGTAACTGTAAGCATATTGTGGCAACCATGTGCTAGTACAGTGACTATAAGCATGTTGTGACATCCATCTAGTAATATAGTGACTGTAAACATGTTGTGACATCCATCTAGTAATATAGTGACTGTAAGCAAGTTGTAGGAACCATCTAGTAATATAGTGACTGTAAGCATGCTGTGGCAACCAACTGCTAGTACAGGACTATAATCATATTGTGGCAACCATCTAGTAATATAATAACTATAAGCATGTTGTGACATCCTTCTAGTAATAGAGTGACTGTAAGCATGTTGTGACATCCATCTGGTAATAGAGTGAGTGTAAGCATGTTGTGGCAACCATTTAGTAATATAGTGACTCAAGCATGTTGTGGCAACCATCTGTTAATTTAGTGACTATAAGCATGTAATGGCAACCATTTAGTAGTATAGTGACTGTAAGCATGTTTGACATCCATCTAGTAAGATAGTGACTGTAAGCATGTTGTAGCAACCATCTGGTAGTATAGTGACTGTAAGCTTGTTGTGACATCCATCTGGCAGTATAGTGACTATAAGCATGTTGTGGCAAACGTCTAGTAATATAGTAACTATAAGCATGTTGTGACAACCATCAGGTAGTATTGTGACTATAAGCAAGTAGTGGCAACCATCTAGTAATGTAGTGACTGTAAGCATGTTGTGGCAACCATCTAGTAATGTAGTGACTGTATGCATGTTGTGGCAAACATGTGTTTGTATAGTGACTGTAAGCATGTTCTGACAGCCATCTAGTAATATAGTGACTTTAAGCATGCTGTGACATCCATCTAGTAATATAGATGACTGTAGGCATGTTGTGACATCTGTCTGGTAATGCTGAGATGGTAAGCTGGTTGTGATATCTATCTAGTAATATAGAGACTGTAAGCATGCTGTGACATCCATCTAGTAATATATTGACTATAAGCATGTTGTGACACCCATCTAGTAATATAGTGACTGTACGCATGTTGTGACATCCATCTGGAAGGGACGTATAGTGACTGTTAGCATGTTGTGACAGTAATATAGTGATGACAAGCATATTCTGACAGCCATCTAGTAATATAGTGACTGTAAACATGTTGTGGCACCCTCTAGTAATACAGTGACTGCAAGCATGTTGTGGCCATCTGGTAGTATAGTGAGTATAAGCAAGTTCTGGCAACCATCTAGTAATGTAATGGTACTGTAAACATGTTGTGGCAACCATCTAGGAATATAGTGACTGTAAGCATGTTGTGGCAACCATCTAATAATGTAGTGACTGCATGCATGTAGTGGCAAACATCTGGTAGTATCGTGACTATAAGCATGTTGTGATATCCATCTGGTAACATAGTGACTGTAAGCATGTTGTGACATCCATCATGTAGTATAGTAACTGTAAGCATCTTGAGGCAACCATCAAGTAATGTAGTGACTGTATGCATGTTGTGGGAAACATCTGGTAGTATAGTAACTATCGGAATGTTGTGACATCCATCTAGTAATAGAGTAACTTTAAGCATGTTGTGGCAACCTTGTGCTAGTGTAGTGACTGTTCGCATGTTGTGACATCCATCTAGTAATATGGTGGCTGTAAGCATGCTGTGGCATCCATCTAGTAATATAATGACTATATGGATGTTGTGGCAACCATTTAGTAATATAGTGACTGTAAGCATGTTGTAGCAACCATCTAGTATTATAGTGAGTGTAAGCATGTTGTGGCAACCATCTGGTAGTATAGTGACTGTTAGCATGTTGTGGCAGCCATCTAGTAATATAGTGACTGTAAGACTGTTGTGGCAACCGTCTAGTAATATAGTAACTGTAAACATATTGTGGCAACCATCTGGTAGTATAGTGACTATAAGCATGTTTTGGCAACCATCTAGTATTGTCGTGACTGTAAACATGTTTTGGCAACCATCTGGTTGTATTGTGACTATAAGCATACTGTGGCAACCATCTAGTAATGTAGTGAATGTAAGCATGTTGTGACATTCTTCTAGTATTAGAGTGACTGTAAGCAGGTTGTGACATCCATCTAATAATATAGCGACTGTAACCATGTTGTGGCAACCATGTAGTAATATAGTAACTTTAAGCATGTTGTGACAACCATCTAGTAATATTGTAACTGTAAGCATGTTGCGGCAACCATCTGGTAGTATAGTGACTATTAGCATATTGTGACATCCATCTAGTAATATAGCGACTGTAAGCATCTTGTGACATCTATCTGCTTTAGTAATGTAGTGACTGTATGCATGTTGTGACATCCATCTAGTAATATAGTGACTGTAAGCATGTTGTGACAGCCATCTAGTAATATAGTGACTGTAAGCATGTTGTGATATCAATTTAGTAATATTGTGACTGTAAACAGGTTGTGATATCCATCTAATAATATAGTGACTATAAGCATGTTGTGACATCCATCTGGTAATATAGTGACTATAAGTGTGATGTGACATTCATCTGGAAGGGCAGTATAGTGACTGTTAGGATGTTATGACAGTAATATTGTGACTGAATGCATATTGTGACATCCATCTTGTAATATAGTGACTGTAAGCATGTTGTGACATTTGTCTAGTAATATAGTGAATGTATGCATGTTATGACATCCATCTAGTAATTTAGTGACTTCAAGCATGTTTTGACATCCATCTAGTAATATATTGATTGTAAGCATGTGGTGACATACATCTAGTAATATCGTGACTGTAAGCATGTTGTGAAATCCATCTGGAGGACAGTATAGTGACTGTTATCATGTTCTGACTGTAATATAGTTACTGCAAGGATATTGTGACATCCAGCTAGTAATGTAGTGTCTGTAAGTATGTTGTGACATATGTCTACTAATATAGTGACTGTATGCATGTTGTGACGTCAATCTTCTAATGTAATGACTTTAAGCATATTGTGACATCCATCTAGTAATACAGTGTCTGTAAGCATGTTGTGGCAACCATCTAATAATATATTGACTGTAAGCATGTTGTGACATCCATCTGGAAGGGCAGTATAATGACTGTTAGCATATTGTGACAGTGATATAGTGACTGCAATCATATTGTGACATCCATCTAGTAATATAGTGACTGTATGCATGTTGTGACATCCATCTAGTAAGATAGTGACTGTAAGCATGTTGTGGCAACCATCTGGTAGTATAGTGACTGTAAGCATGTTGTGACTTCCGTCTTGTAATATAGTGACTGTAAGCAGGTTGTGGCAACCATCTGGTAATGTAGTGACTGTAAGCATGTTGTGGCAACCATGTAGTAATATAGTGACTGTAAGCATGTTGTGGCAACCATTTGGTTATATAGTTACTGTAAACATGTTTTGGCAACCATCTGGTAATACAATGACTGTAAGCATGTTGTGACATCCATCTAATAATATAGCGACTGTAAGCATGTTGTGGCAACCATCTAGTAATACAGTGATTATAAGCATGTTGCGACATCCTTCTGGAAGGACAGTTTAGTAACTGTTTGCATGTTGTGACATTAATATAGTGACTGCAAGCTTATTGTGACATCCGTCTAGTAATATAGTGACAGTAAGCATGTTGTGACATCAATCTTGTAATGTAGTGACTTTAAGCTTATTGTGACATCCATGTAGTAATACAGTGTCTGTAAGCATGTTGTGTCAGCGGCATACGGTCAAAACGCTGCAGTATTAATCATCATGGAGAATATGTCATGGTCTATATGTCAATAAGACAATCAGTTCATGGATTTTATGCCTCGGACAGTACAGCACACATTATAGATGCATCCCGTGATTAAAACATTGTGACATGGCCAGTGATTCGGTGTACATTCGGTAAAACACTTTAGGGTACCATAGGTTAACTTACCCAATGAAGAGTGACATTACAGTATGTACTACCATTGAAGCTCCTTCACTTCTTGCATTTTCAGTTTGTGCATCAATGATTTCAACCCCAACACCCGCATAAATTTCATGATACACAGTGCAATCCTCTCAATCCTGTATCCGCTTGAACCTATTCCCAGTTTCATCTTGAATAAATCTGCACCACTTCCTTGTTTATAAATATTGTGAGTCACTATGATTCTTTCTTTGTGCAATCAAACAACTGCTTGCAATGGAATATGTGCCAACACAGAAAGGGAAGCAGAAGCTTGTCCTGTACAATTTTCTATACACCAAGGAGAAGGGCGGAGCAAATGGCAAAATATTTTGGAGAAACGAACTAAGAACTTGCCGTGCATGTCTCCATACCTTTGGTTGAGGTATTAATGGCTCAAGCTGTCATAAGACCGGGAGCCACACTATTGCACATATTAGCTTACTTGCATGACAGACTTGCGTAATTTGTATAGCTTTTGACGCACATTAGTTACTTGCACGGAATATTAGCTACATTTGCACAACTGTTTTTGCAAATATGACTTTATGCTGTTACAGAAATAAATGCGACTGCTACATTTGCTCAGCTGTTCATCAATGATTTGATGCTGTTACAGAAATAAATGACAATTTATTTCTGGCTGAATTGATTTACTATGCTATGTATTTTTTATGTATTTTAAAAAAATGAATAAAGTTATTGAAAATGATTATTGCGACTATTTGTCCTTAGATCAATGAATACTATTCGCCCTTTGTTGCTAGCGACTAGAAACATAGACTTTGACGGCAGATAAGGAAGCGCTTGGCCCACCTAGTCTGCCCATTTCCCTACCTACAGGATAAGCCGCAGATCCTAGTTAACAAACAGCCTACTTCTTCCTACCCCCACAAGAATTGCCTTATGTCTGTTCCATGCATTATTTAATTCCCCCACATTTTAGCCCCCACAGCCTCCTTAGGAAGGCTGTTCCATGCATCCACTACCCTGTCTGTGAAAAAATACTTCCTCACTTTGCCCCGAACCGCCTCCCCTCTATCTTTAAACTGTGTTCCCTTGTTCTTGCATGTCTCTTTTTCTGAAAGATGCTACCCTCTTTGACTTTGTTAATTCCACTGAGGTACGTAACATTTCTATCATGTCCCCCCCTCTTCCTCCTTTCCTCAAGGGTATACATATTAAGCTCTTTTAGTCTCTCCTGGCATGGCTTCTCTTGCAGACCCTACACCATTCTAGTTGCTCTCCTCTGGACTGCCTCTATCCTGTTTATGTCCTTGAAGAGATGGGGTCTCCAGAACTGGATGCAGTACTCCAGATGGGGTCTCACCAAGTGTCTGTACAGAGGGATAATAACTTCCTGTTTCTGCTTGTGATGCTTCTCCCAGTGCATCCCAGTATACTCCCATCCCTCCCTACTGCCTTCTCACATTGCTTGCTAACCTTAAGGTCATCTGATATGATTACCCCAGGTCCCTTTCCTTTTTTGTTTTTGTTACTACCTCCCCTTCCCCACTGTGTAATCTTCCCCAGGGTTTTTGTTACCCAGGTGCATTATTTTGCACTTCTTTGCACTGAATCCTCGCTGCCATTCTTCCGACCATTCCTCCAACCTTGCCAATTCCCTTCTCATCCTTTCTATGCCTCCTTGTGTATCAACCCTGTTGCAGATCTTTGTGTCATCTGCAAATTGGCATATTTTTCCTTCCAGTCCCTCTGCAATGTCACTTATAAAGACATTAAAAAGGACCAGACCCAGTACTGAACCCTGCGGTACCCCACTAGTAACCCCTCTTTCTTCAGAGTGGACTCCATTTACAATTACCTTCTGTGTCCTCTTGTCCAGCCAATATTTTACCCATGCTGCCTCCTTGGGACCCACTCCCAGGCTGGTTAATTTGACTATTAATCTTTTGTGTGGGACTGTGTCAAATGCCTTGCTAAAGTCTAGGTAGGCCATGTCCACAACCCCTCCCTGGTCTACTGCTTTGGTCACCCAGTCAAAGAAATCAATTAGATTCATCTGACATGACCTTCCCGCTGTGAACCCATGCTGCCTTGGGTCCTGTGCCCCACTGCCCTCTAGTTACTCAACAATTCTTTCCTTCAGAAGTGATTCCATCACTTTCCCTACCACAGAGGTCAAACTGACAGGTCTGTAGTTTCCTGCCTCTGTCTTGCTCCCACTTTTGTGAAGGGGACTCACATCTGCCTTCCTGCAGTCCTCGGGTACCACACCATCCTCCCATGATTTGTTAAAAAGGGTAGTCAGTGGTTTCACTAGTTCTCCACTTAATTCTTTTAGAATTCTGGGGTGAATTCCATCAGGCCCCATTGCTTTGTTCACCTTCAGTTTTAGGAGTTCTTTCAGAAACCCTTCTTCTGTGAAAGGACTGGGATCAACCCCCTATCCAGAGTGCTTCTGTTAATTGGATTAGGCACCTCTCCCTCGTCTTTTGTGAATACTAAGCAGAAATATTGTTCAGTATCCCTGCATTTTCACTATCCCCCTCTGCCCATGCACCGTTCATTCTATTCAGCTTCACTATCCCTCCCTTTGTCTTTCTACGCTCCCTGATGTACCTATAAAAGGTTTTATCCCCCTTCTTAACCGAGTTGGCTATCCTTTCCTCAGTTTGGGCCTTTGCTATTCTGACTTCCTTCCCTGCTTCCTTCTGCCTTAACTTTCTGTGTTTCCTTTTACTTCCTGAATGCTATGTTTTTCTCCCTGACTTTCCCTGTCACCTCTTTTGAGAACCATAGTGTCTTTTTCTTTCATTTTGATTTGTTTATTTGCTTCTCACAAATGCTTGTTGCCTCTGTGATGGCAGTTTTGACGATTTCTCATTGTTGCTGCACCCCTCCTTCTAGCCTGTTTGCTAGTGCTTTTCTGAGGCACTCTCCCATCTTGCCAAAGTCAGCCCTCCTGAAGTCCAGTACCCTAACTTTTGTATGGCTTGACTCTGTAGCTGAGTTTAACATGAACCACATTGTGTGATGGTCACTTGTTCCCAGATGGCAACCCACTTCTAGATCTGAGATCCTCTCACTGTTCCCATTTGAGAGTATGAGGTCTAAGATTGCTCCCTCACAAGTGGGTTCTGAAACTAGCTGTCTGAGGCATGCCACCTGTAGGGCATTGAGAATGGCCCTGCTCTTGGATGTGGCTGCAGCAAGTGTGCTGGAGTTAACATCTGGCATATTCAGGTCTCCCATCAACAGTATCTCCCCTTTCTCTGCCATCCTAAGAATGCCTTCTATTATATCCTTGTCCATTCCAACCCCCTGACCTGGAGATCTGTATACAACCCCTGTGCCAATTGTGGTGCCATTTCCAGTCTCCAAGGTGACCCACAGTGCCTCCTTTCCTCCTTGTTTACTCTTTTGTTCAGTTGCTTTTATCACTTCCTTTACATAGAGAGCTACTTCTCTGCCTCTTCTCCCCTCCATGTCTCTCCTGTAGGTTATGTACCCTGGTATGTTAACATCCCAGTCAGGGTTCTCTGTGTACCATGTTTCTGTGACTGCTACGATATCCAGGCATCCCTCTTCCATCAAGGCCACCAGTTCAGGGAGCTTGTTGCCCAGGCTACGGGCATTGGTACACATTATCCTCCATTTCCTGATGGACTACATTTAATTTCAACTTTTTGACTGGTGCCTTTTAGACCACATAACCAGTAGTCCATGACATCTAGTCCTCGATGATTTGTCCAGCACCATTTCATCCACTCACGGTGTCAGCCATCTAGTAATATAGTGGCTGTAATAGTGTTGTGACATCAATCTAGTAATATAGTGACTGTAAGCATGTTGTGGCAACCATCTGGTAGTATAGTGCCTATAAGCATGTTGTGGCAACCATCTAGTAATATAGTGACTGCAAGCATGAGGTGGCAGCCATCTGGTGGTATAATGACTATAAGCAAGTTATAGTCTATGGGTGCCATAGATTGTGCATGGATTTCAGCAACTGCTGAAATCTTTTTGTAAGACAGTTCAAAGGTCAAAAAAGTTGTTGTACTATCATTCTGATATCACATCGATAGTACAGCAACTTTTTAACCTTGACCTGCCACCTAATTGGCTCAGCTGAGCCTTGATGTTCAAAATTAAAACAAACATAGCGATGCGATTTAGCGGGTGCCGGGCAGTGGAGCCACTGACTTTTTAATTCAGAGTTGGGCATGGAGAGCCATGCAGGACTCCCTTTCTGAAAAAACAGTTCTTTTTTTTCTAATTTTAAAGCTAAGCGGTGCAGATAAGTGAAAGTGAGAAGCGTGACCGGACCATGCAGGAGTGGCAACAACAGGAACGGAAGTGAGCAGGAGCACCAGTGGAATGGAGCAGCACCCACCCTAAGTAACTTCGTAAATAACATAATGAGAAACAAAACAAAACAAAAATTCCATATACTATGTAAAACAGTGGATGGCTGAACATCCAAAACTAAGGCTGCATTCCTATCTCGGGCAGTTGATGATATCAATGAGACCTCTCAAGATTTGCTCTTGCGGTCTCTATGATGTCATCAACTCCCCAATAGAAACACAGCCTTGTTGTGGATGTTCATCTATCCACTATTCTATATGTGGTAACCATCTAGTAGTATAGTGACTGTAATCATGTTGTGACATCCATCTATTAATATAGTGACTGTAAGCATGTTTTGACATCCATCTATTAATATAGTGACTGTAAGCATGTTGTGGCAACCATCTGGTAGTTTAGTGACTATAAGCATGTTGTGGCAGCCATCTAGTAATATAGTGACTGGAAGCATGTTGTGGCAACCATCTGGTAGTATAGTGACTATAAGCGTGTTGTGACATCCATCAAGTAAAGTAGGGACTGAAGGCATGTTGTGGCAACCATCTAGTAATATAGTGATTGTAGGCATGTTGTGACATCCATCTGGAAGGACAGTATAGTGACTGTTAGCATGTTGTGACATCCATCTAGTAATATAGTGACTGAAAGCATGTTGTGACATCCATTTGGAAAGACAGTTTAGTGACTGTTAGCATGTTGTGACAGTACTATAGTGACTGCAATCATATTGTGACATCCATCTAGTAATATAGTGTCTGTAAGCATCTTATGACATCCATCTAGTAAGGTAGTGACTGGAAACATGTTGTGGCAACCATCTGGTAGTATAGTGACTGTAAGCATGTTGTGACATTCATCTGGTAGTATAGTGACTATAAGCATGTTGCGGCAACCATCTAGTAATGTAGTGACTGTATGCATGTTGTGGCAAACATCTGGTAGTATAGTGACTATAAGGATGTTGTGACATCCATCTAGTAATATAGTGACTGTAAGCATGTTGTGGCAACCATTTAGTAATATAGTGACTGTAAGCATGTTGTGGCAATCATCTGGTAATATAGTGACTGCAAGGATGTTGTGGCAACCATCTGGTACTACAGTGACTGTAAGCATGTTGTGACATCCATCTAGTAATATAGCGACTGTAAGTATGTTGTGACATCCATCTAGTAATATAGTGACTGTAAGCATGTTGTGGCAACCATCTAGTAATGTAGTGACTGTAAGCATATTGTGACATGCATCTGGTAATATACTGACTGCAAGCATGTTGTGGCAGACATCTAGTAATATATTGGCTGTAAGCATGTTGTGACATCCATCTGGAGGACAGTATAGTGACTGTTAGCATGTTCTGACTGTAATATAGTGACTGCAAGCATATTGTGACATCCATCTAGTAATATAGTGACTGTAAGCATGTTGTGTCATCTATCTAGTAATATAGTGACTGTAAGCATGTTGTGACATCAATCTTGTAATGTAGAGACTTTAAGCATATTGTGACATCCATCTAGTAATATAGTGACCAAAAGCATGTTGTGATATCAATCTAGTAATACTGTGACTGTATACAGGTTGTGATATCCGTCTAAAAATATAGTGACTATAAGCATGTGGTGACATCCATCTAGTAATATAGCGACTATAAGCGTGATGTGACATTCATCTGGAAAGGCAATATAGTGACTGCTAGCATGTTGTGACAGTAATATTGTGACTGCAAGCACACTGTGACATCCATCTTGTAATATAGTGACTGTAAGCATGTTGTGACATTTGTCTAGTAATATAGTGAATGTATGCATGTTATGACATCCATCTAGTAATATAGTGACTTTAAGCATGTTTTGACATCCGTCTAGTAATATATTGACTGTAAGCATGTTGTGACATACATCTAGTAATATAGTGACTGTAAGCATGTTGTGACATCGATCTGGAGGCAGAATAGTGACTGTTAGCATGCTCTGACTGTAATATAGTGACTGCAAGCATATTGTGACATCCATGTAGTAATATAGTGTCTGTAAGTATGTTGTGACATCTATCTACTGATGTAGTGACTGTAAGCATGTTGTGACATCAATCTTCTAATGTAGTGACTTTAGGCATATTGTGACATCCATCTAGTAATACAGTGACTGTAAGCATGTTGTGGCAACCATCTAGTAATACAGTGACTGTAAGCATGTTGTGACATCCATCTGGAAGGGCAGTATAGTGACTGTTAGCATGTTGTGACAGTAATATAGTGACTGCATTCATACTGTGACATCCATCTAGTAATATAGTGACTGTATGCATTTTGTGACATCCATCTAGTAAGATAGTGGCTGTAAACATGTTGTGGCAACCATCTGGTAGTATAGTGACTGTAAGGATGTTGTGACATCCATCTAGTAATATAGTGACTGTAAACAGGTTGTGGCAACCATCTGGTAATGTAATGACTGTAAGCATGTGGCAACCATCTGGTAGTATAGTGACTGTAAGCATGTTGTGGCAACCGTTTGGAAATATAGTTACTGTAAACATGTTGTGGCAACCATCTGGTAGTACAGTGACTGTAAGCATGTTGTGACATCCATCTAATAATATAACGACTGTAAGCATGTTGTGGCAACCATCTCGTAATATAGTGACTCTAAGCATCTTGCGACATCCATCTGGAAGGACAGTAGAGTAACTGTTAGCATGTTGTGACAGTAAAATAGTGACTGCAAGCATATTGTGACATCCATCTAGTAATATAGTGACTGTAAGCATGTTGTGACACAACTCTTGTAATGTAGTGACTTTAAGCATATTGTGACATCCGTCTAGTAATACAGTGACTGTAAACATGTTGTGTCAGCGGCATACGGTCAAAACACCGCGGTATTAATCATCGCGGAGAAGACGTCATGGTCTGTACGTTGATAAGACAATCAGTTCATGGATTTTATGCCGCGGACAGTACAGCACACATTATAGATGCATCCCGTGATTAAAACATTGTGACATGGCCAGTGATTCAGTGTACATTCGGTAAAACAAGTTAGGGTACCATAGGTTAACTTACCCAATGAACAGTAACATTACAGTATGTACTACCATTGAAGCTCCTTCACTTCTTGCATTTTCAGTTTGTGCATCAATGATTTCAGCCCCAACATCCACATAAATTTAAAGATACACAGTGCAATCCCCTCAATCCTGTATCCGCTTGAACCTATTCCCAGTTTCATCTTGAATAAATCAGCACCACTTCCTCGTTTATAAATATTGTGAGTCACTATGATTCTTTCTTTGTGCATTCAAACAACAGCTTGCAATGGAATATGTGCCAGCACAGAAAGGGAAGCAGAAGCTTGCCCTGGACAATTTTCTATACACCAAGGAGAAGGACGGAGCAAACGGCAAAAGATTTTGGAGATGCAAACTGAGAACTTGACGTGCACGTCTCCATACCTTTGATAGAGGTGTTAATGTCTCAACCTATCATGAAACCGCGAGCCACACTATTGCACATATTAGCTTACTTGCACGACAGACTTGCATAATTTATATAGCTTTAGACGCACATTAGTTTGCTTACTTGCACGGAATATTAGCTACATTTGCACAGCTGTTTTTGCACATATGATCTGATGCTGTTACAGAAATAAATGCTACTGCTACATTTGCACAGCTGTTGATCAATGATTTGATGCTGTTACAGAAATAAATGACAATTTATTTCTGGTGGAATTGATTTACTATGCTATGTATTTTTTATGTATTTAAAAAAAATGAATAAAGTTATTGAAAATAATTATTGCGACTATTTGTCCTTAATTCGACGAATACAATTCGCCCATTGCTGCTAGCTACTAGAAACATAAAAACAAAACTTTGATGGCAGATAAGGACCGCTTGGCCCACATAGTCTGCCCACTTCCCTACCTACAGGAAAAGTCGCAGATCCTAGTTAACCAACAGCCTACTTCTTCCGACCCCCCACAAGAATTGCCTTATGTCTGTTCCATGCATTCTTGAATTCCCCCACATTTTAGGCCCCACAACCTCCTCAGGAAGGCTGTTCCCTGCATGCACTACCCTCTGTGTGTAGGAATACTTCCTCACATTACCCATGAACTGCCTCCCCTCTATCTTTAAATTGTGTCCCCTGTTCTTGCATGTCTCTTTTTCTGAAAGATGCTACCTTCTTGAACTTTGTTAATTCCACTAAGGTACTTAAACATTTCTATCATGTCCCCCCTCTTCCTCCTTTCCTCAAGCGTATACATATTAAGCTCTTGTAGTCTCTCCTCATATGGCTTCTCTTGCAGACCCTGCATCATTCTAGTTGCCCTCCTCTGCACTTCCTCTATCCAGTCTATGTCCTTGCAGAGATGAGGTCTCCAGAACTGGACGCAGTACTCCAGATGGGGTCTCACTAAGTGTTTGTACAGAGGGATAACAACTTCCTGTTTTCTGCTGGTGGTGCCTCCCCTTATGCATCCCAGTGTACCCCCAGCTCTCCCTACTGCCTTCTCACAGTGCTTGCTAACCTTAAGGTCATCTGATATGATTACCCCCAGGTCCCTTTCCTTTTTTGTTTTTGTTACTACCTCCCCCTTTCCCCACTGTGTAATCTTCCCCTGGGTTTTTGTTTCTCAGGTGCATTATTTTGCACTTCTTACCATTGAATCCTAGCTGTCATGCTTCCGACCATTCCTCCAACCTTACCAAGTCCCTTCTCATCATTTCCATGCCTCCTTGTGTATCAACCCTGTTGCAGATCTTTGTGTCATCTGCAAAGAGGCATATTTTTCCTTCCAGTCCCTCTGCAATGTCACTTATAAAGACATTAAAAAGGACTGGACCCAGTACTGAACCCTGCGGTACCCCACTAGTAACCCCTTTTTCTTCAGAGTGGACTCCATTTACAATTACTTTCTGTGTCCTATTGTCCAGCCAATATCTTACCCAGGCTACCACCCTGGGACCCACTCCCAGGCTGGTTAATTTGACTATTAATTTTTGTGTGGGACTGTGTCAAATGCCTTGCTAAAGTCTAGGTAGGCCATGTCCACAACCCATCCCTGGTCTACTACTTTGGTCACCCAGTCAAAGAAATCAATTAGATTCGTCTGACATGACCTTCCCGCTGTGAACCCATGCTGCCTTGGGTCCTGTGCCCCACTGGCCTCAAGGTACTCAACAATTCTTTCCTTCAGAAGTGATTCCATCACTTTCTCTACCACAGAGGTCAAACTGACAGGTCTGTAGTTTCCTGCCTCTGTCTTGCTCCCACTTTTGTGAAGGGGACTCACATCTGCCTTCGTGCAGTCCTTGGGTACCACAACTTCCTCCCATGATTTGTTAAAAAGTGTAGTCAGTGGTTTCACTAGTTCTCCCCTTAATTCTTTTAGAATTCTGGGGTGAATTCCATCAGGCCCCATTGCTTTGTCCACCTTCAGTTTAAGGAGTTCTTTCAGAAACCTTTCTTCTGTGAAAGGACTGGGATCGACCCCCTATCCAGAGTGCTTCTGTTAATTGGATTAGGCATCTCCCCCTCCTCTTTTGTGAATACTGAGCAGAAATATTCATTCAGTATCCCTGCTTTTTCACTATTCCCCTCTGCCCATGCACTGTTCATTCTATTCAGCCTCACTATCCCTTCCTTTGTCTTTCTACGCTCCCTGATATACCTACAAAATGTTTTATCCCCCTTCTTAACTGAGTTGGTTATTCTTTCCTCAATTTGGGCCTTTGCTATTCTGACTTCCCCCCCTGCTTCCTTCTGCCTTAACTGGTACAGCTCTCTGTCCTGCTCTTTCTACCCTCACTTTTGTATGGCTTGACTCTGTAGCTGAGTTTAACATGAACCACACTGTTTGATGGTCTCTTGTTCCCAGATGGCAACCCACTTTTAGGTCTGAGATCCTTTCACTGTCCCCATTTGAGAGTACGAGGTCTAAGATTGCTCCCTCACAAGTGGGTTCTGAAGCTAGCTGTCTGAGGCATGCCACCTGTAGGGCATTGAGAATGGCCCTGCTCTTGCATGTGGCTGCAGCAAGTGTGCTCCAGTAAACATCTGGCATATTCAGGTCTCCCATTAACAGTATCTCCCCTTTCTCTGCCATCCTTAGAATGCCTTCTGTGATATCCTTGTCCGTTCCCTCCCCCTGACCTGGGGATCTGTATACAACCCCTGTGCGGATTGTGGTGCCATTTTCAGTCTCCAAGGTGACCCACAGTGATTCCTGTCTTCCCTGTTTACCCTTTTGTTCAGTTGATTTTATCCCTTCCTTTACATAGAGAGCTATTCCTCCCCCTCTTCTCCCCTCCCTGTCTCTCCTGTAGGTTACGTACCCTGGTATGTTAACATCTCAGTCATGGTTCTCTGTGTACCTTGTTTCTGTGACTGCTACAATATCCAGGCATCCCTCTTCCATCAAGGCCACCAGTTCAGGGAGCTTGTTACCCAGGCTACGGGCATTGGTACTCATTATCCTCCATTTCCTGCTGGACTGCATTTCATTTTGACTTTTTGACTGCTGCCTTTTAGACCACATGACCAGTAGTCCACGACATCTAGTCCTCGACAATTTGTCCTGCGGCAATTCATCCACTCACGGTGTCAGCCATCTAGTAATATAGTGGCTGTAAGCATGTTGTGACATCCATCTAGTAATATAGTGACTATGAGCATGTTGTGGTAACCATCTGGTAGTATAGTGACTATAAGCATGTTGTGACAACCATCTAGTAATATAGTTACTGTAAGCATGATGTTGCAGCCATCTGGTGTTATAGTGACTATAAGCATGTTGTAGTATATGGGTGCCATCGATTGTGTATCGATTTTAGCAACTGCTGAAATCTTCTTCTAAGACAGTTCAAAGGTCAAAAAAGTTTTTGTACTATCATTCTGACATCATATCAATAGTACAACAACTTTTTAACCTTGACCTGCCACCTAATTGGCTCAGCTGAGCCTTGATGTACAAAATTTTAACAAACATGGCGATGCGATTTAGTGGGTGCCTGGCAGTGGAGCCACTGACTTTTTAATTCAAAGTTTGGCATGGAGAGCCATACATGGCTCCCTTTCTGAAAAGCCAAATCTTTTTTTTTCTAATTTTAAAGCTAAGCAGTGCAGATAAGTGAAAGTGAGAAGCGTGACCGGAAGATAAAGGAGTGGCAACAACAGGAATGGAAGTGAGCAGGAGCACCAGTGGTAATGGAGCAGCACCCACCCCAAGTAACTTCGTAAATAAAATAATAAGAAACAAAACAAAACAAAAATCCCATATGCTATATAATACAATGGATGGTTGACCATCCAAAACAAAGGCTGCATTTCCATCTCGGGCAGTTGATGACATCAACGAGACATGTTGACCTTTACTCTTGAGGTCTCTATGATGTCATCAACTGCCTCAATGGAAACACAGCTTTGTTGTGGATGTTCATCCATCCACTATTCAATATGTGGTAACCATCTAGTAGTATAGTACAGAAAGCATGTTGTGACATCAATCTATTAATATAGTGACTGTAAGCATGTTGTGACAGCCATCTGGTAGTATTGTGAGTATAAGCATGTTGTGACAGCCATCTAGTAATATTGTGACTGGAATCATGTTGTGGCAACCATTTTGTAGTATAGTGACTATAACCATGTTGTGACAACAATCTAGTAAAGTAGTGGCTGCAGGCATGTTGTGGCAACCATCTAGTAATATAATGATTTCAGGCATGTTGTGACGTCCATCTGGAAGGACAGTACAGTGAATGTTAGCATATTGTGACAAGCATCTAGTAACATAGAGACTGTAAGCATGTTGTGACATCCATTTAGAAGGACAATATAGTGACTGTTAGCATGTTGTGACAGTAATATAGTGACTGCAATGAATTGTGACATCCATCTAGTAAGATAGTGACTGTTAGCATGTTGTGACAGTAATATAGTGACTGCAATGAATTGTGACATCCATCTAGTAAGATAGTGACTGGAAGCATGTTGTGGCAACCATCTGGAAGTTTAGTGACTGTCATCATGTTGTGACATCCATCTAGTAATATAGTGACTGTAAGCAGATTGTGGCAACCATCTAGTAATATAGCAACTGCAAGCATGTAGCAACCATCTGATAGTATAGTGACTATAAGCATGTTGTGGCAACCATCTAGTAATGTAGTGACTGTAACTTTGTTGTGGCAACCATCTAGTAGTATAGTGACTGTAAGCGTGTTGTGGCAACCATCTAGTAATATAGTGACTGTATGCACGTTGTGGCAATCATCTGGTAATATAGTGACTGTAAGCATGTTGTGCCAACCATCTGGTAGTACAGTGACTGTAAGCGTGTTGTGGCAACCATCTAGTAATATAGTAACTGTAAGCATGTGGCAACCATCTGGTAGTATAGTGACTATAAGCATGTTGTGGCAACCATCTAGTAATGCAGTGACTGTATGCATGTTGTGGTAAACATCTGGCAGTATAGTGACTGTAAACATGTTGTGACAGCCATATAGTAATATAGTGACTGTAAGCATGTTGTGGCATCCTTCTAGTAATATAGTGACTGTATGCATGTTGTGACATCTATCTAGTAATATTGTGATGGAAAGCAGGTTGTCATATCCATGCAGTAATATAGTGACTGTAGGAATGTTGTGACATCCATCTAGCAATATATTGACTATAAGCATGTTGTGACATCCATCTAGCAATATAGTGACTGTTGTGTTGTGCCATCCATCTGGAAGGACAATATAGTGACTGTTAGCATGTTGCGGCAATCATCTGTTAATATAGTGACTGCAATCATATTGTGACATCCATCTAGTAATATACTGACTGTAAGCATGTTGTGACATCCATCTAGTAAGATAGTGACTGTAGCAGGTTGTAGCAACCATCTAGTAATATAGTAATTGTAAGCATGTGACAACCATATGGTAGTATAGTGACTATAAGCATGTTGCGGCAACCATCTAGTAATATAGTGAGTGTAAGCTTGTTGTGGCAACCATCTAGTAATGCAGTGTCTGTATGCATGTTGTGGAAAACATATGGTAGTACAGTGACTGTAAACATGTTGTGGCAGCCATCTAGTAATATAGGGACTGTAAGCATGTTGTGGCATCCTTCTAGTAATATAGTGACTGTATGCATCTTGTGACATCTATCTAGTAATAGTGTGATGCAAAGCAGGTTGTGATATCCATCCAGTAATATAGTGACATCCATCTAGTAAAGTAGGGACTACAGGCATGCTGTGGCAACCATCTAGTAATATAGTGATTGTAGGTGTGTTGTGACATCCATCTGGAAGGACAGTATAGTGACTGTTAGCATGTTGTGACATCCGTCTAGTAATATAGTGACTGTTAGCATGTTGTGACAGTAATATAGTGACTGCAATCATATTGTGACATCCATCTAGTAATATAGTGGCTGTAAGCATGTTGTGACATCCATCTAGTAAGATAGTGACTGGAAGCATGTTGTGGCAACCATCTGGTAGTATAGTGACTGTAGGCATGTTGTGACATCCAGCTAGCAATATAGTGACTGTAAGCAGGTTGCAGCAACCATTTAGTAATATAGTAACTGTAAGCATGTGGCAACCATCTAGTAGTAAAGTGACTATAAGCATGTTATGGCAACCATCTAGTAATGTAGTGACTGTAAGCTTGTTCTGGCAACCATCTAGTAATGCAGTGACTGTATGCATGTTGTGCCAAACATCTGGTAGTATAGTGACTGTAAACATGGTGTGACAGCCATCTAGTAATATAGTGACTGTAAGCTTGTTGTGGCATACTTCTAGTAATATCATGACTGTATGCATGTTGTGACATCTATCTAGTAATATTGTGATGGAAAGCGGGTTATGATATCCTTCCATTAATATAGTGACTGTAAGCATGTTGTGACATCCATCTAGTAATATAGTGACTGTAAGCATGTTTTGACAACCATCTGGAAGGACAGTATAGTGACTGTTAGCATGTTGTGACAGTAATGTAGTGACTGCAAGCAGATTGTGACATCCATCTAGTAATATAGTGACTGTAAGCATGTTTTGGCAGCCATCTAGTAATATAGTGACTGTAAGCATGTTGTGGCAACCATCTAGTAATATAGTGACTGTAAGCATGTTTTGGCAACCATCTGGTAGTATTGTGACTGTAAGCATGCTGTGACATCTATCTAGTAATATAATGGCTGTAAGCATGTTGTGGCAACCATCTAGTAATATAGTGACTGTAAGCATGATGTGACATCCATCTAGTAATATAGTGACTAAGCATGGTGTGACATCCGTCTAGTAATATAGTGACTGTAAACATGTTGTGACATCTACTTTAGTAATATAGTGACTGTATGCATGTTGTGACATCCATCTAGTAATATAGTGACTGTAAACATGTTTTGGCAGCCATCTAGTAATATAGTGACTGTAAGCATGTTGTGGCAACCATCTAGTAATATAGTGACTGTAAGCA
Source organism: Neoceratodus forsteri (assembly GCA_016271365.2). Lineage (NCBI taxonomy): Eukaryota > Metazoa > Chordata > Ceratodontiformes > Ceratodontidae > Neoceratodus > Neoceratodus forsteri. Next base: position 982,867,222 of record CM028133.1, read on the forward strand.
TGTTTTGGCAACCATCTGGTAGTATAGTGACTGTAAGCATGTTGTGACATTCATATAGTAATATAATGACTGTACGCATGTTGTGGCATCCATCTAGTAATATAGTGACTGTAAGCATGTTGTGGTAACCATCTGCTAGTATAGTGACAATAAGCATGTTGTGACATCCATCTAGTAATATAGTGACTGTAAGCATGTTGTGGCAACCATCAAGTAATATAGTGATTGTTAGCATGTTGTGGCAGCCATCTAGTAATATTGTGACTGTAAGCATGTTTTGGCAACCTTCTGGTAGTATAGTGACTATAAGCATGTTGTGGCCTCCATCTGCTAGTATAGTGACTATAACCATGTTGTGATATCCATCTAGTAATATAGCAACTGTAAGCATGTTGTGACATCTATCTAGTAATATAGTGATTATAAACATGTTGTGGCAACCATCTAGTAATATAGTGACTGTATGTATGTTGTGGCAACCATCTGGTAATATAGTGACTGTAAGCATGTTGTGACTTCCATCTGGTAATATAGTGACTGTAAGCATGTTGTGGCAATCATCTGGTAGTGCAGTGTCTGTAAGCATGTTGTGACATCCATCTTGTAATCTAATGACTGTAAGCATGTTGTGGCAGCCATCTGGTAGTAAAGAGACTATAAGCATGTTGTGACTTCCATCTAGTAATATAGTGACTGTAAGCATGCTGTGACATCCATCTAGTAATATACAGTAGTGAGTGTAAGCATGTTGTGGTAACCATCTGGTAGTACAGTGACTGTAAGCATGATGTGACATCCATCTAGTAATGTAGTGACTGTAAGCATGTCGTGGCAACCATTTTGTAGTATAGTGACTGTAAGCATGATGTGACATCCATCTAGTAATATAGTGATTGTAAGCGTGTTGTGACATCCACCTGGTAATATAGTGACTGTAAGTATAATGTGGCAACCATGTGCTAGTTTAGTGACTATAAGCATGTTGTAACATTCATCTGATAATATCATTACTGTAAGCATGTTGTGACATCCATCTTTTAATATAGTGACTGTAAGCATGTTGTGACATCCATCTGGTAATATTGTGACTGTAAGCATGCTGTGACATCTATCTAGTAATATAATGGCTGTAAGCATGTTGTGGCAACCATCTAGTTATATAGTGACTGTAAGCATGATGTGACATCCATCTAGTAATATAGTGACAAAGTATGGTGTGACATCTGTCTAATAATGTAGTGACTGTAAACATATTGTGACATCTGCTTAGTAATATAGTGACTGTATGCATGTTGTGACATCCATCTAGTAATATAGTGACTGTAAACATGTTTTGGCAGCCATCTAGTAATATAGTGACTGTAAGCATGTTGTGGCAACCATCTAGTAATATAGTGACTGTAAGCATGTTTTGGCAACCATCTGGTAGTATAGTGACTGTAAGCATGTTGTGACGTCCATATAGTAATATAATGACTGTACGCATGTTGTGGCATCCATCTAGTAATATAGTGACTGTAAGCATGTTGTGGTAACCATCTGCTAGTATAGTGACAATAAGCATGTTGTGACATCCGTCTAGTAATATAGTGACTGTAAACATGTTTTGGCAACCATCAAGTAATATAGTGATTGTTGGCATTTTGTGGCAGCCATCTAGTAATATTGTGACTGTAAGCATGTTTCGGCAACCTTCTGGTAGTATAGTGACTATAAGCATGTTGTGGCCTCCATCTGCTAGTATAGTGACTATAAGCATGTTGTGATATCCATCTAGTAATATAGCAACTGTAAGCATGTTGTGACATCTATCTAGTAATATAGTGACTATAAACATGTTGTGGCAACCATCTAGTAATATAGTGACTGTATGTATGTTGTGGCAACCATCTGGTAATATAGTGACTGTAAGCATGTTGTGACAACCATCTAGTAATATAGTGACTGTATGTATGTTGTGGCAACCATCTGGTAATATTGTGACTGTAAGCATGCTGTGACATCTATCTAGTAATATAATGGCTGTAAGCATGTTGTGGCAACCATCTAGTTATATAGTGACTGTAAGCATGATGTGACATCCATCTAGTAATATAGTGACAAAGTATGGTGTGACATCTGTCTAATAATGTAGTGACTGTAAACATGTTGTGACATCTACTTAGTAATATAGTGACTGTATGCATGTTGTGACATCCATCTAGTAATATAGTGACTGTAAACATGTTTTGGCAGCCATCTAGTAATATAGTGATCAAGCATGTTGTGGCAACCATCTAGTAATATAGTGACTGTAAGCATGTTTTGGCAACCATCTGGTAGTATAGTGACTGTAAGCATGTTGTGACATCCATATAGTAATATAATGACTGTACGCATGTTGTGGCATCCATCTAGTAATATAGTGACTGTAAGCATGTTGTGGTAACCATCTGCTAGTATAGTGACAATAAGCATGTTGTGACATCTGTCTAATAATATAGTGACTGTAAACATGTTTTGGCAACCATCAAGTAATATAGTGATTGTTGGCATGTTGTGGCAGCCATCTAGTAATATTGTGACTGTAAGCATGTTTCGGCAACCTTCTGGTAGTATAGTGACTATAAGCATGTTGTGGCCTCCATCTGCTAGTATAGTGACTATAAGCATGTTGTGATATCCATCTAGTAATATAGCAACTGTAAGCATGTTGTGACATCTATCTAGTAATATAGTGACTATAAACATGTTGTGGCAACCATCTAGTAATATAGTGACTGTATGTATGTTGTGGCAACCATCTGGTAATATAGTGACTGTAAGCATGTTGTGACATCCATCTAGTAATATAGTGACTGTAAGCATGTTGTGGCAATCATCTGGTAGTGCAGTGTCTGTAAGCATGTTGTGACATCCATCTTGTAATCTAATGACTGTAAGCATGTTGTGGCAGCCATCTGGTAGTAAAGAGACTATAAGCATGTTGTGACTTCCATCTAGTAATATAGTGACTGTAAACATGCTGTGACATGCATCTAGTAATATACAGTAGCGAGTGTAAGCATGTTGTGGTAACCATCTGGTAGTACAGTGACTGTAAGCATGATGTGACATCCATCTAGTAATATAGTGACTGTAAGCATGTCGTGGCAACCATTTGGTAGTACAGTGACTGTAAGCATGATGTGACATCCATCTAGTAATATAGTGATTGTAAGCGTGTTGTGACATCCACCTGGTAATATAGTGACTGTAAGTATAATGTGGCAACCATGTGCTAGTTTAGTGACTATAAGCATGTTGTGACATTCATCTGATAATATCATTACTGTAAGCATGTTGTGACATCCATCTTGTAATATAGTGACTGTAAGCATGTTGTGACATCCATCTGGTAATATTGTGACTGTAAGCATGCTGTGACATCTATCTAGTAATATAATGGCTGTATGCATGTTGTGGCAACCATCTAGTAATATAGTGACTGTAAGCATGATGTGACATCCATCTAGTAATATAGTGACAAAGTATGGTGTGACATCTGTCTAGTAATGTAGTGACTGTAAACATGTTGTGGCATCCTTCTATTAATATAGTGACTATAAGCATGTTGTGGCAGGCATCTAGTAGTATGGTGACTATAAGCATGTTGTGACATCCATCTAGAAATATAGTGGCTGTAAGCATGTTTTGTCAACCATCTAGTAATATAGTGAGTTTAAGCATGATGTGACTTCCATTGAGTAATATAGTGACTGTAAGCATGTTATGACGTCTATCTAGCAATATAGTGACTGTAAGCATGTTGTGACAGCCATTTTGTAATATAGTGATTGTACACATGTTGTGACATCCATCTTGTAATATAGTGACTGTAAGCATGTTGTGACATCTATCTAGCAATATAGTGACTGTAAGCATGTTGTGACAGCCATTTTGTAATATAGTGATTATACACATGTTGTGACATCCATCTAGTGATATAGTGACTGTAAGTATGTTGTGACATCCCTTCTTCTGATGAACATTCACATTCAGCCTGAAGTGGTTTATGTGAAAAGGGAATTGTTGGGCAGGGTACTAGAGAAGAAACCCACTCTTATGAAAAACAGATCGGTGTCCAGGAGGGCTGGGATGAACAAGTGATGTGTTGATTTATTTATTTTTTCCTGTTTTTGTAATAAAAAGTTAGTCAGGCTGTGATATTTTTCCATCCTGAATTTAAATAGCATTCTGAATCTTATTCGGTAGCTTACCACCTTTACTCTTTTTCATAAACTTGGCTTAGATATCTTTTTTCCTACAAGATGCTGGATTACGGTCCTGCTCAGATATTGAAAAAGCCCACTGGGTCTCACCTGAAGGCCACTTTTTTGGTCAACTAGGGAGGATGTATGCTCTGGAGATGGCAATGTTTTTTTCCTCATATTAGTATAAAGGACAAAAATTATTAGATATTGTTCCAGGACAGGCATTATTGTTTAATGTATGTCTGCATATGTTACTACTATGTCTAATCAATATTTATGAACCCCAGACTAAAGTGGCCAGTACTTTTCTTTTTAAAATCATACTCCCTTTTCAGTTATGACTAAACAAGTGATACGGGGAGAATACTTTAACTTTGGCCTGACTCATGAAACATTGAAACATAGAAAGTGATGGAAGATAAGGACTGCTAGGCCTATGTAGTCTGCCCATATTCTTGTCTTTATTAGCTGCCACTGACCCTCCTTGGACATCAGCTTTAGCCTCTCCTTCCCACCACTAGGCTTCCCTTATGCCTGTGCCATGCATGTTAAAATTCCTGCACTGTGCTTGCTCTCACCACCTACTGTGGCAGGTTATTCCATGCCCCCACCACCCTTTCTATGAAAACAAAATTCCTCACATTTACCCTTATTCTACCTCCTGCAATCTCATATAATGCCCTCTCATTCTTGTACTTTTCCTATATTGAAAGATGTCACCCTTTACACCTTGTTTATGCCTTTAAGATACTTGAAGGTTTCTATCATGTCTCCCAGCTCCCTCCTTTTCTCCAGTGAATAAATATTGAGGTCTTTTACTCTTTCCCCATATGTTTTCTGGTGCAAGCCCTGTACTATTTTAGTTACCTTTCTCTGAACTGACTCCACCCTGTCTATATCCTTGCAAAGGTATGGCCTCCAGAACTGTAAACAGTACTCCAAATGAGGCCTCACCGGTGTTCTATATAGTGGAATCACGACCTCCCTCCTTCTGCTACCTATACATCCCAACATGACACTGACCCTCCCTACAGATTTTGTACACTGCTTGGCCACCTTTAGTTCATCTGAAAAAAAAAAACAGATCCCTTTATTCCCTGGTGACCATCAGCAACTCTCCCCCCTATCCTGTAGTTCTTTCTAGGGTTTCTGCATCCCAGGTGCATGATTTTGCACTTCTTTACACTGAACCTTGGTTGTCACACCTCAGACCATTTTTCCTGCTTTCCTAGGTCCCTCCTCATTTTCTCCATCCTATCAGACATGTCAACCTTGTTGCAGATCTTGGTGTCATCTGCAAACAGGCAAACCTTCCCTTCCAGCCCTTCTGCAGTCACTAATGATGACATTAAAATGGACTGGCCGAGGACTGATCCTTGAGGTACCCCACTGGTCACCACCTCCCCAGATTGGAACCCATTGACCACCACCCTATGCTTGCTGTCCTGTCATGCAGATATGGGGAGCATTCACAAAGAAATTGTTCGGTGACATATCCTGTCTTAATCAACCTTGTCTTAAGAATGCAGTTTCTACCATTTATTGGGGAGAGGGGGCTCATACTATCTCAACAGAGACAATCAGACCACAAACTGGTCTACCTCATAATAGTGGCATCACCTAGCCCCATGGGGTGGACCTTTGGAGGCTTTCAGCCTCCATTTTAAAGGACCCAATCTTGTGCGGGAGGCTCGAGGATTTTGTGGAGGTACTGAAGTCTTTGATCTTTGTTTTTTTTTTCTTCAGGTTTCAAGAAGGATAACTAGAAATATTGCTGCAAGGTAATAACATTGGGGATCACATAGCCTAAGAAGGGTTGTCATCCTACTGATAAGCTTGGATGTGTGTTGATACTCAAATTGGGCATAGCCAGTGCTGTGTGGCAGAAAGGGTGGACAAGTTAGAGAGTAAGTCCCCTCTTTCATCACAATACTGTTACTGTGTTACCACCTCATGTGCTGTGTCAGACACCTGCTATGATGACTGCCCACTAATTATTGCACAAAAAAAATTTACAAGAGAGGATGAGTGGTATCCAGTGTTTGATGGAGAATGAGTTACCCAATGTCAGTTAAACAAACAAAACTAGCTTGTAAGTGTTGACAGAGACCAGATCATCTTCCCTGCTACTGTTCTACTCTACCATATGTCTTGTCAACAGCCAAATCACATGTTTTGTGGCAAGCAGTGTATAGTACCTGTTTTAATACAGAGAAATCCAGCTTTCTTTGTGCTTGTACACTATACTTTAACACTTCGGCAACATATTTGTACTTTACACTTCCATCTAGCCTACTGTACCTTGCCTGTTGCTTTTTGTGAGGGCTGTAGTGACCCTTCACTCCTTATTTCCCTTTACACATTTGCTGATGTCCCTACCAACACCATAAGTATTTCTACCCATGTTTAAATCCCACCACTGATATGGCACAGATAAAATCCCTTAGTAGTCTACATTCTCTAACCTTTCTAAAAAGAAGTACAGTAGAGTCCCGTTTATCTGATTTGTACCAGTGACACATTTTGGGAACGGATAAACAGGAGTTCGCATAATGGAGATTTTAATATTTTCTACTCCATATTAATCCCCGATCGTGCGACTGCATTACACAGTCAATTTGTTTAACTTTATTCGCTTTTCGTTTACTTTTAGTATCGTTTTTTTGTGTGTCAGTACTTTAACTAAGTGATTCATTTATTTTTTTGCTTCTTCTTGTAAGGTTGTGCTCTTTGTTCAATATACAGTACTTTACTGTACAGCACTTGTACTTCAGTGAGGGAATGAGAAAGGGGGGAATGAGGGAGTGCTTAAGTTTTCTTGCATTGTGCTGTTAGCTTTTTTACTTTTTGAGCTGGCTGAAGTACTGCTTCATGGTGGACTGCTGCAAGCTTTGTACTCTCTGGTTTGCAGCTTTTGAGTGAAGCCCTCGCAACAGCATGAGCTGCACAGGGTCACAGTAGACAGCATCATCCCTTTCCTCATCTTTACAAGATCTCATGGTCTTTCTATTCTCAAGCCCACTAGATCTCTCTAGTGACCTTGCAAACTGCCTACGTTTATCTTTTGAATCCTTAATGTCATTAATAGTGTATTTTCCAACTCCGTATTCTGAAGCGAGCTATACCGCTCGCTCACCATTTTCAGTACACTCCTAGATCTGCAGTTTCTGCTGTAAAGTGAGCACAGTTCATTTCCTCTTTGTGCTCATTTCTACAACTGACCAACACAACAACAACACATGGAATTAACTGGGAATGGAATGGAAGCACTAGTGTACATCTTGCATACTTGGGGGAACAGTTGATTAACAGGTGACCAATTGCAAACCAACTACCAGGCTGTTTTGTCCTTGAGTGGCAAAATCGAAACAATTATCGGGTGACAAAACAAAAGTTCAGATAACAGGGATTTCCAGTTAACAGGGGTTCAGTTAATCGGGATTGCACTGATGTCCAGATATCCCTGCTAAATCCCCTCCCCTCCCCCACCGCTGTATTAAGTTCCCTATGGTGCCTGTGCCCCCCCTTAGGTGAACAACTATCTGCTGTCTATCTATTTATCTATCTCATGGCAGTATTTGTATGTCCCAGTCACATCTCCTCCCTCCCTTTTTCAATCCAACCTCTCCCTTCTCTGCTGTCACTGAATTATTATAGCTATCTGTCCTGCACTACCTCCACCCTATCTTGAAGCAGTAGCTCTGCAGGGCCCCACTCTGGCAAAGGTTTCAAACACTTCTGAAGTGGAGCCAGCTGGCTCTTTGAACAACAAACATATCAAAATGCCTTTCATTCACTGCGTGGTTGTGTCCTCTCTGCTGGATTTCAGCTAGGTTAAATCACATACTATTTGACAGTGATAGCTTTGTAGCATTCTGTCTCCACAGAAATGTTAATTACCATCACTTGTAATTATAACACCCCAAGCAAAACTGCATACTTGTGTTAATATGGTAGTAAACAAACTCTTGACCAGTTAAACAGACTTTTCCAGGTTAGGATGACCACTGAAGGACAGAGGAATTGTTAGGTCATTGAGAACTGTTAGACTAAAGTGTAGGTCACAAATTCTAAGGTTTGAACAAATGTCTTGCATTGTTTTTGCTCTGTCTAAAGAACATAATTTTTTTATATATTTTCATTCCTGAGGTGCCTATTTCTCTGTAGCTGAGCAGTAATGACATTGTAGTCTCTTATCACAGGAAGAGATCAACAGCAAATTCAAGATGATGCTCTGCATATAGATACAGTTGACTTGTGAAAAAAAATAATGTTCATGAGAATGGATTGACATCTCTTCTGGTTATACTACATATAAAGCAAACATTTGCCAATGCCAAATGTTTGTTTGCTGGCATTGGCATTGGTAGTGTAGGAGTGAGAAAGATGCATAATTAAATGACAGTGAAGTATTTAACTGTAGCCAACCCCATCACCACACTGCAGAGACTGACAGGCATTGGGGTGTGCCTTTGGGTTGTCAGGCATAACAGCAATGCCATTTCACCGCACCCTACCCTGCAGACACCAACAAGTGTCACAGTGTGCCTTGGGGTCATTGGGCCTTATGCTCACCCCATTCCATCAGGAAATACAGTGAGATGGGTGTAGTATAGGAGAATGGGGTGAACTTTGGGATCGAAGAGTCCAAGGCACACCATGATGCCTCTCACTGGCTGCAGGGTGTGGGTGGGGGTGGAACGGTAAAAGCATTTTAGGCAACAATCCCAAGTCACACCCCCTGATGCCTGTCAATCTCTACAGGGTGGGGCGTTATGGTCGGAAACCCTAACGCCTCAGGCGTTCGTTGGTATTTTCACTCCAAATTTTCAACATGGGTTTTTTGTGACCCCCACCTTATGAACTGTGACAATATCAGTTCTTTAGCTGAAAGCTGATTACTGTTGGCAGTATGCAAATTGCCTACACGTTACCACCGCTGATTGTGGTGGTATTTTCCTCTGAATTGTACACCACTGCAGCTGAATGCTGCCAAAGACAGCTTGGACAGTCATTGGCGTGGTGCAGCCACACCTGCAAAATGGACCAGGGCATTGGAAGTGGGGGAGGCAAACCTATGAATTCTTGTATGGTGGCACTATGTTTCTTGCACATGCGAGCAAGCAAACATAAAAAACCATAAGGGACATCTTAAACAAACCCCGACCAGAGCCAAGGTGGCTACTTTATGCATTAATCTGATGAGAAATATACAACTAATGTGTGCATTTAATTGTCTGAATAGTCAGATCACAAATATTGTTAAATAGAATGTTTTATCTGTGTGATTCACCCATGACACTCCCTATTTGTGCACTCTCCTGGACCAGATTCACCTGCTTCGGGGGTAGCGCTGTGTTACTACACTCAAACAAACTGGAGATGAAGCTGTAGGTGTTGCCAGTGGTACAACTCTGATCCTCGGTGATCACACACAGGAACTCTGACATTCTGATGTTCTCTGTCATAGTGTGGCAGGTTAGTCCAGGGAAGCACTTCAGTTGAACTCCCCCAGCACTACAAGTGAACCTTATATTTAGTTAAAACCTTCTCTGTTGAGTGGGCACTAACAAATGTTTCCATTCTTATGTTTGCTTGCGTGCATGCATAAGAAACGTATTGCAGCAGGTTGCTTCAGAAGCGAGTTGTGGAGATGCGGCAGTGTTCTTGCCAATGTAGGCAGCCCATTTTAGGGCTGGTCTGTATGGCACCAACAGAGGATCACACTGTCCATGACAGCACTAATGTAGCTTGACTCCAAGTTGCAAGAAACTTGCCCCTGCAATCAGGGAGCACCCTGTCATTAAATAATCAGCTGTGTTTGTGGGGTGGTCCCTGACTGTAGCAGCGAATTAGAGCAGCATTGTCTGGTGTCCCCTTTCAAGCAAACATGGCAGTGGCTTCTCCATCAGCCTTTCACAGTCCCCACAGAAACTGACTGAAAGCCATCATCTCTCACAGTCCCCATTACAGCTGACAGGGGTGCCCAATCACCCTGTCAACATGCCTCCTCCCCAGTTTTTTGCCAATGGAGTAGCCCAATCCCCATTGGCATGATACCTCTCCATCTGTTGTGTGCTGAGGGGGTGCCCAATCCTCCTCGGTTCATGTGCCCCCCCAACAATCTGCTGATGGGAGTGCCCATTCCCTGTCAGCTACATACCCCTCCCAAGAAACACTCGGGTGGCACACTGGGAGCCCACCCCAGCATGCCAAAGTACCTGCAAAGCCAGAACACCCTCCTGCATTTTTTTCCCTTCCCTGTAAAAGAAAAACAGTCCTTCGTTGAGTCTGGTGCCCCTCCCCCAACCCACACCCACCCTCTGTGCAGCCCACCTCTCAACACCCCCCCACCCCATACTAACCTCTGGAGCCTGGTGCAACAATCTTCTGTGGACCGGGAACACGTCTGCACTCTTCAAAGCTGACCATGAACTGAAGAAATGCTGGTAAGCTCTATAATGACATAAATGTTTTTTTCAACTTATGTGGATCTTTCTGCCATTTTTCCAAATTTTTGCACCAAATTTTCAACATGGGCTTCTTGGGACCCCATCTCATGAATTCAGTGACTGTCATCTGGTTATTTTGTCTTGAAAGGTGATTTCTTGGTCACTGCGTGGAATCACCTTTTGGGACAGATTAAAGAAATGACAGTGTGTCACTGTTCATGAGGTGCATTCTCAAAAAGCCTATGTTGCAAATTTGGTGAAAAAAATCCCAAAATGACTGTGTTATGAGCATGCGTTGCGCAATTTCCACGCACATTTGTAACTGTGAATTTGTAATATTTTCACTCCAGATTTTCAACACTGGCATTTTTTTCACACCTCCTTATGAACAGTACAGCTGTCATTTTTCACATCCTGGCTAAAATGTGTTTTCACACTTTCGGCACAGAATAGTGCTTGTCACTGTGGGAAATCAGTGTTTGGGACAGATTAAGAAAATCACACTGATACTGTTCTTGTGCAGATGTCGTAAAATGCCTATGTTGAAAATGTGGTGACAAAAGTCCATAAAATGAGTGTTACGAATGTGCATTGTGCAGTTTCCATGCACACTCAACTTTGCAAATTTATAATATTTTCACTCCAGCTTTTCAGCATTGGCATTTCTTTCACACCTCCTTATGAACAGTACAGCTATAATTTTTCACATCCTAGCCGAACTGTGTTTTACCACTTCTGGCGCAGAATAGCACAGTCGCAGTGGAAAATCAGTGTCCAGGACAGATTAAGAAAATCACAGTGACACTGTTTATGTGCAGAGATCCTAAAATACCTATATTGAACATTTGGTGACAAAAGTCCATAAAATGACTTTCATGAGCGTGCATTGTGCAGTTTCCATGCACCCTCGTAACTTTAAAAATGTGTATTATTTCAACTCAAAATTTTCAACATTGTCCATTTTGCACATCTCCTTATAAACAGTACAGCTGTCATTTTTCACATACTGCCCAAAATGTGTTTTCACACATCTGGTGCACAATGATGCGGTCGCTGTGGGAAGTCAATGTTAGGGGCAGATTAAGAAAATCATAGTGACAGTGTTTATGAGCAGAGGTCACAAAATGCCTATGCTGAAAATTTTGTGAAATAATTCCACTGAATGACTGTGTTACGAGTGTGCATTATGCAGTTTCCACATATGCTGGAAAGCTAGAGCATTTTTAATATTTGCACTCCAGATTTTCAACATCGCCATCTCTTCACACCTCCCTATGAATGGTACAGCTGTCATTCTTCACATTCTGCCCGATCTGTGTTTTTGCACATCTGGCACAGAATGGCACTGTTGCTGTGGGACATCAAAGTTTGGGACACATCAATAAAATCACAGTGCCACTGTTCATGAGCAGAGGTCCCAAATGCTTTCATGTGGTGGAGGTCACAAAAAGGCCATGCTGAAAATGTGTTGTGCAAATACCAACAAATGTCCAGGGCATTAGGGTTTCTAACCATAACGTCCCACCCTGTTTAGACTGACAGGCATCAGGGGTGTGCCTTTGAATTGCTGGCTGTAATGCTCACACCATTCCACCCCATCCCCCCACCCTAAAACCAGAGACAGGCATCGAGATGTGTCTTTGACTCTTCAGCCCCAGACTTCACCCCATTCTCCTATACTGCACCCATTTCAGCATATGTCCTTATGAAATGGGGTGACTGTGAAGCCAAACACCCCAAGGAACATCTCTACACTTGTCGGTGTCTACAGGATAGGGTGAGGTGAAATGCCATGAGCATTACGGGCAATGACCCAAAGACACACCCCAATGCCTGTCCATCTCTACAGTGTGGAGGTGGGGCCAGCGTAAGTTCAATACTTCACTGCCATTCCTATTCTGCATCTGTCTAAGTCCTGCACATCCAATGCTATATCAGCAAGCAAACATTCGGCATTGGCAAATGCTTGTTTTAAGTGGGAGATCCACCTTGCAGTACGTAGAAAGTCATAACTCATTGGTGTGACATCACATGTTGGATTATGACTTTGAGATCATGCTGTGTACAGTATCATTGATGAATTAGTCAGTGTCAGTGGCTCAGCAGGTAGCACACTTGCCTCTGAGGCCGGGAGATCAGAGGGCTGTGGGTTCAGTTCCCACATCTGGCACTTGGGTTAATATCCCAGTACTGACACTGTAGTGCAGCATGAGAGGGGTGTTGCACTTCTGAGGTGCTGTCTTTCGGATGAGACGTTAAACCGAGGTCCCATCTGCTTGGATTGGTGGTAGTTCAGGTGGATGTTAAAGATCCCATGGCACTTATCAAAAAGAGTAGGGGAATTTTTTTATTAACAAAACTTCAAGAAAAATAAAACATATACATTGTTAATACACAATAGTACATGAAATCAAAGCAAAAAAAAAAAAAAATCAAAGAAATAAGCATGAAACATCAGACCTAGATGATTCAGAAAAGAACTCATGTAACAGGAATGTCATTATCCGTCACCCAAGGTAGATTTCTCCAATTTGACATTAATTGGGCTTGATGATATCTGCCCCTTTCATATTTATAAATATTCAATAATTCAGAATTTATCTTTTGTAAAAAGTTCTTTATATGAAAAATATTTTTGTTGTAACGTAAAAAGACACCTATTTTGCCAGATAAACCATTTAAAGACTGCAAAAATAACTTGTAAGGTGCCAGTATCCCATTTGTCCCAATGAACAGTATAAGAACCATAAATGAGAACATCATAAGTTACAAAATCAAAAACTGGTTCATTCCAACTAATGGCAACATAACTCCAAAAGGTGCAAATATATGGACATAAGAAAAATAAGTGATGCATTGATTCAAGAACTTGAAAGCAACCAGGGCGGGAGCAGTAATGATCTTGCAGTTGTTTATGAAACTGATTACCTTTGACATTCAGCTTTTCATGACCACATAACCAGGTAACATCCCAGAGTTTAGGAGGAATTCTGGTATGAGCAATTAAGTTCTGTACTGACAAACGCAGTTCTGCAGGACATTTTGGAAATAACAAGGATTCTGAAAAACAGGACTCTGGTACAGAATGATATAAAGATTTTTTACTTTTGGAAAGTATCCAATCACTGGATATTTTCCACTGTCGTAATTTGGGAAAATTTCGCGTTGATAGGGTGGAACCGTAGAGGAATTAGTAAGACGTCCCAGCTTACCGGATACCCAATCGGTATACCAAATCCCCATTGCCTGTAAGGTAAGACCAGTCCATAATTTGGGAAATAGTTTTAACAATGGCAAAAGGTTAGTAAACAAGAATTGACAATAAAAAAAAAACAAGGGATTAATCATGTTTAGACCGCCTCGGGACACTGGTAAGTATAAAATATTGCGTTTAATGGGATTGAGACAGCTACTCCAAACTGCTTGAAAAAAGACACTAAATAAAGTTGTTTCTCTTTGTTTAGGTGGGGGAAAAATATTACTCAAAAATAAAAATATTGGAATTAAATAGGTACGTATCAAATGGATACGCTTGAGTTTGGAAAACTACCATTTGTTTCAATTCTGTACCATCAATTTATCTTTCTGCAATTGAATATCCCAGTTATAAACTGCCGGTCTAGAAGAACCAAAAAAAATACCTAAAATCTTGATGGGTGTCAAAGTAAAATGAATATCACACATAAGAGATTGGTCGGGGACAGCCCCACTTAAATCAAAACCCAAGCATTTAGGCACATTTAGGACATACCAGAGAGAGAACCAAAGGAGTGGCACAAATCCACAACCAAAGGGACAGAAGAAGCAGTGGAGGTGCAAACGCAGATATCATCCGCATAAGCAAGGGCCGAAAAGGAGATAGAAACTCCGGGTACAGTAATAGGGGGTATTAAATTGTTCAAAGTGCACAACAAAGGATCTATACTATATACGTATAATAATGGACTAAGTGGGCAACCCTGCCGAACACCTTGCTTTACTGGAAGCATAGGCCCAAGATGCCCATTAACCAAAGGGGATACTGTTGCTGTTTTATATAGTTTCTGTAACCAATAAACAAAAGTAGATGGAATACCATAATGAAGTAAAGTGAGCCACAGAAAGTTATGATTCACAGAATCAAAAGCCCTTTGTTGATCTAAGGATAAAATGAAGCCAGGTAAGCCTAGTGAAGTAGAACTATCAAAAATCCCTCGCAAAAATAGCAACTGGTCTATAAGAGATCTATTAGGAAGTGCACAAGACTGTGCTGGAGAAATTAAATAGGAGGATACAGTCAACAGTCTCGTATTTAAAATTTTCATCAAGAGTTTCAAATCAACATTCAATAAGCTGATAGGTCTCCAGTTGGAAAGGAGTTGTTTGTCACCTTTTTTAAATAAAAAAATCAAAACTCCCCTCCTCATTTCCAAGGGACAGTCAGAATGCATCAATAAATCATTATAAACATCTGCAAGTTCTTGGGAACAGACGGGTCCTAACAATTTGTAAAATTCAGTAGTGAGACCATCTAGACCTGGTGCTTTTTTGCATGAGAGAGTGTTTAGAACTGTAAGAACCTCCTGTGGTGTAATGGGAGTAAGTAATCCATCCAAAAGAAATTTTGGACAATCCGGAACTGCAACATTATGAAGGTAAGCTCGAGCTGAATCCAGGTCAACTGGGCTTTTCGAAAAGAGTGTCGACGCATATGAAGACACCTCAGTCATTAAATCTGCTAGTGAATGTTTAACTTGACCGTCTTGCCCCATTAGACTGGTAAAAACCATTTTACCAAGCCTCGCCTTGTTTCTCAAAAAAGGGCAAATAGTGGCAAAACTACCCTTTGTACCGAATTGTTGTTGAAATTTTAAAACTTGGGACTGGTGTCTATGAAAGGGTGCCATTTTGTCCTTAATAATTTTCATTTGGGACGAAAAATCATGCTTTGTAGTCTGGGCCAGGGACATAAATTTTTGCAATTGATTCCGAAGTTGTAAATAAGAAACATAAGCAGCTGAACGTTGAGATTTCCCAAAGGATTTCAACAAGGAAACAAAATCTGACTTAGTATCCAACCACCAAAGCAGTAGGTCATCATACGTATCATATAGTGATTTTCTTGCCATCATGAAAGCTTGTAAATGTTCCAAAATATCCTGACAGAGAAGCAATTGAGAATTTAATTTCCAAAGACCTCTGCCAAAGGAACAGGCAGCTGGAGACCCAACCCGTATGCATAGAGCACTGTGATCAGAAAATTCCACCGGGGTAACCCATGCAGAATGTAATAGCAGAGTCTGATTAACAAAGAAAAAATCAATTCTTGTGGCCAAAGCACCTCTGCGAAAGGTAGGAACAGGAACCACATGAAGATAAGCATAAGCATCAATCAAACTAGCAGTGTGAACCACTCCCACCAAACAGGACATATCACAAAAATTTTTTGTAGTTTTTACTCCTTTACCTTTATCTTTATTGGATAGGCCTCAATTAAAATCTCCGCCCAAAATAACATTATGGGAAGTATGCAGAAATGGTTGTAAAAGTTTAAACAAATCCACCCTGGTTGCTTTAGTTTGGGGTGCATAGACATTTAATAATCGGTAACATGTCCCAAGGAGCACAACATCTAAAAGTAATACTCGGCCGGGAACTAAGTCTATTAACTTTAAAATTTTTACCTCTGAGGAAAAAAGAATTGCAGCCCCTGTACACCTGTCAGGGCCCAGTGACCAGTATGAAACCCCCGCAGACCAACGCCGTGAGGCACCTTGAAGTTCAGCTATTGTATGGATACGTGTAGCTTGTAAAAAAAAGATATTACAATGCAAGGTTTGTAAGAGGGAAAAAAAAACAGCCTGTCTAAGCTGATTCTTAATGCTGTTCACATTAAGTGAACAAAAAGTCAAGGAAGAAATCATTTAATCCTTCATGGTGGTTTGCGTTTATTCTTTTTTCCTTTATTTGGGACTGCAGTATTATTCTTTTGAGGGAGGGGCGGGAGTAAAAAACCCTCGGAAGTCACTTCCACCGATTTTCCTATGGGGTCAACTCCAGACTGTGAGGATTCTGAATCAGCATCAGACACATCTTGCGCTAATAGGAGGGCATGAAGTCGGTTAGTAGTGGGGGTGTTTACCAATTTAGGAACTTTTGAAGCAGGTTGAGCATGGTAGGACTTACTCCGAGTTGCTCTAGTTGGAAAAGAGAAGGCCTGGGGAGGCGGGGGGGGCATAGAAAGGTATTCCATAGGAAGAGAAGTCTGAGGTGGAGGGTCAGGTAGTGGCACATCTGGGTCAGAGGCCAACAAAAGCGGGGAGGCGGGGGGGAGAGGAGAGTCCCGAGAGGCAGGAGGGATGTCTGTAGAGGAGGGTATCTTAGTAAGAAAGGACGTAGCACGGGATGTAGAAAGGGTGGTTCTGGAGCGTTGTGCAATGGCTATCAACAAACGTTGTTCTTCAGAGTCCTGAGTGTTCAAGTGTTGGTGAGCTGCCTCTGGGCAGGTGGTGTAAGTGTGGCTGTGAACAGCACACAGAGAACAAAGAGCCGTATTACGACGATGTTCACCTACATGTCCCAAGGAATTGCAAAGGTTACAACGCAAGTGGTCACAGGCACTACTAATATGACCAGATTTGCCACACCTGTAGCAGGATTTAGGCTGGCCTGCATAAAACAGTACCCCCCTGTCTTGTCCCAAAAAAATACAGTTTGGGAGATGTTGTAAACCATCTGCAGTAGAATGCAATAGCACCCGAATCCTCCATCCCCCTGTCCAGATATCCTCTGAGTCAAAAATTGCCTCAGGTTGGCCTAGTAAAGTACATCTCTGTTTTAACCAAAAAACAAGGTCTGTAACACTAACACTTTAATTCGGAAAAAGGACAGTGACAGTTCTATGTGCTGGTTTCGTAAGGGGAAAGACTTCAAAGGGGGACCAAAGTGGAGTTTGCTTCACTAAATGAAATCTAGACCAAAATTTCTCTAAACCACTATGCAGTTTAAAACTAATATCGAAGGTCTTTTCACCAGATACATGTATTAATGCATACAATTCAGCTGAAGAAAACTGCAAACTATCTTTTAATAATGATTTTGCCACATATTTCCTATCAGGAAAAATCTCCAGTCCTCCTTTATAGATTAACCGAACTGCATTGTCTTTTGGCAGTATAAGAGGAGGAACGAAAAAAGGAGGCATAGGAGCGAGGTGCAGGATCTTCTGGGCCAGGCAAAGAGTCCAGTGAAGGGCCCTCAGTGTTGCGAGACTCCCCTGGGTCAGGCAAAACACCTGCTACTGAAGAGTGTAAATCCGGATTTGGTATCAGGTCAGTGGGGGGGTGCACCTTGTCGTGGAAGAAACCTGAGTTCAGGAGACTGGGTGAAAGAAAATTCAGGGGGTAAAGTCAAAGGAGAAGCAGAAACTTCTTTAAGGTGAATATCAGTGTCAGCAAGGGAAGGCACTTGAGAATCAGAAGGTTCATGCAATAGTATAGGAGAAGCGTTAGACTGTTTCCGTGAAACCCCTGGAATGGTGATCGGCGAAAAGCCAGAGATCCATTCATCTGAGTCTGGATGCTGCGCCCAACCTGCAGACTTCAGGGCTTTATAAACCGACCAAGAGGTGTCGGCGTCTTCAACCTGATCTGCCCAGGAGCCGGGTTTGTCAGCCTGAGATTGTTTAACAGCTGGTTTACAGACTCGTGGACATTTTGCAGCAAAAGAAAAGACTGACGCAGCGCTCTGGTCAGTGGGCATAGTAACGTAAACAGTACCTGTGGGAGAGAGACCAGATGGAGCGTTATTCCGCAGTTCTACCAGAGCAGCAGTTGCCTGAAAGCTGGTATCATTTATTGGATGCGTAGTAACCTCGCTGTCAAACAGCTTAGGTTCAGCTGTCATTGGAGTTCCAAACAGAGGTTCTGCATTAGGCGGTCGAGGAGAGTGAATAGGAAGAGTCGACGTTGAAAACTGAAAAGTAGAAGGTAAAATCTCCAAAAACGGAGTCGTAGGTAGAGAAGCCACACGTAGTTGTTCTGTAGTAGTCGGAACTTCCAAAGGAGCATTCAGTGCAGTAGTCAAAGCAGGTTCCATCAGTGCTTCAAAAAAAACGTCAGAATCCGCAGTATCCATCAATGTAGAAGTAGGTGGCCCCATGGCCTGCAGCACATCCTGCTGCAACGAAAGCGGCTCAGCGACTGAGCCTTCCATCCTGAGAGCCAGCAAGACCCCTACTGGCCACAGAGCGCCAACAGAGTAGGGGAATTTCCCCGGTGTCCTGGCCAAATTTCCCTCTTTCACTAAAAATACCACAAACAGCTTAATCTGGTTCAAGGTCAGTTGGCATTCATCTGCATCCCCCACTCGTCGTGCCTGAAAATAGGCAGGATTTGTCTAGTGCACTTACCCGGTCAACAAACACTAAATAAATAAATAAATTATGTATTTTTCTGTATGGCTCATTAGTCAGTTATAGACGAAGCCTAATATATAGACTAACCAAATACAGTGTTTGTATTGACAAAGTATCCTGATGTGGCACTGCTTCATTGTAATAAAGCATGCACCTCTTAGGCAGTAGATAAGCTGATAATTGTCAATGCCAGGGACCTGATACGTTTAGTGTGTATATGCCAGCATGTGATTGCATTGCAGCCTGTTCTCTCCCTTCTAAAACTGGCAAGAATAAAAAAAAATAAGTGGAAACTTTTCTGTACTTTAAAAAGTGAGTAACGTCACCTCTTTGGCCACACAATTGTTTTGATCGATGTTGTCGGGGTTTAGCTGTATAGATATTTAGAATTAAGATGCTGCACCGTTCCTTTATTTTGACACCTACATGTAAGATGTAGAAACTCCACTGGACAGTGTTTTAGGGCTTGTTATAAAAGTCAACTATGTTTGTAATTATAAAACACAGCCAGCATTACGGTAGTTTTGACCACAGAAAAGTCTAGCCCAGTGGTCACATGATTGCCTAGAAGATAATACTGTAGTATCTGCGCGTTTATGCAAATAGCTTTTATATTGCCAGCCATAACTTGCAGAAAGCGTATCCCGTCTAGAAATGAGACCTCATAACCTTTCAACTTCTCTTCAGGATTTCGCAAGTTTGTCCCTCTGTTAAACTAAAAATGCCTCCCTGACTTGCTTCCTCTTTTTTTATGAACAGATGTTGATCTTCATGTAGGAACCCCTTTGCACTGCAGCTGTTACTCTGCCGTGTTTGGATTTGATAAGGCGAAAACTGCAGCGCCACATGAATTTGCGCGCGTTAATCCCCACACCAAAGGTGCATCTTTCAAAGTAGTGGGAATGGAACTGAGAATGAAATATGTTTGGCATCATGTACTGACTTCATTAATCCTTTTACAAGGTAAGGCATTCGCGTTTTCCCTTTGTAAGCGGTTCTTGTTTTTTGTTACGATATATTATACATCAAGAGAAAGTCAAGTTGGTAGAAGAGCATGGTCACGCAGTTTTTACCCTTCCCAGAAGGGATAAAAGTGCGATTAGAAAATTATCCTGAATGTATAAAAGTACGATCAGGAAATGTATGCCAGCACATGTTTATAGGCAGTTTCATAAATCATAGAAATATAGTGGAATTCGGTTCGCAACGCTAACAGTAATATCAAGAAGTAACATTTTTGGACACTTTCTACAACTACATTTTCGTTAAGCCCTTGCCTTAGCAGGTGTATTGTGAAGCTTGCCAAGCCAGGGCAATAAACACTCTATTGACCGTGTCCGTCGTTCTGAGCTAGTACATACAGTAAGTGCCCCAACTCTCCTGTTCTTGAGCAAAGACGCCTTTACACTTGCTTTTAGGGATAATATCGAGCAGGTTCTTGTGGAGCTGATGTATCCACAACAAGTATTATTGAATACTGTTGTAAATGAGCTCTAGTATTACGTCTGATAAGAGGAATGTGTTGGGCAATTCTGCCGTGCAACATTTTTTTACTGTGATATATGCAGTGCCCTTCAAGATTTGTACTTAACGCTGAAGGAAAAATAGTTTACAGCTATATTTGTTTTTTGGGAAGGGGGTGAGCTCCTGGTGAGCCTTTATTTACTTGGTTTGCTTCAGTAACACAAAGACAAGTGCTTCTGTCAGGTCTAAACAGGGTAGGACTGCACACTGTCTATACTAGTGTAAGGTAAGATGGCATGGATACACAGGTGCCCAGCATCAGGATCCACCATGACTGTCTAAATGACTAAAATATCCTTCCAAATACTGCCCTTGCAAGGTTGTCAGTTACTACTAATTGTAAGTTTGGTATCATTTGGTGCTACTGTTTTAAAATCAGTATTATTTGTTAGTCTGTAAAAAAATCATCATATAGTTTTTAGTAAAAATTTGTTTCTGATATCCTCAGATTCATGCTCAGTGTATTTTAAGTTTTCTTAAAGACTGTTAAAACAGATTTTACAGTTAATGTTGTAATTAATGACTCGGGTCATTAAAGATGGCCACAACTCACAGTTTTTAAAAATGTATTTTGCTGAGGCTATCTGTTGAGTGTACATGGTAGATTCATACTGTGAATGTATTAGGGTGGTGCTACCACATGTTACTGAAGCACAATAGTGTAGAAAGATATTTAATAAGTTTAATGGCAGGCATGGCATGGGAGTGTGAACTTTTAAAAACTTAAGTACCTATTATCTTGGTTTAGGAATGAAAGAAAACAAAAAGAAAAATATAAACATACAAACATATGAAAATGCTAGCAGAAGTTGGCCTCTTGGCCTGTCGAGTCTGCTCGATTGTGTAGCAAGCCCCTCATCTCTCGGCTGCTCCTCCAACTCCTCTCCTCCTTAGATTTACCCTCCCCCTCACCCTATCCCATTTCCTCTTGAAACTGCCCACCATCTTACAGGTCACCACCTCCTGTGGTAGAGTGTTCCACTCACCCACTACCCTTTCCATGAAGAACTGCTTCCTTACCTCTCTCCTGAATCTTCCCCCTCCAGTCTGAGCCTGTGCTTTCTCGTGTCCCTTCCTCTTCTTAATTGGAAGATCATCTCAGTTTGAGTCTTGTTTATCCCCTTCAATACTTAAAGGTCTCAATCATATCCCCCTATCCCTTCTCTCCTCCAAGGAATATATATCTAGCTCGCTCAACCTTTTCTCGTAGGGCTTGTCCTTCAATCCCTGGGTCATCTTTGTCACTCTATGCTGCACCCCCTCCAACAATCTGACTTTTTTTCTCCAGTAAGGTGCCGGAACTGCATGCAGTACTCCTGCTGTGGCCTGACCAGTGACCTGTACAGGTGGAGGACTACCTCCCTACTTCTGGAGGAGAGTCCCCTTGCTATGCACCCCAGCATCTTGTTGGCCTTCGCTGCCACCTTCCAACACTGAGCAGAGTTGTTAATGCCTCTTGTTATAAGTAACCCTAGGTTCTTTTCCTTCATGGTGCTACCCAACTGTACACCTCCTAGCTGATAGTCCCTCCAGTGGTTCTTTGCTCTGAAGAGCATTATATTGCACTTCTTGGCATTGAACCCTAGCTGCCATGTTTCTGACCATTCCTGCAGGTTAGTTAGGTTGCCCTTTAGCCCCCTCCGTCCCTCAATGTCATCAACCATCACCCCCATTTTGGTGTCATCTGCAAACAGACTGATCTTACTTCAGATCCCATATAAGATATCAGCTATGAATAACCTGAACAACACCATCCCCAGCACTGATCCCTGTAGCACTCCACTTGTCACTGCCTTCAGTGCTGAGAGTTCCCTTCCCACTACCACCCTCTGCTGCCTATCCCTTAGCCAATTTGTTATCCATTTCACCATCTTCACTCCCACCCCCACAGCTTTCAAATTCTCCCCCCAGCCTCCCACGCAGCACAGATTTAAAGGCCTTGCTGAAATCCAAATACAGAACATCCACTGCATGGCCCTTGTCTAGTTCCCTTGTCACCCAATTGAAGTATTCAATGAGATTAGTCTGGTAGGATCTGCCCGAGACAATCCTGTGCTGATGCCCATCCTGGAGTTCATTGTCCTCCAGAAAGGTCACCGGCCTCTCTTTCAGGATTGTCTCCATGAGCTTCCACACGATTGATGTGAGGCTCACTGGCTTGTAGTTTCCTGGTTCATTCTTTGGGCCATCTTTGTGGATGGGCACCACATGGGCCATCCTCCAGTCCTGTGGTATGCATTCCGTGTCCAGGGAGGAATTGGACAGGTCTGCCAATGGTACTGCCAGAACCTCAGCCAGCTCCTTGAGTATCCTAGGGTGAATGCCATCTGGCCCAAGTGACTTGTCCACCCTCAGTGCCCTCAGTCCTTCCAGTACCCTGTCCTCAGTAATCTTCACAGTTGTTACCCCTCCCCCCTGCCTAACCTGCCCTCCCTATGATACCTGCACCACTTTCTCTTGCATGACTACAGAACAGAAGTATTCATTTAGAGCCTCTGCCTGATCCTCACCTCTCTCCACCTCTCTCCACCCCCTCATCCTTTTGTATCTTCATTATTTGGTCCTTGTTGTTCCTTCCTTCCCTTAAGTATCTGAAGAAATCATTTTCTCCATTTTTAATACCCTGTGTGAGCCTCAGCTCCCTGGAAGCCTTGGCTGCTCTAACTAGTTTGGTGGCCTCTCTGGATTTCTTCATGTACATCTTCTCTGTTCTCTCCCTTCCCTGACTTTTTGAACCTCCAGAATGCCTCTCTGTCAGCCCTCACCCCCCCGACCTCCTGAGTTAGCCAGGTGGGCTTTTTTGCCCTCCCTTTCTTGCTCTGTGTTCTAGTACATGCCCCTGTAACCTCCACTAACCCCTCTTTTATGAGATCCCACTTCTGACTTGTGTCCCAGCCTGGTTGAATCCCCTCCAGGTGCCCTGCCAGAATTTCCCTCATATTTTTTATGTCTGCATGCTTAAAGTCAATCACCTTGGTAACTGTACTCCCAGCTTCTCTCCCCATGTTGAGTGTGAACCACACCGAGTAGTGATTGTTCCCTGCCAGTGGGTCCTCCACCCCCAGATCCCTTACCATCTCCCCATTGGACAGTACAAGGTTTAGAGTATTTCCTATCTGAGTTGGCCCATAGACCAACTGCATCAAGAAGCTGTCCTGAAATGCCTTTAAAAGTGTTTGTTCCCTTGCACTTGTGGTGGTTGGGGTACTCCAGTCCATCCCAGGTAGTTTGAAGTCCCCCCCCACCACCACCGTGTTACTGTTCCTACAGACCCTTCGGATTTGCTCAGCTAACTCTCTGTCCAGGTTCTGCAACTGAGTTGATGGTCAGTAAACTACCTCTGTCCTCAGTGTTCTGCCTTTTGAGTCCTGAAAATGCATCCATAGGGCATCTGTCCTGCCCTCTTCCCCCTCATCCCTTGCACACCTCATCCCCTCCTGTACATAGATCACCACCCCTCCCTCTCCCCTTGGTCATATCTTTTCTGAATATCCTATACCCCGGAACTATAAACTCTCAGTCCTGGTACTGGGTGGCCCACGTTTCCATGATGGCTGCAATATCCACCTTCCCCTCTGCCAATAGGGCCTGAAACTCAGCTGACTTATGCCTGAGGCTCCTCGTGTTCAGTGAGACCAGTCTCCAACCCACTCCTTTCCCCTCCCTAACCCTTCTCCCGCCTTTCTCCCCCCATGTCCCCTCCTCTTTGCCTTCCCCATTAATTAGGGGGTAAGCTTGTTAGCCCCCCCTCCAGGACCCCGGTCTGCCAGCTGACCACTCACCACTCCCCCTTCTAGTTTAAATATGTATCTTGATATTTTTGCCAGGAAACATTATTGCTGAATGACTATATGGTTACTAACAAATACTGCTGCTTTAAGTCTGACCATTGCATATCCAGTTTTTGTAACATTGGATTAATAGTTATAACTTTTATGTAACACGTTTGTTTGAAGATATAACTGTTTCTGTTTGATTTCAACTGCTGGTTTCAGTACTGCACGTAGCTATTGTGATGCCGTTGGCATTGTGCAAGCTGCTCTCTGATTGGTTCAGTATTTCATTGTGATATACCTAGCTTTATTAGATATCAATTGTGGCATACCCAAAATTCAAGATATCTTAATAATTTGCAAAGTGGGTCAAAAATCTGGGATTTATTCTGAAGTATTTATCTCCACTCCTACTGTAAAAGTGATATTGTACAGACACAGAGCTGGGCATGTTTGAATGCCTCCATAAGCCCTTTAGTCTGAGTGCTGTAGTAGTCAACTGGCAGATTGCAAGAACATGGGGGGTGTAAACTGATGGCCTTGACTATTCTCTACTTTGTTCACCGATCAGAGGAAACTTGGGAAGGGACACCACTGTATGACATTTTGTAGTGGATTCACATATTTCACAGATGAAACAGTCACCATCACTTTTTCGGAACACCATTTCAATCTGTTTGGTGATGATCCCCATATAGCAAAACATACTGTACATTAGTACTAGCGGTGTTATGTGCCAGTGGTGAAATAGTTTGGATCCGAGAGCAAATCTTAGTTTTCTTTTTACTTTTACCAAAGAAAAGTGATTTCCTCATTTCAAAAAAACAAACTTTAACAGTCTGTTTTTATATCTTAGCACTGTAACAGTGAAATCAGTTTAAAATACCACTGTAAGTATGATACAAGATAACATGTCCAATTTAACTTTCGCTACCTAAAAGCCAAATAAGGCCCATTTCTGCTGTTCATCTGCCCAGATTAAAACATACTGTTAGTTTATTGCTATAATGTTGTATACTAAAGTTTGTGTAACTAGAAAATTGCAAGTTCTCAAATTGCTTTATGAAATGGCATTAAAAGTTTACAAAACCCTAAATGGCCAAGATTGATCACATGACTTTGTAACAGTTTCACACTGATGCATAGGCACATTCCATATCTATGTTTTGTGGCCAAGAGACATGTTTCCTAATCAACATCCAGCTACTTCATGAGCACAATAACCCCCTGTAGGTTGTGTGGTAATGCCAAACTGATAGTACTTTTCGGGGGTGTAAAGGCACTTAGTGTAATCCCCTCAAGCCTATATCTCCCATAGGTCATGCAGCAATTTAGCTTTACCACACACTGAGTCGTATGTGGCACATGGTGTTGTTGGTTATTACTTATTCAACACACATTACATTCAGAAATGTACTAATAGTTTGTTAATAGTCAGTATAAGCCAATTAAACTAATAAATGTGCAGAACAGCTGCCAGTTATACAGATACTATGGAATGTCAAGTGAAGCAAAATGGTACAGTAGTGGCAGAGCAATGATTTAACCTGGGCATCTTTGCCTCCCAATTCTGGCATAAAATCAAACCACTAGACTACAGTGAATGCCTTAAAGTAAACTCAAGGGTCAGGGGTTGGTTTAGATATTCCCAGAAATGGATCCACAGTTTCATTTGGTCTGATTGTCATTAATTAGTTGGCAAGGACCTTTATCCAAAACTTCTACTTCTCTTTGCTCCTGGTATCACACTACCTATTACCTTTCTCCCCAACCTTTAATTTTCCCCTGCTACTGTCCTGAAAGCCTGTAGGCTAGGCTACTGTCATTCCTGTCGCTATAGGTGGTGATCTCTCTTCTTCAGGTAACTTACATATTATCTCTCTCCTCACTATTGAAGTTACAGAAACACCTATCTTCCTTTCTTGACTACTCCATCTTCTTCACTCCCTTCCAGTCTGGTTTTAGAAAATCCCATTTCACTTCCATTTCCATGTTCCTCCTTTGGTGCACTGACTCCATATTCTCAGTAATAGATCAGGGTCTGATCATTTCCACCATTTTTGTTGATCTTGCGAAAGCTTTTAACACAGTGGCACATCTTCTTTTTTTGGATAAGCTTAAAGCTCTGGGTCTTTCTGACTCTGCAGTCAGTTGGTTTTGTTCTTACCATAAGGGTAGGTCTGAAGCTGTTTGGATAGGTAGCTCAATTTCATCACCACTCTCAATCTACCCAGGGGTCCCTCAAGGCTCTGTCCTGGGTCCTGTTCTCTTCCATTTTCTTGAATGACTTCCCTTCTATCTGTTCTTCTGCATCCATTCATATGTATGCTGATAATACAGTACTTTATGCATCTATCTCCTCTTCTCATGATCTTACATCACAGCTGCAGTTGGATTTTGACAATATTTAGCATTGGTTCTGGTCCAACCAACTCACCCTCAGTGCCCCCCCCCAAAAAAAACAGTTTCCATAACATTCCATAACATTTGGCACCCATCAGGGGCTTTCCAGACTTACCCTTCTCCCTATTTTCCACATCTTACATGGTGCCATGATTGAGGATGGATCCTCTTTTAATGACTTTTAATTACTTTGGGTTCTGGCTTAGACGTCATCTTGATTTGTGCTTCATGTTGATGCCATTCCCCATAAGTTACACCCCAAGTTTGGTGCACTTTAGCGGAACAGAGTGAGTATCCCACATCCTCTCCACTAAAAGATTGTAATAAAGGTGATTCTCTCTATTTTTGATTATGATGACATAGTCTACCGAGGAGCTCCTACATCCTCTATTGCCAGACTGGACTCTTTTTTCTACACATTCTGTCATTTTGCTTTACGTTAATCCCTTCATACTCACCATTGGTCACTCTACTCTGCCTTTTCTCTTGCCTCTGTTGTTGCCAGGCACCTTTCCCAGTGTGCCTCATTTATTTCAAAATTCTGGTTTGATTCTCTTCTTTTCTAACTTTCATCCATCTTATCCTCTCCCCTACTTCCTGCTACTCACTCCAAAATAATACTTCTCATTTCCTCTCTGAATTTTCTAGATGATCTTCTGTTAGTCAGACCACCTTCTCTTATTGCTTACCTAAATTCTGGTCCTCTCTTCCCCTTTCAATTCACTGTGCTTCTTCAGCTTTCTCTTTAAAGTCTCTTCTTTGTGATTTTTTAACTTCCTCCTACAACTGTCCATGACCCACTTCTTCTATTATCACATAATGTTCTTCCCTCCCATATAATTTTCTCTGTCAGTCTGTTTCTCTCATTCCTATTCACTGTTCTATACTTAAAGAGTAGTACCGTTGTCTGTATTATCTTAATTGCATCTAGAGCACATTCTTTTTTGGTTCCACAAAGCTGCATTGATAGTGAAGTCATCAAAATGTGGCTTGGCAAAATCCACAATGTTGACAGGCAAAATTTTGCCTGTCAGATATTGAGTGTTTTTTGCAGAGTGCTGCACTCCCCACACCCCCATGCAGGGGGCTTAGCCCCAAGGACCTCCCATTTCTATATAACAAATCTGTGTCAGAGTTTGTTAAAAATGAAGGGAAACATGGTGAAATGGCAAAATTCTGAAATGGGGATCATTACAGTGACGTTGAAACTGGTTGAAGTTGTCGCTGTAATGGTCTTCATTGTTCAAATTTTGTTGTTTCAGCTGTGTGACTTCTTTTTTTTACTATTTTCCTTCAATTTTATTTTGTTATGCTCATGTTATATTGCATGTGCTGTATAATACACTCTACATCCCGCTTCCCCAAGAACGCATCTGAAAATGTGTGGTTGGCAGTTCAGTATGTCTCTCCTGGAGAAACTTTTGAAATAATAAGTAAATAAGTACGTAAATAAATAAATAACGTTTGCACTGCAGCTAAGACAATTATGAGTCCTTTTGTAACCTCAATGGATCTTTTAAATAAGGCTGACATCTGGTGGAACATTTCAACCCTCATGGCAAGTCTGAAAGGAAGCCTTACATCCCAGATTATTCTGGTGAAATGAAGCCTCTGATTATGGATGTACTATAAGGAATGGGAGAACTTCCCCCTGGAAAATTCCAAAATTTTGTAACATTCATTTTCATTTTTTGTTTAATTTATTTTAAACTGAAAAGTCTGTGGGCTAAAGCCCATTTTCACAGACATCCAGTTTCAACACATTAAACATAAAAAAGCATCTTAAGAAAACACATTTAAAAAAGTATAGGCTAGACAGGACAGTGTAAAACAATTACAACATAATTAGAAACCAGGTAAAACACCTACAGACAAAATTAGTAAACATATTCATTCTAAGAGCTGTCTTGAAAATTGAAATGTTTGAACAACATACAACATTACTGGGTAAATCATTATAAAGTTTTGGCACTACAAAAGTTACAGACTTTTGGGCAAACATTCACACTTGGTTAAAATATTTTCCCTTGTGCTCAGATGGTAGTAGGAGCGATTCTGATGTACTGAATATGCTATGCTCTACCTGCTTGCCACATCCCTGTTTGCATCTAGTGGACTCCTTTAAAACTGCCCAGCCCAGGACTGCTCTGAATATGTTTTCCACCATCACCATGCAGTCTCTCTCTGTTATTATCCTCTCAACCATGGCAAATCAACACTGCTCTACAGAAGACAATAGCTAATTTATACTGTTTCACTGTTACAGTCTTGTACAATTTCTAGTACCTGCAAATATACAATCAACATTATTTTGTATATTATTTGAAAACGTGCAGTATTTGATTTATTTCAGTTTGATTATACCAGTGCTTTGTAAATGTAACTTTTGACTGCACATTGCTGCTATATTACTTGCTTCCCTGGGACTTTCCTGAAACTGTAGATGCTGTTCTTAAATAATACATTAATGTATAGTCTAGAGGTTAGAGTAATGAGTAATGAATTAGCTTGGTACAACCAGCAGGCCTGGGTCTGATTCCCACAGTCTAGTATACTGTGTGACCCTAAGCCAAGTCCATTAACCTCCCCAGTGCTCCCAGGTCATCCCTGAAGCAAGCCTTTGGCCTTGTGGGTCTTACCCTTAAAAAATGTCTGCCACGTGTGAACTGGTGTTACCTAGATTTCCAAGTCAGATATATTTCACCAGTGGTTAAACTGGAAATGTTTAGGTGGTGGAAAATGAGAACTCTGTAGCTAATCCCTCTGTACCCCAAATCCTTAAAGAGCTAGTAGAACCAAAACAGACTGGAAAATGATACACATTTTTTAAAAGTATTCAGTTGTAGCTTTTTTATTTATTGAGTATTTTTCTTTTTCCTTTTGTTCATCAGAAAGTTTTTTTATGTGATAATGTTGTGCTGGATATGTGAAATAGCTTTCAGCTTGGCAGCTGATATAGCTATCTCTATTCCCCCACTACATCATCAGCATTGTGATCTCATTGACAATGACATCACAGGTGAGTGACCTGGGAGCTAGTGAATGGTTGTTGCTTAGGATTGCCACCTTTGGATGAGATAAAAACCGGATCCAAAACCACACCCCAAACTCTGCCTCTGACTCCACACCTTCTTTATGACTGGCGAGTATATCACTCCTCCTCCAAAGACATTTGTAATGTTGGAATAGACATTACCAGTGCTAGGAAATTATTTTTATACTGTTATTTATGGATTTATTTATTCATTTATTTATTTTTATTCTTCGTCAACCAGGTTACCTCCCATACGCCACATAGCCCATTTTACAGGAGTGACCCAGCAGCACAGGAAGGTTAAGTGGCTTGCTCAGGGTCACACAGTATTTAAGTGGAGGTTGTGGGAATCAAACTCAGGTCTGCTGGATGTGCCAAGCTCAGCCACAGCTTATTGCTCAGCCCTCTGTTAAACACTCTCCCATTTCCTTTCCATGTCAGCCATGTATTCTGATGCTGTGACCAATTTTTGATAACTTAATTATCAGTGCTTGTGGTACCCTTAATACTGTACTGTGTTCCACTTTATCTTAGCAGCTACAGCTGTTTCTTTTCATGTTATAAGACATTCCACAATTTCAGATACACCATTCCATGCTGTTTATCTGAATGACCTGTCAAAGTGTAGGTAATATCATGGAATGTTCAGGTAATAAAAAAAATTAGAGCAAATGTAGTGATAAAAGCAATAAAAGTTAGATTATTAATTTAACAAAAATGGATTTAAAACTTAGCATAATATAGAACAAACAAAAAGAAACACATGAGAGCACATAAAGGTGTAAAACGGTTTCCTGTCATAGCAGTAAAAGACCATACTCAAAATTCAGAGTGGAAAAGAATAGGTTAATTTACTGCTAATGATCTTAATGGCCATACTTTACACCTCTCAGACAGTCTGGTTTTACAAACAAAGACAGGTTTGAATGACTGTGACAGCAGAACTTCTTTGTAGCCTGGACATGTAATGCAGCCAAAACGGTGAATGATTATACATCAGTTTTAAGAGTATATGAGCACTCAAAATGGCCCAAAAACTGGACTGCATGTAACCAAAACTGGATGACTGGATAAGGACCTTAAAAACCAGATTATCCGGTCAAAAATCAGATAGGTGGCAACCCTACTGTTGCTAAGCAGCAGTGCTGTTACAGTCAGTAAGGTCACAGTGTTGAATATATAATGGGGGAAGAGAGCTAGCTATGTCAGTGGTTAGGCAGTGTGCTGTTTCACACATCACACCTACTAACATCAGGTAAGCAATCTTCTAATTAACCAAAGGGAAAAGAAAAAGTACCTCAGCACCATAAAGTAGTATAGGATTTAATTTAATTTAATTTCACAAGAGATGAGGGCTAGCACTAAAGTACTATCTGCATAGGTGTAGTTGAATTTTAATAATGCTTTAGGAGTGTGTTTGATGTATTGGTTCCATTTACCACTGATAGTCAATTTTACCCCTAAATATATAGAGGGCAGGGTTTTAGAAAAGATGGACGCAGCACTTGCAACTGTATTCAAGATGCATGCTGCATCCACAAAGATGTGTCCCGATGCATGCTTCTTTTTCACATACAGTAGATCTGGACACATTAGCACCTGTTTCTCAAATGCATCTGTCCCTAAAGTTAGACCACATTTTTCTGGAAAAAAAGGATATATTTCTGTGTAAATCTTGCCAATATTCTTTTACTTCTTCATGTTTTTTCGGATAATTGGAAAAAGGAAAAATGTTTATTTACACCAAATGTTATGATTTAAATTTTTGCTGGGCTAATCTTTAGCTGCAAGAGATCACCATTCTGTTTGAATGTAGATTTTCTTTTGATGACCTTTTGAAGAAGAGAAAGTAATACCATATTGGCCACACAGGCCCAAGAGTGACATCTTCTTTTATGTATTTTTGCTCTATCAGCCTCTTGGCATCTTTGTTTTTCTTCCCTGTCTACAGTGAATGACATAGATAGAGTGCCAATAATATCATATCTGGCATCCTGGACAGAGACATCCTGAACTCTCTGCAGGATATTTTTCTTAGGCAATTAGTCAGTGAATCCATTCATGATGGGGCAGTACTGGATGTTGTACTCGCTAACAGGGACAGTGTTGCCGACATCAAGGTGGGAAGCCATTTGGGGACCAGTGATCACTGTATGGTGTGGTTCCATATAAGGACAGCTGCAGAATTGAACCACATAAGGATGAGGGTCCTGAACATCAGAAGAGCAGATTTTATACTGATAGGTGAATACCTCAAGGATAACCTGGTTGGAGGGGGGGCAGTGGGTAAAGATGAATGGGAGCATAGTAAATGCAACAAACCTCTGTGTTAAACAAGTGAGCAAAAGCAAGAGAAAAAGGAGTCTGCTATGGTTCTCAAAAGAGGTAGCTGAAAAGCTAAAGTTTAAAAAGGTATTATTTCTCAGAAGATACAAGGAGACACAGAGGGAGGAGCATAGGTGAGGTAACAAAAGGGGAGACGACATTTTTTAGGTATCTAAGTGAAAAGAGGAAGACCAGGTGTGGGATTATAAGGTTAAAAAGGGACGGGGAGAACTGTGCAGAGGGAGACCAGGAAAAGGCAGGCATCCTGGACAAATATTTTTGTTCAGAGTTCACAGAGGAAGGATAGAGGGGAGCTCACTGGTGCTGTTTTTGTGGACCTGTCCAAGGCATTTGACCTGGTGGACCATCGCCTGCTGCTCAGGATCCTAGCCAGAAAGGGTCTGTCTAAGTTACCCCTGGAATGGGTAGAAAGCTACCTGTCAAGAAGGGAATTGAATGTCTATTATGGAGGCTCGAAATCCAATGGAAGATTACTGGAAAAAGGAGTGCCACAGGGATTTGTATTGGGCCCCCCTTTTTTTCTGTATTTATAGATAATATTCCAAACAAGTTAGCTAGGACCAGCAAAATATTATATGCCGATGATATAATATTATATAAAAGTTCAAACTTTCTAGAAAAAAATAACTCAGGATTTAAATAAAGATTTTCAAAATCTTGAAAAATGTTTAATGGAAGTAAAGTTGTCCCTAAATAGTACTAAAACTATAACTATGATGTTCGGCTCAAAACAAAAACTGGATAAATTAGGAGAGTTGAAAATAGCAGATAAAAACGGAAATATTCTAGGGCAAGTACAATATTGTAAGTATTTGGGATTATACTTGGACTCCTATATAACTTACACACATCATGTAGGAAACATAACAAGGCAGGTAAATAAAAAATTAGGGATGCTTTTCAAACTTCAAAATGTACTAAGATTACAGGCAAGAAAAATAGTACAAATTATTTTATTATATCAATTGAACTACACTTCTTTTTTGTTTACAGCTGTGTCTAAGCAAGTATTGGATAATCTCATGTTGACATTTCATAGTATTTGCAGAGTTGTGTATAAATTACCCTATGACACTCACCATTGTATATTGTATCAGGTTTCCTGGTTGCTTCCACCCAGATTGAATTAAATTTACTCCCTTTGTTGCATAACGGATAATGCAATAAGGCAGAAAGATCTTTTCCCACTGTATACTTTGTTACCTTTAAAGGAAGTTTCAAGAGACTTAAGATCTAATATGACCCCCAAGTCAGATCAAAGGATAACAAAACCAAAAATGGGGGAATCTACCTTTTTGAATTCAAGCTTCTAAATTTTGGAATGATCTTCCACATGAAATTACAATTGGGATAAGCCATGATCTCATTCAAAGGAAATTAAAACAACATTTTTTTTTATTTTTTACATTGTCACTACTATTCTTAAATTTTTATAAATTAATTGAATGCATGTGCCAAGTTTATGCTAATTGTTTAATGTGTTGTCATAAGTAAATGTACAAGCAATCTTTGTAACTATTTTACATTTTCTTGACTGTTGTTTGTAACAGTATCAGGTTACATATGAAAAAGGGCATTGGCTCATATGTTTACCTGGTAAACAAAAGAAATAAAAAATAAATAAATAAAAGGAGAATTGGAAGGGCCACAAAAAAGTAACAAAAGGTTTGGCAGGAGGGAGGTGGACACTAGTACTTTTTTTTTTGGAGAAGAGAGTCCTAAAGGAACATGCTAAGCTGAAGGTGGACAAAGCAATGGAGTCAGATGGGGTGTGACCAAGGATATTGAGCGAGTTCAGGGAAATACTGGCTGCACCTCTGACAGTTCTGTTTAAGAGGTCAGTGTAGTGGAAACAAGAGTGGTTCAGGAGGATGGGAGGAGGGCGAAGGTAGTCCCACTACATAAAAGTGGTAGCAGGGAGGAGGCTGACATCTGTGATGGGAAAATGAATGAAATCACTGTTAAAGGAAAGGATTGTGGCAGATCTTGAATCCCATGGGTGACAACACCAGAGGCAGCATGGTTTTACGGGGGGGAGTCAAAAAATCTGATAGATTTCTTTGGGTGACAAAGGATTTAGAGCAAGGTGGAGCAGTGGATGCAGCCTACGTAGATTTCAGTAAGGTTTTAACACCGCTCCACAGAGAAGACTAATAAGCAAGCTGGATGGTGCAGGAGTAGGTCCGATGGTGGTAAACTGGGTAAGAAATTGTGTAGGGGACCGGTAACAGAGGGTGGGGGTAAACAGAGTTGGGCAGACTGGATGGGCCTTGCAGTCCTTATCTGCCATCAACTTATGTGTTTCTATGTTTCTAGAGTTCACACCAAAGAAGGGAAGGTGACCAGTGGGGTGCATCAGGGATCAGTACTGGGACTAGTCCTCTTTAATGTTTTTATAAGGGGTACTGCAGAGGAGCTGGAAGGGAAGGTCTGCTTCTTTTCAGGTGACACCAAAATCTGCATATGGCAAACACTCTGGGAAGGGGTGGAAAAGATGAGCAGAGACCTGAGAATACTAAAGGAGTGGTCAAGGGCATAGCAGCCGGGTTTCAATGCAAAACAGTAAAAAATAATGCACTTCGGGCAAAGAAACCCAGGCCAGAGTACAAAATAGGTGGAGTGGTATTGACAACTGCCAAGCATGAAAGAAACCTGGGGTAATCACATTGGATGCAATAAAGGTGGCCACGCAGTATGACAAGGCAGTAGGGAGGACTAGTGGGATGCTGATGTACACTGAGAGGGGTATCATCAGTAGAAAGAAGGAGGTGATGTTGCCTTTGCATCAAACACTGATAAGACCCCCACCTATAGTATTGTGTCTAATTTTGGAGACCACATCTCTGGATGGACATAGAGTGGAGGCAGTCCAAAGGAGGGCAACTCAAATAGTGCAGGGTCTGCATCAAAAGTCCTATGAGGACAGACTAAGAGGATCTCAATATGCACACCCAGGAACAGAGGAGGAGGGGAGGATATGACAAAGACCCATAAATACCTCATGAGGGTAAAAAAGGTACAGAAGGGAAGTTTTTTCAGAAGGAAAGGCACTCAAGAACAATAGGACATGCTATGAAGCTGGAGGGGGTAGAGTCAGGAGAGATGTGAGGAAGTACTTACATTTTTATTTACATTTTACTATCTGATCTTCCTGCAGTGTCCCCCATCCTGCCAACTCTCCCAGCCCCATCACCTCCTTAATCTTACCTTAGCCGTCTATGGCTTAGAATGGTTGCCCGTCCACCGCTGCGGGAGACTGCAGGGGATCAGTCACCATCCTACTGTTGTAAGGTGTTTTCTTCTGGTTTTCTCCCCAAACCCATGCACATGCAATGGTCAGGGTGACTGTCCATGCTTTCACGTAGGCAATCGTATGCCCTGTGTGTGGGTTCACCCCATTCTGAGCAGTGCGACTGTGCTGAACCCGGCCTTCACTGGGTGGCAGACTACAGCACACTCCCCCGAGGAAGTAGAGCTGTCATCAGATGCACAATCCTAGCTCACCCCAGCAGAGCGAGGAAGTATTTCTTCACAAAAAGAGTGGTGGATGTCTGGGGCAGCCTTCTAGTAGAGGTGGTGGGGATGAAAACAGTGGTGGGATTCAGGAATGCATGGGATAAGCACAAGGGAATCATAGCGGAAAGTCAGGGGGGGATGGAGAAACAGCTGTACATTGGGCAAGGTCTGTGGTAATAGTGTAGCTAGGGAGAAATTGATACACTGGATGGGCCAAATGGTCCATACCTGCTGCCCCCCAAAAATTCTATGTTTCTGTTTCTGATTATTGTTTTATTGTTCAAGTTAAGTTGAAAAATATGGATTAAAATGCATACTCTATTTCCATATTGTGCATTATATTCCATTGTCCTGTTCAAAGAATCACAGGTGGCAGAGAAATCTACAAAGACTACATAGAGTTTAGTTTTTTTTATTATTAGCTACATCACCAATGTTGTCCACTGTTGAGAATGAAGACCAAAAGCCTGCTTGAAAACTAGAGATTGAATTATGTTTTTCCAGCCAGTGATTTCTCTTTTATGTATGGGGACAATAATATTTTTTTTTTTGCCAAGAGGCTGGAATGAATCTGTGTTTGAGACAAATTAAAAATTTAGTCAATAGTGGTGCCCAGAGAGTTGGATTATTTTGATATAATTCACAGGGCATTGCTTCAGGGCCTAGAGCTTTATTTGGGGCAAAAGACAGATTATACGATGGCAAGAAAATTTCCTGGTCTCTGATTGGTCAGCATGTGCTTGTTACAGTGAGGATATCTGAGCACAACCTCACTGTATTGATTTGTTGTTGCATTGTACTCCTCTTCTCTTAAGAAACAAAGATATTTTGCCACACTAAAAACCTAGCAAGAAAATTTTTTTAATTTTTTTTTTATTTTGTATAACAACGAGCCATTGTATAATATCACTCCAGGGTCTGGGTCATGCTGGGATAACCTCACTTCTGGGACATTAGATGCACTCAGCCTGTGGCCTCATGCCCTGCTGCCCAGGCATGAGGATATCCCAGCATGACCCACACCCTCTCATACATTGTTGCTTAAATAGCTTATTCCACCTCCCTCGTTGTAGTTATTAAGGGGTCACCAGAAAAATCCAGTTCAATGTCCGGGCCCAAATTAATTTCTTGAGACCGAAAACATTTTGAGTTGATTTTTTTTTTTTTATTATAATGTATTATTCATGTTTCTTCAAGAATGTATGCGATAGGGAAGTCTGGAATGTATATGTGCCCCTCTCTACTAGCATCCAACATTTTTTTCTAATCATTTGTATTTATCACAGTAAACATTTCCTGCCACCGTGTCTCATAATGTTTTTGTTTCTTCTGTTTCAGGAGGGCCATATTTCATACTTACATTAAAGAGATTAAAGTTGATACTAGATGGGTTCTTTTTTGTTCATCAGATAGTTTTCAAGAGTTTCTTCTAAGCTTTTTTGCATGTAGCGTTAAACCAATGACTAAACCTATTAGCCAGTTTAATATTCCTTTTTACATATATTCCATGGTAGCATCAATCTGTTCTATCAATAAGAGGCATGCTCCCTGACTGTACACATGGTGGCCAGCCAAGGAGATGTGAGTAGGGCTGTGCTGGATGCTGTATGCACCTGTGGCACCACTGCAGTGGATACAGTGAGTGGGGGGGTGCATGGTGCCACCTGGGGCACCACTACCACCAGAGCTATAAGAGTGTACAGTGGGGCTGGGGTCGGAGGGAGGAAGGGAGGTTGCCATTAGCACCAGAGATAATATTGGTGAAGCTGGGGATGGCAATTGGAGGGAGAGGGGTTTGCCATTAGCACCAGGGATAATGTTGGTGAAGACGGGGATGGCAATCGGAGGGAGAGGGGTTTACCATTAGCACCAGGAATAATATTCATGATGCCACTGCTGGAATCGGAGGAAGGGGGTTAAGTTCAAGTTCAAGTTCAAGTTCAAGTTTATTGCAGGAAAACTCCATTGAGCAAGCTCATTCACAAGGAGGTCCTGTGACATAAACACTTAAAGTACAAACACAGATAGGTAATAACAGTATGTACATGTGGTTAACCACTAACACCAGGGATAATATTTGTGATGCCAGAGCTGGGATCAGAGGGAGGGGTGTTAACACTTACACCATGGATAATATTCATGATGCCGGGGCTGGGATCGGAGGGACAGGGATTACCAGCAGCTCCCAAGATAATATTGGTGAAACCTGGGATGTCAAGTGAAAGGAGAGGGTTACTACTAGCACCAGAGATCTATTTATTTTAAAGAACAGGATGAAGATGAGCTGAGGCAGTACCGCAATCACCAAGGATCCATTTATTTTAAAGAATGGACCAGTGATCGGCAGCAGGGAAGGGGCGGGAGTAGCAGGTAGTGCTAGCACCAGGGATATGCTTACATGGCTGGGTAACTGGAGGGGGGGCAGCACCACACTAACTTGCCTTGCTACCTATGTAAATGAGCCCATAATGGGCATGCATATGGCCCCATGGCACATTGCATGCCCAATGGGTTGATTTGCATGGGTCGCTTTGAATATTGGAAATAGCTTTCCAGCACTCTCCATTCTGGCAGCATACTTCAGGAGCCCTGCTGTGCTAAGTGGCTTAGCACTGGACCACATGGCCCTATATTCAATGGAATAGTGACGGTGCGCTATTCCACCAAATCTAGTGTCTTTGGGCACCTGGGCAAGCGCAAGGAACAGTGCACATTTTTGTGCTGCACTTTACGCATATTTGCATATCAGACCCAGGATCTTAAGTTATTCCAATATTTAAGCTCCAAAAGCATCTGATTTGAGAAAACTGTGTGTGATTCTATCTAAATGCCAGCTCATGGCAATTCAGAGAAAAAAAATATTTTGAAGCAGCATTTCCAAAGGAAGTGTGCAGTTTAGTGAATTACCACACAGGGCTGTGTATATGACAGCACTAAGAGGCGCATTAAAGTGCTTCAGTGAAAACCTCCCCCACTGGCTGCTGCTGAAATTCATAGCAGTATGTTCTCCTTTGTGCATTCTGGCTGTTCTTTGCTTCAGCTGCAGGTAGTACAGTACGCTCAAGTTTGTTTGCATAAGTTTTAGCAGCGCGGAGTTCACATTGACAGA
The DNA here is from genome assembly GCA_016271365.2 of Neoceratodus forsteri. NCBI lineage: Eukaryota > Metazoa > Chordata > Ceratodontiformes > Ceratodontidae > Neoceratodus > Neoceratodus forsteri. The sequence continues at coordinate 982,906,006 of CM028133.1, forward strand.
GTCTAGTAAGAGAAAACATTTGGAATTACACATACAACGAAGTCTGAGTTTTCACATCAAATGTTGAGTTTTTTTTTTCTGGAGGATTAGAACCCATGGAGTCCATGAAAGTGTGCTTTGGAGAGCTGGCGTGTGTAAGGACTGTTAGGCACCAACACATTTTGGTGGTTCTGCTGTGGCCGGGAACAGTTTATTAAAGTAATGATGTGCGGCTTGTCTCTCTAAGCTAGACAAGACTACACCATCCTATCAGGTGACCGACACAGTTGATTTGTGTGTGTGTGTTGGGGGGGGCTGCTCACTGAAGTGGAGCTCTCCCTTTCAACTGTATGGCACTGCATTTTCAACTGCTGTCATAGACAGCTGCAGCATTCATTGGTGAACTGTGGCCGCGCCTGCAAACACACTGACTGAATTGGAAGACAGCTGCCACACCTCTGAAAACTCAGATGATAGCACTATGTTTCTTGCACATGCATGCAAGCAAACATAAAAATCAGTCATAATGTGTGGTAAGTCAGTCATAATTGGTTTTTCAACTGACTCCGGGGTCTATCACCGACAACAACTTGTTCCCAGTTTTGGTTGTGCTGCTCCAGATTATTTATAAACTGCTCAATGTCAATGGGGGGGTATGTAAACTGTGGAGAGTAGGAGCACCTTGTTTTGCTGACCTAAGGTGAGTTTTAGGGTTAGAGTTTGTGCCTCCTTAGTGCAAAGGCTGCAGTGCAGTATTTGTCCTTTGATATCGCATCTGAGATAGATCAGGCAGCCCCCCCTCATTTTGACAAATGGTCCTGATGGAACATATTGTAGCCACCCAGTACTACAGCCTCATCAGCAACTTTTGGGGATAGCCAGGTTTCCGTTAGTGCGATGATGTCTGGTTTAAGCTGCTCCACCCAGTCCTGGAATTGTGGGAGTTTGGGGAGGAGGCTTCTTATGTTCAAGGAGACAGTCTTCAGGTGGCCCAGTTTTGAGGTGCAGCATGCAGGAGTTGAGCCAGGGTTGGGATGCATGTTCACTGATAGAAGAAGCATTAAGAGAATAAACTTTCTAAGGTGGTGAGACCAGAGCACCTTGGTGGCAAACTTTGACTTCGTGACCCTTGGTGTTATTGAGGCAGTAGTAAGTGTGTGATGGCACAGCAGGGCAGCTACAGGAATTCTGAGGGGGATTGGGGGTTTATTGGGTGGGAGTGAGTGTTTTTGTGTAGGGGCAGGTAGGAATCTGAGGATGTTCCCCTGGCAATGTGCAGCAAGAGCTGGGTAGTACCATGGAGGGTAGCTGGATCCATTGTAGATGGTGTAGAGGTCGTATCTGCTAGTACCCTGAAGTAGAGGAAAAGGGGTAGCAGGAGTGCCAGCTTAGTTCAAGCCTGCATTCTGGTTGTTTAGTTAGCGTGGTATTGTCTGCATAAAACAGAAAGGTTGGCAGTTGATGATGCCCTAATGCTGGGACAACTGACAAAGAAGGAACTACTCCAATGAGAGACGCACTATGTTTTGGCCAATAGAGGGGAGGGTTGATGGGAGAGGGAGGAGCTCAGGTGCATTTAATTAAGGTTGAAGGAGGCCGAGGGGGGGGGCCAAAAATCTTGGATAAAGAAGAGCACCGGATCCAGGGCAAAGAGGGAGATTTAAAATATTTATAAGGTTCTGTGCCTCTCAGTATCCATTCCAATAAAGTTAGACACCTCAAAACTTTACCTCTGGAAAACACACAAAGCAGCAGCATTTTAAGGGGTTTTCTCCTGAGGCAAACTCAATAAGTCACTGTATTCGCATTATACTAATGCCGAAAAAAAATATATATAAAGCATCAGTGAGCAGTATCAAATTTCTCCTGGGCAAATTTGTGTCTCTGTCTCCTAGAGCTCACCAAACTCCCACTTCAGGTTTTCCCACACTTTGCAGTCTCCCATCTCAAAACCGCCAATGTACTGCTGTATTATAAAACAGGTTTATGGGCTCCATTGTCCACAACACTCCAACAACATTCTTCAGGTGCTGCTCACACTGTGCACAGTCCAAACAGAAAGTCTATCACATATAAAGAGACAAAAAAGAAGACAAAAGGCACGCTAAGTGCAATAAAATTTGGGGATAATCTCAGCTTCAGATCCAGAGTCCCCCAGGCAAAGTTGGCATACCTGTTAAAAGTTAAAAGAATGCATATCAGCACAAATGCAAGCAATCCTTTGTCCCCCCTGTGCAGCACAGTCAAGTTAACAGACATCTGTCTCTCTCTCTTTCTCTCTCATTTCCCCATGCGGTCTCCATGAAGCATACTCTCGGCATTCTGTCTCCTCGGTATCCATCAAAAACACTACTCATAGAGAATTACTTTGCTAATTATTGCAAACCCCATACAAAAAAAGTACATTTTCATTCACAAGAGCTTAAAGAATAAAATTTAGCAGCCTAAAATCTTTAAACATCAGAGTTCCTATTCGACTTGGAGTAGAATGGAGCAGCAACATGGCCATCTTTTCCCCGACACTCGCAGTGGTTACTTGAATCTCTGTAGTTTTCAATGGCTGAAGAACAGAGGCCTTCAATTTACAAGACCATTGTTTCTGCCTTTGCCAAAAAAAAAAATTAGCAATGACATGCACAAGAACTAAAGTATAACCCAATCAGCTGCAGCACCTATAAGCTGTTTAGTAAACATTCTTTCACACTTTTTTGTTACAAACTCCCCCAAAAAAGCAGAGTAGAATGTGTGAAAAGGGTGAGCTCTATTGTATTGCCCCCAAAAAGAAAAACAGATGTCTAGCACAGAACTGAATGGAAATGTGAATAAACAAAAATATGGTGAAAGTGACCTGGGGTTGTTACACTGTCAGATCAGTTTTCCAAGCCCAACATCAAGTCTTTTGTTGTAACCAAAGCAGCCATTTGCATGGAGAACCAACAGGGCTGCTGCTGCTGCTGTTGTTTCATCTTCCCTGGCATTTGGCGAGCTCCACACAATCTGCCCCTTGCTGCAAACCAACTATGCCATCAAACACCTTGGCATTAACACCTCCTTGATCTACACTTCCAGATGATTAATTCTGTGTTTAATGCCTGGATCAATGACAGACTCTCACATTCCAGTCACTATTTCCACCAGGTGATGAAATTACAGGGCCTCATACATGTAATTTTGTCTGTGAACCATTGTAACGCCTTGAAATTGGTGTTCTCCCTGGGGCTTAAGGTAGATGGACTCAAAATTAATTCAGTCAGTTGGTCGGATCACTGTACTATCATGTTCTCCTTCAGGGCCCCACCTTGTAGTCCACCACCTGTGGAGATGATCCAGTACCATCATTTAAGAGGGCTATGTCCAGAGTGACTTCAAACAGTACTAGACATCTCTGGTGTGATGGTGGCTTGTGCTTCAGGATCACAGGAGGCTGTGGTGGCTTATAGCAACACTGTCACAGTGGCCTTTGATCAAGTGGCACCTATCTGTGTATACCCCTTTGTAGCACATCATGGCATGCTGTGGTATGATGTGAGCTTTGAGAGATGAAGGCAAGGGGCCAGAGGTTATAGCACTGATGGAGGAGATCCAGGGCCCAGGAGAACAAACTGACTTTGGACACTTGCTGTAGTGAACACCAAAGGGAGATCTCCCAGTGGAAGGCAACATTTCTGTTGAGTGACTTTACTGACAGGACGAATAAACCAGTTCAGCTCTTCTGGATTGTAGACAAGTTACTTTGCCTGACTTGTCTGCAGTCTGTGAGAGCTTTTTCGCTCACTAAATATTTGAGTTTGCTCAATTCTTCTCAGGCTGGGAGTCCTTTATTCAGTCCAGGATCTCCCCATGTGGGCTATGACAACCTAGCAGTGCTGAGTTTACACTCCACAGATGCAATCAACTGATAATTTAAGAATCAATAAACCATCCTTGTCATGATTTGATGTATACAATTCCTTTATCTTTTAAACCACCGAAAACTGCTACCTTAGCAGAGACTCCTTTTGTTTTTCCCCAGGACTGCACTTCTCAGGATAGCTAGATATCCGCTTGCCTGGAGCCTGATCAAAGCCTGACCAGAGTGGAACAACTTGTTTTGCCAGACCCTGGAGTGCTGGAATCCTGCAGCAGATTGTGTGGGAAAATCACAAGAGAGAGAGAGAGAGGTGTTGGTGGCCTCGAGTACCAGAATAGCTAAGGACCAAGCAAAAAGTTAGAAGAAATGAAATCTTTGAATCTCTGCCACAGTAGGACAAAACATGAACAGGAGGGGTTATGAGTAGTGGTATAAGTCACTGAAGGAATTTTTAACTGTAATTTGTAACATTAGTAGATTTAGCTCTTCCATCTTCTTTATTAATCAGATACATTTTAGTCAACACAATAATTAACACATTGGGGCAGTGAATTATATATAGAATAAAGTATGGGTTGGGGTATGTAACGAGATTTTACACACACCCGAGTTGTGGGATGCTACATAAACCCCGAGGGCAAAGTCCGAGGGATTTGTGAAATGCATCCCACAATGAGGGTCTGTGTAAAATCGAGTTTGACACCCCGATCCATTTTTTATTTTATATAATTGCTGGGTTTCCATTTTTTGCCTCAGCAATTATATAAAATAAACAGCTCTGTGTACCCTCCCAGTGTATTCTAACATCAGTCCTTTTAGTCCGGTGCCGAGAATTTTGCATTTTAAACTGGTTTTTTTTTTCATTTCTTCAGGTCTTTCTGTGTTTCTAGGGTATAAGGGGGGAGAAAAGAAAAGAACAGAAAAGGACATACCGCTGACTTCTTATGGTGGTTCTGTTTCCTGTAACATGGAAGCGGTGAGCAGTCTTGGCTGGTCACGCTGCTGCGTGAGCATGCACAGAGGAAGGGAAATCGTGCGCGTGTTTGCCATTATAAATGCTTCTTTATAATGACAAATTACACCACGGTTTCCCTATGGGAGAAAAAGACAGAGCCAGTTATTATTATGCCTTTGAGCTACATATTTTATTAGCACTTTAGTAGGTTAGAGAAGTCAGGAAAAATTATATTGTTGTATGAGAGCTTAAGAAATATATAAGGAGTGAATGTAAATCACCATATAATAAAGGTAAAACCAAAGTAAACAAAGCTAAATCATAAACTAAGTATAGGAAAGGAAAAACTGAAGAGAAGGCTAGCCCCACTGGAGTCACAGAATTACTGGTGATTTTTATTATCATCTGCAGCACCCCCCACACACACAGATCAACTGTGTCGGTCACCTGATAGGATGGTGTAGTCTTGTCTAGCTTAGAGAGACAAGCCACACATCATTACTTTAATAAACTGTTCTCTGCCACAGCAGAACCACCAAAATGTGTGGGTGCCTAACAGTCCTTACACATGCCAGCTCTCCAAAGCACACCTTCATGGACTCCATGGGTTCTAATCCTCCAGAAAAAAAAAACAACTCAACATTTGATGTGAAAACTCAGACTTTGTTGTATGTGTAATTCCAAATGTTTTCTCTTACTAGACTCTGTCAATGTGAACTCTGCGCTGCTAAAACTTATGCAAACAAACTTGAGCATACTGTACTACCTGCAGCTGAAGCAAAGAACAGCCAGAATGCACAAAGGAGAACATACTGCTATGCATTTCAGCAGCAGCCAGTGGGGGGAGGTTTTCACTGAAGCACTTTAATGCGCCTCTTAGTGCTGTCATATACACAGCCCTGTGTGGTAATTCACTAAACTGCACACTTCCTTTGGAAATGCAGCTTCGAAATATTTTTTTTCTCTGAATTGCCATGAGGTGGCATTTAGATAGAATCACACAGCTCTTTCTCAAATCAGATGCTCAATGAAGTCACATCACCAAGTGACCCTAAACATCTTAGGGTTGGAAATGTGTCCTAACAAAATAGTGAAAACTAGGTATAGAAAAAGAAAACACAAATTCAACCGTAGCTCACAATCGCATCCACCCCTTTCCTTCGGTGAATCTGAAGCTGCCTAACAGCCCACCCCATGGTGCTCATGCACTCCCTCCACCTGCACAACGTATGGCCGATGGGGGTGCTGTTGCATTTTATTTCATAATTTCCTGATCCCATTGCTGCCATCATACTGATACAGTAATTATTTTTATGGCTCAAAAACTGCTTGACATTAGCTGAATTCTAAATGACATCCCTGTTTGAGGCTGTGGTATGGAATATGGTGGTGCTCAAATTTTAAGCCAAGTATTATGTGCAAATATGTTGTTGTTGACTCATGTCTCTTACCAATTTATACAGTTGTTGATTTTTTCAATTCACTTTTGTTGACAAATCTTGATCGCAGGGATACTGGTGTCACAATTCAGTTCAGCGACGTGTAACATCTTAGTGCAGATGCTAAGTAACTGTTTTAAAATGCTGAAAAAGTTAACAGCCATGAAAATGCATGAACTTCTTTCTTCAGTGTCTGGAGCTGTATTTGTGTTATTGGCAAGTACATGTCACTTAGTTTCAGATCTATCAGTGAGATATCTATTCTGTTCATTGGACAGTGGCTGAATTTTATCAGCTAACAGTTTTCATTTCACTACCAACAGATAAATATTCAGGGCTTTGAAAATGCAACTTTACTGGTAGCACAGTTTCATGCCCCCAAGTGTCTGTCATCAGTTAGTGGTTATATCTTAACCGATGATCACAAAAAGTATGAAAAGATTTGCCACCGAGTAATGTATGTACCAATCCACCTAAGCAGTATTAACCTTTAGGTTGCAAACATAATTTGAACATATAGGGATTCTGGACCAATATATCAGTCCACAGCACAGTAAGAGTTAATAAGTTTAAGCACATTCTCAGGACACAGTTTCACTTGCCACCTCCCCCCATTACGATCCTGGTCACCTGAAATAAAACCGACATTTTAGTATCTGTTTTATGTCTTGGTTCAGTTGGGCAATCAATGCTGTAAGAACATAAAAGGACATATATAAATGGGGACCATAAGAACATGCCGTGGGTGCTTATGCCTTAGTCCAGCTGTGCTACATCAGTCTGAAGCTCTGGTAGGTCTTACTGTCTACCACTTTGTTCACCCACCCCCCATGTACCTGCACCATTTCACATCTTCCCTTGATCTACAGTGAGTGAATCCCTCATTCATATGTCACATATTCACACACAAAAAAAAAACCCGGTCTTCACAAATTAAGATACATTTATTTATTTATTCATGATGTAAAAAGCAGAAATGCAAAATTAAAAAGAGAGAGAGATACAAATTTTTAACAGGAGTTTTAGAAAATGGGTTAAACACACTTCCCATCCCATGAAGGTTTCTGTAGAGCACTGCAAACTAAAAACACTTTTTTTTTCTCAACTCACAGCCACATTTTATTTCAAGTCGAAAAATGAATCATGTAGAAATACGTGGTAACAACATCCGACAACTCTCAGCTGCCGCTGCTAATTGGAGAAACAGACAATAACAGCAAGGTTTTCTTTAAAAAAAAAGTACAAGATCAAAACACACTAAGACATGCCACTAGCATTAACTCTCATTAAGAATAATAAATATATTTTATAAAAAGCTAAATAAATGCTTGAACAAAGTATCTCTTTCTTAACCACATGACAGCACAGTGTTGCAGAGATCAGGTTTTCAGTGTAAGGTCACAATTCATTTAGGCAAACACTTTTACAAGCTGAAATGAAAAGTTTACTAGTAACTAGTAACAGCAATTAGTAACCAGGTTACATTTTACCAGGACCTCCAATGATCACATACATATACTGCAGGGTTCCTTGTTTGCACATGATTACATTTTACTGGGACATCATTGTGAATGAGTACAGTAACAAGGCAGCTTCATATTTTAGCTGGCATGTGCAAGAATATCTATATCCTGATGGAGGTCATACACAGACTATTTGCTCTGGCAGGGACTGGACATGGGCCCCCTTCAGGAATCCTTGCTAGTGGTGTTGCCAGGGAGTCTAGTGGTCCCCTTTCCCGAATCCGATTGTTGAAAAATAGTAAAATAGTTGACCATGTTCCCTGGTAATGTAGCGCACAGAGAAAAGGGTCAAATAATTTCATATTTTTTAGCAATCATGATTTGGGTAGGGGGACCACTAGACTACCAGGGTAAAGAGGCAGATCTGATTAAGGATGGTGGTCATAAAAAGCAAACATACACATACAGTAGTTGAATACTCTGCTCACTGCTGCTGAAGGGGCTGCACTTCTGGATGAAGGTGTCAGATTCTCTCATTGTAAAGGTTAGCATTGGTTATAAATATACAGTGATAAGTACCAAAAAAAAAGGTGCATAAAGAAATACAAACACATGTTAAGGTTGCAGTGCTGGGAATGCAATCTGAATAGTCACGTTTGCTAGTGATCTGTCACTAAAACCAAAAATACTTCCAGTATTTTAGCTGGAGCATTTGTTTCTATTTCTCTGCCCACCTCTTAACTTTTGTTGTTGTTGTCATCGCTAGTTATTACCATACTGTGTATTTGCAACTGATGATGCTGATCTTTATCCCGCTGCTGTTGCATTATTTATGTACTGCAGTTCCTTTGACTGTTATACACTGCACTGCAAATGTTTTATTATTTAAATTTTTTAACAAAAATTGGAAGTAAAAAGCACACGGTGTAAGAGTTTAGAAAATCAGAAAGCAACTGTCAGTCTGAACAGGGTTCATAAACAGTGCATCATTTGGGTTGGCAGCATTTGGTGTATAGTATGGTATTCCATACAGTGGTAGAAAAAAAGGCAAAATGTCTGAGTTACTATTTTAAGAAATAACTCACATACCTTCATTAGTCTGCACTACCCACCTACTACTAATGCTTTTTATCAGCCGTAAATGTACAGCATGTGGAAGCAGATCCAGCTAGTCACTAGATTTATGAACTCTGGTAACCTGGCAGTTGTCCAATGTGCATGAAAACGGAACACTGCACTACAGTAAAGCTGCTGTCTTTCCAACTGGGAAATTTAACAAGTCTATGCATTTCAGGATACAAATAGTATGAAATAGTACCTCCGGAGCCCTGATGCTCTTAATTACATTCCACATATAATGACAGGCATGGAAATATCACTTTTGTAATGGAAATATCAAAAATCCTGCAACAGGAGTCAACGCCTTTATTTCTTTAATATTAGCAGTCTCACCTGACATGTATCTTTTTTTACCGTTTCTACAATCTGATCTTTCCTTGCTCGTCCATATTTGCTATTTTGCCATTTTGTTCTGATTCCAGGAGAAATGCTGTTTGTGGGCAAAGTAGAAAATATGGGCCAGTTATTATAAACATGTTTTATTCAGAACGGAATTAAATTGCAGTACATCGTAACTTGAGTGTGCAGCTATTACCTCTCAGCATCTCTGCTCCCCACCCACATACCTGTGACCCTGCACAGTTGCTTCTGCTGCTCTGATAATTATTGTTGAGAAGCATTCAGCCAATCTGTAACTTTCAAAGTTAAAATGGTCTGTACATTATCAGTATTGTTAGGAAAAGTTGTAACAAATAGATTAATTTATGGTGCTAGGCCATTTGCCGGTGCTATTGAAATCGGAGTAATAAGCTGCTTTCTGTGTGAGGACTGTACTTTTCATTAGGGACAGTGTACTGTAACACTTATCCTGGCCCAATAAAGGATAAAACTTGAATTGAAAAAAATGGAGCATATCCCTTACAGTAAAGTATTTGGGCTAATTACATTTCAACTGCAATTATGCATAACATCCAAGCTTGATTTCTCAGTATAGGCCACTTACATGTATTTCTAAGTACAGAGCTGTATCAAAGCAAGGGTTTAATTCTGAGCTTGGCCAAAGTGGCTTAAAAGTACATGGATACGCTGACAGCTGTAACAAATCAGACAGTAAAATGGATTTAAGAGGTGTTGTTTGAACTATCCTCCAGGTTTGCAGCAATTTGCAGTACAGTATATCATAATTCCTCTTTTATTAGTGACTAATTATGCATACAGAGCTGATGACCGTGCTCATTCATTCCACCATGAATTAATGAATGAATATGGACATCATTGCCTATGGTAAAACCAGACTAGTTGACAAGTGATCAATCAGGTATTACTATAGGTGATGGCAATATCATTAATTCTTTCTTTTCATTTTGGGACAGAGTGCACTGCCTCCTTGCTGTCAACTGCAGGGGACCATGAAGCAAGGCTGGGCTGAGGTGTGGCTCCCCAAGCCCCATCACCCCCACAGAGTACATAAAATTACTAAAAAAAACTTAATACAGTTGAAGGGCAACATTACATGCACACTTCCATGAGAAAAGTTAGAATTCATAGTTCACACAGTAACTGGTGATAAGCCCAAACCACTGTTGTTTTCTGATGCCTAAAGGGAGTCACTGAAATTTGAATAGGTTTACATGCAGTATGCAATATACTGTAGACTGAATTTATACTTTTATTAATCGGGTGACCTTGCCAACTGAAATGACTGCATTGATCTTCTGCATTCATTTCAGCTGATCACTGACTTAAAAAAAATAATATATATATATATAAATTCAGTCTATGTTGCAATCTGCATGCATCTACAGTATTCCCTGTGTCTGTTTCAGCATCAGAAAACAGTGGAACTGAATATGTGTGTTTGTGATGTTTTATACATCTTCCAATAATTTATTTTATTGTGTTATGTACTGTATTGCTTCTTCTATGGAGTAATATGAGAGTTAACAACTACACTCAGAAATAAAATAAACCTGGATTTTATCACTTTATTTTCATGGTGGACTAATGGTCCTTTCAATCATTTACATGGCAAAATAAAATACAGAACATTTCATTCCACTTATGACACTAGAATGTCACAGTGAAGACTGCAAATAGAACAAACTGTAATCATGTAACATATGTTTTTTTTTAATTCTGAATGCGCATACTATGCTGTAAAATAATAGACTTGAATTTGGAATAGGATCTGGAATCAAAGTTAATCCCAGGTAAAGACATGGTTCCAGATCAGCAGGAACATACTATATGGAAACAGCAACTGGCTGCTGATCCAGAGGTTATGACTATTTCCCATTCAGACCAAATACTGTAATTGTGAGGGTTCCAAATTTATGTTGATTGTATACATGATTTATACCTTTAAAAGACTGCACTATGGCTCTCTCATTCACTCAGCATCACATGTACACCAGCTAATAAAAAATGATAAATGATCTTACACATCATTAAATAATAATGTGCATTAGTCAAACTGATTTTACCATAAATGGAGGTTCATTTGCAAATGTGCATACAGTATGTATAATATAAAATGTATTTGATGCATTAAATATTATTAACAAGGCATGGGTCAAACATTGACGCACCCCTTATGCATTTTATGAAAGCAGCATCTTCTTTGCAGAGTTTCAAGTTAAGAATGCTTGGTTTAAATAGTCCAGCTATGGACAACAAATTTGAAAGTACCCAATCAACTATCCATTCAGGTGACCGTTTCAGGGTAGACAAAACTGTATTAAGCCACATACAGTATATCCCAGCTTGTTTCCAATGCTGAGGTTAAGTAAAGCAGCACACAATTCCACAGTTTGAAATATACAGTAGTAGCACCTTATTCACAAATCAGTTTTAAATGTCTGATGCTCCTTAAAAGCTACAGTAAATCACCAACAAAGTCCCTACTGATAATAATGCAGAAAAAATAGTTAAACATAGTTTGCTTTCAAAATTGTTGATTGTCAGAACACAAACACTGCCAGTATAAATGTTTCAGATTTATAAATAGTCACATGTACTGTATAATAGTAAGATTCTAGACTTTCAATGAGAAAAGCATCTTCTGAAAAAAAGTATTCTGACATTTTGACCTTTTGAAAACTAGTCAGGTTTTTAATTTTATTCTATTGATAACTACAGTATGCACTTTGTTAATTATTTAGCTTGAAAGCAGCTTTTAGATGCATCACAGAGTTATAAGAGTAATTATGATGCCTACCTAGACTTTAGCAAGGCATTTGACACAGTCCCACACAAAAGATTAATAGTCAAATTAACCAGCCTGGGAGTGGGTCCCAGGGTGGTAGCCAGGGTAAAACATTGGCTGGACAACAGTACACAGAAGGTAATTGTAAATGGAGTCCACTCTGAAGAAAGGGGGGTTACTAGTGGGCTACCGCAGGGTTCAGTATTGGGTCCAGTCCTTTTAATGTCTTCATCAGTGACATTGCAGAGGGACTGGAAGGAAAGTATGCCTCTTTGCAGATGACACAAAGATCTGCAACAGGGTTGATACACAAGGAGGCATGGAAAGGATGAGAAGGGACTTGGCAAGGTTGGAGGAATGGTCAGAAGTATGGCAGCTAGGATTCAATGCAAAGAAGTGCAAAATAATGCACCTAGGAAACAAGAAACCAGGGGAAGAATACACAATGGGGGGGTAGTAACAACAACAACAAAGGATAGGGACCTGGGGGTAATCATATGACCTTAAGGTTAGCAAGCAATGTGAGAAGGCAGTAGAGAGGGATGGGGGTATACTGGGATGCATAGGGAGAGGCATCAGAAGCAGAAAACAGGAAGTTGTTATCCCTCTGTACAGACAGTTGGTGAGACCCCATCTGGAGTACTGCGTCCAGTTCTGGAGACCCCATCTCTACAAGGACATAGACAGGATAGAGGCAGTCCAGAGGAGGGCAACTAAAATGGTGCAGGGTCTGCAAGAGAAGCTGTATCAGGAGAGACTAAAGGAGCTTAATATGTATACCCTTGAGGAAAGAAGGGAGAGGGGGGACATGATAGAAACTTTTAAGTACCTCAGTGGAATCAACAAAGTCCAAGAGGGTAGCATCTTTCAGAAAAAAAAAAGTGCAAGAACAAAGGGACACAATTTAAAGATAGAGGGGGTGGTTCAGGGGTAATGTGAGGAAGTATTATTTCACAGAGAGGGTAGTGGATGCATGGAACAACCTTCCTGAGGAGGTTGTGGGGTCTAAAACTGTGGGAGAATTCAAGAATGCATGGGACAGACATAAGGCAATTCTTGTGGGGGGGTAGGAAGAAATAGGCTGTTGGTTAACTAGGATCTGTGGCCTATCCTGTAGGTAGGGAAATGGGCAGACTAGATGGGCCAAGTGGTCCTCATCTGCCATCAAAGTCTATGTTTCTATGTTTCTATGTTTCTATGATGGTATACTACTGTCGTTTTACATTGCTTTTGTTAATGAGGAGACTACTGCATCTACAACTGTGGCTATGGATGTGTGTGCTGCTTTAAATAACCTCAGCACTGAAGACAAGCTGTATTATACTGTTTTAATAGCACTGTAGTTACAGGATGTTCAGAGCAGAAAAGCGTGTTATGCCCATAAATGAATGATGACATCATTGCCTATGTTAAGACCACCTTCCAAGCCAGCCACTTAATTACAGTAGCTCAGCAGGTAGCATACTCACGTCTGGGGCTGAAAGATCAGAAGGCTGTGGGTTCTATCCTCACACCAGGTATAATAAAATAATTACATTAAATACTTAGCTTTCTGGGATTTACAGGTCATTTCTACTAAGTGTCACTCTAGACAATGTGACATCATTAACCAGCTATATATCAATCATCCTTACATGAGGAATGAAATATGTTTTATCTTGTAAAGATACTAACATGAAAATTATGGCCCATTGATTGCATTTGAAGTGGCATAAATTTAATACCTTAAAAACAAATATGACAAACCTGTGGAATTCATCCCCCTTTATGTTTAATTTCAATGTACAGTAAGTATTGCTACTACAATTTACTGGTAGTCTCCAATTTTATATTGCAATCTGATTTATATATTGTAGCTCAACATGAAACAAACAGCATAGTGCAGTGAAACACAAATATGAATGATAATGTATGTGTAGGGTGAATAATCTGTTCAATAAACTGGATACAGTGTATCAAGAGAGGTTGTCTGGAGATTGGATACTATCTACGTGTGTGATCTCTGTGGTTTTTATACTAGATACTATGTATACTGGATACTGTGTATACTATGTATACTGGATACTATGTATACTGCATACTATGTATACTGCATACTATATATCCTATGTATACTGGATACTATGTATACTATGTATACTGCATACTATATATCCTATGTACACTGGATAGTATGTATACTGCATACTATGTATACTATGTATCCTGGATACTATGTACACCATGTATACTGGATACTATGTATACTGGATACTATGCATACTATGTATACTGGATACTATGTATACTGCATATTATGTATACTATGTATACTATATATACTGGATACTATGTATACTGGATACTATGTATACTGGATGCTATGCATACTATGTATACTGGATGCTATGTATACTATGTATACTGGATATGATGTATACAATGTATACTGGATATTATGTATACTGGATACTATGTATAGTGGATACTATGTATACTAAGTATACTGCATATTATGTATACTATGTATACTGGATACTATGTATACTGGATGCTATGTATACTGCATATTATATATACTATGTATACTGGATACTATGTATACTGGATGCTATGTATACTATGTATACTGGATACTATATATACTATGTATACTGCATAGTATGTATACTGGATACTATGTATACTATGTATACTGTATACTATGTATACTGGATACTATGTATACTGAATACTATGCATACTATGTATACTGGTATGTATACTGCATATTATGTATACTATTTATACTGGATACTATGCATACTATGTATACTGGATACTATGTATACTGCATACTATGTATACTGGATACTATGTATACTGGATGCTATGTATACTGGATGCTATGTATACTATGTATACTGGATGCTATGTATATTATGTATACTGGATACTAGGTATACTATGTATACTAAGTATACTATGTACACTGAACATTGTGTAAAAAAAAATCAACTGTAGCAACTTACAATAGACACATACTGTATGGTTGAACAGCTAAGGCTGGCAGCAGATGAACATTAGACAAAGAAAAACTGGTGTTTAGGGCAAGCTATAGAAAAGGCAAGGCAATTCCCTTATATTAGTCTGCCCATTTCCCTACATATTGGATAAGCTGCAGATGCTACTTAGTCAACAGCTTACTTCCTCTTCACCCCCTACCCCCAGAATTACCTTATGTCTGTCCCATGCATTCATGAATTCCCACACTGTTTTTCACCCCACAACTTCATCAGGAAGGCTGTTCAGTGCATCCGCCACCTTCACAGTGAAAATAATACTTCCTCAAGTTGCCCTGATCTGTTCTCCTTTATCTTCAAATTGTGTCCCCTTATTCTTGCACATATCTTTTTCTGAAAGATGCTACCCTCTTGGACTTTATTGATTCCCTTGAGGTACTTGAACACATGGAATGGGTGCAGAGAAGGGCCACTAAAATGATGCATGGGACAAGTAGGAAGACATATGCAGAGAGGTTGAAGGAGCTGGATTTGTATCCTCTGGAGACAAGAGGGGAGAGAGGGAACATGGTCAAAACATTCAAGTACATGAAGGGGATCAATAAAGTGGGCGAGAGCTTATTTTAGGGAAGGTACAGTAGATACAAGAACTAGAGGGCATGGCCTGAAGGTGGAAGGTTTAGGGGAAATGTTAGGAAGTGTTACTGCATGGAGAAAGTGCTTGAGCCCTGGAATGGACTGCCAGAAGAGGCCCCCTTTGCCAATTGCAAAACAAGCACCCGCCAGCTGTGTGTGACTCTGCAGCCACCTACATAATGACGGGTCTTGTTTTGCCTACAGTAGATCACCCTGAAAATCATTATGCCCTTTTGCAGCAGGGTACCCTGATGGTATGGGGGGTGAGAGCTGCCATGGTGCTCAGGTCAAACCCAGCCCTTCCACAGAAACCTGGTCAGAAACTTTTCAGCAGCTAGAAGGAGACCTAGGCATCCAGTCAGAAAGGAAAAAAATAAAGGTGCCAACAAAATATCAAAAGCCTACAATTATTTTTATATTTACTTATTTTTATTTTTACTATTTCTTTGCTCAGAATAGTCCAGATGAGTTGTAGCATCTCAATTTCAGTGGGGTGCTGCTTCTATCCATTTCTGTAGATGTTTAATGCATATCAGCCACAGCAATAACTGTTAATTATAAAATGGGCAAATGATTTCAAGCAATCTGATTGGTTGTTAGCCATGCATTAGATGTGTCTAATGCACAGCTAAAACTAGAACCCCCATTTAGAATACACAGGTCCATTTTATAAGCGCAATAAGCCACTCTGGGGATGTGCATTAGACAGTTCTAATGCATGGCTAGGGGACTGGATGCACTCGGCCTGTGGCCTCGTGCCTCACTACGTCCCCCTAGCCGTGCATTAGAACTGTCTATGCACACCCCATCGTGTCTTATTGCTTACTTACAGTATTATCAGATAAGGTATTGTTTTCATGTTTTAACTCATACAGCCTTTCTTAGGTTCATACAGTTTTCCAAGGCCTGATCTGGTGAACTTGGGAGGCAGTATAGTGCAGTGGTTTAGGACTCTGAGCTGCAAATCTGGTGACATCCCGCAGACCAGACCTGGGTTTGAATCCCACAGCTTCTACTTGCATACTGTGTGACCCTGAGCAAGTCACTTAACTTCCCTGTGCTCCTAGGTCGCTCCTGTAAAAAAGCTTTCAGCTTAGTGTGCTACTCCTGGTTAAACAACTTAAAAAAAAATAACTTTTGTGTTGTCACTGAACTCCCTGCAAATGTTTCTTCCAAAGAATGCATCTTACTACTATTGACTTTATTATGTTACATTTCTGAGTTACTATTATCAATTTATAAAATGTGACCCTGATTTTAGTTCTTTGTCCCTGTGTTCTTTTAAGCCTTGTCCCAGGTTTATGAGGCAAGAGGTTGATAGGTACAACTTCAGCAACTATATTTTTATGTGACTGCAGAAACAAGATGCTGTATGTCAGCCATGTGTCTGCATTCCCACACTCATCCCCCTCACACCTCTCAAACAAAGCCACTGGTGCTTACTGAATTGAGAAGAGTTAAATGGATTTCAGAAGCTGTGTCAGATGAACTGCACATTGCCTCATCCACTTCCTTTGTTTCAACCCTCCACCCCTACTTCTCTTGGGCAAAGCATGAAGGCTAGTTCACACTAGCATATTCAGATGCTAAATAATTCACACTTCCTTTCAAATCAGGGAAAGGCATGTTGCTGTTCTATTACACTATGAAAAAAAGAAAAATAAATGATGGGCTTCAGAACACACAGTAGCAGTGCTTTCACATTGATTTTGCATTTTCCTGTAACTCCAGTGCAAATTTTCCTCCCCCCCTGTACATTTCATTATTTTATATGAAGCAGAATTGCTCTGATGGCCCCTGTAACCAATACAAGTCAATGGGAACAATTTCCCCTGTAAATGACTCCCTGTAGATCTGGGATCCCTGCTGTATGTAGTCTGCCAGAGTCTTACAATATAATTCCTATTTTAATGCAGTGTATTCAAAAGAAATGATACTGGAGCAAATGGTATGTTGCCTTTTATTGAACCAACATACATAGATGTTACAAAAAGAACAAAGTGCCTAAGTGTTTGGCCCAACAAGGCCTTCTTCTGAAGCTTACATGAGTAAACTTACGAGGGATGTTCTAGCCTGTGTGACAATGGTTTCAACTATGCCACTGAACTTGAAAACAAACTCTGGCAGAGCCACTATGACTGTGAATGCATTAACTAGATAAGGGTGGTTCATGGGCTTAAACATAAACATTTATTTATTTTAAAAAATATCAGATTTACAAACCTTTGAGTCAGAGACTCATTTACAAAGGCACCTTGTTGAAACTAATACAAAGGCAGCACAGTAAACAAGTCCAAAAACAATGGCTCAGAGAACAGACAGTTATAAAAATAATTCACTGAAGATACATGGGTAACAGTAGATAAACAGATTACATAGTTTAGGCACATAGGCACCACATCAAGAAGACCAAATCAGTTCAAACAATATACAATAGCTAAAGCAAATAGACATCAGGAGTCAAAAGAAGCCCAGAGTGTTCACATGAAGGCTGTTGCATACACTAACTGAATCAAGGTATAGTACATTGAGAAATAACATATTTAAGTAATAAGGCATGACAGGGTGTGCGTTATCATGTAACAACATCACTCCTGGGGTGGGTTGAAGCACGAGGCGAAGTTGAGTATTTATTTATTTATTTATTTGCATGTATTTATTTGATCCACTGGATCAGCAATATTTGCACAAGGTGTGCCCAGTGCAGATTTTACAGCACTGGTCCTGGTCTGGTGATCTGGGTTTTACCCATACCACACTGCATATGGCTTAGTGATATACTGTACAGATGGCTGCAGTGTCTAACCCATTGAAGGTTGAAATTTCAGAAAACCATTATGCTACAAATATCAAGACTCACTTCCTCCCTCACCCCCAGTCACAATTAATCCTCTACCAAAGTCATACTTAAATACTGGTGCCTCTACATCCACACCACTAAGCTTTTAATGCCAACATGCTTCTTCTGCTGCTGTGAGTTAAACTCCTTATTTAAAAATATTTTGAGAAATTTTTGTTTTAGTATATCCATAGTCAGGAAAAATGAATTTGTAAAAGAAACCAAAATTCCAATTTATTAGTTAATTGAAGAACAATACAGCATGTTATGAATTGTTCAGATTCTATGTGTAACCTACAGTAAGTCAAACAGAAATTAGACACAAATGCCTACCTATTTGCAAGTGAAGCAAATGTGGTTATTATCATTCAGTTGTAAACACCTATAGTCACAGCCAGGATTCACATTGCTAGACTCCAGTGGCGTCATGCCCATAGGGCCTGATGGGGCATGTGCCCCCCAATATCATTGCTCAAAACTAGTATAAAATACCCGTAAATGTATTTTATTTTCCAAAAAATCACAAGGTCTAAAACAATATTGACTTTTTTGAAGTCATAAGTGGTGGTGGCAGGGATCTGTTGACGCCGCCACGCATCAAATAATGGATATTCAGACACCATCTTACTCTGTGCGCTCAAGGAGGACAGACTGAGGAGAAGACCGGTATGAGAAAAACTAAGCAACACTGCAACCAAGAAGGGCAAACGTTCACCTGTGATGTGCCATGTTATTGAGTGAGATCGGCCGTGGGTGTGTATGTGCCGCCACTACTTCCCAGGAGAGGAGTACTAGCAGTACCAGCAGCAATATGAGGTGGGTGAGTCTGAACGTCTTCATTTGTTGGTCTGGGTTGGCTTGTAAAGGGGCTCTGTTCTTGGAGGATGTTGCATGTGACAGGGGAATGGGGCAGAGTGGGTGAGATAACAAGCCTAATTCTTCCAAGCTGTGCCCAATGTCCATCAACTACTTGAGCCAGCGTCAGCCCACAGACAAAGATTTCTGTGTTTGGAAGGCTGAGGAGTGGCATACACCTAGAATGTGTTCTCCGTCCCCCATTTTTTTTGCAGGTACCTCTTCTCCAAATTGCCAATCCGCTCCCCCTCCCCTTCTGACTTTCAGGTTTTGTTTTTCCTTTTCTCAGGTGATGGATGTGTGAGCAGAGTTTTGTTTAATTTCCTTTCTGAAGCATCATGGAAAGGAAAGGAAATGAAACTCTGATCACACGTCCATCACCTGAGAAAAGAAAAAAGGTGCGTCACACATGCTAGTGTCTCTCCTTTGAATGGTTAGCCATTATTCTTTTTCCCTGAAAACTCAGAGACAAATTGTAACTTAACCAGGTAAAAAGAAACCTGAGTTTGATTTGGGGAATTCAGTTTTTAGCTTTGGAGTGTAGGCAGAAATGCTCATGAAACACAAAACTATGCCATTTTTTTTGTAACTCTGCCATGCTGGATTTTGACTTTTCTTTCTTGGCATGTCTCCTTATTAAAGATAATATATAATGAGCAACAGGGATCCAGGGTTCTCACTGACTGTAACAACTGCAACCCACGTAATTATCTTCAGAAGCTTTTGTAGGAATACGGGGCCAATACACAGCGGCTCTTGGGGCCCAATATATGGTGGCTGTCAGGGGTGATGGACTTTAGGGGCACACAGAGGCTCTCCATACTGCCATGCCATAAAAATGCTTTACACAAAGCCCCCACTTAGTGGTCAAGCAAGGAGTGTGTGTGTGTGTGTGTGTCTGGGGGGAAATGGTGAGAGTTGTCACTATCAGTGGCAAGCAGGGGTACTTGGGTGGGGATGGGGTGTTGGAGCTGTCTCTGAATGCCACAGATACTTGGGCATGAGGCAGGGTGTGTTGGGGTAGCACCATATGCCTGGTATACTTGGACATGGTGTTGGGGTGTCACTGGACTGTGCAGTCCCACTGGGAAAGTGGCAGGTGCCACAGTGCTGGGACCCAGAGCAACAGGAGTAACGGATGTCCCCGAACAAAGAAACATACTTAGTGGAAGTGACCAATGCAGACCAGCCTCCAGCATCTTCAAAAAGACAGTGGTCTTTGCCACGAGCTGAGCAGTTGTGGGGTCTGGGGAGCAAGAGAATCAGAGAGAATACTAGTGAGAAGAGTTCTCCTGGGTTCAGTGTAGGGGACACAGAGGGACACGACTGTTGGACCACCCCAGACACCAACAGAGAGCTGTAAAAGTTTGGTTTCCGGGAATGAAAGAATCCTGTACTCAGCTGGAGCAGCAGGAGTGAACTGTGCCACATTCACCACTGCTTGATCCGCCGGGGATGCCCTGTGGTGCTGAGAGGCAGGCAGAGGGGCTGACCACCTGCCACCATGGACAAGCCAGTCAAAGTGGGGCAGATGTTCATGCAGCAGCAGAAGTTCAGTAGGGTCTGGTTTGTCAGTCTGTGTTGTATTTTATTGTCATTCGTCTGTTTCTGTTTGGAGGGTTTGCAAGAGGAGGTCGCTCATCTGGGTGTGGTGTTACCACGATTACCACCCCTGTCATTTGTCAGTGTTGGAGGGTTATTAGTAAAGGCATTAATTTGTTGTTATTAGGCTTGCTCTGGTTTGAGAGCCTGCAGGATGTGGTTGTGCTCTTGAATGGAGTGTAAACTGTATGACTTGGAGTGGGTTATCCCCCCTCCCCGGGCAGTTGGAGTTTTACAAGTAACATTAATTAGTATGATCCTAATTATGCTGTTCTGACAGTTTTACTTTTGTTAGTAATACTAAGTACAGTGTATTGCAAGCTGGCTTGCTCTGTTTGCAGTACTTCGTATGGAGGGCCTCTTGGTAGGGAGATGGTACTGATGTTTATTTATTTATTCATTTTTAATTTTAGTCTTTGGTAACTGGGTAAGGCCCACTAGGCACAAGTGCCTGTTTTCAGGGGTGGCCTGGGAGCACTGGGTGGTTAAGTGACTTGCTCAGAGTCACACAGTATGCAAGTGGAGGTTGTGAGAATCAAACTCAGGTCTGGTCTGCTGGATGTATCATGCTCATTCACACCTCATTCCTCTAACCTCTAGGCTATACTGCCAGCCCAAATGTGATGGATTATTCTCACCTACATTTATTTCTGCCTTGCATTGCTCATCATGATCTCTGTCATGCCTGTTCGCAGTTTTTCTGGGTTGTTTGCAGTTTCATAATCAAAATGTCATTTTTATTGAAACATACTTTGGTACTAAGCATAGAAACATAGACTTTGATGGCAGATAAGGATCGCTAGGCCCATCTAGTCTGCCCATTTCCCTACCTACAGGATAGGCCGCAGATCCTAGTTAACCAACAGCCTATATCTTCCTGCCCCCCACAACATAGGAAACCCACTATTTGTATATTAATTAAGAATGTGCTACACATTCAGACAGTTTGCTTGCAATTTAAAGACAAGTGCTGACATGATAAGATGAGAGGTATGGTCCAGACTTCCGAGGTCAAACAGCACTTGTGCAGATAAATAATTTATCTGACAGCTCACCATTGTATATTTCCTTTATACAATAAGGGATGCTTTCTGACACTGCAGGGACATTTGCTTTTGATGTTTTTAAATGATAGGTTGTGTGACTTTTTGTCAACTTTCCAACTAGCTCAGTGGTTGCTTAAGCAATAATGCCTGACAGGGTGTGTGTCATACTGGGATAACGTCACGCCTCAGGTAGTTGGGCACGAGGCCGCAGGCTGAGTGTGTCCAACAACTGAGGTGTGACGGTATCCCAAACGACACACACCCTGGAGGGCATTATTGCTATTATACAATGGCTCATTGTTATATATAAAATAAAAAAATATTTTTAAAGAATGTGTTTATTAGTGTGGAAAAATATTTTTGTCTCTTAAGAGGAGATGCAAAAAATAAAAGATGGTGGTCCATATCATCATCTGTAGGTTCATAGTGAGGCTGAGACTAGACCCATGATGTTGTGCTGGGATAACATCACGGGTCCAGCCCAAGACTGACCAATCAGAATCCAGGATTTTTTTTTTTGCCATTGTATAATATTAAATGAAACACCACTCATTTTGTAGATAGTTTTGTGTTGAACAGCTTGTGTGCTCAAAGTACCATGCTGTCATTTTTGTGTTTTGAAGTTATTTGCATTTGTTTCTTGCAAAAAGTGAACAACATTGAATTTTCTGCTATTTTTTGCTAATTATAAAAAAAAACTAAAAGGTAACTATAAATGAAACACCACTCATTTTGTAAATATATTTCTGCTGAACACCTTTCGTTCTCACAGTATTATGCTATCATTCTGCATTTTAAAGTTATTTGCATTTGAATACGGGAATACGTGACATCACTACTATGCAGATAAATGATAATGACAAAAATAATGTGTGGCTAAATGGTGATTAAATCACTACTGCATCGACACATTTGATTTATTCAATGGCTGTGCAGATAAATGGATTTATTAAATGGGTTTTGTGTCTATGTAGGATATTAAATAATCCAAATAAATTGATTAGCAGTTTCACATGTGAAAGTGCTAATCAGCTGCAAAAAAGCATAGTATATGGCACAGACTGGTTAGCAAAATGAAAAATACTTTGTTTTTAATTTGTTTTGTATGTGTAAACTTGAATAAAAAACATAAAAAATGTTTAGCAGTCTAGTGCTATACAGTTCAGAAAATGGATAGCACCACCCTCTGATACTGAATAGCATTATGCTATGCTATACTAGCTATTTAATACCCTGCCGTGCCTATTGCACAAATAAGGGATATGCGGGGGATGACTATGTGACAAAGCGGTTATCTTGTGAAGTTGCCGTTGACCTCAAGTAACCTCACGAGTGGCGAAGCATGATGTCATAACTGTGTGTATAAATGAAATTTATACACACAGTTACTCAAATAAATGGATTAATCATATTCTGTTTATCATCATTCCTATTGCATATATGTAAGTAATACATGGAAAAGATTACACAGTAAACAAATTATCAGCAAGAACAGATGACCTGTGTCATTATTTTTCATGCAAAACATTTATAATAGATGACTGTAATAATTTGACTATTCAGATGGTTCATTTCTGGTTTTTAGCATGTAATTAATTAGTTAGGAATGGACTGTAAATAGCTAGCTGATTCACTGTATGGTAAAAGCCACCAAAATGCACCATTTCAGTTCAGTTTTTACAAAATTGCTTTGAAAATACAAGAGGTCACTGTCACAGACTGTACAAAAAAAAAAAGTATCATTGTGACAGCATTTAGCATGTTAAGGAAAAGCTTCCTGGCCTTCTAAAAGTCACCAAAATGCACCATTTGACCTCAATTTTTCAAAATGTTCCCGGGAGAGCATGCCCCCAGACCCCCCTAGAGAAATTTTGTTTCCGTGTCCCTCCAAAATTTCTGGTTGCATGAAGCCCCTGCTAGACTCTGGGTAAGTATGACAAGTTTGCTAAATACTGGTACCTTATCCAGCAATGTTCTGCTTGGTGTGTGTGTATGTGTGCGTGTGTGCGCATGTGTGTGTGTTTGTTTAAACATGTAACTTTCTATAGTATATTGTATACTGTATGCTAAAGCGATGGTACTTGATCTCGACGAGTGCCTCAAATATCTTACCTGTACCCTTACAAAAAAGACCCTCCTTGGGCTTTCCCCACCAGGACTGACCACCACCATACGCCGCTCTGTCCCACTAGTTCATACTCGGACCTCTGGGAAAACCTCTCTTGTTATCCCTAGAGCTAGGACCTCTCACGGCCAAAGAGCCTTCAGCTTTAGGGCCCCCTCCTGGTTCAACACACTGCCCCTCCATCTCCAAGCTCCAACTATATCGTGCTTCAAAACTTCCTTACGTAACCACCTTATTAACACCCGATGCTGTAACTGCCGCTAGTCAAAGCTTATTCAATACTTATGACAAAGCTTATTACTAAGCTGCTAAGGACAACATAACTCTGGTATTGTTTGCATCCATCCTACCTGTACCAGCTTGTTTGTATCTATGTCTTAATTTACTGTTATACTTATGTGTTGTACTGCTATACTGTGTATTTTGGTTTGTCTTACTGTGACAAGGTACCTTTGTAAATGAGCCTATGGCTCAAAGGTTTTCCAAACTGCTGTTTAAATAAAATAAAATAAAAAATAAAATAAAATAGTACCGTGAATCCTGTCTGCAGTGTTTTTTCTGCATATATGTAAGTAATACATGGAAAAGATTACACAGTAAACAAAGTATCAGCAAGAACAGATGATCTGTGTCATTATTTTTCATGCAAAACATTTATAGTAGATGACTGTAATAATTTGACTATTCAAATGGTGCATTTCTGGCTTTTAGCATGTAATTAATTAGGAATGGACTGTAAATAGCTAGCTGATTCACTGTATGGCAAATGCCACCAAAATGCACCATTTCAGTTCAGTTTTTACAAAATTGCTTTGAAAATACAAGAGGTCACTGTCACAGACTGAACAAAGAAAAAAAGTATCATTATGACAGCATTTAGCATGTTAAGGAATAACTCCCTGGCCTTCTAAAAGTCACCAAAATGCACCATTTGGCCTCAATTTTTCAAAATGTTCCCGGGGGAGCATGTCCCCAGACCCCCCCCCCGAGAAATTTTGATTTCACGGCCCTCCAAAATTTCTGGTTGCATGACGCCCCTGCTAGACTCTGAGTAAGTATGACAAGTTTCCTAAATACTGGTACCTTAGCCACCTGTGTTCTGCTTGGTGTGTGTGTGTGTGTGTGCGTGTGTGTGTATGTGTTTAAATACATAACTTTCTATAGTATATTGTATAGTACTGTGAATCCTGTCTGCAGTGTTTTTTCTCTCCTGTGGCAAAACATTGTAATAAGACACTGGCCTGCTGTAGGAGCTATTAAACATCAAACCAAAGGGTAAGCTGTGAAGATTAGCTTGGAGAAGATGCAATAAAACAAAGTTGAATGACAGCCCCCAGACGTCATAAAACACAGAGGGAAAATTAGAAAAAACTCCTCTAGCCAGAAACAAAACACTGGATTGAAGTGAGAACTCAAAACTGGTAGTAATACATATAGTCCTGATTTTAACATGCAGTTTTCCTTTGAGAAGATTCAGTAGAATATAAAAAAAGTAGCCCAGAACTGCCTGCCTGAAAATGAAGATGTCATATTATTTGGAAAAAGGGAAGGCTAGTCTCTTGTTATGCAAAAGTAACACACTGACTGCTCTTAGGATCCTAGTGACAAATGCTTTGAGGTGCCATGGGGAAATTGTTATACTGAAAGTTCCAGGAAGTGTTTAATCCATTCTACTTCTCATAGCTTTCTCTTCTCAAACTTAAAAAGACAAATACACTTTATCACAGACTGTGTTTACCAAGCACTGTGTCCATGATTAAAATAATTTGAACCCCACCCCCAAACAAATGTGCCATCACATGAACATGCATGATTTATCTGTAAAGACAATTAAAAAAAAAATTCTAAATGCATTTGTAACACCAGTGCTTTCTATAAAAAAATGTATTTCTAAATGCATTAGTAACACCAATGCTTTCAAGATTTTGAAAGTACTAAAAAGACAAACTATATATATAGATAGAATATGGCAAACAAATTTTGTTAACCCCAAAAGCTGAACTTTGTTTTTAGTATATAAATGTTTAAGAAATACCTGAAAGCTGTCTATTTTACTTAGTTTTTAGACACTTCTTAGTCTTTCCTTTTGAGACACCAGGTGACTCTGATAATCATTTGTTCCAAGGGTTTTTAAGTCAGTTTGAAGGCATTTTAAGTATCTTCTGCAGGTGACGCTGATAATCATTTGTTCCAAGGGTTTTTAAGTCAGTTTGAAGGCATTTTAAGTATCTTCTGTTCTAGTTCTTAACAAAATGCAGGGACTCCACAGACATCTGTTCCTTGGTCTACATCCCAAACATGCAAGTCTTCTTTCAGGATGATAGATGCACCTCATGCCCCTCCCACACGAATAAAAAAAAAGGTGGGATGGACCTTTTGGAGCTTCTTCGGTGGAGGTGGGGTGGACCTTATTTCCCCCCAAAAAAACAATGCTGCCTCCCACTACTCAGGTTCCAGTCCTAGTACCACCCATTTAAGAAACAAAATAGTACCCTGCAACCATTGACTAACATGAAAGCGTATTTTTTTTAGGGTGGAAAACATTTCTTGAAGGAGGGTAAGTCGGAGGAGACTATATACACCTTCAGTCAGTTCCATGGACAGAAAACATGACATCACTCCTTTTTAGATGTAATACCCCTGTAGGCTCCACCCACAGTCGTAAAAACAGCAATTAAATAACTTAGGGTAATGCAGGATATAGAAATTAAATCAGCACGCAAATGTGAAGGCACTGTTGTCATGTTAAAAGACAGCAACAGTACAGCAGCTACCTGAATTCACCTGCTTTTAATTGCTGTTTTAAAAGGGGAATTTTTTTTAAATATCCTGTAAATAGTTTCACAATAATTTCCTCATACCTTTTTTACCAAGTGTCTGCTCTACATAATTCAATGGTTGGCAGCTCCTCCACAGCACACAAATGAACAGAGACTATTTTAGCTGTCATTTTTCACATCTCGCCCAAAATGTGTTTCTGCGCATGTAGCGCACAATGGCGCAGTTGGTGTGTGAAATCAATGTTTGGGACAGATTAAGAAAATCACAGTGACACTGTTCATGAGCAGAGTTCTTAAAATGGCTATGTTAAAATTTGGTGACAAAAGTGACTGTATTACGAGCGAACATTGCGCAGTTTCCATGCACCATCATAAGTTCATGAATTTGTAATGTTTTCAGTCCAGATTTTCACCACTGGCATTTTTCCACACTCCCTTATGAACAGTACAGCTGTCATTTTTCACACCATGGCCAAAATGTGTTTTCGCCCTTCCAGTGCAGAAATGTGTGGTCGCTGTGGGAAATCACTGTTCAGGACAGATGAAGAAAATCACCGTGACACTGTTCATGAGTGGAGGTCCCAAAATGCCTGTGTTAACAATCTGCTGTAAAAAAAGCCCCAAACTAATTACGTTACGGGTGTGCGTTGCGCAGTTTCTATGCTCGCTCATGACTTCACCAGTTTTTCTAATATTTTCACCGCAGATTTTCAACATTGCCATTTTTACACCTCCCCATGAACAGTACAGCTGTCATTTTTCACATCCTGTTCGAAATGTATTTTCGCACCTGTGGCGCCAAATGGCGTAGTCACTGTGCAAAATCAGCTTTCAGCTAACAAACTGATATTGCCACTGTTCATAAGGTGGGGGACAAAAAAAAAACAATGTTGAAAATTTGGAGTGAAAATACCAATGAACGCCTGAGGCATTAGGGTTTCCAACCATAACGCCCCACCCTGTCGCCTGTAATGCTCATACCATTCCACCCCCAACTACACCCTACAGCCAGTGAAAGGCATCAAGTTGTGCCTTGGACTCTTTGGCCCCAAAGTTCACCCCATTCTCTGATACCCTGCACCCATCTCACTGTATTTCCTCATGGAATGGGGTCAACATAACGGCCAAAGACCCCAAGGCACACCGTGACACTTGTCGGTGACTGCAGGGTAGGGTGTGGTGAAATGCCATGGCCGTTATGCCTGACGACCCAAAGGCACACCCCAATGCCTGTCAGTGTCTGCAGGGTGGTGGTGGGGTTGGCTTCAGTTCAATACTTCACTGCCATTCTTATTATGCAGCTCTAACTCCTACACTACCATTGTCAGCGAGCAAACATTCGGCATTGACAAATGCTTGTTTCAACTAGTTTGAAATTTCTGGCTTCAATTAACTGAATAAAATCCAACCAATTTTTTCAACTTTCACCATCATTGAATTTTATTATGTAGTAGTTTGTCATACTTTTTAAACTTCATATCCTTTTTTAATTTAAATTTTGACTATAAAAGTTAATAAAATGTATGGAAGAGTCCCCCCTCCTTGAAATCAATGGGGTGTGCGCACACACAGCATTTGCCTTCTGACATCACAAAATGGGATTGCATGGGGGGGCTGTTGGCGGGTTAAAGTCAGGAAGCAGCTCTGTTTTTAGCATTTGGGATTTAGCAGCATTATAACTTCATAAAAGGGCAACAACAAAAGGAATTATTTATGTCTCAACTCTGGGGCAGGTGAGGTATTGCATATGTTGGATGGAGCAGTAATTAGTCAGCAGTAGCTAAGAAGCTGGCTGCTCTTTAAAATGCAAATACAAAGTACAGTGAAACAAATATAGACACAGTAGGGACCCACTAAAGCACAATAACCAGTCAAAACAACAACAAAATATACTAAGCCCCTGAAAGTAACAAGTTGAAGCAGGGCAGTAAAACAGTATATGGTATAGAAAAATAAGCAGCAGTAATATTAGTTATTTAGAAATAGAACTGAGTCTAAAGCACAGTATAGGTAGGGCCTCTTAAACACCCCACAGAAGCTAGAAGGTACCCTTTTGCAAACAGAGCTAACCATCAATATATGTTAGTTTACTAGTAGTCATAGAATATGTGAGACTAAAAACAATTTAAGGGAGGACCCCTAGAAATACCTCCTGTATGGTATACCAGAACTGAGATGTATCCATAGCTTAAATTTAAAGCTAAAAAAACCTCATGCATATTAAAAAAAACATTTTCTGACACAGTTTCTGAACTTGTTTTGGCTTTCAGCATATACACTAATGTGTTTTGTAAAATTGTATTCATTTTGCCATGAGGACTTTAATATTCAGTCTATCCAATTCCTACAGTGTCAAACAACAAACATTTTGTCCATTGGACCCAAATGACCATGCTCCATGCTCCGGCATCCTATGGGTCTGGGAACTCACCAACTGATTACTTGCAGCTGGCCTGCTCCACAACCTCATGGGGAGTCTGACTTACTCACAATGCCACCACAGTCAGAGAGAACCCAGCCAAGCTGCCAGCAGTAGATCAATGATGATCAATCACCTGGGCTTTTCAAGCCCTCAACCAGCCAGACAAGCTAGCCCAGCACGCAGCAGACACACAGACAGACTGAGTAATCTGTGAGACACCATCCTTCTCCTTCCTACTGCCCACCGCCCAGCCCTGGTGGGCCTTACATACACATCCCATGCAGTACCTTGCTCACTGTAGTAGCCTGTTGCCTATTTGGTCAGGTGTCGGGTGATGATTCGATCAGTGGCGTCGGGTGGCTCCATGGCTCAGGCTGCCGCTGCTGCTCTACTCGGTGATGGTGCTGGTGTTTTTTGGAGCTGTGTGCTCCCTCCTCCCAACTCAAGCAGTCGGTCCCCAACCCAGACCCACGACCACACTCTGGTATTCTGCGCAGTGGTACTAGTGCACCTACCACTCCTCCTCCTCCTCGCCTACTCTGAAGACCTGTCCAAGACAGAGTGAGAGTCACCCGATGGGCTTGGCTGTTGGGGTCACAGGCTGATCCCAACCATGACCAGAAGACCACTGACTTGCTGCCTTCACATAATTGCTGCCTGGCTTTGCTGGAGGACTGAATGGGACTTGCAAAGCCACACACTAGTCTCTCTCTGGGCACCGGACACATCAGGACAGTGGATACAGTTAACTTATTTTTAAATTAAAGGCCGAACCACTGAACTTCGTCCCCGCAGAAAAACACTGCTTGCTCCATTGCCCACACATGAACACAGATGCCTCCTCTCCCAACAGTGTCCTCTCCTACCTAGGCACGCTCTCCCTGCCACCTCATGCAGCCAGTCACCAGCTTTCTCTGGCTCCTCCTTCTATCTCTCTTAATTGGTGAATAGTTCATGTCCAGGAGCCAGGGGTGCATTTTATTGGCTGTAAGGCTCAGTGACAGTGGTTGAGGACCGTTAGATATTTGCGGCCCCTCTGACCCCCCCTTCCCCCAGGAAAGAAAAAAAGAGAAAACACACTGCAGTGCACCACAAAAAACAAACCTGGATGGGTCACAGAATCATCAACTGCAGTGGATTTCAACTCTAGTATTTTATAACTGCAATCCAATGCAATTGCCACTGATTGCAACTGCATTGAATTGCAACTGACTATTTCAACTGCCGATGACTGCTCCGGGGTCCAGTCAGTGACTTCAACATTAACTGACATTCCCCAAATGCTGCTGCAATTAGAGACCAAATATCTGGCCTCTTTCTGACCCAGTTGGTAAATCAAGCTACTAGACAGAACTACCGCATGGGTACTAGCTCCCTCATTAACTGGTTACTTACCAGTTGACCAGATCACATCACTGATGTGTCAGTCCTGCCTGATTCCTTCAGTGATCATTTATTTATTAATACAGTTGGATTTGCAATCTTTGAGTCAGAGACTCGTTTACAAAGGCACCTCATCATAATGAGGACAAAACAATAATACAACATTCTAAATACAGACAGTGATACATAAAATACATAGGTTCCAGTGACGAAAGCATTATTACAGTGATACAGAGCATATGTGTAGTCAATTTACATATGTAACATGTAATAGAAATGGGAGATATAAGCCCCATGCAGTGCAATTACAATGAGGGTAGAGAAAGAAAATAATTTCAGGTAGGAGCTCTAAGGGAGAAGGGGGGGGCAGTCCAGAGGACTTTGTCGAGGTTGGATTGTACTAGTTGGCATGAGTCTTCAGAGGTCTGAAGGAGAGGGTGCAAGGATTTAGTTAGTTACATTTACAGAAATGCATGTTGAAAAGGTGGTCGTAAAGAGCGATTTTAAAGGGACCAATTTTGAGAATGTTGGCGACATTAACTGGGAGGGAGTTGAACTAGGCAGGAGCCCTGTAGCAGAAAGATCACTGGGCTAGGGAGGTCCTAGTCCTGGGCACCAGTAGGGTAGCCTTATCCATGCTACAGGTGGCCACAGTTGGGGTGGTGAGTTGGAGGAATGCAGTCACCCTTGGGGGGGGACAGTTCAAGAAGAATTTTCTTGGCTAGTAGGCAGGTTTGGTAGTAGAGTCTTTCTTCTAGGTTAAGGAGGTTTGCAGCGGCATAGAGTAGGCAGGTATGGGTGAGCTGGGTGCCCTGGTCAGGAGCCTGCATGTCTTGTTTATAGAAAATTGGATTTTACTGATAGCATTGTTAACAGCTGCACCGTATATAGGCAGGCTGTAATCCACTAGGGACAGGACAGAGGATGTGATGGCTAGTCGAGCGCATGGGGAGGGAGGCAGTCCTTGTGCCGGTACAGAAGGCCTAGTTGAGAGATGATGGCTGCTGAGAGGGCATTTATGTGATGGTGGAAGGTGAGAGCAGAGTCAAAGGTAATCCCTAGGTATTTATAGGTGGACACTTGCTCTAAGGGCTGCTGTGTGCTGGGGAGGAGTAGGAGGGGTGCATTTCTGGATTTGTTTTGGTGGTGGGTGAAAAGCATTGACTTGGTCTTTTTAGGTTGATAACAAGTCTATGATCCTTGAACCATTTTTCAGTTTAGTTAAAGGTGAGCTGGAGAGAGTCCTGAAGTGAGGCAGGTTTATGGTGGTAGGCAAAGAGAATGGCATCATCTGCATACAGAAGAACTTTGCCGGAGCAGGTACTGGGCAGGGTGTTGAAGTAGAGACTGAACAGTAGGGGCCCCAGGATAGAGTCCTGGGGGACCCTGGAGTGAACAGGTTAGGTGCAGGATAAGGTTCCATTAATTTTTACACACTGGGAGTGAGCTGAGAGGTAGCTGGAGCACCAGGCAAGAGGACCAGTGGAGAAACCGAGTTGGTAAAGGGAGTTAAGCAGGAGGGGATGGCAGACAGTGTCAAAGGCCTTGGAAAGGTCTATGAATACAGCACCAGCAAGCTTGCCAGAGTTTAAGGAGGAGTGCAGATAGTTGGAGAATTCAAGGAGGGCTGTGGTAATGCTATGTCCTGAGCAGAAACTGTGCTGCTCAAGGCATAGAATGTCATATTGGGTCAGGTACTCAGTGAGCTGAGTGGCAACCACTTTCTCAATGGCTTTGAAGAGAGGGGGGGGAGTATGGATATTGGCCAATAGTTGTTTGGGGAGGACCTATCATCACTTTTGTGTATGGGTGTGATGATAGCTGTTTTCCAGACACTGGGAAACTGACCTAGACAGAGGTATTGATTCAATAAGTTAGTCAGCGGAACAAGGACAACATCAAGGACTAGGCACAGGATCCTGGTATCCAGAGTGTCTTTGCTGGGGCTATTGCTACCCAGAGCTTTTTGCAGGTATGGTCTGGCCCCTTGGGTGGAAATCTTGTGTAAGTGGAAGTGAGGGCATTGTAGGACAGGTGGTTGAGATTCTGGCATGGGGTTGAAGAAACTACTTGAGAGGACAGAGCTTAGATCAGTAAAGATGGTGTTAAGGCATTTAGCTATGTTGACGGGGGGTCTGTGGTAATAGAGCCATCAATAGATAGCTGGGATGGGGAAGGAGTTTTCCCATTCAGCTCTTTTATGTTATCCCAGAAGGTCCGGGCTGAGCCCCATGATGAGGTGAGGGGGGCCTGGTAGTGATCCGCTTTGGTCTTGCAGATAGCCCATGTGCACTGGTTGCATGCAGCATTGTAGGCTTGCCTATCTGACACATTGTCTGACTCCACAGCAATTTGCCAGAGGTTATCCCTCATCTGGAGATTTTGAAGCAGGGATGGGGTGACCCATGGTGCAGTTTGTTTTTTTGAACGGTGCTTGGTGAGAGGGGCATAGAGATCACATGCCTTGTTGAAAGCCTGTGTGAAGAGGTCAAGTGTGGCATCAATGCTTGGGGCATGGTTGATGGGGGAACCAGTCAATTTGGGCCAGATAGTGCCTAAGTTTTTTAAGGCCACCCGGGCAGAGGTGCCTACGAAGAGTGGATTGGGTGACTGGTTTGGGGGTGGTGGAGGACCAGAGGAAGAGGATAGGGGAGTGGTCACTTAAGAAGTCTGAAAGGATTGTAATTTCCCAGATTTTTGGGGGGCGGTTGGAGACTATGACTTCCAGGAGTGTGCTGGTTCCTCTGGAGGAGTTGAGTCTTGTGGGCTGGGTGACTAGTTTGGTCATGTCAAGGGCAGTAAGTGAATCCTTCACTTGTGAAGTTGAGGTGCCAAGCCAATTGACATTGAGGTCCCCTAATAAGACTCGGTCAGCTTTGTGGGGGAGAGTTGAGAGATACTCAGTGAATGACAGGATAGCCAGGTTTTGGTTCCTAGGAGGCACATAAGAGACCGTGATGTAGAGTGGGCCCCTGGTGGGAGCAGGCATGATTTCAAGGGTGAGGGCCTGGGCTCCGTTGACGAGCTTGGGAGCAGGGAGTGCATGACCAGTAATGGAGTCACTTAATTAGACAGCACATCCACCCCCTAATTTGCCTAAACGATCTTCCCAATAGAGGGTATACCTGGGGAGTGAGACGAAGGAATTGGGGGTGGATTTGGAGAGCCACGTCTCCACTAGTGCAATTATATTGGGTTGGTGTTGGATGACCCAACATTGGAGTGCAGCAGATTTTTTTAGCAAGCTGCAGATGTTCAGTGAGGCAAAGCGGAGCCTTAAGGATAAAGTCCTCAATGGGGTTGTGGGGGTAGGACCTGGATTGGGGTGGACATTCCAGAGAGTAGCAGTAATAGAGTAATGATTCAAACCAATGGGTGGCGGTAGGAGGCCTTCTTTACCGGTCTATGGGCTGAGGGTCCAACCTCAGGGGTGCAAGGAATGGGTAGGACATGAAGAGTAGGAATAGCAGTAAGGAGGTGGGTCCAAGGGGGTCACAGATAGGCAGAGAAGCTAAACAAGTGGCTAGGAGGTGGATGCTGGGGCCCCAGGTTTGTATCCAGTGTGGGTGGAGGCTGAGAGACCAAGTTAAAGTTGAGGGGTGTGGTACCGTGAGTGCTGGGAGTGTGGTCTAGTTGGAGAAAGGCCAGTACCAGGATGTCTGAGATGACCAGGCATGGCATTGGGGTTTTGGCACCCATGGTCCCTCTTGCTGATGGAGCGGTAGAGAAGTATAAGGGTCTAGGCTATGCTTGAAGTTGTGTGACTGCCACTGTGGTGTAGTGGTAGGGCTACAGACTTTGGAACACAGAGTACAAGGTTCAAATACCCAGGGGGGCAGGTGTTCATAAGGCCTGGGAGAGATGGTAAACCAGGCAATTGGGAGGCTGGAGTGTATCAGGGCAGGCTCAGAACAGAGGGGTGAAATAGTGACTCCTAGTGGCTGCAAGGGGAATGGAAGAATGTCAGGGGGTGGAAAGGTCTGAATGGCAGCAAGTGGGGGGGATAGGGTAGTGAATAGGCTAAATAGGAATGGGAGAGAGGGCAGTGAAGTAGCTGACATTGGTAGAGAGGTAGGAGAGCAGTAGAGAGTATAGTGGTTAAGAGTGGATAGGGAGGCTGTGCATGGAGTACTCTCTGGTTGCAGACGAGTATAACCTGCTAATGGAGAAGTGGTTTGGCTGTGGCTGGGTATGTCACCATAGGCAGTGAAAGTGTTAGAATTGAAAGGGTATATAGTCGAATTAGGGTGAGGTCCCTAATAATAGGGCAGGTTACAGAAGTAATTGAGAGGAGTTAGCTGGAGAGAAACTTGAGAGCAAATGTGCAAGCCTTGAGAGCAAATTCTCTGGTACTATGCACCTGGACAAATAAGGTCAATAAATACCCACCCCAGATCTCCAGAAATTTAACCCTGAGAACTGGGCTTCTGGATAATTTCAGGCAATACCTGAAGGAGGCAGATTGGTCCCCACTGGACAGGGCTAGGGATGGAAACCAAGCCCTTGCCTACTTTTGTAAAATCTTCACCTTGGCATGCAACATCTTCGCCCTGTACAAAACCAAAAAAGCCAGAGGGTCAGCTATCCCATGGTCAGCTATCCCGTGGCTATCAGGCTCACTCTTGGAACGTATGCACCATAGAGACAACCTATGGCACATGGCCAAGACATTAAGGAAACAGGCTAACCTCTTAGCCTACAAGGCAGACAGAAATAGCTGCACAAAGCTCATCAGACTTGCCAAAGCCTCCTACTACAATGCTCTGAGCTAGGGCTGTGGAAGGGAGTTTTGGGACTCGGTGAGATCCCTCATGGGAAGGGCCTCCAGGGCACCCCGTGACCTCATTGTAACTGCATCTAAAACATTGCAGTACCCAAAGGATATTGTGAATGCATGCAACGTTACCTTCACAGACCTAAGCAATGTGTTACCAAAAGACTACCTCACCCATATGCCAACACCAGCTTTCCTACATGAACTCACCCCCTCTCCCACTAATGGCACCCCACTTTTCTGCTTCAGTCTGATAACTGGAACTGAAGCTATAAAATATATCAAGGGAGTTCTAGGAAAAACATGGATGGGTAGTGACCAAATAGGAGGCAGTATAGCGCAGTGGTTTAAGGCTCTAATCTGCAAATCTGGTAACATCCAGCAGACCAGACCTGGGTTTGAATCCCTCAGCTTCTACTTGCATACTGAGTGACCTTGAGCAAGTCACTTAACTTCCCTGTGCTCCCAGGTTGCTCCTTTAAAAAAGCTTGCAGCTAGTGTGCTACTCCTGGTTAAACAACTAAATTAAAAAAAAAAAATTGAAGATGGTCGTCCTCACCTTAAATGAACTTGCTGCCCTGCTCACCAAGGTCTTTAATGCCTTCCTAAGATCGGGTGTGTTCCCCAACAAATAGAAGGCTGTGATCATTACTCCAGTCTTTAAATCTGGTGACAGAACAAACCTGTCAAACTTTAGGCCCATCTCAATACTAACCCCCCCTTTCCAAAGCCCTTGAAAGGGTGGTCTCCAACCAGCTTTTGGAATACCTTAAAAAAACAATCTACTCTGCAGATAACAACACGGATTCCAGAAAAAACATTCCATGCTTGCCACCCTAGTCGAATACACCTACCAGCTCTATGGGGCCCTGGACAAAGGGATGGCAGTTGGGTCTATCTTTATAGACCTCACTAAGGCATTTGACACTGTTAACCACCAACTGCTCAGTCTCCTATCCACAGACCTGTCCACTGACACGGTTTCCTGGTTCAACAGCTACCTATCTCTTAGGACACAACGTGTAAGAATTGGCAGCACTCTCTCACAGCCTTGGAGGTGAACCTAGGGGTCCCCCAAGGGTCACTCTTAGGCCCACTCCTTTTCTGCCTCTTCATTAGTACTCTATCCACTGCCTGCCTAGCACACATTGTGTTCTATGTGGATGATGCTGTCATTTCAATACCTGGCAAAGAATTGGCATCAATCTCCACTGAAATGGAAGACAACTTTTAAAGACTGGAATCTTGGTTCTCCCAAAACAAACTATTGCTGAACTATAAAAAGACCAAAAGTATCTTCTTCTCCACACCACAGAACAAGAAGAGATACAGCCTCCTGTGGATTCTGAGCCACAAAGGTGATGCAATTGAACAAGTAGACATGTTTAAATATTTAGGTGTCTACCCAGATGACACCCTCTTTCTCCACTCACATTGAGCAGCTTGTCAAAACATGAAACTTGGTGTTCTCTACCGCCACCGAATATCAATGACTCCGGATGCCTTAAAACTGGTCACAAGTAGCTCTGCCTTGTCCCCTGTGGACTATGGTCTTGAGATCTATAGGGCTAGCTCTGACACCACATTAAAAAGGGTCAAAACCCTGCTGAATAAGGCTTGTTGCTTGGTCCTGGGAGCCCACCACCTGACTCATACATGTTCCCTTTACTGTGAGACTGGTTGGCTCCCCCTACATCTCAGGCTGCAATACCAGGCTTGCCTGCAGGCTAAAAAGTCCCTGCTGGGGCCCACGCCAGAGTCTGCCTCAGCCCTTTTTGAAAGTGCCTAACCCTCTACCAGCAATAGAAGTGCATCAAAGGGAGGACTTGTAGTTCCCTTTAAGTGCACCTCTCATGCCCAGAGATCCCTTTTGTATCATGGACCCAAGTGGCTCAATGACCTGCCTCCAGCCCTACTCAAATGTAACAAACTTAACCAGTTCAAAGAAGGGCTATGTGCACAACTAGCCAACAAATACGCCTGCGACTGTGCTATCTAACCGGTGATGCCCCATCTGTATCTGGTCCTGCCAATGCCCTACCTACTCACCCCACTCCCCCCCCAACTCCCCATAATCCCTCCTACCAGCCCCCCAACTTTTCTACCTCCTGCTCCTGCACAAAGGCCGCCGCCCCCTTCTCTCCCGACAACTCCCCCACCTCTCAATTTGGACAAAGCTATCTCTGGCTGCTTCACCCTTCCCTTTTCATTGGGCTTCACTCACTTAGTGCACCAGCTAAAAGACTTGCTCATGTTAACCTTGTATTCTTGCCCTCTGGTCCTGTAATACTATACTTGATGTGAAAGCACCTATTAGCATGTTGTTTATTTTGTGATCACCTATATGTACTGTTTTTGTCTTGCTTTGTATTGTTTTTATCATGACTTGGGGTCTTTGTAAATGAGCCCTTGGCTCAAAGGTACTAATCCCAAACTGCAATAAATAAATAAATACTGATGGAGAACCTATATTTGTGCTTAAAAATGGCCATTTTTCTTTGAAAATGTACACCATTAATTGGTCACAAATTGCAGCCTTACAAAATGCAGAATTTATTTTGTAAAATATGTTTAGTTAGAATGGGCAATTATCTATTAAACATAGAAAGACAGAAGTTGACGGCAGATAAGAACCGCAAGGCCCATCTAGTCTGCCCATTTTTTCTACCTTATGAATGTGCCATAGGCCTGTACTCTGTCAATGGCCTGTCTATTCATACTCATCTGTATTGCTCCCTTATGCCTGTCTCATGTCTGTTTGAAGCCCTGCACTGTATTCATATCCACCACTTCTTGAGGTAGACTGTTCCATGCATCTATCACC
This sequence comes from Neoceratodus forsteri, assembly GCA_016271365.2. Classification (NCBI taxonomy): domain Eukaryota; kingdom Metazoa; phylum Chordata; order Ceratodontiformes; family Ceratodontidae; genus Neoceratodus; species Neoceratodus forsteri. The sequence goes on from CM028133.1 coordinate 982,944,223, forward strand.
CTTTCTGTGAAAAAGAACTTTCTCACATTCCCCCTTAATCGTCCTCTCTCTAACCTCATGCTGTGTCCTCTTGTCCTATTTTTCTTATATTGAAATGTGTTAGACTCTTTCACCTTGTTAATGCCCTTAAGATGTTTGAATGTTTCAATCATATTACTTCTCTCCCTCCTTTGCTCTAGGGTATATATATTGAGCTCCATTATTCTGTCCTCATATGTCTTCTGATGCACTCCCTGCACCATTTTGGTTGCCCTTCTCTGGACTGCCTCCATTTTGTTAATGTCCTTGTGTAGGTGCGGCTTCCAGTACTGCATGCAGTACTCCAGATGGGGCCTAACCAGTGTCTTATAAAGAGGGATTATTACTTCCCTCTTAAGACTTGTGATACCCCTACTAATACACCCCAACATCCCTCTAGCCTTACCTACTGCTTTAGTGGTCTGCTTGGATGATTTCAGGTCATCTGTGATGGTGATGCCCAAGTCTCTTTCTTCCCTTGTGATTGCCAGCTACTCCCCTCTCTACCTATAAGTGGCTTCAGGGTTTCTCTTCCCTATGTGCCTGATCTCGCACTTCTTTGCGTTAAACCCCAGTTGCCACTCTTCCGATCATTTTGCCAGTTTATCCCAATCTCTTCTCATTTTGCCCACCCCATCTGGATCATCTACTCTGTTGCAGATCTTGGTGTCATCTGCAAACAGACAATCCTTATGTGTGGTCTCTGAAGGATTTAATGTTAGCTAAATGATGTTATCTAGTCTGAGGCAGCTGCAGACCAAAAGATTGTAGGAAGGCTTTAGAAGTTAATTTCAGATTTCATGTGAAATGCAACCCAGAAGTATATACTATATGGTACAGGCTGGTAATTTTTATTCGAATTTTATCTGGAACTGATAATTATAAACATATTAGAATTATATTAAGCAGGCCCGTAACTAGAGCAGCGAGACGGGTGGGGGCCAAAAAGAATGACTCGGGGAGTGGCAGCTACCAGTCATGCTTCCTATCACGTGATTTGTCAAAAATGCAGTGTCAGTCAGATGACAGAGAGAAGTAAGCCTTGTTTTATGTACCTGACTGTAAATCATTTAACAGTTGACTCTAAACATGTAAGTACTGTGGTTGCACTTGCAAACCAAGGTTAACACAGTGTTATGAAACTAAAGTTGAAGTCTTCTTGGATAGTAGCATTTGAATTCTTCCACAAAGACATCCAGGTTAAGACTTGAAGTCACATCATTTTCATATGACAGGAGAATGAGGTTTCTCTTTTGTTCATGAGCCATGCTCATCCTCTGATGTGATAAAATTCTTTTCAAACAAGAAAAGGAATTCTCACAAGCAGCAGTTGATGCCCCAAATAGCAAGACAGCAATACACATTTCAGATATATATGGGAACACCTCCTTTAATTCCTTGGCAGCACCAAGAACTTCTTCAAATTTATTGCACTGTTTCTTATCCATCAGTGCCTTGAATGCAGCATATTTCAGCTTTGACTTTCTCAATATCTAATGCAAGCAAGTCAATCAAAGAATTTAGAGACTCCATTTTCAGGAAGTGGGAGAGCTAGTAGAATACATTGCTGACAAGCTTTTGTATAACTCAGAGTTCTTCTGAGAAAATTTCCTTTGCATTTCACTAGTTGTTTCATCAATCAGTTCATGATAAATCTGGGACCACTGATACTCATTTAAAGTTTGGAATCCTGGTAAATGCTCAGTGATGACTGAATCTTGAAACCTTTGGGGCAGAACCCTAGCTCTTTTGGTGGCACCAGCATGATGTAATGCCAACGTTTCATCCCAGGCATGTTTCAAAATCAGGTGCTTGGAAAAAATATCTGCTACAAAATCTTCAAACAATTCTCTCTTCTGTTGAAGTGTTTCACAGGAAACAGTAATCAATTCAAGTCCCTTAGCAAGGTGCATCAATTCCTTTTGAAGGTAATTATTCACTGGAGCAAACACATTCAAACTAATTCTCATAACCTCAGCCAAGAACAGGAATTGGGATGATTTTGTAACTTCCAATAGCCATTTTGCTTCAACTGACAGATCACCATAACTATTTGCAAACCCTGACAGAACAATCCAAATGTCTTCTAAATTATTGAGGATTACTTCCAAGGTTTTCAGGTGACCAGTCCATCTTGTGTTTGAGTCTTTGCAGGTGCTGACCTTTGTATAGCACACTAACTTCATGTCTGTGAAAACATTTGCACATCGAGTTGCAATTTGAGAACATATCTGCCACTGCTGCGCTCTTCTCACACACATGAGTAACCATCAGATGTACCTGATGATTCAAGCAGTGTGTGTAAAGAATTTCCTTGTTTAATTTCTCTTGCAAAATCTTTTGCACACCTCCTTTGCACCCTGACATAATGGAGGCACCATCAAAGCAATAACATAATATATTTTGAGGGTCTACACCCAGGTCTTGGATTTCTTTCAGGATCTGTTGTGTAATATCTTCAGCAGTGAGTCCATACAATTGGAATATTCCAATAAGTCTCTCCTTTGGTTTGCCATCAGCAGAATATCATAAAATAAGGGTTAGATTTTCAACATTCACAGCATCCCTTGTGGTGTCAGACTTGAGGCAGAAGAACTTGACATCAGCATTGTTTTTAATATCTGCGACAATATCTTGCAGAAGCATTTTTTTCATAATGTCAATTGTTTCATTTTGAAGTTCAGCAGAAGTGTACTTTGCATTCTTCGGAATGGTTTTTAGAATATCCATGGATGCTGGATCTTGCCCTGCAGTAAACTTAATTAGGTTTACAAAAACTCTTGATGAATTGTTCAGTGTTAGATCTAACTCATCAAACTTGATGATATCTTTATCTCCTCTCAGACACAGCTCATTTAGAACAGCAAATTGAATAAATTTACCCAAGGTTTTTACATAGTACCTATTCCTTTCAATTTGTGCCGATAACACCAGAGCAGCAATTGTGGCACCGGTGGCCTCTCTTTTCCTTGCTGCAGTCCAATTAGCTATTGCATTCAAGTGGACTAAGCTGTGCTCATGTTTGTTGAGACCTTTCCTTTGACAAAGAGCATTTTTCCAGTTGCAAAACCCAGAGGATGTCAAAGTCCTATCAAATCCCATTCTACCAGCATTACCAGGGCATGCATACATCCGGCAAGGAAAACAGAAGGCCTTATCAGTCGCAACTGAGTATTACAACCATGGTTGGTTCCCATACCATTTTTCATTAAAACTACACAGCACTCTTCCAATGTTTGTTTTAGGAAAATTAAGTTTTGGTTGCGCAGGTTCTTGAATTCCAAGATCTGATGGTATTAATGAATCAGTTTTTGTTTTTAATCTCACTATTCATTAGCACATGTTTAAGTAGCTCTACTAGATGAGTAACTGTTTGGTTGAGTCTCTCTCTATGAGATGCACAAGCACGAATAACACATTTTTAAAAATCTAACTACACTACTGTGGAAGTGTCACTGAGGAGTGAGGTCAGCAGCTGTCTGTCACCTAACCTAGGGCAGGCTAGTCACACATCTAAGCTCAGAAAGTTGTCTGTGGAAAGTGGAACACACACTTGAAAAGGGTACTTCCTCTCTATTTTTATTATATGACTTTAGAAGTTATAACTAAAAGAATACAGTGGAGGCTGGATTTCAAATATCATATAAGCACAAGTAAGAGATGGCCACTGGAGCTTGAGGAGACTGACTTTTAAATAAAATGTGTTCCAAAAATGAACTGTCTGTGGTTTAATTACGAGTCTTGAGAACACAACTCAGAAAAGATGGGCCTTAGGTGGGGTTGTGTTTTTAATAAAATTTGTTGCACGCTCCAAAAATGTACAGTGTGTTTTGTTTTTTTACTTTTTTTAATATTTATTGTTAGATACACACATACACTACAATACACACAGTCACTGGTGGACTGACAGAGTCATTTTTCTCTTCAGGAAACAGCCAAGCTGGCACTAGGTAATGGTAGCAAATTAATACAGTTCTTATTACTAATCACTCCATATACAGTGCCAGCACCAGCAGCAGTCAAAGAGATGCTGTTCTTCAGAACTAAATCTTTTTCTCTGTCTTCTCCCCTTATAGGTTGGTCTCACGCTCTCTCTACTGTTTTCTGCTTTTCTAGTAATAACAGTACAGTGGTGTTCCTTGCTTTAATGCTCTCTATTCCTCTTTCCTTTCCCCCCCTTAGGCAAAGCACATTAGCAGTCACCTGTACTTGTACTTTTTAACATCTGGGCAACAATTACAACTTAACAAAAGCCTCATAGCCCCTTGGTCTCCTCTTCCGTTATGTAGTTTTTTCCCTTAGACAAACAGGCAGTTAGGATTGTCAATTTAGTCAAAGCTGCCCTTCACTTAAGGGCAGCACAAAAAAGAAGAAGCCTCTTACTCTCTTCTTCCTTTACTGTCTTTACTGCTGCTGTTTCTCTTTATTTTTGTGTTGGTTACCCTTGTCTTCAGTTCTGCCCAGAGTGGCAGTGCCCACTGCCTTCCCTTTACTTAATTTTTGTAAGCAGAAGGAGTCTGAAGTACCTGTATCAGTAGTTAAGCCACTGGCCCAGCCCTCTCCATTTCTCTGAACGACTCCTACTTTGGCCTTTTAGTGTGCCTTTTCTTGTTATATCTCTTACTTATTCTTATTTGCAATTTTTTTATTGCTCTTAATCAATTCCTTTTATATGTGTTTTAATAATATTCTTGCCCTGAGGGATAGTATAGAGAAGAAACACAAACAACAACTCTAAAAGTTATTTCCTTCTTTAGTGAGATGAGCTCTCCCTCTTTAATCCTTTTTAATGTGCCTTTTCTACTTGTTATACCTCCTCTTAAGTTACTTTTTTCTTATTCTTAGGGTTTTATTCCTTAATCAATCCCCTTTTTATTTGTAATGGCTTTCTCTTATAATAATCAAACTCTTTAGTTCCACACTAGTACTTTGTTTCTGTAACTTGCTTATTGAAACAAAATCAAACAACAGCAGCACTTCTTCATATCCTCCTATCCCTACCTTAAATCTTGTCTATCTGATCCCTTCCACTGTGAGTCTGGCTGCTGGCACTGCCTTGCTTCTGACTTAGGCTTTATATTTTATTTGTATTTTCTCTTTCCTCATAAGCCTGAGCTCAGCTTGTCCCCTTGTTCTGACAGGCAGTCCCTGTCCCTGTCTCAGACTATGTATTTAATTCAGGCAGTGCAATGCTCTCCTCTTGCACACTCACTAGAGTATATAATGTGTGACCTCTACCACCAGCACTGACTGATTGATTCACTGACCTACTCCCAGAAAACTACTTTGACTTTTAAATGGTTGGTTATGCTATGGCTGCTGGCATAAATAAAGAAAAATAAAGGAAAACCCTCCAATTAGTTCTTTCTGACTATCTCTGTAAAACAGGAGCAGCTGTTGCTGTAGTTGCTAGCTACTGCTAGAAACTTTCACTCTCTCAGTCCAGGCTGGACTGAAGATTATTAGACAAGAGATCCGTTTCTTATTTTTTTCAAAATTCTCCCATTCCCATCACACCCCAAAAAAAACTTAAAATTTGTTCTGCAACTTCTCACTTCTGCCTTTAGCAGAAAGGGTCAAAAAACATGATGACAGAAGTCAGAGATTCAGTCAGAACCGTGTGTATTTTTTCCCTCCTCCTCCTGTGCAGGGGCTGGCTGGCTGTGTCTCTCTTTGTGACTCAGTCCAGAAAATACAGAAACAATCCCAGTGCCCCCACGCCCCAACAACTCAACTCAGCTGCAGCTGCTGCTTAACAATTTATCTCTTCTCTTATCAACTGTTCTTCATCATCCCCTCCCTCCACTGAGCAGCAGCTCTGATTTCCAATTCCAATCCAGCCAATGGCTGTGATGTGTGAGCCACAAAGCAAAGGCCCCCCCTGCCCCCACACATGAAAAGTATTAAGTGTGTGGTACAGCTGAGTTATAATTTTTTTCCCCAAGTTCAATTTCAATCACAACTGTACATACACAAGTAAAGTGCTGAGCTTAGCTCAGCTGACTATGAGCAAGTCACAATGAGGAGGAGATTCTAGCCTTAGCCAGTTAACCAACACAGGTGTTTAAGAGCCAGAGAACAGGAACAGTGAACACACAACCCAAAGCAATTTTGTACTTTTCTGAGCGGAGCCGAGCCACCGAGCATCTGCATTGATGTCTCCACCTCCCGCCAGCCCCAGTCTCCACTGTGGCATGACCAGATTGGTTGTTTCAAAGAGATGGGGCAGGCAGAAAGCAGCAGTCTCCTCAGTGTGTCGCTGACTGCCTCTGTCAATCATACTGACTGATAGGCAGCAGCACGGTACGGAACCTCTGCTGTATTCGGCACTTTGGCAGTCAGGGCAGGCTCTGCTCAGCTCTTGTCAGCTTTACGAGAGTCCCCTGGCCGCCACATGGTGTATTTATTAATTCATCATGTGCGTGGTGGGAGTTCTCGACTCGCGGCTCATCGGAGCAATTTAATTTTTAAATGCCCACTTAGCCCTTCACAGCAGCAGCCTCCACTCGGCCAGAGTGAGTAGTTATACAAAAATACAAACAATTAAATGGGAGAAATCACGGGGGGGAGAAAATTAAATCATAGGGGTGGCAGTGCTCTCCTACGACCCCCCCATAGCTATGTCCTGACATTAAGGTATGACGAATATGTAGCCTTCAAAAGAGTGCTTTGTAGCATAATTGGTGTAGAGATTTCATGAAGGGTTTGTAACAGTGCTCTTAAGTATTTTAGCACCCACAATGGTACATGTGTGGTGATTTTGGAGAGGTCATCTAGGTAACCTGTCAAGATAAGGTAGAGAATTACTACAGTAAGTGGCTGTTATGAGCCTTTTGCAAGGAGATGATACTCGAGTTACACTACTAGGGCTGACCCTGGAACTTTGGTGCAACATGGGTAACAAAATAATTCGGTATGTAGCTGTGGGTCCAGATCCTTGATCTGGTTATTGTAGAGCATAGTACAGTCAGGCAAAAGGTGTATAATCTGAGATCCATTTAAAAGACATACAGGGCAGCATGCGCTGTGTCGTATGCCCATTGGGACCCAGGGTTGGGACCATGACAGCAGTACAGTTGGGCACTAATCTAGGCCCTGGGACAGTGACCCAGTAATTCATACATAATTTAAAATAGTTCTGAATGCTGACAGATAGATTTCAGGGCAAGGCTAAGTAGCCAGGACACAAATTTGTCTACTGCATGGTAGTTTGAGGGTTCGCCAAACGAGGAAGACACAGCTGTAAGTGGCAAGCAATTTTCTGGGGAAACTTGGGAAGTCTGTGTCCTATAAAGTGCTACTGTTGATCATGTTGGGATCAAATAACAGAGGTAAATTGAAAGAAAGAAGGTTTAGAGAGGTTTTTCTATAAATTATAACATACAGGAAATGCGATCAGTAGCTTAATTTACATAGTTGCTTTATATAAGTTGAATTTAGGCACGTGGAACAATGTCATAATGTTTAATATATACTGCTGATGGCTTATAGTATAACCTAGTGTTTGGATTAATGTATTTATGGATTTTAATGCTTCAACGTTACTATGATGTCAATAATCAATAATTGTATGATTTAATGTACGAAAGCTTAGGCACTGATAGTGTTGATGAGATTATAAACAAGACTGTGTATCAGTAACCTAGATGTCTCTGGCAAATTGCCCTTCTAATTGATTGAAATGGCTAACTGCTGGAAGTACAGTAGCTTAAGCAGAAGACAGTATGCAAGTAAACTAAATGTCTTAGAGCCAAAGTAGAAAGTGATATGTTAGTAGGTAGAAGTTGGATCTTGCTAAAGCAGAAGGTATTACATAAGTAAATTATTGTCTTAAAACTAATATAGAAAGTGTGAAGCTAGTATGCAAAGCTGGAAGAAGCCAAAGCAGAACACGCTATACCAGTATGTTAAATGGTTTATAGCCGATACAGAAAATGTATATTAGTATGCAAACCAAACACAGGATGCAGCTAAGCAGAAAACATTGCATAAGTAAGTTTTAAGACTTAAAGCCGATGCAGAAAGTGTCATATTAGTATGCCAGTTCAAGTACACCCAAGTGCAGTTTATCAGTATGTGGGGAGTCTTTGCCAGGACTTAGGAGCCTGGTCACCTTTTGTTTTTACCTCAGGCAAAGTTATGCAAGCAGTAATACCCGATAGGGTGGACAGTATTGGACAATACCAGACCGCCCTGGGGCATAATGTGGCCCGACGCCAAAGGCAGAGGGCCTTATAGCCCCTGGAAGGTCCGGTATTGCCCATACCACCCACCCTGGAGGGTATTATTGCGCTTAGAAAATGGGTAACTGTGGTAGTGTTATGTGGGATTTAAAAATATTAAATAAAAGAATACAAAAACACAGTAACAATAAAGTTTTACTGTATTGGCTGTAAAGTAGTCCCTCTGTTTTTTTTTTATTTTTTCATAGCGCGATTGTACTTACTCCCCCCCACCCCACCTCTGGAAGAAGACATGGAGTTTTTATGTAAAGTTTTTACCACCCAGTAGTTTTCTGGCATCCTTGCTGTGCTACAGAAAAAAAAAAACAGCTTTTTGCCATATTTTAAAGATTTTTTTTTCACCTTCGGCACTTGCGGCTTTTTGGAGCGTGACCCTACTCGAACCTGCCACATAAGACCAGGAAGTGCCATGCAAGAGACACGATGTGGCAGCCAGGAAAGAGCTGTTAATTTTTATATGTTTAGAAAATGGGTTGCTTCTTTTTTAATTTGTGGGGATGACAACATCAAATATGAGACAGCCCATTCGTGCTTGTGTACCACTTCCGTGTCTTTTGAGAAGGATCGGTATCGGGGATATGGTTCATCATGATGGAGTTGCGCTGTCAAATCTTTGAAGAAGAATGCCAGGTGAATGTATTCTTGCTTGAATACCAGCATTTTTTAAATAAAAAGAAAAGTGTCAGCGAGTCGCAGGGAGAGGGGTGGCCAGTCAACAGAGGTGTTGTGAACCTCCCAGTACTGTAGCGCTGGACAAGAATCATTTTTCTGTATGGGTTTCATCTTGTCATTTTATTCTCCATGAATGAAATGAATTTTTTTGGTACAAATCAAGCAATGTTTGGGGGATGGACCACTGGAGTTGTTGGCAGGTTTGTGTGTCTGTGCGTATCTAGTCGGTCTTTCCTGTGGACTGTGACTCAGAAGCTCTTTCAAGGAGGTCAGGGAGAGATCGGCAGACAGTTTAGGGCTCCATTAGCGAGGCAACCAACATTGCTGCAGTTGCCTTTTTAAAGTTCTACTGGCCCATTAGTATTAGAACTAAATGAGGCAACAGACTGGGACTAGTTATTTCCCGGTCTCTACTGTCTCATACCCAACCGGCTGATTGGTGAGTTTACCCAATAAGAATTAAGAATGAACTCTGCCCATTTTCTAAGTGCCTTTGTGTATGTGTGTGTGTGTGTGGGGGGAGGTGAAGTGAGATAATGAAGTTTGACTGGTTTAGCAAATCTTTAAAAAATTCAAAATTCAAAACACAGTCTATCATTATAAGATTATTGGACCATGAATTTTTTTTTTGTTTTGTTGTTTTTATGGTTAATAAGTTTTTCATTGATTTGACTTTAACAAGCATTACATGGAATAAAGCTGTCGGATACATAATAATAATATTACAGACCTGTTACATACGTCTGTATGAATACAGTTAGAGAGACAGGCTTACAATAACTTCAGGAGCAGAGCTTAAACAAGCAGGCAACAAAATAACTGTATTATTCCCTGGATGGACGAAAAAAATCTCTCCAGCTGGGAGGTAACCTATGGGAGTAATACCTGCTGGTGCTGATGTCCTGTAAATACCATATAAACTGGCTTACCTGGACTATTGTCGATGATACCTGTATTGCTGGCACAACTGTAGAGTTCTAAGATGGTCCAAGGCCGCTTACCTCCAGTCAGGAACTGGAAAATACAAGAGAACACACACAAAGCAAACCTATCTAGAGATAGTCAGTTAATAAACTAGCAATTACTCATAGTATTCCAAGTTGCTATTAGCACAGGGTGCCCTGGAACCACAAAAAGTGTCTCTTCCACCGCAGCCCCAGACTCAAACACGAGAGGAGGGTTTTCAAAAGTGAAGTGGAGCATTTTCAGCCAATTCCCTCCCTAGGTTTCAAGTACATTATAAAGGGTTTCCACATGTTGATATATTTAGGGAGGATATCAGCTACAGTGTGTGACATTCTGGACCAGTTGGCCACCTGAACCAAGGAGCTAATTACCTACTCCACTGATGGGATTACTTGTGTCTGCCACTTCCACAAGAGGAGTCTTTTTACATGCATGCTTAGGGTCAGGAGCAATTTTGTCTCAGAGGGGCTTAGGTGGGGGACTGAGGACTGAATTCCAAGTATCAGCAGCAGGGGGGACATAGGAATGGGTTTCTGAAGAATACTGGACCCCATCTCGCCAGCTGCCTGCCATAAAGTCTGGATCCTCCTACAGTGCCATAATATGTGGATTAGGTCACCAGGAAGCTCCTGGCATCTCCAGCAGAGGTCGGATTGGACCAGTTTAGACTTGGCAAATACCACAGGGAGCCTATACCATGAATGCAGAATCTTATTCTGTATTAGCTGGCTTCTAGAATCAGGGTGTGCCCCATGTGCAAGCCTGAGACATGTCTTCCAGTCCAGATCTGTGATGTGGGCCTGCAGTGCCTGCTCCCATTTATGCTTAGACTACTCTGCTTGGGACAGAATGGTGTCCCGAAGGGCAATGTATATTCGGCTAGACTGGCCTCTTTCTAGGGCCAGCCAAGATTCTGCCTGAGAGACTCGCTGCCTGTGGTGTGGCTTGCAAGTGTATTCAGAGATTGTGCTCCTTATTTGGAGGAAACACCAGAAATCTCTGGACAGGATTCCTTATGTTCTCCTCAGCCCTTCGAATGAAATGAGGGTATCTGTGCCAGGGATATACATATCTCGGAGCTTTGAGAGCCCACTTAGTTCCCATGAGGACCAGAAAATTGATTGCTTATTGATAGTGATTTCACTATTGCCCCATAGTGGAGTGAGTCTGGGGGGAGAAGGGAGGATACCCAACTTCTTATGCACCTTGGCCCAGTACTCCAGAGAGGGGCCTATCGTAGGGTGAGAGTGAACGCCCTTGGGGGGGGCGATTAAACAACAACAGAGATAATTGTGCCCACTCACAGATCTCTCTCTACATACCTAGCCACTGAGGGGAGTTTTGCTCTGGGGATGTGAACCATTTTAATGTATGAACTGCCTGAAAAGCCCATTTATACCCCTCGAGCCATGGAAGGCCCCAGCCTCCATCAGTCCAATGCACTCTCAGCTTATTTCTGCTGTACCTAGTATTCTTGCCCTCCCATATGAAGGAACCCAGCAAGGAGTCCAGCTTAGTAAACCAGTATTGAGGGATTTTCAAAGGAACGTGAGAGAGGAGGTACATAATTTTAGGTGCTGTGACCATTTTAATTGCCAAAATGTTACCTACGAGCGTGATTCGGAGAGGCCTCCATCTATCCAGCTCTGTACAAATGAATGCCAAAAGTGGCTTCATATTAATTTCCCAGAGATTATGCAAATTAGGAGTGATATTGATGCCCAAGTACGTGAGTCCATCCGGAGCCTAACGGAGACCATGTTGGGTAACCATGTGGGAGGTACAATTAGAGTTCAAAGGGAGGACCTCCATTTTGGACTGATTAATCTTGAGCTCTGAGAATGTATTAAATTCTGACAGGGTGCTCAATAATGGAGGGAGGGAGGTGGCAATATCTGCTATAGGAAGCAACAGGTCATCAGCATACGTGAGAGTAGGGTATTCCCTTTCTCCCACTAGCATCCTGGAGATTAATGGATTCTGTCTAATAGCCATAGCCAGGGGTTCCAATGCCAGGACAAAGAGTAGAGGAGAGAGAGGGCATCCCTGACATGTGCCCCTACCCACTATAAAGGGGGAGACAGCATCGAGTTGGTGAGTACCCTAGCTGGTGGAGATGAGTATATAGCCCCTATCCAGGCCCGGAGGCCTGCCCCCAACCCCATGGTGCCGAGCACTTGTTGGAGATAGTCCCACTCTAGGGAGTCAAAGACCTTTTCAAAATCTTTTGCTATTGCTGCAGAAGGGGATGGCAATGTTTTGGCTTTATGGATCAAGTTTACGAGCGATCTAATATGGTCTGCACTAAATCATCCCTTAACAAAGCCTACCTGGGATGGGTGGATCAAACTGGGGAGGAGCGGGTTTAGTCTGTTAGCTAACAATTTGGCTAGCACCTTGCTGTCCACATTCAAAAGGGATATGGGCTGGTAGCTGGATGCTTTTAGAAGGTCTTTACCCTTCTTAGGCAGGATAGTGATGGTCACCTCCCTGTGGGGGGGGAGGGCACCTTCTTGAAGCGCTTCGGTGAACACTTGTTGTAGTATTGGGGAGATTGTGGTCTGCAAAAGCTGCCATATTTTGATGGGGAAAATGTCCTCTCCAAGAACCTTTCCCTTTTTAAGAGATATATATAGTCTCTGCCACCTCCTGAGGTGAAATCGGGGCATCTAAGGCCAAGGCCTGATCCTCCAAGATTTTAGGAAGGTGTAAGGATTCTAGAAATGGGAGGACATCCTTGGGGTCAGGTGCTCTGGATGATTTATATAGCATGGAATAGAAGTCCATCATTATGTGATTGATTCCTTCTGTTGAGGTGTGGGTCTTACCCTCTGCATCCACTAAGTCAACTGCTTTTTGAGGCGGTAGGCAAAGATCTTGACCCCCTTCTCTCATGAAGGACCTTAAAGGTAGCTTCTGCTTCTTGGAGCTGTTTTTCAAGCCCCTTAAGGTGCTGTTCCCTGCTCTTGCGGCGTCTGCTCGCAAATTCCATTATCGCCCCTCTCAGGGTAACTTTAATTGCTTCCCAGGCACTGCCTGCTGAAGTATCTGCTTTGTGGTTATTCCTAAAAAATTCAGAGGCTTCCCTTTGAAGCCAGGGGGGAAAGTCTGGATCGCGAAACAGCAATGGATCCAGCCTCCAGGATGGTTAGGTAGGGGGATGGGGACCCCAGGTGAAGGAGAGATGCACAGGGGCATGGTCCGAGATGACCAATGGATGAATAAAGGTGTCAATGGTGTTCCAGGTGACTGCTAGAGAGGTGAGCCAGAGATCTATCTGACTAAGGGAACTGTGCACTGGGGAATGGAAGATGTAGTCTCGTTGAGAGGGGTGAAATACCCACCAGATATCTGTAAGGCCCATATCTTGTTGTAGCTGGCTCAATGCCAGTGATGCCCTGGAGTGGGGCTCTGTGTTACAGGGGGATCTATTAAGTAGTGGGTCCAGTGTGAGATTAAAGTCCCCCCTAATATTATAGGGGTATCACCGGGGGCCAAGGAGCCCAGAGCTTGGGCTAGCTCATGGAAGAAAGAGGGTGAGTCTTCATTCAGGGCATACACATTACCCAGGAGTAAAGGTCCTTCCCCTGTGTCCATGAGTACAGCCACCCGTCTGCCCCCAGGGTCAACTCACTTTACACACCAGTGTCCAATAAAGCTGCTTGTGAAGCAGTATAGCTACCCCTCACTTTCTGGAAGGGGCTGAGGCATGTATGACTTGACCCACCCAATCCCGTTTTAGTCTATTATGGTTCCCTCCTGTGAGTTTGGTCCCCTGCAGCAACTTGACCTTCACTCTCAGCCTTTTAAGGTGCTGCAAAACCTGTTTTCTTTTGTTGGGGGTATTAAGCCCCCTGACGTTCCACAGCAAACATAATATATCACCTATTGGTGAGAGGGAGCAAGTATCTTTCCAGGAAATGTATCATAGTAAACCAGCAGGCTGGGAGCAAGGTCAGTCCACCCAGGAGAGACAACTCCCTGTAATTCAGCACCAGGTATGGAGAGAGTGAATAAGCCAGGCATTTCCTGACAGTAGCAACTGACCTTAGTCTAACATCTAGCAGTAACCCTGTGTGTGTCTCTTGCATTGAAAACAAACAATAACATATACATATAAACCAACTATATACAGTGTGCACAGCCTTCCATGTGTATTGGGGAAATAGAGGCTTCCCATCAGCTGCAGAGCCCTGCTGTAGGCCGGCCTGTTTTCCCAGGGTGCTATCCTGCAGTCTTGAACCCCCGTGTGTATTGGGGGAGTTTGGGAGGAAGACTTCCCAACAGGGTACCATCATAAACACGATCACAGTATTGATCTGGTGAGCTCCTTGTAGCCGCAGAGAACATAGAAACATAGACTTTAATGGCAGATAAGGACCACTTGGCCCACCCAGTCTGCCCATTTCCCTACCTACTGGATAAGCTGCAGATTGCCTTGTGTCTGTCCCATGCATGTTTGAATTCCCCAACTGTTTTAGCCCCAACAACCTCCCCAGGAAGGCAGTTCCATGCATCCACCACTCTCTCCATGAAAAAAGATTTCTTCACATTACCCCTGAGGGGTGTTGATACTGCACATTTATTTTTTGCATGAGATTTGGGTTACTATTGGTAGGGCTATGCATCGCTGAAGATGGATTGGAAGGATGGGGGGATAGGAGTCAAGGTAGCAGCCTGCTCTAGTATAACTGGGCATGAAATGGCCTCTGAGGGGGACCAGCAGTGCTCTTATTACAGGGGACTATTATAAAAAGAATAAGTGGGAGGGATTAGTCCACTATACAGGGGAACATGTGTGATATGGTCCCTGTGGGGGTGGTGGCCCTCTGCATCAGGGGTTGGGTACTTCAGTCCTGATTCAGGAATACAGGTCACGGCTCACCCAGCCCCCGAGCAAAAACTGGGTCGGGAACCCAGCTGCCTGCCCTGGAGGGGCCTGAGCCTTCCATGTAAAAAAATAGTAGGCCAATAGTGAACTTATTAGGTCTAAACATTAACACCCAACAAACTGAACAATAACACCAACTGGAACAGCACGTTTGAAATAACCCTACACCAGGATGCTCTCCTCCCTCTCCCCTCCCCACCAGTAAGAGGGACTAAGCCCTTCAGAATATCCGCCAGTGCTTATGGAGGTGATTGATAGTACTCCATGCCATCAAGTTAAATGAGGGCTTCCTACTAGCCCTTGTGAGTCAGAGCATGTTTGTCGGCCCCTGCAGATCCTTCCCGGTATGGGAATGGGGCATTTCAGCTGCAAGGTAACAGTACAGATCGAGGGCCAGGCCCGGGTTGGGGGAGTCCCAGCAGTCACCAAACTCGAACAACACGGATATGGCAAAGGAACAGCGGCTGGAGTCTCTCTCCGAGGTCGCCGAGAAAGTTACCCCTGCCTTACCCCAGACGTGATTTTCCCCAAGGTTTAGCAAAGGAACCAAGAATTAAACAAAAGCCCTACTTATCTGACTATGCTGCTGAGGTCTCAACATTCTTCGTCTGGGAGTTTGAATCTTCTCCAGTCAGTCCATGAAGGAGGCTGGATCACTGACAATGGGAGAGGTCTCCCTGGAGAACTTTGGTGGGTGCTGTGCTCCGTTAGTCATAACTCCATCCTGCGACTGGTGAGGGGAAGATGTAGGGGTCTGGTGACTTGATTTCAACGTAGGAGAAGGCCTGCCAACCACGGGTGTGTCGACGGTGTCTGGCCATGGATTCAGAGATTTAGGTCACAGGGATTCATACCTGTTGGTGGTGTGGAAACCCTGTAGGGAGTCAGGATTTGTTGTGTCCATGTGTATGGCTCCCGATGTGTCTGCCTGCTCTCGCTCCAAGGGGTGTTCTCTGCGTCCATGCTTTTTAGAAGAGTGCCTCTTTCAGTTCGCCCTCAGGGGGAGCTCCCAAGTCTGGTCCCTAATATCCTGACAGCCCCCGGACCAGTTAACCTGAGGAGGAGAGCGACGGTCCAGCCCTCCTGCGCTAACTTTTGCTGGCAGGGGCTTTGGGGTATTTACTTCAGATTCCCTTGGCCAGTTGCGGTATAGAAATTCCATGAGGGAGTCAGGAGAGTAAAAAAAAAAACACGGAACCCCATTGTGGACTACCCGCATTGTGGCCGGGTATCGCAAGGAGAACGGCAGCCCAAGTTTGTGCATTGTGTGCTTTGCCTTGGTGTAGGCTCTGCGTCTATTAGACAGCTCTTTAGAAAAGTCCTGAAAAATAAGGATTTTGTTTGAGCTCCACGTTACCTGCTTGCTTTTCCTGGACTCTGGTCAGGACCTTCTCTTTTTCTCTGTAATCTATAAATCTAGCGATAATAGGCTGTGGCCTGTCCTGGGCCTTGGGCATGGGGGCCAGCATGCGATGTGCAAGTTCCACCGGAAAAGATCTCAATGGATTTAGCTGCAACATTTCTGGTATGCTAATTGCAGAAACCCTTTGGTGTCTTTCCCCTCCATGAGCTCTGGGAATCCAAAGAATCTAAGGTTATTGCACCTACCTCGGTTTTCGAGGTCATCTATCTTGCTGCGCATCATTTGTATAGTGTGCTGTTGCTCCCTTAGTGTTGCCAACAAGTCTTGTATCTGACTATCCATTGCTGAGACCCTCTGCTCAGTATACAGCATCCTAGCCTCCAGGTTTTGGACTACCTGGGTATTGCAGTTTGTTGCCAAGGTGACCTGCGACCTCTGTGCCATGAGTTGGCCAAACATTGTTTCCACTGAGGGCTGTTCCCAGGATTGTGGTACGTGCAGTTCAGCCATGCTATAGGCCTGCCCTTCAAGATAAGCCACTCCACTGGAAGAGATTTTTTTTCCACTACGATTAAAGCTTTCTGTAATAATAAAGTGATTTTCAGATTCCTTGTACAGTACTCCCGTAACTTCTGTAGTTTGAAGAGGTAGAACTTGGTCAGGAAATATAGGATTATAATGGATATATCCCTCTGGGTTTTAGAGCTATGATCTAAGCTGCCATCCTGTTTAGTGCTCCTAGTGGCAGTCGACCATGAATTTTTTAATTTTATATTTTATTATTGTATATAAATATTTTCAGAAACTTCATGAGACAATGTTTAGGAGAGCATGATTTATTAGAAATTGAAACTCTAATGTGTATGTGTATTTGTATTGTATGGCATATATTACTTTTTCTTTCTATATTGCAATGACTGATTAGCCAAACAATACAACTAACTTACTTACTTAATCATCTGGGAGACCCCAACACCCTGTCAGAGATGAAGTCAGTGATTGCCTGTAGGAGCTCCCCCTCATGCCCAGGGGGCTGGTACACAAGGAGGATACTAGAACCTACACCCAGATCACCATGCATGGCCATGCAGTCAAACAATGTGATGTTTCCCACTCAGTACACCAACAAGTTCAACCCCCCCAAATCCTTCCTTGGGCAGTGAACCACAGTACTTAAAAGAGAAACTTTGTTCACCTGGAATAGATAAAACAGATGGTGCTGGTGCAGTACCACAACTTGGTGCACCTAGAATATTTAATGTATAATGTAGTCTCTGCTGCTTCACATCCTTATGCACCTTGAATTCCAAAACTGATGAGACAAGTACTGCACCACATCCTGGTGCACCTAGGATACATCCTTACTATAGCTGCCAGTGGCTGCATGTTACAGGACATCTACTAGCCCCACTCTGGAGAGGGTGCTATTAAAAACCAAAGCTGCCACTGGGTAGTGATGTCCTTGTCCCTCAGGAGAGGGAGATGGAAAACAATACTGCCACATAGCTGGAAATCTTCCTATCCCTATAAGGAGCTGGGGATAGTATGAAAAAAAACACCACAATGGCAATACATTTCTTGGTCACCTTAAGGAGAGGGGAACAGTAAAAGAAAACTACCTCTAGGGTGAAGAATCTCTTGGTTCTCCTTAAGAGAGAGGATATTAAAAGAAAACAACTGTTGTAGCAGGGAATCTCACAGTCCCCCTTTGGATTGGTGGACAGTAAAAGAAAACTGATGCTGTGACTGGACATCACCTGATTGGCCTCAGGAGAAGGGGACAGTAAAAGAAAACTACCACCAGATTGGCAGGACTTCTCCATGTGCCACTCAGGAGAGGGAGACAACAAAAGCAAACCACTACTACCAGAATGGGATATCTTCCAGTCCCCCTGAGGATAAGGGGATAGAACAAGAAGACTACCATTGCCTTGATAGAATACCTCTTGGTCCCATTCAGGTGAAGGTTGGCAATAAAAAAAAACACGTCTTCAGCCTGACCACTCACAATCCCTCACCAGTGGCAATCACCTGATCCTCTTGATGCTGTGAAACACTTAACCAAGTCTGAAACTGAAGAAGATGTCATTGCCAATCTGCTGCTGCTGCTTGGTTAGGCACTATCATCAGGACATGAGCACTGTAATAGTTCTGCAACATTTATTTCTTAATAGACCATCCCACTCCACATGTTATAGCAGCAGTGCAGGCATGAGACATTGATGAGCCCAGCACACCTATAAATTTCTGAGAATAGACAATGATTAGTTAATCCAGCCTGCCTTCGTGGCCGGAAAGCCTTTTCACAATCTAAATGTGATGAGTTTGCTCATTTCTTTGCTGATAAGGTGTCCTCAATCAGATCGGAGATCTGCTTAACTCGTTCAAATGAGTACGGCGATGGTTGATGTGAGGGCACAAGCACCCAGTCTGCCTGGACAGATTTTGACCAGCCAGCGATCATGGATATCATGAAGATTGTTCGAGGCTTGCGACCGACTTAATGTAGTTTGGACCCTGGTCCAACGCACCTCCTTGTGGGGTGTGTGGATGTGATCAGACCAGTCCTTGCTGAGATAGTCTGGTGTTCACTGGATCAGGGGGTGTTTCCAGATCCTCTTGAAGGAGGCTGTTGTGAAACCCCATTTAAAGAAACCTTCCTGCGACCCAGACTGTCTTGCGAACTACGGACCGGTCTCTAACCTGCCCTTTTTGGGTAGAGTTATTGAGAAGGTAGTCGTGTCACAGCTTGAGAACTTTCTTACCACCCATGAAATCTATGATCCTCTCCAGTCTGGTTTCAGGAAGAGGCATAGTACCGAGATGGCATTGGTCTGAGTACTTAATGATCTCCTAATAGCGAGGTATCAGAGGAGTCGTTCGATCTTGGTTCTCCTTGATCTCTCTGCAGCATTTGACACTGTGGACCATGGGGTGTAGCTGGAACACCTGTGGCTACTCTGTGGACTATTGGGGACAGTCCTCAGATGGTTCCATTCTTTCCTGACAGGCAGGACTCAGAGGGTGGAGTCAGGAATTTTTCCTCAGCCCCCTTTGCCCTGCCTTGTGGGGTGCCACAGGGTTCCATGCTATCCCCCATGTTGTTCACGGTGTACATCTTGCTGTTGGGAGACATTATAAGCTGGTATGGGCTGAGCTTTCACTGCTATGCAGATAATACTCAACTCTACATGTCCTTTGTACCCGAACAAAATAGTGCGATCTCGGTCTTTAACAACTGCCTCACTGAGATTGAGGACTGGATGAGTGCTAACTGGTTGAGGCTGAATCCGGACAAGACTGAGGTGTTGGTTGTGGACCCAGGTCACTGTGTAGAGAAGTTGACTCCTGGGCAACCATCTGGCTTTGTGTTAGACGGTAACCAGTTGAGACCTTCTGAATGGGTGCAGAATCTGGGCATAGTGCTTGACAACGAATGGATGCTACAAGCACAGGTGTCAGCAGTTGTCAAGTCCTCATTTTTTATCATCTGAGGAACATCACCCAGATTAAGCACCTTGTTCTGCATGATGACCTTCCTATATTAGTTCACGCATTTGTGTCCTCTCATCTCAATTACTGCAATGCTCTATACCTAGGGTTACCGGGGGTGGCTCTTCATCAGCTGCAGCTGGTGCAGAACGCTGCAGCCAGGTTGCTGACCGGGTTGTCAAGAAATTACCATGTCGTGCCTGTGCTACGCAAACTGCACTGGCTGCTGATGTGTTGGTGGATCACCTTCAAGGTTGCATTGCTGACCTATAAGACCCTACATGGACAGGGACTAGGTTACTTGGAAGACCTCCTTCATCCCTATCACCCCCTCTGTCCACTCCGCTCCACCAACGAGGGATTGATAGAGGTTCCCAGGGCCCGTCTTTAGTCATTAGGTGCCAGGGTTTTTTCTTTTGTGGCCCCAACCCTGTGGAATTCTCTACATCGTTGGATTAGAGAGTGCTTGTCCACCGAGACCTTTAAAGCCTCACTGTATTTATTTAACTTGGCTTTTGGGGATAATGCTTAGTTTTACTTTTGCTGCCTTTTTATCTTTTATATAGTTTATTGACTTAATGTTTGTTTTTTCTTACAATGTATACGCGCTTTGGTTTTTGAAAAGTGCGTTATAAATAAAAGTTGATTGATTGATTAATTGATTGAAAAGCCCTGTACACCCCACAGCATCCTGGTGATTATCTAAAATTCATAATGTCTTTAAAAGAGAACAGTACTGCTGTACGTTATTTTTTTCTTCTGGAATCTTGTTTTAAATCCCAGTTATATTTCTATTAATATTCCATATTATTAGCTTTTGATTAAACTCAGTGAGTGTTTCTGATTTACACACTGATGGTACTGCAGATACTGTTTTAAAATTGTATGATATAATTTACTGTATGTCCCTGTCAACCAGAGGTACATTACAGAACACATTTGCATTGCAACAAGAGTGTAAGAGTTGAACCATGACATAAATAACATCATAAAGTGCTAAATCTGTTCATACAACCAGTGTGCAAATCAAAACCATCCATTAAACTTACTTAAGAAACAGCAAAACATTTGATGATAGCAGAATGTGAACCAATATTTGAATAATAACATCTACAAGAAAAAATAATGCATGGATTCAGTACAGCTTTCCTTTAAGTGGGCTTGGAAATATTAAAGGGGCATCCTGTCAGACTGTTAAAGGCAATGGGCGAGATTCACAAAACTCCAAAAACACCCACAACTGTGGGAACAACTCACTGTAAGTGGATTGCCACTTGTATTCACAAAGGGGGAGTCAGATTATGACCTGCTCCACAATGTATTCCACCTTGTGGGTGGTATTGCCAAAGATATCCTCACAGCTGTGGAAAACTGTTACAGCCAGTGGGACCACCTATAACATCATCCACAACTGCTGGGGATGTGAATGTGAATCTCCGCAACTGCAGAGATTTCGCTCTATAAATGGAGCTGCGGTGGGGACTTAGTCCCACAATGCTTTGTGAATCTATCCCAACATCTCTATTTTTGTCTTTGTCATGGGGGCCATATAACCAAATAAAAATCTTAAAACATTGCATTTTTTCCCCAGTTCCCACATTTAAAGTAGCTGCAGGCCTTATTGTGGCACATACCCTGTTTATAATCAAATGATGGGATATAGTATGGACACACAGTGATACTCGGTGTCAGGTTCCTTCTTGTCTAATTAAATTTTGACACAATTGTAATGATGCTTTGAGTGATAACTAGACATAATGCTAGACATAATGATAGGAATCATATAGGAATTAACAGTGATGGCTTTGTCCATTCTTATCAGTTAGTGTCCAAAGTTGGTGATTGGCATGACTAGACAAAAAGAAACCTGACACTGAGCACCACTGTAAACTATTAGTAAGTAAAATATATATTTTTAAACAGAAGTAGTAAACCAACACAAATAAGGCAACATATGCCTTGCTGACAAGGTGTTCCTGCATATCCAGTAGATACAAGTTGCACATCCTTACACATTATTAGTGATTTAATCTCTGTAGGAGCAAGTACTTTTAGCTAATGGAGTTTGTGTGGTGTGTTTTTGTGTGTGTATGTGTGTGTGTGTGTGTGTGTGTGTTGGGAGGATAGTTGTCGTGGTGACACTGCTGTAGCTTCCCTGAGTCAGAGGATGTGAACAAAATAAAACTGATGGTATGCTCTCTTTTTCATCTGTAAACGCATCCAATTTTTTTTTTTACAAATAAAGCAAATGTGACAATTCTGAAGCTATGGTTCACACAAGATTGTCTGACATTTTTTGGCAAAATGAACAGCTGAACATGTTGATAAGTACTATAAATATGCAAATTATTAAATAAACAACTGCTGAACAGGGAAATGATTATCATTAAGTAAGCAACAAGTTCAAGTTTATTGGCAGGAGAAAGCTCCGTTGAGCAGACTCATTTACCAGGAGGTCCTAATTAACAACAGGGACATTACACAAGCATATACAAGGTAATATGCATTAAACACATGAATAATCCATGAGAAGAAAATAGGACAATAATATTTACATCATATATACATAGGTGCACTAAAGCTAGGAGTTAAATAAATGGTTAGCTCTGGGTAATAAGATAGTACCTCATGAGGGAAGTAGAATTACAAGGCCAGCAAGGAAAGTAAAGATAGTGGTACAGGTAGGGTGGGATATGGTCAGAGGAAAGGGGAGACAGAGGATGGTAGGATGGAAGGGGCAGACAAGGAGGAGGGGTGGGAAAAATGAATATAACAGGGTGGCTATGTTGGCTGGGGCAAGGGCACTATGGAGGTGGCAGGGAGAGGAAGTAGAGATAAAAGATAAAGAAAGTATAGCTGTAGATAAGGGCATGGACTGTTGAGTGATGATAGTGTATAATACAGACTAGGGGTAGATTGTGTGGTGATGGTATTGTAACATGGAGGGAGGAAGAAGGGGGAATGGAAGTATAATGGTAAGTCACTTAGGGGTGAGGGAGGGGGTGGAGAAGAGGATAGATCGGTCACTGCAATAGACCAGGCAGGGAGAAGGCGCTTTATTAACCACAGTCACCAAAGCCAAGACATGGTGTGGATTTTATTTCCTGAACTACATACCTGGGTGAATTATGAGGCACAAGGTGAGTTATGAGTTATAAGGCACAAGGTACTTCCAGTAAGTGCCTTCATCCTCCAAGGAGTGTGGTTCAGGAAAAGAAAAACAAACCATGGAGTGACTTATTGCACTTATACAATAGCTAACTAAACAGTACCATTATTTTTTGTTTAAATTAGGATTTAAAAAAAGAAAAAGTATTAAAAAAGCCCCTGCAGGGGCTATCTGACTGTGTGCTGATTTCACTAATGCAAGTGATGGTCTTATGTGGCTGGGTTTGGAA
The DNA here is from genome assembly GCA_016271365.2 of Neoceratodus forsteri. Lineage (NCBI taxonomy): Eukaryota > Metazoa > Chordata > Ceratodontiformes > Ceratodontidae > Neoceratodus > Neoceratodus forsteri. The sequence goes on from CM028133.1 coordinate 982,967,266, forward strand.
GCTAAGTTTAATGACCCCCATGCCTCGCTCTGTTTTTTGGGTCTACCCTGGCCTCCCTACAATGTGGAGTGCAGTTTTTATTCTGCAATGGCTGGATTAGTGGAGGCATGGCAGTTTGTTGCAGGAATATTTTTTTGATAGTGCGATGGCAGCCAAAGCACATAAAGTGCACCAGTGAGAACACCATTCAGGAAGTAGGGGGAGAAGAAGTATTGTTCTGAGTAGCTTTGAAGGGATTGCAGTAACAGTTGAAAGCTATAGTTATTCTGTCTTATTATTTGTGATTACAAGTGGATGGGTTGGGTGGTAAGTAGTCTGCCAACAGTCCAGTCGGTGGTCAGCAGTCACAGCCATAGCAGGAGAGGGAGAGCAGTACTGCTAGAAATGGTAGGCAGAGTCACACTAAAATCGAGAAAACAGAATTAGGGCTTGTATATGAAAGTAAGAAAAAAGATTTTATGCAGCTAAACAGGTAGAAAATGTGTCGAATGGAAGCACCATGATTTGTCATGGAAATATGATGTCAAAACATTATTTCTAAACTTAAAGAGGACAGGAAATTATTTCTAATTGGCAGCTGTTTATAATGTTCCTATTTTCAGAAATAATATTACTACACCTAAATGAGGCATGGGTAACTATACCTAAGCAAAATGTGCTGTGAAAAACTGTATTTTGCATTGTTTTGGTTTTATGGGGAGCATTCTGTTACAGTTCTTTTCATGGAACCAGTGAGCTGCAGTTTTAACTGTGTCATGGTTTGTGTTTAGAACTCTAAGCATGGTTCTAATAGGACAATAGCTTGTGCTTAGCATTCTGTACACAAATCGTGACATAGTAAAAACTCCAAATTACTAGTTCTATGAAAAGAACAGCTCAGAATGTTGTCCATAAAAGGAAAAAGTTGAAAACACAATTTTTCACATTAATGCTTATTCATGTACAGTTAAACATGAGTCATTTGGATGTATACATTTCATTTATGTTAAGAGGACCATTACTCACTGCTGCCAGTTTGCACTAATTTCCTGTCCCCTTTAAGGAAAATAGCAGTGGTAGGCATATGTAGCATACCAAAAAAGGCTGCCACAAAGTTAAAAAAAAAAACTTTTGGAGAACTATTAACTAGAGACAATATGGGTAGATATAGACCATTGCTCCATCTTGTCTGCTTGGTTACTACCTCAGTCCAGGTGCTTTGATACCAGATGATGATGCATCCTAGTTGCCGTAACAAGAGCAAAGTCATGGATTTCTTTTCCTGAGTCACATGGTTTTAAAATCTTCTCAGCTAAATTAGGATGCAGGAAAATTCTTACTCATTTTATAACACATTGTGAACGTGTGTATGGGGGTTATTTATTTGCAGTAGCAATTTTTACATTGAGATCCATTCAACAAAACTGAGGATTATAAATCTGAAGGAGAATACTGTTTGATTTGGTAATGAGGGTAGTGGAAAAGAGTCATGCTGTGGATTTACTGTGCTTCAGTCTCAGCAAAGGTCTTTAACTCTGTGCCTAACAAAAGTTGCTGAAGAAGCTAGAAGATCTGGGTAAAGTGAAGGACACTGTTAGATGTGTTAGAAATTGGTTGAAATGGAGACAGCAGAGGTATGTGGTTAATGGAGCCAAACCAGAAGAGAGGGAAGTTACCAATGGGGTGCCATAAGGATTGGTTTTGGGTCCAGTCCTTTTCAGTATGTTCATTAGCGACATGGGAGAAGGAATCCAGGACAAGATGTGTCTCTTTGCAGATGATGCTAAACTCTGTGGAAGGGTGGACAGTGAGGAGAGGGTTAGGGAGATGCAGAGAGACTTGCAAAAGCTAGAGAGGTGGTCAAAGGTTTAGCAGTTGAAATTCAATGTCAGAAACTGCAAGGTGATACACATAGGGAAAAAGAACTTGAGGACAGAGGTGTTTTTTGGACCTAAGCAAGGCCTTCGATACTGTCAATCATGGCCTACTCCTCACCTCCCTTAGGCACATTGGCCTGGATGCTCTATCCATCAGATGATTCAAGAATTATCTCATAGGTAGCTCACAGCAGGGAGAAGGTGAAGTCTCACCTTTAAAACACCTCCATCTTGGGTCCCCTGCTATTTGCAATCTATATCTATAGGATAGATGCCACCATAAAAAATGCCCAAATACACCTGTTTGAGGACAGCACAGTGCTCTATGTCAGTGGACCGTCCCCCGATGTGATGTACAGTTCCCCAGGTTGAATTCAATCTATTGCAGCGTCAGCTCCTAAATCAGAAGTTGCTTTTGAATGCCATGAAAACAAAAGCAATGTTCTTCTTGCCCTTTCCCAGTCTACCTAACCCAGCCTCAGTTGGGACTCTCCCCCTGATAACTACCATACTCGGTGAATAATTGGAGTATGTGACTAAATTCAAATACCTGGGGGTATGGCTTGATAATAGACTCTCCTTCCTGGTACACATCGAAGAACTGACAAAGAAACTTCACCAGAGGCTTGGCCTTTTCTTCAGGATAAAAAATCTCCTCCCAAGGGAAGCTAAGATGAGGCCAGTCCAAACCACTTTTCTTTCTGTTTTAGACTATGCTGGCTTCCTTTATAATCAAGGGCCTGCTGGAGCTCTCTCAAAACTGGACATGCTCTATCACAGGGTCCTAAGGTTCATAATGGGTCTTCCCTACTACACCCACCATTGCTTGCTGTACACGGCAGTAGGTTGGTCCTCTCTTAGCTTCTGATGACAAAGAAACGCTGCTATCTGGACTTACAAAGCCATCTTAAACAAATTGCCTAAATATATCTCTGATTGCTTACTGCTTTGTACTCTTGGTAGATATGCGCTGAGAAGTGCCTTCTATATCTCCTTGAACGCATTGAAGGCCAGATCTCACTTTGGCCGGGTAGCTATTAGTCATATTCTGCCTCTAATGTGGAACAAACTGCAAACAACTCTGAAACTAAAGTTTACCATTAGCTTAGCAGCTTTGAAGACACTATATTCTCATCATAACACAGAAAACCCATGTTTGCTATTCATGAACACGGAATCCTCCACCCATATGGGACCCCTAAATTCTCTTTGTTTCGGTCTCCCTTGGTCATTGGTCCAGCTATTACCTGGCCCTCTCTCTCCCCCCCCCTTCATTGCTTCTGCCCTCCTTTTCCATTCCCCGACCAGTTCTGGTATTGTACTTGCCCTCCCTGATGACCTGCCCCTGTTGAATCTTCCTGCTGAAAAAGATCACATTTCAGAATTTGCATTTGCACACTCCCACTCCATAATCACTGCCCCTTCCCTTCCTTCCTACCCCCCATCCACCATTTCTCTCCTGCCCCTAGTGTATCCCCCTGATTCATTTCTTGTGGTTCCAGATGGTTCACCTCTTGTCCTATGTCCCCTATCTATGCATCATAGTTGTAGAATCCATCTGCAATATTTGTTTGCACATTTTGATTGACTATACAATACTGTTGTATTTAACCTGCATTACTTCGCTCTATTGCTGCTCATGCTCTTTGCTGTTCATGTTAGTGTACTGTATCTGTTGTGTATTACCCTGCTTTCTTGCATTACTACTGTTGTACATTTTTGCTTGACTGTTTAATATTGTTGTACTTAACCTACATTACTTCACTCTTTTGCTGTTCATGCCCTTTGCTGTCATGTTAGCTTACTGTAACTGTTGTGTATTATCATGTTTTTCCTGTACTTGCTCACCCAGGTCCACCTCGAAAATGAGCTTTTTCTCAACGATGTTTCGCCTGGTTAAATAAAGATTTTGATTGATTGATTCATTGATTGACAGAGTACTGGATGGGGGTGGGGCAAAGTTGGGCATCCAGGTTGGGCATACTCTCTGAGGAAAGAGACCTGGAGATCATCATCAGTGACTCCCTAAAACAATCAAACCAGAGATACTGTTTCTAAGACAAACAGGATGCTGGGGTGTATAGAAAGGGGTATTTACAGTAAAAGTAAGGAGGTAGTACTACAGTACCTCTCCGTATATCACTGGTAAAGTCCCATCTGGAGTACTATGCCTAGTTTTGGAGTCTTCGCCTAAGGAAAGATAAGGACAGGCTGAAGTTGCAATGTAGGGTGACTAAAACGATTCAGGGCCAACAAGGCAGATCTCATGAGTATTGGTTCAATTCACTGAACGTGTACTCACAAGAGACACATTTTTTAAAATAATGTCTCTTCAAAGGCAGCCATGTACTTGCTGGAGGCCAGGCATGAGAGGGGAGGTATAATTTATTTATTTATTTAAAAGGGATGTACCAGGAAAAACATACTGAGCCATAAAGCTAATTTCCAGATGTGTCCTGAGGGAAGGGATGGAGGAATAATTACATAACAATTAAAAAAGCACAGTAATATGATAATGCAATAAGGCACAGCAATGTACAGTAAACACAGAGTAACATATTGGCATAATTAATAACAATACACATTGATTATAACAGGAGTGTGAGTTACCAGACACTCCCATGCTATAATGTCAGAAACAGGACAGGGTAATAAAAGGTCAATTAAAAACAGGAGGGGGCCACAGATAGGAGATGGGAGGAGGGAAAGAAGAGAAGGGGAAGATGGATTAGGGTTCAAAATAGCAAGCATAGAGCAATGGAGGGGGACAGACTGATGGAGATAGGATAAGGGGGGAAGGAGGAGAGTGGGGAAGGTGGGGGGGAGAAGAAAGTGGATGCAGGATGAATGGGAGTAGACTGGCGGTAGTAGTGGAGGGGAGTGATGGGGAGGAGAAAGAAAGGGAGAGGTTGAAGGAAGGGATGGATTTTAGGGGTAGGAGGGGCAGAGGAAGGGAGGGTTGAGACAGGTGAGGATAAGTGTAGAGGTTGGACTATGTTAGAGGCGGGGCATGGGAGGTGCAGAGAGGTGTAGGAGCTTTGGAGGGGTAGGTAGAGTGTAAGGAAAGAGGAATGGGGAGGGAGAACATTGGGCTATGGGCATTTGCAGGAGGGTGTGGTGTGGGCTTGCAAGTGGAACAGAGAGAAAATAGAGAGCTTAGAGGAGGCAGAGCAAACTTTTAATGGAAAAGAGTTCCAGGTACTAGGAAAGGGAAAAAAGAAAGCATTCTGTCCAGCAATTTATTTATGAGGAGGAAGCATTAGGAAGTGATGGCCTGAGTTACAAAGAGAGTAAAAGGAAGGATGCATAGGGGAGAAAAGAGAGCTGAGATAAAGGGTGAGTGAAGTCAGCAAGAATTTAGAAAGGAGACGAAGTGGATTAGTTGGCGATCTACCGGGGACGGAAGAGCAGAGTATAGAGAATGTAAATACGGGGAAGGCAAGTCAAGACTAAATGGCAGGAATGGAAGAGGGGGTCTAGTCTGGACAAGGTGGACTTAGGTGCAGCACCATAGACAATGTCATCATTATCAAAGATGGAAGAATCATCTTAGAGATGGTATCTTGGTGAGCAGGTATAGGGATGCAACTTATGTTCCTATACAGGGCACCGAGCATGGAGTTGAGTTTTTTGTGAATTGTGTCTACATGCTGAGAGAGGCCATGGTGCCAGTCAAGACAGACACCAAGATAATTAAAGTAGGGTACTTTGTCTGTTGTACCCCAATCTAAGGTGTGGAAGGTGGGGTAGGAGTGAGCCTAGCCTAGACAGCCTCTGCCTCATGCCAAAGCAATAACAGAAACCTTTAAATTCCTGAATGAACAAGGTAAACTGAGAGGAATTGTTTAGTATAGGTAGCAGATCAAGAACATGGGACATGAGTGGAAACTGACGGAGAGGGGAGAGTGGAAGTGAGAAGATCTTATTTCACAGAAAGGGTGGTGGAACTATGGAACAATCTGCTGGCTGATGTGGACACCAGAATGATCAATGGTTTCAGACACAGCTAGGACAGAATAAAGGTCTTAGTGGTTGCTCAGGGAGACAGCAGTAGGGTGTGAGCATGGGGATAGATAGTGTGGATTAGAACCCTGTATAGACAATACATCCAGGGTTTGTTAGGGTTCATGGGCAGCCTGGATGGACTAGCCATCACTGTCTAGTTCTGTGTTTCTGTGGAAGTATTTTGCACATGTACGTTGCCAGTGATGTTGGTGCTAATGTTAAAAATACGCAAGTTTAAATACATGAGGAAAACCTATAAGGAGAGACTAAGGGACCTCATTATGTACACACTGAAGGAAAGGATGGGGAGAGGGGATATGTCAGAGACTTTTAAATACCTCTTGGGTATAAATACAGTACAAGAGGGAAGCATTTTTCAGAAAAAAGATGCTCAAGAACAAGAGGTCATGCAATGAAGCTGGGGGGGTAGATTCAGGGGGAATGTGAGGAAGTACTTCTTCACAGAAAGAACAGTGGATACCTGAAACAGCCTCCCAGATGAAGTGGTCAGGGCAAAAACTGTGACAGGATTCAAGAATGCATGGGATAGGCATAAGGGAACTTTAGTGGTTAGGAAAGGGAGGGAAAAGTCGGAGATCAAGTAGGGTCTGCAGTTTTACGGTAGGTAGAGAAAATGGGCAGACTGGGCAGGTCAAGCAGTATTTATCTGCCGTCAGATTCTGCTTCTATGACTTCCAATGCCACAATATCAGAGTGTAGATTTTAAAAAGGCTGCTACCACTTAATTTCCAGATTACACGCATTTAAAACTGTAAAACTATTTAATTTATAGCAAACATATTTTACCACAGCAGGTGTTCCAGCATTTATTCATGCAAATTAAACTTCTTGCATGCACCTCTACTACAGTCAGTAAACACTGCTATTGCTATTTACTTACCAACTTCATAATTGTTCACAAATTAGCTGTTAATTACAGTAATTGGTGCTGGCCAGAGGTAATATGATTGAGTGCCCTATAAGGGCAGTCCACCAGCTCGTAGAAGACCTCACCTCCAATCTTCTACACGATTGCTGACAGACACAGTGGCATGTTCTGGAAGTGTCTTTATTTAAATGGCTCTCTTAATGGAAAATCAGCAAGAAGGACTTTTCTACAATGAAGTAAGTAGATTCAGAATAGCTGAGTGCTGGTGTCAGGGTCCCTCTCAAAACAGCAACGGGTGTTGTGCACTGATTCACACAGGTAACCCCACCAGCCAAACAGAGACAATTTGAATCCAGAAGCTACTTCAGCAAGCTCTGTTTCAAGCAGGGCAAATACTCAACAGATCATGGCATGATGAGTTGTGTCTGTTACTATACTACAAAATACAGGGACAGCATAAACAAAAGTACTGTTAGAAAATAATTACTTGTCAGAACTAAAAGAGACCCCATACTCAACCCACTAATTCACTGAATCTGAACATCAACTCAAGGTCATAATCATGGCATGGTTTCTATATTAAATGCTTTAAAATTTAAAGGTCAAATGTCTGTATTTATGTAGCCCAGGCTCTGTGTGCCAGTGGGCTACTACCCCTGCCTGTTGATTCTGGTACAGTTTAAGGGGCCTGGGTCCCGCTACGGTGAAAAGTGGGAGTTCTTTACCAAAGTTATAGAAAATAGCATAGTGCCTCCACCCAGAGTATGTTATAACTAGGTCAGATGACTGATTGATACAGCTCCCTGAGATGCTGCATCTACCCATCTCCCCGACCATCCACTCTGCACACTGGATCCCCAACAACCTTTTGCCACCAAATATCCTAAGTCTTTCAGAAGACAAAAGGAAATAAACTTCACTTGACACAGGAATTTCAACAATTAACTCACAGCTTTACTTGGAGGTAAGGGCTAGGAAAAGGGCACCTGGAACAGGGATCGCTGTAGAACAAAAAAAAGAAGTAGTGGCAAATTGGCAAACAACAGAAGGAGGGCCCATAGGCCAGTTCACCCCCTGGCTGCCTATCCCCACTGGTACCAGTGTTACACCAATAGATGTCCCTGGGGTACCCACTAGTGCCAGACCTGGATGTTGCCATGGATTGGCTGGCTGTTGGGGCTCTGAAAACTTGGAGAACTTGTTTAAATTAAATTCACACTCCCTTGTTTTATTTCCAGGAGCTAAGTCCTGTATACTCACGGTTTGCAGATTTCAATGCCTTTGGAGTAGCAATTCCCAGGTGTCCTGGAGTGGGGAGCTCTGCTCAATTCGTGCAGCAAAGGGCAGAAGAGAGAATGGTTCCTGTTGCTTTGGCAGGTTGGATCTTGCTCGAAGGTCTTTCAACTTGTCCCCTTGATTGAAGATCTGGTGGCTGGTCACCTTCAGACACTTCTGGCCCATTGCAGAGCTCAATGGCAGGTCCACACCAGCCCCAGAAGGCCCAGATCCATGAGTAGCTCCACAGCTCAGCTCCCCACGAGGGTCGTAGGTGCCCTAGTGCCCCGGCAAGCGCAGGTGACCTCCTGCGAAAGTGTGTCCCACTTGGAAGGGGTTGAATGGTTCCCTCCCTGGCTCTGGGAGAGGATTCCTAAGCAGTAGGAATTTCCTGCAGTCCCTGTGCTGAATCTGCAACTAAACCAGCAGCAGATAACTCTCCTGGATAACAGCAGTGACAGTTTGCCATGGGTGTCAGCATCTTATAAACAACTTTGGGTGGAACTTAGACCACAGCAGTCAGCAAGGGGTTCAGAACTGAACAGGCCCCTTGCCCACCCTTTTGTGCTTTCAGGTCCTAAAAATATCCATAACAGTTTCTCTTCAGCCTCAGCTGGGACCTAGCTCTCAGCCACTTCAATCAGTTCATATAGCAAGTTTACAGAAACTGGCTAGCACCCTGCACCTGAGATGCTTTGCCTCTTCAATCTCTTAAACAGAGTCCCGATACTTAAAGTGGTTCCTCTGCAGCAACTGTTTACTTTCAATCAGCAGCACTGCACAGTGCTATCTGATCATTCCTATATACAATGCAGAGTTTTTGCAACTCTAATCCTCTCCAATCCAGGCAGCACAGTTCACAATACTTGGAGAGTGGAAGGAATTGGTCAAGTCTCTCATTCTCTTTTCTCCTGATATTCCTTTTCTGCAATGGCAATCTCCAGTAGAGGCATGAGCAAGGACTCTCACAGTCCAAATCCACTTACGCAGAATCTTCCTGACTTGAGAAGAGCCCAGGAACAGACTGACTCAAACCCAGAAAGTTCTTAGGTTTTCACTTAAGAATTCAGTCTCCTGATTGGCTGTTCAAGCCTGTCAATCAGCAATAACCATAGTGTCAATATTTCCTGATTATTCATTGGGGCATGTTTTAGGCACCTTGATTAATGAAACTCCCTCTCCCAGAAGTCCTCTGGCTTCACTTTGGGCACTTAGAGATATTTCTGGCTGCTGGCAAGGGTCATAGTATTATCAACATGCCAGTCCCCATTCAGTTCCGGTGCAGCCCCATTGTGGTCCACAGTTCAAAGTGTCCCTGCAGGCCAGGTATGAACATTATGAAGATTTCCCCAGTGAATAATAGGAGCATCTATCCTCTATCAAGCGACTGTATATTTATTTACATAACCCTCTCAGTCCCTCGTCACTAGCTCCATTTTTTCCTGGCCTCCAGGAGCAGCGACTGGCTCATTAATATTCATGAGCCTTTTTAGTATTTAAATCTCCCCCCATTTCTACAGTACTCACTAGCACGGTTCTTTTGTTAAAGTAGTTCCCTTTTTTGCCTCCCCCTGGTGTCAGACCCCATGTAGGTGTGCAAGGGTGTCGTAGCACCAGGGAAACCTCTGGGCGACTGAAAATATGACCGACAAAAATGGCCCCTAAATGGCTAGACCGCATGCAACTGCACATGTACGGACCGGCAGACCTCATTTAAACAAATCTCCAAGGTTGCTGGTCCCTCGAATCGGACCTGCGCAGCCCATATAGGGCTAGGATCACCAGCAGGAGCCCCAGAAAGCAAGGTAAGCTCCATGGGGGGTTTACACTATTCCCCCCCCTTGAATGCTTGGCTTCCATGCCAAGCTTAAGAACAATTTTATAAAAAAGTATAAGAAGGTAAATTGGAACACCAACACAACAGTTCTAACTAGACACCAAGTTCCTACTATACAATAACATTCATTTTTTTCATTTCTTTTTAACTTTTTATTCAGAAACTGAATGGGATTACTCAACTGAGACTAGCTCATTTCCAGCGAGGTAGCTGTGCAAAACAACAATCTGTTACGTACAGTACAATAGTCATAAGCAACAAGCAGTATAAAAATGATATACATGCAATCATACAATACAAGACATACTTATGTTAAACAGCCATTACACAATCGATCAACATATTATCTAAATTCTATGGCAGTTCTTACTCGTGCTTCATTAAGTGTCCACTTTTTTATTGCACTAGCACAGATTTTCTTACCCCTAAGAGTTAAAGGTAACAAGTCCCAGGCTCCAGGACCACTATATAATAAATGTTTCCTACCTAATACTGTTTTTAAGTTTGGGAATTTGTACTCCAGGCCTGATGCAGTCCGAAGACCAGGTTTGACAGGTCTGACCTTAGAATAATCAGAGTTATAATCAGGAACAAGTTGCTTTGCACATTTTGTCATGAAATGAACTATATGAAGAGATTGTCTTTCTGTAAGACTAACCCATTGTAACCTATCGTATAATTCCAACCTATGTGTTCTTTTCGGAGCACCCAAAATAAATCTGGCCAGCTTACGATATATACCATCCAGTCTAGCCAGACTCCCAGTTGAAGTGCCTAGGTACACTATATCCCCATAATCAAGAACAGAAAACAGTATATACAGTGCATTAAATATCCTCCGCTGTCTAAGTCAATGATCACCTAAAAGGTAGTACCCATATGTTTAGTACATTATCCCATAGGACCCTTTTTATGCCCTCCATAGTACACTTTCCCTAATTTAGTCTTCCCTGTGTACTGTCTCACCTCCCTTTCCTTCTCTGGACTACCTTCACTTTAGGCCTAGTGAGTTTAGCATCATCGGGGCACATAATTACCTTCTGCAGAGACCTAGGGGTAACATATACCCTTTTGTGAATCACAAACGTGGGTAAATCATATGGAACCCCTGGGGCATCATAAGCTAACTTCAGTATGGGTCTAATTGTCCTGCCCCACCTTCTTGGGGTTTTTTGAATCTCAGAGCTAGCAGCTGCCTCCTGTCGGGGGCAGGTTCCCTGTCATCCCCACTTTGATCAGTACCTTCAGCATCTGTTGGGGCAGGGTGTTCTGGTGCTTCCTCCTCCTCCTCTCCTTCCTGTTACTTGGTATTACTTGGTATGAAAGAACAGAAGAAGGCCAAAGCCCATTGAGACTGTTCCTCACACTGTGTGGGACATAATTTATTTATTATCCCTTAACCAGACATCTAATTTGTTTTTAAAAATGGCGACACTAGTTGCCCCTACTAATTCCTGTGGCAAGGTGTTCCGTACAATGGAAGCTCTTATTGGAAAAAAGTTTCTCCTTTTGTTGGTTTTATAATTTTTTACCTCAAGCTGTTTAGTATGCAGTCTCGGAAAATGTCTCCTTTTGGAGAATGTTAGACCACATTTTTCCATTAGATCTGGTGAATTTATTAACTTAAAAACTATAAGCATATCACTTCATAGTCTTCTAGTTTGAAGAGAGAAGAGACCAGTAGCTTTTAATCTGTTCTGATAATCCAAATTTGTTAATCTTGGAAACATTCTGGTCACTCTCCTTTGAACCTGTTCAAGAATTGCTATATCTTTTTTTTGATTTGGATTCCAAAAAGGGGAGCCATAGTCTAGATACGGTCTAATATATGCCCTATACAGTGGAATAAGGCATTGTTCAATGTGGTTAATAAAAGTATGTTTTATTTGCCTCAAAAGTCTACTGGTCATGCAAGCAGTTCTAATACAGTGATCATTTGATGTAAGTTTATTATTAACATATATCCCTAAGTCTTTTTCACAATTTGATGAGTGAAGTGGTAGTCGGTTTATATAATACAGTATATCGTTTTTGGATTGTTTGCACTGAAATGCACTACTAAACATTTGTCTTGATTAAACTGCATATGATTATCATTTGCCCTGAGTGTTAATTTTTCCAGGTCCTCCTTTAATGCAGAAATGTTTTCTTGATTATTAACCTTGCCCTCGAATTTAGTATTGTCTGCAGATCTGACCATGACATTTTTTGGCCCTGTTTGTAAATCACTAATAAAGAGATTAAACAGTGTTGGTCCCAAGACTGACCCCTGTGGTACACCACTTGTCACACTACCCAGATCAGACAAGGTGTCATTGATTCTGACTCTCTGAGAATGATTTGTCAACCAGTTTAAAGTCCAGTTGACAATATCAGATGACAAACCTGGGTTGTGCATTTTAGTAATGAGTTTTTCCTGTGCGACTTTATTGAAAGCTCTACTAAAGTCCAAAAGAATTACATCAGAAGGGATACCCACATCTAGTAGAGCACTTATATTATTATATTATAACCCTCAGGGTTATCTTAAGGCCATTCAGAGGATGCAAGCAAACCAGTATTTAGTTCCAATGTGGGTCCTTCAAAAGGCTTATCTGCAAGGGAACTGCTCTGATACCACTGAAAGGGCTCAGCTGGGCTAGTGTTCAAGTCCTGCGTGGTCCCCTCCAATAGGAGTAGCAGGAGCAGCCTCCCCATCCCCACTTTGTTCCCTGGGTGCAGCTGTATCTACCAATGTAAGGGGCGGTCCCTGAAATAACCTGGCTAACTCTGCGGTGGGGTAGAGACTCCGGTGGGTACTATAATTTTCCCCCTCAGTTTTATCATCTGCACTTCCCTCCTTCGATACCCCCTTACCCTTGGCAGGCCCAGCCCCTATGACATCACAATCTCCATGCCTCCATCTCGTGTGTGCAGGAGTTCAAGTAGTGGGGGGTGAAGGAAGATCTTCTAAGGCACTTTCAGTGTCCATTATTTGGTCACCAATGGTCAGCAGGTGACTCTGATGAGTGTCCCCCTCAGGCAAGAAGCCCCTCCAACCTTTCCAGCACAATGTATGGGGTACTTTCCCATCTGTCAGCAATCTTGTGCTTTCCTGGTATGCCTAGATATCATTGCAATACTCTGTCACCTGCCTCCAGACCTGGCACTCACACCTTCTTGTCATAACGGTCTTTATTAGCCTTGTTTCTTTTGGTGGCCAATTCTGAAGCAAGGTGAAAGGCATCATTCAGTTGCTGTTTCAACATCCTCACATACTGCAAATTCTCTCCCTCCCCAAAACCAGCAGTGGATACTCCAAAGTATAGATCCACGGGCAGATGGGCTTCTCTCCTGAACATGAGCTGGTTGGGAGAAAACCCTGTGGCGTCATTCCAGGTGAAGTTGTAGGCATGGACCAGGGTGCTCCCCCGCTGTCTCCAAGTTTATTTATTTAAAAGCTGATGACTGGGAAAAGCACCATGAACCAAAGGCTCATTTCCAGGTGTGACCCAAGTGCGCTTGTCTTGGGGATCCAAGATGCCCAGCATGTCTAACAAAGTCTGATTGAATCTCTCAGGTTGGGGTCACCTTTGGGATGATATGGGGTGGTCCAAGACTTTCCGATGCCCTACAATGACATGAGTTCCTTTATAAGTCAACTCTCAAAGTCACAGCCCTGGTCTGAATGGATCCTCTGAGGGGCTTCGTAATGTACACAGAATTTCTCCACCAATATTTTGGCCACTGTGGAAGCTCACTGATTCTTGGTGGGGTAAGCCTGGGCATATCTCATAAAGTGATCAGTGACCACCAGTATGTTTGAGATGTTACTTGATTCTGGCTCCAGCATGGGGAAGTCGTTGTACACCAATTCCATGGGATCACTGGTTCGGATGTTGACTAATGTGACCGTCTTTTGGGGAAGTGCTTTTCGCTGTATACATCTCCTGCAGCTTTTACAATAGTTTTTCACATCTGCTCCCATCATTGGCCAGTAAAACCTGTTCTTGACCAATTCCAGGGTGTACTCAGCACCCAGATGGCCCATATCATTGTGCAATGTCTTTAACACAGTCTTTATATGTCGCTCTGGTAACACCAATTGCTCTGGGGGTGCACCCTGCTGGTCTTGCTTCTCCCAATAGAGCAGTCCCTTCTTTAACTGTAGCTTAGGTCATTCTCATAACAGAAGCCTAGCGGGGGAATAGGGAGAATAAATGGAGTCCACTTGAGTCTGGTTCCCATTCTGTTGAAGCAATCTAATTATCTTCCCTGTGACAGGACTGACTCTATGATCCCTTTTTAAATTCTGCATGGTCAGTTGGGGGTGGAATCTCACATCCGAGGCAGCCAGATGGCAATAGGCAACTGGGAGACAACTTCCTGAGTCCCCCAAGCATTCCACCAGGCAGGGGGTATCCTCTACAGGGAAGGTTACTTCACTGTCATACTTCTTACATAGGGCCTTCACTGCTTGTTCTGAAATGTTCACCCAGCTCAAGTGCTCGGTGGTGTAAGCTGGGTGGCATCTTGATAGAGTGTCTGCATCCACATGATTCAGACTGGTGTGATACTCCACGCAGTAAACATAGGTGGACAAAGCTGACAGCCACCTATGACCAGCTACATCCAGTTCGTTTGTAAAAGTTTGTGAAAGTTTATTCCTTAAGTACACTCCAAGGAAAAGGATAGCCCATTTGAGCGTTAACTCATTTTCAATGGGGTCCATAAGCATTCAAAACAAGTTTAATTAAATATACAGCATATAAAATACATGTATTACATAGAGATATAGAAAGTCTTAAATAGTCACATACGTTCACAAGAATGGGTAAGACCATAAAAAGTGCAGAATGTTAATGGCAACAACAATTTTTTGGTTGTGCAAACTTTTGGGATAACCAGCTTTTGATCTTATTCCTTGGGGCAATTGCCTTTTTTCTCAAGTAGTCTGGCAGCCCATTCCAAATTCTTGGGCCACTGGCCATTAGGGTAGAATTTCCCTTTGTAGTTCTCATTTTGAGAATCCCCAGTTCTAGGTTTTGTGCTGCTCACAAGTCTGGTCTAACAATGTGTATCTCAAATAAATTATCTAGGTATGGTAGTTTCTTATTCTTTAAGTACTGATGAGTCAAGTGCATTATATGCAGATGTCTGTGCTCCATTAAATTAATCCAATTCAAGGATCTATGCATTCTGCAGCAGTGTGTCAACCAGGGGCGTCCAGGGCAAACAGCAAATCTATTCAAGGCTACATCCAGCCGATCTAGTTCAGCCCTGGATGCCCTCACGTAGGCTACATCGCTGTAATCAAACAATGGGATTATTGTGGTATTAACTATATATTATCTAACTTTAAGTGGTATACAGTGTCTCAGTCTGTATAGTGCCCCCAGACTGGAATGTAGTCTTTTAATCAGATTGTCTAAATGCACTTCCCATTTCAACTGCGCATCTAACCATACTCCTAAAATTATTTATTTATTTATTTATTAAATTTTGGTCACCGGGTAGGCCCACTGAACCCCGAAGGTCCCTTTTTCAGGGGCTACCCGGGATAACAATACAAGTTATAAGAATGAACAAGGACTTAAGGAACATTTGAGGCATTGTGAGTTACAGCATGAGGTGGTTACAGTAAAGAAAAATAGTGGATACAGGCATGGTTACAGGCATGGTAAAAGAAAAGCAGTGGATACAGGCATGGCTTACAGACACGGTAAAAGAAAAGCAGTGGATACGTTTAAGGAGAAATTGCAGCTTGGATTCTATTTTTTTGGAACAAGCAAATGATTTAACTAAAAGGTTTTTGGAAAGGGGTTATGATCCATACTTGTTAGAACAAACAAAAGAAAAAGTAAGTAAAATCTCGAGGAGCAGTCTTTTGGAAGGTAAAAAAGGAAAAAATAATGTAGAATGTCAGCCTTGCACTTTCATTACTCAGTACAACCATTTGGCAGGACAAATTGGAAATATTATATATAAAAACTGGCCTATTTTGTTGAGTGATAGTGGGGTTAGCAATGCAGTAGGTTTAAAGCCAAGAGTCATATTTTCTAAAGCTGAAAGCTTGAAGGACAAACTGGTACAAAGTCGTATGAAAAGGGACAAAAATGTGAGCCATACATGGATACCTGTGAGATCAAAAGGCTTTTACAAATGCTTTAGGTGTAATATATGTAAATTTGCCAGTAGTTGTCATGAAACATTTGTGCACCCGAAAAATCCTAATGTTAAAATTCAGGTTAGAGAGTTGATTACTTGCATACACCGTATGTGGTGTATGTACTTTGGTGCACTTGTGATTTAATATATGTTGGCAAAACTATCAGGCCACTTAAACAACGTGTACAAGAACATGTTCGTTCCATTTTGAATAGCAATAGAAACACTCCATTAGGTTCCAATTTTTTGGAATTTCATCAATCGGATCCAAGTTTTTTGAAATTTATGGGTATAGAACACATTTATCCATTATTTATAGGAGGTGATAAATCAAATTTAAATTAATTCAAAAAGAAAGCAAATGGATTTACAAGTTAAACTCCGTTAGACCAAATGGATTTAATAATCAGTGGGACCTTAAACCTTTTCTTAAGGGCAGTAATTGAGCATGAAAGTTTTTACTGAACCAATGTTTTTTGTTATTATGCTATGGATTATTACATCAGTAATGTTGCAATTTGGCTTTTTTCTTTCTAGATTTTCATCTTGAACCTGGAATCTACCCTTTTTGGACCTCGACTTTTGATTTTTTTGTTTTACTTACTTAGTTACTAGGGGGTCCTAGAATGTTGTTGTAAGAAGAAATATTTTTTTAAGGGTAGATTTACTTAGTTATGGTGTAGTTTTGTTTTGAGTTAATATTTAAAGCAGCAATCTCTTTTTGTATTTGGCGTTGTTAAATATAAGCAGCCTTAGAAATTTAGTTTATTAGATTTATGAATGTGACCGTTTTTGCTGCTTTATTTAGAACTCTAAATTTAATGTTTTTATTTTGATTAAAAAATGTTAGTTTATTATACATGACTGTATGAATATTTGATTGTTAACTTGGTATTTTTTTACTTGATTATTGAAGGGTGAGGGTTTCTTTAAGTAATGTTTAATCTCCATGTGCTTTAAACTTAATTGATAAAGGTGTTAATTAAATGCTGTATTTAAGGGATGTTTTCCTTGAGTAGCATCACCCCCTGATGAAGACTTGTTAAGAGTCGAAGCGCTGGGTGTCTAGTTGATGTTTGTTCTACCGCTGTATGTTCTGTGATCTTCATATATATAGTACAAATTATTTTTTTACACGAATATCTTTGGTGCTGCTTTGTTTGTGTTTTATACCATTCATATACAGATTGAACAATATTGGGCCTAACGCTGATCCTCGAGGGACCCCAGATTTAATGCACTCAAACTGTGATGTACAAGGGCCCAAAGTGACTGATTGTGTTCTGCCAGTCAAATATCCCCTGAACCAGTTTAGAGCCACCTGGTTGAAGCTAATATCCTTCAGCATATTTAGTAAAGCTAGATGGTTAAGGATATCAAATGCTTTGGACAAGTTTATGAATATGGCCCTGACCAAGAGGCCCCTGTCCAGTGAAATCTGAATAGCAGATGTTACCTTTGTTTTAGCTGTTAGTGTGCTGTGATTAGAATGGAAACCTGATTGATATAAATAATATAAATTGCTATTCTCCAATAAGCCTGTGACTGTTTCCCTATACATTTCTCAAAAAGTTTGAATATTATCAGAAATAAAGATATGGGTCTGTAGTTCTGTATGTAATTTTTTGTCCAGATTTGTACACAGGGATTACCGTTGCCACTTTCCAGGCACTGGGGTATGTTCCAGTAGCTGTAAACAAATTAAAAACGTCAGAGATTTTTTTAACCGTGGTCTGCATGTAGGTAAGGAGATTGTTGTCCGTCATCACGGTGATGTTGGCCCCATACATGTAGTTGTGGAACTGATCCACAATAGCCCACTGTAACATCAAAAACTTGTTTGTGGACTGGATACCTCCGCTCTGACAGGTTCAGACTCCGGCTTGCAAAAGCTACTGGGTGCAAACCCTCATGGTATTCTTGATATAGCACTGCTCCCAGGCCACTGAAACTGACATCAGTGTGAAGAACATAGGGTTTCTGCAGATCTGTATACACAAGCACCGGGGCATGTGTTAAGCAGTAGATGATATCTTCAAAAGACTGGTCACGCTCTTCATTCCATCGGGAGCCAAAAGGTTCTGATGGACGAAAGTAGCTGATTTGATTAGCTTTGGCCCTAGGTGAGGTGGCTTTCTTGCTTTTGTTGGTGGGGGGATACCCCTGTAACAGAGTCAATAGTGGCTGAACTACCCTGGTGTACTCCTTCATGAATCTTCAATAGGATCTGCAGAAAGCAAGCATGCAATGGAGCTCTTTCAATGTCCAGGACTTAAGCCATGTGGTAAGGGCTTCGATCTTACTGTGGTTAGTCTGGATGCCCTTCGCAGAGACTATGTGTCCAATGTATTTAATTAAGGCCTGAAAGAACTGCCATTTATCAATTGACCATTTCAGTCTAAACTCCTCCAGGCAATCCAACACCTTGAACAACTGGGCCTTGTGTTCTTCCTGGGTCTTCCCAAATACAATGTCATCTAGGTAGACCAAACATTCCAGTAAGTTCATGTCACCCATGGCTTTCTCCTTTAGGTGCTGAAAGGTGGCTGGGGTGCCCGAAATCTCCTGTGGCATCCTGATGAACTCATAAAATCTGAGGGGACATATAAAAGCCGTCTTCTCCTGGTCCTGGGGGCCATCAGGATCTGATAATAGCCACTCTGCAGATCCAGGACTGAGACCCACTGGCTACCATTTAAACAATCCAGGGTATCCTGTATTCTGGACATAGTGTACTGATCTGGCACAGTCCGTTTGTTTAATGTATGATAATAAACACACATTCGTATTTTTCCTCACTACAACAATAGGGGATGCATATTACTCCTCTACATTATCTTGTATGCAACTACTATAATGCCTGTCTCCTAGTTATAGTCTTCCTAGATGTCCCTGTAGTATTTTAGCACTTATGACCAAACCTAATTGTTATTTGTTTAGTGCAAATGATACTCTCTTTACCTTAATTTTGTTTCAGGCTTTGTTATTTGTGCTACAACTTGTCTGTAATGTAATCACCTGCATGTTTCTTTTATTCCTACATTTGATTATTTGTGATCATATATATTGTAACCTGTTATCTTAACTGTTATTGTTTTGTACCCTCCTGGGTTATCCCTAAAAAATAGTCATTGTTATGGCTAGTGCACCCACCCGGTCATCAAAAACTAAGTAAAATAAAAATATGGGCACCTTGATTTTTGAATGATCCTGGCAGCCATCATTTCCTGAAGGTGCCATCGGATGTCATTAATGTCAGCCAGGGCAAGTCACCTGGATCTTTTCCAGAAGGACCTCTTATCAGTAAGTCATATGTGATGCTGTTCTCCACTCACTCACTCACCCCACATCCCATTCATGTAGAGAAAACACCTTTGTCTGGGCCACCAATTTTCTCTTGCACTATCGCTTTCCAATCCTCTGGGATGGGGGAGTCACTCAAGTTAAATAATCCTGGATCAATCCCTGGGTGGGGCGCCCCCTTTCACTGCAGCAGGTTGCACTGCCACATCGATGCAGTAAATTCTTGCCAAAGTCCAATCCTTCCTTACTACCATTTCCCAGTCTATGACATTCTTCACCTGCACAACAACCCTTTGAACACAGGTATGCGCTCTCACTGTCAAGACCCTTGCTTCACCAACAGCCCCATGGGAAGCCCATGCTCCTCCAGGGCATCCAGCATCAACAACCGATTTGTCACATCTTTCTTCAACCTCATTAGTCAAGCAATATTGCATTCCATTTTGGGCAACAGCAAAATGTCATAAAAACATAGAAGTTGATGGCAGATAAGGACCACAAGGCCCATCCAGTCTGCCCATTTTTTCTACCTTATGAATGTGCCTTAGGCCTGTACTCTGTCAATGGCCTATCTACTCATACTCATCTGTATTGCTCCCTTATGCCTATCCCATGCCTGTTTGAAGTCCTGCACTGTATTCATATCCACCACTTCCTGAGGTGGGCTGTTCCATGCATCCACCACCCTTTCTGTGAAAAAGAACTTCCTCACATTTTGGCTCCAACTCTTCTCCACATTATTCCTACAGGGTCATCAGGCTATTCAATGGGTGGCTTCCCCTTCCTTCTGTAGGCCTCTCTAACCAAGGGGTGCATTGAGCACTCTTTATCTTCCCTTTCAGCCTCCCTGGCTTGGCACAGTTGGGACAAATGTCCAAACATAAGCACATTCGTGCCCACTAACACAGGCACTCCATCATGGATTCCAGACTCAGGACAGATCACAGACAGGGTCTCTACAGCATCTCCTACACCAGCCACTTTAGTAGAAAAAGCCATCCACACTTTGCTATAGCCGAGGTAGGGATGTGACTTTTCACTAAGTCCCCATATGTGTAGTCCCTCAAGCAGTTGCAATTCAACATCGGATAAGTGCTGGTCGTACCAGGATTTAAAAGCAATGGTGACTTGTAAGCCACTATTAAGAACAGCAAGATTTTAATAAAATACAAAGGGAACTTGTTAAATTGAAACTGCTTTTGAACGAACAAAAAACACAGTGGATGTTATTTGGGAAGAAATATCTTAAAGAGACAACTAATAAGGAACTTAGATTTTTATCAACAATTATCATAGATCGTGTAGATTCCTATAAATACTTAGGGGTTATATTACATAAAAACTTAACTTTTGAAATGCACATAACATCTACATCAATAAAACTAAAGAGACTGCTGAGTTTCTTTTACAGGAATAGATCCCTTTTTAGTTTTAAGATTAGGAAACTATTGGTTTCTACTTTGTTCTTACCTATATTGGATTATGATGATATAATCTATAAAAATGCAAAAAAATCATTACTGTGTTCTTTGGATATTCTATTTAATAGTGCACTAAGATTTGTAACAAATCTTCCATTTAGAGCTCATTGCTGTGTTCTATATCAAAACTCAGGTTTTTTCTCATTGTTTGATAGGAGAGATATCCACTGGAATTTATTGGTGTATAAGTTTCTGCTGCAATTATTACCAGTCTTTTTATTAAACTTATTACAAATAAGGACACAAAAACAATATTCCCTTAGGTCTTTTACACGAATAAGTTTTTATATGTCAAGATCTAGGACAAAATTCGGTGATAAAACCATATCAAATTTAGTGCCCAAAACATGGGAACGACTGTCTAAACAGATAGACAGTACAGTATTGTTACCATTTAAATGTTTTAGGTCTTTTTTGATGATTTTGTAAAACAAACACTGTAATTGTTATGGATAAATTATGTTCTTTTATGCTTATATTATAATGTAAAATTAACTTTGTACTGAAACTGAAATTTTGTATGTAAGTCTGTTTTGTGATGTTATATGTTGGATTCAATTGCAAAATAGATAATATTATCTCAATTTGATATCCAATAAAAAAGTTTGAAAGTTAAAAGCCCGTGTGGAGATGCCAATTATGGTAATGGTGGTCTCAGTCGATGGTCTCACTAGCTTACTCATGTCAACTGAAGCTGATGTGATGGTTCTAGCTGTGGAGGCTCTTACGTGAGCCATGGAGCTAGACCTGCCATGGGCCCCGATGTGCTCGTTTACCAGACCCCTCAGTAGTTTCCCTGGTTCTGGCTCAAATTCTCAGGTGGCCTATCTCTAATGGGTTCAATGACATCCTACACCCCTTCTGTATATGGCCCTTGCCCCCACACTGATGGCAGATAGATAGATATTTTTATTTATAAAGTGCCAAATTACTTGGACTCTGTGTTCAATACACTAAAATCACAATTCAGTATTATTTAAAAACACCAACATACATAATAAAATCATTATAAATACAAAATTCCATTCCAACTATCAAGCAAACTCATATAATAAATGCCAGTTTGAATAAATATGTTTTTAATCCCCTTTTAAAGGCTTCTGCCAATGGGGGGGGGCATTAGATAGTCAGGCAAGGAGTTCCACAGGGTTGGTGCAGCCACTGCAAATGCTCTATCTCCTGAATGCCACAACCAAATCCTGGGAACCCCCAGGAGGCCCCCCCTTGGCAGAATGGAGCATCCAGGCCAGATGGTAAAGGTCAAGGAAATCTTGCAGATAGATGGGACTGCCATTGTGCAGAGTCCTATAGGTAAGGAACCCTATCTTGAAGACAATCCTCCACTTGACTGGCAACCAGTGCAGTCTGCAAAGGACGGGGGTTATATGCCTCTTCATCCCAGTCAATAGTCTTGCCACTGCATTCTGCACCAGCTGCAGTCTGCAGAGGTTGCCTCCAGATAACCCAAGGTACAGGGCATTACAGTAATCCAGCCTGGATGTTACAAAAGCATGCACCAGTGTTGGCAGATCCTTAGGAGGGATCAGGACTCAGATTTGGGCAATGTTCCTGAGATGGTAAAAAACACTTTTGACCATGGCTGAAGATCAAGTGTCAGGTCATCATCCAGGATTGCACCCAAATCCTTCATCTGTCTAGAAGGGACAAGGAGAACACCTTTTCAGTACTAGATTAGGGGACAACCCCCCCCATTTCCCCCTCCTCCATGAGGACCCGGCTCCACCACCAGTACTCCAGTCTTGTCTGGGTTGAGTCTAAGCCAGTTTTGAGTCATCCACAACTGGATTTCCTCCAAGCAGCTGTTAAAAATGGAGTCTGACACCTGGCCATCAGGTGCACAGGACAGGTACAGTTGGGTATCATCTACATAGCAGTGAAAACCCAACCCGTATCACCTGATAATGTCCCCCAATGGCAGAATGTACACCATGAACAATAAGTGTGACAGGACTGACTTCTGCAGCATGCCACAGCACAGAGGCTTCGGGCTAGATGAGACAAGTCCCATTTTCACCCTCTGCACTCTGTCCATCAGGTATGACCTGAACCAGCTGATAACATTGCCTGCCAGCCCACACCAGAACTGCAGGAGGTCAAACAGCATCTCATGTTCCACGGTGTCAGATGCTGCAGAGAGGTCCAGGAGAACCAAGATGGTACAAGCTCTCCTGTTCCTTACCTTCAGGAGATCATTAAGCACCCTTACCAGGGTGGTCTCCATACTATGCTCCACGTGGAACCCAGGCTGGAAAGGCTCATAGGTAGATGAAGATGCAAGGTGTCTCTCCAGCTGAACAGCCACCACTTTCTCTATAATCTTCCCAAAAAATGGGAGGTTTGAGACCAGCCTGTAGTTGCTGACGCAGTCCAGATCCAAAGAGGGTTTCTTTAAAAGGGGCCTAACCAGAGCCTCTTTCAAGGAGAATGAGAAGATCCCACTCCTCAATGAACTCCACACAGCCTCAGCAACCACAGGTCCTATCAGGTCCAAATATTCAACCACAAGTCAGGCTGGACCTGGGTCCAGATCACAATGTGTAGGCCACAGCTTTGAGATTATCCCCATCACCTTTACCACCCCAACTAGCTCAAACTCATCCCAGACAGGAGGAGTGTTTCAGCACAACTCAGGCCGGAGACTGCATCCTTTTCCAGAGATACTCGAGGAGAACTCAGCAATGACAGAGGACACCTTGTCGGAGAAGAACAGAGCCAACTACTCACACTTAGTGCTAGAAACTGCTAGACCTGCACAGAGACAGACAGGATGTAAAAGTCTGTCTACCATATGGAAGAGCTGAGTTGGTCTGTTCCCTGCCACAGCAATCTCCCTAGACAGAAACTCTGCCTTGTTTCGGGAGATTTCCCCTTGATAGTCAACATAATGTGACTGTAGAGCCAGTTTGTCCTCTGTCTGGCCAGATCTCCTCCAGCATCTCTATCACCTATGCCCCTTAGCCTTATAACTCCGGAGCACCTCATCATACCAAGGAAATCTCCAGCGAGTATGCAAGGGGTGAACACGAAAGGGTGTGATTGAGTTGAAGGTTGTAGTCACCGCCCCATTATAGGCCACCGCTGATTCCTCTGGCCACATTGCACAAGCCACTCCCACACTCAATAGGTCCAGCACTGCCAGCAGTCCCACAGAGGAAAAGTCTCTTAATGAGCGGGACCGAAGCATCTCTACAGGGGCTGGACCATTGGAGCGGGTCTGCTAAACACAAACCCCATGGTTCTGTGATCTGAGCAAACCACCGGATCAACACAGAGGTCAGTAATATTGAGACTCACTGAAAAAACTAAGTCCAATGTGTGGCCGCCTGATTGTGTTAACGATGTGACATGTTGTGTCAGGCCCAGGGTCTCCATGCATTTCAGGAGGTTGCTTCCAAACTTCGAGAGCCCACCATCAACCCAGGCATTGAAGTCCCCCAGGAACAACCACCTGGGGAACTCCAATATCAGGCCAGTAACGAGCTCCTTGACTTCCCTCAAGAAGTCCACACCCACTTCCGGAGGACAATAGAACAAGAGAACCTTGAAACCCACATCCACACCTCCCCGGGTGGCCACACTTTCAAAAGACTGTATAAGACCTATGTTTAGCATCATGAGGTTGAGGCTAGACTTAAAACAAATGGCCTACCCCCACCCCTGTGATTCTCTTTCTCAGGGTGTGTATCACAGAGTACCAGGCTGGAACTGCTGTCTTCAAAATGGGAGCATCATTTTAGTCCAGCCATGTCTCAGTGATGCAAGTCAGGTCTGTCACAAATGCACTCAGCAGGTCAGGCCCTCTGCTCCCACAGTGCCAACCTTAGAGCGCAATAGTGTGAACAGGTAACAGACAGGGTAACCGTCCTATCTGCTTTTGGGTCTGAATCACCTTTAGTCTTAAGTTCTGGGGGGATTCAAACTGTGAACCTTATGCTAGTGAACCCAACTGTACAGGCTCAGATAATATTCTGTTTGGTGGGATGCAATATAGCTTTTTTCTAAGGGCACCTAACCAGGTATCAAAAATGAACCCTTTTAACTCTGTAAGAGACCTTAGGCATATTCTTACCTTTTTACTCAAGCTCAGTAACACCATCAAGCTGTTGAACAGTTGTCAGACTTAACTACCTATACGTCACATGCAAAAAGAACTGACAGACACCCAGGCAGTCTTTCAAAGAAAAGGTTCTTTACTAAAAGATGATAAAAATATGAAGAATGTAAACACAGAACAATATATCAAAGAGCTCACAATCACATAAAAGAACAAGGGAAAAGTACAAAACAAACACTCCTACCACAATACATTTAGACCTTTGCTGTCTAAGGTATTACCTCTGGAAGTGCTTTAGTGAGATCAGAGAACTGTTTTTCTCTCAGAGTCCCAAAATAATATGACATACATTTCAGACACAAATATCAGTTTAAACTCTGTGTCTCCACACCCCTTCTGTGAGTCATCTAGCTCCTCCTTTTAGAAAATAACATTTCAAACATGATTTCCTTCCAGGAGGTATGTTAAATAATGTTAACATCTGCAAAAAAACATTTCCCAAATTATGAATCTTTGATCAACCAGTTCCTTTGAGGTTTACAACCCTGCAGTCCATCACCCAGGTGTGAAATAGCCAACAGGATCCACTAGATGGTGTCCTTTCCTGATGCAATAAAATGTGTATTCAAGTTCTAAATTCAAAAGCAGCAGCAGGTGATGAGGGCCATGAACTGTCTCTAGAAGGATGTTCCAATTAACTGTTTCCTTCTGATCTGTTTAATTACATCCTGGTTTTCAGCTGCTGACACCTTGTAATTTATCAGTGTCAGTGGCTCAGTAGGTAGCACACTCGCCTCTGAGATGGGAGATCAGAGGGCTGTGGGTTCAGTTCTCACATCTGGCACTTGGGTTAATATCCCAGTACTGACACTGTAGTGCAGCATGAGAGGGGTGCTGTACTTCTGAGGTGCCGTCTTTCAGATGAG
Organism: Neoceratodus forsteri; assembly: GCA_016271365.2. Taxonomy (NCBI): domain Eukaryota; kingdom Metazoa; phylum Chordata; order Ceratodontiformes; family Ceratodontidae; genus Neoceratodus; species Neoceratodus forsteri. The sequence goes on from CM028133.1 coordinate 982,993,060, forward strand.
ATGTTAAACCGAGGTCCCATCTGCCTGGATTGGTGGTAGTTCAGGTGGATGTTAAAGATCCCATGGCACTTATCGAAAAGTGTAGGGGAATTTCCCCAGTGTCCTGGCCAAATTTTCCTCATTCACTAAAAATACCACCAACAGCTTAATCTGGTTCAAGGTCAGTTGGCATTCATCTGTATCCCCTTCCCCCGGGTCGTGCCTGAAAATAGGCAGGATTTGTCTAGTGCACTTACCCAGTCAACAAAAACTAAATGAATAAATAAAAATAATATAAAATAAAATTTAAAGGGCTGAATCTCACAGACTGACATTTCATACACAGACCACTTATTTATAATACCAATATCATACAATAATCATAACCAGCTGGCCAAGCGTCACAGGGTCAACTGAGGATATCAAGTCCATCATAATGGCAGTCTTGTTCCTCATCGACCTGGCATTGCATAACACAACTTGAGTAGGATGAGGTGAGGTGGCTGGACCTGTCGTCTACCCACCTACAGAGGTGGAGCCCTTGGGTATGGGAACTAAACATGGCAACCATCTTTCAAGTTTCCATTTTAACCCAGGGCATCTCCTCTCCCTTACCACTCGAATCCCTGACACTCCGGCTGACACCCTGGAATAGCCCCCTCTGGCTCTACCTCTCCTGGCTATCCGTAAGGCCCTACACCGCCTGTAGGCCTCAGCCGGAAGCGCTGGAAGTTCAAAGGGTCGAAGGTCACAGAGAAAGCCACCCAAGTAGCTGTGGCTTAGGGTTTTCTCCCAAACACATTTCTAATATAAACAGTATCACCCCACCTCAGATAAAGCCCCCACATTTTAAAAATAAACCCTCACAACTTCAACCTTAACAGCCACCCACCTACCGCCCTTAAATAAACTAAAATAAAGCAATAAACACAAATAAATTATAACATTTCAAATAATAATAGTAACCAAAAATACTCAAAATACTGTCCACTGAGATGATATCAGTCTTAACCCACTGAAAATAATTAAAATGTCAGCAAACCCAATGCCACAGTTTCAAAAAGAAATTTGTAGTTGAAACTGATGAGGAGGGCTCTCATCACCTCCTAATCATAAACTTAGTCCAAAGGATGTGACACTCTCTCAGTAATATCCAAAACTTTTTATAAGATAGCAACTCAGAAAAAGAGAGGCCCTCTCATTTCCTCCTGGCTCAGTCAGAATAATCCATAAGACCAACCTCCAGCAAAGAACATTAAAATCCAAACACCTAGATAGTAGCACAGTTCAAGTTTGATGGAGATTACGACTTCCGGGTGGGGAGTTCCATATGATGGGCTCCTGAGGCTGCGGCCTATCCTGCGCCACAGGACAGGTTCCTGACACTCCTACTGGGGCACTTACAGCTAAGGGGCTCCATTCCATAGCCTGTTCACTGCCCTGGACCATAACCAGCACCCCTGATCTCTCTAGTTCTGCTACTCTCTGAGCTAGCTCATCCATTTGAGCCCTAAACCCGAACTCAGGAGTAGGCACTTGCATGGGGAGCCCAGCACCGTAAGTCATGAGGCCTGTGCTAGGGACCATCCCACTCACCCCTAGAGGCTTGCCTAATCCCTGATTCACCATCAGTTTAGTTGTGGTAACCACATCCTTACACTCCTTCAACAGGGTCCTTAATTCCTGTAGCTCACCAGAGGGCACCTCTCTTCCCACCTGAGTAGCAGCTGTTGGAGCACTCTGTATTCCCCATTGCCCTTGCTCCTCCTCTGCCTCTCTGGCATCTCATACTAATACCCAGTCAAGGGGGTAGTCACTCTTTCTATGAGCTAGATGTAGTTGTAATACTAGCAGGGTGGAATTGCAGGCAACTTTCACCACATACTGGCGCCACATCTGGTTTAGATACTGAGCTGCCACTCCCTCTTTCCTAAATACCCTTTGCAAGGCTCTCTACACCTGAATTAGGAAAGTAGACAAAGGTTCCCCCTCCCACTGGTGAGTGGTTTTGAATTTTCACATGAGATCCTCGCAGGACTCTGGGCAACCAAATACATTTTCCAAAGCTGTCAGGAATACCTGGGCTGGAGCATCAGGGTCTGTGTCTTGCAAAAAGTGGATGATTCTCAACCTCAGAACATTGCCAGTCCTGCACTAAAGGGGTGGCACAATCCATCCAGGCCTCCAGATTATCTTCACTATTCAGGGTATGCTTAACCCATGAGAACATTCTCCGCCTACGGTAGGAATCGAAAGTTATAGGCTCATGGCTAGGCTGAGGTTTTTCAGTCTTAGGGGGCCTTGGAGTGGGCCCGGATCCTCATTCCCCCCATCCCCAGGAAAGTGATGCTAAAAGAGGTCACAATAGGCAGAGCCTCAGACAGCCCCTTAGCCACCAGAGCCTCAGGTATCCAGCCATCTTCAATCACATTAGAACTTTCCATTAACACAGTCAATGTACCTTTACCTGGATCCAGCATTTTCCCTTGTACCTTCATTATTCCAAATCTCAATATAGTGGACACATACGTCTCTAGGTCTCCCTTGTCCATCTCTTGGGGTACTCCCAGCATGAGAAAGGACTTCTAAGGGTCTATCTTCATGCCTATACTCCATTCCGCCAACTTCACTTTGTCCTCTTCGGTGGGCCTGAACCTGGGCCTTGGTCGAATGGACTTGGGTGCCTGGGACCCCACAGGAATCTCACCATTCAGGTTCTCCATGGCAGGCATGACTGGCAAACAGGAGATCCCAGTGGTACCTCCAAAGATATAGCATAGGCACTGTGTGCTGGTGGGCTACTACCCTTGTCTGTTGACCCTGGTACAAGTTAATGGGCTTGGGTCCTACTACAGTGACAATTGGGGGTTCTTTCCCGAAGTTATAGAAAATAGCATGGTGCCTCCACCCAGAGTAAGGCATAAGTAGGTCGGATGACTGATTGGTACAGCCCCCTGGGATGCTGCATTTATCCATCTCCTCAACCAGCTACTCTGCACACTGGACCCTCAACAACCTTTTCCCATCAAATATCATAAGTCTGTCAGAAGGCAAAAGGCAAAAAACTTCCCTTGACACAGACATTTCAACAATTAACTCATGCTTTATTTGGGGGTAAGGGCTAGGAAAGGGGTACCTGGATAACGAATAGCTGTGGAACAAAAAAAAAAGTGAGTTAGTGGCAAATTGGCAAACACAAGGAGGGCCCGTAGGTCAGTCCATCCCCTGGCTGCCCGCCCCCAAAGGTACCAGTGTTACACTCTGAGAAGTCCCTGGGGTACCCACTAGAGCCAGGCCTAGATGTTGCTGTGGGTTGGCCGGCTGCTGGGGCCCTGAAAACTTGGAGAAATTGTTTAAATTAAATTCACATTCCCTTGTTTTATTTCCATGAGCTAAGTCCTGGGTACTTGCAGTTTGCAGATTTCAATGCTTTTGAAGTAGCAATTCACATCTGGGAATATCTGTGCTAGAGTGTGGAGCTCTGCTCATTTCATGCAGCAAAGGGCAGAAGGGAGAATGGTCTCTCTTCTCTTGGTAGGTTGGACCTTGCTCAAAGACCCTCAGCTTGTCCCCTTGATTGAAGGTCTGGTTGCTGGTCACCTTCAACTGCTTCTGGCCCATTGCAGAGCTCAATAGCAGGTCCACACCAGCCCCAGAAGGCCCAAACCCAGGAGTGGCTCCACTGCCCAGCTCCCCACAAGAATTGTAGGTGCAGTAGCACCCCAGCAAGTACTGGTGACGTCCTGAGACAGGGGTTCCCACTTGAAACGGGTTGACTGGTTCCCTCCCTTGCTCTTGGTGAGGATTCCTAAGCAGTAGGAATCCCCTGCAGTTCCTGCACTGAATCCGTGAATAAACTGACAGCAGACAACTTTCCTGGATAACAGCAGTGACAGTTTACCATGGGTGCTAGCCTCTTATAAACAACTTTGGATGGAACTTAGACCACAGCAGTCTGCAAGGGGTTCAGAACTAAACAGGCCCCTACCCACCCTTTTGTGCTTTCAAGTCCTGAAAATGTCTCTCCAGTCTTAGCTGGGACCCAACTCTCGGACACTTTGATAAGTACACACCGCAAATTTACAGAACCTGGCTAGCACCCTGCACCTGAGGTGCTTTGGCTCTTCAGTCTCTTAAACAGAGTCCCGATACTTAAAGCAGTTCCTCTGCAGCAACTGTTAATTTCAATCAGCAGCTCAGTACATTCAGATCAGTCCCATGTACAGTACAGGGTCTCTGCAACTCTAATCCTTTCCAATCCAGGCAGCACAGTTCACAGTACCTGGAGAGTGGAAGGAATCAGTCCAGTCTCTCACTCTCTTTTCTCCTGATATTCCTTTTCTGCAGTGGCAGTCTCCAATGGAGGCCTGAACAAGGCCTCTCGGAGTCCAAATCCACTTACACAGAATCTTACTGACTCGAGAAGAGCCTGGGAACAGACTGACTCAAACCCAGAAAGTCCTTGGGGTTTCACTCACGTATCTAGTCTCCTGATTGGCTGTTCAGGCTTTCAATCAGCAATAACCACAGTGATCAATATTGCATGATAGTTCATTGGGACATATTTTAGGCACCTTGATTAATGAAACTCCCTCTCCAGGAAGTCCACTGGCTCCACTTTAGGTGCCTAGACACTTGATTGTCTGCTGGCAGAGGTCATAGTATCATCAACATGTCAGCCCCCATCAAGGTAAACTACGAACTAAGAAAACTTCAAGCCCTTGGTTTACTGCCAGTCTTAAAGCTGCATTATTCCATAAGGATGCCCTATGGAAAAAAGTGTGCAAGACCTAACTTCCTTTTGACAGGACAGCCTTTAGAGTAGTTAGATACCAATGTACGAAATGTACCAGAGCTGCAAAAGCTAGTTACTTAAGCAATAAATTGGTTTCAATGTCAAATTGCTCTGCATAATTCTGGAAGACCCTGAAAGAGGTAGAGGGTCATAGATCGTAAGATTCTATCCCCGCTAAAATTGCATCCGGAGGTTCTACCTACACAGACAAACACACAATTGTAGATCTTCTCAGTTGTCATTTCACTACAGCTGGGCTGGCATTTGACTCCTCTCCTGTTGACAACATATGTGACCAGCTCTGTATTAAGGACCAGGCCACTGTCACCTCTGCCACACCTGTGCCTGAAGCAGTCTTCTCCTTCAGCTCTGTTTCCCTAAAGCAAGTGGAAGATTTGCTTCTGAAATTGGACATTAGGAAAAGTGGTGGTGCTGACCTTACTGTCTCTTGCTTTTTGGTGAAAATAAGTTGTATCCTGGCTGCTCCCATAACCCACCTCATCAATCTGTTCCTTACACTAGTACTCTTCCTCCTGTCTGGAAAACTGCCCATGTCATCCCACTCTTCAAATCAGGCAATCCTAGTGATCTAAATAAATATAGGCCTATTTCATTGCTTCCTACCTTCTCCAAAATTCTAGAAAAATTGTTGAACCTGCAGATTAGAAGCTATCTGGACATCTTCAATCTGCTTACACTGGTGCAATCAGGCTGCAGATCATGCCATAGCACAATCTATGCACTTCCTAAGGTCTCAAATGACTGGCTTAATGCCTTGGATAGTAAAACTTACACGTGTGCCCTATTCCTGGACCTAAGCAAGGCCTTCGATATAATGGACCATGCCTTGCTTCTGGACATCCTCCAAAAACTTGGTCTAGATTCCATTGCCCTGAAATGGTTCAACAGTTACTTCATTGGTTGTCTTCAACAGGTCAAAGCAGAAGGAGATTTCTCCCCACTAAAAACACTTTCGAGAGGCGTACCACAGTGATCTATACTGGGCCCTCTGCCTTCTACATAAACAATATTCATTCTGGTATAAAATCAGCAAATATACACATTTTTGCAGATGACCCTTCTTCATATTAACCAGTCCTCTCATGAAACAACCACTCTGGACCTACAACTTGAATTTAACTGCCTACAACTTAACCTACTTCAACTAAAACTATTACTAAATGCCAAGAAAACGAAGGCAATGTTCTTTTCACCCTTATCCAAGGCTTCACAATCTACCACTACAAGCTTGTTGCCTCAAATCACCACCCTCTTAGGTGAACCTTTGGAATTAATTCACAAATTGAAATATCTGGACATCTGGATAGACCATAATAAAATGACATTCTCTGATCAAATTGAGGAACTAACCCAAAAACGTAAACAGAGACTCTGCATCTTTTTCTGGGATAAAGCACTTACTCACCTTGGAAGCTAAAACAAGACTTTTTCAAACTACCTTTCTCCCGCTATTGGATTATGCTGACATTCTGACGGTCAAGGAACTAATACAGCTGTATCCAAGCTTGACACCCTCTATTGCCGTGCTGTAAGATTTATTACAGGAGCACCTTACTCTACATATCACTGCTCTCTCTATTACCTAGTAGGATGGATGTCCCTTAAATTCAGACATAAAAAAAATGCAGCTCTCTGGAATTACTGAGCTATTATGAAACAGCTTCCCCAGTGTATTACAGACTGCCTTCCTGTTTGCTTGCCTGGAAGCTACGCATTGAGAAGCCTTCCATATATATATCTTGCCATTCCCAAAGTTAGATCCCAATTTGGCAGCTCATCCATATGTCATTCCCTTCCCTCCTTGTGGAACAAACTCCAGAAAACCCTGAAGTTAACCACCACTGCAAAATTGTCTGCCTTTAAAACCTTGTTTGCTTGTGCCTTCGCAGAATCCTGCAATTGTGCCCCCTAATGCATTGTTTCAGAGTTCTTAATTTTATCTTCTCCGTCGTCCTGTTCTGCCCCATAACTGTCCTACCGGATCTCTTCTTCTTGTCTCATATTTATCCTTACTCCTAACCTCCTTCCTCAAAGAATTCCTGATTATGTATACCTTCTTATGTTCTGTTTATTTTAAAATGTAGCAAATTGTATGTTCCTCCATTACTGAATGTTATGAAATTTGATAAAATGATATGCTGTATAATATGCCATGCAATGTTGTTTTTGTTTTGTTGTTACTTTATGTACACTTGCCCAGGTCCATCTTGGAAATGAATTTACCCCAATGATGTTTCACCTGGTAAAATAAAGATTGATTGAGTTCCATGCAGTCCCATAGTGGTCCACAGTTCAAAGTGTCCCTGCAGCCCAGGTACAAACATTATGAACAAGATTTCCCCAGTGTATGATAGGGGCATCTATCCCCTGTTAAGTGACTGTATATTTATTTGCATAACCCCTCTCAGTCCCCTGTTGCTGGCTCCATTTTTACCTGACCCCCAGGAGCAGCGACTGGCCCATTAATATTCATGAGCCTTATTAATAGTTCAATCTCCCCCTGTTACTACAGCGTTCACTAGCATGGCTCCTTTTTTTAAATGAGTTCCCATCTATGCTTCCTCCTGGTGTCCGACCTCAATCTAGGTGTATGAGGGAGTCAGTAGCACAAGGGAAACCTCTAGGTGACTGAAAACATGCCTGACAAGAACGGCTCCCTAAACGGCTAGGTCACAGACAACTGCACATGTGCGGACTGGCAGACCTCTTTTAAACAAAACTCTGAGGTCGCTGGTCCTGCGAATTGGACCTCCGCAGTCCATATTGGGCTAAGATCACTAGCGGGAGCCCCAGAAAGCAAGATAAGCCCCATGGGGGGTTACATTTTTGCCAAATGTAATACTGTATTTCTGTGACATGTAGCAAAGAAGTTCTTTTTAAGGTTTTTTTAATCATCGGTACAGTATGTTTTACTGATATTACATTTTGGATACTGGTATGCTAGTAAGCATCCCCTTGCATCCTTTGTCCACAAACCGTTTCAATTAATTTCACTGTCTAACTAACTGCACATTATTAATGTCCATAAAAATAGCAAATGTTGTTTGACAGTAAAATTAAGTAGTTCAGTTCAGTTTATTGTTAAAAATGTATATTACAGTAAGTATAACTCAAAACATATGAAAACGGATCATAAATAAGATATAACAAAAATATAAGATACAGAAATATGGCACAGCCCAATAAATACAATAAATAAATCACATTACATCGAGTATCATGAACAGCACATCCAAAATAATTTATGCCAAACCATTATGAACCATTCACTTTTAATCTAATAGAGGCTATTGTAAATTGTGCAACACTGTACAGAATAGCAGCATTATTCATATTTAGAAGAAACTTTAATTTCCTTTCCTTGCTTTCAGTATATAGATCTTTAAGATACTTATCTAACCAATTTTTACGTAAACATGCACAATTTTAACATTCCTGCAAAATATGTACTGAATCCCATTTACCTGGGCAATTACCCTTACAATCTATTATATACGTTTCCCAATTAAAAAAAGTCTGAGGGATATCCAGCATGTATATCAAATCTTAAATTTGAAATAGTTTTGTAATGAAGGTTTGTTTGACAAATATGGATATAGTCTTCACTCATGTGTGTATCTTTCAACAGCTTATAGTTCTTAAAATTTTGAGAAGATGAAATTCTTCCCAAATGATTTTGTTTAGAGATATTATAAATTTTTTCTATAGCTTCACTAAAGCTACTGTTTACATTTAATCCCTGATATTTAACCATACCTGACAAACCAAACAAACCAAACACTCTCAGATCCCTATCTAGTTCACCTATCAATGTCCATCTTTCTATACACCCACGTAACAAACCACTCTCCATGTAACATAAATTCAGAAATAAATTTACATTTCTGTTATTATTTAACCTGGCAAACTATTTCACCTGTCTTACCAACATTTTTGACTTCATGGAAATAAGACCAGTTTCAGCTCTTAAATATTCAGCTGGAAGAAATTACGGTAAATTTAATATCAGTCTAATATATAAGTTCTGTACAGGTTCTAAGTTAAAGGCCCCATAATCTTTCCCCCATACCTCAGACCCATATAAAATTGTAGATTTGACTTTAACTCTATATATGTCAAGCAGTGCAGTACCAGAATTATTTATACAGTACTTACTAAATTTATTGGTACCCCAAATAATCTGTCTACCTCATCTTTTATTAATTTTAATATGTGATTTCCAAATATCGGTGGAATGTAATGAAACACCCAAATTCAAATAACTATTTACTTCTTCCAACAACATATTATTTATAGACCATTTATAATTCAACTTTTTAGGTCTGTTCATGACCATTATCTTTGATTTTCCTATATTTATACTTAAATCTAGCTTTTTAAGAGAAATAGCCAAACATGATAAGGTTTTTTGTAAACCTATGGTAGATATAGAGAGGAGTAGAATATCATCTGCATACATAATAATATTGACCTTAGAATTAACAATCTTTGGAGGGTCCGTATCCTGCTTATCAAGATCCTGCACCACCTGATCAATATATAAATTAAATAAAACAGGGGCCAATAAACACCCCTGTTTTACACCCCATCTATTAAAATAGGAGATGATACTCTACCATCTGTGGGATATCAAATCCGTTTTATTGTATTGGTATTTACCGTAATTGCTTTATCAATAAAAAAAACAAAAGTCATGCTTTTCGCCAGTCATCAAAACAGAAATAGGCACACACCTCACGTCATAAAAACTTCTCTTGGAAATACACTAGAACAAGTGAACACCTTCAAATACCTTGGTATCACTTTTGACGAATGTCTTACTTTTGCGGCCCATATCGATAACACTGCAAAAATAGTGCACCAACACATTGGAATTTTGTACTGGAACCGTCAATTTTTCAACCAAGCTGCCTTGAGGATTGCTGTCCAAAGCTCCATCATCTCAATCATAGACTATGGTCTAATTGTCTATGGCTCAGCTACTACCACTACACTAAAGCGCATGTCAACAGCACTAAACAAAACCTGTCAACTCCTCAATGGAATACAGAGATGGACCCACACTTGTGACTTCTACACAGAAACTGGTTGGTTGCATCTTTCCAATCGCCTCATGTATCTCACCTGCGGGATGGCAAAAAAATCAATCTTGGGACTCACTCCTCCATGTATCCGGGACCTGCTCTGCCTGAATAATGGTACTCATACCACCAAAAGATCTGACCACCAACCTTTCCTTGTCCCTAGATGCCGGACTGCTCAGGGACAAAGATCTTTTACATACCGTGCCCCTACCTGGTACAATGCCCTTAACCTGCCCTACCTATCCTCCACGACATTGGGAGCTTTCAAATCCATACTTTAAACTCACCTCACAGCCTCCAGCTCCTGTGACTGCTTTGACTAAAGTCTCATCCCACTGAGTGCACTTACATTTGTTTCACTCAACCACCATGGTCTCTTCTTTGACAAAGACAACCTGAGTACCACTAACCTGGTTCTGTCTGCTCCTAAACTTCTTATTTCTCTCTCTCTTCCCTCTCAAGCTCTCCAATCCTTATTCCTTGCCCTTGACACTGCCTCTGAGTTCCTTTTTCTTTTCTGTACATAAATGTTACTGTTTAAGTTGTGGCCTTGTTAAACGGCTTTCTGATTGTTTGTAACACTGTCTACTATGTTTTTGTACTTAATGATGTGGAACCTTTGTAAAAGAGCCTTGGCTCAAAGGTATTAATTCCTAGAACAATAAACTTCAACTTCAAACTAAACTTCAAACTTCAATACCAACAGTTTCTTATTTATGCATAAACCTGTCAAAATCTCCCATGAAGTCCCTCTATTTACATTATCAAAAGCAGAGGTTAAGTCAAGAAATGCCAAAAATAAAGGTTGTTTATTTTTCTTAAATTTCCTGATCAAATGGTCCAAGATATAAATGCAGTCAACAGTAGAAAAACCTTCTGTAAATCCAAACTGTCAGTCACTTAAAACATTATTTTCTTTTATCCATTGATTAAGCTCATGAAGTAAAGTTTGACAAAAAATGTTTGCCGAAATATTCTGGAGGGCGATAGGACGATAATTTTTTTAAATATATTTATCACACTTTTTATGGATAGGAACTATTTCAGCTTCTCTCCAAGATTGTGGAATAATTTCCGAGTTTTTTACGTAATCAAAAAGATGTTTAAAAATCATTGACCACCAATTTACATCATTCTGGTATACTTCTGCTGGAATGCCATCCAAACCTGGGGCTTATTTCTATTTTGTGTGATGATAGCATTTTCCATTTCTGGTTTAGTAAAACTATAGAGCTCATAGCCTTCATTTTCCTCAGCCCTTGACCAAGAAAATTCCTTATTAAAATTATCACTAATGTTTCTACTATACAGATCAGTAAAATACATAACCCACTCCTCATCAGGAATAGGCACCTCTGTATTACTATTTTATGGTAATTTGACTGACCCACTCTATGTGGAGAGTCCCCATTTTCAGCTGGACAGAAGAAATTGCATGGGTAACAGTTGATCTAGATTGGGCACTGTCTGCTTATGTAGGCTGTGTTGAGTGATCTTTGTGGTCACTGTGACTTGGACTTTGGAAGGGTGTATTGGAATTCTCACTCTGTCCAGTGTTCCCCTGCCAATGCCGGCATCTTCAGTGGACTTCGTACTGCTGCTGTGACTGACCCTCGGGTTATGAAAAATCCCTAGGGTTTAGTCTTTTCTAATTTATATTGTTTGTTTTTAATTTTTCTGAAACAGTGTGAGTGCTTCCAAAAACTTTTCTGCTAATAGAGATCTTTGTTTTGGTATTCTCTGGTGAGTGAAGAGACTATTTGACCTCCTTAAGGCAATACCTTTTCCGGACTTGTATGGGAAACTATCTGCAAAACTTCACATATTCCTGAACTGCACATCTTGGAAAGGGTTCTATGATACAGTTTTAACAATACTTCTTTTTTATAGGTATGAGTGGGTTTGTGTGACTGGTTAGGGTAGCAATGAATGCTGAGTGTATGTGTAGAAGACTATCTCTGTATTAGGTTTGGTTGTATTTATGGTGTGACTGATTAGGTGGTTTGGGGTAGTTAAAAACTGTGTCGGCTAATTGTAGTAGGGTGAAGGGACTTGTTTTTTTTTTTTTGTGGGTGGCTTAAGTCCATGGCAGCATGTGTGTAAGGTCTTAGCCCCTAGTCTTAGCTACTGCCATCCCAGAAGCTTCACCTGTGCACATTTGATGATCCCCCATCAGCAGTGACATATAGGTGCTGCAGGGAGGTGGGTATCATTAGCAGTCAGGATGGTACGTAGCATGGAATGGGGAATGCTAACGGGAAGGGGGCACTGTAGGTTTGGTATGGACTAGGAGGTGGCCAAGCTTGAACTGGGACCTAGAGAGAGAGAGAGAGAGAGAGAGAGAGAGAGGTCAGATGTGGCTGTTATCTATATTCAGGGCTCCCACTGGTAGCCAGTAGGCCAGCAGCCTCCACTCATCCCCTGTGGGCAGTGCTTTGCAGTGGCATAACAATGAGGAATGAGACTGCCATTATAGCAGATTTAACGTCTTGTTCATCACTTGATCTGGCTTGCATCACAGAGACCTGGCTAAGCGACAACACCAGTCAAGTCTTATAAGCGGCGGTCCAAGCGAGATTCTCCATAGTTCACTTCCCGGGCAGGGATCATAGGGGGTGAGGGTGGTGGCCATCTGTTTTCAATCTGAGTTGAACTTCACTGTGCGCCCAGTGGGGAAATGCTGTTGTTTGAATGCATGGCCATTCATGGAGGTCCAGGTGCAGGTTGCAGGGTCCTTTTGGTATTCCGGCCTCTGGGGCACGAGAAGGATTTCCTGCAGGAGATTATGGACTATGTCACGTGGTTGATTCTGGGTGACTTCAGTGCCTGGGTTAACAACAAGCTGTCACAATTTGGATAGAATTTCCTTCAGCTATTGGAGTCACTGAGCCTAGCACATGAGGTTGCTTCCATGACCCACCCGGACAGTATACCTTGGACTTAGTCTTCTCACTGGGCTTATGATTAACCTTGATATTGATTTGATCAGTTGGTCAGATCATTGCACAATGAAGTTCTCATTTGGGGCCCCCCATAGTCCACTCCTTGTGGAGGCGGTTCATTACTGCCGTTTGACGGGGGTGTCCCTAGACGGACTCCAGGTGGTGAAGGACCTCCTTGGCAAGATGGCTACATGTGAGACAGGAGAGGAGGTGGCAGTGATGGACTATAATAGAGCCATTGCCTTGGCCTTTGATGCAGTCACACCAGTTCATATATGACTCCAGTCTTCATGCTTGTGATTCCTGTTGTTTGACAGGGAGCCTAGGGAGGTGAAGACTAGGGACCAGAGGTTGGAGCGTTGTTTCAGGAGATCTGACTCCAATGAGGGCGAGCTGACTTTGAGTACTGACTATGGTGTGTATTAAAGGGTGATTTCCCACAAGGAGGCAGTATGTCTGTCCAGGAAAATTGTGCAGTGAGAAACCAACTAGTTCCGCTCTGCTGGACAATGGTAGACAACCCAGTCTGTCAACAACTGGTGAGAGCCTTTTCAACCACTTGTTGCAAAGTGTTTGCTCAGTTTTATTCTGACAGGGTGGCCTCTGTTTGGGCTTAGATTTCCCTAGCAGGGTTGTAATAACCTGGAAGAGTTGAGACAGTCATGGACTGGTGAACTCCCCAGGGCTGGAGTGAGTTTAAGTTAGTTTCAGTGGAAGAGGTCTGTACAGTGGTCTTGCAGTTGCAGACCACATTTTGTGAACCTGACCCTGGTCGAACATGCTTTCTAGTGGGTTGAGTGGGTGTAAATGGGACTGTGGGTAGTCAGGATAACATATCAGACAGACACTCAAAATCAATGCATAAAAAATGCTGGATGTCATTTGTCATTTTATTTTCTTCATAAAATGGAAGAATGTACAGAAATAAAAATAAAAATTGAGTTAGATACTTCACTCAGAAACAAAAAATAAGCAATTTAAATAGCATAAACCACTGCTTTGGCTTAAAAGGGACTAAAGGCTTTTCCTCAGCCCAGACAGTAATTGCTAGTGTTTGCCCACACCACATTAGGTGGTCTGACTCCTACCTCCAGCAACTGCCTACTGGCTCCCTGTATAATAAAACTGCAGGACACACAGTACTGAGCTGAAAATTGAGCTCTCATGGATGTTGACAGCTGCAATATCAAGACGTCAACTTCACTTTCATTTTGGCCCTGACATAGTTACAGTTTCAATGCTTTTCCTTATATAAAAGACTCTTGAATTCGGCAGCTTTTCTTAGCAGCAACTTTATCTTATATGCAGGGGCTCTCCCATTATTGCTCACACTGCACAGTTATTTTGTTTAATCTATGCAGCACCAGTCACACTACCTCAGAAGCTGCTGTTTCTTTACAACACCCTTAATTCAGGTATGGGACACTACGGAGCATCTTTATATCCATGCCAGTAGTGTCCCAGCTTCTGGCACTTTCTTTTCATCTTGCCGTTTTGTGTGGCGGTCTGCTATGCTTTGGAGCATGCCTTTGCTCCAAAGCACTCTTACAATATTCCAGGGGTACCAGTGTGTACTGCTAAAGCATGCCATGCGCTAAAATCATTTCCCACTTGGGGGATCCAAGATAAAGTGCTTTCAAGTGCAAGCTATACATAATGGGGGGCGTTGTAAGAATACAGCGTTAGTAAAGATAAGGGAGATTTGTCAGGTTGGCCACCCTGATAAGAAGAAGAATTAGGAAAGACCTAAAAAGTATAGATAAGAACAGAGTGAGAGAAATTGGGGGGGAGGGGGACTGGCACCTCATTTTTATTATTTTGCTATCTGTAGCTTGAAAATTGAGTTTCGTGGAACACATGTTTTGGACATTTCAATGTATCCTTCCATGCCAACTGAAATAAAATATTCCCTTTTTTTTGTTAAGAATGTTGGAGACATAACTCTAAGCTGCTTATCAGATGCCTTTAGGAAACTGAAACACCTTGCTAAATATTGGTTGCCTATGAAACTGGAGATATGCACATTTAAATACTAAGCACTTAAACAGCTTCTTGATACTAGTTTAACTTGGGAATGTATTGTCTTTCAAGAAAGATTCATACCTCATAAATGTCACCCTTTTCCCAGCAAAGCTATGATTTACACTTTTTTTAACCTCTATAGACACTATCTGATGAGCAGACTCAAACATATGCCAGGTCTTCAGTGAACTGCTTAGACTAAATATGTAGCAATAAGAAACCATTTTTTACTATGCTTTTTCTGAAAAAATATATTGCGCTACAGCAACACACACACACACACACACACACACACACACACACACACACACACACACACACACACACTCACTCACTCGCTCACTCTATACACACCATCCTCATGGCCACAACATTCAAAATAAATATTGCATTCTAGTATGTTATAAAAAAACTGTATGTCAGTGAACACAGTGAAGTTCAGTTTAGAGTAGATTGCCTTCAAATATTTCTTATTTTATATTTTGTGCACACACACACAATCCTCATGGCTACAATACTGCCAGGTGGCCTGGGTTCAAGTCCCAGCTGAGGCACTTATTCTTTGTCACCTCTGTTTGTTTATGTGTTCCATAAAATATGCTCACCACACTCCTGTGTGATTGTTGCAAGTAAATATTTGTGTTGCCACTGGGTTGTGCATTTGAGAAAGAGTAATGTGCTCAAGAAAGGCACAGGTTCCAGTTGTCTCAGTGGTGCAACTGGTTAGCGCAATCAGAACGATACTCTGGCAGCTTGGGCTCAAGTCCCAGGTGAGGCACTTATTCTTTCTCACCTCTGTTTGCATGAGTTCCATAAAATATGCACACCACACTCCCCTGTGATTGTTTCAAATAAATATTTGTGTTGCCACTGGGTTGTGCATTTGAGAAAGAGTAATGTGCTCAGGGATGGCCCAGGTTCCAGTTGTCTCAGAGGCACAGCTGGTTAGCTCAATCAGAATGGTATTCAGGGCAGCCTGGGTTCAAGTCCCAGCTGAGGCACTTATTCTTTCTCACCTCTATTTGTAGGTGTCCCATAAAATATGCACACTACACTCCTGTGTGACTTTTACAATAAAGAAACTTTTTGTTTATGTCACTGACCACAGTAAAGTTCAGTTTAGAGTAGATTTCCTTTAAATATTTCTTATCCTATATTTTGTATCCTGGATAGTATCCTGGATAGCACTATGGAGATGCTACATCTCATTGTCATAGGGATCTTCATTTTCATATTTCTGCACTGTATTTATTCAGGCTGTCCCAGATTAGATGCAATATCTTGTTATCAGTGGGGTCATGATTTTCCCATTTTGATAATGCATTTCTTCAGGATAGCCTATTCCAGGGACCCCATATTCAAAAGAGATGCGCAGCACATCCTGATGCAAATGGGAGATGTGGTGTGCAACTCCAACAATGTGCCATAGCATGATATTCAAATGTGTGGGATGCACCTGCCACAAGGGAATAGGTCAGCGTGCACACAAATAGTATGCTGTGCAAGTCAAGGGTGTGTTCCCATGCATATGCTGTGCTGTGGCATACTCGGTGGGAAATTCATCCCTGGCAGCCCAGAGCAGCCTGGCCCACAGCTAGGTAATAAATAGCTGGCCTAAGCCAGCCAGCCACCCACACATATGCTCTGGAAGTCCACCCAGGTGCGCAGCAGCCTGGCAGTCCTGGTCGACTAAAGGTACCCCATCCAATCCCCGAATGATCCAACTCCATCCCCGAAGAGCTCCTTAGAGTAGGGTCCCCCTGGACCCAATTGCACCAGAGGAAACCACGGTCCATATCCATAGCATAGACTCCCCCCACCCACTGCCTTGGTACATAGACAACTTTGCTCCCCCCATACCTGAGCTGTTATGGAGACTGGCACTGCCCTCCATGCCCTGCCACAGCCAGTCACCAACTGCACTGAACCCAGGCTGGGGACTTTCACTCCAGATTGACCCAAGTGGCTATATCATACATTGGGGCACTACACAAGCTGCGGACTCACCAGTGTATGCAGCTCTGTGTATGTCCCTGGCAAACTGTAAGAGGGAATTTATATACCTTCAATGCATGCTTTGTCGATGCTGTATCTTCCTGCTGTCAAACACTCTTCCACATTCCCCTGTTTAACATGCCACCCTCTGGACTACTGAGGTATCCTGGGTGCCATGGGGTGCTGTATCCTGCAATCACATTTGTAGTGTACGCTCCAGGCTATGGATAGTGCATTTGTGGTTCCCTAATTGTACAAACAAATGGGAGGTTGGCAGTAACATGCCTGTTCTGGGACCTGTGTGAATGAGTGAGTACAGCGTTGGCTTTCCCCCACACTGAGTAGTGCAGTGGCACCGGACGATGGATCCGCACCTGAGTGCCTGAGGTCTATGGCCACTGGGCATTATCGCCCACACACACGTCTTTAACCAATGTATGACACATTCCAGCATCCTACTGCTAGTGCTTCACCACCTGAAAATAAAATGAAATTTCTTCTGTGAACTATCTAGGCTAACTATATACTGTAGCAATCAGCAGGCATATTTTAGGAAAATACATTATAAAAATGTGTAAAAGGAAGACCACATTGAAACTGCCTCTCAGCAGATCTACATTGTGCAAATTCATTAGAAATAATGGGTAAAAGCATCCCCAAATCTGTCCCCAGCCATATTGGCTCTGACCAGAGTTTGTTTATTATTGTCAGAGGCAACAGTAATACTGATGTCAGATACCTTCCCTGAACCCTAGAAGGTTTGGAACTTCTACTCACCCACTCTCAGAAGCTCTGCCTCAGGGGCCGTTAAACTAATGGCATCTTAATTCCTATCAGCAATAAAACAGATACCATTCTTTTCCCTGAGGCATTAGGCACTTTATGGGGGGGAAGGGAAGACCCTCGTCTTCCTACCAGGGCACTCACCCATGACAGGGGTCACCCTGTCACAGTGGGGTTCCTGGGGCCATTTTGTCACTGACTTAGTCCAGTGAGAAGCCCTTCCCATGTGCATTGAAAGATGCACTGGTGAGGCCTCTTCTTAAAAAAGAAATCTTTCGACCTGGACTGCTTGACAAAGTGTAGAAAAGTCTCTAACCTCCCCTTTCTGGGTAAGATTATTAAGAAAACACTGGCACTGCAACTTGAGGCACACCTCATGGCCTTTGACATCTATTAGTCATTTAGTCCAGATTGAAGTCTTTGCATAGTCAGAGACTCCACTGGTCAGGATGTACAATGGCTTTCTCAGAGCAAGAGATAAAAGAGAGTGATCAGTTCTCATTCTCCTGGACTTCTCATATGCTTTTTGACATGTGCTAGTATTAGATCACTTCAGGGAATACTATGGACTCATGGGTATGGTTATCCACTAGTTCAAATTGATTTCTTTCACTGGGTGACCAAAGTAGTAGACCAGGGAGGGGCTGTGGACATGGCCTACATAGACTTTAGCAAGGCATTTGACACAGTCTCACACAAAAGATTAATAAACAAATTAGCCAACCTGGGAGTGGGTCCTAGGGTGGTAGCCTGGGTAGATCACTGGCTGGACAACAGGACACAGCGGGTAATAGTAAATGGAGTCCACAGTGAAGAAAGGGGGGTTACTAGAGGGGTACCACAGGATTCAGTACTGGGGCCGGTCCTTTTTAATGTCTTTATAAGTGACATTGCAGAGGGACTGGAAGGGAAAGTATGTCTCTTTACAGATGACACAAAGATCTGCAACAGGGTTGATATGCAAGGTGGGGTGGAAAGGATGAAAAGGGACTTGGCAAGGTTGGAGGAATGGTCAAATGTATGGCAGCTTAGATTCAATGCAAAGAAGTGCAAATTAATGCACCTGGGAAACAAAAACCCAGGGGAAGAATATGCAATTGGGGGTGAGACACTGACGACAACAAAAATGGAAAGGGACCTGGGGGTAGTCATATCAGATGACTTAAAGGTGGGTCAACAATGTGAGAAGGCAGTAAGGAGGGCTGGGGCGATACTGGGATACATAGGGAGAGGCATCATCAGTAGAAAACAGAAGTTGTTGTCCCTCTGTACAGACAGTTGGTAAGACCACATCTGGAGTACTGTGTACAGTTCTGGAGACCCCATCTCCACAAAGACATAGACAGGGTGGAGGCTGTCCAGAGGAGGGCAACCAAAATGGTGCAGGGTCTGCACCAGAAGGCATATGAAGAAAGACTAAAGGAGCTTAAGATATATAGCCTCGAGGAAAGAAGGGAGAGGGGGACATGATAGAAACTTTCAAATACCTCAAGGGAATCAACGAAGTCCAAGAGGGTAGCATCTTTCAGAAAAAGAGATGTGCAAGAACAAGGGGGCACAATCTGAAGATAGAGGGGGACGTCTCAGAGGTAATGTGAGGAAGTATTTCTTCACAGAGAGGATTACAGATGCATGGAAAGGCCTTTCTGAGGAGGTCATTGAGTCAAAAACAGTGGGGGAATTCAAGAATGCATGGGACAGACATAAGACAATTCTAGTGGGGGGGTAGGAGGAAGTAGGCTGTTGGTTAACTAGGATCTGCAGCTTATAAGTTAGGTAGGGAAATGGGCAGACTAAGTGAGCCAAGCGGTCCTTATCTGCCATCAAATGCTATGTTTCTATGTTCAAGTTCCTCCTCAGTGATAGGATGCAGAGAGTGTTGTGGAATTTCTTATAATTCCTAAAGCTCTACTATGTGGTATACCCAAGGGGTCAAGTCTTTCTCCCATGTTGTTCGTAGTGTACATGGTACACTGGGAGGGATCATCAGATGATACAGTCTGGGTTTTCACTGCTGTGCAGATGATACCCAGATGTATATGTCATTTGTACCCAGGAATTAGTTTGGCTGAGATTGAGAATTAAACGTTTGCAAGTTGGCTGAAACTAAACCCTGACAAGACGGAAGTACTGATGACTGGCTTGGTTGGATGAAGGGTGCAGAGGCCTTTGAGGTGTTGACCAGCCTTGTGCTTGGTTCCTCCAGACTGATGATCTCTACTTAGGTGAAGTATTTAGGAATCAGGCTGGATAATGGACTGAAACCGGAGGCTCAGGTATCAACTGTAGTCCAGAGTGGCTTTTATCATCTTAGAAACATCACCTGGATTAAAGCCTTATTCATACCTGAAGACTTGCCATGATTAGTGCATGCATTCATCACTTCCAAACTTGAGTACAGTAATGCTGTGTACTTGGGATAAATGGAGGTATCCTAGGTCACCTGCAGCTGGTTCAGAGTGTAGCATCCTGGTTATTGACAGGCCTTCTTAGGTCTTGTCATATAACTCCAGTTCTACATGAACTGCGTTTGCTGTAGGTGAGGTAGTGAATCACCTTCAAGGTTAGTTTGCTAACTTACAAGGCCCTATATGGACTGAATTCTATTTACCTGAGAGCTCTCCTCACTCCCTATCAGATCTTATGTCCCCTTTGCTCCTCCGAGGGGGGCCTCCTCACTGTTCCTAGGGCCACACTAATGTTGTGAGGGGATTGAGCGTTCGAGGCAGCTGGCCCGGCCCTTGTGAACAGATCCTTGAGGGAGGCTTACTTAGTCAAAGCCTTTAAAAGGAGACTGACAAGTTTATTTATTTATTTATAAAATGGGGAAAGGATTTCAAGCAATTTGATTGGTTGTTAGCCATGCATTAGATGTGTCTAATGCACAGCTAAAACTAGAACCCCCATTTAGAATACACAGGCCCATTTTTATAAGCGCAATAAACCACTCCGGGGATGTGCATTAGACAGTTCTAATGCATGGCTAGGGGACTGGATGCACTCGGCCTGTGGCCTTGTGCCTCACTACGTCCCCCTGGCCATGCATTAGAACTGTCTAATGCACACCCCATCATGTCTTATTGCTTACTTATAATTTTTGAGCAGGAAAGGCACACTAAGCTGTAATAGCGTGTTTCCAGGTGTGTCCTGGGGGTGGTAGTTACATAAACCTGTTTTTATTGAAGGGGGGAGTGTTAACCATGACACTGGGGAAACATCCGTACTCTTCATAAGTAAGTGCCATGGGATCTTTTACTTCTACCTGGACAGTGACCAGACATGGGCAGAAGGGACCTTGGTTTAATGTCTCATCCAAAGGATGGCACCTCAGTTATGCAGCACCCCCTTCATACTGCATTATAGTGTCAGTTATGGGTATTACCCTGTGTGCTTGGTGTAGGGCTAGAACCCACAACCATCTGATCTTCTGGGCCCAGAAATGAGCATGCTACCTATTGTGTCACTGACTGTGCTGTTTCAGGAGGCTTTTGCCATCACCTAGCCTCTAGTCTCTGTAGCTGCCACTTATTCTGTTATTTTTCTTTTATTATTTTTTTGAGTGTTGCTGTTTTCACTATGTTGTATTATTTATTATATTATTGTTTTGTTCTGATCAAGTTATGCTACATGCCTGAGTTTTATGTATTATTGTATAAAGCGTTCTGAGCCTCAGTGATAGGGCAGTCAACAAATACATACATACTACTACTGCTACTATTCTAATTTGACAGTCACATTGAGAAAGCAGTCATGCTTAAAAATGTAGAGACTTATAGCATATTTTATTCTCACCGTGCAGCACAGGCCTCATATCCAATTAGAACCTCTACTAGTTTTCACCTCAGTCTTTCTCAGGGGGTCCCTACATAAATTCTTTTAAGCATGGATCCTGAAGTGTACAGGTTGGAAATGAAGTACTGTATGCTGTTAATCTAATAGTTTTTTTTAGCACTGCTGTCTTCTTGGAGTGGTTGTCAGCTTATTTAAGGAGCAAAACCTGGAAATTAAATGGAAGCAGCCTTTATTAATGCTACTTCCAAATGCAACATTGGAGTCATAGACTCACCTGCTGGTTTTGATATTTAACTGTGAGTGATTGCCAATATAAAGAAGTACATGGTGGCCTGGTGACGCTGAGGGTTGAAGCACTGGGCGCCACACCTTACGCTATTCCAGCGACCCAAGTTCGGGACTGAGCTTAGGTGCCGGGGGTTGGCAGGTGCAGGTCAAGGATTGAGTGCCAGCTATACTGCTCTCCTCTCTGGGGAGCAGGGTTGGGGATTGTCTAGCATGCCCATGGCTCCTGGTGGAGACCGGGGACTCTGCATCATGCAGGCAGCATGAAATCTACGTGGCTGATGCAAGACAGGGTTGCTGTGCGCCATTGCGTCAGGGTGTGCACCACACATTGGGATGGGGATGAGCACCAGAACAAGGAAAAACCCAGTCTGCGAGGTAGGCAACGGCACCTGCCCGCATGCCCACAGCTGGGTCCATCCTTCCTGGCCTTCCAAGTTCCTCTGCCCAGGCCCTCACCCTCAAGTCAGAGTCTATGTATGTAAGAGTACCAAAGAGGAGGGGCGGCCTTACCCTGTAGGGTTTAAGCTGGGGGTGCTGACTGTGGGATGAGGGGAAGGAGAGAGAAGGCTCAGGTAGGAGGACTTCAGGCAGGGCAGGAACAGGCAGGATGCCTGAGAGAGGCCCCGTGGACCAGAGGGAAAAATAGCTGTAAAAAAAAAAAAGTACAAGAATGAATATATAACTAAGTATAGACTTTTTCCTGAGAATCAATTTGTTAATTTATTTTATTTCTCTTTAATTTGTTAACCTGGTAACAGCACTGGACCAAAGGTCCATTTTCAGGCTCAACCCTGGCAGTTATGCAGTACAAAAAATGACAAAATATTCAAATAATGACATTCAGTAGCAATTACAAGTACATAAATCAAGGAAACACAGTTGTTACTTTTTAAAAACTTGTAAAGGACAATCAACATGTAAAAAATCAGGTAAGCTGTTCAAACACTGCAGAGCGACTGCAGTACATGCACATAACCCAGCTCTAGTTTTACAAGCTCCCACATTATGAACAACCCCACAAGCTAACCTCAGGCTAGGTGACATGTCCCTAATTAAAAGATGACCAGAAAGAGAAGAGAAAAAGCAGAACAAAGGAAACATTTTTTAAAAATCAAACAACAACAAAAAAAAACATACTGTAGACGTTGTACTGGGGATAACCAACCAAGCTGAGAGTATAACTGACAGTGGCGAGTATGTAAAGAAGTCAATAAAACAAAATGGCAAATGTTATTGTAAACAATAGAAATAGTTTGTGCCTCAGTAGAACCCAAATCAGAAAAAAGGTTAGATATGTAATCAAATTGAGGCAAAAGAGAACCAATGGCTATGGTTTTGCAGGATTCAAAAATTGATTATTCAGACATATGTTTTTCTGTTCACTCTTGACATGTGCCTCCACAGCTGCACCACTGTTCTGTTCTGAGAACAGAATGCAGCCCCAGGAGCCTTAACTCTGTGCCAGCAACATATACCCCAGTGCAGTCCACCAGTTTCTGGGCACAAAATGTGCTGCATACCAGGTAACCGCAAAAAAGAAATAACCTTTTGGCATCTACAAAGGGAGCAAAATGAGACCAACAGCAATGTATATAAGGAAAAGCTAGAGATAAGCAAGCAGTTCATTAGGAGGGTTAAAGTAAACACA
Source organism: Neoceratodus forsteri (assembly GCA_016271365.2). NCBI lineage: Eukaryota > Metazoa > Chordata > Ceratodontiformes > Ceratodontidae > Neoceratodus > Neoceratodus forsteri. The sequence goes on from CM028133.1 coordinate 983,016,409, forward strand.
TAGCTAAGGACTGTAGAAGGGGTCAAGGAAAATCATAACGCCTTCTTCAGATATATTAGGGAAAAGATAAACAAGCTACAGTAGCATAGTAATGATAAGGATGAAAGATGGAGAGTGTGGAGGAGGGCAGCGGGAAGGCAAACATAGTGAATGAGCATTGTACGTTTGTTGTGTGTTTATAGTGGAAACTACAGGACCAATGCCAAATGGATGGATACCATTCAAGGGAACCCACAAATTAGAGATTGGACACTCTTGTGTGAGGGGTGGAAAGAATTAACAGAGACCTGAGAAAATTGGAGGGGTTGTCAATGGTATGACAGTTGAGTTTCAATGCGAAAAAGTGCAAAATAATGCATTCAGTATACAGAAAACCAGGGGGGAGTACAAAATGGATGGAATGGTATTGATGACAACCAAGCAGGAAGGAGACCTGGGGGTAATCATATCAGATGACCTAAAGGTGGCCAGTCAGTATAACAAGGCAGTTGGAAGGCTAGTGGGATGCTGGGTGCATAAAGAGGGGTATCATCAGCAGAAAGAGAGAGGTGGTGCTGCCTCTGTATGGATCGCTGGTATGACCCCACCTAAAGTATTGTGTCTGGAGACCACATCTTTAGAAGGACATATACAGAGTTGAAATGGTCCAGAATAGGACAACTAAAATGTTGCAGGGTCTGCATCAAAAGCCTGCTGAGGAGAAACCAATGGACCTCAATATGTACACCCTGTAAGAGAGGAAGGAGAGGGGATATGATAAAGACCTTTAAATACTTCACAGTGGTATAACCCTGGCACCGTTATACCAAAGGCTACTACCCTTGTCTGTTACCCTAATTGCAGGTTGAGGGGCCTGGGTTCGTAAATGCAAGGTACTATGGTTACCCTACCTGCAGTAGAACTATAATAATGGTGCCTCCACCCAGAGATGTGCTTAAGTGGGTCATTAACAAAGTTGGTACAGCCCTCTGGGAAGCTATAACCACCCACAATCTCACCTAGTGACCTTCTGAATTTAGCCAAACAAGTGCAATACTTAACAGATGAGGTATAATGTAGTTTGAACGTTAATGATCTGCTCATGCAACCTCCACTTACCAGCAGGGTTCACTCTATTACAGTTGCCCTACAGCCCCCTGTGAAAGACAGTTTCAATAATAAAACATGCACTTTTCAATATACTTTACAATATTTCAGTGACCTTAGACCAGGTAATGATATGCTAACAAGCCAGGTTAACTGTTAAAACAGCAAATCAAATTTATTAAGGGGGACGTGAACAAGGGAGGGGTGAAAATCCAGGTAAATCATTACTACACTGTATTTATACTGACTTAGTTGCTTAGGGATCACTTCTAGACCCTGACTTATCAGTTCTAACAACTGCCGGGTACCCAGAGTGTAACCAGGCATGCCTGAGGTGGTGCCGTGAGTTGGCTGGCGTTGCAGCTGATGTTGGGGCCCTTGATAAAAAGAAAGGTGATTAGTGGGGAGCAACACATTTAGCAATCACAAACAATTTGTATCCATGCCCAGATGGCACAATCACTTTAAAACACTTTGCACTGGCAAAACAAGATCAGATGGTACCATTTAAACATAACTGATGATTTGTTGCAGGGAGCTACCCTCGATTTATTCACTGTACCCAAAAGATGGATAAACACTCTGGCGACATCAAGATCTGCTACTTTCTTGAGCTGTAGATGGGGACCGGGGCCAACACAACTCACATCCGCTTCACAGTTTTTCCCACAAGGTGGCAGCAACCTGCGATTGATGATTGTGTAGGGGCTGATTCCCCAGGACCTGCCTCTTGCCCAAATGACAGTGGCATAGGAACAATCTGGCAGGGCCTCTGGTGACATAGGCCCAGATGAAGAAACATGTCTTTAAAGGATTTATTCTGTGTGCTGGTGAACCCTTCAGCCGGGCTTTGACAAGGAAAGTCTCTCCAGCAGTGAAGTGGCTCCTGCTTTTCTTCAGGAGTCCCAGGATCCATGATTACACACTCACAGTAGGCCACAGCTTGTGGCTGAAGAAACAGCAGCTTCTGTGCTTTTGGCTTCTGGCTGGTCTCCTCCTCCAGTTGCTTTCGGGGAAAACCTCTTTGTCTACTTGCATGCAGTTCAGTGTGTCCAGTCCCATTGTGGAACGAACTGGGACCATAGGAGGCAAATCAGGCCTTCCCTGTTGTGAATCTCCTCAGCCTCAACACAGGCTGTTGCCTTCTCAGTGTCTCGAGCAGGACTCCTCACACATAGGCTCCCTCTCTCAAGAAAGGGCACTGGATGAACTGAACTTGGTTCAACACAGCCTACTCAGACTTATCTGCTTTTTTCAGTGTTTTGGTGGGCTAACCTTGCTGTCAATCTCAGTCTGGAAGCTTCCATTGTGTCAACCTGAAAAGTTCACAGTTTCTCCCATAAGGCATGGTAATGAGAACCCCTCGGTTCCGATTAGTCCAAACCAGGAAGTCCCAGACCAGATATGGCGGCTCCCATTGGAAGAGGCTAACACTCTATACTGGCCAGTCCAAACAAATTTATTTAAACAACAGTAGTGAACTAGAAATAACCATCCACAGAACATTAAAGGGCTCCCTTTGCTATGTTAGTGACAGCAAAGTGGAGCTGATTTGGATAAAGCCTGACTGGTCATGAGTTCTGTTGTACTCAGACCCAGCCCAGGCTAATAACTCCTATAAAACTTCTTCTACCGCTTCGCCACTGCTTCCCCTCCTCTTACCCACCACTGCCTTATTTTCTCTGCCCAATCACTCATTCTTCTGTCCCACAGGACACTGATCCACTGTGCATCCTTTACTGCTAAATCCTAGTTTGGTTTTCTCCCCTCCTACCTCTCCTCCCACCTCTCCCAGGCAGCCACCTCTAACTACTCTCTTCTCCACAGAGATCCTTGAACTTTCTGTCTTCCCCACCTCCACTCTGCTTCTGGTTAATCTGCTTTCTCTTTCTGTTTCCCTTCTCTCTGGAACATTTTACCTCATGAACTTCATCTATCCTCCTCCTCACTCCCTCCCTACTTTCAAAAAGTTTCTCAGACTGCTCCCCTTCTAGCCTTGCACCCAGTGTCCCTTAACTGGACAGTCTTAATGTTTTGTTTCCCTGGTTGTCACTGCTTCGGGACATTCTTGCTCATCTTCACTTCTCTGGGACTGCTAGTTTGCACTAGCTTTTCTCCCTCATTGCTCAGCCATCCACTACCCTTTCTTTTTTTCTATCTTTTGTTTCCCTCTTTCCTCTGTACTATGTCCTCTGGCTTACACCAGCTCTCCTTCTGTCACACCACCCTTCCCCTGGAATCTTCCTCTCCCCCCACAGCTGCCTCTCCCCTGCCAGTCCTTCATCTAAGCATCCCCTCTGCCAGCCTCAGCAACAGTCACTTCGATCCTCAGCTTAATCACACGACCAAAAGCCCCGTTCTCTCCTCTGCCTGCCTTCATCTTAATTTGCTACCTTGCTAGCCGCTCCGACATGTATTTCTATTCTCACTCTGCTTTTTTTTATAATTAACCTGCAATCAGATTTTAATAATGTATTTACTTGTTATGCTTGTTTTATTTGTTTTCTGCATTTTTATTTCTGCATTGTGTACTTTTGAAGCCCTTTGTTTTGTTATGTTACCCTGTCCCCAGGTCACACCTGGAAATGAGCCTCAGCTCAGTGTGCTTTTCCTGGTCACCAAATTTTAAATAAAATAAAAAAAATTAACACTGCACACAATGGCTAGAGTTCTTATAGTGACAGTGAGGGGGCACGGATGTACACACACACACACACACTTGCAGAGCAACAGCAACACTCTCCTGCACATAGATGTACCTTTCTTTCTTGACATCTGCCAGGCAGTGGGCATCAGTGGAGCCCAATGAAATACTGAAGGTAAGCCCCCAAAATTAGGGGGGGAGTTACACTCTCCTCTGCCCAGGAAACTTGGTGTCCATGTCAAGTCTATAATAAGTACAATAATCACTACTAATACCTTTGTTATATACGGATTAATTCAGGGCCTATTATATACATTATCTGTGCAGATGTAATATAGCTATATACACATTAGTATTCAGTACCTTTAAGTAAGACTTTTGCAGTTGCATAGTTCAGATGTTTACATACGGTCTTGACACTCTACATTCTTTTAGATACTTTTTGCTTACTCTCTTAATCATAGGAATTGCATATTTTTCTAAGACATTTTTAAATAGTGACCCCAATAGATAGTGGACCTGAGCATTTCAACTAACTTCTAGAGCTCTGTAAGGGAGATCCCTAGGGCTTAACTAGTATTTTTGAGGATGCTGCAAGTACTAGCTTAGGCAGGGAATTGACTGTAACACATACCCCTTTATGAACTACATTCATGGGCAAGTCCACAGGCTTTCCTTGTGAATCATAGGGGAGATGAACCACAGGTTTTACAAATCTTCTAGAGCTCCTAGGAGTAGAGGGTATTGGCACTGACACTTCAACAATGGCATTTGGGTTCATGACTTCCAGCTCATTGTCCAGCAACAAGACAGCTTCTGAGGAAGGGGGCGCCACTGCACTCTCCTGAGATTTAGTATTGGTTGTCGGTTCTTCACTTTGCTCATTACTTTGGTTCTCAGGTTCTAGAACCTCATGTTCATTTGAAAGTGGTACTTAAACAAAGTTTGAGTCATCCAGTACACTACAAGCATTCTCAAGAATAACCATATTTTCTTGTTCACACGATACTGTAGTTCACTTAATCCAGCATCAAATTTTTGTTCACATACAAGTTCATTACTGGTTTCTTCTGGTCCAGGCACATTAAGCTCATACAATTCCATGGTCCACCAAGCAAAGAGAGTCTGCAATGTCAGAAGTCACACTTGGTGCATAACTCTAACAGTTCAGGTCCATTGAAAAAGCAGAGTTTTCTGGGATCTCTGGAACATTAGAAGTGAGACCAGAGGTAGGATGGTATGCTCCTTGAAACAATTTCCCCAACTTGAGAGAAAGGTAACAGGCAGCGCCACATTCACTGTTGTCATTCTCAGAATCAGCATCATCATTGATTATACTACTTTGAGCTGGGGGCTCCAGCTGTGGAACAGCATGGGGTGAATCTTTCTGTTTCTTCTGAGCAGCAGAATGGGTGACAGGCCCGGTGGGAGTGGTATCTTGAGGTGCAGAATCGATAACAGTTTGACCAATTGGTAGAAGGTGATTCCTATGTATTGTCTTTACAGAGTGGGGATCTCCTTCAGGTTGTACTTTATGTACTGGCAGATCATCCAACCTACTGATTACAATGTATAGAGTGGGGCTCCAATGGTCACCTATTTTATGTTTCCCCTGGAAACCAGGATTTCTCATTAACACACAATCTCCATCATTTAGTTCATGGGCCTTCACTCACTTGTCATGCCGGGCCTTATCATCAAGATTTTTTTTTTTTTGAAATCATACTTTTATTGAAGTTTTCCAACAACAAACAACTAGACAAGTATAACCCCCCCTACAAATGGGGGTTCCTAAAAAGCCTCCTTGGAGCTTGCCTAAGTGTTCCCCTGCCTGCTGGCATTCGGCATTTAAGCCGTTAGAATGGCACTGTGAGTGCTGGTAGAGCCTCCACATAATGTCTCTTTAAAAGCTGTCTGCTCGCAGACATGATTACTGTTTTCATAGGGGGGGGCTGGTGTTTCTCTGCTCGAATCCCGCCTGAACTGCGGGGTAACCACTTCATTTTGTGGTCGCTGAAGGCACAAAGGGAGCCCATCTGCATGATATACCTGTTTCCCTGTAATCATTTACAGCATTGGTAATATTGTAGTTTGTCTAACCTGTTTTGTTACAGCTGGGAGTAGGGGAACAGTAAAATGGAGACTGTTTGGACCAACCAGAATTCGGATTCTCCTGGGAGCCGGCTTACAATGAGGAGGTATAGCTAGTAATTCTGGGAAGTGAAGTTCTGGACCTTGGCACCTATTTGCATGAACTGAGAGAGTTTCTGAGTGATTGACAGCTGAGCCCACCAATTGGACCGGGTGGCGCCCGAAGAGAATGCTTTGCCCTGCGACTGGGAGGTCAGATTCGTTTTGACCATGAGGATAGAAGGAGCTCTGTGCTTCTGCATTGTATAGATTCGCACGGGAAGCACATGAGAGGCCTAAAGTCGGGCCGTTGCAGTTGCTAACTCAAATCAGACTGAATCCGAGAGTACTGAAAGGAAGGAAGGTTGGAAGAATGGAAACCAGGCTCACCCTGTAGAAGACTGGAGAAATTGCTGAATTGCGCTCGGTCTGTCAGGAATTGAAGCTGCTGTGTGAACTCCCTGGTGTTTGCAGTAAGTGCATTTGGGACCTGAAAGCAGCTGCCTGGTATAGTAATTTCTTTTACATATAAATGTGTTGAATGCTCGTGAGGAATAGCTATTCCGGTTCTCTTGTCACCGTGCAGTGTAAGCTGAATGTTGAACTGAATGTACTCAGACTGAATCCGTCTGCTGATCAAAGCAGTGTGGCCTGGCCGGTAGAATCTCGTCTCCCTGTTTGTGTGTCTGGCAATCCAGAACCATTATCTGTGCCAGGTTTTCAGCGTGGGGTAGCGTGAGTACAAATCAGGGCATCCCCCTGCGACCTGTTAACAATCTCCAGTGTTTCATCTGATTTTCTTTCTTTCATTTCCTCAAGGACTGAGCCATCCGGCTCCGGATTACAATTGGGTATTGTGCATATTTTTTTCCTACAGGGCCCTTCCATCTGCACCTGCCGGCCAACCCCGGGCAAAGGACCTGGCTAGCCCCCCCTCAAACTGGGTACTCAGAGTGTGACTTGTAAGACCTTGTATGAGTGTGCAGTACTGTGATTTATTTCTGCTAATCAGCTTGATTTTCCTCTCCCTGTGTTTCACTCCCCTAAATAAACCAGATTGGATGTTATTGACTTTAAACTGTTTGAAGTGTCAGCACCTATATGGCAGGCATTGCATTGTTTTGTATAAGTTGACCAACCTTATTTCACAGGGGGTCCTCCGAGATGAACTGCAGAATCGGTCTCGAGGGTAAGTGGTACCTTATGATTGGATCCAGTGTACATGTGGGGTATTGGTGTTGCAATTCTTGTGTATCGTGTGGACCATTAGGGGGAAAAAAAGGGGGTCTCAGTGTCCCAGAGGGCTGTGACCAAACTCGACCAACCATTACCAACCCTGACCTCTGGGTGGAGGCACCCGCTATAGAACCTAGGCCCCTCAACCTGTTAGTGGTCCAGCAGGCAGGGGTAGTAGCCCTTGGGATAGCGCCACCTGGGGGTTACATCTTAGAGGCACTGCTGGGATTAGCGTCCCATAGTGGCCATGTGAAGGAATTACCCTATTATGTTTAACTTAAAGGAAAAAATGGAGGGGAGTACTATGTCCAAGTTAAAACGTGACCCCCTTAAGATGATGGTACACAAATTGATGGGGTGGTGCAAAGCTGAGGAAATGGACTCCCAGAAGGCTGTTTTATTGCTGGATGTCCCCTTGGGGATTAAACGCACTGACATTGTCTCCACTGTAGAACAGGTTAAGTGTATGGGCAAAGTGGAAGTAAAAGGGCAATATGTTGACTTGCTCAACAAACCGTGCGAGTGCTACTTTCATGCAGTATCCCGATAGACCCTGAAAAGGTGCCCCTGCCCCCTGTGATTTTGCCCGAAGGTGCCCAGAAGAGTTTGAGGGTTATTCACATTTGTAGTGGCCTGGCATCCTCGGGAGGGTCCCCTAGCACCAATAGCTTTACAAAAAAACAGCTCAAACTGTTAGCCTCCAAAGGGAGAACTGCTCAGGAACTGGTAAGGGTATTAGATATCTCAGGAGACCACACCCCTCCACCTTCCCCAGGTACATCTCCCGGGTCCTCTAAGAGCGCCATACTAGCCACACCCCCTATGGTAACTCCCCCCATTCAACTGGATTCCTATCAGAGATTGAGACTTTTCTCCAGTACTGTCCCAGTGCCTTCAGGGGAAGATGATTTGGAGACCTAGATGGACTATGCTACCCCTTTAGTACAAGAGTGGCAGTGTTTCGAGGGGAAAGAGAGGAAGCGGTTGATGGAAAGTTTGAGGGGTCCTGCACTGGAAGCCATTTGATTCCTACGGGCCACTAGTCCAGAGGCCACTGCAGCAGAATATCTTTCCGCCTTAGAAGGGGTATTTGGCAGCACAGGAACTGGAGATGATCTAATATGGAAGTTCAAGTCAGCTAAACAGTGGAGAAATGAGAAATTGTCTACTTTTGTTACCAGGATAGACAGGGTTTTGCAAAAGGCCCACCGAAAAGGGGAAGTGCCGGCCCTAGCGTTAAACCAGGTCCAATTAGACCACATATTGAAGTCAGCAAGATTTTCAAGCGTAATATTGCTGAAACTCTAATTGCAAGACAGAAGGGCCAGCCCTTCCGAGTATTGCCAATTGATGAGAGAGATCCGTGAGATTGAAACTGATGAAGAGGGCTGGGAACCCTATGCTGGGGCTGTGAACCCTTGTCAGACCCCTGAAAAAGTGAGCCAGATATGGCTCAGCAGTTGAAAGGTTTGATTAAGGAATTTGACTGAGACCTACAGGGAACCAGATCTGTATCAGGCTCCCCCTGAGCCTAAAAGTGAGTGCATGTCATTTCTCCTGAGACCCGGATTGAGGGCAACCTGAGAGCAGAAATAAGGGACTTAAGAGAGATGGTGAGGGAGCTGCAAAGGGCTGCTCTCACCCCAATAGAAGCGGAGATCCAGAGGCCCAATGGTATAAACCCCCAGTTCAAGAAGAGCCCAGCAGGGCCCCAGGGATGCCCAACCAGATAAGGGATATCCCTCCCTCAAAGGAAAACAGAGACACTAAGTTCTGCTACCGTTGTGGAGAGGATGGACACTTTCAGTCTGCTTGTCTCCTGCCAGAGAACTTGAGAAAAGTTACTAACAGGTTAGTGGCCTGACATCGCAAAACCTATGCCTGGTCACCAGGGGGAGCCACCCGGAAGTTTTGCCACCAGGGCCAATGCCCGATTGACATCCCAATCAATGCCCCCCGAATGGTCTGAAGTGGTGGGTCCCTCCATGGAGACTACTGTGAAAGTGAATGGACTGTTTACAAGAGCTATATTAGACAGTGTCTCCCAAGTGACAATTATGTTCCAGGATTGGTATCAGAAGCATTTGTCTGATGTGCCCCTGCAACCATTGGAAGGACTACATGTCTGGGGTTTAAGTGAGAAGGTCTACCCCTACTCTGGCTATATCCGAATCTGGTTGTCTTTTCCCACCTCTGTGGCTGGAGTGGCAGAGCAATTGGAGACCTTAGCTTTAGTATGTCCCCCTACTGGACTGTATGATGGGGTCCCGTTGCTGACTGGAACTAATGCACATATGTTTGGTCGACTGGCACAGTTGTGTTATGAAAAACAGCGGTCCAGGACTGGAAGAGCTTTAAGAATTCTGGCCTTGATTCAAAGGGCCTATGATGCCCAGAAGGATGCTGACAGAATGGAACCAGAGGAACCGGTTGGGGTTGTCTGGAAAAAGGATCTTGAATCTCTGATTTTGGCACCAAATGCCCAATGTATCCTACAAGGAGAGGTTTGTATGAAAACGGATGTCAAGAACAAAATATTAATGCTGGATGCACCAGGAGATGGAAAACTGCCCGAGGGGCTGCTGGTCAAGCCAAGTATTCTGCCTGTTAGAGCCAGATTTCCAGTGCCCCAGCCACCTTTCAACGATTGATGGAGCGTGCAGTGGGGGACATGAACTTATTAGAGTACCTGGTGTATTTGGATGATGTTATTGTGTTTGGCAGCTCACTGGAGGAACATGAGGGCAGATTGTTCAAGGTGTTGGACCGACTAGAAGACTTTAGCCTGAAGTTGTCCATTGATAAGTGTCAATTCTTCCAAGCATCCGTAAAGTATGTGGGACACATAGTTTCCACCGAAGGGATAGAGACAGACCTGAGTAAAGTTGAGGCCCTGACCACCTGGCTCCAGCCCAATAATCTAAAAGAACTGCAAAGATTTCTGTGACTTTGTGGCTACTACCGGTGTTTCATCAAGGACTACTCAAGAGTGATCCGCCCTTTACTCAATCTCACTCAAGGGTACCCTCCAACTCACAAAAAATACAAAAAGTCAACTTCCCATAAGACTGAGAGAGAGTATTTCTGTCCAAATGAAGTATTTGGGGCCCGGTGGACACCTGATTGTGAGACTGCTTTTCATGAGATTATATATCAACTTACCCATGCTCCTGTATTGGCCTATGCAGATCCAACAAAACCTTACGTCCTGCACACTGATGCTAGCTTGCAAGGGTTGGGGGCTGTGTTGTATCAAGAACATGACAATGGTCTGAGATCTGTGGCTTTTGCCAGTTGAAGTCTGACCCCTTCTGAAAAGAACTATCCAGTACACAAGTTAGAATTCCTAACTCTGAAGTGGGCCATTGTGGACCAATTCCACGAATATTTGTATGGGGCCAAGATACTGGTAAAAACTAACAACAATCCCTTGACTTATGTCCAGACTTCAGCTAAACTGGACTCCACTGGTCACAGGTGGCTTTCTGCACTATCCACATACAATTATGCAGTTGAATACAGAGCTGGCCTGAACCACATATATGCTGATGCTCTCTCCCAGAGGCCTGCTCCTTGAAATGACTGGGTCAGATTGTCAGAACCTGATATTTGAGCACTCTGCCAGAAGTTTGATCGAGAGGAACCAACGGTCCCAGACTCAGTGAACTGTTTAGTGGATTTTTTGGGGCCCTCTGAGAATTGCATACCTGTTGCTTATTGTCACTTCTCTGCCTTGGACACTGGTGCTTTGCCTCAATTTGACAATGACAGTATTAAACGGGCTCAATCCCGAGATCCCATGATCAAATCTGCTGTAGAAGCACTTCACGGAGGGAAAGATGTGTCAAAGTTACGTTCCACTGATTTGAGAACTGCATTGTTATACAAGGAAGGTCCTAAATTGAAACTGATCAATAGATTGCAATATAGAGAAACAGTAGACAGAGGGGGACAAATAGACAAGCAACAGCTAGTTTTGCCCACTGCGTTTCGGGACTTGGTGCTGAGATCACTACATAGTTACATGGGACACCTTGGTATAGACAGGCCACTTTACTTGGTAATATCCAGATTTCATTGGCCTAAAATGGGGGCTGATGTTGAACAACACATCGGAACTTGTAGTCGCTGCTTACAGAGAAAAGCTTTGCCACAGAGGGCTGCCCCTCTTGTTAACATCACCACCAGTGCCCCCATGGAACTGGTCTGTATTGACTTTCTGAGTTTGGAGCCAGATCAAAGAAACATTAGTAATGTGCTGGTGGTCACTGACCATTTCACCAGATATGCACAAGCTTTTCCCAGCCGGGACCAGAAGGCCTTAACTGTGGCCAAAGAGCTTATAGAAAACTTTTTTGTTCACTATGGGGCACCACAAAGAATCCATTCTGATCAAGGAAGGGATTTTGAAAGTCATCTGATCAAAGAGATGCTTTCTCTGTGGGGGGTGTGAAAGTCCAGAACCACCCCTTATCGCCCTCAAGGGGACCCACAGCCTGAACGTTTCAACCGCACTCTGCTAGATAAGCTGGGCACCCTTCACCCTAAAGACAAGCCTAGATGGAGGCAACAAATCAGTACACTGGTACATGCCTACAGCGGCACTAAAAGTGATGCCACTGGGTTCGCTCCCTATCACCTGAAGTTTGGAAGAGAAGCCCGACTGCCGGTAGATGTGTGTTTTGGAGTTTCCCCTGATGGGGTTCAAAAAGCCAATCATTTACAGTATGTGCAAAAGTTAAAGGCCCAATTAAATCATGCGTATCAATTGGCTCAAACCATGGCTGCCAAAAGAAATCTGGCTAACAAGGAAAGGTACGACAAAAAAGTGAAAGCCTTGGAACTCCAGGAGGGGGTTCGCGTGTTGCTATGAAATCTGGGACTGCATGGCAAACATAAGATTGCTGATAGGTGGCAGCATCTCCTCCACATAGTGGTAGGCAAACTAGATGATCTCCCTGTGTACAAAGTGAGACCTGAAAACAATTCGAAAGAAGTGAAAACCATGCATAGAAACCATTTACTACCCATTGGCTAAATCTTGATTGAGGCTGAGCCTCCAGAAAATGCTCCATCTGGATCAGTGACTAGAGCTGCTGCAAAGCAAAAACAAAGAAAATCTGCACCTACTCCTGTTGAGTTACAGTGTTCTCCACCAATAACCCCAGTTGAACCAGACTGTCAGTCCATGTCCGAAGAGAGTGAGTGTGGTCGTGAATACTACCCTTCTTTTGAACTGAGTCAATTGTTTCGGGGTGATCCCTTAAAAAATTCTGGAGAGGAGGCTGGGCCTTCTGGACTGTCTAAGCCCCCAGCTTTGTCCCTGGAGCCAATGCTCCCAGAAAGTGAAGTGCAAAGTATCAAGTCAGATGACGTGGAATCACTGTGCATGGCGGAACTGTATGAGCTGCCAGAGGAGGGAAATGTTGGACTGGAACAGGCTGGTGACATACCAGAACCTGAGGAGTATTCTCAATGCACGGATGATTCACTGGCAGTGTCACCAAACTCCCCCTGTGAACTAAGTGTTGTGGACTCTGAGCTTGCCCCTCCTGGAGCTGAAAGTGCCCCAATTCCTAGCCCCTCTACACCACTGGCAGTCCCCCTGATGTATGAAGACACTGTTGAAGGTGGGGATCAGAACACAGAGACTGTCATGGTTCCCCCTAGAAGGACTGGTCAAGCTGTAGGGCCTGTGGTACGTTTAAGCTATGAGTCTCTTGGCAGTCCTGTGGACCTGCCCCTTAACGTGGTCCATAAGGGAGTGTATGTGACCCCGAGCTCGTTGCCCAAACTAAGCCTGGGAAATAATTCCAGATTACTTGTCTTGCCCTCTGAGTATGGTGTCTCTGCCCCGTCCAGCCCCAAGGTAGCTGATAGGGAAGGGCCCCCTCTCTTCCAGTTTCATGTGCAGAAAGGGTGACCTGATGCTGAAATGTTGTTGTGTATACAATATGGTAACATGTAGTAAGCTGTGAAATACAGAATAAGCACATATGATTGTGATTTAAAGAATGCAAATCTAACTGTTAGTAATGTGAATGTATTAGTAGTTGTTTTAAAAAAGGTTATAGTGGTATCTACTTGACATGGACGCCAAGTTCTTTTCAGGCCAGGAAGGGTATAACCCCCCTACAAATGGGGGTTCCTAAAAAGCCTCCTTGGAGCTTGCTTAAGTGTTCCCCTGCCTGCTGGCGTTCAGTATTTAAGCCATTGGAATGGCACTGTGAGTGCTGGTAGAGCCTTCACATACTGTCTCTTTAAGAGCTGTCTGCTCACAGACATGATTACTGTTTTCTAGGGGGGCTGGTGTTTCCCTGCTCGAATCCCGCCTGAACTGCGGGATAACCACTTCATTTTGCGGTCGCTGAAGGCGCAAAGGGAGCCCATCTGAACGATATACCTGTTTCCCTGTAATCATTTACAGCATTGGTAATATTGTAGTTTGTCTAACCTGTTTTGTTACAGCTGGGACTCTGTTTGTGTTGCCTCTCCATTTTGGACCTCAACTGCTGTTCTGGGGCCAATGGGATTAGCGGAACTGTAAAATGGAGGCTGTTTAGATCAACCAGAATTCAGACTCTCCTGGGAGCCGGCTTACAATGAGGAGGTATAGCTAGTAATTCTGGGAAGTGAAGTTCTGGACCTTGGTGCCTATTTGCATGAACTGAGAGAGTTTCTGAGTGATTGACAGCTGAGCCCACCAATTGGACCCGGGTGGTGCCCGAAGAGAATGCTCTGCCCTGCGACTGGGAGGTCAGATTCGTTTTGACCGTGAGGAGAGAAGGAGCTCTGTGCTTCTGCATTGTCTAGTTTTGCGCAGGAAGCGTGTGAGAGGCCTAAAGTCATGCCGTTGCCATTGCTAACTTGAATCGGACTGAATCCAAGAGAACTGAAAAGAAGGAAGGCTGGAAGAATGGAAACCAGGCTCACCCTGTAGAAAACTGGAGAAATTGCTGAATCGCACTTGGTCTGTCAGAAATTGAAGCAGCTGTGTGAACTTCCTGGTGTTTGCAGCAAGTGCGTTTGAGACTTGAAAGCTGCTGCCTGGTATAGTAATTTCCTTTACATATAAATGTGCTGAATGCTCGTGAGGAATAGCTATTCCAGTTCTCTTGTCACCGTGCAGTGTAAGCAGAATGTTGAACTGAATGTACTCGGACTGAATCCGTCTGCTGATCAAAGCAGTGTGGCCTGGCCAGTAGAATCTCGTCTCCCTGCTTGTGTGTCTGGCAATCCAGAACCATCATCTATGCCAGGTTTTTAGCGCGGGGTAGCGTGAGCACAAATCAGAGTATCCCCCTGCGACCTGTTAACAATCACCAGTGTTTCATCTGATTTTCTTTCTTTTATTTCCTCAAGGACTGAGCCATCTGGCTCCGGATTACAATTGGGTATTGTGCATATCTTTTTCCTACAGGGCACTTCCATCTGCACATGCCAGCCAACCCCGGGCAATGGACCTGGCTAGCGCCCCCCCCCCAAACTGGGTACCCAGAGTGTGACTTATAAGACTTTGTATGAGTGCACAGTACTGTGATTTATTTCTGCTAATCAGCTTGATTTTCCCCTCCCTGTGTTTCACTCCTCTAAATAATCCAGATTGGAAGTTATTGACTTTAAACTGTTTGAAGTGTCAGCACCTATATGGCAGGCATTGCATTGTTTTGTGTAAGTTGACCAACCTTATTTCATAGGGGGTCCTCCAAGATGAACTGTAGAATCAGTCTTGAGGATAAGTGGTACCTTATGATTGGATCCAGTGTACATGTGGTGTATTGGTGTTGCAATTCTTGTGTATCGTGTGGACCATTGGGGGAACAAAAGGGGGTCTCAATGTCACAGAGGGCTGTGACCAAACTCGACCAACCATTACCAACCCTGACCTCTGGGTGGAGGCACGCGCCATAGAACATAGGCCCCTCAACCTGTTGATGGTCCAGCAGGCAGGAGTAGTGGCCCTTGGGAGAGCGCCACCTGGGGTTACACAAGGACATACCAATACATAAGAACAAGTCGATTAAAATACCACATAAAACAGAGACAAAGGAAAAAAAAGGCATACATAGTAAAATTATAGCAATTGCCACCAAACTCATCCAATGTCATATCAAGAACCATACAATAGTATCAGAATTAATATACTTAATAGGGGTATCCAGGAAGACTTGGCAATGAAATTAATTACCGAAACTTGATTGGTATCGGAGGGCAATCCGGGTAGTCACGCAATTTCCAGAACATTAAATGCTATAATCACCTTGTGGGGGGTGGGATGACAATGGTTGTGTTATGCTCCTGCCCCTAGCGGTCTCCATTCCATAATGAATCCAGGGCCTCCCTGAAAATTAAGCCCCACCAGTCCCCAGTCGTACCTGGATGCCAGAGGAAACAGCCTATGCATGTTTTGCTAATATTTCCCTAATAGGTATGTTCTCCCTTGCTGCCTGAAAGTGAAAGAGGGAAAGCCAGCAAGAGATAAATCTGTCTTTGCATAATCTTAGTTTGGCTGTAAGTTCCTCCATTTCTAGTATTTGTAGGCACAGGGAGTACGAGTTGTCTATAGTGGGAGCTTCTTGGGTCAGCCACCTCCGAGTAATAGATTTCAGGGCTGAGGCCACTGCAATATTATATAGGTATCTCTGAGCCCATGACTTGATCTCTCGGGGGTATACCCCAAGCAACCAGTAACGGGGATCCAATGTGAGCTCAATATCAAAGATTTTGCCTACAACCTCAATGATGTGGCCCTAAAAGGACTGCACTCTGGGATAATCCCAGAAAATAGAGTGTGTGTGCCCCTCTGCCCACAACCTCTCTAGCAGAGGTTAGAAAAGTGTTGGCCAAAGTGTTTAGTAATAACAGGGGTGCAAAAAAAGCGCACTACCACTTTCCATCTAAACTCCCTGCAGAGAATGGATGCCATGGTAGTACGGATGGCTTTCCAGACCTGTTCCCATTCCCCATCAGTGAGTGAACAGCCCAACTACACTTGCCAGGTAGTTGTTATGTGTTCAGATATGTCCTCCTCCAAGGAGGAGAAAAGAGCCCCCAGCTGGGACACTCTCCCCGTTGTCCAACCTGTGGAACCATTGATGACAACAAATCCACAAGCGGGTTTGTGTCCATAACAATTCTTGCCCCTCTTCCCTTCTCCAATAGGAAGTGCCTAAATTGTAAATATCTGAAAAAGTCCCGTGAAGACAATCTAAATTCCGCAGTTAACTGTTGGAAGGGTTACAGCATGTCCCCCGAATACATCTGACCCACCTTTTTCAATCCATTCTTAGCCCACCTACCGAATCCCAGATCCCAGCCAAGTGGGGCAATGTCCAAACAGGCCCAAACAGGGGTGTCAGGACCCACCCTCAAGTTCAGCCCAAGCTTACTGTTAGCTTCAATCCATGTCTCATGTATGACTTCTGTCTAGGGATTGAGCAGACCCAGGATCTTAGCCCCTGAGGCATCCATATGGATTAAGTCCCCAATGCTGCCAAGTGAAGAATGGGGTTTCTCAATTTCAGCCCATAAGGGCATCTCTTCTGCAGTCATCAAAGGGAGTAAGGCATGCAGCTGCGATGCCCAGAAGTAGTGCCGAAAGTTCGAGAGGCCCAATCCTCCCTTGTCCCTTGCTTTAAGTAGCATAGACCACTTTACTCTAGGTGATTTCTTTGCCCATATAAATTTAGATAGTGAGGACTTAAGGGCCTGCCAGAATGATCTTGGGGGTCTAATGGGAAAGTAGAGAAAAACAAAGAGAAACCTCGGGAGAATATTCATTCTTATACATTCTATATGGCCCATAAGGGAGAGAGGAAGCTCACTCCATCAAGCCAGGTCTGCCTGTACTGTTTGAAGCAATTTAAAATGATTAATTGATTATAATTTATTCATCTCCCCAGGGATCCATATGCCCAGATGCCTTATGCTGTCTCTCACCCATTTGAATTGTCCGATTGCTGATAGATTTCTGGTTAAAGCCAGGCCCAATGGCCGCATCTCAGTTTTTGTTTCATTTAACTTAAAGCCCACTACCCATCCATAGTCTCTAAGTAAAGATTCTAACAAGGGAGCCTGTTCCTCCGGGTCAGTAACAGAAAGTAAAGTATCATCTGCATATAGCAACATTTATATATCCACTTCACCCACCCTGATCCCCTTAAATGTCTTGGATTGTCTAAATAGAGCTGCCAGGGGCTCCATGCTGAGTGCAAACAGGAGGAGAGAGAGCGGGCAGCACTGCCTGGTTCCCCTTTCTATATTAAATCTCGAGGACATCGTTCCATTTACCTTTAACTGAGCCCAGGGGTTCCTATATAGATTCCCTATCCAGTTTCTAAACTTATCCCCAAATCTGAATTTACCCAAAGTTTGGTCTAAGAAGACCCAACCCAGGCAGTCAAATGCCTCTCCGCGTCCAAAGCAATGACTGCATGGAAACTCTCAACTGAGAAGGACTTGGATGCAGACAAGGCATTAAGGAGGAGGCGAATGTTATTTTGTATGTGTCAACCTAGGATAAACCCAGTTTGATCTGCCCAGACTAGGAAGGTTATAACTCTCTGCAATCGTGTCCCAATAATTTTAGTGAAGATTTTTGAATCCTGATTGATTAAAGAGATGGGTTGATAACCTGAGCACTCTTGGGGATCTTTGCCAGGTTTGGGAATTTAGGTAATAGAGGCAGCTCCCCAGGTATCCGGGGTGGTACCCATCTCATGTGCTTTATATCATATTTTCGTTAATGGGGGGAATAGTTCTGCAGCAGATTGCTGTTAGAATTCAGCTGAAAACCCATCTGGGCCCAGAGCTTCCCCCTGTTGAGGGATGTTATAACCCCTCTCACCTCCCCTTCAGTTAATGCCTTCTTCAGTTCAGTTTTTTGCACCACAGTAAGGGCGGGAAGCTCCACCCTCTGCAGAAAGTCTGTGACTAATTTGATTGGACTCTCTCTCTCTCTCTCTGGAGTAAAACTGTCCAAAAGATTCCCCAAACTCCTCAGTGATGTGAGATAGGCAAGATAGGACCCTGCCTGATTCCCACTTTCTCCTGATATTAGAGATGTATCTGACTGCCACCTGCTTCCTCAAATGTATGGCCAGCAGGCAACCCGCTGTCTCCCCTGACTCATAATATTTTGTCTGGTATATCTTAGGATATTTTCAGTCCGCCTCAGCATCACTTGGTTGTATTTTTCCTTTACCTCTTGTAGTTGGAGTAATACATTTTTATCCCTACTACTCCTATGGTCTTGTTCCAATGATCTGAGTTCCTCTAATAAAGTAATTGTTTAACCTGAGCCCTGTGTTTGTTTTTGAGCGAGGAGTAACTAATAATATGGTCCGGGAGGACCGCTTTTAAGCCATCCATATAAATTTGAGGGGGTGTTTTGTTCCTTATTATTTGATAGGTAATTCTTGATCATCTCTTTCATCTGGTTTATAAAATCTTGTCATGTATCAATCCCGGATCAAATCTCCAACTCCCTCCCTCCCTCCCCTTCCCATTTCACCACTGCCCCAATCATAGCATGGTCAGAGAAGGTGACCAGGGGAATATCCATATCTGTAAAGTAGTGAACCTGCACCCTCTGAGTATAAAATCTGTCAAGTCTAGAGTATGATTTGGAAGCAGGAGAATAAAAGGTGTACTCTCTGGTATGGGGGTTCTGTGATCTTCAGGAGTCAGTCAGACCCCCCTCTATCAACAAGGTTCTGAGGAGTCTAGAGCTTGAAACTTCCCCTCCCCAACGGGCTGGGTTTTTGTCCAGTGTTGAATTTTCTACACTGTTCCAATCCCCAGTCAGTATAATACACCTTCCTGGGAGGGCGGATACTATTAGGAAAAAGTATCTAAAAAAATTCACCAGAAGGTGGGGTAGGTGCATATACTGAGGTGGTATGCAAGGAGTGGTCTCTATAATCCCCAGATATTTAAACCAGCCATCCCGATCCCTCCATCTGAACCCTGTTGACCTTAAAAGGGAGTCCACTCCTGAACAGTATAGCAATCCCTGATTTAGATGCCCCAGGGAGCGAGTCTGAGTAGACTGCCCCCACCCATGAACATCTCAGTTTATTATGCCCTGCCTGGGTTAATTTCGTCTCTTGTAAGAAAGCTACATCACTCTTTATTCTACCCAGTTCTTGCAGTATTTTGGCCTTCTTAAGTACATTGTTAATACCCTTAACATTAATTGAATTAACTTTAAGGGATGCCATAACGAAACTGCAAAAAAGTTATATACCCTATGTTCACCCCATTGATTCTATAATCCCTTGAAATGTATGTATGCTTAACAATAAAAAAAAATAATAAAAACATGAAATTGAAAAAACTGTTTAAACAGTACAAGTTTTCTAACATGACAATACAAAAACCAAGAATTGGTGGTAAGGGAGGCAGTTAATGCACTGTGTGCCCTAAACCACCAAATGGTGCCCGAGTGTGATACTCCGAGGCTCAGTGGTGTCTGAAGCCTCTAAGCAGAAAGACACTGGTCTCAGTGTCAGATGTTACTAGTGGATAAGCACCAGTGGTGTGAGTGTTGCTATCCCAGCCTACGCCAGGAATGTAGACCCTCTTCACTGCGTGTACGTCTGAGTATTCTAGTGATCTTGATGGAGGATACCAGGTGTAGTTTATAGGGCCAGGTGACACGTTCCAGTTCGACTCACAACCCAATTAGTCATTGGCCCAACTTATGTGTCCCCCGACCCTTATCAGGTCAGACTCCATCGCCCTTGCAGTGCCACAATCTAAGTAAATCAAGTACTGGGGAACATTCTTGTCTCTACGTGCAGCCTAGTGAAAGACAACAGCCTGCAAAGTAAAAATGGTTAATTAAATGAACAATGCTGCATTAATATTGGAATGAATAGAAATAGTGTCATTCTTTCCCCAAAAAAACTGTTAACTGAGAATTGTATTGAAGGGAACCTGTGACCCAAGTCCTATTCCACTGAATAGGGCTCTGTAAATCTCAGTTGAAGTAGCCTTTCATAACTTATAACGTCATTAGTAAAATGATGCCCCTCAGGAAATATAGAAACATAGAAACATAGAAGTTGACGGCAGATAAGGACCGCAAGGCCCATCCAGTCTGCCCATTTCTTTTTCTGCCTTATGAATGTGCCATCAGCCTTTGCTCTGTCAATGGCCTATCTAGTCATACTCATCTGTATTGCTCCCTTATGCCTATCCCATGCCTGTTTAAAGCCCTGCACTGTATTCATATCCACCACTTCCTGAGGTAGGCCATTCCATGGATTCGCCACCCTTTCTGTGAAAAAGAACTTCCTCACATTACCCCTTAATAGGCCTCCCTCTAATCTCATGCTGTGTCATCTTGTCCTGCTATTTTTCTTATATTGAAACATGTTAGACTCTTTCACCTTGTTAATGCCCTTAAGGTGTTAGAATGTTTCGATCAAATCACCTCTCTCCCTCCTTTGCTCTAGGGTATACATATTGAGCTAAGTTAATCCATCCTCATATGTTTTCTGATGCAGTCCCTGCATCATTTTGGTTGCCCTTCTCTAGACTGCCTCAATTTGGGTAATGTCCTTGTGAAGGTGTGGCCTCCAGTACTGTACGCAGTACTTCAGATGGGGCCTAACCAGTGTCTGGTAAAGAGGGATTATTACCTCCCTCTTACGACTTGTGATACCCCTACTAATACACCCCAGCATACCCCTAGCCTTACCTACTGCTTTAGTGGTCTGCTTGGATGATTTCAGGCTATCTGTGATAATGATGCCCAAAGTCTCTTTCTTCCCTTGTGACTGCCAGCAACTCACTCCCAACCTATAGGTGGCTTCAGGGTTTCTCTTCTCTATGTGCATGATCTTGCACTTCTTTGTGCTAAACCCCAGTTGCCACTCTTCCGACCATTTTGCCACTTTATCCAGATCTCGTCTCATTCTGCCCACCCCATCTGGATCATATACTCTGTTGCAGATCTTGGTGTCATCTGCAAATAGACAAACCTTAACTTCCAGTCCATTTTGCAATGTCACTGATGAAGATATTGAAGCAGGCTGGCCCCAGGACTGATCCCTGAGGTACCCCACTTGTGACTTGTATCTCTTCTGACTATACCATTTACCACCACTCTCTGTTTTCTGCCTGTCAACCAGTTTGCCACTCAGTTGACCAACTTCTGACCCACCCCAAGCCTACCCAGCTTATTAATCAATCTTCTATGTGGAACAGTATTGAAAGCTTTACTGAAGTCAAGGTTGGTGACATCAACTGCTCCCCCCTTGGTCCACCACACTGGTTAACCAGTCAAAGAAATTTATGAGATTTGTTTGACAGTATCTTGCTGTTGTAAAGGAAGAGGCGAGGGACCAGGCAGAGGTATTAAACGAATACTTCGCCTCTGTGTTCACTAGGGAGGGGGATGGGATATCTGCAAAGCAAGCCACGATGGGGATAGAAGCGCTAGTGAGTGGGATCAGGGGAGCAACAGAAATGGAGCAAGAGGGAGGGAGAGGTACCCCAGGGGTGTCACATCAGGATAAGGATAAAAAGGCCAGTAAGGTGGAGGGGACGGATGACGCTGTCTCCACCGAAAGGGTATGGTTAGCCCTCAAGGTCCTAAAGAAAGATTAATCTCCTGGGCTGGGTGGCATTCATCCGAGAGTACTATGGGAATTAGTGGACATACTGGCTGCACCCCTGGTGCAGCTCTTCAACAGGTCACTTGAGACAGGGAGGGTACCTAGGGATTGGCGAGAGACACATGTGGTGCCAATCCATAAAGGGGGGGGTCGAGGGAAGTACCAGGTAACTATAGACCCATCAGTTTGACCTCGGTGGTGGGAAAATTAATGGAGAGTATACTAAAGGAACGATTGGGGGTGTACTTGGAGGAGGTGGGAGGTCTGTATAGTTGGCAACATGGGTTTGTGCCAAGTAGATCATGTCAAACCAATCTTGTGGAGTTCTACGAATGGGTAACATCAGAACTGGACAGGGAAAAGCCTGTGGATGTATTATTCTTGGACTTCAGCAAGGCGTTTGACTCTGTCCCCCACAATGGTCTGGTGGAGAAACTGACGGGGTTGGGAGTAGGCCCTTTGATGGTGAGATGGATTGAAAACTGGCTAGCTGGACGCACCCAGAGAGTAGTGGTCAGTGGGGAGCTCTCGAACCCTATAGAGGTCGGTAGTGGGGTACCGCAGGGCTCGGTCCTGGGTCCTATCCTGTTTAATGCATACATATCAGACATCAGGAAGGATATAGGGTGTGAAATGAGTCTCTTCGCTGATGACTCCAAGATGGGAGCAGTAGTTGAGGGGGAAGAGGGGAGGTTGGCCCTGCAAGGGGATCTGGACACTCTGAAAAGCTGGGCTCACACATGGAAATTAAATTTCAATATCACCAAGTGCAAGGTGTTACATCTTGGGCGGGGAAACCCTAAACACAGGTACACCCTGGGAGGGGAGGCGCTGGAGGCCTCAACAGGGGAAAAAGACCTACGGGTCATGGTGGATGCATGTATGAATAACTCTGAGTAGTGCAGGAGAGCGGCTAGTAAGGCAAACTGGATGTTGGGATGCATCATAAGGGGGATAACCTCTAGGAGCAGGGAAGTGATTCTGTCGCTGTACAGTGGGCTGGTTAGACCACACCTTGAGTACTGTGTACAGTACTGGAGACCACACTTGAAGAGGGACATACAGCTCCTGGAGAGGGTACAGAGGAGGGCAACTAAGATGATACGAGGACTAGGGGATTTGACGTATGAGGACAGACTTGAGGAGCTCTGCCTGTTTTCATTGGATTAGAGGAGAGACAGGGGGGACATGATTGAGGTCTTCAAGTACCTCAATGGAATAAATAGGGTTAACATGGAGGGGATCTTTAGACTAAAGCAGGGAGGTATCACCAGAGGGCATGGTTTGAAGTTGGAAGGTGGAAGGGTGAGGGGGGAAAGAGGAGGAGGTTTTTCACTAAGAGGGTGGTGGACCCTTGGAATGCGCTGCCTGGCAAGCTGGTTCAGAGATCCACAGTGGAGGGCTTCAAGAGAGGGTGGGACAAACACAGAAAGCGGATGTATCAGATGATGGCCTGGCCCAGGGGGTGGGGATGGATGATAGGGGTTTCTGGAACACAAGGGGAGGGCCCTGCACCCAACTAGGATCTGAGATTCAAGCAGACTCGATAGACCCGTAGGGGCCTAATCTGCTGGCAATTAGAGCAGTTAGTAGCCACAGACATTGCCAGCTATTTCCAGATATTTCGCTAAATTTCTAAAGAGTTTCTCTCTGCTGCCCCTACTCTAGAAATGGAGAAAGCATTAGATATATCTGGAAATATCACAGAAATTTCAGGAAATAGCTGGCAGTGTCTGTGGCTGCTACTGTATGCTGTCTTGGATCCTGTGCTCCTATCTATTCCAGGTGTTCCACTATCCTTTACTTAAGGAGTGCCTCCATAATCTTGCCCACTACTGAGGTAAGACTGACTGGTCTATAGTTCCCTGCCTCCTTACTGCTACCACTCTTGTGGAGTGGGATCACATGAGCCCTTCTCCAGTCTTCTGGGACCTCTCCTGTGCTCAGAGACTCACTAAACAGTTCTGATAATGGATCTGGTAGTTCTACCCTTAGCTCCTTTAGTACCCTGGAATGTATGCCATCGGGTCCCATTGCCTTTACCACCCTGAGCTTATTGAACTCTTGTAGCACCCTTTCTTTTATGAAGGGACTAGTGCACACCTCCCTCCCCACCGTGTCCATGCTGCTGAGCTGTGGGCCCTGCCCTACCTTCTCCTCGGTAAATAGTGAGCAGAAATATCTATTTAGGATAGATGCTTTCACATGGTCCTCCTCCTCACACACCCCTTATCCCCTTTGATGTTAGGAATACCCCCTCTTGACTTTCTCCTTTCACTAATGTATCTATAGAAGGTCTTGTCACCTTCTTTTACTGTTTGTGCTAGTGTTTCCTCAGTTTGGGCCTTTGCCTACCTTACTGCCTTTCCTGCTTCCCTTAGGGAAGTTTGGTATGCCTCCCTATCTTCATCCCGCTGTGTTCCTTTATATTTCCTGAAGACCAGCTTTTTGGCTCTGACCTTTTCTGCTAAAGTGGTTTCCTTCTTCTTTTGCACTTCCTTTTCTCTCTAACACAATGGAATGTTGCTTCAAGTATTGCACCTTAATGGTTGCCCCCTTTGCCTGTATCCCCTCACCTGTATTTCATCTTGCCACGACTAGCTTAACTTTGTTGGCCATCTTATAAAAGTTAGCTCCTCTGAAGTTCCATATTTTTGCCTTGGAATGGGATAATTTAGTTTTAGTGACCAAACTGAACCATACCATATGCCATCCTGAGTCCACAAAGAGCTGAGGAAGAAAGTACTTGCTGTGGCCCCAAGCAGGGGTGAAACGATTCAATTCCCTTCATCCTGTAAAAGGATCATGAATTATAATCCATCCAATGCTATTTTACCATGCTCCAGGGTAGTGTTATCCAGGATAGACTTCTTTGGTACAGTTTCCTTGATTTCAGTCCATTTGGAAACCTCTGTTTGAGTTCAGTTGGGCCCCCTGCAGGCCATACCCCCCATCCCCACTAGCACTGAGCAACAATGAACAAGAGAAAAAAATGGGGAAAGTGAGGGAGGCAAACGAATTTCTATATTTCCGGTTTGGACAGGGCTTGGGTAAATAATATGAGCAGAGAAGAGTTGCAGAACAAAGGTAAATTCACTTTGTTTCAAACTAGACTATTTATGCAAGGGCCAGATGCCAAAATTCAGTCTAGATCCATACAAAAGTCTCCAGATCCAATCAGGTATTCTCTTTGGGATGGATCCAGCGAGCTATGTCAGCATTGTTGTGTTTGTTGGCCGAAAATAAGTTATTTAAACACACTCAAGAGTCTTGGTAGTAAGAAAACGTGCCACACTGAAATCTAGGCCTTCTCTACTTACTTCTATTCCACACAGACATACAAGAGGAAACTAATCTCAAATGTACAGGCACAGTTACAGGAAGTGGACATTCTCTTAAAGCTGTACTGTCTCTAACAGTTCTTAAAGCTGTACTACACTTAACAATCCCTCCTGACTTAGTTAGAAAGTGTGTAAGTCAATAATTCAGAAAATAATATGAAACTATTAAAGTTATTATTGCAGTGTCCCTTTTAGTTAGTCTATGTCATTAGGCTATACCTCTACAAGTCCATTCTCTTTGGTGGACATCTTACATGTCCTGACTGACGTAGTAGGACTTGAGACTGTTGCACTGGAATCTGATTAGCATCAGCCACATCTTGTCTCAATTGCTGTGGTTCCACTGTCTCTTCCTGTTCTTGTTCTGGAACAAATAATGCTTGATAACTACCCCGACTCTGGGTATCCCTTTTTTGTTCTGTCTCAATTCTAGTACGTATAGACATTTCTGATTTTTTTTCCTACCGCGCCTTATATCTATCTCTTTGGACCTGCATATATCCTGACCCACACAAGATCATTGGATTTGAAGGATCTGGTCTTCAGAAGCATTTCAGTTACTGACTTAGAGCCTAGAGGGCGAAGAAAGTCCAATTGAGTTAGAATCTGACGTCCAAACAACAATTCTACAGGGGATATTCCCGTGACACAATGTGGTGTTGTTCGATACATCACAAGAAAGTCCAAAAGGGCTATTTATATTGCCATTGGTGTAGTAGGATTGAAACGAGCCAAGGCTAGGAGGAAGAGTAGTTCTAGAGAGAGAGAGATGGATAGGGTGGTTATTGTTATTGTTCAGACCAAGTGAAGTGTGCCGAAGAAGAATGTCAGACTCTTCACATCCATCCACTCAGGTGGTAAGGCAGTTCTTTTTATGTAATCCAACTGTTACCCGGGGTTACTAGATTCCCAGTAAGACCTAGTGGTAGGCAGGGAAGGCAGCTCGTGAAACTCCAGTTAAATGGATTTCACACTGTTTGACTCTGTTCTCAGTCTCAGATGAGACTGAGGGATGACATCATTATAGAACTTTCGCAGCTGCATAAGCCACACTGGAATGTTGCAGTTCGAGGTTAGTGTAGAACATTGGGGATTTTGAATTCAGTCTGTGTGCAGTCTGAGAGAGAGACAGTAGTACAGCTGAGTGTGTGCAGGCTCTCAGAGCTTTAAGCTCTGTTTTAGAGCTGCTTTTGGAAGGTGCGTGTTTTCACCTGAAGAGGAACACAGGAACTGGTAAATGAAGTGGTGGAGACCGCTTTCAATGGTTCAAGAGCGCCATCCCTGAGGGGATGGGGGAAGGTTTTTGCCTGTTTTCCAGGGGCAACCCTCCTGGGTCCAGCTAAGGGAAAGAAGCTGCCTATTCAAGTTGTGTTGAGGCACCAGCAGCTCTGAGACAGAAATTCCTTGTGGAAAAAAATGCCTGTGGGGCACCTGCAACCAAAAAGTGAGTTTGCTCTGTAAAAGGGCCACGTGTTTTTCACCTGAACAGAAGGAAACTAAAGGGACTGTTACTGTGGGGTCAGGAAAAGACAGCCAAGTACAGTTGGAAAGTGGGGATTGGACTGCTTAATCTGTAGGAGGTCTAGAGTAATGGACATTGCCACTTAAATTCAAGTATGTTCAAGTCCAGCACAAAGAGTGAAGGAAATTGGGGATTGGACTACTTAACTCAGTGGGGGGTCTAGAGCAATGGACAATGCCACTTAAAAGTATGTTCAAGTCCAGCATAAATGTGAAGCAAGACAAGTAGATGGAATGTGAAATACATTTAGCAAGAATCTACATTGCAGGGCTTTACAGGATGAGGTGTCTACTGTCCAGAGAAATGCTCGGGTATGAATTGTGGGAGTGAGAGGTGGGAGACGCCCCATCAGTAGTAAGCAAATTCACCTCTACGGATTTGGTCTGAGACACCTTTTACTTTCTCTCAGGTACTTGGCCAGTGCCTGAGGAAAGTACCCAGACATGGGACTGAAAGGAAGAATTCCCTGATGAAGCCAAGGTGCTCTTAGGTGGTTTAGGGAGCCAACAGAAAATGTTTCCATGAAGTATGGAAGGTGTCCAAGTGGCTGGCAAGGGAGCCGAGCTTGGGAAAACCCAGAACAGTGTACAAGTTCAGGCTGTGTAACTCAAAGCAGCGTGCAAGTCCGGGCTATGTGCCCAGTGGGTTCAGAGCCTGAGGGCTGAAGTCTGGAGGAAGTGTTCTTGTTTCTTTTAATCTGCATTACCAGGGCTGTAGCCCTGTGGGGGTCCATCTATGCTTTGTTTATTATGTTTGGATGTAAATAAATAGCCACACTTTAGAATCCCACTTCTGGTATTGGACATTACAATTATTGCTTCCTGTGTTCGGAGTTACTTGGGTGCCCCTGTGCAGAGTAGCCAAACCTAGCCTTTGTGCTGAGTGACCTATTCCTCCCCGAACCCCGCCCATCTGGTATTGCTGTCAGAAACAAACGGCATGCCGGCCCTGGGTTACATTTCTATTTGGCTATGTGATGTAATTCTTCACCAAATTGGAGAGGCAGGAGGCACGATTTGAAGAAGGAACTAGTTTATTAGCAACTGACCACAGGGTAGGGACAGGAGAGAGGATTAACCATTACATACACAAATTATTACCTCTATCTTGTGCCTGGAGGCTTATGCTACACTCTATGTAAGAGGAACAGTAAAATAATCGGCCTTAACAGCTATGCTGTAAGAGCGTCCTATCTATACTTCCCTGTAAGAGGGAAACTCTATTTTACAAGGTATCAGACTGGATTAATTGGCTGTAACAGCTACGCTCTAAGAGTGTCTTCCCTATCCTCTGATGTTTACTTCATCCCCGAGGTGCACTTCTTCCTAAACTAAGATTTTAAAATACAGCCACTCTAATGCTACAAGAAAATTCTATACAGTAGATGGTTTGCAGTTTGTGCACGCAGGTTTTCTCTGTTGTCGAAAAGAAATGTGGAACCACTCCACTGCCTTGCCAGTGAAGTTCTGAAAATCGTGGTAGAAACTAAAGCATACAGAGAGGGTTTAACAGACCATGAGTTCTTGGCCATGCCCCACCTTTCTAAGGTTGCCACAATATACATACAAGATTTCTTCAGCTAAGAACCCACTGAGGGCCACCGGAAGGAACCACAAGATCTGGAAGGCTTCTGCACTGCCCAGAAGGAAGAAGCAATGCAAACAACCTGGCCACAATCCACTTCTGGATTGCCAAGTGAAGAGGCAAAGAAGAAAAAGAAGTACCAGCAGTCTGCTTCTGGAATGAAGATGCACTCTGGACTGATGAACACACTGGATCAGGAGAATTGGAACCTCTGGACCACTCTTGGACTCCAGAAGAGCACTCCCTCTGGACTGATGACCACACTGGACTGGGACCTCTGGACCACTCTTGGACTCCAGGCAACCACTTTTTCTGGGCATCGAAGTGCATCGGTCTTCTAAATTCCAAGGCCGGATGAGTTGAGGCACTTGGCAAAACAATAAATCAAATGTCAAACAGTGACCAAACTTGGAATCCATGGCCGGACGAGCCCAGACACACTAAAACAGCAAACCGAACGTCACTTAGAGAACTACACTGACAAGTCGAATGGTACTCCACTGCGGATGTGAAAACAAGAAACCGGCTGCAGACTTCTGCACTGGGCCAAGCCATACTGGGAAACTGTAAGAGGACAATAACAAACAGGACGATGCAACTTCGAGACAACTGCTGTACGGCTCTTTGTGGATTACGTTGGCTGCTCCTTGGATAACCAGGCAGACATCCCTACACCATCAACAGGGCACATAAGTTGCTGACTTCTGTGTTTGTGACCTCAATGGCATGCAGAATGTATGTTTCTCCTTCTGGACCCCCAGTAGCCAGGAAGACCACCCTCCACCATCAACAGGGCACAGCAGTTTCTGACTTCTGTGTTTGTGGACAGAATGTGTTGCAGAATGAATGTTTCTCCTGCCCCCCATAACCAGGCAGACATCGTCTGCACCATCAACAGGGCACATAAGCTGCTGACTTCTGTGTTTGTGATCTCAACGGCATGCAGAATGTATGTTTCTCCTGCCGCCCCCCCCCCATAGCTGGGCAGACATTCCCTGCACCATCAACAGGGCACATAAGCTGCTGTCTTCTGTGTTTGTGACCTCAATGGTATGCAGAATGTATCTTTCTCCTGGTGACCCCCCCCATGGCCAAGCAAACATTCCCTTCACCATCAACAGGACACATAAGTTGCAGACTTCTGTGTTTGTGACCTCAATGGTGTGCAGAATGTATGTTTCTCCTGGTGCCCCCGCCTGTAGCCAGGCAGACATCGCCTCCACCATCAACAGGGCACAGCAGTTGCTGACTTCTGTGTTTGTGACCTGAATGGCGTGCAGAATGTATATTTCTCCTAGTGCCCCCCTCACATAGCCAGGCAGACATCCCCTCCACCCACAACAGGGCACACCAGTTGCAGACTTCTGTGTTTTTGGCCTGAATGGCATGCAGAATGTATGTTTCTCCTGTTCCCTCCCCCATACCCAAGCACCCAAGCACACATCCCCTCCACCATCAACAGGGCACAGAAGTTTCTGACTTCTGTGTTTGTGACCGCAGTGGCATGCAGAGTGTATCCTTCTCCTGGTGCCCCCCATAGCCTGGCAGACATCCCCTGCACCATCAACAGGGCACATAAGTTGCTGACTTCTGTGTTTGTGACCTCAATGGTGTGCAGAATGTATGTTTCTCCTGGTGGTTCCCCAGTAGCCAGGAAGACATCCCTGCACCATCAACATGGCACAGCAGTTTCTGACTTCTGTGTTTGTGGACTGAATGGTGTACAGAATGAATGTTTCTCCTGTCCCCCCATAACCAGGCAGACATCCCCTGCACCATCAACAGGGCACATAAGCTGCTGACTTCTGTATTTGTGACCTCAATGGCATGCAGAATGTATGTTTCTCCTGGTACCACCCCCATAGCCAGGCAGACATCCCTCCACTACCAACAGGGCACAGGACTTGCTGAGTTCTGTGTTTGTGGCCTGAATGGTGTGCAGAATGTATGTTTCACCTGGTGCCCCTTCCATAGCCAGGCACACATCCCTCCACCATCAACAGGGCACAGAATTTGCTGACTTCTGTGTTTGTGACCTCGGTGGCATGCAGAATGTATCTTTCTCCTGGGGCCCCACCCCTCCATAGCCAGGCAGGCATCTCCTGAACCATCAACAGGGCACATAAGTTGCTATGTTTTGTGTTTATGGCCTGAATGGCATGCAGAAATGTATGTTTCTCCTGGTGCCTTCCCCCTCCGTAGCCAGGCAGACATCCCCTCCACCATCAGCAGGGCACAGGACTTGCTGAGTTTTGTGTTTGTGGCCTGTATGGTGTGCAGAATGTATATTTCTCCTGGTGCCCCCCATAGCCAGGCAGACATCCCCTCCACCATCAACAGGGCATAGCAGTTGCTGACTTCTGTGTTCGTGGCCTGAATGGCATGCAAAATGTATGTTTCTCCTGGTGCCCCCCCATATCCAGACAGACATCCTCTGCACCATCAACAGGGCACATGAGCTGCTGACTTCTGTGTTTGTGACCTCAATGGCATGCAGAATGTATGTTTCTCCTGATGCCACCCCCCCATAGCCAGGTAGACATCCCCTCCTCCACCAGCAGGGCACAGGACTTGCTGACTTCTGTGATTGTGGCCTGAATGGCGAGCAGATTGTATGTTTCTCCCAGGCCCCCTCCCCCCCATAGCCAGGCAGACATCCCCTTCCCCATCAACAGGGCACATAAATTGCTGACTTCTGTGTTTGTGACCTCAATGACTTTCAGAATGTATGTTTCTCTTGGTGCCACCCACCCCCATAACCAGACAGACATCCCTGCATCATCAACAGGGCACATAAATTGCTGACTTCTGTGTTTGTGACCTCAATGACTTGCAGAATGTATGTTTCTCCTGGTCCCCACGTAGCCAGGCTGACATCCCCTCCAACATCAATAGGGCACAGCAGTTGCTGACTTCTGTGTTTGTGGGCTGCATGGCGTGAAGAATGTATGTTTCTCCTGCCCCCCCCATAGCCAGGCAGACATCCCCTGCACCATCAACAGGGCACATAAGCTGCTGACTTCTGTGTTTGTGGTCTGAATGGCGTACAGAATGTATGTTTCTCCTGGGCCCCCCCCGTAACCAGGCAGACACCCCCTCCACCATCAACAGGGCACGTAAGCTGCTGACTTCTGTATTTGAGACCGCAATGGCATGCAGAATGTATGTTTCTCCTGGTGCCCCCCCATAGCCAGGCAGACATCCCCTCCATGAACAACAGAGCACAGCAGTTGCTGACATCTGTGTTTGTGACCTCAATGGCATGCAGAATGTTTATTTCTCCTGGTACCACCGCCCTCCCCCCCGTAGCCAGCCAGACATCCCCTCCAGCATCAGCAGGGCACAGGAATTCCTGAGTTTTGTGTTTGTGGCCTGAATGGCGTGCAGAATGTATGTTTCTCCTGGTGCTCCCCCCATAGCCAAGCAGACATCCCCTGCACCATCAACAGAGCACATAAGCTGCTGACTTCTGTGTTTGTGGCCTGAATGGAGTACAGAATGTATGTTTCTCCTGGGCCCCCCCCCCATAACCAGGCAGACATCCCCTCCACCATTAACAGGGCACGTAAGATGCTGACTTCTGTATTTGTGACCACAATGGCATGCAGAATGTATGTTTCTCCTGGTGCCCCCCCATAGCCAGGCAGACATCCCCTCCATGAACAACAGGGCACAGCAGTTGCTGAAGTCTGTGTTTGTGGCCTGAATGGCATGCAGAATGTCTGTTTCTCCTTGCGCCCAACCTAATAGCCAGGCACACATCCCCTCCACCATCCACAGGGCACAGTAATTGCTGACTTCTGCGTTTGTGGCCTGAATGGCGTGCAGAATTTATGTTTCTCCTGGGCCCCCCCCCATAGCCAGGCAGACATCCCCTGCACCATCAACAGGGCACATAAGCTGCTGAATTATGTATTTGTGATCGCAATGGCATGCAGAACGTATGTTTCTCCTGGTGCCCCCCTCATAGCCAGGCAGACATCCCATCCGTGATCAACAGAGCACAGCAGTTGCTGACTTCTGTATTTGTGGCCTCAATGGCATGGAGAATGTATGTTTCTCCTGCTGCCCCCATAGCCAGGCAAACATCTCCTCCACCATCACAGGGCACAGAGTTGCTGACTTCTCGTTTGTGACCTCAGTGGCATGCAAAATTTATGTTTCTCCTGGTCGCCCCCCGTAGCCAGCTACATCCCTCCACCATCAACAGGGCTCAGTAGTTGCTGACTTCTGTGTTTGTGGGCTGAATGGCGTGCAGAATGTATGTTTCTCCCGGGCCCCCTCCATAGCCTGGCAGACATCCCCTGCACCATCAACAAGGCACATAAGCTGCTGACTTCTGTGTTTGTGACCTCAATGGCATGCAGAATGAATGTTTCCCCTGGTGCCCCCACCGTAGCCTGGCAGATATCCCCTCCAACATTAACAGGGCACAGCAGTTGCTGACTTCTGTGTTTGTGGCCTGAATGGCGTACAGAATGTATGTTTCTCCTGGTGCCCCACCCCATAGCCAGGTAGACATCCCCTACACCATCAACAGGGCACATTAGCTGCTGACTTCTGTATTGTGACCTCAATGGCATGCAGAATTTATGTTTCTCCTGGTGCCACCCCCACCCCCCCTGTAGCCAGGCATACATCCCCTCCAGCATCAGCAGAGCACAGGACTTGCTGAGTTTTGTGTTTGTGGCCTGAATGGCGTGCATAATGTTGTTTCTCCTGGTGCCCCCATAGCCAGGCAGACATCCCTCCACCATCAACAGGGCACAGCAGTTGCTGACTTCTGTGTTTGTGTTCTGAATGGCTTGCAGAGTGTATGTTTCTCCTGGTGCCGCCCCCATAGGCAGGCAGACATCCCTGCACCATGAACAGGGCACATATGCTGCTGACTTCTGTGTTTGTGACCTCAATTGCATGCAGAATGTATGTTTCTACTGGTGCCACCCCCCACCCCATAGCCAGGCTGACATCCCATCCACCACCAGCAGGGCACAGGACTTGCTGAGTTCTGTGTTTGTGGCCTGAATGGCATGCAGAATGTATGTTTCAAACAACATGAAGTCTTGCTGTATTCTGACAATTGCAGTTATCCCCGGCACTTGAACTGCCCCGGAGATGATAGAGTTAACTCTATGCTGAGAGCATAGAATGTTGGGCTCGAGCTCAGTTCAAACCACTGTCTGCTGCACTGAAGTGTTACTGTCAGATTCTTTACTCCACCTGTCTGAACAGTCGCTCCGGAGTTTGCTCCTCGCTTCGGTTCGGTAAAGTTTTCATCGGTTTATTCCATGAATTTCTCCATTTTCTCTTGGTTCAGATCCCTGTCTGTGGTACAAAAGTGGTATTAGGTAGTGGACTTAGAGTTAAATTGTGAGGAAATTGTAATTTGCGATCGGTTCTACGGAACCAATCGGTTTTGTTTCAAAACTTCTTGTGGTGATTCGGTGGCTATTGGTTCTATGAAAAAGCATTTTTGTTTTTCCAGCACCTGTGACACGGTGAGGAACCGATAGGTTTTGTCTTACCTGGCCTGAAGCTGTGTAAAGGGTAAGTTAATTTTGTGGTTGGTCATGTCTGAAAACCCAGGAAAAAAGCGGGCCCGCTGGGTTTCAGTACTTTAGTGTGTGTGGGGGCCTTTGCTAAGTCTGATCCCACCACCTGTGTATATTATCTGGGGTTTGACCACCTCAATTCAGACTGCCAAATTTGCAAAAATGTCCCAAAGACCACCCTGGAAAAACGTTTGGGCAGGCTTAGGAATAAGGAGGCTGAGAAGTCCGCTGACCTGGATGGCCAGCCATTTTCTGTTCCGATCGAACCTGAGGGAGTGCCCTCTGACCATGGCCAGACTTCCTCGGGCAAAAGGAAAGCTGACTCTGAAAGGTTGGTTTCTTTGAAAAAGAAAAGGAAAGATAAATCGACCAGTTTGGATCCCGAATCTCTCCATCCGATGACCAATTAAATTGCCCGGGCGATTAGCATTGTTGAATCGCTCCGTTCAGTTCAACCGAACCGGACCCCTGTTGGTCGGCACTGGCCCGGTCGGGTCCTCCGGTTGCAGATTATTCTTGGGAGGAATATTATGATCTGGAATGGGAGGGTGAAGGTGAAGAGGATGAAGAAGATGAATATGATGGTGGGGAAGGTCTGGATGAGCCTATTGGACCGGACATCTCCCCAGTCAGACCTTCTGGAGTTTCCCCTCCTAGGCTTTCTGAGTCCCCTTCCCACTTTATGTTCTACAAAAAAGTGGCTAAAACCCTCCAGCTCCCTGTGGATGAAGCTGTTGAGGAGGAAGAAGAGCCTGATTTTGTTGAGATGATGGACATCCCAGAGTCCAAATGACTGTCAATTCCCTTGCATAAATCTTTTGGGAAACAGACACATAAACTTTTAAAAACACCAAATTCTCTGCCTCCAGTGGACAAGTGTATGGACAGGAGGTATATGCTGTCAGGTCCAAGTTCGGAGTTCCTATACCAGCATTGCAGCCATGTTGGGGTAGTACAGGCTGCAGCCTGTGATAAGGCTGGCATTCCCTTGCTTCTACACACCCCTGGATAAGTACTCCAGGAAGATAGATGCCATGTCCAGAAGCAGTATTTGGCATCTTTCTTGGGACTCAGACAGGCTAATTACATGGCCTATGCTGTCAGGTTCCAAAAGTCCAGGTGGGTGTCTGTATTGGAACTGGCTAAGCAGGCTTCCCCCCAGCTGGCCAAGGAGCTGGAGGAGGTGGCTGCTAATGGGATTGAGGCATCAAAAATCCAATTTCATGCTGCTGTCGACTCCAATGATGTGTCATCTAGAGTCATGGCTACATATGTGGCTCTGCAGAGAATGGCTTGGCTCAGATGTACTAGCCTATCACAGGATACCCAGGCTAAGGCCATGGATTTCCCTGTTGTGGGTAATTCTCTGTTTGGGGAGCAGACAGAGAATTACATGAAAAAGATGGACGAATACAGGACCACCTATAGGAGTGCTCAAGCCAAAGAAAGACAAACCACTCCTCAAGGCAGCAATCTAGGGCAGGGGCAGGCCTTTTCAGAGGCCTTTCTTCCAGGCTCAGGCCTCCTCTCCTTTTCCCAGAGGAGTTCTTTAGAGGAGAGGTAGAAGAAGAAGGAGCAGGCTGCATCCTCCTCAGCCCAGGGTCCCTGCCAAGCAGACACCCTGATGTGTCAGCCCGGTCGACCCCCATCCCTGTAGGAGGCAGGCTGGCTTACTACTCCCAGAACTGGAAGTCTGTTACCTCAGACAAGTGGGTCCTGGAGTAGTAAGCCAGGGACTAACTCTCAGCTTCAAAAGTTTCTGAAACTGAGAGCCAGATCTTTCACCTGCAAACATCTCTGAAACCCTTTCCCTAGAGGCAGAGGTTTCATCTCTCCTGGCCTTAAAATCTGTAGAGAGAGTTCCTACAGCCCACCGGGGCAAAGGCCTGTACTCCAGGTACTTCCTTACCCTGAAAAAAGCAGGGGAGTGGTGGCTCATCCTAGACTTAAGATACCTGAACAAACATCTTTTGAAACCAAAGTTGAAGATGGTGACTCTGGGAATAATTCTTCCCTCTCTAAGTCCAGGGGACTGACTAGCTTCCCTGGACCTAAAGGATGCCTACTTTCACATTCCCATCAGGTGCTCCCACAGAAAGTACCTCAGGTTCGAACTGCCTTCAGGCCATTACCAATTCAAAGCAATGCCTTTCGGCCTGTCATCAGCTCCAAGAGTGTTCACCAAGTGCCTGGCAGTAGTAGTGACTTTTCTAAGAAGGAAAAATATCTCAATATTTCCTTACCTGGATGACTGGCTCATAGTGGACCAATCTCCAGACCAAGTCAAGTTAGATCTAAAAGTGACCCAGCAGGTGCTCACTTCTCTAGGTTTCCTTCTCAGTCTTCCCAAGTCAGTTCTCAAGCCAGTCCAACTCTTGACTTTCATAGGGGTAGAATTGGATACTGTCAAAGCAAGAACATTTCTCCCCTTGGCAAGGGTAAAGGCCATTATAGAGCTGGCTTCTTCTTTTCATCTTCTGGTGTCTCAAAAAGCAGGGCATTTCCTTCAGCTTCTGGGCCACATGGCAACTTCCACTGCAGTGGTCCCAGGGGCCAGATTTCAGATGAGAGACATTCAGTTTCGTCTGAGGGCTTTTTGGTCCCAGAAAAGAGATCCACTGACCAAGTTGATCCAGGCCCTTCAATGGTGGCAGGATCAGGACAGTCTCAGCCAAGGGTCCCATTCATTTTCGGTCCCATTCTGTGTCCTAAGCACAGACACTTCTGTCCAGGGTTGGGGGCCCATTTAGAAGCTCTCACAGCTCAGGGCGTGTGGTCCCCTCAGAGTCTCTTCTCCACATCAGTCTTCTGGAGCTCAGGGCAGTGTACCTGGCTCTGCAGGCTTTCTCACAATCAGTAAGGAACAAGGTGGTTCAGGTCAGGACAGACAACACCACCACCATGTGGTACATCAACAAGCAGGGAGGCACTCGGTCCATGGCCTTGTGCACGGAAGCCATGAAAATATGCACACTATCTTACTCCCTTCAGACCTCTCTGGTAGCAGTTCATCTCCCAGGCAAGGACAATGTGCTAGCAGATGCATTGAGCAGGATTTCCCAGGGCCATCACGAATGGTCCCTGGATCCACTAGTGTTGAAAGTGATCTTTTCAAGATGGGGCACCCCAGAGATAGATCTCTGTGTAGCCCCAGACAATCACCAACTCTCTTTGTTTTGTTGCAGACCCCCCAGTCTTGGGCTCAGTCCCTCTGGATGCTCTGATACTAAATTGGGAAGGGAAATTTCTGTATGCCTTCCCTCCTTTTCCTCTGATTTTCAAGGTCCTGGTGCAGATAAGGTCACAATCTTGCAAAGTGATCCTGATTGTTCCAGGCTGGGCCTGCCCAGTCTTGGTACCCTCTTCTCTTGTCCTTAGCAGTGCATCTTCCCCTGTCTCTTCCCAGGAATCACAATCTGTTAACCTCCTCTCAGGGGAGGATTTTGTATCCCAACCTTCGGTCTCTCAACCTCAAGGCATGGCTCTTGAAGAGTTAGAGTATGCAGGTTTGCACCTGTCTCAGAGGGTTCTGGACATTCTCAAAGCCTCTTGAAAATCTGCCAGCAGAAAGATTTACAATTCTAAGTGGAAGAGATTTAGTATTTAGTGTACCAAGAAGCATATATCCCCAGATACTGCTGAATTGTCTACAGTTCTGGACTATATGGCTCATCTCAATGACCTAGGCCTCAGACCAGCTACCCTCAAAGTACATTTGTCAGCTGTTTCTGTTTTCTTGTCAGTAGGTAAACCCTCTTCACTGGCATCTCATCCTGTTTTCTGTAAATTTTTCAAGGGATTGCTTCATATCAATCCCTCCCCTTCAGGGACCCTAATGGGATCTTAATGTTTCAATTGTCCACCTTATGCAACCTCCTTTTGAGCCTTTGTCTTCAGCAGATCTCAAGTACTTGACTTGGAAGACTGTGTTTCTGGTGACTATTACCTCTGCCAGACGTATCAGTGAGTTGCAAGCTGTCAGCGGAGCCTGATTTTGTCTCTTTCCATAGAGATAAGGTGGTCCTGAGAACCAGTAGGAGGTTCTTACCTAAAGTGGTTTCAGATTTTCATTTGAACCAGTCCATGTCTCTTCCTGTTTTCTTCACTGATCATTCTTCTTCTGGGGAAAGAAGATTACACAGTTTGGATGTTAAGGCACTTAGCTACTACATAGATCGTACTAAGACTCACAGGTTTGACTCCCCTCAGTTGTTCCTCACTTATGGAGAAGTGGGGAAGGGCAAACCTGCCACTAAGAGAACTATTGCCAGGTGGATTGTCTCTTGTATACAGTTCTGCTATGAAAACTAGGCAAGATTCCAACCTCAGGCCTGAGGGCTCATTCAACTAGAGGTACAGCTGCTTCCTGGCTGCTGCTAGGAAATTCCATTGTTAGAGATATGCAAAGCAGTCACCTGGAAAACTGTTCATACATTTACCAAGCATTATTCCCTGGATATCCAGGCTAGGAGTGATGCTAGATTTGGTGCAGCTGTGCTGCAGAGCCTATTCCCAAAATAGGTTTGATTCCCTCTTCCATGGAGGTACTGCTTGGTAGTCTGCAATTGTCAGAAAACAGCAAGACTTCATGTTGTTTGAAGAAAAAATTACTCGCCTTAGTAATTGTGTTTCTTCTAATGGAGTCTTGCAGTATTCTGACCTCCCTCTCTGCCTCCCCTCTCAGAACCTGGTTTTTGGGAAGTAGGTTGGCAGGTACAGTGCTGCACCCCAGAGGTGCATTGCTTTCTGCCTCTTGGTTTAACTTTCATTTAGTCTATTTAGTTCACTACCTGGTTTTTGTTTTTGGGTTTCTCGACTTGAGTCTTACGGGATCCAAAAAATGTGATTGCCTTTTGGCTATGAGTTTTACAATTTCCTCTTTAGAGTGTAGCTAGTTAGTAGTGCTTGCAAGAATCTGACGGTTACACTTCAAGTGCAGCACACAGTGGTTTGAACCAAGCTCAAGCCCAATGTTCTATGCTCTCAGCATAGAGTTAACTGTTTCATCTCAGGGGCAGTTCAAGGGCTGGGGCTAACTGCAATTGTCAGAATACGGCAAGACTCCATTAGAAGAAAAACAATTACTAAGGTGAGTAATTTTTTCTTCTCCTGGCCCCCCCATAGCCAGGCAGACATCCCCTGCACCATCAACAGGGCACATAAGTTGCTGACTTCTGTGTTTGTGACCTCAATGGCATTCAGAATGTATGTTTCTCCTGGTGCCCCCCCCGTAGCCAGGCAGACATCCGCTTCACCATCAACAGGGCACAGCAGTTGCTGACTTCTGTGTTTGTGGCCTGAATGGCATGCAGAATGTATGTTTCTCCTGGGCCCCCCCCCATAGCCAGGCAGACATCCACTGCACCATCAAAAGGGCACATAAGCTGCTGACTTCTGTGTTTGTGACCTCAATGGCATGCAGAATGTATGTTTCTCCTGCCCCCCCATAGCCAGGCAGACATCCCCTCCATGATCAACAGGGCATAGTAGTTGCTGACTTCTGTGTTTGTGGCCTGAATGGCGTGCAGAATGTATGTTTCTCCTGGTGCCCCCTCCATAGCAAGGCAGACATCCCCTGCTCCATCAACAGGGCACATAAGCTGCTGACTTCTGTGTTTGTGACCTGAATGGCATGCAGAATGTATGTTTCTCCTCGTTCCACCCCTCCATAGCCAGGCAGCCATTTCCTCCAGCATCAGCAGGGCTCAGGACTTGCTGAGTTCTGTGTTTGTGGCCTGAATGGGGTGCAGAATGTATATTTCTCCTGGTGCCCCACCCCCCCATAGCCAGGCAGACATCCCCTGCACCAACAGGGCACACATGTTGCTGACTTCTGTGTTTGTGACCTCAATGGTGTGCAGAATGTATGTTTCTCCTAGTGCTCCCCTCCCCGTAGCCAGGCAGACATCCCTCCTGCATCAACAGGGCACAGCAGTTGCTGACTTCTGTGTTTGTGGCCTGAATGGCGTGCAGAATGTATGTTTCTCCTGGGATCCCCTCTATAGCCAGGCAGACATCCCCTACACCATCAACAGGGCACATAAGCTGCTGAATTCTGTGTTTATGACCTCAATGGCATGCAGAATGTATGTTTCTCCTCGTGACACCCCCTGTAGCCAGGCAGATATCCCTCCAGCATCAGCAGGGCACAATACTTGCTGAGTTTTGTGTTTGTGGCCTGAATGGTGTGCAGAAGTATATTTCTCCTGGTACCCCCCCATAAGAGGCAGACATCCCTGCACCATCAACAGGGCACATCGCTGCTGACTTCAGTGTTTGTGACCTCAATATGCAGAATGTATGTTTCTCCTAGTGTGTCCCCGTAGCCAGGCAGACATCCTCTACACCACCAGCAAGGCACAGGACTTACTGAGTACTGTGTTTGTGGCCTGCATGGCATGCAGAATGTATGTTTCTCCTAGTGCCGCCCTCACCACCCCCATACCCAGGCAGACATCCCCTCCACCATCAGCAGGGCACACGACTTGCTGAGTTCTGCGTTTGTGGCCTGAATGGCATGCAGAATGTATGTTTCTCCTGCTGCCCCCTCACCCCATAGGCAGGCACACATCAGATGCATCATCAGCAGGGCACAGGAGTTGCTGTCAGAATGCATGTTTCTCCTGGTCCCCCCAAGCCAGGCACCCATCCACAGCATAATCAGCAGTGCACTGGAATTGCCGATTTCTGTTTTTGGGGCCTCAATGGCAGGCAGATGGTATGTTTGTCCTGGTTTCTTACACCGATACCCAGACACCCATCCCCAGCTCCAGCAGAAGGGAACAGCATTTGTTGATTTTCTGTTTGTGGAGTCAATGACAGTCACATAGTGTTTTTCTCTTTCCTGCACACCTTCCCATGGCCATGCACCCATCTCCAGCACCAACAGCGGGGCAAAGGAATAGCTTATTTCTGTTTTTGTGGCCTCAGTGAAGGGCAGAAGATATGTTACTCCTGCTTGCCACCCCTCCCATAGCCAGGCACCCACCCACAGCACAATCAGCAGTGCACAGTACTTGATGATTTCTGTTTTTGGGGCCTCAATGGCAGGCAGATGGCATATTTCTCCTGGTTGCCACCCCTCCCATAACCAGGCACACATGCCCAGCAGCATCAGCAGGGAACCAGGGTAGCTGATTTCTGTTTGCGGACTGAATGACAAGCAGATGGTGTCTTTCTCATGGTTGCCAGCCCTCACCCATTCAGGCATCAATCCCCAGCACCATCAGTAGGGAAGAGCAAATCATAAGCCATTGCAGTCACAAGAAGCATACTTGATTATTGGCAAGCAACATAGCTATGCCAAGTGATCCGGTGCATTGTTGGAAAAATCAGGTAGCCGGGTGTCCAACGAGTAGTAAACAAATTGCTTCGGCTGACAAATGTTACAAGTTACTGGACTCCTAGCCTAGCTGCATATAATATGTTTTTTTTTTAATGCTAACAAATTACGCCAGTGTAAATATTGGTTGCGCAAGCAGAATGTGAAAGCTAGAGGCTGAAATCAGAAGTGGATAAAAACTGATTTGTCACATCAGGATCAGTTGATAGCTCAACATTCACAGCACACACTCAGCCACCCAGTACCATTACCCACCTCAAAGTAACATTGCTGGCTTCCACAAGTACGTTTGGGACTGTGTTCACTCTGAAGGTCTGAAAGGACATGCTTGTTAGCGGACATAGGGAGCAAGTCAATTGTACTAGTTTGGCGACG
Organism: Neoceratodus forsteri; assembly: GCA_016271365.2. NCBI lineage: Eukaryota > Metazoa > Chordata > Ceratodontiformes > Ceratodontidae > Neoceratodus > Neoceratodus forsteri. Next base: position 983,057,845 of record CM028133.1, read on the forward strand.
GACATTGGGAATAGCAATCCTTTTCAATTTTAGAAACTTGGCAGTCCCATACAAAACTGCATTAGGTTATGAAAGTTATCATCTGTAAAATGCTCTGAGCATATGTGTGGAGATGCAGCCAACTGCCAGTCCCACTGACGATCTAGTAGGACAAAATCAACCCACTTCCTAAATCTCTCTGGAGATTTGTCTCTTTTTGGGAACTCCAGGACAGCCACCTTCCTACTGGGCATATTGCCACATCCATCAACCACACAGACATTAACCATGTTATCAGAGCAATAGAAACCTGCAGTGTGATAGGGTCCAGGGAAACTGATAAACCAAATGCTATGAGCAGTACGGCAGCCTATCTCATGCAGAAATTTACACAAAAAGTAAGGAAAAGCAAGAGAGCAAAGCGCTACTTAGGAATAGCCAGTGCCAATCAGGGCCATCCAGAAGGAATAAATTATGTCCTGCCAACACTCACAATGTATTCTCCAGCAGGAATCATGGGTGCCAACTATCACACAGTCAGAACTGCTAACACAAAAACACAATCTGTGGCACGAATGTCACAGACTGCTATACCAAGTCAAATATTCATGCAGCAACGTGCACCCTTCAGATAAAACGGGTTATGCACAGCACTAAACGAAGATGAAACCACTCCTACACAACAGCACACGATAAGGTTATTTTCAAACTAACACTAACAAAGCCGATAGAACAGTGTGACAAGAGATGTAAATATCCATCAAAAGGACATTAGGTGTGGTAAGACGCAGCGGTGCTGACTTGCACAATACAGTAGGCACGATGGCATTCACAGCACGCTTGCAGTTTCCCGCGCTGACGGATCCCCCAGTGACACTTGCACCGCTTATCCTTGAATGATGCAATTGCAAGGGATGGGGAAATGGCATCAGTCTTTAGAAAAATCAAAAGGCACCCAGGAGAGAGGCATCACTATCAGTGGCTGTACAGACATGCAACCTGCAAAGAAAAAGAACAGACAGTGATCACAATACATCTATACCAAAGGTACTAATGAGAGAACACACAAATAACACTATTTCAAAACATCCATCAATCACTTTAATGTTCTTTTTTTTTTTACATATTTTTAACGGTACACACAGACGTAGGATAAAATATACTAAAATAAATGAAAAATCACCTACCATCTGAAGATCAGCTGTCAGGATCCCTGCCCTATTGCAACTGATGTCCACAAGCTGGGGACTTTTATCAAGGTAGACCAAAAGTGCCGAATGTTGGGATTTCCAGTTTAGCAAGTTGGCAGGCTTTACTGTTTATGAAGTTTATGTTCAAGTTCAAGTTTATTGCAGGAGAACTCCATTGAGCAAGCTCATTCACAAGGAGGTCCTGAGACAGGTATACAGGCAAGTATTCAGTACATATAGAGAATAACATAACAGCACTTCATATGCAACAAAAATTCCATAAGGTACATAATGTTCAGGATAAAAAGTAACACTGTTGATATAAAGAATGTGAACCTATAAGGAGGCAAATGGAACAATAGGAGTAAGGAGTACACTACAAGTAAGAGGGGGTAGGATTGGGTGGTCCCAGAGTGGGGACTACTAAGAAGGGGAATGCTGTTTAGAAGCAGCTACAAGTATCTTTTAGTTTATCAATAGTCAATAGCTATGCTTTTGAAGAAATTAACAGGGACAATACTGGATAATTTCAGTGAGGATTGTAACCGATTCCAAATGGTTGGAAGGGAATATGAGATAACGTGTTTGCCAAGAGAATGCAGTCATGGGTACATCAAAAGGAGAAAGTCTGACTTTCTAAGTGAATAGACACTGTGAGAGATGTGGAATAGGAAGTTAGGTAACTCAGGAGTTTATTCAGAAGAAGTTTTAGGGTCCAGATACCAGCATGGAGCGTCCATCTAATGGCGAGGTCCAGCCAACAGTGGCATAGAGATCACAGTGGTGAGTTCAGTATGGTGAGTTAGTGATCATGAGGCACAGTGGTAGAGGATGTCTAGTTTATGGAGGTTGGTAATTGCGGAAGAGTTATAGATTATGTCACCCTAGTCAAGAAGGGGAGGAATGTGGCCTGGACAGGTCTGGTTCTGATCTCAAAGGAAAGAGAGACCTATTGCAGAAGAAAAACCTAGCCTGACTTTTAGTCTCTTGGACAGGTCATCAAGATGATCATTGAAGGAGAGCTTGTTATCGAGCCAGATACCAATATATTTGAATTTTGAGATGATTTCTAGCTGTTCTCCAAGGGAGGTGATGATAAAGTCTTTAGGTGGGACAGTAGTAGTAGTGGAGGAAGTGGATGGGGAGAGAATCATGGCTTTAGTTTTCTTAGCATTTAGGAGCAGCTTAGCGTTGATTAGGTTAGTTTCTAATTGTGCAAAGTCAGCTTGGAGAAGGTCCCTGACTCCAGACAATGTGGGGCCAGAGGTGTATAAGGCTGTATCATCTGCAAAGAACCAAGTCAAACCTGCATTTATCTGATGGTCAAGATTGTTGATATATATAAGGAGAAAAGAATGGGACCTAGGATGGAGCCTTGTGGAACTCCCTAGCAATAGGGAAAGAGGATGAAAATAAGCCTCCTGCTTTTACTTTCTGAGTCCTTCTAGTTAAATACTGTTGAACCACTGAATGGTGGACGAGTAGAACTTATTTTAATAAGGCTATTCATTAATAGGTTGTGATCTCACGGTGTTAAAGGCTTTACTGAGATCTAAGAATAGCGCTCCCGTTATTTTCTTAGAATCTATTGCAGAGACCCAATCAATAGTAACTTTGGCCAAAACTGTAATGGTGCTGTAGTTAGGGCGAAAGCCAGATTGTGAGGGGTTTAGAACAGAATGGGTTTCCATGTGGTTTTTTAGTTGTGTATAGAACAATTTTTCAAAAACTTTTGAAAGGATAGGCAGAATTGAGATGGGCCTATAGTTGTTGAGGTCACATGGGTCACCCGACTTGAATAGGGGAAGGATGTGAGCAGATTTCCAGCAGTAAGGATCTGTGGCTGTGGAAATAGAGAGATTAAGTATATGGAGAATTAGGGCAGTAAAGTAAGCGTAACCAAGTTTTAAGAAGAAAGGTTCAAGTCCATCTTCTCCGGTGCTTTTTTTGGTGTCTAAGTTAATAAGCGAATCTTCGACTTCTTTGAAGTTAAGGAGGAACAGCTAGAATGAACAGGCTGAGGTAGGCAGCATTGTATAGCTAGCTTGAATCTTAACACATGCAGCATATGGTGAAGAGTCGAAGGCTAGGCCGGCAGTGACGAAATGGGAATTCAATTCTTCAAGTGTTTGGTGATTACTTTCAACAACCGTACCTTTGTTCTGGATCTTAGGTGGAAAGGAGGGGGCAGTCAATCGACCTTCAATGGACTTAAGAGTCCTCCAAATTTTGAGAGTTCCCTTTAGCCTGTTCTAAGGTGGAAATGTAGAAGTTTTCTTTGGTAGTGCGAATCGTGTAACACAGGTGTTCTTAGCTGCTCTAAAGGCCTGCCAATCTAGAGGGCTCTTGGTTAATAGCCTGGGCCCAAAGTTTATCACTGTTTGTCAATGTGACCTTAAGTTCCAGTGTGAACCAAGGGTGAGAGATTTTGCACATCTTGAACCTTGATAATAGGTGCATGTCTATTAGCCAGGAAAATGATGTTATCATTGAGGACCTTAACAGCCTCATCAACTGGCTTTGCAAGAAAGAGGTCTTGCCATCTGACCTTACTTAGGTTGGTCAAGTAGTTTACGGCATTGAACTTACGAAAGGACTGTTCGGTGATGAACTTGGGCTGAAGGTGAACTTTAGCTTGTGATCTAGTACAAACTACGATACTATGGTCACTCATATCATTGTGGAAGACCACTGCATGTAAAATTTTGTGAGGATCAGTAGTTAATATCACATCTAGAAGTGAACTATTTGCGATTTTTGAGGTATTGACCCTAGTGGGTTCACTAATTAATTGAGCAAGACCAAGTTTGTTGCAAAGAGATTTCAAGCCAAGCAATTTAGGGGACAGCCAATCCAGGTTAAAGTCCCCTAGGATTATTGTTTATGTATTGGCATTAATGACAAGGGATTTAATGGCATTAAGGACATCGGTCCCACCAGCAGGGGGCCTATAGCCACCAATAATAGTGATGTTTTCAGTGGAAGGAAGGTGGAGTTTCAGTGAAACAATCTCATATTCCTTCTTTTTTGATTTGCAATAGATATTGCTAATTACGAACTTGGATTTAGCATAGACAACTATTCCGCCTCCCCTGGAATCCCTGTCTGCCCTATACAGATTGTAGCCCACTGGATTAATTTGTTAGTCAGTAATGTTTTTTTAAGCCAAGACTCAGTGACAACAATGAGATCTGGTTTGGTATGGATGGCCCATGCTTGTAGATGGGCTCATTTTTTGGGCAGGCTTAGTATATTGACCATCATTATTTTTAATCCAGGTGCAGTTGTGAATTCATTAGGGGAGAAGAGCAGCAGTGGAGGGTCGGGGCTTAGCTCAACATTGCCTAAGCAAAGAAGAAGTAGGAGTAATAGTTTCTTTAAGGAGTTCAGATGTGATCTGAGGGCTCTTTTTCCTTAATGGCTATTAGTTGTTATTGTGGATGACAGCTGAGTATTAATTAGGGACATGCTTACATGACAGTTTGGGGCTAAAGAAGGAAAGCTTTAAGAGACATAGGAGAAAGGAGTAGGGAAAGTGAGGAAGAAGAGGTGAAAGAGTGGATAAAGGGGGCGAGAGGCAGAGAGTAGTGCAGTGATAGGAGACGAGTGTGGGTGGGGGTTCCATGACAGGACTCGTGTATTGAGTTTTTGAGGTAGTATACTTTGGGAACACAACTTATTAGCAGCAAAAGGCAATAGTGAAGTATGCCATGATTCAAGGAAAAGTATAGTTTTAAGAGTAAAAGGTAAAAAGCAGAATAAGTATGTGAGAACAAGTGATGCGGTTTTTTTTATCCCTACCTTGAACCTATGGGATGGCAGAGAAGCCAAGGAGGGCATGGCTACGGTGTATTTAAAGGAGGCCTGGGAGGGGAGGAGGAGTGGGATGAAAAGTAGAAGAAGAAGAAATACAGCACCAAATGGCAAAGCAAAGTAGTAAGTGTCTGGACCAATCAGGGCTTTCTTCAGGAAGGTGCCCACACCGGTTGGCTGGTTTGAAGTCATATCTTGTGGCTAGATAGATCCGAGTTGCTGGAAGCTGCTGTCATCTTGTGCGATGCTGTCGGGCTGGTGTTTGGGAGTCCGGGAATGGAGCATGGGCTCACCCTGCTCAAGGGCAGCAGCTTCTGGCTAGATAGATCCAAGTTGCTGGAAGCAGACGTTATCTTGTGCAATGCCGTTAGCCAGTGTTTGGGAGTCTGGGGATGGAGTGTGGGCTCGCCCTGCTCAAGGGTGATGCTTAGAATACCCCTAGAAGGAAGGTGTTTACCCAGAGGGAAGTGGAGTGTACACTTCCATCTTGAGTCTCATTTCAGTGTTATTTCAGTCCTGACTGACAAAGCACTGCTTTTCATCAGTGCACTGTTAATACACTGCATTGACTTTCTGCTACACTGTTGTACCACTGCTCAGTCTTTCTTATTTTTTGATGCAGACTGCAAATAATTATTAGATTTTCATGCACACTTCTTTAGCATTGTATTTCCTTCACTAATTTTTGCTGCACACTGCAGTAGTACTGGCAACACTTTATAATTTTTATCACACTTCTTTAGCACTGCATTGTCTCAGCAATCTGGTTACCCTTACTGAATTTGTCACAATGACATTACAGTGGTATAGCAATGGCAATACTGTGGTCAGCTGAAAAATCCACAATGGTACTACCCAGTGGTACTCTGGTATCACAGTGGTAGGTGATATATAGATTTTCCTCTGTGCATTGGTAGTGCACTGGCAGAATGGTATCCCTATGGCATTTTTTACCATTTTCTCTGTCTCTCACACATACACTGGTAATACAATGGTATCACGAAATTTTGAGATTTTTGTTGGCTCCCACAAATACTGGTACACTGGTAGCACAATGGTACTGCGTTATTTTGACATTTCAGTATTTGGTACCTCTCACAGCAACCCTAGACTCTTGTGGTAGCACAGTGATACCAGTATTAATCTCATTATACTCTGTACTCTAACGCATTGTTAAGATAAATTACATTATTAACCTCATGGAGAACAGCTCTCAATTCCATATTTTCATTTGTTCACTTGTCTTTATCTTACTGGTAATGGACTGTTATTGTTCACATAGACCAGAATATTCAAAGAGCATTTGCGATCGCTAAATGGGTAAGTGACTCTCAAACAACGCTTTGCACCCTAAAAACAGGGTAGGATCACAAAATGATATCTTGAACAGCATAATTAGTGAGTCTCTGACCAGTTGGTGAATGGCTGTAAAAGATGATGCCTCCCTAAACCGGGTATTATCACCTCTGCCTCCTACCCCTGCCCCTTTGAGCTCCCACCATCAGTAATATCACACTTCCCCTGGTGTTCAGTGGTGCTGCTGTTCATTCCATACATTGGAAACTGCCAATACTTACCTGCCCACCCAGTCCCACCGCTCCCATCATTCATGGCCCCCACCATATGTTTACGCACTCTCCCCACAGTGGCAATTGGCAGAGACACTCTGCTAACCTCTGTGACCAACTGAGGACAGAATGCCACTTTTGCGCTCATGTGCCTACTGCATAAACAGCTGTGTACAGTTAGCACATGATTGTGAACCATCATCCATTTTGTGCCTGATCAAGGAGCTGAGAAGATGGTCTGTGCCAAATGTGGAAGGGTGTCAAATATATAGTAAGCCTGGGGACCAGGGGGTAGTATTTACTGTAAGAACTAACTGGGTCATGGTGGGGACTTCGGATATACAGAGGCGAAAGGGCTTTCACTCAACACACCACTGCTCACTCTATCAGGCCCTGGGCTGGCTTCCCCGTCAGCCCATCAGACCCATCTCCTGGCCAGCACAGTCTATAAGGCCATCCAAAACCGAGCTACCTCTCCGCAATCCCACCTCCTTTGGCCAAAAGTGTTTGTTTAAGAGCTCTGCCTCACTGCTGGCCCCATGCTTGAGTGCCCCCTAGTCTCCACCTGTATGGGTAAATGTGCATTCTCATCTGCAGCCCCTTTCCTTTGGAACAACCTGCCCACTCCACTTAGCACCACTGACTCTCCAGGACTCTTCCACTCTCTCCTTGGATCTCACCTTCTGTCCTCCACTCCTTGCTCCTGCCCTCCCAACTTATTATCATGCCTCTACTTCCCTTCCCTCCTTTTCCTTCTTGGCCCATACCTACACTGCCATGATGCACTTTTTCCTTTACTCATCTCAGATCATGCCTAATTTGTATTACAACTTGGCTACTACTGTACCTGCTATTGTCATAAATGTTATTTATCCATTGTGCTGCAAGTTTATATATATCTTCATATAAATATCCTGTATATTTTTATTACTGTCTATTGTATGCCTTGTCCCAGCCTCCTTTGTACTTGCTTGTATTCCTGTGCCATCCTCAATGGCCCAGGTCATGCCTAAAAATGGTTCTCGGACCAGTGCACCTACTCGGTAAACAAATGAATGAATAAATAAATAAATGGGAACCACTGGACATCAGGGATAGTAACAATCTACTGTATACCTGCGGGGTGATTGTAGGATGGGGTAGGGCTGGAGAACAGGTAAATTAAGAACCTGGACCTGTGGGATAATTAGGGTAAGGGGCCCAATGGAGACTGTTTCCCAGGAGGGTGCTTTGGTGGTGTAACTCCCAGGATACGTTATGCCTGGTGCTGTAATGTGGCCTGTGCTGTAATCGGCATCAGCAACATGGCTGTCACACCAGCATGGGTGAACCCTTCTCCACACACCCTCCTGAGTGTTCACCCTATAACAGGTTTTGGTGGCATCTGCAAAAGACATACCTTCCTATTCAGTTCTTCTGCAAATTCACTTATGAAGACATTGAAGTGGCCCACTCCTAGTACTGAGCCCACCCGCACCATGCCTTTAACCAACTGCTGAAGCAGTCGTGGAGAGTACTATATTCTCCCAGATGTATATAGGCAACCTTTTGGCAAAAGCCACCATGCATGCTTGAGGACCCTCCCCTAGCCCTGAAATTTCCTGCACTACCCCACCCCATCCCTAGCTAGGTCATTTGTCCCCAGGTGGACAATGACATCTAGCTCCCTCTTATCTCCTGTTGCCTAATGATCCACTGTATCTGCTCTCATCCCTCCAAGCCAAAGTACCTCTCAGGTATTTCATCTCCCTCTCCTTTACCCCACCCTGCTCCCAAGTCTATCCGCTAAATTAAGTCCCCCACCAGCAGTTGCTTCCTACTCAGCTGGGGGCCTCTTCCTCCCTCCTTGTAACTGTGGAATGGTCCATGGACAGTGCTTTCCTTGGGGAAGGTTTCTCTAGGGGCTGAAAGGGTGGTTCAGCTGCAGGGAGAGTGGTTGGCTGGGCAGGGCCCATTTCAGATGCAGGGAGAGTGGTTAGTAAACAAAGCAGGTGAACTGGAACTCTGACAAACAAGCCAGCACAGGGGCAGAACATGCAAGCCCCATAGGAAATAGCACAGTGAGGGCTACTACAGGTCATTTACCAGAGAAGTCACAGGTCAGGGAACTACAGCTGAAGAGAACATGGAGAACAGGCAGGCATTGGAAAATGATGCATGGGGCAGTGGATGGACGTGCACTCATGATGGCATGCATGGGAACTACAGATGCCAGGATGCCAATGCTTGGGGGGTGCAAAGGCTAGCTTAGGTAGGTGGACACTGACTTGTAGGTAGAGTGCACAACACACAGGGACCCTGAATGCTGGACAGCAGGGAAGTGTACCATGGAGCATAGCCCTGCTGCAGCACAGTAGCTGATGGGGGCCCAGGACACTGTGGCCACAGAACTTGAATGTGACCATGGTGCACAGCACAGCCATGAAGCACTGGGACTGTGGGAAGACAGTGGCACTACAGTACTGGTACAAACCACCCACAGACAAGTAGCAGCTGCCACAGGTGTGGCCCATGGAGTGTGATCGCATGCCTAGCTGGAACCAAAGTCGGTCAGTGTTGCACAGTCCTCTGGCACAATGGAGGACAGTGTGGAAGCCATGGAGGGCCAGGGTGCCAACTGCAACCTCAACAACAGGGACAATCTGTGAGGTGGTACCATCCAGGAAGGGAAAGTCCAAGCTGATTGTGAATGGCTTCCTTCTGGTCCATGAACGGATATGCAATGAGACAGTGTACTGTTTTTTTATCATATCATATTTTTCACCTGCTGCGGCACACACTCCAACTTGGGGCATTCAGCCACCAGCTCCACCCACCTGGAGAGCTGAGTAGCTCAAACTGCACCCAGGAGGATCAGGGACATCCATCATGCCATCCTGCTGGAGGGCTCTCCCTCTGCCTCTACCAGCCAGGACCCTCCTCAACAGGACTCCACCAAAGTCCTCCAGGTGGCTCAGAGCACAGCCATCAAGCTGCAAGGTCATGCCCAGCCATTTTCCTTAGATTGGCCCCAGCAGCACGGACGTGCAATGACATCCAGGTGCAATGTGCAGACATCTGCTGCGCTCCCCATCTAGTGTCACCGACACTAGTAGTGCCCCTGGGCATCCCCAGGGGGCCACTACAGCATGGTGAAATTCCCCAGCCCACCCCAGGACTGGGAGAGCATTCTATGGATGTTCGATCCCAGTCCTTCCCTGCTGACCCCCGACGGCCTGGGCTCAATCCTGAACCCGGGTCACAGGCGTGGCACAAGGTGTGGCATCCAGCACCTCAATCCTCAGCACCACCAGGCCAGCCTGAGACAGTGTAACAGTGCTACCAGCACCATAAGTCCAAGTCCTGCCTCAGCCAGGCCATCACACTGCTCCAGGATGGCCAGCACCACCTAAAGAAAAAAATGAGCACAATTATGCTCTGGAGGTGACAGATGCTTACCAGCACAGGCACTGGCTGGCATCAAGTAGAAGGCACACAGCACCATGGCTAGCCCCGCATAGCTACTGCAGAGTGAGGCAACTGCGATGACCACTGAGCTGCGGCAACAGTTGCCAAGCAAGAGGGCCCTGCTGCAGATTGTGAACAGGACCCGCCGCAAGGACCTCTCACCAGAACCAGTGACACTGACTGACCTCACTATCCCCAAGCAGCTACAGACAGTGACTGGATGGCCATGGTACAGCAGAATCACCGGCAGCACCACCCACCAGGTCCTTCTACTCACCACAGAGGACATCAGGGACCTGGCACAGGCAACCTTCTGGGTGATGGATGGTACAATCAAGACTGTGCCACACCTGTTCACTTATTGTACACCATCCATGCACCCATGGGGACGGGCCCTAACAACCTCATCATGTCATTGGTGTATACACTGATGACGACAAAGAGCTTGCAATGTTACTGCACCTTGTTCCAGGAGCTGAATAAATATGCCAGTATACAGTCCTGCACCCTCAGACCACCTACGATCATCACTACCTTTGAGCAGGCTGCAATCAATGCCTGTAAGATGGAATTTCTGCAAGCCATAAACAAGGGATGCTTGATCCACTTTGGGCAGATTGTGTGGGGGAAGGTCCAGAGCTTTAGCCTTGCACCACAATACAGAAGTGACCCTGACTTCAGCCTGAAGATCCATGAACTCGTGGCCCTCACCCATCTCCTGGCACAGGACATTCCAGCAGCATTCAGCCTCCTGAAGTCAACCATTCCGCCCAATGCCACCACACTCTTCTATTGTTTCAAGCAGACACATGTGTTGGGCAGGATATGGCTGTACAGTACGGTGGCCAAGATGCCCATGAGACACGACCCCATGTTCTCACCTCAGCTGTAGTTGGTTGTGGATCTCAATGAGCGAGGTATACTGTGGACCCAAAGCAATGTCAAGACCTGGCACTGCCATCTCCATGCCCTGCTCAGGAAGGTGCATGTAGGGGTCATGACAATGCTAGCAGAGCTCCACAGGGAACAGCAATGGACCTATGTCACCAGGGAAGGCATTTGTTGTGGACTGCCATGGACACCACCCAAGAAGAGCTATGAGGAGTGGCTAAGGATGGTACTAGCATCCAAGGACAGAGGCAAGCTGCTGAAGTTCCTCTGTGGCATGGCACCCAACACCACCCTGTAAGGTTTCCATGATGACTTGGCACCTGACAGTTGTACACTCACAGTACACATCATGCACAGCCACCAGGTTGCCACTGTGGCCCCCTACTGTTGAATAAAGTTTCACCCCCACATTTAACATGCACCCCAACCTGGTGGCGATTTCTCATCACAGCACTGCTGGATATCGCCAAGCAGCCCACTGCACACTGCCACATCTGCACTGTGTGTCACGTGTCACACAGACCTGACTCTGTGTGAGTCCCCCCAAAATCCTTTCAGCTGTTCATGTGTGCCACACATTGCACAGGTCTGAAGCTGTGTGAGTGCCCACCAATCCTTCCAGCTGTGCAACTGTGTGGTAACAGCATTCCCGCAATGGGCCCTTGTGGAACCCCCCACAACACACCTGGCAGCCTTCATGCCACAATGGGATCCTGTGGCACAGGTCCCCCCCAAACACCTCCAGACTTTTTTCTGTGTGGTTACTGCAAGCCCATAGTGGGCTAGCATGACACGGCCACATGCACACATTACACGGTTGGTGCGATGTACTGCTCTGTCCTGGCATTCACATGTGGTGTTGCTGTGGACCATTTCCTGGTGCAGCTATCCATGCTCTTGCTGTGCCACTTTGCTGTGTGCCTGCAGTGTCATGCATGCACCAACCAACAGGCATGGTACTCCATTTCCTTCATGCATGCCCAGCTGGCTGGCTGTCAGCTGACATAATCATGCATGCAGGGATGCACGGACAATCTGCCATGCTGCCTGGGATGGCTGGTCAACACACTGGGGCATGCACAGCTATTTGTTTCATCCCTGTCCCACGGATGGTGAGGCAGTCATCCTTACCGGGGGTCTGTGATCAGGTCAGTGTGTCCTCGGAGGGTGCACCACATAAGGGTGGGTGTTTTCACATCCTCTGTGCTGTTCAGTAGTGGCTCAGGTCCTGGGATGGGTGGCGTAGGTCAGGATCGGGTGCTTCATGTGTTTGTGGAAAATCCACTCAACAGCCGAACAGCATCCTGACCTCCTCTGGCCTGACAGTGTGTCAGGTGCTGTCCTGGGTCAGGCCACTGTGTGTTGGGCTGCTGGGGCTGTTGGGGTGTTGTGTGTGGGATGCAGCATGTCAGACTAATAAGCATTGGGATTATAAAAGGGAACCTATCAGGGCAGGGTTTTCTATGTTCAAGGAGAGTGGTCAGTGGTGGGATGGGCAACTGGTATGTGGGCAAGATGGGTAGTCTGGGTGGGTCCAGCTGCAGAAAGAGTTGTTATCTAGAGGGTGCTGGTCCAGCTCTAAGGAGGGTGCTTTGTTTGGTGAGTCTGGGAGGTTGGTCCAGCTGCAGGGAGGTGGTCTACTGAGGTGGGGAGGCAGGTCTGGGGGGTTCCATCTGCAGGGGGATCATGTCTGAGGGTAGGAAGGATGGCCTGGAGCAGCCAGCTACAGGGAGGGTGATAGTTGATGGGGAGAGGCTGGGTCTGGAGCTTGTAGAGTGGATTAGCTGCAGGCAAGGTACACAACTTGGGAGAGGTCTATTGAGATGTTGATATGGTTGTCCAGCTGGGAGGTCATTTGGGCAGGGGGTGTTCAAGATGTGAGTGGTCATGGGGGTGCAGACCCAAAGGGCTGTACTTGGGAACCCTCACTGAAGTCAAATACTAAATTTAGCATTAAAGCATTCATTAATTTGCCTTCAAAGACTAATTTTAGTCATTTTTAATAATCTTTAATCATCATTCAAAAATACAACTGCTAAGAATACTAAATTCTAAGAAGTATTTTAGCAGACTAGTTGTTCAAGAGTAAGTTATTGCTAAATGAGGATTAGAACTAGATCTGCAATGCTCTTAAAAGTACTTTTTTTTTAAATACGACTGAATCATAAATGAAGATTACAGTCAGCGGAGTAGTTTTAGGATTTAAATTAGCCAATCAAGGCTGGGTACATTACCGTGCATTTCAGTTCTACTAAGCAAGGAGATAGATAAAACAACCAGCAACACCAATGAATTTTAGAGAAGGTAAGTAATGATAAAACGTGGATTTTTACCTGGAAATAATATGGTGCAAAAAAAGTTGGCAGTGTCCCTTTAAAAGTCTATTCTAAACTTCATTTCCCATAAGTCTACTCAGTCAGAGGCCTACATTTCCCAGCTCTCTTCCTGTCTGTGTCCAGTCTGATGAAACTGCACGAGCAGTCTGTGGTCTCCATTTTTGAACAACTGAGATTTCCTACAGCTAAGATTTACATGTTAAGGTAAGAGCTTATTTTTAAAAAGCACATCGTTTTAACTCCCTGAAATGTAAAATACAGTAAAGGAATTATCACTCAGGTGTTTTTTTTTTCTAAATGAAATGCTGTGCAAGTTTCACTATCAATGTTTTGTCTTGAAAACATTTTCTCTTCTCTGAACTCTTGGCTAAACTTTGAAATACACATTTTATGTTCAATCAACCCCTCCCCCCCTTAAAGAGTTTAGGATGCATTGTGCCTCTAGATTATTTGTTATTTGTGGAATTTTTGCTGATTTAGTTACTTTAAAGTAGTGTTGGTTGTGGTGGGGGTAGGAGAATGAACAGCAGGAAGATTGTATAACTGAGCAAATTCAGAATGCATAGAGAAAAGATTACAACTTTTTTAATTTAAGAAAATCTGGAGTTACCTGCAGATAAAGGAAGAATGATTTACTGCAGATATTTGAGTGTGTTTGTGGGGGAACTGTTTTTTTGTGTTTAATATTTGTATTTAACAGTTGCATGTGTTAATCCATTTTGTAATCTGGGGATCAGTGTATTTTTTTTTTTTGATGAAGACTGCATTAATTTATATTTTATGTTTATTTTATTTCGTTTTTGTTGACCGGCTAAGTGCACTAGACAGATTCTTGTCTATTTTCAGGCACAACCCGGAGGGAGAGGAATACAGATGAAAGCCAACTGACCTTGAACCAGATTAAGCTGTTGGTGGTATTTTTAGTGAATTGGGGGTGGGGATTTGGCCAGTGCACCGGAGAAAATTCCCTGCTTTTTTTTGAGAAGTGCCATGGGATCTTTAACATCCACCTGAACTACCACCAGAACAGGCAGATGGGACCTCGGTTAACATCTCAGGAGTGCAGCCATCCCCCTCATGCTGCACTACAGCACCAGTATTGGGATATTAACCCAAGTGCCTGGTATGGGAATAGAACCCACTGCCTTCTGATCTCCCAGCCTTGGAGGTGTGTGTGCTACCTGCTGAGCCACTGACACTGCAAATGCAATATGTTAGTGTCACATATTATTGTTATTTTTTTTAATACTATGTTGAGAAGTATGGGGTTCATGGTTGAGGAAGGGTGATGGGGGGGTCTAGGTGTAGGGAGGTTCTGCTGTAGACGGTGGGTGTGTCCAGCTTTTGGAAAGGGTGTCCAGCTCTGGGGAGGTTACTCGACCTGCAGAGGGGAGGGAGGCTGGTCTGTGGGTGGGAATGAACCCAGGGGTCCAGCTGCAGGGAGGATTGTCTGCTGGGGGAGACTAGTCCAGGGCATGAAAGAGTGAGCCAGCAGCAGGTAGGGTGGCTGGTGGTGGTGGTGGGGTTAGTTTAAGGTTGGAAGTGAGGTCCAGCTGCATGGTGGGTGGTTGGATGGTGAGGCTGGTCTGGTGGATCTAGCTGTAGGTTGAGTGGTTAGGTAGGGGACTGCTGGTCCATGGGCTTGGATGGACAGCTTCAGATATGTGGTCTGTTAGAGTGGAGGTTTGGGGTGGTGCTCCAGCTACATGGAGGTTGTATAGAATGTAGTTGGAGGCTGGTCCAGATGTAGGGAGGGTGGCTGGCTGGGTAAGCGGCTGGCCCGCAGCCTGTGTGGTGCTCTAGCTCCAGTGCTCATTTTGTGAAAGGCTGGGGCTAGAAGGGTTGTCCAACTGCATGGAGGATAGTCTGGTGCCTGGAGGGTGATCTAGCAGAGGAGGTGGTTGACTATTTTGGGGGGTGAGGCTAAAGAGATTGATCAGCCTAGGAGGGATCCAAAGTGGTAAAATTAATTAGAAACTGGTTAACATGTGTGCCCTTCAGCTTAACAGTAGCACTATGACCTGCGGCGGAGGTGACCTTAGTTCAGGAATGAGCTTGCATCAGGGGCTCTCTGGGGAGAGGGAGGATCAACTGTTATACAAGAGGCTGTCTTCTGGGGAAGGAGGACAGCCAGCTCAGCTGTAGTACTGCCAACTGAGTGACCACAAGTGGCAGTGCAGGTGGGAGCAGCCCATGGGTGGGAAGACATTGACTGGTGCTGTGTCACACATGTCTGTGTACCCTTGCCGCTTATGTCCTAGGGGATGGAGGAACATGCAAATGTATCCTGACTACCTAGGCAGCTGCTCCACATATTGGATTCATTCTATGGTGCAGCAAGTCCTGGCAGATGCCAGAGTGATGGTGTTGTGGTAGCTGAACAGAAGGGGGGGGCGACCAGGAATGCAGATTGGAAAATGGAGTAGTAGTTGGGGGTGGGGGTTAAGGTGTCAGAGGGTGATGGTTAATGGCACTTATTACAGTGACGGGACAGTGAGCAGCTTAGCTCAGTACTGGCGCAGATCCTCTTCAGTGTCTTCATAAGTGACATTGCAGAAAAACTGGCAAAGAAGGGAATGCCTTTTTGCAGACAATATCAAAATTTGTAGGGTGGGCACTAAGAAGAGAGCAGAGAGCATGCACATGCCTCTTGGAGAAACTCAAAAAGTGGTCAAGATCGGGCAGTTGGGGTTCAATGACAAAGTGCAGAATTGTGCACCTAGGGCATAGGAAACCAGGAGCTGCTTTATAGGGTTGGTACTGATGATCACTAAGCGGGGGACCTTGGAGTTATTATGATCTTAAAGAGACTCACCAAGATACTGACCTGCACCATACCCATCGGTGCCTTGCTGCCAGACGGCCCCAAGGAAGTTAATATGTCCCTAAATTTATAAGCCATTAAAAAGTTCTGTCCCTCATAAAAATATACAAACTGGGTCCCAAGGACTTCCTTTTTTTTTTTCTGCTGCACAAGCTCCTCCCCCATGCTCACTAGCAGGATGATGAGATGCCAGTAAGGGCGTGGGGAGCACTCCATTATATGTAATGGGCGGCAGCATTTCTATTGATTTTAAACTATATAGTGGCTACCTGGCAATAAAATGTGGACACTGTTCAACTAACAAGGGCCTTGTTACTTGACTGATGCCCATGTTTCATTGCCAGGTGGTCACTAGATCATTTAAAATCAATAGAAAAACTGCCACCCATTACAGATAAAGACAAGCACCCCCGCGCTCTCAATGGCATCTCGTCATCCTGCTAGTGAGTGTGGGAGCGGAGCTGGGGCGGCAGCAAGCAACTGGGAAGTTCTTGGGACCTGGTTTGTATACTTTTATGAGGGACAGAACTTTTTAACGGCTTAAAAATTTGGGGACATATTAACTTCCTTGGGGCCCTCTGGCAGCAAGGCACCGATGGATATGGTGCAGGGGCCGACTCAATTACCTTGGTGAGTCTCTTTAAAGTTGCTGGGCTGTGTGACAAAGCAGTGGGTAGGGCTAGAAGGATGCTGGGGCTGCATAGGGAGGGGTGTCTTCAGCAGGAGGAGGGAGATGGTGGTGTTGCAAGTAATCCCTTATTAGTGAGATCCAACTAAGGCCCCATCCACACTGCACCTCTCAGACCCTGTAACAGAAACCGTTACAACCGTGGAGTAGTACAGTGTGTCCACACTGCCGCAATGTCCATTTTGGGACCAGCACCACCACTCCACACTTCGGGAGCAGGGCGGCTGTTACCGTGGCACCTGATCCCACAATGCAGCTCGTGCTGCACTAGGGGACCAGTGCCACGCGTCCACACTACACCCAGTAACGTTACTGAGGCATAACCGGTTTCATATCCAGGAATTTGTGTATTGGGTGATTTTTCTCTGATTGATAGTGTGGAGCGTAGGTACCATATGGCCCTGATATCTATGGCAGTCAAAAAGCTGGTCTTAAGGCACTGGAAGGACCAGTTGGTTTTATCCTTTGCGGACTGGTTAAAGGAGTTGATGTCGTATCTCCAGTCCGAAAACTTGATTGCCAGTTATAAGAACCGTATGGACTTATTTCATAAAAGATGGGGTAAGCTCAGTCTCTTTGCCTACCTTAATGATAAGGTTGGTGACCCGATCCCTGGACCCTCATCTATATAGCATAGTAGATGTTACTTTTAGTATCGGTCTTATTGTGGTTTTAAGATACGTTCCTTTTACTATAACTTGGACTGTTGGTCAGGTTATTAAATAGGTTGTTTAATAGGTGTAAATCCAGACTTTAGAAGCTGTAAGTTTATGATTTTGCGAGGTGCACCCTGGGGAGGGAGGAGGGGTGAGGGGTATATACTCTTTGGCGCTATGATTGATAGACAGATATTTTATGTTGTTTTACTCTCAAGTGTGCCTTGTTATTTATTATATTTGTTATGGGGGGGTGGGGGTTTGGTCTGATCTAGGATTACCGGTTTGTTTCTTAATCGTTATGGTTTTTGGTTGTATTACTTTTGAAACCAATAAACTTAAATTTCAAAAAAAAAATAACCGGTTTCATAACCGCTGTTGAAAGCACCTCTTGTGGTTTCAACAACAGTTCTAGCTTGCTCTGTAATGTTACAGGTGTAGCAAACCATTGCGGTAACAGTTTGGGCACTCTGTAACGTTACAGAGGGGTAGTGTGGTCAGGGCTTAAGAGTACTGTGCCCAGGTTTGGAGGCTGCACCTTAGAAAGGCCATAGGGTGGAGGCAGTATAAAGGGCAACTAAAATTGTACATGGGCTGTGGCAAAAGCCCTGCGAGGAGACTGGGATCTCAACATATAAACCCTGAAAGAGAAGGGACATGATGGAGACCCACAAATACCTTACAAGGATGAACAGGGTGCTGGGGGGCTCCTTCAAATAGGAAAAAGGACCATGGGACATGATGAAGCTTATGGTGGGGGTAAGATGGATGTGAGGAATTACTACTTCACTGAAAGGGTAGTAAACACCTGGAACAGACTGACAGCATTATAGTGTTAGAGGTCAGGAGTGAAAAGTAGTAGGGGGGCTTAAAACATGTGTGGTATATAGACATAGGGAAATCTCAGTAAATAAGCAGGGAAGAAGGAGGGCCATAAGGGCCACAAGAGACCATTCAGAGTTTGCAGAGAAGGACTTCACAGGAGCCTATGATTGCAGTTGTAGCGAGGTGTGGAAACCACAGCAGAAGTGTGACCTAGAGTGAGGGCTCATCAGCAGTGGGGTTTGCGAGCATGCAGTTTAAGGAAAAAAATCTGACAGTTTCTGTGTGCTGGGGGAACTCTGGTGGCAGTTGTAGCGAGGTGGGGAAACCAGAGTGGAAGAGTAAGAGTGAGGGCTTATCAGTTTTTGAGGAAGCAGTAAAAAAAAAGTCTGGTTTTTATATCGAGAGGTGTGGCGAGGACACGGCAGCAGAATGCAGAGGAGTGCGACAGCTGGAGCGCAGCTTGGAGCAGCCAGTTGAAAAAGGTTTGGTAGAAAAGCAAAAAAAAAAACTGTTAAACAGAAACAAATGATCGCTGTATGATAGTGGGAAGAATGGGGAGAAGTATGACTAAATGGCAGGTGGCGTGGCTGAGGGACGGTCAACCTGGAAGAAACAAAACTAAAAGCAAGATACCAGTAAGCAGTGCCAAACAACGGGGGTGAGAGATGGGGATGTGAGACGCAGTCCACTATGCACATTAATCGAGGACGACGTAATAACTATATGTGTAAATGTAAGATTCTGCATGTATACACGTACATACTCGGATAAAATGGATTTATCATGTCCACTCCTATTGCATAAATTTACTTAATATTTATAACCCATCAGGGCTCTTTCTCTTTAGTGCTCTGTGTTTTTAATTGTGAACTGTCCTGGACCTTATGCTGTTCTTTTCCTCACCCAAATCCTTTTGTTAGCCCCTGGTACTTTGACATTAGCTGCTGTGCAACTCTACTGTATGCAGTGCTTGCTGCTTTCATGGTCCCGTCAGGGAGCCCACTGATTTCACCTGTTTGTCTCCCACCCACAGCTACTTTTAAGTCAAGTTCAGGTATTGCCCTTCAGCTGCACTGTGAATTTTCCTTTGTGGCCCCTATCTTGTGCATTTGCTCTCCCAGTCCCTTTCTACCAGGCCCTCAGGGCACCTACAGTCTGCCACCATACGGCTTAGCTAAAGGTTCCTGCCACCTACTGCTGGCTGCCTACCCTCCAGACCCTCTTAACCTGCCCTGTGGGGGCTCTTCACATGCCACTTTGTGGCTGATGGGTAGAGGGAGGCATATTTGCTCTAGTCTCTTCCCCCTCCCAAAAATATCCCATCTTCATTCCCACACACATGGAGCAGGTTACAGCCTGAGCTCTGTGGGCTGAATCATAGACACATAGACCTTGATGGCAGATAAGGACTGCTTGGCCCACTCAGTCGGCCCATTTCCCTACCTAGTGGATAAGCTGCAGATCCTAGTTATCCAACAGCTGACTTCCTCCTACCCACCAATAGAATTGGTTCATGTCTGTCCCATGTATTCTTGAAGTCCCCCACTATTTTTGACCCCACAACCTCCTTAGGAAGGCCATTCCATGTGTTCACCACCCTCTCTGTGAAAAAATACTTCCTCATGTTGCCCCTGAGCCATCCCCTCTATCTTCAAATTCTGCCCCTTGTTCTTGCGCATCTCTTTTTCTGAAAGATGCTACTGTCTTGGACTTTGTTCATTCCCTTGAGGTGTTTGAAATTTTCTGTCCTGTCCCCCCGCCCCTTTTCCTCAAGGGCATACATATTCAGCTCGTCTCTCTTTGTATGGCTTCTGGTGCAGACCCTTCGCTATTTTAGTTGCCCTCCTCTGGGCTGGCAGTTGAAAGTGCCTGACATTACTGTCACTGTAGTTCAGTAGCACTAAACTGGCTGCCTAGCAACAGTCGCAGCATTTCTGGTGAGCAGTTTTCTGAACAGCCTCCTGCCTGCTACATACAGTCTGGGCCCAAGGACATCACCCCCCACACTAGGTTCCAGGGAAAGATAATATAAAAAAAAAATTGCCACTGTCCATGAGGGAGTGACCCATAATATCACCAGAGCTATACCTTTCAAACCACTGGCCTCCTGCGACAACTCAAGACTCCTGAACCACCAGTGTCCCCTTTTTTAAATAACATAGGGGCCACTAGCCCAAATGCATTCCCACCTGCCCATCTGGACTCTTCTTAAATTTATTGGCTACCCATAGGTCACTTAGGGGCGCTAAGGGGGGGTTTTGCCGAGTCTCAAATACCACTTTATTCTCTGTTCTTAGCTGTCTGCATTTTTTATTCCATCTCTAGTTTCCTTACTTTGACCTAGTTTGTCTTTTCCTCTAAAACTTCTCTTCCTTTACTCCTGTGCTATATACCATTTTTGTATCTATCTACTCTTGCTACTATAACTTCCCCATACTGATCTATTTTTCCCTTTATTTCTACAGGTCTGGCCAAACATACCAATCAGATAAGTATCCTTGTTTAATTCTAACACTCTAATCTCTCCTCTAGCACCTCCGACCCTTTGTGTCCCTTCAGCCTTCTCTGTTCTTCCCTTTCAGGTCCTACCAGAATACTCCAAACCAAGGACACCCCAACTCTGGACTCCCCCTACACTGATGGAACAGGTAAGTCCTAATTACTTAACTGCCTTAGAATCATAGAAATCTGGTGACAGAAAAGGACCATTTTGGCCAGTCGAGTCTGCCCGTTACCCCCACCCCCAATCATCATCTTTGTCAAGAGACACCCCACTCTGCCCACTGGTCAGCTCCTGGTGTCTGTCCCATGCCCCCTTGAATCCTTTCACCATTTTTGCGCACACCACCTCTTCCGGTAGTCAGTTCCAGGACTGCACCACCTTCTCAGTGATGTAATGCCCCCTCACATTGCCCCTAAACCTTCCTTCTTCTAATCTTAGTTTATGATCCCTAGTTCTAGCACTTATTTTCCTTGCAGATAAACTTCCCACTCTCACCTTACTAGTCTCCAGCGGGTACAGATCAGATTCCCCTCCACCTCTCCTCATAGGGCTTCCTATGCATAGCATGCACCATCTTGATTGCCCTTGTCTGAACCCTTTCAATCCTGTCTTATATCCTTGTGTAGGTGAGACCTCCAGAACTAAACCCCATACTCCAGGTGAGGCCTCACCATGGATTTATAAAGTCGCATCAGCACCTCCCTCTTTCTGTTTTATACCCCTCCGTATGCACACAGCATTCTATTCACTTTGCCCACCACTGTGCTGCACTGGTTTCCCCTTAAGGTTATCTGAAATTATAATCCCCAGATCTCTCTCCTGCAGAGTTCCTTCCCCGTGTGTAAATGGTTTTGGGGTTATTACACCCATGTGCATTACTGTGCACTTTTTGGCGTTAAATTTCAGCTGCCAAGTTTCCGACCACCTCTCCAGAATCTTTAGGCCCTCCCTCACTGCCATCTCCTCCCCTACCAGGGTGTCTACCCTATTGCAGATCTTCGTATCGTCTACAAATAGGCACACCTTCCCCTGCAGTTCCTCCACTATATCTAACATACTAAAAGCCAGCAGAATAGACTGGATGGTCTGTTGTGTCTGCTCGGTAGTCAGCCTCCTAATGGGTTCTTTCTTTTCCACCCAGCCCCAGAGAGGGTCATCCTCTTCTTCAGTTTACCCTTGAACCTGTCCCACTCCCTCTTGAAGCCCTCCACTGTGCCCTCCTTCACCAGACTCCTGGACAGTGCATTCCAGGGCTCCAACACCCTCTCAATGAAGTAAGGTCTCCTGCATCCCCTCCATAATTTCCCTCCTCTAGCTTCCACTCATGTCACCTGGTTGTTTCCCACCTTCTTTAGTCTGAACATCTCTTTGGCACCATCCCTGTTTATTCCTTTTACATATTTGAAGACCCCTATCATGTCCCCCCATCTCCTCTCCTCTCCTCCAGCGAGTACAGCCCAAGCTCTTCCAGCCTTTCCTCATAGGGCCTTCCTCCCATGCTCTGAAGCATCCTGGTTGCCCTCCTCTGGACACTCTCCAGCAGTTTTGCGTTGTCCTTGAGGTGAGGTCTCCAGAACTGCATGCAGTACTCCTGATGTGGTCTGACCAAGGCATTATACAGAGGGAGGATCACCTCCCTCTTCCTGGATGTAATCCCTCTGGCTATGCAGTATCCAGTTTGCTTTGGCTGCAGTTCTTCTGCAATTTTTAGTGTTATTCATTTTGACGTCTACCACCACCCCTAGATCCCTGTCACTCATTGTGGCTTGTAGTATGACCCCCCCGGGTGTATACATGGCCTGGGTTTCTGACCCTCGGATGCAGCACCCAAAATTTCCCTGCATTACACCTCAGTCCCCAACTCCTTGACCACCCTTCCAGGGTATCCAGGTCCCTCTGGATTGTCTCTCTCGCTTTGTCCCCGTCCACCAGTGCTCCCAGTTTTAAGTAATCCTCAAAGAGATTCATCCTACTCTTAACCACCCTTCCCATATCCAAGACATAGGTGCTGAGCAGGAGTGACCCCAGTACCAAACCTTGGGGGACCCCACTGGTGACCTTCGTGAGGGAGGAGACTACCTACCACTACCCTCTGTATTAGCCCTGTTAGCCAATTTTCTACCCATCTGAGCAACTGTCCTCCCTCCCCCAGCTTTATTAGCAGCCCATTTTGAGGTAGCGAATCAAATGCCTTACTGAAATCCAGGTATAGGATGTCCTCCAGTCTATACCGGTCCAGGGACCGAGTCATAAAACTCTATGGGGTTGGTCTAACATGATCTCCCTGGGATGAAACCATACTGTTTGTCATCCAGTTGCCCCAACCTTTCCAGCTGCCTCCTGAGCCTATCCTTGATAATGCCCTCCATTACTTTGCCCACCACAGACGTTAGGCTGACAGGCCTATAATTCCCCATCTCCTCTCTAGACTCCCCCATTTGTGGATAGGCACCACATGAGCCACCCTCCAGTCTTGAAGCACCCATCCTGTCAGCAGAGAGGTGTTTAGAGTGCTGCCAGTGGTGCTGCTAGCTCATCGGCCAATTCCTTCATAACCCTCGGATGCGGCCGATCTGGCCCTGGTGCCTTATCAGTTTTTAGTGTCCGAAGGGCCTCCTTCACCCTTTCCACTGTGATTTCTCCCTTCCTCCCTCATTTAACCACCCATCCCCTTCTAGACTTGGCCCAGCCTGTACCCTAACTTCTTTCAGTCCTCTCGACTCCATCTGACCTCTCGACTCTGCTGGCTCCCCTTCCCTCCCAATGGACTGGAGGGATACCCTGCCTCCCTCTGTAAATATCAAGTCAAAGTACTTATTTAGCACCTCTGCCTGATTCTCCTGCCTCCTGATTCCATCCCTCCTCAGTCCTAATCATGCTGATCTGTGCCCTCCCTTTTCTCTTCTCCCTTGTGTATCTATAGAATCCCTTTTCCCCCCTTCGGATATCCTTAGCCAGGTTTTGCTCCCTCCTCACCTTGGCTCCCCTCACCACTGTGGTGACCCTTCTAGCCATCAACTCATACCCCTCTCCCTATCCCCCCAGAGCGCTTAAAACATGCATAGGCAGCCTTTTTATCCCTCACCGCCTCCTGCACCTCCCTGGTCCACCAACACGGCTTGTTGGCTCTACCATGCTTACGTCTTACCTTTGTGCAGGAGTTAGTAGTCTCCTGTACCCCCCTTCTTAGTGGCATCCCACAAGCTGCCAGCATCCATGTCCAGCCTAATCTTGTCCAAGCTCCCCTGTAGAATCCTGCCCATGCCCACGAAGTCCACCCCCACTACTACTGTATTAGAATGGTTATCCCCCCCCACCAGATATAGCAGAAACCAGGCTGTAGTGTGATCACCACCTCCCAGCGGGCTGCACACCTCCAGGCCCTTTATCTGGTCAATGTCTGCTAGGAAAACATCCAGTATCCGCTCCTCCCTAGTAGGTTCCCTCACCTGCTGGACCAGGAAGGCATATTGGAACACATCCATCAGTCTCTGTTCCCTGGCCACAGAGGATGCCATAGTGTCCCAGTCTGTCCCCAGCATAAGGTCACCATGATCACCACCATACCCTTTCCACGGTCACAGTGCCCTTGATGTTCTCAACTAGTTTGTCCTTCAGGGCCTCTTCCATCATTGGGGTTCTGTACACCCCTATTTTCAATCTTTACCTCCCTCATTTGTAGGTTACCCAGATCCTCCACCCCCACAGCCTCCCCACTCCACTAACCACTATGTCATTTCTGACTATCAGCACTACACCCCCTCCTCTTCCCTCTCCTCTATCCTTCCTGAATATTTTGTAGCCCACCAAATTTAGGTCCCAATCATTTTTCTGAGTGGCCCATGTCTCAATAATTGCTGCCACATCCACTGATCCCTCAACCAGCATCACCTGGAGCTTGGGCATTTTGTTGCCCATGCTCCTAGCATTGATCAGGGACGTCCTCCACACTGACCCCTCTCCCTTCTCCAGTCATCTCGGCACTGAGCAGTCCCTAGATGCCCTTTCTTGCACAGCTCTGGATGGATTTAGATCGCAGTTGCCTGCCTTCTTTTCATGCCCTACACCCTCGAGCAGCCCTTCTGGAGCCACTCTTTTACTTAACCCCCCCTTTACAAGTTTAAACTCTGCCTCTCGACTATGAATCCAGTAAGATTTAGTTTCAAGATCTCCCTCCCCTCCAAGTTGAGGTGTAGCCTATCCCTGGCATATAACCCCTTGTACTCCTGTGTATCCCCCAGTCCCCCACCAGCCCATACCTTTCTGCCCTGCGCCAGTCCCTGAGCCACTGGTTCACACCTCTAAGTTTATGTTTGGTCTCCCTGGACACCCTAGGTATTGGCAGAATCTCAAAGAAGGAGATTGCGCTTCTATAGAGTGGTAAACCCTGGCCGGTTCCCGGAATCTTGCCTGGATTTCTAGTTCACTGTTCCCCTCTAAGTCATTTGTTCCCAGATGTTTTAGGAAGTCTGGGGATTCCCCGCATTCCAATGCTATTGAGTATAGCTGGAATTTGGCCTTGTGTACGGATAGGCCTGGGATACATTTAGCCTTGACTGGGCTGCTTTTTCCCTCCCGCCCCCTCCCACTGGATGCCCCAGGTCATGGAGTCACCCAGCAGGATCACCCCCACTTTACTGGCCCGTTAGATTCCATCCAGGCTCTTCCTTCTGTCATCAAACCCAGCTTGCTTCTCTTGCCCCGCTCAGCCTGGGGATCTCTGTGCTTGCCCTACCATGCTCATTCTTCTACCTGTAGTTCCCAGCTTGCTCCTTGCCCCCCCCCAACCTCCTGGGTGGCACAGATTGCCCCCCATCCAGATCTCCCTGGACTCTCTTTCTGGGCTGGTATCCTCAGATCCCCCACCCAGGCTCCCTTCTACTGCTTCCCTCCTTGGCCCCCAAGTTCTGCATCATTCACCCCATCTGCTGTGTTTCTCCCTACCCCTCCATCTTCCCCCCTCCTTTCCACCTCATCTGATTTCTCCCACCCCGAAGCTGGCCTATCTAGAGTACTCCTTACCCTTGGCTGACTTCCCTAACCTGGATGCTTGCTCAACCCTAGTCCTCCCTCCTCCCACCCTGGCTTCACTCTGCACTCCCCCTTCCTCCCCACCTCCCTCTCACCTAGGCTAATGTCTCTTCCCCCCACCCCTTCTGTGGATCTGGCTCTCTCTCCTGCCCCATCTCCCCCAGCTTACTGAACAAACCCTCTCTGTCTGCCTGCTCCCCTCCTCCCGCCAGCCTCTCCACCTCATCTCCTGGATATAGCAGGGCGAATAGATTAGTAAGTGTGATGCTTGCCCCCGACTTGCTCTCTCCTGTCCCCCCTCCTTCTGGTCAGCCACCTCCCTGAAGTGATTTCCGTACATTGCTTGTTTCATGCCCCACCCCTCCTGAGTAACCACATGATCCTTGTCTACCTGTTCCCTGGGTTATGCCATATTGGTCTTGTGTACTCTCATGAGGTCCTTTCCACACCTTTCCTCCCCACCCCTCCCACCTTCCAGCTGCCTTCTGATCCCCTCTACTTCCTCCCTAAGACCTGCCCACTGAAAATACACTAGGTACGCTCTGAACCTCCTTGCCCAATTTAATATTATTGCCACCCCGCACCCTGTACTCCCAATCACTCTACCGAAGGTGCCCGCTTTGGCCACCCCCAAGTCTACCCTCATTTTAGGTGAGCAATCGCGTCTCTAACAGAAATAATTCAGTCAGTGTTGCACTAAAACCCAAGCAGTTTGCCCCCTCTGATTACAGCAGTTTTCCCTCTTTCTTGACAGTAGCCAGTTTTCTAGCCCTAGCAGTAGACAGTTTACAAGCAAAATTAGCCCACCACAACACTAGCCAGCTCAGAAGCCCTAGCAGTAATCAATTCACACACAGTTTGCCTACTCCCTCAGATGTAGTTGGCATACACAGTCATTTATACAGTCTGCTTCATTATGCCCCTTCCTGGTAATAATCAGTGTTGCCCAAGCAGCACAGTGTACAGGACCCTTTTCCTCCAATCAATAACAATCCAGCTTCCTAGTGTTCCAGTTCGCCCAATCTAGACTTGTCCTCCTCCAAGGCTCCACCCTCACCGACCATTTAATAGAGGTCAGGGCCAGGGTGGGTGGTGTGGAACAAAGAACAGCTCTCCTCCTCTGATTGCGACTGGACTATTTGCCTTTTATGGCACAGTCACACAGTCAAAGGTTCGCGCCCTATTCACTGATTGGCTGCTCCTTCCTGAGTCGCCGGCTTGCAAAGTTGTGGCCGATGTGGCCCCAGTATGCATGGCTTGTCCCCCGCCAACAAGAGCTTCCTTGTCGATCACCAATGTGATCCCATCCTCTCCCACTGCCGATGCAGCCCCAGAATGCCTACCCAGACCCCTTCCAGTGACAAGCCCTGGTCTGGAAAGAACAGCTCTCCTCCTCTGATTGGAACTGGGCTAATTGTTGCTATAGATATTAAAAAAGGATGAGTCCCAGCACCAAACCCTGGGGCACAACTCTGCCACCCTGTAATGCACCCCATTTGCCTTACCACCACCCTCTGGTTGCAGTCTTTGAACCAGTTCTCCACCCACCTTGTTGTTTTCTGTTCCACCCCTAAGCCTTCCAGCTCATTTACCAGCCTTCTATGTGGCAAAGTGTCAAAGACATTGCTGAAATCTGGGTAGGCCACATCCTCCTCCATCCGCCTTCCTTGTTACCCAGTCAAAAAACTCAGTTAAGTTTGTCGGGCACAACCTCTCTCCCATAAAACCAAACTGCCTTGGGTCCTGGAGGCAGTATAGCACATTGGGTAAACGCTCTGAGCTACAGATCTGGAGACCTGGGTTTGAATCCAACAGCCGTCTAAGTGCATACTGTGTGATTCTGAGCAAGTTACTTAACTTACTTGTGCTCCAGGTTGCATCTGGAAACATGCTTCAGCTTAGTGTTCTACTCCTGGTTAAACAATGTTCCATTCCCTTTCCCCACTCCCTGTAGACCACTGACAACCAGGTGCTCCACTATTCTTTCCTTCAGCAGTATTTCCATTACTTTTCCCACTGTTGTGGTCAGACTGACCAGTATGTAGTTCCTGCATCCTACCTGTTAACACTTTTGTATAGTGGGACCACATCAGCCCTCCTCCAATCCCTGGGCATGTCACCAGTTTACAAAGACAGGGTGAACAGGGTAGTCGGAGGCCCTACTAACACCTCCCTTAGCTCCCTCAGTGTACAGGGGTGCATCTATCTGGCCCATAGCCTTATTGCTGCCAGTTCCATGAGGATCCTTTCTTTTGCAAAGGGAGCTGTGTCCTTTTCTGTGATCTCTCCATCCTTTTTAATGCTGGCCCATTTCCTGCCCCCTCCTTTGTAAAAACGAACAGAAGTATTTGTTCAGTATTTCTGCTTTTGGCAGTCATCTTTACCCTCCCTCCATCCACCCTTTTCAGACACTCAGTATCTCCCTTGCCTTCCTTTTCTCCCTGATGTACCTGCATGTAAAGGTTTTGTCCCTCCTTACCACAATACCCACTGGCTGGCTTGTGTCAAGGGCCCCACATAAGTGTGGGTCTGGTGCCAATGTGCACTTTGCATGTGGAACCATCTTGGTTTGCCTGCTGTCTGCTGTAGTGTAGTGGATTATGATGAACTGGTTTTGCTGGATTCTGCACTGACAGCTTCATTTGCAGCAGATCCTGGAGTCCTTTGCGGTGGGAGATTGTCCTAAAGTGCATTTTAAGAGTTTATATAGGCTCTCATCTTTGGTTTACTGGCCCCACTGAACTCCCTGGGCTAAGTTCTGTCACGGACTGACTTATCCCCTGGAGAACAGCAGAAGTGGAAAACATCTGATAAGAGATTGTGTAGGCTCAAATGTGCACTGCAGGCTATTGGAACTTCTATTGCCTGTTGCCAGCTGCAGGGAGTTCTGGGACTGGTTGTGTCTGCGTATGTCTGCCTAGAGATGGTCACAGTTGGCCTGCTGCGGTATGCTATACTGCAATGGATGGTAGTTGGAAATTCCAAATCGGTTGGGGGGGACTTAGAGGAAGGATTAGGAAGTACTTCTTCACTGAGAGGGTGGTGGACAACTGGAATGGGCTGCTAAGGGAAATGGTGGGAGGGTTCACGAGGGCATGGGATAAGCACAGAGGGCAACTGGCACCGGGGGGACTACAGAAAAGGCCTAGTGGATATCTAGGCAAACTGGGCAGACTAGGTGAGCTTGCGGTCCCTTTCTGCCATCACATACCTGTGTTCCTATGTATTCTACAGGCAGATTGAGAAAAGGGAGGGGGGGATCCACTACACTACCAGGGAAGCATTCATTGTGCCTTGAATATCTGTCTCTTGGTGTCTTTATCCTACCCTGTGTCGGTTGATGTGTGGAGCAACATGACGACCTACCCCCCAAAAAAGATCAGTTCTAGGGGCATGGGCAAGGAGTCTTCCTCCCTCCCCCAACCATGACATCCCCTGAGTGACCGAGTCCATTCTAAAAGCCAGGTTGATGGTGTGGTACAGGCCTGGTATCTTCCCCCCAACCCACTTTTTTATTTTAACCTCTACAGAGCCTTCCCAACTGACCCAGCTGATCAGTATTTTTATTTTTCATACTGACCCATTTTCCCTTTTATATCTACAGGTCTGACAGGACATTGACTGGGAGTAGAAGGACACTGACCATATGTATCAGATAAGTATTGCTTTTTTGTTTACCCTACATTGTTTGTTATATAATAGTTCATAACGAGCTGCAGATCCTTTGTGAGCCTATTGCTGTTCTTGTTTTACAGGTACGAATGGCTGCTGTGGGAGGCACTGGGTTGGAGCTGTACCTTGTGCTTTAGAAAGGAGGCTATGGGTTGGGGGGGTATGGGATGGGCATCAAGGTTGGGAACATCAAGGAACACCACACAACCAATTTGCCAAGACTCGTGAGGCTCAAACTTTGTTTTTCGTTTTCTTGCTTTGTGTGCTTTGCATTCTAATGCCTGCATTAATATAGTGTTTTTGTTTTGCAACAAGTACTGTCTCATATGTGTGTGTGTGTGTGTAATATATAACCCACTGTAGGGTGTGCGGTCACGCTCTGATATACGCACACCTTGGTGTGTGTTGTTACACATGAGGCCGCAGGCTGAGTGCATCAACCACCCAAGCCGTGTGTATATCACTGTACTTCCGCACACCACACAGTGGGTTATCTATCATATAAAATGGCAAAATTGTTTTGGAGTGGAGTAAAAGTGCAGGTGTGTGGTTGCACTCTGATATACGCACAATCACCTGATGGTGTTTGTCCAATGCGATTGATAATCCCATTATAGATATATATATATATACACACACACACACACTACACTCGAACAGCCCCTTGATACTGAAAATAATTTTCCACACCGTGCATGTGCTCCCAGTCCGAAGAAGCTCTCTTCTCCTTTTGAAGATAAACCTGGAAAAACTGGTGAGGACCTGCATATCAGGGAGGCTCCCATACCATTTTCTGCAAACCAGAATGATTGTTGGTCATTCCTTTAATTAAATGTCCACCCCTTCCTTGTGACTTTGAGTCAAACATGGGGTAACAGACTTTAGTACCTCCTATAGACATAGCCCCCAAGATCTCCATCTTCTTTGGAATTCACAGACGACTTTCTCACTCAGGAACCCTTAAGCAAAGCTTCCTCTGCTGAGGTTGCAGATACTTGCAGATGACTACTGTTTTGTTTTTGTTGAATTTTATGAGACGCCATCTTTAATGCAGCCTAATACACCAAAACAGAACTACAGCACTGCTGACAGGAGTGCTACTAAAATCACACTGCACACTGAAGTGCACTACAGGTGTTGATGCAGTGCTAATTAACATAATTCTCACACACTGAAAAAGCAATGCAACACTGCTTCACGCAGTGTTGCTGACACAACACTGCTTCAGCCAGTATTGCTACACCAACACTGCTTCAGGTAGTGTTGATGACAAAACACTGCTAATTGCAGTACTTTTGCAGTGTGATTACAGTGCTAACTAACATAATTCGCACACACTGTATCAGCACTGCATGTACACCAAAAGAGACCTGAAAATGCACTAATTAAACACTGATGGACTGCATTATGAAATGAAGTGTGCAGGAAGTGTACACTGCTACTGTAACACTGAAATAACACCATATAGTGACTATTTGAACACTTCATTTCCCTCTGGGACACTGTGATGGTGTTTATAATTCCTTAAATATGTCCCCAAAGTGATTAGTTGATAGCTAAATGAAGAAGTGGACTACACCTCCACAAGCCCTGAGTGCTCTGATTTAATAAGTAGTTTGTCCAAAGGACTAGAGTGTACATGGAGGAGGTTTTTCACACACACAGTGTAAACTAAAAATCACCAGCCAGCAAAAGCCCAGCTTCCAGGATCCCTAATGCCAAGACACTGAGACCGAAACCCCTCATGCTTTTTCATTTCCTTACTTTGTGCACTTTACATTATTCAACCCCGATGTCTACATTAAAGGATACCTAAACAACATTTTGACAAACTATTCAAAAATCTGACTTCATAGGGGACTAAAGGAAAGGCTTCTGTATTCATTAATGCAAAAACTACATTCATATAATTTACCTAAATGCAGTTCCAAAGCATTTGAAAAATGTAAAATCAGCCTTCCAATTTCAAAAAAAACTGCCTTATGTGCTTCCTAAAATGGCCACCAAATGTGTTAAGTGATGACATAATTGGCACCAAAGTCAGAGAGCTAATTTATATGGCTCTCTATAGTGCTAATTAGTTTTGTTTTCCCTTTGTATAGAATTGTTTCACCAAAATTGTCAAACCATGTGCATTATTTAGATCAATACACATGTTAGGCTATGGTTCTGTTTATTTTGTTTACTTTGTGTGTTTTAATCCAACCAACATTCTAGTTGGTAGACCAAAGGGCAGTACAAATCTTGAATAACCTGGTGGTCTAGTGGTTGTGGTGGACTCAGGATGCTACAGTGGGGGTGGGGGGGGGATTGCTGGGATGGTGTGCATACTTGATATACACTTTTTAACATGTTTATTAAACCTTTATATTTTCTGCTATTATTCTTTTCTAGTATGTTTTTGACAGAACCTACAAATATAATCCATAGTTTTGAATGTAATCATTTGTACAATCAATAAATCAGACTTCTTCAACAAAGTGAAATGCAGGAGCAGCAAGCAAGTACGTTACAATGGGGGGGGGGGTTCCAGCCGCACCCTTCACCACCCCCTAGATCCACCAATTGTTTGTAGCAAAGTTCTTGTGTAGTCCAATGCCAGAGTTCATACTTTCTCAGAAATCAAAAATGTGCTTGTCTGGTCTTCTTTTTCCATTGGAAATGATAACAATAATAAGAAGAATCAGCATTCATATAACGCTTTTCATACACATTGTATTCCAAAGTGCATTACACGCAATGCTAGACTGGTAGTGAAGTGACTGAACATGTAGTGGCAGCCATTTCACACATTAATACCCACACACAGCCTTGGACAGTTGCTGAACTGGTTTTATGGGAAGGTGAATGTTGGCCAGGACAATGGGGTCAGGTAGTGATCATGGTGCTGGCAGCCCCACATTGTATTTCTCACAGTGATTTGCTCATATTTCTCCCCTTCTGTCTTCCCCTTCCCTGAATGTAGCAGTACCTTGCAGGAGTGGCTTTCTTAGTCTCCCTCTGGTATTCATTCTTCACTCCTTCTCACACCAAAAACTGGTGAGCTCATCATCCTGCTACATCATGAATGCAGGCAGTACAGTCCCTGGGTTTTTTGACATATCAAAAATAAACAAATCTTTCCAGTAAGTCAGGCTGATAGCAGCAGGGAACAAGGGGAATGATGGGCTTTGCTATCCTTAAAAAGATCTAGGCCACCTTTGATTAGGCACTGTTAAATGACGGGTGTACGCATCATTATGCATGTCATTTAATAGTGCCTAATCATAGGTTGCTTAGATCTTATATGGGTAGGAAAGCTTATTTTTCCCCTTGTGCCCTGTGGCTATCAGTCTGGCTTACCAGAAGATCATGTTTATTATTAATATGTAAAAATAACATGGGAAACTGTACTAACTGCCTTCATGATGTGGAAGGGTAGTGAGCTCACCAGTTTTTGGTGTTGGGGAGCAGGTGAAAAGAATGAATGCCAGAGATGGACTGAAGAGGCCATTCTAGCAGTGCACAGCTATATTCAGGTTAGGGGAAGACAGGAAGGGGGATGTTGAGCAGATCATTCTGAGATCCGAAATGTGGGGCTGCCAGCATTGTGATCACTACCTGACTATGGATGAGAGCAACCAGTGGTGACAAATACTCAGAGTGGCAGGGCTGTACCTAAACTGTTACTTGAATCCAGTATAGGGAGATTACCCTTGGGTGGGGTGGGGGGTTGTTGACATTTGTTAGGACAGTATTGAGGGAGCTGTGTATAGCTCATTCAAGATTTGGAAGGGTGGTAACTAGCCAACCTGCATTGTGGAGTAGGGCACAGAAAAGTACTGGAAACGAATTGTTAGTAACTGTCCTGTTGGGTTCTGCAGATCACAGGTAAAGGAGTAGACTGACATTGGAAGGCGGGTGGATTCGCTTAAGGCATTAGTATGCTTCTCCTGCTAATAATATTGTTATCCATAATGAGTGCAGCCCTTATGAGGGCATGAACAGCAGTTTTTCTGGTATGTCGTGATACTTATTGCTTGACCCTCCAGCAAGACCTAGTTGTTGGTTAGTGAGGCAGGAAAAAAACACAGCAGGGGAACTGTGCACACTGCCTTCACTGTGCAGAAGGGTGGTGATCCATTCAATGTTTACTGTGGGAGCAGAAGTCAAACATTGAGAGAGTGGACTGGAGAGTGATATGGAAGGCATTTTTTTAACAGTGCCAGCTGATGAAGTGTATCGATATATGTATGCACAACTCTTTGAGGTACAAGATTGCAATCTGAGGTGTGATAATTCTGTTCATGAGACCACAAGCTCATATTTGGCACTCGGTGCACCTGCCACTATGCACAGATGTAGGGGCATGGCTGCACAGTGCAGTCCATGTTGGTGGCCTACGTACATGCTCCAATGACAATACATCAAAAGCAGGCATGCATAGGCGAGCACAGCTGTATGGCGAGATGGGGAGATGTATACAGCTGTGCATGTGGGCAACAGCAGAGAGATGTGTGGTGGCCAGCATGGAGGGCATGCCCCTGAGGTCCCAAAGATGGCAGGACACAACCACACACACAGCACTTGCACACAAAGAGAAGCATGGATACTGGGGCATGTATCATAAAAGTTTACTGCCACAATCTGACACATAACAGTACAAGTCCGCAA
Organism: Neoceratodus forsteri; assembly: GCA_016271365.2. Lineage (NCBI taxonomy): Eukaryota > Metazoa > Chordata > Ceratodontiformes > Ceratodontidae > Neoceratodus > Neoceratodus forsteri. Next base: position 983,091,921 of record CM028133.1, read on the forward strand.
TGCAATGTAAACCCGAGAACACAACAAGTACCCACAGATGCCCCCCCCATGTACACACATGAGAAACACCCCTACCCACCCCAACAGGAGAACCACAAGGCTACAGACACCCACGTAGAGCAAGGGCAAGCAAGCACAATGCACCCAACCACCACTGCAACACCACACAGGGCTGCAACACCCCATAGTGTAAGTGAACAACCAGGGTACCCCCCCACCCATGTGGAGCTGTACAACACATGGAGAGACCCTCCAAACAAGCATATGACAACGGCCATGAAGACCCCCATAACACAGTGAACAGGCCTGCACAGTCAGAACACCCCCCCCCACATCAAGTACAATCAAACAGTATGTCCAGCCACAAACCCAACATGAGCAGTCCAGCAATGGGAGGCCACCAGCAACACCCACACACCCCAACCAGACATGTCCACTGAGTGGCCTGCACACTGGCCATCCCTAGAAGGCCCCATCAACATCCTCCTAGTCATCGTACGAGTGCTCTTGTGTAGTGGCTGTGTAGTCCTGCACCTCCAGGAGCATCCTCCATAATGGGCCATGGCACCCCTGCAGGGACAGAACACATACAAGGGAGACATGTTAGTCCTCAGCATGCTTTCAGAGGCAGCCACACCCATACAACCATGATAGAAAACATCCTACCTTATTTGGCTCCACAACACTCCAGTACCATCCCCAGTCATCCTTGTAGTACATGTCTGCTCTCCCAACATGCAGGATGATGTTCCTGGGCACACATTATGGCCAGTCCCTCCACTTCGCCACCACTTGGCCCATGATGTCATCACCAAGGTCTCAGAGCTCCACAGTGAAGCGCTCCAGCCACACAGTAACATCCTGCAACAGAGCAAAGTACAGGGACATGGTCAGCAATTGCATAGGTAGGAGGCCACTCCGTGGACCACACATACAGTGGAACACTCACCTTCAGGGGCTCTGCGACCTTACAGATTGCACCACCCTTGAGCCTGTGCTGGAAGTACCATGATGTGACATGCCACAGGTTTTGTGGGTAGGCCGCAAGCAGGCCCACATGGACACCACGCCCTCCTTCACCTGATGCCATGGTCCGTTCTGTGGATGTACAGCTGACAGCATGCCACACAACACTGAATGTGGGCCATGCCCACAGGGTATGATGTGCAGATGGTGGGCTTCCCCTCCTGTGGTGCCACATGAGGGTGTGGTAGAAAGGGCAGTGAATGGCTCTGGAGCAGCACACAGGACTGCAAGTGCACGATCGCAAGTGAACACGCCTGTGGTCACCACAATGTGCACTGGGATGCTCCTGAATGTCATACTGCTGGATGCTGATATCGCTGAGTGACATGCAAGGCTTGCTAGGAACAAGCCCATGACATACCTGCCATGCCTCCTGGCCTTGAACCTTAGGGAGCAGCACTGCATAGACCAGTTCCATGTTGACCATTTCATGTTGGCACACCTGTGTTCCATCATCAGGGAGAGGGTGAAGCCACAGACACGGCGCTCCGTGTGCCATGTTTGTGGAGAGCAAGGTCTTCTGCACCTTGTTCTACTATGCCACTGGATCGTTCCAGTGGGTGTGCGGGGACGTCACAGGTGTCAGCCAGTCTTCAGTGTCCTGGGCCATACACCAGGTCACCAATGCACTGCTGTGGGTGGTGGGTGCCAATATACGGTTCCTCACAATGCCGCAGGAACAGCGTGCCGCAAAGGACGCATTCTTCACTATGCATGACATGCCCAACACACTTGGTGTTGTGGATGGCACATATGTGCCAAGTCATCTCACTGTCTGTAGATGAGGCTGCCTATTGGAATATGAAGAGCTACCACAGCCTCAACTGTCAGGTGGTGTGTGATGCCCACTGCTACATCATGGACATGTGCATGAGATACCCAGGCTCCTGCCATGATATCTATGTGTTTGACAACTCCAGGTTTGGTGCGCGGCTGGCTGCATGAACTGGTGGGTATGGCTGACTACTTGTTGAGTGACCCAGGCTGATGTGAATGGGCATGCATTGGTGTGGATGAGTGTGTGTGCATGTGTGTGTATGTCAGCACTATGATGTAGGCCCCCAAGGCAGTGGCACCATCACTCATGCATATGATCTCCACCATACAGGTGACAGCAGATATCCCCTGAGGCATTACCTGATGGCACCATACCAGGCACCATAGGACAGGACTGAAGTGTCCTACAATAAGGTGCATCGGAGGACACGTGGGTGCGTGGAGTGCACCATTGGCATGCTGAAGATGCGGTTCCGTTACCTGAACCACATGGGTGGCATGATGATGCATGCAGTGGGGTTTGCTTGCAGAGTGTTCACTGTGTGTACCATGCTGCACAATATCTGTATCCATCATGGGGTACCATTCCCTGCTCTGCCCCCATGGGACATGCATCCCCTTGACGTTCCACCGGCACCAGACAGGAACCGAGACATGCCAACTGGGCGTGCTGTCCACCACACTGTGATGCATGGTACCTTTGGTTTACTGTCCTGTGTGCCATGGGCACAGTGATGGTCATGCAGACTGAGTGCCCCTGGCCAATGTCTGAGACTGTGACCATTGCTGTGTGCCATGAATGTTGCAGGCCTGCACCATACACATTGTGTGATGCAACATGTGTGCCACAGGGTGTGCAATGGATGCTGCCCAAATGACCTCAATATGTGCAATGTGTGTGCCTCATCCATGCCAACTGCCCACCCATGACAGCGTGTGGTGCACCGGTGCTGTTGCCACTTCCTTTTGCCTATGCCCCACCTAGGTGGCTGTGGTGGTCCACTTCATGGCACAGGGGCATCGGTTGGCACCACTTCCCAGGTGTCACATCTCCGAGCCATGGGTCTAAGTTTTGTGCATTGCCCCTGGGGTCATCCTGCATGTGGGGGGCATTGCGGGGCAGGTGGGGGGGTCACCTGGTTCTTCAGAGCCTTGTTTCTGTTGTGCTGCCAGTGGTGGGTGGTTTGCAGGTGTGTCGTGGGGTACTGGTGTACTGTATGGTGGTGGGCCAGTGGGTGTTGTACATGGCGATGCTGCATCCATGGCCATATCCCATGTTGCACCCCTGCATGTCTGTGTGGCTCTTGATGAGTGTGCCAGGGTAGTGGCACGTGTGTGTTTGTGCCCATCACCTCACCCGTCTGTCCGTTACTATGTCCAGCACATCCTTGATGTGGTCTATGCCCCGTGCCATACCCTCAACCACATGGATTAGTTAGCACATGGATGGCATCCATCTGTTCCCTCTGCACTGTGAGCCTAGCTTCCTCCAGTTGCTGAAGCTCGGTGTGGTGCATGGCCAGCACCCCTGCACCTGAGGGCCACCTGTCACACTGTTGCACATCATGGCCCTGTCCGCCCACCTGTGCATGTGCTGGCATGGTGGTATGCACGCTCACACGGGTACTGCTGCTGGGTGGAGCTGTGGATGGCCGTGGTGTGGGTATGGGCACATCTGCGCATGGGGGTGCCACGGTAGCACATGGGGTGCAGGTCACATGGCTCAGCCCACTCCCACCAATGACATCTTGCTCGTGCCACTGGTCTGTTGCATCTGTGTGGTGTCCTTGTTGTTGGTGTCTGTGGTCAGCTGCTGGATGTTCATAATGTTAGTGCTGCATGAGCTGTCCAGGTCAACTTCTCCCCACGCCTCTGTCTCCACCTCCTTCTGTGCATCCTGCCAACAGTTACCTGTAGTGCTACATAAATGTCAGTGTCAGTTTGGTGTTGTCTGCTGTGTGCCTGCTCTGTTGGTAGTCTGGCATTCCGGTTGTGGCATACATACCCTCTGTTTCTGTGGGCCTCCCCATCACACCTGTGCTGCTGCTTGACACACCACTATTCCTCCCAGAGGGCCCTGTATGTGTGAGATGTGGGACAGTCAATGGTCAGTGCATTCAGGCATGTCCCTGCCCCTTGCTACTTGCTACCTGCCTACCTACTGATGTGTCACAGCTATCTGGCACACCCTGCGAGGTGACCTCTTATATCATCTGTGCCACTATCTTCTGTAGGGGTGACAGTTTTATTCCAGGTGATGGTGGGCCACCCCCTGTTCCTGTCTGTACACTGAGTGCCACTCCGAGCTTCCATTTTATGGCAGACCGGAGGTTTCTCCATTTATGTTTTATGATGGTGAGGGTATGTGCCTCAGGCCCAGCAGTGTTGATGGCTGCCTTGATGTCCACCCATAGCCACTGCTTGGTCTCAACAGGTGCCATCAGCGACTGCTCCCCATACAGAACTGCGTATGCCCGTGACTAGAGATGCCACCTGGGAGATGGTGAAGTTGCTGGACCTGTCCTTCTTGCCAGTGCCTCTTGGGCCCCGCTGCCTGAGCCAGCCCAGTCCCCTGCACCAGGAACCCCACTTGTGTCATCAGCATTGTCCACCTTTGATGCCATTATGCCCTCACTACCACATTTATGCATGTGCGCTACTTCTGCGCATGTTCTTATTTAGCAGGGTCAAAAGGCATGTTGGTGGGCCACGTGGACCTTGGCCCCACCCCTGCGTGGTGCTGTGCATGTTGTTGCACACCACCCATGGGGATCTCCGGCACGCAGCCTTGATGCTGAATGCTGCATAGTGTGTGCACAGTGCGTATGTACACAGGGCACTTATGCGCATTTCACGCAGCAGAGTTGCACCAGGGAGAATAGCCACCATTGTGATAGTGGAATTGTACCTTCATTCATGCAGATCCTCAAAACACCTGACTAAACTTAAATAAACAACAGTGGAGATATGTCTTGCCCTGCTTCACCAACCAACTAACAAGTGAAAGACATTTCTTAATACTTGTAATTGCATCATTACACTGTATTGTCCTAGCTCAGATATAATAATAATAATAGGCTGATGTGAGTGTTTCAGCAATAATGTGCAGTATTTGGAAAGGTGTGTGGGACGTGCATGGATGACGAACCCCTTTACTGACCCACAGTGACAACCAGACTCTCACACCACATCCACAGTCCTGTCTTCTCATCGGGTTCCTCTCTGTGCCAGTAAAAACACGTTGAATGTTTTTCCGGGTCACTGTCCTTTTGACTCCTGCCTCGCTGGAAGGATGAAGTTCTGGGGCATCTTTAACAGTGGTGGAGATCTAGCTAGGCAGATAGTGGGGAGGACCAGTGACGAGGCAGACATAGCAGAGCAGGAGTGTCCTGATCGAGCTAGCAGGCCTAAGCAGAGAAAGTAGGGCAGATAATCCTATGGATTTAAAAAGAAAATAAAAAGACCGCTACTTCTATGTTAGTAATGCCATAATCTGAGTCCTGCATTTTGTTAATTTTGCTACATATAGAGTAACATTCAGTGTCAGGTTGGGTGCTATAACATAAAGTCATTTAGCTTTCTTGAGATTAATTGACTTTGAAAGCTTGACTTCCTGTGTGATAAGCCCCTACCCTCATTAAAGGTCTTTTTGGCACCACAGCGGTTTATTACTTATGCCATTTTGGACAGAAATGACTTGATATAAAGGACTGTGCTACTGAGTGCCAGCACATGAAATAAAACCCTGGAAAACCATGAGAACTTAAGTCTGCCCAAACCATAGGGTCATGTTATCAGTTGCTGACAAATGACTAAGTTCACTTTCGTATTTGTAAATTGTTTTTATATATCATTTTCCTTTTTTTTTTCTTGCTGCTCCTATCAGGATTGTATTGTGGTGGCAGAGGCAGTGTGGTCTTTTGTCATGGTTACACACATGTATATTTTGGTACAGCTTCAGCCCCTGTGTGGTATGCAGTGATGTAGCAGTGTCAGGTATGGCTGTTCCTGGGAGCTGTGTACCACTGATTTAATTTGCTATGATTAAATGTAATTGGTAGTCCAAGTTGAAGTTACTACGAAAATTAAAAAAATATTTCATAGCAAGCAGGGGTCAAAATTGACACTGGCCCACTAGGCAAATTCTGGTAGATATTTGCATCGGCTAAGATTTTCTCAATCAGGGCCCTGTGGGCTTGTACTAGAGAAGGTAACATTTCAATAAGTACACCAGCTGGGCCAGTGGAAAAGTCTGTGGGGCTAGTAGATTTTCCCAGTCATTAGCCCTGCTGGCTAGTGGCTGCAAAACTTAATTTTGACCCCTGAGCAAGCCAGCCCATCAACACAGCGGTAGGGCTACACCTGCTGACTCCAGTTTGGGCCCAGGTCATCAGACCCAGAAGAGGGGAGAAGGATTGAGCATCCCAGGGGACACAGCTCCTTCTTAAGGGAGGGAGGATTTTCTAACGTCTGACCTTACTACCTCCTGGGTGACACCAGCTAGTACTGGAGTTGGGGAGTGACTGGGAAGGAAGGAAGGAGGGAGGGAGGGAAGGCAGCTTGACTCCTGCATGCAATTCATTCACTGTGCAGCACATGTGCATAGGAGCCCTTCCGGCATTGTCCCTCAGTGAAGAAACAAAATGAGGAGAAACCAGCACAAGATGCAGCAGCATGATGCTGGCACTCTCAGCCCCCACTGCTACTGACTGACCTCTTGTGCCCACACATGACTAGACTGATGGAGATAGAATCTGCCTTGTTTCTCTGGAGGGCACCCGCCACACAAGGGAAATGCCCTCTGTGGAGGAAATTCCCCGAGTTGATCCCCACCTTGAAGAAAAAGACTAATCAGCATTTATATATTGCTTTTCATACATATTGTATCCTAAAATGCATTACAAACAGTGAGAAACTGTTAGTGAAGTGACTGTAAATGTGTAGTGGAAGTCATTTTGCACATCAACACCTGCACACAGCCTTGGACACTTGCATGAATTGGTTTTATGGGAAGAGATGTTGGCTAGGACACCAGGAAAAATCCCTATCTCTTGTCAAACGTATCATGGGTTCATTTATGCCCACCTGGACACCCAGTAGGACAACACCAGAGATGGACAGAAGGGACCTCGGTTTGCCATCTGATCTGAAGGATGGCACACCCAGACAGTAGAACACCCCCCAGTGCTGCATTCTGGTGCCAGCATTTATGGTATGAGCCCATTCTGATATGGGACTACAACTAAGGTTGCCACCTGTCCCGTTTCCCGCGGGACAGTCCCGATTTCTGAGGTCCCGTCCCATCTCCCGCCCCCCCCCGTGGGACACCAAATGTCCCGCTTTGCACCCCGGCCCCTACCTGGCTGGAATGGAGGCTGGAGCACGCCCTGTCCTCTTTGTTCACCCCACGAGTCCGGCGAGCGCATCAGCTTAGCGAGCCATCATCCCTACGGGCTGCAGCAGCGAGCGCTAGTCATGGGAGCGGGAGGTGGCGGCGAGTCCGGCGACACTCGACTGGGGCACTGGGCTACTAGTTTAGGTTTGCAGTGCAGGCTGCAGCGAGTCCGGCGACGCGACTACCGTCCCGTAGGAGACAACGAGTCCCTTTGTTAGCCCTGTGGTTTCGCAGGCAATGGTGTGGGAGGAGCCCTTGGGGGGTGTCATCTTTGTCGACTCATCTTCCCAAGTTCCCGACCCCCATTCCCAACCAATCAGATGATCCGACTCTGCTGAAGTGGCGTACTGGCGTAACGGCGTGCGCAGAGTGCAGACTAGTGTCTGGAGGGAGTCAGCCAGTCAGTGTGCTGGGTTTTTTTTGTTCCCGCCCCCACCAAGGTTCTCACTCAGGTCCGTTCCTCAGCTCGCATCTCCGATGACTCACTGCTGCTTTGATGACGAGTCATCTGGGGGTGTGGATATCCACTGGCGGCATGTTTAAATGCCGGTGTTGCCAGTGGGATAGGGATAGGAGCTGGTGTTTCCTTTTGGAGCTGGAGGACAGGAGAACTGCTTGCGATCGGATTCGGAATCGGATGAGCAACTACTAGAGTGGAGAGAACAAGAAGTGAGACGGAGACGAGGACGAGGAGGAAAATAAAAGAGTGCTGCGCTGAATTGGAGTCCAGACGCTTGACCAAAGGAAGAGGCAGCAAGAGGGTGGCACGCAGTCTGTCTCAGTCAACCAGGCTCGAGGCTCTCAGGACAGGACAAGGAAGGAACAAGGCGACCAGGACCATCAGAAAATAAATAGCAGACAGAGCAGACTGACTTTGAATTTGTCTCACTCTCCAACAACTAAGTCTGAAGAGGAAGAAAAGGACTGGAGAAGACAAGTTCACAATAAGAGCTGTAGTCACTGTCTGCCCAGAGCTTTAAGATCACTCAGCATTCCTTGTTTGCCCTATTGCCTGTCAGTCACTCACTTCCAGTCTGAACTACTGCTGTCTGCTACCACCAGAGAGGTCAAGAGGAGGTTATTGAGTTCAACAAGCATACCTACCACCAAAGGAGTGAATTCTGCTGCAAGCCAGGTATGTGGGCTTCTAGCCGAGCCAGCATTTTTTTTCCCCCTGCTGTTCTAGTACATTAAATTAAATGGTATGTGATGTGTGTACTCAGGGGATTCAGAGGGGAATGTGACTGTACTTTGCAGAATTAGTCAATTGTGTTATTGAAGCACTTGTTTGAGGTCAGTTTCTTATTCTGCAGTGTAGACATGTTTTCACCATGTGAAACCAAACCAGACACTTTTTTTTTTTTTTTGGTTGTAAAACGCTGGGCTTATGAACTATTGGTACTTGCCTGCATGCTACTCAAAATACTGGTAGATTTCTGTGTCTGGCTAGTAAGATTTTCATAGCCCTGCTGAGTGCTGACTTGTGCTGGAGAAGGCAAGACTTCAGTATGTACACCATCTGGACCAGTGGAAATACCATCTGTAGTGCTGGTAAATTTTCACTAGCCCGGCTGCTGGCTGCACATGCTAATCAATATAGCACTGATTTTTCCCCTGGTGCTTGGTAGGTAGGTCGTAGAAAATAATAGTTAAATTATTGGCCAAAGGGCACAATTCGTGCTCCCTTCTAGCAGAAAAACTGTTTTTGCTGGTTTGCTTTTACAGCCTTCTTAATTGTTAGCATGATAGCCATAGATGCAATTGATTTTCCCCCTGCTGCTGTGTCTTGTCTTGTGTGCCAAATACAGTTACAGGTACGGGCTAGCCATGATAACCTGACAATTTCTGCACCATGTAGTTGCCTCTGGGTGGGCAGGCATATGTAATTTCTTTACAATAATTTGAAACATAATTATTGGGGAAAAGGCTGGCCCTTTCTCTTGCATGCTTCTCTGCTGAGAATGTCAGCATGGCTCGGTGCCTGTAATCGGTGTTAACAGCTGTCATACTGAATCTGAATGCTGCTGTTTGTTCCAGTCCGCGTGTCATATTGATAATGCCATGAATGTAAAACAAGTGGCACGTGGTGCCTGCGAACGTAGCCTTTATCTATTATGACATACTGCTTGCTTAGCCTTCTGTTGTGTTTCTTGGCATGTCTGCTATTGGAATTATAATGAGTCATTGTGACAGATGCATGCCAGGGGAAAATTAATCATTCACGTACTGCAGATAAAACTAGTTTACTAGCCGCCCTGGGTGCTGAAAAAATAGAATTCTAATGTGTGCTAATATATTTCAGGGATCTGTCGTTGCATAGACTGGAGCTACCAGTCTTGCCACAGATTCCCCTGAGATAGAATAATGTAAAGGTACGGTTTCTTTTTGCATCTCAAGATTGTCAGAGGAGAGCCCACATGTGCCCACCCACACTCATCCAGATACCACAACATATTTACATTATTTGATGGCAAATAGAAATATTTTGAAAACACAGGCCTGATTCTCTGGTAAAATGTTATGGTGTGGTGGCTGGGGCTCCAGCTAGAATTTGGTGTGGTGTTTTAGCGGTCGGTCATTGAGCCGCTTATGAGCATCACTGCTATGTTTATTTTGTTGTTAGCTGGATCATTCAAACCAAGGCTCACTGGATGTACATTGCTCCACACACATGTCATTTGTAATTAGTCAATTGGAAACCCTGTTGTCATTATTTTCATTCAGTATGTCTAGATTTGTTTGGCAGTGTGTTTCTTGCATTATGCTTCCAACACGAGGGCCAACTTTTCAAGGCCCATGAAATGAGATTGCATGCTATTAACTGCCTCCATACCTGTTGTTGTGGTGCTGTATTTGTCACAACCTGTAGCCATAATGGCTGGCTAGTCTCTTTTGGTGCTTTGTCTGGCTGCCATGTAAGGCAAAGTTGCACTGTGCTTTCAGACAATGATTGGCACACAGTTAATGTGTGTTTATCTACTAAAAGCATATTGCAACATTTGTCAAATTGCACAGGTAAGTACCGGGGCACAAAGAATGAAGTGATCTGCGGTGACGGCATCCTCAAACAGTAAGAGACTCTGCAAGTGGCAAGATGTGTGGAAGACGGAGTTCAACTGGGTTGACAAGTGCAGCGACATTAAAGCCACCTGCAGATACTGTAGGCGAGAAATCCTGGTGTCACATGGGGGACGAAATGATCTAACAAGACATTAGAGCACCGAGCAACACAAGACGGCAATCCAGCAAGCCAAACACAGCCATCTGATGAAAAGGCCAGAACTAGTACTGTGGATGGAACGGAGCTGAAGGTTACTGCAGCAGGGCGTTGAGGTGTTCCATGCAGTGCAGCGCAACATGTCTTACAATTCCTGGACTGTGGCCTAAAGCTGGCCAGTCAGCTGTATGGGGACTCTGAGACTGCCAAAAACTTGCCTGTGGCAGAACAAAGGCTGAAGCCATTTTAGAGAATGTTCTGGGACCACATTCTCTGAATGCCTTCTGAAAGACTTCAAAGTCAGAGGTGTCCTTTTCATTAGCATCCGATGCATCCAACAAGGCCAGCATAAAACTATTTCCACTGGTAGTAAGGTATTTCAAAAAGGAAGAAGGTGTGGTTAATGCTCTGGACTTCTGAAGATTCCAGATGAATCTGCTCAAGCCATAACTGAGCAGATTTCATCTATTTTGCAACTACATTCCTTGCCGTGGGACTCTGTGTCGGCATATGGTGCTGACAATGCCAGTGTGAACTATGGAAGCTGTCAGGCATGTATACTAGACTGAAAGAGAACTGCCCATCACTCAAAAGCAAACTGCCCTGCTCACATACTTCACAATGCTGCAAAGAAGGCAGCAGCAAAACTGACATATGATGTGGAGGTGTTCGTCCTAAAAATGTTTAGCCATTTTTCAGGGTCCGCCATGAGAACAAGAGATTTAAAAGAGTTCTTTGAATTTTGTGGCATGGAATACGAGTCCCTTCTGAGGCATGTGCCAACCAGATGGCTGTCATTGCTGCCAGCAATTGACAGAATAGTCAAAAACCTTGCTGCACTGCAGTCCTATTTCCTTTCACAAGGAGAGGATACACCGAGACAGATCTGGCAATACTTTTCTGACAATGAACATGGGGAGGGCACACTTCCAACACTGCCACAGTGCTACCTGTATTTCCTTAGTGCCGCTCTGGTTGATTTCAATGAACACATAGCCACCCTAGAAAGATCCCAACTGACAGCTATGGAAACATTTGCAGTGATGGTCTCACTTAAACAAAACTTGAAGCCCGAGCAGCAGACAAGTTTTGGGAAAGCTCGGGCATTCATGGAGGGATATGGATACTGTCTCCTGTAAAAGCTGAGACAGATTTTATCCTTTTCCTTGAAACTGCTGTCAAATACTTGGAGCAGTTTTTTGACTTTAGTGATGACAACTATCTAAAGAAAATGTCTATGCTGTCTTTGAAGGAACCCTTTGCCTTCGATGATTTATTAAATGTTGTTCCTGCCTTTTCTCTGCAGGAATCAATAGATGCAGACAAACTCTTTCAGGACTATTCAGTTATCAGGCCCCTTATGCCAGAGTTGTGTAGACTGGACCTAGCACCAGCAGCAAAGTGGCAAAAGATTTGTTCGGATGCACCAGACCTGCCTGCTCTGTATCCAGTAATTGCACGTATCATGAGCATCCCACCTTCAAATGCTTTTGCTGAGAGAGTGTTTTCTCTTCTAAAGAACAAGTGGACTGATGTAAGAAATCGTTGCAGGTGGAATTGATAAAAGCCGAACTTATGGTCACAATGAACTACCGAATGAAATGTGGAGAATTCCATTCAAACATTATGTGGAACAGATCCCTTTTGCAGGCTGTTAAATCGAATGCTAAGTATCATTTCAAAGCAAAAAAATGAGGTGTAGAGCTGTGAGTGAGAAAGAGGTGGAGCAGTTTTGAAAGGGGTGAATATCTGCTTGTGTTTTTTTTTTTTTTGCTAGAAAATGTCCTTGCCGCTTGAAAATTGACTTGTTTCTTTACTATTTATTTTTTGTGTAATAAAAAATGCATTCTTTGCAGTGTTGCATTTGTCTGTTTCCTGATTTCAAGTTACCAAAGGTTCTGAACACAATGTTAATACTATTCCATGGGTGCATGCAAGGAATGCTGAGTTAAGGCATACATGGGGAGGGCAGTGGCACATGACAAAGCATCCCAAATATCCTGATTGGTTGGTACCCTGTGTCTTAAGGACGCCGTGGACCCGCGGCAGCGGTGACATGCGCAGTTGGCTGCCAATGGTCAGGTCACGTGCTTTCGTCCCACTTTGGGCTTCTGAAAAGGTGGTAACCCTAACTACAACCCATAGCCTTGTGGCCCAGAGGAGGATATGCTACCAACTGAACCACGCTGGTAAGAGACAGAGATGGGTGGTGGATAGGGCTGGGAAGTGGCCTGGCTGAGGTGGGCAGCCTCGGCGACGGGCTGGGGGAGAATGTACAATATTTAACAAAAGAATCAATAGCAATAAAACAGAAACACTCAGCACTCTCCACATTGTGCTATGCACATAATAAACAAGTCCAAGAACAAAAATTAAACGGCATATTTAAAAAACATGATTATATAAGGGAGGAAGCACTTTCCTGGACCCAAGTGCACATTGACAGGCAGCAAGTGACAATTCGTAGCCATACAAGAGCAGGAAACTCCTGCAGTGTTTCAGCTTTCCACTTCCTGAATGGTTTAGAGTTGCCAATATAGATCTAATTCAGGTGTGTCTAGAGTGCTGCATCTGTGGTGGGCTGCTGTTATTCGCCACTCACAGCAGTGAAAAGAAAGGTGAGTGGAAATGCACCTTCCAGTGTGGGCTTCCTCACAGTTGCATCCAGTTCTAGTAGGCCAACTCCAGTGTTAGAAGAGGAGAAGGAGGCGCTTGGTTCACTTCATCCCCTCTCTGCCTTCCTCCCTGGGGGAAGACATTTCAAGAAACAGCTCAGATGGGGGGGGAAGGGGGCAGCTCAGAGGTAATGTAAGGAAGTATTTTTTCATAGAGAGGGTTGTGGATGCATGGAATGGCCTTCCGGAGGAGGTTGTGGAGTCAAAACCAGTGGTTGAATTCAAGCATGCATGGGACAGTCATAAGGCAATTCTAGGGGGTGGGGGTAGGAAGAAGCAGGCTGCTGGTTAACTAGGATCTGTAGCTATCCATTAGGTAGGGAAATGGGCAGACTGGGTGGGCCAAGCGGTCCTTATCTGCCGTCAAATTCTATGTTTCTATGTAATAAAGATTTCCTGCCTAGGTCCTGGGGATTGTGGGATGGGGGTTAGGCAGCTTGAGGGAACATACATTTGTACCTGTAAAATATGAATAGCATTGTGGGTCACAAGGGATCTGTATCTTTTTAGTAACCAAACTGGGACAAACAAGGTACTCTAAACATAACACAATCCTTACCTGATACATGTGTTCCATATCCTCCAATGCTGGGGCTATTGCAATATTGTATCATCTTTCTTATTCCACTAGACTTACAGACACAAAGTAGAAAATGTGTTACTATGATTGATATAAATACTGATCAACTGTGTTAGGTAGAAAGAGACTCTAGTTTTTCTGGTTGGGGGTTAAAGTGTGTTGGTCAGCTGGGTAGATGCCAGTACCATGTCAGTAACCAGAGTTCAGAAATAGACTCACATTGCTCATTTAGTTGCAGTATGTGGGATGTGGATAGAATTCAGCATCTCTTGGTCTACTCTCCTCTTGGGGGTGGGGGTGGCAGGTTGCACTGCTCATCGACTGTCACCAGGCCAGGGTGAAGCCTGCACCTTTCACAGGCCTGCAACACTGACAGGGTGACAGACTACCAAACTGTCTGACAGTGAAGTGGACCAGACATATCTTTGCCCCCTGTTCCCATCATGGGGTCATGGGGGAATCTGTGTGGGGTACCAAAGGTACAGGGTAAGTTTCTGAGATGGAGGGTGTCAGAGCTATGCTGTTGACAGCAGTACAGGATCTATCAGTTGTACAGGGCATGCAGCAACCTGACCTTCATCCTGCCAGGTACTTTTTTACGCATTTTTCTTGCCACTCCATTTGTCCCAGTGCAGTGCATGGGCACATCAGGTCTCAACATGTACATCCACCCCTTGTGAGAGAAGGCTACCCAACCTGCCACAAAGTGCTGTCTGTGCACAAGAACACACTGCTGTGTCCCTCACTAGGCTGGGGCCAGTGCTGCACACCACAGCACTTTCACCCCCATCTTTGGCCCATTCAGCTGTCTCATTGAGCTTGCACACAAACTCAGGTCACTGGCATGGGAAGGCAAGGTGGTCCCCAGTGGGCCAACAGCCATCCCTGTAAGCCGAAGAAATGTCATTTATAAAATACTGTCCACAATGCCAATTCTATGGACATGGATATGGTGCACTTTTCTCCACTGTGGCAGTCTTCCTGTCTCTTTAATTCCAGCTCAAATGTCTTCAACCTAAGCTCCTCCCACTCACCCAGGTGATATACTCCTCAGCTTCGCCCCATGATGACAGAACTTGCTTTCCACTGGAAGAGTCAGGTCTCCTTCTTCACAGCTCCTGCACATGGTATAGTAGCAATTTTACCTTGTTTTCAGGTGATTTCTTCTTTGCTGTTAGTGTTTTTTGCTCTATTATGGAATGCAGTGATTCACAAACTGGGCCAGGATTCAAGCGGTGTGCCACTTGTAACTAAAACATGTCTCATACCAACCTGCACACCTCATGGATCTACTGTCTTGGGATTGAGTACAATCCTCTGGCTTGTGGCCTGTGCAGATCCCTACTCCCTTCATCTCTTGAGGGCCAGTATTCCCCTTCTACTGGGCCATCAGGATGAACAGAATCCACTGGTCCAGTCCAAGGACACCTGCAAGACTGTTTTGGTGGCAGCGAGATCTGCATTACAGCTTACCATGCTTGAAGAGACGGAAGCCCAGGCCATAGTTGTTTCTTCCTCAGCTCCCACATTGCTCACGATGGGTGCCAGCATTGGGGCTTCATTTATGGTCAGTTTCCGGAAGTCCCTTTAGACCCTCAGTGAGGGCACTTCTGGAGGGATCAAATCTCAAATCTAAAAAGTCTGTTGGACCCACCGTAGGTCATGGGACAGGGAACAGGCTTGCTCTTCTCACTTCCACAACTCTGTTGCTTGCTCAATGGCTGTCAAGCAGCTGGCTTTGGCTGATCCTTCTAGGATCCAATGACAGGCCATTAGCTTCATGATGTCCCTATCAAGCTTGTTGTCTGAGACACAGACTGATCATCTGGTTGAGATTTGTCTTGATCCTGTCAACCCGTTGTCAGAAGAGGTCGAGAATGACTCACTCGCTATGGCTCCTGTCCTTTTGGTTCACTCCCAAGAGGGGTGGGATAAGCCAGCTGACCAAGCTGTCTCCCCTGGGAGATTAATCCCTTTTGGGTTCCACGGCGGGATCCGCCATGCCAAGTACATAGCATCTCTCTCCATTTCTTCACCAGCAACACGTTTGTCATCAGTCATGGTCCAGGTCAAGGACCTGAACACACTCAAGACTGCGGTCTCAGGAATCTCAGCATTTCCACTCTCAGTCTTCCTTCAACCAGGAATCCCTGTTGATGCTCCTCTTACCCCTCTTCTTAGGAAGAAAGGAGGCTTCAGTGCAAGTTGCGATGGCATGAGGAGCTGATGTGGCAGCAGTGGATCCTCAACAATGATCATCCTACTCTTCAGACTCCAGCACTCCCATCGTCTCTACTGAAGTGGTCTGTTCTGGTCCTGCCCTGACCTGTTGAGCCTGAGCTGTATTCACTGCCAGTCCTAGTGGAACCCCTGCCTAAGCCCCCTTGTACGGGCCCCATCCAAGGCTGCTCACCCTGCCACTGATTTCACTCTACAGCTGTCTATTCATATCACCCACTTGGATGAGTACAGGTTGGTGCACATGGGGTGAGGGTTGAAGGTGG
This sequence comes from Neoceratodus forsteri, assembly GCA_016271365.2. Classification (NCBI taxonomy): domain Eukaryota; kingdom Metazoa; phylum Chordata; order Ceratodontiformes; family Ceratodontidae; genus Neoceratodus; species Neoceratodus forsteri. The sequence goes on from CM028133.1 coordinate 983,108,095, forward strand.
TATTAGAGGAGTCATTGGACTCTGAGCGTGTCCTCCATGCACTCCTCTTGGACCCTAGGCTTCAATTATAGGAACATCGAAACATAGAAACATAGACTCTGACAGTAGATAAGGACCACTTGGCCCACCCAGTCTGCCCATTTCCCTACCTACTGGATAAGCTGCAGATCCTAGTTAACCAAGAGCTTATGTCCTCCAATCATGAGCTGACCAAGGAGCTCACAACTGGTCATGGGCTGGTCTTCTTCAGGGCCTTGCTCAGTCTCATCTTTGAATCCATGCAGACCCCCCTGGAGTCAATTCAGAAGCTGGCCAAATACCCCTCACAGGAATCCTTGACAAAAGGATTCTCCCGGGCTTGCCTTCCTATTAGTGGAAGCTATTCTGGGTCCCACTTTGTAGCTTTGGCAGTATCCAGCTTAATGCCTAGCACCCTCCACCTGCATGGTTCACAAGTGCACAGTCCCGACCAAGTCTCCTCCTGGGTTCTTCTATCACTCTTTGGCTGAGGGACTGGTAGCTGATTCTATTTTCTGCAGGATGGCCAAAATCGAGAACATTGACAAGCCTCATGACAAGGAGTCCAAGAAGCTGGACCATGCAACTAAAAAGGTGTATGTTGCTTCTTCCTTAAGTCTCTGTCAGGCAAGCTCCACCATCATGATGGCCAGTTTTGGTCATGCCCTCAAGGAGGTTCTGGACCTTGCGCTTCCCCACCTGTCTTCAGACTTACAGTTGGCAGTCAAGATGTTCTGAGACCAGGAGTGCTTTGGTTGCCAAGCATCAGCTTCAGACAGCCTTGGACTTCAGCGACTCCTGCACTAGGTCAGTGGCAGTGGCAGTCACTATGTGCTGTGGGTCTTGGCTGAAAATTTCGACCTTTATGGTGTATACCCAGCATAAACTAGTGGATGTTCCCTTCTTGGGTATTGACCTGTTTAAACTGGGGGTGGATGGACACCTCAACAGGACTGAGAAGTCCAGTGTCATCCTGGATTCCATTATGGCCTCTCAGAAGGACCTCAAGGGCCAGAAACCAAAGAAGAATCCCTTTCAGTTTCAGACCTTTCTGCCCAGCAGTTCAAGCTGCAGTATTCCAGTTGGGGAAATCTCAGTCTGGCAGCCTAAATCAAAGCCTGCCACCTTAGGTTTCAAGAAGCCCAGAGGCTAGTGTTGTGGTGCTTCTATAGCAGCCAGTGCCAGAGCCTCCAACTAGCATGCCCAGTGACAGGTCAGGGATGTCACCCTCCCACCCGTCATGACTCTGCCTCAGCTTCCCCTAGGGGTCGGATTTGTATTTCTAGCATACCTCATCCATAATCACTATGGACAAATGGGTGCTAGACATGGAGGTCTGAGACCTGACTCTTGATCCAAATCCATGACCCAGGACAGTCTGTGGTGTATCAGGACATGCTGTCCAACCTCATGGAGGACATTGCTCAGCTCCTAGAAAAAGGAGCTGTAGTCCATGTCCTGGATGCCATAGCTGACCAGGGCTTTGTGTCCAGGTATTTTCTGGTCTCCAAATGGATGGGGTATTGGTGCCCCATACTATGTCTTCATGATCTGAACCAGTTCTTGAGGAGGGGAAAGTTCAGGATGCTTACCCTGAATCAGATAACCCTTCTTAACAAATCAGAAGAGGATGGTGTGGTACCTGAGGACTGGAGGAATACTGATGTAATTCCCCTTCACAAAAGTGGGAGCAAGACAGAGGCAGGAAACTACAGACCTGTGAGTTTGACCTCAGTGGTAGGGAAAATGATGGAATCACTTCTGAAAGAAAGAATAAAGAAAGAATTGTTGAGTACCTAGAAGTCAGCTGGGCACAGGACCCAAGGCAGCATGGAATCACAGTGGAAAGGTTATGTCAGATGAATCTAAGAGGTTTGTTTGACTGGATGACCAAAGTTGTAGACCAGGGAGTGGCTGTGGACATGGCCTACCTAGACTTTAGCAAGGCATTTGATACAATACCACACAAAAGATTAATAAACATGTTAGCCTGCTTGGGACAGGATCCCAGAGTGGTAGCCTGGGAAAGAATTGACTGGACAGCAGGACGCAAAGGGTAATAGTAAATAGAGTTCACTTCGAAGAAAGGGAGGCTACTAGTGGGGTACCGCAGGGTTCAGTATTGGGGCTGATCCTCTTTAATATCTTTATAAGTTACATTGCAGAGGGACTGGAAGAAAAGTAAGCCTCTTTGCAAATGACACAAAGTTCTGCAACAGGGCTGATTACACAAGTGGGGATGGAAAGGATGAGAAGGGACTTGGCAAGGTTGGAGGAATGGTTAGATGTAGGGCAGCTTAGATTCAGTGCAAAGAAGTGCAAAGTAATGCACCTCGGAAACAAAAACCCAGGAGAAGAGTACACAATGTGGGTGGGGAGGTACTAACAGCAACAAAAATGGAAATGGATTTGGGGGTTGTCATATCAGATGACCTTAAGGTAGGCAGGCAATGTGAGAATTCAGTAGGGAGGGTTGGGGGATACTGGAATAAATAGGGAGAGGCACCACCAGTAGAAAAGAGGAAGATGTCTGTACAGACAGTTAGTGAGACCTTATCTGGAGTACTGCATGCAGTTCTGGAGACCCCATCTCTGCAAGAACATCGACAGGATGGAGGCAGTCCAGAGGAGGGCAACTAAAATGGTGCAGGTTCTGCACCAGAAACTATATGAAGAGAGACTAAAGAAGCTTAATATGTATACCCTCGAGGATAGGGGGGAGATGGGAGACATGATAGAAACTTTTAAGTACCTCAAAGGAATCAACAAAGTCCAAGAGGGTAGCATCTTTCAGAAAAAGAGATGTGATGGAATAAGGGGCACAGTTTGAAGATAGAGGGGGAATAGGTCAGGGCAACTTGTGGAAGTATTTTTTTACAGAGAGGACTCATGGAATGGTCATCCTGAGGAGGGTGTGGGGTTTAAAACAGTGGGAGAATTGAAGAATGCATGGGAGAGATATAAGGCATTTATAGTGGGGGGGGTAGGAGAAAGTAGGCTGTTAGTTAACTAGGATCTGCAACTTATCCAGTATGTAAGGAAATGGGCAGACTGGGTGGGCCAAGTGGTCCTTATCTGCCATCAAAGTCTATGTTTCTATGTTTCTATCTTTGGAGTAGGGCATGTGGTTCTGCTCCCTGCACCTCCACAATGCATTCTTTCACATCCTAGTCCATCAATCCCTCTGGCGGTACCATTGAAGCTGCACAGAGTGGGTGCTCTATGAGTTACGAGTCATACCTTTTGGATTGTCCTCTGCCCCCAGGGTCTTCACCAAGTCACCAAATGCATTGCAGTGCTACCAACGTTCCTGCAGTGCCAAGGGGTCCAGATGAATCTGTACCTGGATGACTGGCTGATTGCTGGTTCATACCAGGAGGAAGTGGAGTGGTCCAGGGACCTGGCACTCTAGAGTTGTTTGGCCCTGCATCTTCTCATCAAGCTGGCTAAGTTCAAACTCCTTCCCTTGCAGGACAATCACTTCATCAGGGCAGAGCTAAACTCCCTTTAGGCCAAGACCTGACTCCCAGTGGTATAGGCATCAGATCTTACCTCCTTTGCCTGGTCATTTCAGTTTTGATACTCATGCCCTTCCTGGGATTTCCTGCGGCTGCTGGGGTACATGGTATCATGCGCCAGCATGGTTCTGTGGACCCGCTGGTAGATGCACCCCCTGCAGTGAGAGTTGGCTCAGCCCTGGTCTCAGTGCCTCGGTCACTTGGACCAGCTGATCATGGTGATGCAGCCAATGTGGGATGCCATCCAGTGATAGCTCATTATGGAACACCTAGAGGATGGAGTCTCATTCATACACCCAGAGCCACTCTCATGATCGACATGTCTCTGGTGGGATGGGGAGCCCACTTGGGGGACAACAGGGCCCACACGCTCTGGTCGCCTAAGGAGTCCTGGTACCACATCAACCTGCTGGAGCTCAATGCAGTGCATCTTGCTCTGATGGCATTTGCTCCATCAGTCCAGGGTCAGGTTGTATAGGTCCAGGTGAACAATACCACGACCATATACTACCTCAACAAGCAGTGTAGAACACATTCCCTCTGGTTGTGTCACGAAGTCCTCTAGACCTAGACCCTCATGTGCAGCTTGGGTACCAATCTCCTGGCGATTCATGTGGCTGGAACTTCCAAACAGCTGGCAGATGCTCTCAGTTGAGTGGGTGAGGCATCTCATGAGCGGTGTCTTCATCAGGAGGTGGTGGATCAGCTGTTCTTCAAGTGGGGTACTCCCCTGGTTGACCTGTTCTCCTCCTGGGAGAACGCCAAGCTGAGGCTTTTCTGTGCATACCCCTTATAGTGCAGGACACTAATGGAGGATGCCCACATGAGGCCCCAGACCCTGGACATCCTTTACACCATCTCTCCTTTTCCCCTGATCCTCAAGGTCTTGGTCAAGGTGTGGAGGGACAAAGCATGGATGAATCTAATAGATTTCTTTGACTGTGTGACCAAAGTAGTAGATCAGGGAAGGGCTGTAGACATGGCCTACCTAGACTTTAGCAAGGCATTTGACACAGTTCCACACAAAAGATTAATATACAAGTTGGCCAGCCTGGGAGTGGGTCCCAAGATGGTAGCCTGGGTAAACAATTGGCTGGAGAACAGGACACAGCGGGTAATAGTAAATAAAGTCCACTCTGAAGAAAGGGGAGTTACTAGTGGGGTACTGCAGGGTACAGTACTAGGACTGGTTCTCTTTAATGTCTTTATAAGTGACATTGCAGAGGGACTGGAAGGAAAAGTATATCTCTTTGCAGATGACACAAAGATCTGCAACAAAGTTGATAGACAAGGTGGGGTGGAAAGGATGAGAAGGGACTTGGCAAGGTTGGAGGAATGGTCAAATGTATGGCAGCTTAGATTCAATGCTAAGAAGTGCAAAGTAATGCACTTGGGAAACAAAAACCCAGGGGAAGAGTACACAATGGGGGTGAGATACTAACAACAACAGAAATGGAAAGAGACCTGGAGTTAGTCATATTAGATGACCTAAAGATGAGCAAGCAATGTGAGAGGGCAGTAAGTAGGGCTGGTTGGATACTGGGATGTATAGGGAGAGGCATCACCAGTAGAAAACAGGAAGTTGTTATCCTTCTGTATAGACAGCTGGTGAGACCCCATCTAGAGTACTGCGTGCAGTTCTGGAGACCCAATCTCCGCAAAGACATAGACAGGATGGAGGCAGTCCAGAGGAGGGCAACTAAAATGATGCAGGGACTGCACCAGAAGACATATCAAGAGAGACTTAAGGATCTTAATATGTATAGCCTCGAGGAGAGGGGGGGCAGAACTGAAACTTTCAAATACCTCAAGGGAATCATCAAAGTCCAAGAGGGTAGCATCTTTCAGAAAAAGAGATGTGAGAACAAGGGGGCACAATTTGAAGCTAGAGGGGGGACAGCTCAGAGGTAATGTGAGGAAGTATTTTTTCATGGAGAGGGTTGTGGATGCCTGGAACAGCCTTCCTGAGGAGGTTGTGGAGTCAAAAACAGTGGTGGAATTCAAGAATGCATGGGACAGACACATGGCAATTCTAGGGGGTGGAGGTTGGAAGAAGTAGGCTGTTGGTTATCTAGGATCTGCAGCTTATCCATTAGGTAAGGAAATGGAGAGACTGGGTGGGCCAAGCAGTCCTTATCTGCTGTCAAATTCTATGTTTCTATGATCCTGGTAGGCCTGGATTGGCCACACCATTTCTGATACCCAGATCTCCTCAGTCTTAGCTGTAGGCCTCTGTGGTGCTTACCCTTGTGCCTGGATCTGCTCTCATGTCACAAAGGGAAGGTACTGCACCTGAACTTTCAGTCCCTGCAACTGACAGCCTGGTTCCTGAGTGGCCAGAGTTCCTGGCTTTGGGTCTCTTCTATGAAGTTCTCCATGTTGTGGAAGTTTAGCCAGAAGGAGTCAACCTGCCAGTGATAAATCTTCAAATGAAAGCATTTTTCCATTTAGTGCCAGGGCAAGGAGCTAGACCCCCTGTCGTGCCCCATGGCTAGCATACTGGACTACCTGTGGTCCATCTCTCAGTAGAGATGGGTGAAGTGGTTCAATTCTACTCCGCAAAGTGATTCTGTGAGGCATAATCTGCTGGAGTGCTCCCAACACAAACGCAGAGTATCGCATTATAATGGATAACGGAAGTCCATTGAAAACAATGACTTTGCATTACTCTGCCTTCCCAAACCACTACTCCACTAATTCTTAGGCAAGTACATTGAAACAATGTACTGCGCCTCACTTCGCCTTGTTTTTAATCTTGAAAGGCGAATTTTGCAGTGATTCATGGGATTTCAGGTCACATGGGCTCTAGATTGTTCTACACAGCCTCAGTTTGGGGGTAGTGTGTGTAGGAAGCTGTAGGAGACAATCTGCTCTGAGAGCTCTCTGCGATTCAAACCTTCTAAAAGCTGTTAAAAAAGCCTTTTTGAGTAATTTTATTTGCTGAAACTTTAGTTCGAGTATAGGAAACCCTCCTGTGCTCATATCATCGGGCGTTTATTGTTTGTGTGCGGATTTTGAATGTTAATGTACAACATTCAGTTTGTGTACTGAGAGATAGTGGAAGTGTGCTTTGGGGGAGGGGCGTATCTGTGGTGTAGGTAGATTAACTCGGAGAAAAAGACAGTGCTTTCTGTTTTGGTGTTATTTTTCTTGTATAACTGTGTTAATGTACACACAGTAATATTTTCAATAATTCTTGCCATTTTTTTGCTGATTGTTGTGGTACAGCAGTGCATAATTTTAGTTTGTTTAAAATATGTGGTTATATTACTGAAGTTTTCAATTTGCTACACATTACTTAGTGTGTGTGTGAGTATGTGTGTAACGTGTGTCATCAAATCAGACACCTTTTATTGTGCCACATAATTTCAGCAATGTGAACCTGCTATCCACTGCAGCTGTGTAATTTTTGCACTTCTTTGCGGTATCTTTACTGGTACTAGTACTAGTGACTGTTACTGCAGCAGTGAAGTGCACTGCCCCCTCCCCGCAGCCTGCCCCAACTGGCAAAGGTATTCTTTTCCAGATTTGAATTTCTGATGGCGAGCACTGGTTAGGTGTTGTGCCTTTGCATCTGCATCTCTTCAGTGCGCAGCGCAATCTTAATCTGTTTGTCCATTTGCATCTCTTTAGGGCACAATCTCCATCTCTAACTTAAGTCACAATTGTTTCTTTGGCTTCCCTTCAGAGTACTGGACAGGTGTGGTGCATAATTCTGCATGAACATTGTACTCATTAATATGCGTCTTTTTTTTATCATAGAATAATTTTTATTTATTCAAAATTATGGAACATCATCAACAGTACACCGAATTAGTGTCTTTAAGTCAGGACCATCATCACGAGTCACTCGTGTTACAAATCACGTTTTTCAGCATCACAGTCACAAATCACGATTTACGATCACGTCACGAATCACAACATACATTTTTTTTTAATAGTTACTTGGATGTATTGTAAGCCTGTTTTGAAGTATCTCTCCATGCTTCACCACCCCACGACTGTACTCATAAATGTTTGTTTTTAAGTCGGGGAGTTTGTGCCACACTTCATCGGGGCCCAGGGAAGTACAGCCATAAGCATTCACGTTTCTTCATCATCACGGTCACAAATGCAGTCACAAATCACGATTTACGATCACGTCACGAATCACAACATTCTTTTTTTTAATAGTTACTTGGATGTATTGTAAGCCTGTTTTGTAGTATCTCTCCAGGCTTCATCACTCCACCATTGTACTCATTAATGTTTGTTTTTAAGTCGGGGAGTTTTGTGCCACACCTCATCGGGGCCCGGGGAAGTACAGCCATAAGCATTCACATTTCTTCATCATTACGGTCACAAATGCAGTCACAAATCATGATTTACGATCACATCATGAATCACAACATTAATTTTTTTACTAGTTACTTGGATGTATTGTAAGCCTGTTTTGTAGTATCTCTCCAGGCTTCACCATCCCACCATTGTACTCATTAATAAAAAATGTTTTTAAGTCAGGGAGTTGGACAATGTCTGCAGTACATACACAGACTCCAGCTGCTGCTCCACAGCACTCATCCTCTCATTGTTCTCCTTGACAGCACTCCAGAGAACTGCCAAGTCAGCCTGTGCTACACGCAGTTCTCTGGGGTCCACATGTTCTACAGGCTGACCTGCTGGTGGTGGTGGTGGGGGTGGGGGTGCTGGTGGAGCAGCAGGTGCTGCTGTGGCCCTCCTCTTCTTAGGGATGACGCAATGCACAGCTGCACCCTCTGCCACAGAATGGCCAGCAGGTGCAGGCATGGTCCATTCTGTGGCAGCCTGCACTCCAACTGCTGGTGAGTGAGCATATGGGTATGCTGGCCCCCAGTGCCCAGGTGAGTCCCCTGGGGGCCGCAGCGCACCTCCACCTCACTTAGGTGGCACTTGACCACACTGCTGTCCCCCCAACACAGTCAAAAAACTGCCAAACAATGGAGGTGCGGGGAGGACCAGGCACAGGCAGGGGATGGTCAGATGAACTGGCAGCCGGCTGGTCACAGTGCTGAACAGGGATGGGATCCACACCTGGGTCTGGGGGAACAGGCACATCTTTCTCCAGAGGACCTGGTGCTGGACTTGGTGGTGGTTCAACTGCCTCAGAGTCAGGACAGGACGCGGTGCTGGTCCTGTTTCCGGGGAGGGGGACACTCACAAGTTTTGAGTGGTCCAACAGGAATGGGTGCCCATGCCATCCACACATGCGCATGGTACAGTGCTTACCACTACCACACTCTCCCAGAGCTGCCCCCACCCCAGACATTCCCTCACTCTGGTCCATCTCTCCTACTGAGCTTCCTCAGTCCAAGCAATCATTACTCACACTGTCACATAACACACACACACAGACACAGACAAACAACTAACTACTTATAAAGGTAAGAAAAATAAAATTTACAGAAAGAACAAATTAAGTAAAAAAGAGTAAAGAAAATACAAAAAAATGTAGCTTTTAAAAAGCTGTTGGGTCTAAATCAAAGTTTAAATCTCCTTCTCGCTCTGATCTCAAAGTATCAGCAGTCTCAAAACACACTACTCTCTCTCCGTCTCCACAGGAGAAAGTAAAAGTGTCTGCTTGTATGACTCACTTTCTTCCTGCCTAGCTAAAGAGCATGTGACTTACAGTAGTGTAAGCCATGTGATGTGTGGGTGGGGGCTGCCAAATCTGAAACACCAAGTGGATCCTTAGAATCATAATGAGGAACGCTAGGTCCATTAAAACAATGACTTTGTTTTACTGATTGCCATTCTGCTCTTTAACGCCAAGCGTGGTAATGATAAGGCGGGGTGAGTACTTTGCATTGCCCACTCCATGTAGCGGAGTGGCAACGTGAAGTGCCCACTTTTTGTGTTCACTTCGCCAGCAGAATTTCAATTCACTGCATCTCTATCTCTCAGTCAGGCCCAAGGTCTATCTACAACCCTGAAGGTGCACCTAGCAACCAACTCTGCATATCAGGCATGGGCTGTTATGCTGTCAGTGTGTCAGTGGTGCAGTAGAAGGTAATCCAGTATTTCTTTAAGGGCCTGGTCCAACTGTCCCCACTGGTGCATGAATCACGACCACCCTGGACTTTTTACTGATATTAGCAATACTCATTGGCAAGCCATTCAAACAGATGCGCAGGTGTGACATCTCTCACTAATCATGGCAAATCACCTTCTTGGTTGCTATCATATCTGCCAGAAAGATCAGTGATAGTCTAGTGGACAGTTTTCAAACTATTTGATCTGTTGCTCCCTCCTGTTAGAGAAGGACTGATGTCTGCATAAGACAGCTCTATTCATCAGTTTTCAGAAAAGGTATGTTATGGTGTTCATCACAGGGTTGATAATATTGAATTTTGAAGAGAAAATCTGCACAATATAGCTGAAAAAGAAGAAAATGTGTAAATCCTGAATTTCAAAGAAATTGTAAAACATATTTATAACATCATATTTGTAGAGTTTGGGTATTAGTTGCCACATTTTTGTAAATTGCTAAAATAAATTTGAATAAAGTGAACCTAAATGCCCGTAAATGAACCTTCAATATAAGTAAAACATAACATCTAAAACCAATTTGACATGCCTTATGTCCAGTAATCATGTCTAACAGCATCTTGACTAATAATGTTCTTTATTGCTCTCACTTTTCTTCCATTTTCTCAGAAATTATACCACAATTCCATTGTAATAATTGATTTGTATACACTAAGGTTGCTGGCCAAAAATGTGTTTCTATAACCGAATCTCATTCCTGAAGGCATACACTGTACACATGTAGAGAGAAACAATAAGTTTATTTCTGGGCTGAATAGAAAGACTAAAACAATTTACTTTTGAATAATAATGACACCCTTGGAAATGCAAATGTCTTTTATAGCCAAAATATTACCCACAAAGTTATTACTACAAGATGTTATTATCGTACTGAGGTTCATTCTGAGCACAAATTAAACTATTAATTCTAATGCAGCAAACATATTATTGTTTGAGATAACATTTTAATAAAGACTTATGGAACATAGAAACTTAGAAACATAGATGTTCACAGTAGATAAGGACTGCAAGGCCCATCCAGTCTACCCACTTTATTTACCATATGAATGTGTCATAGGCCTTTACTCTGTCAAAGGTTTATTTATTCATATGCATCTGTATTGTTCCTTTATGCATATCCCATACCTGTTTGAAGCCCTGCACTTTATTCATATCTACCACTTCCTGAGGCAGGTTGTTCCATGCATCCATCACCCTTTCTGTGAAAAAGAACGTCCTCACATTACCTCTTAATAGGCCTCCCTCTAATCTCATGCTGTGTCCTCTTGTCCTGCTATTTTTCTTATATGGAAACATGTTAGACTCTTTCACCTTGCTAATGCCCTTAAGATGTTTGAATGTTTCGATCATATCACCTCTCTCTCTCTCTCCTTTGCTCTAGGGTATACATATTGAGCTCTGTTAATCTGTCCTCATATGTTTTCTGTTGCAGTCCCTGCACCATTTTGGTTGCCCTTCTCTAGATTACCTCCATTTTGTTAATGTCTTTGTGCAGGTGTGGCCTCCAGTACTGCACGTAGTACCCCAGATGCGGCCTAACCAGTGTCTTGTAAAGAGGGATTATTACCTCCCTCTTATGGCTTGTGATACTCCTACTAATACACCCCAACATCCCTCTAGCCTTATCTACTGCTTTAGTGGTATGCTTGGATGATTTCAGGTTACCTGTGATGATGATGCCCAAGTTTCTTTCTTCCCTTATGATTGCCAGCAACTCCCCTCCCAACCTATAGGTAGCTTCAGGGTTTCTCTTTACTATATGCATGATCTTGCACTTCTTTGCATTAAACCCCAGTTGCCACTCTTCAGACCACTTTGCCAGTTTTTCTAGATCTCTTCTTAGTCTGCCCTCACCATCTGGATCATCTAATCTTTTGCAGATCTTGGTGTCATCTGCAAACAGACAAACCTTACCCTCCAGTCCATCTGCAATGTCACTGATGAAGGTATTGAAGAGGACTGCCCCCAGCACTGATTCCTGAGGTACCGCACTTGTGACGTGCATCTCTTCTGACTGTATACCATTAATCACCACTCCCTGTTTTCTGCCCGCCAACCAGTTTGCCACCCAGTTGACCAACTTCTCTCCCACCCCAAGCCTACCCAGCTTATTAATCAATCTTCTATGTGGAACAGTATTGAAAGCTTTACTGAAGTCAAGGTAGGCAACATAAGCTGCACCCACTTGGTCTACCACTCTGGTTACCCAGTCAAAGAAATCTATGAGATTAGTTTGACAGGACCTTCCTGTTGTAAACCCATACTGTCTTGGATCTTGTGCTCCTATGGTTTCCAGGTGTTGCACTATCCTTTACTTAAGGAGTGCCTCCATAAGATTGCTCACAACTGAAGTAAGACTGACTGGTCTGTAATTCCCTGCTTCCTCCCTGCTGCCACTCTTGTGGAGCAAGATCACATGAGCCCTTCTCCAGTCTTCTGGGATCTCTCCTGTGCTCAGAGACTCACTAAACAGTTAAGCAAAGCAAAACAAAACCAATTTTATTTCTAAAATACCATTCCAAAAGACTATAGCATTGTACATACACATAAATAAAAACATAATTACCATAAAAAAATTATTTAAATCAGTTAATAAAACAGTAGGACCTAAACCTCGGAAAAAGCACAACTGAAAAGATCGGTCTTTAAGACTGATTTATAGATCTCAGTGGATGGGCACACACTAATCTGATGAGGTAGAGAATTCCACAGGGTTGGTGCTATAAAAGCAAAAGATTTAGCTCCAGACATAGTGAAGTGAACTCTGGGAATCTATAGCAATCTCTTATTGGTGAAATAGAGTGGGCGAGTGGGAGGTAGGGGCAAAGGAGATCTGGCAAATATTGAGGTCCCTATCCATGTAGGGCATTATAGGTCAGCAAACTGACATTGAAGGTGATCCTCCACCACACCTTCAGCCAGTGCAGTCCTTGGAGCACAGGTGTAATATGGCAAGATCTCGACAAGCGAGTCAGCAACTTGGCAGCCACATTCTGAACCAACTGCAGGCAGTGAAGGTCCAGCCCCTGGCAGCCCAAGGAATAGGGCGCTGCAGTAATCAAGGCACAAGATCACAAAGGCATGGACCAAAGCTGGAAGATCATCAGGTGGGACTAGGTGTTTTATCTGGGCGATGTTCCTCAGATGTTAAAAAAGAGGTCTTGATGACAGCTGACACCTGAAACTTAAGTGTCAGTTCATCGTCAAGCACAATGCCCAGATTCCACACTCAGTCAGAGATCAGCAGCTGGTCACCTCCAAGCCAGAGCCCAGAGGGTTTCCCAGCCAACGATCTCTCTTCCCGATGACCTGGGTCCACAACCAACACCTCAGTCTTATCCGGGTTTAACCTGAGCCAACTGGCACTCATCCACTCTTGAATCTCAGAGAGGCAGTTGTTAAAGACTGAGACAGTGTTTGGGCACAAAGGACATGTTCAGCTGAGTATCATCTGTGTAGCAGTGAAAAATCAGCCTGTACCGCTTTATAATGTCTCCCAAAGGCATCATATTCACCACAAAGAACATGGATGAAAGCACAGAACCCTGTAGTGCTCCACATGGCAGGGCATGAGGGGCCGAGGAAAAAATCCAGGACTCCACTCTCTACATCCTGCCCATGAGAAAAGATTTAAATCATCTGAGGACTATACCAGACAGTCCACAGAGTAATCGCAGATTCCCGAGCAACATCTCATGGTCCACGGCGTCAAATGCTGCAGAAAGATCGAGGACTAAGATGGAATGACTCCTCTGATCTCTCACCATCAGGAGATCATTAAGTACCCGAACCAATGCCTCTTCCTGAAACCAGACTGGAGAGGCTCATAGATATCATGGGTGGTAGGATGCTGCTCGAGCTGCAATGTGACTGCCTTCTTAATAACCTTACCCACAAAAGGCAGGTTAGAGACAAGCTTGTAGTTAGCGAGACAGTCGGGGTCAAGAGAAAGTTTTTTCAGAAGGGGCATACTATTACTTCCTTCAGGGTGTCCGGAGAAACCCCAGTCTCTAATGAACACCCAAAAATCTCAGCCAGTAACAGTCCGATGTCCTCTACGCACCCCACCAAGAGACGTGTGGGACCTGGGTCTGAACTACAGTAAGTCGGTCACAAGCCCTGGATAACCTTCACAACATCCATGATCGCCAACTGGTCAAAGTCAGACCAGGCAGATGAGGTGATTATAATTTCCCACTGATCACGACTCTGCCCATTTAAGCGAGCTGTGCCATCTCTGACCTGATGCAAGCAACCTTATCTGCGAAAAATCGAGTGAACTCATCACACTTCTTCTGTGAAAAAGTTCCCCAATTCTGGAGACAGGCTGGATTGGACAGCTTGTCCACAGTATGGAAGAGCTGAGCTGGTTGGTTTTGTGCACCTGCAATCTCCCTGGACAGGAACACTGTCTTCTTATGAGAGACTGCAGATTAATAGTCCTTATAATGGGACATCAATCTAAGTTTGTCATTCATCAGGCTGGATTTCTGCCAGCATCTCTGAAACATTCTCCCCATTCTCTTCAACTCCCTCAAGGTCCCATCAAACCATGGGGACCGAGGATGAATAGTGAGTGGGTGAACCGGGACAGGAGCTATGGAATTCAGAGCAGTCACCACAGCCTTATTATAGGCTAGCAAAAGCCCATCCAGATCCATGCTAACTCTCGGACTCCCCAATAGGTCTAAAACTGCAATGAGGCCATCAGAAGTCAAGCCCCGAAAAGGGCAGTATCGGACCATCTCCATAGGGGCAGGTCTGTTGGGAGGCCACAAAACTGAACCCTATAGTACGGTGATCCGACCATCCAATGGGTTCCACCACCATGTTGGAGATTTCCATCCCCAGCAGAAACACCAGATCCAATGAATGACCTTGAGAGTGGGTCACAGAGGTAATCACCTGTGTAAAGCCCAACAAAATCATCAATTGGAGGAAGTCCTATCCAAAATGCAAGAGTTTATTGTTGACCCAGGCATTGAAATCCCCCAGCACCAGCCACCTGGGTGACTCCAATACCCTCTTGATGATGAAGTCCATGACTTCCTGTAGGAAATCCTTCTTGGCCCGGGTGGATGGTATACAAGAAGTATCCTACAACCCACACCTGTGCCTGCAATACATTCGAAGGATCAAATGGCTCCAACTGGCACATCTAAAAGGACCAGTTCTGACTTAAAACATATGGCTACCTCCTGCCCTATGATCCAACCTCAGGTGGTGTGTCATTAAGTATCCGGCTGGAAAAGCTGACTCCAGAATGGGACCTGCATTCCTGCCTAGTGAGGTCTCGGTGATACACACCAGGTCAGATGTTTCAACCACATCGGCGATAACCACTGTCTTGTTTCTAATTGATCTGGCATTACATAACACTGCCCGAGTTGGATGAGCAGCTTCAGTTGACCACACTATTTGCCCACACAGAGTGGAGCCCTTGGGTATGGGAATCAGGCAGGGTGGACCCCTTTCCTGAGCCCATTTTGCCTCAGGGCACCTCCTTGCCCACACAGCCTTAATTCGTCCACCCCATACCACACCCCTACCATGCTCACGACCCCAACCTCTTTGACACCCCCTCACTATGCCCCAGGTGCGACAGTACCTATAAACCTCTCCTGGAAGTGGAGGGCAGTCAAAAGGACAGAGGGCCCGCAGCTTGGTGGAGGAGTAGTACCCACCCACTGAAGCCCTCTGCCAACGTATCCTGTCATAAGCTAATAATCAGTAGTTACTAATTCAATTTTTTTTGTTCTGTTAATGACTCTGCTAGTTCTACCCTTAGCTCATTTAGTATCCTGGGAAGTATGCCATCAGGTCCCATTACCTTGTTCACCCTGAGCTTAGCGAGTTCTTGTAGGACCCTTCTTTTGTGAAGGGACTTGTGCACACCTCCCTCCCCCATGTGTCCATGGTGCTGAGCTGTGGGCCCTGCCCCACCATCTCCTCAGTAAATACTGAGCAGAAATATCTATTTAGGATAAATGCTTTTTCTTGGTCCTCCTCCACACACTCCCCCTTATCCCCTTTGATCTTAGCACTACCCCCTCTTGACTTTCTCCTTTCTCTAATGTATCTATAGAAAGTCATGTCCCCTTCTTTTACTGTTTGTGCTAGTGTTTCCTGTGTTTGAGCCTTTGCCTGCCTTATTGTCTTCCCTGCTTCTCTTAGGGAAGTTTGGTATGCCTCCCTGTCTTCGTCCTGCAATCTCGCAGTGTTCCCTTATATTTCTTGAAGACCAACCTTTTGGCTTTGACCTTTTCTACTACTGTTTTTGAGAACCAAAGTGGTTTCCTCCTTCTTTTCCTATTGCTTTTTTTTGACACAGTTGAATGTTGCTTCAAGTATTGCATCCTTAATGTTTGCCCACTTTGCCTGTACCCTCTGACCTGTATTTCTTATTGCCAGGGCTAGCTTAACTCTGTTGTCTATCTTATCAAAGTCAGCTCCTCTGAAGTCCCATATGTTTGCCTTGGAATGGGCATGACCGTATTTATCATCATACCGCTTTTCACTATAGCATGTATTCTTAATAAGGAGGCACATTTTACTTTGTTTACTCAGAACCATCATTGTCAATGTCAGAATCTGATTCCAGATCACCATTTTCATAACTGATATTGCCTTCTCCTGCTTCATGCATATTATCACATGTCTGGGTGTCCTTAACATCCACAATTTGGTGTGCATTTTAGTTCTACTGTAACATCACTCACCTATACTTCCTTGAGGAGCATTTAGACTTTGTGCACTGGATGTAGTAAGCTCTGTCTAGTCTTTTTGACCTGATCCTTGTATGATTGGTTGAGGCTTAAGACTATTATCTATTTGTGTCTAGCCACATCCATAAGGTGACACAATAATCAACTTAGCCACTAGTGCTGCTTTCTAAACAGCACATGGGTAATTAGCTCTGAAAGTTTTCATGGTTCATTCTTAGTATTTGCAAGGATTTATTTTTTGCCTTTGCCCTTGGAACAGCTGGTGCTGTCATAGCCTATAAGTAGTAACTTGCATATTGAGCTGACAAGTTTCTCAGCTATTGTATACCATAGGAACAGTGAAATTGCAATATTGAAGACCATTACAGCTTCAGCTTCGAACAAATTTGAGATTGTCGCTGTAATGGTCCCGATGTTGACATTTTGCATCTTTTCTCAGGGTTTTGGCCCCTACGAGTAAACTCCGACATGGAGTTTGTTATTTAAAAAAATCAGAGGGTGTGGGGGTGTAGTCCCCTCTCCAAAAAAAAAAAAAAAAAACAGTGAATGTCTGACAGGCGAAATTTTACCTGTCAGCATTCTTGATTTTGCTGTGCTGTATTTCGACAAATTCATTGTCGATGTGGCTTGGTGAAAGCCTCAGCTATGATATGCAGTGGTATGTATCAGGTTGTCAGTTTGGTTCCCCATTCTGAACCATAGCTTGATACCAATCTCCTCTGCAAAATATGTTCCAAGCACAAGAACATCCATGTCTGGTGAACATATGATCGCATTTCCTGTCTTGTAGTAAGTGACCCAGTCACCAATATGCAGGTATATCCTACTATCATCTTCCTGTTGGGTAGAGAAGAGTTCAGAAAGATCCTTTTCTTGTCCATTAGTTATTGCCACCATTTCCACCAAGCCACATCGCCAACAAAGTTGTCAAAATGTGGCTTGGCGAAATCCACAATGTTGACAGGTGAAATTTCACCTGTCAGACACTGAGTGTTTTTTTGTGAGGGGTTTCAAGCATCAGCTTGTGGGCTAATGTACAACTTTTTTAGTTTTATCTCTGCATGATCAGAGCTGCAGCATTTGTTCCAAATGCCTCTGCCTTAACTAACAAATCTTCAAATCCACCATCTGCATAGCATTTGCCAAGTATCTTCTAGAAGAGCTCCATGATGTGGTATCCTCCTATTCTCATAACATGATGTTTCAGTTCCTCCCAGTTGCGGAAACAGACTTCTTGGGCAATGATGTACAACTGAAGGTCTAAAGTTATCACTGGGGTTTCCTGGTCCAGCATCTACATCTTTTACATGATTGTTTTTAGTCCTGTATATATAGTATACTTATGGATGGGGATGCTTGATGGTATAGGATTGTAACCAGTTGTGGTCTGTCTTGAATCTTTCCTCTTTGAAGTTGTAGTGAAGGATTGCATGAAACCTACCCCGACTTCATACACATTGATCTTTTGGTTGTGGGAGCTCAAACTCAAGAGTGAAGATCTTTGTAGGGCATAAATGAGTAAATACCCAGTCTCTGTTGAGCATCAGATATATGGATTGGTTTGTTAAAAACCAGGAATTCACATCACGTTCACCAATCAGGTGGCTGAGAGGGCACTTTCTTTTGAATTGGTTAGAACATCAAGGCATGCAAATTTGCTCACAACTTTTCCCTTGTCAACTGCTTTAGGTCTCAGTCCATCAGACACATTGGACCCCAAATTGTTCTTATACAGCAAACTGCCTAGAATATGTATTGTTTCTTGACCACTCCGAGTTTCTTCATTTATGTCTGTGTTATCCATTGCGGCATGTGCAAATGTTCCAGGTATGATGTTTGTTGGAAGAAATGTTCCACCTTGTTGTGTCATTGATGACATGATGGCACTTGCTGTGGATGTCTCGACTCTGCAAACATTACCATAACGCAGGGAATGCCCTTGACTGTGTAACATATCCAACAATTGGTGGCTCCTAGTCAAACAGTGGACTGATATGGCTAGTCCAATATGCTTTGGTGTTTTACAATGAGAATTTGAAGCACTGTAGATTATATCCTGGGCTACTGCTAAGACTCTACTGTGTGCATCAGGAGTGTTTCAGATATGTTCTGCTGGTTTACCCATCATGAGCAGCCTCAGAAACTGGTACAGATCAGCAGACACTAGGGACTCTGCTCATTCAAAATAAATCTCTCTACAGTCAATGCATGGGTTGGTGGAAATCACCAATGCATTTCTTGCAGATGCACGAAGTGTTGTTGCTGCATGAAAAATACTGAGACTCTCGTACTCATCCTCAGGAAGCTCCAGGTCTGCTTCAGTTGCTTCTTCCTGGACCTTTCTTTGAAACTCAGCAATCCTATTGATTGTTTTGTTCAAATTAAGTTTGCTGCTATACACCAGCTCTGATTTGTTTGCTGAATGAGGCTGATGGAATGTAATGGAACCTTCAAAATGTCTAAAAAACATTTCTTCAACTTTTAAGTATGGTATGTCCCTGATTCAGCATAACCACATTTGTCCAAATATCCTATGTATGTTGTCAACAGGAATGTCATATCAGATGCTCTGACTCATGTTAAGTCATCCTGAATGTGGTTTACAAGCATGTTAAATGCTCTTGTGAAGACATCAATGTTCTCTTCTGTCTGTTCAGTGCTAGTTTCAGTTGTTCATCCATTACCAGTAGCTGAGCTAGACAATTTTTGTGGTAGTTAGCCTCCAAGACTATGAGATCTTGGCTTTGTACCTTAGTCAGTAGATCTGTATTACTAAGAGGCATGGCTGCTGACTGAATATTCCTTTGTATTTGAAATGTTCTCACTTGGAAAATATGTGAATCACCATGTCTCTTCACACAATTGCAGAAGATGCATTTGTTAGCTACAGATGTTGTGGATGTAAGTCTTGTTTTCATGCCCAGCTCCTGGTTGCTTGTTCCAGGTTTTTCTTAGTCTAGATGACCTGCTTGTGGATTGTGTTTGTGTGAAAGGTTTTCATTACTGGTGCACTATAATTTTGGTAGCACTGGCGATGATAACAAATGGTAATAGTGAATCCTTTCTCATCCAGCACACCTGATGTTTTAGCGCTTCTATACAATTCATCATCTGCTTCTCTCATACATCGGAACAGAGTTTCTTGACCTCTGGCTTTGGCTGCAACAAGATTTTTTGAAGCATCTCTGTCTTGGCAAATAAGACAAATAGTTGTATAGTCTCAGTGTGATCTACAAAACTTTTTTTGCTGGAGATGGTACAAGTCCAATACCTTATTTACTTGCCATTTCCTGCAATAAAATAGAAAATATGTATTTTAAACATGCAATAAACTGAAAAAGACATTAAATTTCCACCACCAACTAACACATATCTTTAAACATTTTTAGGATACTGATCCCTGACTACCAGTTAAGCCTCTCTCATTGACAGTGCCCAGATGTCACTTTCATGGGGTAAGGACTCAACAAAGATAGGATTGTATCTTGGTACTTGCCATTGACCTAACACCACAACATACTTTTCCTGAAAGCTCAAGGTCATACCTAACTCATGAACATGATAAACCTTCTTTAATTGGCCACTAGACTATAAGGTCCAGGTGCTCTCAGTGGAGCCCCCATACTTGATGTTCCACAGGGACAAGGTTTTCCTCCACCCCAGCCCGAAGTTCCTCCTGAAGGTTTTTTCAAAGTTTCACCTTAACCAGGTGATTAACCTCCTCTGTACTTAACCAGTCCAACCTCAGAGGCTGAGCACAGGCTTCACACATTGGACCTGAGGTGAGTTCATATTTATTACGTGGAGCCTATGGCTGTAGTTTAGGGAGATGTTCACCAGCTCTTTGCCACTTACACTGAAGTCACACCTGGCAGACTGGTAGCTAAGTGGACATTTGGTAGGTGGACTGTCTCCTGCATTGACCTCTGTTATAAGTTGGCTGGTAGGAGCCTCCCATAGGGCTCAGGGCTCATTCCACCAGACATACCACTGCCTTGGTGGTAGTTTCCAGGGATGTCACTATCCAGGAGATCTGCAGGGTTGCTACCTGAAAGTCAGCACACACACCTTCATCTCCCATTACCACATTGACCTTGAGTCATGCCAGGATGCTGGTTTTAGGGCCTCAGTTCTCTGTTTCCTAAATAGGACTGTGCACCTTTCCCCCTCCTCCAGGAGAATTGCTAAGAGTCTGCCACAATGTAGATAGCCGAACCATATCCATGTCCCTAGAAATTAGGGTTATTCACCTTTAACTTTAGTTCTAAGAGTAGTGTATGGTGCACATCTACATGACCCACCCAACTTTCCCTGGCAAGTGGCACATGTATTTCTGCTTCCAGGATCCAAGATCTGATATCATGTGGTGGAGACAAGGAGGATATCACATGGGTGGGTGGAAGAAGCTTAGCTTGTAGATGTTCTGGTTGGAATTAAAGGGAAAAGAAGACTCCAACAGTGTGGATGTACACCATACAACACTCCTAGAACTACAGTTACTGGTGAGTAACCCTTATTTTTGCCACAAGTGCAAAAACACATTTTGACCAGGATTTAAAAAAAATTATAATTATCACATTCATGAGGTGGTATGAAAAAGTGACTGTGGTGAAACCTTGGAGTCAGAATACTGAAAATTACTAGTTATGAGTGAACACTGAAAAATGTCAACATACTTTCATAACTTTTTAGTTTTTAATATTTTGACCTTAAATTTTCAACATAGTCTCCTTATGACTCCACCTTATGAACCAAGTAGGAGAACATTTTCAAATCCAACCCAGAAGATGCCTTTCAGGCTGGATTTGAAAAATGTCTTCTACCTTGTTCATGAGATGGTGATCTAAAAAGGTCATGTTGAAAATGTGGACTACAAATATTTAAAAATTATAAAGTTATTAGTAAAAGTTCAAAATGCATTTAAACATATTAACCCCACTTATCTTGTTTCCTCAGTTCTCAGTCCAACGTTGATGAAGGGGGACATGTTTTCACACCAGAAAGGATAATGGCATTAGAAATTAGGTCTTGATAATCCAGTAGCTGAAAGAATTATAAGCACCCATAGCAGCAGAGCACAGACAGGATACAACTTTAGATTTACATCAGGTTCTCATTTAATAAACATAGTACAAATTACACACAAGGCACAAGAAGCATGCTAAACTGCAGTAAAACTGCCACAAAGGGCTGCTCTATTTCGATACTCTCAGCTCTTAGCAGACAACTTAAAAAGTTGGTTGCCCCTAAACTGACCGACTATCTCACCACCTACAACCGCCTTTTACCAGCTAAGCATGACTTTTGTAAAGATCATAGCACCACCCCAGCACCACCCTCCTCTTCCTCTCCAACTCTATCTCCACCGCTGTGAACAAGGATGAACTTACAGGTGTGGTCTTTATCGACCTTATGAAGGCCTTTCACCTAGTTGACCACACTCTATTAAAAGCTAAATTGGGTTCTCTGGGCATCTCCCCCATCTTGGACTGGTTTAATAGCTACCCGAGTGGTAGGTTCCAAAAAGTAAACTTTGGACATGCCCTGTCTAATATTGCTGCCACCAAGGTGCCACACTAGAGCCCCTCCTCTTTTCCATCTACTTTAACTCTATTAATAAAATTCTAAATCATTGAACTCCTATCTCTCATCGAGGTACAGGTCAGGAAGCATAGGAAAACCAGGAACAGTTGTAAAATTTGCAACAAGAGTTTTATTATCAATAACAATAAAATAAAATAAAAATTTCAGAATAACCATTTACAAAGGCAGAATAAACAGAGAAGATCTACCTGAGTTTTCCTTCAGTCTCTGTGTCTCCCACAACATTTGCAACCCCTCTTTTTAACAAGCATTCTATTTTTTCTAAAATGTTCTCGTATATTTCAGGTAGGTGTATTCAGAACACAATGTCCCAGAACTAAGGTTCCTTCTCCACAGCTTCTGCAAAAGGCTTAAAAATTACATTTCAGATTAACCCCCTGAGTTACAAAAAACTTTGCAATCATTTCAACAGTATAACTATATACAGTTTCAAACAAAGGGATCCCAGTATCAATTACATTTCCACATAATTATTCACGTATGTCTTTATATCAGCAGTCCGATATCACTGTGTGCAAGGGAGGAAAAGACAGTAACAGCAAGGGAAGACTGAGAGACAGTGAGGGGCAAAGAATTGAGAGACTGTTGGGATGGTCAAATCCTAGGTTTCACAGGAAAATTTGGTTGCACAACCAGACAGACAAGAGACAGAAAAGGAAAGAACAGAACAGATCCCTGCATTAAATCTCTCCATAGCAACTGGGATAGGGTCCTATTCAACCCTATCACATACATCCTCCATCCTTAAGAGGGAAGCTGTTTTATCAAACAGGTTTCCAGCTGGCCTGGTGGCACAGAGGGCTGAGGCATTGGATCCCACACCTCGAGCCATGCTGGTGACCCGGGTTCAGGAACGGACTCGGGGTGCTGGGGGCTGGCAGGGGAAGGAGAGGATTGAGCATCTGGAGGACTGCTCTCCTCTCCTGGGGTGGGATGGGTAGCAAGCCTCACTCTGTAGTGGCCCCCGGTGGAGACTGGGGGCACTACAAGTAGCGGTGCAGGATGAACAAATCAGAAAAACAGAAACAGCTCTAATGGCCGCCGGATGATGGCTGCCATTCTCCACTACTGCCAGAGTCCTCCAGGGAGCCCTCTCTTAGTCTCAGCAGCACCTCGGACCTACTAAGAGTGTGCTGGTATGCCCGCCCCAGTGCATTCCCCCTTGGAGGAGGGGGACCCACCCAGTGCAAGGGTCTCACCAGGATACTTCGAGGTCGGCTGCAATATGGGACTGAGGAGCGGCTTGAGAGGGGACAGTCGGGGTGAGTCGGGAACATGTTAGCCAGAAGGAGTTGGGGTCATTGGGGATGTGGGGGGGGCATCATACAAAAAAAAACAGGTTTGCAAAACTGTCTTCTAATTCTGTACTAGCATTAGCTTCTTACTTTCAGAAATTAGGTACATGTGCAGTGTCCTTTTTTTCTATAACAGTACAGCAAACAGTAAAGTTTAAACTCATACATTTGTTTTTTAACCATCAGAATCCTCAATTCCTGATCCATATCTTGACAGAAAATCAGCATTGCTATTCTCTTTTTCAGATTTGTGTATCACCTTGAATTTAAATGGCTGTAGTGCCAGGTACCACCTTGTGATTCTGGAATTTTTTTATCTTTCATTTGGTTAAGCCAACAGAGAGGATTGTGATCTTTTATAAGTACAAAATCAAATCAAATCAAAATCTTTATTTATCCAGGCGAACATCATTGAGCAGTGCTCATTTGCAAGATGGACCTGGTTAGATCCGAGACAGTTACTGTACATAATGCAAGGTGCAAAGTAGAGAACAAATACAATGTACATAATAGATATGGTTATACAAGTCAATAAAAGATACCAACATGTAAGACACTTGTGAAAGCTCATGATGCATTAACATAATTTCATACTTTCATATATTTACATTTATTTTTCATATTTACATTTTATACATATATATAAGGTCATAAATGGAATTCTGCAATATGGGCATGGAGGGAATGTAGGTGGCAACTAACATGCATAATTGAGTAGAGGGATTTGTCATAAGGGAAAGGAAGTAGTCAATGAACGATCTGGGTAGGAGGTGGGTGGTAGGTCTCCAGCAGGGAGAGGGAGGGAGGAAGCAGGAGGCAGGGAGGGAGGGAGGGTGAAAAGGACAGTGATGGATTGAAGAGATGTAGGAAAAGATGGATAAAACCAAGGTATTATCATGGGTAAACTAGGATAATAGGGTATGATTGCAGAACATGTTGAGTTAGAGGAAGGGACTAGGATGCGAAAGATAGAGGGGAATGATTCGCCCTAGTGCTGTCAAAAACAGTTGCATTGCTCCTTAATCAACTTTGAGTAAAGGAGTTTTGAAGGACGTAATGGATATAGGTATACTCAGTTTTAGTATTTCTAGTAAGTCAGTTCCTAGCAAATAAAATGTAAGCAACTCCATGGCCCACTCTGCTGCTAAACATTCCTTTTCAATAGTGGAGTACCTTTTCTCTCTGTCATGCAAATTCCTACTTATGTACTGAATGGGATGTTCTGTCCTATCTATATTTTGACTCAGGACTGCACCTAGGCCTACCTCTGATGCATCTGTTTGTAACAAAAATGTGTTTTTTAGAATCTGGGCTTCTTAAAACAGGGGCTGAGCATAATGCAGTCTTAATGGCTTGAAAAGCTTCATCACACTCTGGGGTCCATTTGACATTATTTGGGTGCCATTTTCTCATGAGTTCAGTGAGGTGAGTAGCTAACTCAGCAAAGTTGGGAACAAATCTCCAATAATAACCAGCCAGCCCCAAAAATGACCTGACATGTTTCTTTGTTTTAGGGACAAGGCTGTTAGCTACAGCTTCTATTTTAGACATTTCAGGCTTAACTTCTCCATTTCCCAACACATAGCCCAAATATCTGGTTTCCAGCATGCCCAATGCACACTTGGTAGGATTACTTGTCAGACCTGCCTTTTTGATTGATTGGTTAACTGCTCATATGTGTTCCTGGTGGCTTTTCCAGTCTGGACTATACACCCCAGCATCATCACGGTATGCAACACAATAACCAGTATGAAACAATAAAATTACATCCATGTACCACTGGAATGTAGCTGGCGCACTATGTAAACCAAATGGCATGATGGTGAACTGGTAGAATCCAGCAGGAGTGGCAAATGCAGTTTTGTCTCCGGATTCATTAGCTAAAGGAATTTGCCACCCTTGGTGAGATCGAAGGTACTGATATACTTTGCACTCCACAGACTGTCCACCAAATCATCTATTCTGGGCTGAGGATAACTGTCAAATTCTGACACTTGATTAGGTTTCCTAAAATCAAGACAGATTCTAATGCCCCCTTCTTTGTTGTCTACAGTTATCATTGTAGTTGATGAAGCACTCCTCGACTCCTCTATGAGAGCCAGTTCTTTCATTTTTTTGTATTTCCTTAACCGTGTCAACTCTTAACCACTCTGGTAACATGTATGTCTTTTGCCTAATAGGGCGAGCATTTCTTGTCACTGTTACATGCTTGACCCCTTTCGCTGAGCCTGGTACTAAGGTAAAAGTACTGTTAAATGTCTTTAGCAAGTTATGAATTTCCACGGTTTGCTTGGGGGTTAAGGAAACATTCACCTTTACAGCATCAGCAGTTACAGTTTGTTTCAGTCTATCATAAGCAACATCAATATCTTCTTTATCAGTTTCTGGAGAAACTAGCTTAATAGCTTTTGGTATTTTTTCACCCCATTTCTTGAGTAGGTTACCATGGTATGTCTTAGTAGAATTTTTCCTATCAGGGGTTTCAGTCTAATAGTTAATGGAGATAGTATGTCTAAGCACTCTATAAGGCCCGTGCCACTTCATTAACTGTTTATTTTCTGTTGTGGGTAACAGTAGCAAAACCTTTTCACCTGGCTCAAAACCTTTTTCTTTTACCCCATGGTCATAATATACCTTGTGCTAGTTTTGGGCCTCTTCCTGATTACTATGGGCAATTTCAACATGTTTTACTAGCTTCTTTCTTAGGGCACATATATAAGACGTTATAGATTGTTTGTGAAGTGGGGTTATCTTCCCACATTTCTTTTATCACATCCAGTGGCCCACTTGGCAGCCTACCATACAGCATTTCAGATAGTGAAAACCCTGTTGATGGCTGTGGCACTTCTCTGTAAGCAAAAAGCAGATAAGGCAAGTATTGGTCTCAATCTTTCCCTTCCCCTTTTACAAAACTTGTTAACATGTGTTTTAGGGTTTGGTTAAAACCCTCAACAAGACCATCTGTCTGAGGGTGATGGGGAGGTTCTTATGGCAGCGATACCTAGTAGTCTGTACAGCTCCTTAAGTAATGCAGCACCAAAATTACTACCCTAATCAGTTCTAATTTCTTTAGGTATGCCCACTCTGCTGAAAATTTTTCACTTTTGAAGCTGTGACAGTACGCATTGGGACTGCATCTGTGTATCGAGTAACATAGTCACATACTACCATGACAAATCTAGTACTCTTTTTTACTTTTCTTTAAAGGGCCAGCTACATCCATTGCAATTGTCTCAAAGGGCACATCTACCAAGGGTAGGGGCACCGGGGTCGCCTTGTCTTTTCTAGTGACTGGGGCTACTTTCTGACACTCAGCACAGGAACTACAATAGGTAGCAACATCTTCATGAATTCTAGGCCAGTAAAATTTATATAGCAATCCAGCAAGGATGTGAGCCCTCTCTGAGTGACCAGCCATAGGACTATCATGTGCTATCTGTAACAACTCTGTTATAAACTGTTGAGGTATAACCAATTATTCTGTCTGTTCCTGTGTCTGAGGTTTATCACAAACTCTATACAGTAACCCATTACATTTTTTATGTTGATTGCGCGCATGTGCAAGAAACATGTTGTGGCAGCTTTCTCCACAAGAAGGTTGTGGAGGCACGGCACTGTTGTGGCCAATGCCCCCACAGCCTGCAAAGACTTGTCCCGCTTCCCCCAATGCCGTGGCATGCTGCTGCTGACACTAGTTCAGCCAGCGTGCCACCAACTTGAGAAAATTTAGCCACTGAAATCAGGGGCCGCCTCGTCATAGCAGCGTCAGACATCCGCTGCAATGAGGGAGCGACCTGTCATTGCAGGGTGGGAACTAGAAACACTGATATTGTTTGTGAACATGGTGGCAGCTTTCCACCATGTTTACCAGGCCTCGCTCTTGCCTCCCGCGTGTTTATTTGCCGAAGTGGGGCCCCAATCCCCATTGGCTTCAGTGCTCCAATGTTGATTTTGCGTGACGGGGAGCCCACCGCTGGCATCCTGTAAACCCCCACTTTTATTGTCTGCCGACAGGGTGCCCATTTCCCGTCGGCATAATCTATGACCCTCCCTTTTGTTGTGTGCAAATGGGGGTGCCCAATCCCCCATCAGCTGCTGCTGCCTCCCCCGAAAGAAAGAGTCCAGTGGCACGCTGGAGCCCACCCCAGTGTGCCACATGCCCCTGTAAAATAAAAAACAGTCCCACAATGTCTTTGTTTTTAACATGTAAAAAAGGAAACTGTCCATCGGTGGTCTCCCTGCCCCCCACCCGCAACCTGCGCCCACACACTGTGCACCCTGCCTCCCCACACCTCCCTCACCCCATACTTACCTCCGGAGCTCGGCGCGGCAATCTTTGGTGGACTGGGAGCACGTCTGCACTCTTCAAAGCCGACCGCGAACTGAGGAAATACCGGTAAGCTGTATAATAGAATAAATGGTGTTTTTCCAACTTTAATGCATATCTCAGTCATTTTTGGGAATTTTGCCATCACATTTTCAACATGGGGTTTTTGGGACCCCTCCTCATGAATTCTTGAACTGTCATGGCGTTAATCAGCCCCAAAAGATGATTTCGCAGTCACTGCGCAGAATCAGCTTTTGGGCCCGATTAATGAAATGACAGTGCCAGTGTTCATGAGGTATGCTCTCAAAAAAGCCTATATTGCAAATTTGGTGGAAAAAATCCAAAAAAATGACTGTTTTACAAGCGTGTGCACTTGCTATGCACGCTCTTAACTTTGCGAATTTGCAATATTTTCATGCCAGATTTTCAACGTTGGCATTTTTTCACACCTCCTTGTGAACAGTACAGCTGTCATTGTTCACATCCTGGCAGAAATGTGTTTTTGCACTTCTGGCACAGAATAGCGCAGTCACTGTGGGAAATCAGTGTTAGGGACAGATTAAGAAAATGACAGTGACACTGTTCATGAGTAGAGGTGCTAAATGCCTATGTTGAAAATTTGGTAATGATACTCTGTAAAATGACTGTGTTACGAGCGTGCATTGTACAGCTTGCACGCACCCTCATAACTTCGCGAATTTATAATATTTTCACTCCAGATTTTCAACATTGCCATTTTCCCACACCTACTTACAAACAGTACAGCTGTAATTTTTCCCATCCTGGCCGAAATGTGTTTTCACACTTCCGGAGCAGAATAGAATGGTCACTGTGGGAAATCACTGTCCGGGACAGATTAAGAAAATGACAGTGATACTGTTCATGAGCAAAGGTCCTAAAATGCCTGTGTTGAAAATTTGATGATGATAGCCCACCAAATGACAGTGTTACAAGTGTGCATTGCACACTTTCCACACACCCTTGTAACTTTGCAGATTTGTAATATTGTCACACCAGATTTTCAACAGTGGCATTTTTTCACTCCTCCTTATGAGCAGTATAGCTGTCATTTTTCACATCCTGACCGAAATTTGTTTTCACAGTTGTGGCACAGAATAACGTGGTCACTGTGGGAAATCACTGTTTGGGACAGATTAAGAAAATGACAGTGGCATTGTTAATGAACAGAGGTCCTAAAATCCCTATGTTGAAAATTTGGTGACAAAACTCCATAACATGACTATGTTACAAGCATGCATTGAACTGTTTCCGCACACCCTTCTAACTTCTCAAATTTGTAATATTTTCACTCCACATTTTCAACAGTGGCATTTTTTCACACCTCCTTATGAAAAGTACTGCTGCCATTTTTCACATCCTGGCTAAAATATGTTTTTGTACTCCTGCTGGAGAATAGCACGGTCACTGTGAGAAATCAGTGTTTGGGACAGATTAAGATTGAACGAGTGAGAGGGGAGAGTGACCGAGCTCAACTGATGCTCTGTCGGGACTGCTGCAGATTTGCTTGTGGGCAGAAAAAGGCCTCAACGCAAGAGCCCAGTACAAAAGGGCAGCCTGCAGCACTGGGAGAAACAGAACGAGAGAGCGAGTGAGGGAGGGGGAGTGAGCAAACTCACCGGAGCGCTGTTAGGACTGCTGTGGATTTCTTTGTGGGCAGAAAAAAGTGTCAATGCTGGCAGGGGCCCAGTACAAAAGGCTAGCCTTCAGCAGTGGGAGAAACAGTACTAGCGAGTGAGAGAGGTGGACTGAGTGAGCTCAACGGAGCTCTATCAGGACTGCTGCGGATTTCTTTGTGGGCAGGAAAAGGTACCAATGCAGGCAGGAGCACGGTACAAAAGGGCCACTTCCAGTGCCAGGACAAACACAGACAAAGGTGCCAATGCAGCCAGGAGCCCCGTACATGAGCGCAGCCTACAGCGCCAAGAAAAACAGAACGAGCGAGTGACAGAGCAGTAGTGAGTGAGCTCAATGAAGCTCTATTGTGACTGCTGCAGATATCTTTGTGGGCAGAAAATGCGGCAGTGCAGGCAGGAGCCCAGTTCACAAGGCCAGCTTTCATTGCCGGCAGAAACAGAATGAGTGAATGAGAGAGGGGGATTGAGCAAGCTCAATGGAGCTGTGTCGGGACTGCTTCAGATTTCTTTCTGGACAGAACAAGCCACCAATGCAGGCAAGAGCCCAGTACAAAAGGGCAGCCTGCAGTGGCGGGAAACACAGAACAAGCGAGTGAGGGAGGGGGAGTGAGTGGGCTCAACGGAGCTCTGTTGGGACTGCTGCAGATTTGTTTGTGGGCAGAAAAAGGCAGCAATGCATGCAGGGGCCCAGTACAAAAGGGCAGCCTGCAGTGGCGGGAAAACCAGAATGAGCGAGTGAGAGAGGAGGAGTGAGCGAGCTCAACGGAGCTCTATTGTAACTGCTGCAAATTTCTTTGTGGGCAGAAGAAGGCAGCAACGCATGCAGGAGCCCAGTAGAAAAGGACAGCCAGCAGCGCCGGCAGAAATGGAATGAGTGAGTGAGAGAGGGGGAGTCAGCAGGCTCAACAGACCTGTGTCAGGACTGCTGCAGATTTCTTTGTGGGCAGAAAAAGCCACCTACAGAGGCAGGAGTCCAGTACAAAAGAGCAGCCTGTAGCACCAGGAGAAACAGACTGAGCAAGTGACAGAGGGGCAGTGAGCGAGCTCAACACACCAACGCAATCAACATTCGGCATTGGCAAATACTTGTTAAACACTGATTCACCCTGTTTTGGTCTCACCCCTAGCTGCTTAAAATAACCCTGGAGAGAAACATTGTTAGCTTGTTCCAAAAGAAAATCACAATCAGTGATCAGTTTAGATTCAGCATTTTCATATGTTAACCCCTTTATGTCCATTAGTCATTTGTTGCCACAGTTTCTTCAGGCATCATTTTTCTTTCCTGGATTTCCAGATCTTGGAGTTGTGCTCAAACAAGTCTGAATCAAATTCACTGAAAGGAAAAGTGTCCCCACCATTTGAGATTTTCTTTGCCAGAGCTCTTGTTACCACTGCTGCTGAAACTGCACGGTTCAGTTACCCTGAGATTAACTTATTAAATCCTGGATAGTCATTACCAATAATCACAGGTACAGGTAACTTAGGTACTACTCCCACTTTCATTTGGTGCACCACACCCTTAATGGTCAGAGTCACTTGAGTGGAGGGATAGTATTGAGTGTCCCTGTGGATGCAGATGACACCAGTACCTGGTCCTTTTGCACAGTGTTTTTCCAGCACTTCAGCATGCACTAGGGCCTGTCTGCTTCCCGAATCATTGAGTCCCTTTACAGCCTTATCCGCCACCTTCCAATCTGTTAAGTACTTGACCCAATTTTCCAAGGATAAAACTGCTCCAGTGTCACTCTTCTTATGGAAATTTCTTGCAATATGACCTGGCTTATTACAGTTATAGCAAATAATGTCTTTGGACACATATTTGTTACTTCCACCAGAGTTCTTATCAGCCTTGAGTTTAAATGAGAAAAAGAGGGTCTTACTGTTGCTTGTCTGTTATCTCAGTGCTGTGGTGTTTGTCTGGCCATTTGGTAGTCTTCAGCCAAAGAAACAACCTTTTCCCCTTTATCTGATTGGGGTTCCTTTACCAAAAGCTGCTCATCTGTAGGCAGGATGTTGGATGAATCACTCCATGGCAAAAGTTTTGATGATCTATAGGACTGTGTTACCCTCTGGTTGGAGCCATCTTGTCAGGAGTTCTTTTGAGCTGGGTGAAAGCTTCTCAAGAATTGTCAACTGAGCTGTACTTCAGAGATCAAAATCGCTGCCTGTAGGTCTCTCCTGAGATGTCATACCTTTTCAGGATTTTGTGTTTCACTAGGTCATAGTTTTCTGACTGTGCAGTGTCCATATTGCTGTAGGCATGTTGGGCATAGTCTGTCAGGCAGGGTACCAGTCTGATTGTCCATTGCTGCTTTGGCCATTCGCAGGCTGTGGTAACTCTTTCAAAAGTTGTCAGCTATGCCTCACTATCATCCGAAGGACACAACTTTGTAAGTTTAATGGCTTTTAAGTTGCTTGTTTTATTGCTTGTCTGGATCTGTGCCAGATCCTCTGCCTTTACTAGCTTGTAAGCCATCCAGCCTTCACTGCTCCTGTCACTGCATTTCTTCTCTCATCTGCTGCTTCTCTTCTCTTCTTTGTTTCTTCCATCTCTTTTTGTTGTATAGCCCTGTCACCGGGTGTAGGTATTCAGGATAACAAATAAAAGGCAGACTCAAATCACAGTGCATAAAAAAATACCCAGAAGCATTTATACTTTTATTTTGTCATAAAATGAATGAAAATATTCACAGAAATCAAATGGAAAACATCAAAATAAATGTTAGTTGCATTCAAAACAAGCCACTGCTTTTGGTCTTAGCAGATTCTAGGCTTCAGTCAGAATGACCAGTGTGAGCCCACACCACTGGGAGGTCAGTCTCCTACTGACTCCCTAACCCCTATCTAGCATCAAGCCCTAGTGGAAGGTTTAAAGGCAGTCTGTGTGGGGGTCACCTGACAAGACCCTTAACTAAAAATACAAAAGAAAGCTAGCTAGGTTAGTCTATAATCACAAGGTGACCCACCATACATTATAATACAGCACTACACATTGTTTTAATCAAATAACCAAGCATCAAGTGTAATACTAGGCTAGTAAAACTTCATAAATGCTTAATTGCCTGGCAACTAACATAGCGTCCCTCCTTAGTTACCTTTGAGTGACAGGTAAGGCTGTATAAAGAGGGGACTGCAGAGGATGCTGCTCCCCCTATAGAAAACCTCAGAATCAGTGCTAAAGTCAGATAAGATACTTAACTGTTTAATTTTCTTCCTGGGTTTATATGGTAACTGCAAAACATTAAAGCTCCCTCAGGGAACCTCAGAACAGTAGTAACCCCTTTTATCATTTATTAATTTCAGGACTTTTAATGTGCCCATTTTTTTTAAATGGAGGTTGGTGTTAACAAACAGGCCTTCTCTGGAACAAACACAGCCTGGGGCTAAATTAAAGACCGGCCCCATTTAGATCTAAGACACAAAAGGCACTCTTGCTTGTTTTTTCCTGGTGTTCACCCATTGTAACTACTGTATATAAAATGCAGCTATTGTTGTACTTTACCTTTCCATCCATTCCTAAAGCCCATGAGCACATTATTCAACATCCAGCAAATAGCTTGGTTAAAGCATTCTGTGCTTTAAATCTAACAGCTCTTTGGAATTTGTGAAGGCAGTGCGAGCCCCTTATAAAGCATGTGCAAAACGATCTATTTTTATTTTACAGAAGCACCTTGCAATTTTATGCATTTAGCACCTTAAATAGTACTTCAGGAATTTGAGACACTTTATTCATGTTTAATTCATTTCTAGCAATTTGTGCTTCATATAGCAGGCAGCATTTACTGTTTAGATAATTATTTTAAACCATTACTTTTCATATATATGTGGCTGTACTGCAGTACTCTGTTCTCCATTCTATGCACTAAATGTGTTTTCTTATGCATGTTACTTCTTTAAATACACTAATACACTTGACTCCTACAGTTAGCACTAAATAGGGGGATGGGTAAGGGAAACCTAAATCTCCTTACTGGGGCACCCATCCATGACAGGGGTCACCCTGTCACATGCCCACCATTTGAAAAAAGTCCATCAGGCTTTCAGGTTCTGTCACTACCTGTTCCATAACTTGTGCTGGCTGTTAAATCTCAGCTTGGACTTCTGTCTCTGCTAGTTTTGCTGCCATTCTCTTGGCAACTACTCCTGGACTTGTTGCTGCAGAATCCATACCTTTCTCTATACTTTCCTGGTACTAGGTCCAGTACCCATGCACACAACTCCTGGCTTAGAGTATACACAGCATAAATCCCACTTAGGCTGACACCATCTATCATCAAGGCACAGGTCAGGAAGTATAGGAAAACCTGGAGCAGTTGTAAAATTCACAAGAAAGGGTGCTCGATATCAGTGTACTTCCCAACTCACTTAGTGACCACTCCCCAGTTGTATTCTCTTGGTCCACTGCCAACAGCAAACCTGCACCATAAACCATCCAGTGACGTCACCTACTCCCAGGTGGCCTGCATCACCTTAAACTGTACCTCTCACAACTGGATTGGTCCCCAGTCAGGCTTGCACCATCCATAGACGAGGCATTGGATTTTTTCACTTGCACTTTTAACACTGCCTATGACCTCTATGCCCCCTTCATTAGAAATCGCACCAAAAAGCAAAACATGTCCTGGGTTACCCCCTTCCTTCTTCACAAATTTAAAATGAGAGACAACCTATGGCACATTGCCATGGAATCTGGCAAGCCAGCTGATAGGTAAGCATACAACGCCGAGCGCAATAAGTGTACTTGGGCCATTCAACAGGCCAAAGCCCAGTACTAACAATCCGCTCTTGTCTCCTCCTGGGGGTCGGCTGAAACTTTGGGGGTAATGTAAAGGAGCTGAATGGGAAATCCCGCTCCCCAACCCCCTCTCAGCTCTCCTTTAATGGAACTGTCTGCTCTGACCCCCTTGGCATTGCAGACTGCCTAAACCACACTTTCTCAGACCTGAGTTCAGTCCTGCCCAGTAACTTCTTTGACCCCATCCCAGTAGCACCCCTTCCCACTCTGCAGAGACCACCTTTCTACCTATGTACCATCTCCCCATTGGAGGCTAGACCCCCTTCTGCAGAAAGCTGTTAGTAGTAACAACCCCGGCACTGACCTACTGGACACTAGACTACTTTGTCTGATGTTGGATGCTATCCTGGTCTCACTTACTGAGCTGCTCAACCACCCTCTGTGCCTGGGGAAGTTCCCCAGCACATGGAAAACTGCCATCATCACTCCCATCCTAAAGAGCGGCGATCGATCGACCCCGGTTAACTATCGACCTATCTCCATCCTCCCCCCACTCTCTAAGGCCCTTGAAAAAGTAGTTGCCAACCAGCTTGCTGAATACCTGGCCATGCACAATATCCTGTGCCCTGAACAGCATGGCTTTTGTGCAGGTAACAGCACCACAACCATGCTACTTGAATTCTCCAACTTCCTGCACTCTGCTCTTGATGCTGGAAGTCCTGCTGGTGCCGTGTTCAATGACCTCTCCAAGGCCTTTGACAAGGTTTACCATCCTCTCCTGCTTGACTTCCTCATATGGCTTGGTTTCTACCCCAGCCCTCTTGCATGGTTCACCAGCTATCTCTCTGCCAGATCTCAGTGTGTAAAAATCAATAGCACCCTATCTGACACACGACCTGTCTGCTCTGGGGTTCTCCATTTTAGACCCTCTCCTCTTCAGTCTGTACCTCAACTCCCTCCCCTTGGCCTGCCCAAGTAAGATTCTCCTCTATGTGGATGATGCTGTGCTCTTTGCCACTGACCCCAACCCCAACACACTCCAGGCCACCCTCCAACAAGCTTTTGATAGAGCTGAGCATTGGTTCACATCATGAAGACTAGTCCTGAACCTCAAAAAGACCAAAGCTATGCTCTTCTCGCATCGCCAATGCAAAGCCAGTAGTGCCCCTCTTGTGATACTGCCTAGCACACTAAATCCCATTGAGCAGGTTTCCTCCTACAAGTGTCTGGACATTACCTTTGATTCGGCACTCTCCTTCCATTCCCATATCAATGCCCTTTCTGCTGCCACCAATGTCAGGATTGGACTGTTATACCGCCATAGGGACTGCCTACCACAAGATGCCCTTAGATTGGCAATCACCTCCTCTGTCCTGTCACTAATCGACTGTGGGCTACCCATCTATGCTGCAGTTGACAACACTGCACTTGCAAGAATCCAGCTGTCTATAAACAAGGCCTGCAGGCTAATGCTAGGAGCCCCTAGGTGCACCCATATATGCCTGCTGTACTCCACCACCAACTTGCTCAACCTTGAAGAAAGACTCTGCTTCCAAACCTGCCTTCTTGTAAAAAAGACCCTGCTAGGGCTCTCCCCCCCTGGGGTCACCACCTCCCTGCAGCGTGCCTCCTCCTCAGTCTCCACCCGCATCACTGCCAAAACCTCTCTTATTGTCCCCAGGGTAAGGACCTCTATGGTCCAGATATCCTTTTGCTATCGGGCTCCCTCCTGGTTCAATTCCCTCCCTGCCAATATAGCTGACTCCACTAAGCTTGGTCCTTTCAAGGTCTCCCTCAGAAGCCATCTGACAAGCACTCACTGCTGCAACTGCGTATAATCCCCCACCTGCCCCTTACCTTCACCCCTAAGCTGGGTCTGCCCTGTCTACTTTTGCTGTATATACCTGGGGTCTCATGCAACATTTGCTGACCAATGTAATAAAATATCTCTGGTTGCTGCCTGACATGGTACTCGTGTACCTATATTATGACTACTGTGATCTAACTATTACCAAGTGTGTACCACCAGTGAATGCCTGTAACACTGGTTGCTTTTTTAATCTAAGTGTTATATACTGTACTGTTTGTTTGCTGTGATGTATTACTTTCTTGATGAGGTGCCTTTGTAAATGAGTCTATGACTCAAAGGTCTGTAAACTGATGATCTAGTAAATAAATAAATACTATGAATAACAATAAAATTAGAACAATAAAATTGTTCAGAATAACTATTTACAAGGGCAAGATAAACAGAGAAGATCCATCTGAGTTTTCCATCAATTGCTGTCTCCCAAGACATTGCAGCTGTTTTTATAAGTTTGTGCAACCCCCCTTTTTAACTAGCATTCTGTTTTTTTTTCTGAAATGTTCTTGTATATTTCAGGCTGGTGCAGCCAGAACACAATGCCTAGAACTGAGACCCCTTCTGCACAGCTTCTGCCAAAAGGCTTAAAAATTGCATTACAGGCTAACTCACTGAGTTCCAAATAACTTTGCAATTCTTTCAACAGTATAAATATATTCACTTTCAAACAAAGGGATCCCAGTATCAATTACATTTCCACATAATGATCCACATATATTTTTATACCAGTAGATATGCAAGGGAGAAAAAGACAGAAACAGCAATGGAAGACTGAGAGACAGAGGCAAAGAATTGTGAGACTGTTGGGGTGATCAAATCTTAGGTCTCACAAGAAAATTTGGTTGCGCAACCAGATAGACAAGAGACAGGAAAGGAAAGAACAGAACAGATCTCTGCATTCAAACTCTCCATAACAACTGGGACAGTATCCTATTCAACCATGTCACACTATCCTGTATGCTGATAACCTAGCTCTTTATTCTAGCTCTCGCAGCATCCCCTAACTAAATCATCTCCTCACCACAGACCTTAAATCTGTATAATCCTGGTTCCACTACTTATGAATACTGCCAAGACCCAAGCAATGCTATCTGGCTGTACCTCAAGGCTGAGAATTAACAATACCACTCTTTTGGTTTAATGTTTGGATGGAATTTGCCTCATGGTTGTCCCTACATTCAAAATATTTGGGTGTGACACTAGACACATCTCCTGACTCCTGATGATAAGCATTGGGTGTCAGAAATGGGGAGTGAGGGGAACAGGACCCGAGAAGCATGTGAGAGTGCTTGATTTCAGACAGGAGGAGCGGCTAGTGCAAGGGAATAAACAGAGCAGCGGATTTCCAGCTTCATGAGTGAAGACTGAGGTACAGCATTGAAGGGAAACCCTCAGGGAAGTTTACTATTGTCTCCAATTAATTTATAGTGTGTGGTGAGGGTTGTTGTGTATGGAATTCAGTGACTTTCAAAATGTTGTAGTACTACAGTTCAAAAGGTCATGGAACGTGATTGTACCACACTGTACTACAACAACATTTTGAAAGCCTCTAGAGGCTGCATGCGCTCAGCTCATTTTAAAACTGGACCAGACACAGAAAAACTCGGAGTCAAGGCACGATCATTCACCGAACTGATGGCGAACAGGGCACCATGAAAAAGGCAGGATTGACCAGATACTTTAAACTATTTAAAAAATGCAGGATCAACCAGATATTTAAAACTACTCACATTAACAGGTGAATCATTTCCTCACGCTCCTCTCGCTTAGCGAGATACGTCCACATGTTTTTCCTGGAATCCCCATGAGGAACTGACAGCCAATGACAGACCACACTACAGGCGTAGGGACACTTGGTCCCTAACAACCACCAGCACTAACCTTAGCAACCTGACAGAATACCAGATTAAAGCGTGAGAAAGAATTACTTTTACTGCGTAAAAAAATTAAATGCTCACTTAAATTATAATGGGGCACATACACTATAAAAATAATGGCTGGGCAATGTGTACCCCAACCAGTATGCTATGCCACTTCAGGTTCTGATTCCACGGACCTCTCGAGCTTCGCTCTCGAGGTCATAAGGAATCAGAACCCCTCAGTGGCACAACACACCGGTTGTGCATACTTGCCCATCCACTATTCTCTATGTAGTCACTCATCTTAAGGACTGTGCACATTCTAGGACAGCTTGTGGCACTGTGCTAAATAGCTAGTACTGTGGTTTATAGAACTGAGCTTGTGGTACCTTGATAAATTGTACAGCTTGTGGTACTGTGCTGTTTTGAACTGAACTTGTAATCACTTGCCTTGCATACTGAGCGCGTTTTACAAACAACTTGAGGTACTGTACTACAATAAAATATCTTAACGTACTGGGCTGTTTTGGTTAGCGCTTGCAGTACTGTGTGAGGTTTTTAATTTCCATGACCAAAACTCAACCATCATGTTAACTTCCACCCATCAATATGTTAAGTAGTACATCAGAAATAATACATTAACAACAAATCTTTAAAGCATGTCCAAGGCTAATGTCGGTCTAAAAGCACAGGGGGGAGGGGAAGGGAAGAGAAACCCATTATCCCATATCTAACCAGGACATATTCCTCCACCACAGTCTAAAAAGTTCTGGGGGAATTGATTTTGTTCAGCTTGTCGGAAATTCAGTATTGTTGGTTGTATAGTGTGAAGTGCTTGATTAACTGATTTATGCTGCTATCTCAATGTTAGAGCACATCTTGAATGTCATAATTGGAACTTAATAATTAATGAGACCATTTGCATGGTAGTGTTATTATATATCACCCATCATGCAGGCAGGATCTCCAGGTACTGTGTTTCCGGGGTTAATACTGAAAAAGGGGATGTAGACCATTCATAATGGACTAAAATCCACCTGTCGAGAGCAAAAGGGCATTCAATAAAAAGATGGTCCATTGTTTCCAGGAGACCATCACAAGTAGTTGATCTTGGGCAAACCCTATCTGAAAGATCTTTATGTTTTAGATTGTTTTTAACTGCCAACTTTTGGTGAACACACAACCACATAAAATCCCACATAAATGTTGGACATTGTTTAGTAATCAACATATCAGAAATATTTTTTTGTTCCTTTAGAGATATGTTACACCATGGATAAACTGTATAGTGAACTGTTAATACTTCGCTGTACAATTCCCTCTTGAATTTTTTTTCTGTAAATCTTCCTTTGTAATACCCCCAATTTTTAGTTTACCTATAATTTCTTGAAGGTATACTGGTAGCTCCAGAGCTCGAGATTGTTTAGGAAGAGACACATGCTGATCCTAGGTTGAAAAAATATGTCCTAGGAGATCCCATATCCAGGGTTTCCAAATTGTGTCTGTTTCTGTCAGTAGTGGCTGAAGATTATGATGGAAAAAGGTGCAGAAAAAAAGGAGAATTGGATTTATCATATTTAATCCTCCTTGATTTATAGGGAGATACATGGTTCCTCTTTTTAATGGATTTAAGTGGTTTCCTCATAGCCCTTGGAAAAATAACCCATACAGGGTGGTTTCCATCATTTTGAGGGGTGGATATACTATACTTAAAAACTGAAAGATAGGGAGTAAAAAGGATTCAATCATAAAAATCCATTTTTGTTTTGACATTTTCCAGACATTTCATATCATTATTTTCTGTTTCACCTCATGGAATTTAAGTTCCCAATTATATGTCTGAGGTTCTGGCCCTCCAAAATGTATCCTTAAAATTCTCTGATAGCCCATAGCCAATGGAATTCCCAATATTTCTGGAATTCACATATCACCTTGCCCAATTCTAACACAGCAGCTCTTTTGTAAATTAATCACTGACCCAGATACAGCAGAGACTTCCAATAAAATTTCTCTAGCTGTCTTTGCAGTTAGGGCATCAGACATAATGATGCCCAGGTCATCTGCATATGCTATGGTAATTATAGGTGGATCCCCGCTGCTTACCATTACTCTTATGATGTCCTCCGTAGAGTTAAGCTTTCTTAATAATGGGTCTATGGTTAGTAAGTACAGCAAAGGGTTAAGAGGGCAGCCTTGCCATACTCCCCTTGAAACTCTGCATGCTTTCTGCCTCCATCCATTAGTGCTTGGTATGAAATTAATATTTTGCAACAGAGTTGAATCCATGAGATAACTTGTGGTGAAAAACCATATCAATTCTGTAAAGTCCATAAATAGTGATATTTAATCTGGTCAAACGCTTTCATCTGGTCTAAACTAACAAATTGCCCCATTAATTCTCTGGTCTCTCCTTTTTGCATGATTTCATGGGTCAAGATTAATGAGTCATGTAATTTCTGAAAAGGAACTCCAGAATCTAGTAAATGGAATAATAATAATGGAATCTAGTACTGTCGTCAAACGAAAACTCAGAAGTTTAGTGATAATTTTACAGTCAGAGTTTAACAGCAAGATTGGAAGCCAGTTCTTTAGGGAACTTCTTTCTCCAGATTTGAAAAAGAGTATAAGCATTCCCTCATACACATGTTGTGGTAAGGAGTCTCTTTGTAAATAGTCATTAAAAATAATTACCGGTTCATCTCCCAGTATATCAAAAAGAAATTTGTAAATCTCATTCGTGATTCCATCTGCCATTGGAGAGGAGCCACTTGTTAGGGACCAAATAACCTGCTGTCATTCAATTTTAGTTATTGGGGTAATGAGTGTGGAAATCAAATTTTGGGGCACTGTGGGAATGTGGCATGAGATAAGCCATTCAGTCATATATTTTAATGGCAGTGTTTGACTAGTAAAATAGTCAGTAAAATATGATTCAGTTTCTAATAGTAAAACCTCCTGACTAGTAATAGTACATCCATTTTTATCAATTAAATGGGACATAACCTTCTGGTCATTGTCCACCATATAATGCTCGAGAGGTACAGTTTCTCTTTTCTTCCCTTTAATGTTATATTGTTGGTGTTTTTCTAACAGCTTTAACTTATCTCGCTGCAACTGAATCAGTGTAGCTATAATTTCCTTAATTTGTGCATAAAAACTACCTAAACCTTTGTTTTGTAAAATAATACAGTTTTGCAGCCTATTCCAAAGAAGTTTTTTACTGACCTGAAGAAAGTTTCCTATTAATTTTGCCCATGGTCTTAAAGTATTCTGTGATATCCTGTTTTATATCTGCCCACCATTCATATAAGTCATCATAAAGGAAGAACACTGATTTGCAGGCTTCCAGCAAATATTTAAACCCTTGCATATAGAGTGGTTTCTCTAATAAACTGATGTTCTGTTTCCAAAAACCCCTTTCCTCTCCTTAGTTCTGAGAGGTCCCCTAATTGGATCGCTAGAAGCATATGGTCAGAAGTAAAGACTTTAGATACTGTAGCCCCTTGAATTTCTAGTCATTTGGAAGTAAAAATATAACCAATACGAGTGGTCGCTTACCACAGAAATAGGTTTTTGGAGCAGGGTCATAAGTCGTGGAGTAAACATCTACTAAACCGATATCAATTATCAAATCTTTTAAAAATAAATCATCAGAAAAAAGCTTCCCTGTTTGTAAACCTCTGTCCACAGTAGACATATGACAATTAAAATTCCCACCCAAAATGACCTTTAGGGAGGTAAAAAGAAAAGGTTTACATTTTTGGAGCAAGGATACTGTATCAAAATGAGGTTGTGGACCATATATATTTATTAATCTAACATCCATCCCTTTTATAAAAAATATCCAACAAAGAAGGCCCTTTCTGGCCATATTTCAATCAAATTCTTAACCAGAATATGTGTGCAAAACCCAGCTACCACACCCAGAGCAGGCATCCTCACCTACTGACCAGAAAAAGTTTTCCCCAAATCCAATTTCTTGTTGTCTCTGAAATGGCAGAGAAAGTGTGCAAACGTACATCCTGAAACAAAAAGAGAAAAGGTGCTAAAACGTTCTGTTTCTGAAAATAAATTGTTTGCATTCAAGGATGCCACTTTAAGCTGATATTGTCTCTGTCCACTAGAAGCCAAAATCATTCATACAGCTGATCATTTAATTTTACTCAAGGCCCTTGTCACCCTGCCAAACTTTTGTGGGGTCAGGTGAGAGTCCTCCACATTTTCAGGATCGGATAGTACCCCATGTTGGGATGCGTGGATAGAAAGGTCATCCAATTCCATCTCTAGTTCAGATTCTGCTCCCTGCAGGCCTGAGAATCTATTAGTAGTAGGGATCTTGGGGCCAGAAACAGTTTTAGCAGGTTGTTTTTGCTTAGCTGTGTTTTTTTCCCCCCTTTTTAAACCAAGGTATAGATGGGTTTTGCACTGGTGAAGTAGAGGGGGTAACATATCAGTTCTTGTGGGCTCATCTCCTGTGGCCAATTCAGGCTGCTGGTCTTGTCCCCCAGTCCCTACATACATGGTTCTGGGCATAGTTTGTTGGTTCTCCCTCATACATCATTCTAGGGGTGCTGAAGTTGGTGTACCAATGCAACGGCAAAACTCCATCAGCGAAATCCCCCACAGCAACAATTTCAACAAGATCCAAAACTGTCACTGGGGGGTTCCGATGCAGATTTCCACGCTTACACTGACTGTTGCCCCCCTTCAAGTTAACTCCAATTGGAGTCAACAATCCTAAAGAAGGGGGGCATGGCAGGCACAGCTCCCTGCATGGGGGGGGTTCAAGGGGCATAGCCCCCATTAGAAACATTTCCTATGTCAACAGGTGGAATTTCACCTGTTGGCATCAGGGACTTTGCTATTCTGTATGTCGACATCACTGTTGTCATGGCGGCGAAGGTAAATCGCTGAAGTTTGCTTTGCAAATGTTCTCATATAAAAATCCTGAATTGCAAAGGCTGAGTTACCATTATTTCGGGATGCCCAAGGGCAATCAGTACAACAATGGCCTAAACCCTCACATAAGTTACACTTCAGGTCTTTGAAGCAGTGTGCACTTGGATGTCCCAATTCTCCACAGTGTATTTAGAAAGTTCACAATTAATGCTGATATGTTTTTGAGCCACCTTTGAAACATGTTCATGGCTGTCCTGGATAGAATAGGAATATTTTGTTTTGGTCTATAAAGAAGTAATTTGGGAGGTGTACAATGTCTGAGTAAGTTTGATTTCTATCGCCTCAGTGTATCTACCCCCTAAGGATCAAACTAGGGGCTTCAACAGTGTCATGGATTATTTACGGGGCCTACACCATAACTCTGAGACTATAATTCTGGGTGATTTTAACATAAATTGGCTTTCACCTGAAGTCTGCACCTATGAAGATGCTATCTCAGCACAGCACCTCAAACAGCTGGTCACTACCCTCACCAGGTGCAACTATAGGACTGGGACCTACACCCTGCTGGACTGAGTACTGACTAACCACCCCGAACATATCTCAAAGGTCTCAATACTCTCGGACACTATAAGTGATCACTCACCTATTATCTGCACCTGGGCTAACAAATTCACCAAGGTCACCCCCCAAGATAATTCACACCAGGGTTCTAAAACAAGGGCACCTCCAACTGCTAAAATGCCACCTTAACAGGCTGGACTGGGCTATTATTGATGCATTAAATGACACTGACAAAGCCTTGGATCTCTTCGTCAACCACTTTACTGCTGCTTGTGATATATATGCCCCACTCAAACAGATGAAGGTCAAAGACAGACCCAACCCATGGGTCACCTCGGAACTCAAAACAGAGCTCAAACAATGGGACCACCTCTGGTACTGTGATAGAGCCTCATCCAAGCAAGGGGACCTACAAAGATACAAAACTGCAAGAAATTACTGCACTCGAGCAACACGGAATGCCAAAAGCAAATATTTCAGGGAGTCACTGACAAACTCCTGGGGTGACGGGAAGAAATTCTGGAATAATATGAAAGACCTCACAGGCAAGGATCCTAAAACTCCTCCCACTATGTTCAACATTGATGGAACACCTACGTAAGACCTGGGCATTTCTTCGAGGAGGTCCCTACGCATATAGCCAGATCCTATATTCTCAAGGCCATCTGCAAAGCTGGGCACAGTGGCATTGTTCTCGACCTGAAGCTGATGGTGCCAGTCCTAGTTGATAGCCTTGAACCTCTGACAAAGATCTTCAACCTCTCATTAAGGTTGGGCCAATTCCCAACACTCTGGAAACAGGCATCCATTACACCAGTCCACAAAAGTAGTGACAAGTCGCTGCACACCAACTACAGGCCTATCCTCCCCACCTTATCTAAAGCACTCAAATGAATAGTCTCGGACCATTTAGTCGAGTACCTGTACAAGTATGACATCCAATGCCCAGAACAGCACAGCTTCAGAAAAGGACATAGCACCACCACTGCACTGCTGGAATTTACAGGGCTCATAAATGCCACACTCGACCAAGGTAACTGTAGGTGGCAATATTCATTGATCTTACTAAGGCCTTTGATACCGTTCACCACCCACTTCTACTTAGGCAACTGTCAACCATCGGGCTTTCTAATAACACACTGCCTTGGTTCACTAGTTACCTCGAGGGAAGGATCCAGCATGTTTGGATTACTGGTGTCACCTGTGATGAAAAACCAGTCCTTTCAGGAGTTCTGCAGAGATCCATACTTGGCCCTCTACTCTTCTCTCTTTTTCTGAACAACCTCCCTAGGGTTTGCCACCAGAAAATACTACTCTCACAGATGATGCAGTCCTATTCACTACTGATCATGACATCAAACACCTGGAGTGTCAGCTGCAGTGTGACTTTAGGCATGTAGAAGAGTGGTTCAAAGATCACAAGCTCATCTTAAATTATACCAAAACCAAGGTCATAACCTTCTGCAATGCATGGAGTAAGTACAAA
This sequence comes from Neoceratodus forsteri, assembly GCA_016271365.2. NCBI lineage: Eukaryota > Metazoa > Chordata > Ceratodontiformes > Ceratodontidae > Neoceratodus > Neoceratodus forsteri. The sequence continues at coordinate 983,152,707 of CM028133.1, forward strand.
TCTCAGTCCCTCATCATTAAGAATCAGTCTGGGACTTCACTTGAACATGTGCCTGAGTTTAAATATCTTGGCATTATACTGGACAGCTCCCTCACCTATGTATGGCACGTCAACAATGTAGCAAAGGCTGCCACCATAAGAATTGGTCTGCTCCACAGGCACGCACACTGCATGACTGTGGATGCTCTTAGACTGGCTATCTACAGCTCTGTCACCTCCATCATTGACTATGGTCAAGCTATCTATGGCTCTGCTTTTCCTACTGCTCTCGTCAGGATATCATTGACACTCAACAAAGCCTGCAGGCTCCTAACTGGTGCTGCCTGCTGAACTCACACCTGTGACCTGTACACACAGGCCGGTTGGCTTCCACTTCATAGTAGAATTCAGTATCAGGCATGCCTGATCTCCAAGAAGGTCCTCCTTGGGCTCATGCCACCTGGTGTTCAAAGGCTCCTCATGACATACAACAGTACCCAGCATATACGTAGTGCTCAACATCAAACCTTCCAGGTCCCTAGATGCAGGACCACAATGGGTCAAAGGTCATTCACCTACAGAGCTCCTCATTGGTACAATGCCATTAACAATGAAGTACTTACACCTGCAGCACTTGGACCCTTTAAAAGGCAACTCCGTCTATACTTAACATCTACCACACAATGTGACTGCTTCCCCTAGGGGCAGCCTCCTCCCTCACCTCAGTCTAAGGTGTACTGTTACCCCCCTCAGCATTCTCCCATCACCTGCCTCCTCCTCCTCCCACCGCTACCCTTCCCCACCAATGCCCTGCCCTATCCTCCACCTGACCTCTCGTAGGCACTTACGGATGTTGGGTCCCCCCAACCCCTACCTACCCTGCACTCTCACTACCTGTCCATCACCTTCTGGCAATGGCATCTCAGCCTGCCCACCCTCTCTTTAACCCTGCTATCCTATATTCACTATATTCTATTTAATGTACTGTCTGCTATGAAACATATTTTCTCATTTACTGGCTCATTATGTCTCTCCATTATGTACTGTAAATTTATAGCCTTGCCTTCATTATGTCAATCCTGTAACCATGATCTAGCTCTGTATGTATATTCCCCTCCATCCTTTGATGTGGAACCTTTGTAAATGAGTAGTAATTGCTCAAAGGTATTTGTAATCCTAGAGTTTAATAAAATAAAAAAAACAAAAAACAATTTGACTTTAATCTTCCACCCCCATTCCAGAAGCCTTTGTCATCAAGGATGGGGCTTGGATTGCCTTGAATATCACAGCGTTTCTTTAGGCAATATACAACATATGTAATGTTGAGCCCTTCATTTCTAAAAGGGATGGTGATCACATGAAAATGTTGCTTGGTTAAAGGTATAACTAATAAATCTTCCCAAAGAGGGGTTGTTTTCAAATTGGCATATCTTATCCAAAATGTTCTAATATATCTGGAGATCAGAAACTAATGTCATAGGTAAACTCCCCCGATCCATGAATCAAAGCATATGCCTCGTAGGGAGTAAAAACCAGAGATTGTTTCAGTAAAGTTTTACCCACATAGGAATATCAGTTCTGATGCCCAAGAAATGCATCCGAACCACATTACGTCTTTTTGCTAGCTCCACTGGTTTGTAGAAGAGGCTAGCATACAATGGTGGAGTAGTTGGGTTTTGATCCATTGCAATAGTGTTTGGTGGCGTGTAAGGCCTGCACGGGGGTGGGGTGGGGGTGTTACAGTCTGATTTATGTTAAGCCTTGTATTTGAGGAAGGTTCATCACTCACCTCTCCTCATTAATTTGCTTGTAATAATGATGGGTCTGGTTTTGCAATCCACTCCCCGTTAGCTGTCTGTGTCCGGCCTGTACCCTACAGAGCTGCTTCTGGAGACCAGTTTGATTGTTCAGCAGTTGAATTCATCATTGGTTTTTGGGGTGTGGTCCTCAGTTCAGCATCCGGGCTATTCGGTGAGGTAGCATTGGCTCGGATGTTAGAGAGATTTTGTGTTTTTGAAGATGGAGAAGTGGTAGATTGTTTCCTTTTTTTTCTTTCTCTAGTTTGGCAAGCTCAATCAACTCACTTACTTTCTACAGTTCTACTTAAAGACATTTCTGTTTTTCATGTAATGTAAGATCAACTTGTGGAGGTATTTCCATTATATTTGGCTGAGCTTCAACCATTATATCTGTAGCAATATTTTGTTCTAAAATCTGGGCATTATGCTGGCCATCTGATCGATGCAACCCAGCTGCCCTCACAGGCTCCACCAGATCTTTCAAACATCTGCTCCTATTCACCTCCACTGGCTGAC